>CM075207.1:5554173-7031169 GCA_037577465.1 Liposcelis bostrychophila | reverse complement strand
ACTTCTTGACGCCACGACATAATTCGCTTTTTACAGTTAATTCAATCAGGAACCTGTAATTCGATCAAAATACAGAAAACAATACTTTGGGGTCTAGGACCTAAGTTAGTTGGTTCCTGGTTCTTAGCAAAATCGCATCAAAAACCTAACACAGTTCTGGTTGTTTGATACATTCTTTTTCCTGGGACTTTTAACATTTGTTTAACAGTTCTGAAGACTGGAAAACCAATTTTCTCTGTCTTTGTTCCAGCATCGTGGCCGATGTGAATTGACACTTAAATCAATTGTCTGGGATATTGCGAACCACAGGCTAATCCCAGGCCATTTTTTCAATTCCTGGATTTCGGGATTTGATTAAAATTTTCGATTTTGACTTTTTTTTTTTTAAAAATAGTTCTTTAAAAATTAGTACTGCTTTTAACAATTTTTCGACTTAAATATATTGAGTTAACATCGTCATTTTGGGTTGATTTTGCCCCTATACAGCAGGAGCTATGTTTAAGATAAATTTACTAAGTCCAACGGACATAAATTTTTTTTTGAAGTGAAACTTCTTTAGTCAGTTGACTTAGTAACGTAGACACTTAGAAAAAAATTCACTCAAAAATTATTTTTTAGCTTTTTTAAAACTGAAAAAATTTATTTGTAGCTTTGATGAAAATTGCCACTGAGATTTGCCCGGAAAAATCTTTTAAAAATCTGGGTCAAATTTTTTTTTTAAATGGTTAAGAAAACTATCAACATCACCACAAAACAGCATCTGTTTCTTATTCTTATTTTGTTAGTTATCTAGAATTTTATAAAAATTCAAAAAAGTGACTAACAAAAGTTTCATTTTTTTTAAAAATGGGTACCTAAAAAGTGGGAATCTTTCAAAAAATCGAAGCAAACCCAAACAAATCTCTTCTTCTATTGCAATAAAACAGGCGTTAGAAGTTTCACTTCCCTTTTTCAGTGAGTTTGCGAAGCGAGACTCGCTACTTTTTTAAGGTGTTTCGATAGTGAAAGCCAGAATGTTACATATTCTTTAAACTCGCACAGATGATATATCAGGTATCCGCGGACCTCCCTTAAAAATTTAAGCAAAAGTTACTTTCTAGTTAACGAGTTAAAAATTTTTAAAAATATAAAAAAATACATGGCGTTATATGGGAAGTTCCGAAAAATAAACAAAGCTTTTTCATTTATTTACGAAAAAAGCCTATTTCTAGATGTTCCGTTTTTTCCAAAAACTAACATAACATCTGTTAATAGGTATCGAGTTAATATTAGCTTTAAAAAGTGAATGTAACTTTCTAGTTTGAATGTTTCAGCAAAGAAAATCGGAAGCTTTGTTTATTTCGTGGAAAAAAATGGATGCCATTTTTTTCTTTTCCGTAGGCTAACAATAGGATAAAATTTTTTTATTTTTTCTTAAATTTTAACGAAATTATAAGAAGACCGAAGAACGATGCTTTTTTAACTAATAATGAAGCGGTGCTATCGAAACACCTTAAATTTTCTTGGTGTTTCCCAAAAATTGGAATCAAATTTTTTATTTTCTTCTTGTTTTTTTTCCTTGTTTTTATCGTAAATTTTGTGAAATTTAGAAGTAATAGCTCCTAATAATATCTCCTTATGAGATTAAAAATCCCCGGATTTTCTTTTTTAATCCCGGGACTCGTGGGGGTCAGGGATTTAGGAATGTAGCAATGCAAAAAAAATGGGATTTAGGAATCCAGCAATGCAAAAAAAAAAAAAAGCGGGGTCGGAGTGGTGACTCATTCTATCTAGCGGCATCATCATCAATGAAGTTAAGCAGCATTGAGAGCGACCAGCTAGTGGATGGGTGACCACCGACACTCCCTCCCTCTAGCAGGGATTTTAGGAAGTACTAATACAGTCATCTTAACCTCATTGTTAAAGTAGTTCCTATAAAAACTGCCTATCTGACCGCAATGTCAAATAAACTACATAATAATTAAGTTTCTGACCGAAAAGTCAATTAAACTACAATGAATGGATGGACATGGTATTCAGCCCGTCCAATAACGTCACAAAAAAAAAAAAAAAAAAAAAAAAGATTTTTTGTTAGAAATTGCTGAGGTTGTGTTTTTATGCTACCTGGAATCTACAAAAATTTTTTTTCAAAAAATGTATTTGGTTATCAAATCATTTATATTTTTCTTCATAGCATTTTTTGCGCACTGCAGCCCATAAAAGTGGCTTTTAAATTTGTTTTCGAAGGAAATGTTAAAAAATTTGCTCTGAACGTGAGTTTAACTTTCTTCGGCATAGAAAAAAAAAAAAAAAAAAAAAAAAATTATGATACAATATTCTTGATTTATAAATAAATCTCATTCGAAAATTTTCATTCTCATTCGATTTCCGTGCTGCCAACAAAAAAATTTTAAAATTCAATAAATAAATAAATGCGGGGTTGGAGTGGTGACTCGTTCAGTTAAGCGGCTCCTGATCAATGAAGTTAAGCAGCATTGAGAGCGGCCAGCTACTGAACGGGTGACCGCCGAAACTGCTTTCCCCCATTGGCGGGGGTTGTATAAACTGTGAACACAGTCATCTTAACCTCATTGTGGGAATGGTTTATATTGCCAGATACAAGCACAGGAAAAAATTGTAAATTAAAAATTTTGAATAAATGAAAATAAATAAAAATAAATAAATACATAAGTAAAATTAAATGTGAATCCTGAAAAACTGCCGAAGGTAAAGAAACCGTCAGAGGAAAAATATTAATAAATAACTGACTTTGATATAACACCACTATTTTGAAAATAAATTAAAGACAGTAGTGAGCAGTGTAACGAAAGTATGTCCAAAATTATACCTCCAGCAAAACAAACAAAAAAAAAAAAAAAAAAAAAAAAAGATTGGTAGATTTAAAAGAAAGTAAGCTTGGCAGATCAAAATTTTTCTTGTATCAATGAAAAATTCCTCCCTTTTCGGCCACTTAAAAAACGGCCTTAACTTAATATTTAAATTTAAACTTAAAATTTATGTTTTAATCTTAAACTTAAGATTTTTCTTTATTAAGATGAAGGTTCGCAATCTTTGAAACACTCAGAAGGTGCAATTTCTTTAAATATTTTGGCAACTTTATTTAATCCAAAGATTTGATGTTTGAGATGTTTCAATCTTTTGAAACATCTATTTTTGGAACCCAGCAGCTCCTATTTACTCCAGAGATGCTTATCCCTATCGTATAGAAAAAAGGAAGAAAAAAAAAAAAAAAAAAAAAAATTAAGTTGACGCCAGAGGGTAGAAACGTTTTTGGAGCGCCTATGTTTAGCTTATGTAAGCTCAGAAACGGAAACGGAAACGGTTTTTTTGCTCCCATAAGCTAAATATTAGAAACGGCACCGGTCATTTTTGCTAATTTCACCCCATTTTTGACGCACACCAAATGTGGTTTTAGTATTGAAATCGACAATATGGAGGTCTTAGCATTGTCAGCACGAAGAAACTTCGAAAATGTTTAAAGAATTTTCCGCAATTAATTAATTAATTAATTAATTGAAAAGTTAAATTTTGAGAATATGGAGGAAGCTCTGCATATTATTAATTTGCATATTACTAATATTTTTATTAGTATATGCTATTAATATTAAATAATATAAACAAAATATAATAATATAAATACGATAAATTAATATAATTAACTAATAAATTAATGTAATATAATTATGGTATAATATAATAACGTAATTTGATATTTAATAATATAAATAATATATTAGTAATATTTTATATCAGTAATATGCAATTAAGTCACTAATTTCGAAAACATCCAGTCCACCTTTTTTCAAAATGAAAGTATTTTCCTGTTGAGCATGTTTTGATTTACATATTTTAAAAACGAAACGGCATATCTCCATTTTCTAATCATATGGTCAAAGATGGGCAAAATATATATTCATATAAAACTTGAATAATTTACCCTCAGTTGTGGGGATTTTAAATATAAATATAATACATAAAAATCAAGAGAGAGCCTAGTTTTCCATCGACCGCGACCTCTTTAATTCTTTTCTTTGTAAATATTCGGTTAGCATGACTACCAAATTCTGCCACTCAAACAGATAGGTAAATTAAAAATAAAAAAAGCTAAAATTTCCAAAATGAAGGGTGTGCTTTATTATTAAAACCCTTTTTTTTTTTTTTTTTTTTTTTTTTCTTTGCCCTGTTACTAAAATTAGAAAAAAAAATCTGTATTTCAAAAAATTTACAAATTGAAAATGGAAAATATGTGGACGTCCACATGAAAACCTGCCTTGTGGAGAATGGCGGAGAAAACGTTTTGTTTGTAAACAATGTGATTTTTAATAAGTTAAACTTCCACGGCCATCTAAGTACCATTCCCCAGAAGGCAGGTTTTCACATGGATGTACACATATGTGGACATGGGAAAATGCAATCGATGAATGTTAATGTAAAACGTGGATATATATAAGCGAAACATTTTAAAAAACTGCATTACGTTTTATGCATTTGCTCTTATGAGCATAAATTCCGGTTAATGTCCAACAAAATGATCATCGGTCCAGGACCGATATTTTGGAATACCACTTTTGATATAACAATTCAACACTTTGAGTAAGGGTCTCTTTTGTTAATGATCTGAAATTCCTTGTTTAAAAAAAAAAGGGAAGTGTAATTTACACCCAGAAAAATGCTGCTTTGGGTCTAAGCAAATATGCTTTGTCACTGAGCAACATCGCTTGTGTTGCGAACGAGGCATATTCATTTTTTTGGGTGAACGAGAAATTAAAAAAAGCGTTCAGCGCTCATAGAGTCATACACAGCATGACTACGTGGCAGTTACTATTTGGATATCTCACAGTTTGGTTTCAGAATTAAACTGTGCGATATTCAAATCGAGGGCCATTTTGTGTTTTTTCTTACCCACGACAACTAAACTTTTTACTCTTAATGCTTGATGCGTGGATGCTGCACATCGAAGGTTATAAAGTTTTTTTTTTTTTTTTTTTTTTTTTGAAAATATGTCTATAAAAATAAATATGGAAATAGATGTTTTTCTCTGATATCTATTTCCAAATGTGAAAAGTGGCTGAGCCAAAAATATTCAATCTTTAAATTTTCCATTTTTTTTTTTTTTTTTTTTTTTTTTATTTTGTTTTTGTTTAAAAAAAAAACTATATTGGCAAATGCCAATTTAACTGTCAGCTTTTGCTACTTGCATTACTAACAGTTGTCAACATATATTTATAGCGAATGGACGTTGCTTTTTTTTTTTTTTTTTTTTTTTATAGTCTAATTTAGAGTCAGTGAGTTTTTTTGATATCAGGTTTTCTCTTACGGTTAGCTTATGCGGAGATAGTCAGCTAAAAATGATTTGCATGTATTTTTTGGAATATTTTAAATTCTTAAAATTTGTTAAAAAGTATTATCCTGCGGTGCAGCATAAAGCTGATATAATTTTTGACTAAAATTACTGGTAGAAATTATTCCTCTGTTTAGCTTATCAAGGTCATCAATTTTTGGTTTATTTTCTTTAAAAAAAAATAGGTATGAGCTTGGTAAAAGGCTAAATATATAAATTCTAATTTTAAGGCATTTTTGTAGAAAATAGGCACGAGAAAAGTACTGTGCCTTACAATCGAGTCTTCGTAATATTATTAACCTTGTCTGTCTTTATCAATTAATTAGAGTCTAATTAGTTAAAGTATCAACTTAAATTAATTTTTTTTTTCTTTTCTTTTTTGATACAATTTCATTTCAAGGCTTCCGTTCGTATACTATTTTTGTTCTTTTTGTAATATTGAATTTTTCGTAGGTCAGTGATTTCTTTTTTTTGTTCGCAACAATTTTTTATTATTTTAAGTTGCTTAGTAGTTATTCAGAGAAAAATTGATATTGGTTTTTAAAATTTCTGACATGATAATAATCAAATTAAAAAAAAAATAATAACGCGCCGTCAAAGTTGACGATGATAGAAAATAAAAAAGTGTAATACAAAAATAAGATCTTTTCCATTTTATTTTATTTTTTTTTTCATTTCATTTCATTTTTCATTTTTTTCCATTATCTGTTTTATCTTTTTTGATGGCGCGTTTTTTTCTTTAAATTTATGATATTCAAATTCATTCCAATTTCGATTTTTCAAGTTAATAAAATAAACTACAAGCTAAGCGGACGATAATAAATTGTAATTTAATGGTTATTTATTTATTTATTTATTTATTTATGTATTAATTTTTTATTTATTTACTTCAATTGAATGCAGGTAACTAATTTTAACGGGTGCCCAAAGCCATAGTCTTACAAAGTATTTAGGGGTCATTCGGTTAAAGGGGTCATCATTTCATCGTGGGGTTGTTTCTCAACATTTAACCTTCCCTTACGAGATGACCGCAATTTACAGATCCAAGCTGTTCAAAGTAAATTGCGGTCATCAAGTGAATCGTTAATTTGAAAATGGGGACATGTCTTGTAAAGTAAACAAGGCATGTCTCCGTTTTCAAATTAACGATTCAAGTAGGGGAAGGAGGGGAAAATATCACCCCAATTTGCACATTCCCCCACTTCACGTTCCTCAACTTGGTCTCCCCGCCTCCTCGAACGTTGAAAAACGATCGAACGGATCCGATTCACGAAGCCTGCCTTGCTCACTGGCTCTTAGATGATCGAATTCACATTGCGGCCATCTCGTAGGATAGGTTCGAACGACGAACATTCTCGAAATTTCTGGACTAAGCGGGCGGGTTGGGAGGGTCCGCATTTCCTTTTCCCCTTTCCTTTTTTTTCCCTTCCTTTTTTTCCACCTTCCTTTTGTTTCCCTTCCTTTTTTTCCCCTTTCCTTTATTCCCACCTTCCTTTTTTCCTCATCCTTTTTTCCAAAATTCCTTTTCTCCACCTTCCTTTATTCCCACCTTCCTTTCTTCCTACTTTCCTTTTTTCCAAAATTCCTTTTTTCCAAAATTCCTTCTTTCCTCTTCCTTTTTTCCTCTTCCTTTATTCCCACCTTCCTTTTTTCCTACCTTTCTTTTTTCCCACCTTCCTTTTTTCCTACCTTCCTTTTTTCCCACCTTCCTTTTTCCCTACCTTCCTTTTGTTCCCTTCCTTTTGTTTCCCTTCCTTTTTTTCCACCTTCCTTTATTCCCACCTTCCTTTCTTCCTACTTTCCTTTCTTCCTTTTCCTTTTTTCCAAAATTCCTTTTTTCCTCTTCCTTTTTTCCAAAATTCCTTTTTTCCTCTTCCTTTTCTCCAAAATTCCTTTTTTCCACCTTCCTTTATTCCCACCTTCCTTTTTTCCTACCTTCCTTCTTTCCTACCTTCCTTCTTTCCTACCTTCCTTTATTCCCACCTTCCTTTCTTCCTACTTTCCTTTCTTCCTACTTTCCTTTCTTCCTTTCCTTTTTTACAAAATTCCTTTCTTCCTTTTCCTTTTTTCCAAAATTCCTTTTCTCCACCTTCCTTTTTCCCTACCTTCCTTTTTTTCCAACTTCCTTTTGTTCCCTTCCTTTTGTTCCCTTCCTTTTTTTTTCCACCTTCCTTTTTTTCCACCTTCCTTTCTTCCTACTTTCCTTATTTCCAAAATTCCTTTTTTCCTCTTCCTTTTTTCCTCTTCCTTTATTCCCACCTTCCTTTTTTCCTACCTGCCTTTTTCCCAACTTCCTTTTGTTCCCTTCCTTTTGTTTTCCTTCCTTTTGTTTTCCTTCCTTTTGTTTCCCTTCTTTTTTTTCACCTTCCTTTATTCCCACCTTCCTTTCTTCCTATTTTCCTTTCTTCCTTTTCCTTTTTTCCAAAATTCCTTTTTTCCACTTTCCTTTATTCCACCTTCCTTTATTCCCACCTTCCTTTTTTCCTAATTTCCTTTTCTTCCCTCTTCCTGTTCTCCACATCCTTTTTTCCTGCGGACTGCTTCTCCAGGAATTTCGAGAATAAAGTTCGTCTTTCGTTCCCAAATCCTACGATTGATGGCCGCTGTGGTTCGAGCATCTTCGAACCAGTGAGCAAATGGGCGACTTCATGACTCGGTATCCGTTCGAGGGGGGGTGAGAAGGGGGGAGTTGGGGGGCGAGAAGTGGGGGGATGTGTAAATTGGGGTCTTCCCCAGCCCAAAACCCCCGACCCCTACGGTCGAGAACGATTGATTGGTTCTATCACGACGCCAGTCACCCTCTCTGGTTTCAGATCGTTCGAACTTTTTTTATTGCGGCCCATGGTAGGACAGGTTCGAACGACGAACAGGTGAATATCCCAAAAATTTCTGGAGTAAGCGGGCGGGCTGGGTGGGTCCGCATTCCTTTTTCCCCTGGGAAACAAAGGATAGAAAGGATGAGAATTCTTTCTATCCTTTGTTTCCCCTTTCCTTTTTTCCCCTTTCCTTTTTTCCTCTTTCCGTTTTTCCCCTTTGCTTTTTTCCACCTTCCTTCTTTACACCGCTCCTTTTTCCACCTCTTTTTCCCTCTTCTTCTTCCCCTCTTCCTTCGTCCCTCTTCCTCTTTCCTCTTCCTTCTTTCCTCTTCTTTTTCCTCTTCCTTCTTCCCCTCTTCTTCTTTCCCTCTTCCTTCTTTCCCTCTTCCTTCTTCTTCCTTTTTCCGCCCCTCCTTTTTCCCCTTTCCTTTCCCCCCCTCCTTTCTCCACCTTCTTCTTTCCCCCCCTCCTTTTTCCCTTTCCTTCCTTTCCTTTCTTTTTTCCCCTTTCCTTTCTTTCCCTTTCCTTTCCTTTCTTTCCCTTTCCTTTCCTTTCTTTCCCTTTCCTTTCCTTTCCTTTCCTTTCCTTTCTTCCCTCCCTTTCCTTTCCTTTCCTTTCCCTTTTTGTTCGTTCCCCTTTTTCCTTCCTTTCCTTTCCTTTCCTTGCTTTCTTTCTTCCCTTTCCTTTCCTTAATTTCCCTTTCCTTTCCTTTCCTTAATTTCCCTTTCCTTTCCTTAATTTCCCTTTCCTTCCTTTCCTTAATTTCCTTTCCTTTCCTTAATTTCCCTTTCCTTTCCTTCCTTAATTTCCCTTTCCTTTCCTTTCCTTAATTTCCCTTCCTTTCCTTAATTTCCCTTTCCTTTCCTTCCTTATTTCCCTTCCTTCCTTTCCTTAATTTCCCTTCCTTTCCTTTCCTTAATTTCTTTCCTTTCCTTTCCTTAATTCCCTTTCCTTTCCTTTCTTCTTTCCCTTTCCTTTCCTTTCTTTCCCTGTCCTTTCCTTTGTTCCCTTTCCTTCCTTTGTTTCCCTTCCTTTCCTTTCCTTCTTTCCCTTTCCTTTCCTTCCTTTCTTTCCTTCTTTCCTTTCTTTCCCTTCTTTCCGTTCCTTTCCTTTCTTTCCCTTTCCTTTTTTCCCCTTTCCTTTTTTCCCCTTCCTTTTTCCCCCTTCTTTTTCCTTTCCTTTCTCCCTCCTTTTTTCACCTTCCTTTTATCCTCCGTCCTTTTATCCGTCTTCCTTTTATCCTCCGTCCTTTTATCCTTCTTCTTTTTATCCTCTGTCCTTTTTCCTTCTTCCTTTTTTCCTTCTACCTTTTTTCCCTCTTCCTTTTATCCTCCGTTCTTTTTTCCTTCTTCCTTTTATCCCTCTGCCTTCTTCCCCTCTTCCTTCTTTCTTCCTTTTTCCCCCCTCCTTATTCCCTCTTCCTTTTTCCCTTCTCCTTTTCCCCCCCTCCTTTTTCCCTCTTCGTTTTTTCCCTCTTCCTTTTATCCTCCGTCCTTTTTTCCTTATTCTTTTCTTGTTTTTCTACCTTCTTTTCTTTTCTTCTTCTTTCTTTCTTCTTTCTTTCTCTTCTTTCTTCTTCTTCTTTCTTCTTTTTTCTTTTCTCTTTCTTCTTCTTCTTTCTTCTTTTCTTTTCTTCCTTTCCCCCTTCCTTGTTTTTTACCTTCTTTTCTTTTTTTTCTTCTTTCTTCTTCTTCTTCTTTTCTTTTCTTCTTTCTTCTTTTCTTTTCTTCTTTCTTCTTTTCTTTTCTTTTTTCTTCTTTTTTTTCTTTTCCCCTTCCTTCTTTTACTTCCTTTTTTCCCTCTTCCTTTTTCCCCTGCGGATTGCTTCTCCAGGAATTTTAGGATATTCATATAAGTTCGTCTTTCGATCCTAAATCCTACCATAGAGGCCGCAAGAGTTCGACATCTTGGACCAGGAAGGAAGGCGGCCGGAGTAGTGACGGGGAAACTTTCAGTCGTTTCGAACGGTAGGGACAAGTAGGGGGTTTTGGGTTGGGGAAGGGGGTTGTGGGGGGAAGGAAGTTGGGGTTGGGGGGTGGGGTAGGGGGGATGGGAAGAGGGGGAATGTGTAAATTGAGACGGTTTTCACTCAGGCATATGTTCAGCTCTCCGGTTTTGCGGTCAGCTGAACCATATGCCTGGGTGAAAACCGTCCCAATTTACACATTCCCTGAAGGGAGGGGAGGTAATGTCCGGGAGTTGGCAACACCACTTCCGGGTGTCAAATAGGGTTATCGAGAACAGCTTTTTCGAGACGAGACGCGCTTAAAAAGATGCATTATGGTACCGATCATCGAGATGAGATTAAGAGACTAAGATCAGAAACTAGACAGGTAAATATCGTCTCGGTCTCGTTTCTAGTTTGAGTCTTGTAATCTCGTCTCGACGATCGGTATCATAATGTATTCTTTCAGGCGCGGTCTCGTCTCAAAATGGTTGTTCTCTAATAGTCCTGGTTTGAGGTCGGGTCCAAATGGAGTCGTTTTGTGCTGAGTTTGTGCCACAGAGGGATTCAGTTGTATTACTTGGGGTCGAAGGTCACTTTGAAAATTCACCTTGCGCTCCTTTCTTTACATGCGTCCGTCTGGTTTTTTCGTTTTATTAAAAAACTTATGACGGGTGTACGTGATGTTAGGTAGGCAAGATGATTTTTTTAAAGTGATCTTTTATTTGATTCGAAGCAGTACAACCGGATTTCTCTTTGCAGGAAAAAAAAATGTTCGGTTCGTGCTACTGAATATTGAGTTGGATCTCACATTACCCAACTCAACATTCAGTAACAGAACCAAACTTTTTCTTCCCGTATGGCACAAACTCAGCACAAATGACCCCATTAGGACCTGACCTGACACTCGGACGTGGCATCTTCAACTTTCCGGACATCTTTCAGTGATTTAGGGGTAAGAGGGGGGTGTGGTGTCAAAAATGGCCAAAATAATGCTTACGTAATACTTGAACGGCGGGTTTGAGGTATTGCTACAAAATTGATGATTGATGTATTCCTTGGAAATGCCCCCTATGACTGAAGCAATGGCTTATCAGTATCAAGTTAGTAATAATCATTTAATTCTGTGTTCGGTGGTTACAGAACTATATTCCCTATAATTAAAACCGAGAATTTATTTAGAAGGCGAAAAGAAAAGAAGATAACCCTGATTTTCGTATTTTTGGGAAGTAAGTTCGGAAATAAGCAGAGCCATGTCAAAAACAAATTTTTTTACTCATGTTTTTTAAAGGGCACGCTTTAGGCAAATTATGAAAAAAAAATTCTGATTTTTGTAACTTTTTTCTAAAATATTGAAAATTTTACGTGATAAATGGTCGAAAAGTTGATAAAATTGATATTATTCCCGTTCCCGGGAAAAAACTTGTCGATCCCAGGAATCGGGAATTCTCGAAAATGAGAAAAATTTCAATCCCGGAAGCGGGATTCCCGACTAGTTGAGAAAAAATGTTCCTGGGAGACTTTTCGGGGACAAAAAAACTCATGAATTTCCGGGACGAAAACTTTCGAGAGGAATCTCTACTCATATCAAGGATCATATGTAAATGCCTGGTATAAATTTTAAATCAAATCGAGAGTCTTACCAATTAACTACCGCTCGCCCTCTAGAATATAAAAATAAAGCGCTTAAAAACTTTACTTAAATGTTTAAAAAAATGTACTTAGTTTTTTTCCAAAAACCTTTTTTTGAAAATCCAAACTGAATGTAAATTTTCGAATGTTGTGCTCATGATATTAATTTGGGGGGAAAGGAAAATTCTAATTCTGCGATATGGGACACATTTTTTGCGACAACTAATTCAGAATTCTTTAATTATTTATTTGAAATAACGGTCTTTCTAATAATACTTCAGCACCATTTTAAGGAGGGGGAAGGGGTTTCAAAATGCTGTTTTCAGTGTTGATTCCTCATAAGTGAACGCCTATATTTGAGCAAAGTAGGGTATCTAAAATAGTCAAAATTATGCCGCAGTAATTAAATGGCATCAAATCGTAAATAAATTGTTAAGGCAGTATTTGGAATTTATTGTAAGTTTATTGCTTAACCGATTGAGATATTCTAAAAATATATTCTTTATTACTGCTTTACCTTTTTCTTGGCATCATTACTAACGTTTCAGTAATAATCGATTGTTCATGTTTAATTTTATCATATGGGTGTTGGCCATTCATTAATTTCTAGTGTTATCCATGTTTACATGTTCATGTTTAATCTTATGTTTCTCTGCACGAATACTGCTTTTCGTTTATAAAAATTCTTAATGTATAATCAATCTCTTTTTTTTCTTCCAGGGTTCAAAGACAGCGGTAAATATAGTTTCTGCAGTTAGTTTTGTGCCACTGACGAACCTTCATCGTAAATGTGATAGGAGGTAGTCTGTTTTGCCACTTGATTATAACAGCGATCAAAACATACTATCTACAATCGTATTTATGATGGAGATACGTCAGTCGACCTCCGGCGCAGGAATTTCCTCTTTTGCTGCCTCAAGGAAGACCGATGTTTGAAAAAGATTAAACAAGCATGTCGTCGGATTTACCAACCATTAAAATTTCTTTAAAATTAAGCCAAATTTTTTTTTTTTTTTTTTTTTTTTTTTTTTTTTTTTGTAACTTTTTACATGCTTACAGGTATTTTTTTTTAAATAATTGGTTTCTGATAATTTTGATTTCAGGAATACTTTTTGAGATGGAGGTCTGACACCATTACAGCTTCTTCTTCATGGAAATACTGCTACCTTCTCCACCATCGATAAGCTTCTGGAAAATGTGGAATTAAGAACTCTCGGCCCTTCTCCTACACTGCTTTATACATATTACGTGAATGCAAATCAGAAGCAAATCAGTTTAACAACTTACCGTGATCACGTTCGGCCAGGTCCGGCATACGGGAGCAGCTTCTGAATTTCCCCGTTTGGAAGCCGTTTATCTTTCCCATCAACAAGCGCCCCGATACGAATCGGAGGAACCGACTCCCACGTCAGCGAAACTTTAATCAACCGAATTTTGTTGAAGCCCTCTCTCAATCGCGAAACATCACCAACATCAGAGCCTAAATCTGAGGTTAGCACTTTTTTAATTAAAAGAATTTGTTTTTTTTTTTACTTTTTTTAACATTTTTTGTTTCCTTTTTTCTTTTAAATGCTTGACGACATTAAAAAATTTCGGATGACGCAAGATACAATGAATCAATTCACCAAAAGTGCTTAAGTTCGATGTCTTAGAGGTGCTGGAAAATTTTCCGGAAACCGTTTATCGCGCGCCCGCGATTTGCTTATGGTCATTTTCGACCGGAATGGATTAGCCTGACGATAAAGTATGTTGAATTCGCCGTGTGGAATTGTAAGTCTAGCAAATAAAAAAATTTATATGTTTAAAATAACTGTAATTTACATTTATTTAGAATTTTTGCAGCTGTCAATTCAGATTGTTCACATGCTGTGAGAGGTGAAAGAAACTTACCCGATGAAAGTAGCCAAACTGCAAGAAATTTTCCAGCTCGAAAAATATCTGTTCCATTACATCTTTTGTCTCTAATTTTTGACGTAAGTTAATATCTTTTTCAAATTATTTTCTTTTTTGTAATTAAAAAAGTAATATATTTTACCTTCTTTTCCAGGATTTAAGATTTGCCTGCCTTCATTCTGTCTCGCATACATGCCTCGTGTGCTTCATGATACAATTACTTAACGCTTTTAGCCAACATTCCAATTTATAAGATCAGAACGATTCTACGACTCCGTTTGCGACACCGAAATGGATCGCTCCTCTTGCTTTGTTAGATTTGTATGAGAAGACAGCAGTTTAGACTCAGAGAATTCACGAAATGGCGAGGTTAGCAGTTCATGTAAGATATTTTTTTGGATCAATAATATAAATGTAATTTTCAGAAAAATCTAATATTTTTGAAAATTTTTTTAGGCTTTCACTGGTGTCTGGAAAGGGTTTAAATCAAAACTCAACAGGTGGACATGTACAGGCCTCAGAATAATAAATTGATCAATTTGGCTGATTGGAGTGGACCCCCAGGGAATAGGGTTACCGTCGGCGAAAACAGATTTAAATATGAAATTAATTTTAATATTTTAAGCCAGGTAATTTTTTTTAAAATTTATTATTATTATTGGCGGACTTTGATTCGAGTTGACTTACGGGGTAAACAAACACTTTGGTATGACTTATTAATTTTTTTTCTTTTTAAATTCAGATCAATGAATATACAAGCCAAGGAGTTTCGATCTTGTTGACGTTACATTGTCCAGATGAAGAACGGCTAGCAGGCGAAATGATTGGAAGTACAGAAAAAGAAAAAAACTTAAAATATGATTCCATTTATAATCGAGCTCACAATAGCACCAGACAGCCAATGGAAAATATTTTCAAAATGATAGATCAACAATTGTCGTGTAAGTAATAAACTTTTAAAAACTATTAGTTTTTATTTGAAAGATGTTTTGTTCTAATTTTTTCTTCCTTTTTATTTTATAGGGCTTGCGTTAAGGCGTTTAAAATCCGTATCGATCAGGATGACCTCCACGCAGTTTTGAGGCTAACATTGCGTTTAACTCGCGATTATTCGCTCGGTAAATTATTCTCCGAAAAAGAAGGAATAACTGTGCTGCTTAATTTAGAGCAGAAATCGAATTTTGTCGAATGTATCGCTTTGGCTTCTTTAATATTCCGTCACGTTAATAAAAGGCCATCGACTTCCAAAACAGCTGTCGAAAGAGTAAATTTCGGCGTAATTTATTTTCTTTCCAATTTTTTTTTTTTTTAAATTCTTAATGCTAATTTTTTTTTTACTTTAATTATTAGATGGAAGCGACAAAGAAAAGCTAATTTGGAAGTTCGTTCGGTAGTCGGATCTATTTTCGGGGAAGATGCGAAAATTGATGAAACCGCAGTTTCTCTCATCAAAACTTAGTTGTACCAACCTGTTGTAGCCGATGAATATTTATTAAAAATCTGCACAGATGAAACACTGGATGTGTCACTCATGTGCAATCTGCATATTTGTCGAATATCCCGAAATTGTTCACGAGGAAGAGTCAGCGCTTATTAAAAACCCGCAAATTCTACCTAGGCTGTATCAATTTTTACAGTTTAATCTGAGGAACATATCCAACCATCGGCCTGATTTGCTGCAGAAGTAAGTTTGTGTTTTTAAGCAGCTCCTAAATTATGTTTGTGACTTCTGAATTTCAATATCATATAATTTTTTTTTCTTTTTTCTTTCCAGTTTCCTGTTCTCCTCGCCATTTCGGAACTATGGATTACAGACAGGGAGATTAAGACGCTCAGAGCTCGGGGAGCCACAGTTTCCGTAGCACTAATTTAGTTTTGATGGAAAACGGATTCAGTATGCTTACCAGGCTCGATGAGGAAAACATCGACTTATTAGATCAATCCATAGTCTATTATTTCTGTCAGAAATCAGCTCCAAACGTTAAGTGCGTTTGCTACGATTGTTGGGCAAGCGAAATGAAAATATTATACGCGGATTCTGCTGCCATGGCTGCTACAGTTTTGGCCCATACAGTACGACCTACTTTAGAACGAAACAGAGACGAGGAATCAGAAGTCAAAAAACGCCTAGCCTCCCGCCGAGCAGTGCAAAAAAGAACAAAAACGTGAAAATGGCGGAAGTGTTCCGTTCCACCCTGGAAACGAACGCGATAGATGTTTTGTTGCATCTTCCGAATCGACCTGAAAAAATTCCGGAAAATAGAGCGGAGAGCGGGTGCAGAAACCAAGAAACTACAATGCTGCCGTCGGAGGATTCTTCCGTACAAAGGAATGAAGAGAAGACGAGAGGATGACGGAAGGGAATATGAACCGGTAAGGGGAATAGAGAAGTAATTCAAATTCGCTTCAAAGACTTTGAAATCCCCGACCGAACAGACAGAAGCTGGGATTGTCTTTTAAGCGTCATGTTTGCTCCTTATTTCATGTTCAACAAAGACGATAAGAGTCTGCCCGTCCTTCACGGTTCAAAATACCAACAAGGACACCCCAGACGAAGAAGACACGGCATCTATCAACAAGACATACGATTTTAACAGTTCTCAGGATACAGAGAGTGATTTCTCGTTTTTGGATTGAGGCACTCATGAGAAGATTTCCAAGGTCCGTAAGCACCGCACCGACGCTTGTCCCACCCGCTGTGTATCCGTCGGTTCCGAGTCTTTCGCCTATAACTCATTCCGAACAATAGCAAGAACAGGAACCGGGGCGAATCTGCGAGTGAACAGTCTAACGAAATGTTAACAAACACTTGGAACGAAAATGCCGAAAGTAACGCGGAGGTACCGCACCGAATCCACTACACCGGAGCCTACGTCCAGCCGAACTTCGCAGTTTCTAGCTGATTTCTTACCATCCTTGATCGGTCAAAGCACGGAAACAACAAAAAGATCACCGAAGCGAAGCCTCCTCCTCCTCTCTTTACAGAAGCCATATCTTTCTAAGAAAGATCCATCTTTCTTTGCCGCTTTACCTGCCTACGTGAGGGAAAAAGTGTTTTTGACATTTTCGGCAGCAAAGCTTCAGGGATCCGATTTAGCGAGGGAGTCCACCACTCCTCCGTCGTCGTCTTCTATCACTGATTAATTAACCCAGTAAAATCATTAGCAGCTCTGCCTTTTAATATTCAAGGCATGGTTTTGGCCCAGCAGCGGCAGGATCGACGTCAAGCCGCCACTGCTGCTAATCCAAACTATCCGTTGGAAGCTGTTGCTTTTTTCCAAATCGTCCCGTCTTCTTTAAGGCAAGTTGATAAGTTAGAATTTTTTTTTTCTTTTGTTTTGGAGGTGGGGATTCAGTTTGTTTTTATTGATTCATTCATTTTTCTATTTATTTTTCAGATTGGTATTGACTGATATCGGAGAATCCCAAATGGCGTTTCTGCAGCAAGATTCAGCAGCAGAAGCTCAAAATCTAAGAAGGGAACACGATGCTCGAATCCGGGAATACTTTTAAGATCGAGAAGACATACGCGAAAGGATTTCAGACCGTAAAACTTTAGTCTTCTATATTGCGTCGTACAGGCTCCAAGAACGACAGAGTCGCTATTAACGCCGTTTCACCCATTATCAGGCATCGGACAATGTCGACTTGTCGATCAAACGGTTATAGAGCATAGGAACCTTCTTCTGAGTCTGTTTGCTGATTTTGTAATCTGTTCAAGATTTTCGATGAAACATTAGCCTTTTGCACAGAGTTATTGGAAATCTTTGTTGTCATCCGCCTACTAGAGATTTTGTAATTAAGGTAAGAAAAAAATACTTGCAATTAATTATTTTTAAAATTTTTTGAAATCGGTATTAAATAGGATTTTTCATTCTCTATTTACTCACAGGTGCATTTAAAATTACGAAAAGATTGATTGTAATTTTTTTTTTCTTTGCAGGCAGTGATTTCTTTTATGGAAAAATGTAACGAAAGTCGGTCTACAACACCCGCTCTAACCCCTCGTCAATCGAATTTTTTTTTTCTCGAGGAGAATTTTTTAATTTTTGACTACACGACTAGGAAGAATCTTCACTTGGACTTCTCTTTCAACTAGATAAGTGTGTTTTCCACGGACCCCTCCCCCTCTCAGCTTCTTATTTTGAAGTTCTTACTAACAACGATTCTTATTGTTTAGGCATTTTCCAAGAAAACCTTTTAATTTGTGAGCATTTTGCTGTTTTTCATCTTCCCCTTGTTTTTTTTTTTTTTTTTATTTTTTACTCCCTCCACCCATTTGCATTTACTTTTAAATTAAGTCAGCGTTTTCCTCGCTTTTCTTCCCAAGGTTTTGATGTTTTGATTTTTGCACCCATTGGAAAAAATCTTAATTGGACTTTTCTTTTTACTTGATCAGTGTTTTTCCCGCTCCCCTTCTTCTATGTACACATTTCTTTTAAAAATGAAAATATAAAATCGGCAGGTTAGGGGACTTTAGGTATCCGACGAGCCTTTCATTTTTCTGTTTGATAGGATCGCTTTGGGGAAAGGGAGGTTTCCGCTTATTAATTAATTTTTTTGCGAAGGGGGCCTGGATCGGAGAGAAAGGCCAAAGGGTGGCGGGCCTAGCGTAGATTGTAAACCCGCATTCGTTTCCGATGTGCCGTTGACCTTTATCTCGTATGTTATAAAGGATCGACGTCTCAGGTGAAATTGATCGGGGACGAGCCTTGTAGTACCGGTGAGGTGGTTTTCACCATAATGCGAGGGTAGTGCCGGACGCCTCAGTCCAGAGAGCTCGAGGATCTCGTGACAATCTCCGTTGTAGGAGGGAGCGTAAGAATGTAACCACTTATCCACCATACCCGGGCATAATGGGTAGCCGTAGGGTTTTTAGGTGCGATTGGTCTCTGTCAATGTCATACGGATTACTTTAATTATATTTAACGGAAACGAAAGTGTTCCAGAGGCGTAGCTTATGGAACTACTCTAGTCAACCGTTGCGTATAATAAAGACTAATTCTTGTGTCGCGGCAGGACATTAGGGCTTTAGCAGGAGTGTATACAACAAGGTTAGAGGAATCGCCGGCCAACTGCGGAAGCCTTTTAATTGCACTTGAAGCGATTCCGATATGGTTTGACTGGCTATCAACACCCGACTGTGGTCCTGCAGTTGTCAGAAAGAACCGAAGGACGCATGCCCTAGGATCTGTTTTTACATTCTTGGGGAGGCTGATGTAGTCAGGCATTGTCTGCTATGTCAACCTGTAAGAGACTTTTTTTTTTTTTTTTTTAAACGCGAGATGTAGGAGTTCATATTTTGCTTTCAGTTTTATTGATTTTTTGTTGGAAAAATTGAAAGCTCGTTGGACAACCCAGTTTTTTTTTTTTAAATACAAAAATTAGGAATTTTGTAACGAATGAGCGATTAATGGTTTAATATGCACCAGTTAGGAAACATCTTATCGTATATTTATCTTTCAACTTGATCAGTGTTTTTCAGGTTCCCGCCCACACATCCCCAATATTTTTATTTTTTTACTTTATCCATTGCATTTTCCTTTTAACCGTTATCACTACATTTTTCTAGTTTTTGAAAATAAATATTTTTACGTTCTTAAGCTTTTCTTAGGAACTACCGTTGTCATAGGTTAGGGAGAAAGCCCGTTGGGGAGTCTCCAGGGAAATATTTTAGTTCTGAAGCATTTTATTGTTTTTCGCCTTTTCCCTTGCTATTTTTTAATTTTTTACTTCACCGTATGCACTGACTATTAAATTTAATCGTTGTTTTACTCCATTTCCATCCTAGGTTTTTAAATTTTTAAATGCTCGAGTTGTGAAAAATGTTTACTTAGACTTATTTTTCTACTTAAACAGTGTTTTTTTCGCCCCCCTCCCCCTCATTTCCTGTTTTTAAATATTTTTACTTAACCCCTTACGTTTTTTTTAATATTTAATGAATTTTTCTCTTCCTTTGCTTGAATTTTTGATTTTTGACTGCATCAGTTATTCCACATTTCGTTGCATTTCCCACCTTCCCTGGCAACTTTGCATCACGGAATGATTTCGTGTTCTGACTATATAAAACATTTCAAAGCGTTATTTGAATTCTGACACCGGGATGAGTATGTACGGTAACTCACCAAATGGAGCATTTTGTTAGCTCTTTTTTATTGACTTGCTCCTTAAAGTTATTCGGCATCGAGAAGAAAACACTAGATACGGACTTGGATATGGGTCCTCCTCATAGACTGAAGAATTAGGTCAGAATTCTTAAAAGGCTGGAAAGTGCTTGAATTCAAAGTCTCGAAACTCTTCCGGAAACTGTTTATCGCTCCTGCGATTTGCTTATTATTATTTGCAACCGGAATGGTTTTGCCTGGTGTGATAGTATGTTGAATTCGCTGTGTAAATATGTAAGTCAAGGAAAAGTAAAAACTTATTTTTAAAAAAAAATGGTTTGTCTCTAAAACTGTGATTAACGTGTTTTTTTAATTTTAGCAGGTATCAATTCAAATGGTTCACATGGATAGAGTTGCAAAGAACTTACCTGATAACAATAACGAAATTTTAATAAGTTTTATTGCTCGAAAAATGACTGTTCGATTACATCTTTTGACTCTATTTTTTGATGTAAGTTACATCTTTTTGAAATTAGTTTTTTTTATTTCTAAATTAAAAATGGAATATATTTAACTTTCTTTTCTAGGATTTTTGATTTTCCTGCGAATGTGCCCTCACTAAACATGTCTCGTGAACTTCATTATTACATGCCGAGGAGTCCAGATCTCAATGACGTTACATTGTCCAGATGAAGAATTGTAGCAAGCAAAATGATTGGATGGTCAGAGAGGGAGAAAATCAAATAATGGGGTTGCATTTATAATCATGGCCACAATAGGACCGAACAGGCATTTGGAAATATTTTCGAAAATGGTGGAGTAACCATTTTGGAGTAAGGAAAAAGCTTGAAGTCAATATGATTTCTTTTGGAAAAGCGTTCGGTTCTAATTTTTTCTTCCTTTTTATTTTATAGGGCTTGCGGTAAGCTTTTGCAAATCCGTAACAGGGATGACATCAGGACGGCCTCGAAACAACTATGAGGCTACCATTGCGGGTTACTCGTCATTTTTCCCTTGGTAAATGATGCTCCGAAGAAGTAGAAATAACTGTGCTGCTTAATTTAGAGCAGGAATTTGGTCGCATTTATCGCTTCGGCTACTTCAACATTCCGTCACGTTAATAAAGGGCCGTCGCATTTAAAAACAGTTATCGAAAGAGTAAGTTTTGGCGTAATTTATTTACTTTCCATTTTTTTTATTATTGAAGAATTTATGTAACAATCCTTTTATTTTGTGTAGATGATTGGACTGAGAATTTCCGCACATTACTAACGGATTCACCATGAACGATCATTTTCGGTGAGGAATTCAGTGGCTGGAATTTGTAGTAGTCCTTAATTATATTTAAAACAAGTCCAGAGGGTCCTTTAGATTCATATCAGTAAGTTTTTTTTTTTTTTTTTTTTTTACTTTTTTTATGCTAATTTTTTTTGATTTTTATTTTTAGATGAAAGCGACGAAGAGAGGTTAATTCTGAAGTTCGTTCGCATTTCGAGGAAGAAGCAGACATTAATAAGACTGCAGTTTCTGTCTTCAAAAATTTGTTATAAGCATTGGTTATGCCCGATGAATATTTATTAGAAACCTGCCAAGAGCTAACTGCAACGACTGAATAACGAAACACTTTGGAAGAACAGCCGACCGCTTCGTCTTGATCTGAATGTTTTGGTGCTAATTTAGAATCTTTCACTTCCATCCTCGAAAATAAAAAGCCGGCGAATAACAAGGAAAGAAAGCACCGACAAGAATAAACGTATAAAAATATTGTCGCAGTCGTCTATTTTGTCGATTTAAACGGACGCTGTGAAATCTTAATGGGAAATTCGAGATTTATTATGGTTCACGTTTACGAGGTGGATCCGAATAATGCCGTTTTGACGGAAGATATGTCCGCCGCTTGATTTATTTTGGATAAAATCGTTTTGTTGCCAAGGATGGATAAGGAATCGATCCGAATTTTTTCGGAAGCTCGCTTGTTGCGCGGGGCTGTCGGAGCTTGTAATCATTCGGCTGCCATTAAATCTGCTTTGATTGTACAAGTTGAAAATTGCATTCAACGAATTGTAAATTCATTTTATGTAGACTCCAGGATAAAATACACGTGGGGCTGTATTTTGGCTTTGATTTTGCAACTGATGGCCATGTGCCTCCTCGATGAAGCGACATTTGGTTGTTAACAACACGTTTTGATGTTTCCAAGTTGAAGAATTGCCCTACACATTGATCGAATATCTCGAAATTATTCACGAGGAAGTGTCAACGCCTGTTAAGAAACCGGGAATTCTATCTATGCGGTATCAATTTTTACCGTTAATCCGAGTAGCACTTCCAATCATCTGCCTGGTTGCTCCAGAAGTAAGTTTGCGTTTTTGAGTCATTTCTATATGATGTTTGAAACTTTTGAATATTTATTAATCATTTTTTTTTTTTTTTTTTCATTTAGCTGTTGTCACGCCGTCATTTTCGAACTATGGATTACAGACAGGGAGATCAAGTTTTTAGGGTTTCACTGTTTTTTGGAAGAGGTTTTAGTCAAAACTCAACAGGTGAACCTTGTTGACGCCTCAGGACAAGAAGTCAATCAATTCGGCTTAGCTGGAGCCAGGATCCAGAGTTATCGTCGGGGAAAAGAGGCGGAAATATCATATTGATTTTAATACCTAGAGTCAGGTAAATGTTTTAAAAAATTTATTAATATTATTGGCAGACTTCGATTCGAGATGAGCTTACGGGTCTAGTACGGGTATCAGTCATTAATTGTTTTTTTCTTTTTAATAGCAGATCAATGATTATACAATCCGAATAGTCCCGATCTCGATGACGTTACGATGCCCAGGTGAAGAACGACTCACACGGCGAAATGACTGGTAGTACAGAATGAGGGAAAAACTATTAATATGATTTAATTGATAATCAAGCCCACATGAGGACCCAACAGCCGGTGTCAAATATTTTTGAAAACAAGGGAGTATTTATTGTCATGTAAGTAAAAATCATTAAAAATGTATGAGTTTCTCTTTGAAAGGTGGTTTTGTTCTAATTTTTTCTTCCTTTTTATTTTACAGGGCTCGCGTTCAGCTATTGCAAATCGCTGTCAATCCGGACGCCCTCGACGCATCCAAGAGGCTACCATTGCGGGATTATTCGCTGGCTAAATTTTTTGCCGACAGACGAGGAGTTAATATGCTGCTTAATTTATAGCAGCAATCGAATTTTTTGGATTAGAGCTTTGGCTACTTTGAAATTGGGTCACGTTAATATTGCTACGCCGAAATGGATCGCGCCTGTTCTGCTTTTGTTGTATTTGTATGAGAAGACAATTTATTATTACTCAGTAGAGAGTTTACAAAATGGACAAGGTTAGCAGTTTATGAAATTTATTTTTTTGCATCGAAAATGTAAGTTTATAAATTTTAGAAAAATTTAAAATTAAAAAAAATATTTTTTTAGGCTTTCACTGGAATTTCGGAAGTGGTTTTAATAAACACTCAGGAAGTGGACCCTGTACTCGCCTCAGAATATCGACTTTGATATCGGTCTTCCTCATGAACTGCAGAATTTAGCTCAGAATCCTTATCATTCATTTTGTGGAGGAAAATAGGTTCGCAGAGACGATAAGGGCTATAACTACGCGGCAGGGTGGTAAGTCCGTTCCGATTTATTTTGGTGAATGGGCTGCGATGGAAATGCAGGGTTTTTGGCAATTTTGGCCCAAGTCTTCAAAATCCCGTCATCCCCAGATTATGAGTTTTTATTTCGAATTTCTAAATCGATTTAGTAATTTTTTTTTTTTTTTTTTTTTTATTATTTAATTTTTTTTTCTAACAATGCTAGTTTTTTAAAAGGTTTCGCTTCAGCAAATCATACGTTTAAATAAGATTTTAACCTAGGACAGAGTCGGTTACGCCAAAATATTTGAAACAAGTATTAAAAATACTTTAATCTTTTATGTCCCAAATTTTAATATTTTGAAGAAGAATACATGTGTAGGCAATTTTTAGAAACTTTGCTTTTAAAGATTACATTTAATTTGAATTTTTTTCTTTGGAAGCTTTACACTCCCAATGGTTAGAGGCTCCCTTAAAATGTTCCCTAAAATACTGCTCGAAACCCTGCCGACGTGGGACTTAATTTTTATCACGTAGGTACACAGTTTCATATCATAGGAAATCAAACCGAATGTTACGGGAAGAAGTGATACATTTTAATTAAAATGACTTTAATAGTCAAAGATTGGATCTGGCATTTGTTTGGTATAACTGAAATTACGAGATCTTGAGCTGCTTTCTGCATTTTGAATATTATCAGTGAGAGTTGCATTTGATTTTTTTTCCTGGTTGTGATTATTTTTGATGTGAGTTGGGGCCACTAATTGGTTGATGCTGTGGTAAATAGATCCCAGGAAGTTTAGGTTTTACATAATGCTGTTAACTGATGCTAAACATCAGTTATAAACTTCACAAACTAGGGGATGCTTGCTGGTTAAATCTTAATTTGGTATTAAAAGATTATGAGCTGACGGAAAAATTTAGATTTTGAGTAAATAATATGCCAAATCGTAGTTGGTAAACTCATATGTAATTGAATAATCAATTCAAGGTAGGTGTTAAGTAACAAATAAAAAGAGAGTGAAATAATGAAAATTGAAATTAACCCCAGGTAAACGACACTTTTTTTTTTTTTTGCACAAAAAAGAGTGCCCAATCTATATATTTTATTTTCGAAATGACAGAAAATCATTTCTATATTTTCGGACGTGTTCGGTTTCCGTTTTCTACGTTTTGTATTTTCGGTAAATCATTGAGATGCTATATTATAGTCGTCGTAAGCGCGCGGTTTGGAAGCTATTTAAGCTCATTTTTAATTTTTAACGAATTCAGCTCGCGAATTTTTATTTAATTTTTTGTGAATATTTATATTAACGTTAATTACAGCCCTTATGTAATGGCATTAGTGTCTTTACGTAAGGGACTGTTCGCGTGCTTCAATAAAAGTTTTTTTCAGTGATTATTCGCAATGGATATTATCAAAGGATTAAGCCTAGAGTTTCGTTGGATCTGTGAGAGATTGGATTGCGCAAATGGACGGTAAAAAAATTTTGTAGGTAATAATGTCTGGGTTTTGTAATCTGTTTTATTTGACGACATCAGTTGATGAAGCAAAAGTTAGTTCATATTGAATTTTTTTTAAAATTGTGTATTTCTTGTTTTTCGATGAACTTTCTTCCTTTGTCCACTGACGACTTCTCAGATGAAAAATAGACGTGGATTCCACTAGTATAATACTCTGGATTTTAAGTCTTTTTCCACCAATTTTCCATCAGTCATCCAAAAACTGGTAAAAATTTAAAAAAGATCTCTTGTAAAATTAGTGGGAAAAGTGTTATAATCCAGCGGTATTTCACCAGTTTTCATCCACAATTTTTTTTTCGTCTGGGTTCATTTCTCTTTAATTAATTTGTTTTTGCTTTAATAGGAGAAGAGTGTCACTTGCATATGTGTTAGTGACACTCGTGTTGACAGGTGTCCACCATCATTTTAACGAAATTATCACAGTATAGTCTTTCATAATTTCTGGAAAAGAAGATTTCCGATTCCCAATTGCTTCAGACTGTCAATTCAATTAATTTAATTTTCTTTGAATTTTTTTAAATTTTAACAACAAGGTCAGGTTTAAAAAATATCCCTCCATCGCCTTCATTGCCGTTAGGTGATAGCTTCGATTTGTTTAAAAGTTCTAGATTTTCTATCTATTTTTTGATTTTTACTTGAATTATTTGGTGGACACCCTGTAATAATTGGATTTAGTTTCTTTAAATTTTTTTTTTTTTTAATATCCATGCAATACTTTCTGTTAGGCGTTAAGAGATCCATGAAACTTTGAATATTTAGGTTGTGCTTATCTAAAGTAGACCGAAATATTTTTTTCGTTTATAGGACTATCTTCCTTCTTTTAGTTAAATAGCAATTTTTTTTTCACTTTTTTTGGGACATATCGACTGTTGTATTTTTTTGCATAAAAAAAATCGTCTGGAGGCATTGAATTTCAATCGTAATCAGACTCAAAATTATAAGTCTAACAAAATCTTTAATCCTTTTGTTGCTTATTTTTTGACTTTTAAAGAAAGCTTTATCGTACCGAATTTTGTTTTTGGGGTTTACAGGCTTAATATAATGTAAAAATGAGAAATATTCGTATCATAATGGCTTCTGCAAAATTGAATTTAGGTAACCTGGGGGTTTTAGAGGGGTTTTAGAGGGGGGTTTTAGGGGGCCCGGATTTCAAATCTGATATCATTTTTTTTAAAATTAACCCTTTTCTATAAGTGAAGAAAAAAACACAATTTTTAGATTTAAAAAAAAAAAAAATTATTGTAAAATGAATTTTGGTGCAATTAACTTAACATAGAGATGGTATTGTCTTTTAAAAGATTTTTTCAAACTTCCCAGTAACCCCCGTCTGAAATATCCCTATTGCTATTAAGTCTTTGATGGACATCACTTTCCCTTAAAAAAATTAAGGAAATTACCTTCATAAGCTAAATATTCTGCCCCTGTAAGCGATTTCAGCGTATCTCCATTTTGTAAACAATAGCTTCTTTCTGATGTTTAGCTTTTGTCAACAACGGTTCTATTCGAGCTGTTTTCAAAATGGAGTTACGCTGAAGTCGCTTACAGGGGCAGTATTGGGGTTAGGGGGGTAGAAATCAAACCAGTTTTCCGGGAGAGCTGCTTATCGAGGAATTTTCGGATTACATCCATCTTCCTTGGCCGCTGTACCTGCCGATATGAGGCAAAAAGAGTTTTCGAATCATACACTTAAGCAAATCCTTCAGAGATCCGATTTGGCGAGGGAGTCCACCACTCCTCCGTCATCGTCTTCTACCACGGATGAAGTAGTAAATCCGGAATTTTTAGCAGCTCTGCCTTTAAATATTAAAGAGGTGGTTTGGTCCGTTTGCGACGGGAACGACAACGTCAAGCCGTCGCTGCTGCTGATCCGAACGATCCTATGGATGCTGCTGCTTTTATCCAAAGCATCCAGTCTTCAAGGCAATCCGTAAGCTAATAAGTCAAATTAATTTTTTTTTTTTTCTGAGGGAGGAGGGGATTTAGTTTTTTTATTTATTTCTTTTTCAGATATTGGCAGATATCGAAAAATCCCAAATATCGGTCCTGCAACCAGATTTAGCAGCAGGAGCTCACTTCAGCCCACTAGAGATTTTGTGATTAAGGTAAGCAATAGAACTTGTTATATTAAGTTTTTTAATTTTTTAATACGCTCATAAAACCATTTATCTTAAAAAATTAATGAATTACTGACCAAAATGATGGAAAAACTATTACTGACCAATTTTATACTGAATTAATTATTAATTATAATTTTTTATATTCAAAAAAATATTACGAAAATACCTATCCTTAATACAAGTTACTCAGATTCAAGCAAAAGGTCCAATAATGGTTTTCTTTGTGTTCCTGAAGAATGTAACTCCATCCTACGCATGTCGTCTTTGCGTTCTGAAGAGAAAAAAAAAACTCAGATAAATAAATCAGCAAAAATCAAAACAAAACAGTCGGAGTTCTGGTTTGAAAGCTTTTATAGTCACCTGTGTGGTTGCATATCCTTCCATTGCGTTTAATTCTTCTTGCATATAATTGTATACACAGACCATTATATTTTTAAGCACCATTAACTTATGAGAACTAAAAGACATACATTTTTTAAGTATATGCAACAATTTTGATTAAAACTTCTTCAAGATACTTACGGGTTTTTGCAAAATTTATCGAAAAAATTCTTGTTGTGTCTTAATCTCCTAAATAACAGATTTAACTTCTGTTTCAATTGAAATTTTGAATAAACCAGTCCATATTCATTTATTGTTGCTTCATCAGGCGGAATAAACAAATCCCCAATTTTTCTTTAATCTGTTCCGCAAGTTTCAAAGCATGCCTGTAACATATCAAAAAACCATATTTCTTATTACAGTTTTAATAATTCCCTTACTTCTTTGTGCTTACAAAGAATTGATCATGAGGCATATTTCATAAATTTTTAAGTAGTTGTAAAGGTCTTCGTTTTCCTTCAATAAAACAATTTTGCTGGCACTGCTTTCATCTGAAAAAAAAAAAAAAGAATGGAAATTATTAGGATAATTATAACCAAGACCAGCGGTGGCTTTTGGACATTACCTATCGCATCAAATGTTGAAATCATATCATCAGTGATTTTGCTGTCTGCAACATTGTTTAAAAACTTGTTCTGTCTTAATAAGTTTTGAATTTGTTCTTCCTTTAAATGGCACTCATCACAAATTATCCCATTTCCAGAACTTTGACTAAAATCTGGACAAGTCTTATCCATTAGTTCCGATTTTTTTTCACGCTGACTAATGCCTACTGTGCTGCGTTCTGTTTCTTCGTATCTTTGAAAATTTTGCTCTAATAAATTCAAAGTTTGTATCATTGTACAGCTAGAACACATAAAAATAAATAAAATTAGTGAAAAAAATTATATTGATTTTGTTGTGATGCAAGGGTTCTCGAATCAACCGAGTAATTAATAAAGTAATGATTAAGATTTTAATTACGTATATTAACTCAAATAATAATCGGGATACCAGTAGTTTCTTTTCTGCTCTTATCCTTATGGGAAACTACAACTGTCTTTAATCTAATCCAACCCTTGGCATTAGGTATACTGAATTAGTAAATAAGATCTTTAGAGTGACATTAATATATTCTAAAGGGAACGTTCAAGTATTACGTAAGACTTTTTTTGGGTTTTTGGACCCCCTCCCCCCCATTCGTAAGAATTAGTAAGACTTCTTTGAACCCCCCCCTATTATATTACGTAAGATTTTCGCGGACCCCCCCCCCCCTTTTTTTTGAGCGCCAATTTTAAAATTGAGTAATATTTTCCTTAAATCTAGATTTATAGTTCATACTCATATCCTTGAAGATGGCTACAAATGGCACAAAATCTCATCAAAAAATAAATTTTTATTTCTTAAAATTTTTTGAAACAAATTTTCAGTTTTTCTACTTTATACGTTCGAAAAAAAATTAAAATAACTTAATTTTTTGAAATTAAAAAAAAATTCTGAACATAATAAGTTATAATGCAAATTCTTACGTAAGATTTGCCAAACTCCCCCCCCCCCTTTTGGTCTTACGTAATACTTGAACGCTCCCAAAATGATAATTATGATATCAAATTATTTATGAGAATGCTTTTCAGTACTGTTTTCTCCTCAAAATCCTTTCTAGTGATAAATGATATCAAACAGAATCTTTAATGTCTCTTGAACTTCCTATTGATAATTACATGAAGTAATGAATCATCCCTTGGTTCATCAAAATAATCAATACAAAAAGAATTAATATGAATTTATTTAACTGATTTATATAAATTGTTTTTCTTCTGATACAATTCTGATTGCAATCGTCATAAAATCTTTACCACTGTCTCTCCTTCGCATATTAAACATCCCTTTCCCTTATTATTGTAAATTGACCATCCTTCTCTCCTATGCTTCCTTTATTTAAAATGATTTCCTTGTCTAAATTTCCCTTTATCCAATAACTATTTATGGTAACATGGATAATCCGTCCACTACCTCAGCAACAAAGCATTTATAGGAAATCAGAATATACTTGGCCACTCGGTACACCTTACTGTATTTCATACACCTTGCCACTGGTTCGGAATATACATTGCCACTCGCTTGGCAACAAAGTACTTAGGAGAGGATTTTTCGCCAAAGAATTATAACCAGCATCAGTTTCTCTCAGCTTTGATTTCAAATTGCTTAAAACTCAATTCTGTACCTATCCCCTTGCTAAACTTAACACTTCCCTATTTCATCTTAACTAAAAATTCCTCTTAGTGATGCCGATATTTTAAAAAAATATCGAAATCGGTGTCGATAAAAATCGATAAATAAAATATCGCCGCATCGATATATCGGGGAGAAACATATCGATATTTCGATATCGATATTTCAATATTTGTGTCAGAAAAGACCTTTTTTTTAGTCACGCACTAATTTTTTTCTTACAGTCAGCAAAGCCAAAAATTTGAACCAAGGGCCAAAAAATGCTTTTTCCGACTTTGAAGAGCCGGAAAAAGAAAATTTTTTGAAATTTTATCGAAAATTCATAATGAAATTTTCAATATTCGATATTGGCATTTTAATGATTATCGTTATCGCATATCGATATGAAATTTAATATCGAAAAAAAAATCGATTTTTTTCCTTCCGATATATCGATATCGATATATTTATCGATATATCGATATTTCGATATATCGATAAAATATCGGCATCACTATTTTCTCTGCTTCAAAATTTCCTCAACATTAAAATTTTTATTGTTATTTTGCAACTGTATTTTGCAACTGTAGTCTTGCTTCCTTTCTTGATAAAGGAGATTTACTTAGAGGACTCCTTATATGAAGGAGATAAATGACATTTCTTATAGTGATGGCGATAAGTCTGAAATATATCGATAACTCGATATATCGATATTTGAAATTTCCCGATAACGATATGTCGATATATCGCCAAAAATGATCGATATATCGATAAATTTATCGATAAATCCGATATTTCCCTTTTCAGTTAAAAAACTGCATTATTTATACAATTTTTGAAGGTATACGGTATATTTACCCATAGAACATATCATTTTTGTTTTTTAATTCCTAATAACTTTAAATAATTTTGAATTTTAAAAAACTTTTTATTTCTGTACTGATTACTTTTATTTTTATTTTTTACTGTATTTCCAATACCGGTAAACAAAAAAAGTATGTAAAATAACTTCAAACTCTAAAATAGTTAATTAAAATCGAAGAAAGCTTGAAAAACGAAAATATACCAAATCGATATATATATATATATACACGTATATTTATACCAAGGTATACATAAAAATAAATATACGGTATATTTCCTGTATCTCTACACCGGAACAAAAGAATACTATAAAAGAACATCACTTATAGCAGCGTAAATGAAGTCGGCCGTGACAAAAAATTAATTAATTTCAAAATGAAATTTAAAAATAATTAATAAATTAATTTTAAATTAAGGAAAGCAGAAAAAAAAATTGGGAGTTAAAAAACTTATCGAAACTAATTATCGGTATAAAAATTATCAATACACCGATATATCGAACTCCGCATTATCGGAAAAAATATCGATAATTTTCCTTCCGATATATCGATACACCGAGAAAAAAGTGCTTGGAATTTGCTCTTAATTTTAAGTCATTGACTTTGCTCTAGCCCAAATGTCAAAGATGTTAAAAATAACTCAAAATGGCTTAAAATTTTAAAGCATAGACGTAAAGTTTTAAATTATTAAAGTAAGATTTTAAGCAATTTTGAGTTATTTTTAATATCTTTGACATTTGGGCTAGAGCAAAGTCAATGACTTAAAATTAAGAGCAAATTCCAAGCACTTTTTTCTCGGTGTATATCGATAATTTATCGCCATCACTATGATAAAACTCACTTCTCATTTAAGATGTTTCTGAGATACTGTGATGTTTCGGCAATGGATCGACTAACATTTATAATTGTCTTTTTAAGTTCCGTAACATCTAATGGGGCATCATTAAAAGCAAGTTCCGTCTTATCTTCCAACAATATTTCCTTAATTGCTGTTGCTAACTGGATGGAATGTCTAAAAATAAACAGGAAAAAAAATCATTGCTCATAATCAAATATCATCAATATGAAAACACGTACGGGGATTTTAAAGCCATGCAGGCTTTATACGCTTTAATTATATCTCCACGAAATTCCTCCTGAGGCACCAAAATTGTTGCATAACCTATTTTTAAGATGGGAGCTTTAAAAGACTCCATTTTTTTCGTATCACAACTTAAATTAAATTCAAAAAGCGATTTTACGCATCTATACGCACAATAACAAAACACAGAGCAAATAAGACTACGTATAACTACGTATAACAAAACGAGACCAGACACACCGCCCTCTAACAAAGGAAAAAAAAAGTAGTTTCCACCGAGGTTTTCTGATGCCACGATCTTACATTTCGTATAAATCTTAAGGCCTAAAGCTTAAAGGCTAGCCTAAAAGGATCCTTTTAGGCTCTCTATCTTAAATCTTAGATAATAGCACAGAAGAAAAAGTTATACAGAAAGCCATTTCAGTAGGGTATATGAGGAGTATCAAAGTTTAGTTCTTTGAAGTCCATATAGATGGCGATGCTATTAAGCCAAGCTGCAAAAAAATTAAATAGCCAGAAGAGGAGTATTTTTTTACTTTCGGTTTAGACTTCAGGTAGTGTTACCAGCCAATTTTCTATGTCCAAATTAAAATATATCCGTGAAACGTCTTTGCAAAAATCTTAACAGCACGAGGCAATCCCAAGATGGGGTATAATAGTAAGATCATTTTACACTACGGTTGCATCAGGTCAAAATATTTTTGATGATAAGGAGACAGTTCTATTGTACTTTATTTTCAATTATCAAAGTGAAGGAAAAAGGGTGAAAGAAAAAAAACACAGCCAGATGCTCTTGCCATGAAGAAAAAAAAAAAAAAATTAAGAAATTTCGGTTACAGTCGTTTATTTTCATTGTCACACTTTTTAGGGAAGGTGAGGGGGCTGGTTGCGATGTACTCAAAAATGTACAGCAGATGATGTTGGCTATGTCTTTTTAGCCTACAGCTTTTAAATAATTAAAAAAAAAAAAACATTAGAATGTGCAGGCTTGTACTCCCAATGTTTTTAAAACTCTTAATCAAAAAAAGCGATTTACATGTTTAATTCCTCAATCATTCGGACACTCAAAAATCTAGGATTTATTTTAAGTATGAAGCGAAAAAAACGTGTTGTATTAGTTTCTTTATTTTTTTTACAAAAATCGTTAATAAATGGATTATTCCTTGATTATTTAGTCACGAGTGAATTTAGAATTACGAATAGATTTATTTTAATTTTTTTTTTCTTTTCTTTCCAGACACTAATTTCCATTATTGAAAAGTGTAACGAGAGTCGGTCTACCACGTTGGCTCTATCCCCTCGTCAATAGAGGCATGAAAGGAAAATGCCTCGTTGGAATTTTTTGCGTAATTTTTGTCCGTCATCCGACACGGAAGTAGTGAACAATCTTCGGACCTCGAAGCTCCGGATAAAGGTTATGAAATACATTTTTTTAGTTTTCACCCCATCAATCATCGGGTGAGCCATCGAACTTAAAAGCTCGTTGTTAAGCCCGTTTTTTCTTTTAATCAGAAATGTTGGAACTTGTGACAATTGAGCAGTAAATAGTTTTTCTTTTTTTTTTGTCAGAGATTCTTTTGGACGTTTCTTCTGCCCTTTTTTGAGCTTTCTGTCGGACGTAATTTGTCAATGAATTACGCCTAGGGTTTCTTTGGATCAGTGAGAGATCAGAGTGCGGAAATAGAAGGTAAAAAAATTTTGTCGGTAATAATGTCTACTTTTTAATTTTTTTTTTATTTGAAGACATCAGTTGATGAAGCAAAAGGTAGTTCATATTGAATTTTTTTTTTTTTTTTTAAATTATGCATTTCTTGTTGTTCGATGAACTTCTTTCCTTCGTCGGCTGACGACTTTTCAGATGAAAAATTCACGTGGATTCCACTAGCGGAATACTCGTGGATTTGAAGACTTTTTCCACCAGTTTTCCATCAATGATCCAGGAACTCGTAAAAATCAGATAAAAATCTCCTAAAAAATTTGTGGGAAAAGTCTTATAATCCAGCGGTATTTCACCAGTTTTCATCCACCAGTTTTTTTCGTCTGCTTTCATTTCTTGTTAATTTATTAATTTATTAATTTTTTTCTTTCTTTTTTTTTTTTTTTTTTAATAGGAAAACAGTGTCACTTGCATAAGTGTTAGTGACACTCACCGTTATTTTAACGAAGTTGTCTTCTTATAGTCGTTTATAATTTCTGGAAAAGAAAATTTCCAATTCCCAATTGCTTCAGGCAATTTAATTAATTTTATTTTATTTGAATTTTTTTCAATTGCAACGACAGGTCAATTTTAGGAAATATCATTCTCTTACCTTCATCCATTGATTAGACCTGTTTAAGAGTACTGCTTTTGTTATGTCCATTCCAATTTTTACTTAAATTACTTGGTGGACATCCTGTAATAATTGCTTTTAGTTTCTTTAGATTTTTTTTCTTATTTCCATGCAGTACTTTCTGTTAGGCGTTAAGAGATTCATGAAACTTTGAAAATTTAGTTTGTGCTCCTCTGGTGGTAAACCGAGTTTTTTTTTTTTTTTTTCGTTCAGATCTTCCGTAATTTCGACATATCGACTAATGTATCTTTACTATAAAAAGATAGTCATGTGATTTCAATCGTAATCCCGCTTAAAATTAAGAGCCCAAAAAAATTTTTAAAGTTTTCGTCGATTCAACAGAATTAGACAACATTTAATAATTATTTGTATTTGATTTTTCAGCTTTTGTCATTCAAAAATCATCAAAAATATTTTCTTCCCTTCATTCGATGCGTTAGTGTTTTTTTTTTTAATCCGGGTAACGGGTTATGGGCTACGGGCGAACGGATTAGCCCCCGCGATATAAAAGTCCGTCGTTGATTATTTTTTAAATAAGTGAGTGGTTTCGAGTAAAGTTTCGGTTCGGGAGTGACCGGGAGTGTGCCCCTTTTCAAGTGTTTCATAAACTTATCTCTTCGATTTCGATTCTTCGTTCTACTAGATTATCAAAACTTGGACAGCGGAGCATGGAGTCTGAAGTCTGGAATCTGGAGTCTGGAGTCTGGAGTTTGTGAGCGGCAATGATTGCAGAGTCGGTGAGTCTAAAATTTGTATATTTTCCAATCGACGGAAATTGAAGCGGGGTTTTCAGCAGCCATAAGTCCCCCCATAATTTCTAAAAGCTTAGGCGACCCCAAAGAATAGCGGCATTGTTAATTAAGGTTCTTGAAATTTCAAATCGATTGGACTTTTGAGGTGTTAATTCGTTTAACATCACCCGTCTGTTAGCCGGGCGGTGAAGACATTTTAGCGATAAAAAAATAAGTAAAAAAAGAAAAATATTTTTTTTGAAATCCGGTATTTTATACATTAAATCGGGGCGTAACCTCATCAAAACCGTATCAAAACGTTTTGTTATGTTCAGAGACACCGATCCATGATTTTAAATGCATCAACAAGACTTACGTAGGTAATTGTTCTTATATTTCATCATTTTTAATTGTTTTCTCAATTTAAAAAAAATGTTTCTTTCCGAGAGACTAGTGGAGCTCTCTAGGGGTCGTCCATAAATTACGTTAGCATTATTTTGGCCGTTTTCGACTCCCTCCCCCCTTGTTAGCAACGGTTAGCATTTCGGGGCCCCTCTCCTAATATTACGGTAGAATTTGATTACCCCCGCCCCCCACCTTAATTTTTTTTTAAGTCTTAAGAGGAGGCTTCAGATATTTATTTAAATATACCAAAATAAATTTCCATGGCTTAGAACCTTTTTTTGGAGCTACAAATTAGAAATCTGGCTTCGTAGCGAACTTCATAGTGACACTGGCATCTTTCCTTCAAAATTTCAGATTCTCAGGTAGTAAAGAAACTCCGGAAAACGCTTTGGAAAATATATTCCCGACATTTATTTTTGAAAACGTTTTCCGGAGTTTCTTTACAACCTGAGAATCTGAAATTTTGAAAGAAAGATGCCAGTATGAATATAAAGTTCGCTACGAAGCCAGATTTTTAATTTGTATCTCCAAAAAAAAGTTTTAGGCCAGGGAAATTTATTTTGGTATATTTAAATAAATATCTGAAGCCTTCTCTTAAACGTTAAAAAAATCTGAAATTCTTCGGAAGTTAAATTTTGCAAACAATTTTTTTTTTTTTTTTTTTAAATTTATTTTTTTTTTTTTTTTAACTTTGAGGAAATGAGCGGCTAAAAAATTTTTTTTTTAAAGAGAGTTATGTTACATGGTTTTTAATGAAATTGAATTATTTTCATTTATGCACGTTTATTATATGGGACAAATGCTAACGTTAGATTTGTAATAGCCCTCCCCCCTTGTTAGCAAAAGTTAGCATTTTGAATACCGCCCCCCTCCTTCCAATGTGCTAACTTGGTTTATGGACTACCCCCAGCAGTAAAATTTGGAACTATTCCAACAACAAAAAATAGACAATGGCGTTTTATTTTTTTAAACATTGAAGAAAATTTTCCAGTTTATTGACCATAAAGCATTTTTCGTACATTTCAAATATTGGATCTTTGTCTCTGAAACATAAAACCTTTTGGCACGGTTTTGGTGTGATCCGCTCTCATTTTCATTTATGAAGAACCGAATATTTGAAAACGAAATTAATCTTTTTTTTTTTTTAATCGATATAATTTTACACTGCCTGGCTAACCGGCCAGACTTCTTTATCTTTATGATATCTGTATAAAGAAGGTCCGTATTTGTTACGAAAATAAGTGCTCCATTTGGTCCAAAACAAATAGGCATGTCCTAGAATTTGTGTCACAAAAATTAAAAAAAAAAGAAAAAGAATTAGAAGCTTAGGTAAAAACTTTGTATCGTTAATGAGCAAATCTCTTGACATCCAAAAAGCATAATAATTTTGAGAGTAAAATGTAAGTTTAGGTCTTTTCGAAATTTTCGCTGTTAAATAAAGTATATGATTTTTTATCTCCCTCTTTTTGTTCCCAAATGAGCTTTTAAATTTTCCCATGGATGCTGCTGAGAAACCCTGCCAACGAGGGACTTCAGAATATGCAAACGTCTTTTATGTGGAAGAAGAAAAAATTTAAATCCAAGGAAAATAAATATTGACGTTAATAGTGACAGATTTTGTAACTGCGTTATATTTAGGTTTTTTAGGTTTTATTGGATATATTCGGTTATATTTGACATATTTGGTTACATCGGATATATTTGGTTACTTTTTTTTTATATATTTGGTTACACTGGAATATTTTCGTTACATCGGATATATTGCCGCTTCTCCATTATGGCTCAAAATTAATTTTCTAGAATTAATTTTCAAAATTTCCGGAAGTACTGTGCTTTAGTTATTCTATGGATTTCTAACCCGAGATTTAAAAATGGAGTCGGCCATTTTTACTACATTGCGTTTTTTTAATTCTTAATCCATGGTCGAAAATTCATAGAATAACTAAAGCACAGTAGTTCCGGAAATTTTGAAAATTAATTCTAGAAAATTAATTTTGAGCCATAATGGAGAAGCGGCATTATCTTATTATATTTGATATATTTAATTCTATCGGATATATTTAGTTACTTTTTTTTTATTTGGTTGCATTGAAACATTTTGGTTATATTTGATATATTTGCTATATTTGGTTCCATCGGATATATTTGGTTACTTTTTTTTTTTTAATATTTGGTTACACTAGAAAATTTGGTTATATTGGATATATTTTGTTATATTTTATATATTTAACTCTATCGGATATATTTAGTTACCTTTTTTTTTTTTATTTTTTTTATTTCGTTACATTGGAACATCTCGGTTACATTGAATATGTTTTGTTATATTTGATATATTTGATATATATGGTTACATCAAATATATTTGGTCACTTTTCTTTTTTTTCATATTTGGTTACATTGGACATTTTTGGTTACATTGGATATGTATGTACGTGCATATGAAAACCTACCACTTATACAATCGGGATATTACGTTTTGTTTTTTAAACCTTTTGTAAAAAAATAAGTTTTTTGAATCTAAACAAACTATCCGGATTGTTGAAGTGGGAGATTTTTATAAGCACGTGCACATATTTGGTTGCATTGGATATATTTTGTTATATTGGATATTTGAAGTCGTTCGTAAAGCGGCAATTTACTAGCTACACTGTTTCAAGTGTACAGTTGTCGTTACGGTCAATTTTTTGGCCCACAGAAACAAATTTATTTACTCGATAAAATTCTGTAATATTACAGAGTTAATCTGTTTGTTTATTTATTTACTTTCTATTTATTTTATTTTATTTTATTTTATTTTATTTTATTTATGTACTGTATTTATTTATTTATTTGTTTTTTTTTTTTTTTTTTTTTTTTTTTTTTTTTTTTTTTTTTTGTATTTTTAATGGGTCATAATTATTTTTCATAACTCATCGACAGGAAAAGGCACCTCCCATCGAAGTAAACCTTGAGGGAAGGCCTATTTCCTGTTATGGAACTCGCCAGGTTCTTAGAGTTGTAAACAAAGAAATGAGGTATTTTTTTTCCGAGGTAAATCACTTGAAAAATTATTTTTATTCGTTATGAAAAGTATTTTGCAATACTAGGAAGGCGAATGAATTTTCTTGTTGAGGTTTTAATTAAAAACCTCAACGGGAAAATTCGTTTCCCTCCCTAGTATAGCAATATACTATTAATATTCTGTTTCGACGGTCTTTAAGATTTTCTTCTGGTGAACAACTGCGGATCTGCAAAAACTAAGTTAGTCTTTTTCGATTACTGGGTCATATAAGCTTTTAAAATTAATAAAGCCACAATATTATTAATATAAAAATATTCTTCGATTGCCATTCCCAAAACCACTACAAGCATACCCATTAAGCAACAAAATCTCAGAAACCAAGTTCCGATCTTCAACACATCTTTGGACTTCCACCCAAATTCTGTTAAACTGCAGCAACAACGGGTCTAAATTCTGTTAAACTGCAGCTCGGGTCTAAAATATACCTCAACGGCAAAATTCATTTTCCTCCCCAGGTTAACAATATACTATTAATGGCGAATGTTTTTGTTTTGAAATAAAAAACCAGTCACCTGTCATTTTGACAAGGAGTAAAAAGAAATATTAAGTATTGATTCGATCCATTATGTGCTAACAAATCGCAAGACTCCAGTAAAATAGCATCCCCAAAGCTGCTTCGATTAAAATCCTATCCATTTTTATTTCAAAACAAAAACATTAGCCATTTATAAAATTTTCAATACATTGGATTCACTGCTGATTCGAACTGGTTATTTGAACGAAACGATTAAAACAACCAGACGCCATTTCATTTTGCGCTTTTCGAAAGCGTTTAAATCGGACTGAAATTTCGTCAATTTTTAATTGAAATTTAAAAGATAAAAACATCCCGAATGAGCCAAAACAAATTAGATTTCGATTTCTAATATTTTTTCCTAAATTTCTGAACAATTAAAAAAATTATTGGAAATATAGTGAAACAATTGTATTATATCAAGAATTAGCAATTGTGTAACGAAGGGAACGTAAAAACTTTATTTAATTTTTTTTAAATAAATAACAAAAAAAAATCAGACTGGGCTATGGGACCAGATCCCTACGTCCATATCTCCTGCAGAATTCCCATGTTTTTCTTCACTTTTTGTTACAGCACTACCATCCTTTTCTTCGTCGGTATTGGAGTTTTGTAAGAAATTAGTTAAGAATTAGAACCGTCGAATTCCAAATCTGAATGTGCAGGCTAATAAATAAACAAATAGCTGTTATTTAACTTACCTCTGTGTTCTCCAAATCACGTGATCCACTTGTACTGCCATTTTGTATGCTCTTTATTAAAGCGGCAGCTTCGATTTGCAATGTGCCCCAGCAAATTTGGCGCGTAAAAAACACCATATCCGGTCACGTGGTTGGAAATGCTCTATCTATAGACCAGAAAATTGCGTATGAGTTGTTGCGCAGTAAGTCCAACCAGTGTCGGCGAGAAAAAAATAAATAATATATTTTGTTGATATTGATTTAATAATAATTATGTAGCTTTTTAAATGGTCAATATTTTGATGACATCGGTTTAATTATGAATTTTGGAGTGTTATTGTTGCATTAGGTGAATTTAATGTGCCATATTCAAGATCAAAATTGAGTGCTGCTTCTTTTTTTTTTACTTTTCAGGTTATGTTTTATTACATCGGAAAAATATTTAACTAGCTCAATTTTGACGCTATTATGAAAATTTGAAGCAAAAAAAAAAACAATTGAGATCAATAACTGTTTCCTTTTTTTTGTTAGGATGGACTGAAGCTAGAGATCTGCATGGGCCGGGCTCGGGTTCGGTTAGGGCTCGAGTTGACAATGTACTTCGAGATCGGGTTCGATTCGGGTTTGGGTTTCGTTTGGTCGGTTTGGGTCCGGTTCGGGTTGAAATTGAAAGATGAAGTCGGGCTCGGGTTCGGGTCTGGTTCGGGTTGGGGATTTTTCTTACAAATTTCTCTTAAACATTTTCTTACACTTCTCATACACGTTTCTTGCAGACGTTTCTTCCAAATTTTAGTTACGTTTATTTTAATTTCTTGAAATTTTAAAACTTTTTTTAAAAGTTTTTTATTTTTTTAAACGGCAGGAAGTTTCGGGTTTCAGTTCAGGTTCTTTTTTCATTTTGGGTCTGGCCGGGTTATCAGTTTCGAGTTCGGGTCGGGTTTTGAAATTTTAATTCGGGTCGGGTTCGGCCGTTAATTTCCGACCCATGCAGACTTCTAATTGAAGCACATAGAGTTAGCAGAAAAAAAAAAAAAAAAAAAACATTCAGATTCCATGGGAGCATGATTTTTTTTTTTTTTTTTTTTTTTTGCATTTCATTTTCTTTTTTATGCTTTTTAATATTAAAGAAAAATCTCTTGCCTTGAGAGAATTCAAAGAAGGTATTTCCTGTCATCGCAAGTTAATTAAGCAGTTAAATTTAAATTTAAACTGACTAAGCGATGCTAATTTAAAAAAATAAAGTGAAAGCTGAGAAGGTATCTAGAAGAGGTTTTGGATTGAAAATAATTTTGGTTGACTTCATGTGGGATAATTCTAATAGAAACTAAGTAGTATGTCAGTTTCTGGATTATTACTTCAAATTGGAAGATAATAATCTCATGGGTTTGAAATTCATGCCGATTAAATGAAACAAATGCCAAGGAGGCTGAAATGAAATGATATCGTAAAGAGACTCAATCAAGGATGGAAGTAGTTTTGGATGAATTAAAATAATTTTTAAAAAAGTTGCATTTCAGTTTTAAGCTCATGGTTTGATGTCCAATAATTAATTGAGTCATTGGCCCTAAACAAATATACCTGCAACAATGGCACTCACAGATCCATAGTTAAACTGATGTCATCAAAATATTGAACATAAAATACATATCAATCTTATTTAACGGATGTTAGATTTTATAACTGAAAACTTCGGAATAAATGAGCAATTTTTTTAAAAATTCATAAATGTACGTTTTTGTATTGCCTGAAAGAAAAAAAAATTATGATATAGAGCTCCCCCAAAAATTGATTTGATTTTTTCCACATGCTACAAAAATTTTAATGTCCTGATGAAATTTCAAAATTTTTGCATAGTCACGTTTTTCATCACAACACTAAAATTTTTGTAGTATGTGGAAAAAATCAAATCCTTTTTTCGGAGAGCTCTATACTACAGGAAGCTTATTTCAAATTCTTCCGTTCTTTTCAGTGTGATTTTTTTTTTTTTAATTTAAATATCTTCCAATTTTTTTTCTTTTTTTTTTTTTTTTAATGTTATATTTTACTTTATTTTGAAGTTGCATTTTTTTTCTCTAGTAATGTTCTGAATTACTGTAATATTATCATATGGCAGATTCAATTTTTTTGTATTGCAGATTATTACATTGCAATCGTGAAACGAAAGAGTGCAAGAATGTATTAATCAAGCCATTTTAGTAGTATATTTCCAACTTAGGCTTCTAAGATCAATTAAAATAAAAGCTGGGTTCAGATGTCGAAAGTGATGTAATCACTGTAAGTAATTTCTTCTGACTTGTCGATGGTTATCAATTAAAAATGGGCGATTTTTTCTGGAAAATCGATTCAATTTGATTTTACTTCTAACATGTTTTTATTCTTATTTTTAAGACCTTTAGGGGGTTCTTGATTTTCGCTGACTCTATAAAAAAAATTTCCTTTAAACATGCTTAAACTAAAACGATAAAAAGAAAAATGTTTCAAAAGCAAAACGACACAACTCACAAATACACACAATTTAAAAAAAAGAACAAACAACCAAATATATTCGGAATAATAATTTCAATTCTATTAACAAAATATCTAAGAAAAAGATTTAAAAAAAAAAAAAAAAAAAAAAAAAAAAATCTTGTCTTAAAATGCTCAAATGGTGTTAATAATTTGAAAAATGTTAATTTTTTACATCTAATTGGATTCTCGATTCGACCCCGTTTGCTGCGGCTTTCGAATCCAATTAACAGTTTCGATTCAAATACCAAAATCGAAAAATCGGTGATGGGGAATCGATTGGGATTTTTAACTCAAAAAAGATGTTATTTGGCCAAGATCTTGGACCCAGTATTTGTTCATGACTGGCGATGGCCCTGCTACAGCTTAATTCCTTATTGGCAAAAACATTTACTTATTTATTTATTTCTTTATTTTATTTTATTTTATTTTATTTTTTTAACTCAAAAAGGGTGTTATTTCGCCAAGATCTTGGACCCACTATTTCTTCTTGACTGGCGATGGAGCTTCATTAATTTTTTCCCCCTAAATTCTGATTTTTTTTCCTTCTTTTTTGCAGCATCTGTGATTGGAAATTAAAATACAAAAGAGTCGATTTCGTAAAAATATAAAGAGATATCACAATGGACGCAACCAGATTGAGAACGGATTTAAATCTACGAATCTTTCAATGATATCCGTAGCAGTGAAGCTTTGGGATTCACAGGATATCAAAGACCGAATGAAAAATATGTTCGTAAGATCAAGACAAAGTTGTGTTGCTGAATATTCAGATGAGGAATTGTGCAAGATATCAAAGCTTGTTGTTCAGAATGCAAATTCCATAAATTTGCCTTCGAGTCTTTCGGCGCTATTGAAGAGGACGATTTTACTTATTGGGCAAAAGATTTATCATTGGAATGTTTATGCTTTCGAAATTTTGGGGCTTGATACGATTTGTACGGAAAAAATTTATTTCAGTTCTGGAGCAGTTGATGAAATTAAAATATTTGATTTGTACTGGAAAGATTTAATGGCTCCTGATAGTTTTGGATATGAGTCATATTATTTTAAACATTCTCCACTGTTTTCGATAGCTTGTATGTACGGCTGTGAAAGATTTGTTAAGGAACGAAAAAATGAAATGCTGGATGAGCTCAAAAAGTTTTGGCCTAAGATAAAGGCAGGAGATGAAATTTATAACATAATGTCCGTTTCCATTTGTTTGACTCGACTTGACGTGATTCGAGATAAAATCATAATCGAGAATATTCCTTCACCTCAACGAATGTTCGAAGTTTGCCTGGAAGAAGGTTTCAGCAAAGCCGCTAGATTTTATTGGAAGATATTAGACGAAGTTGAAAAGATTTCAAATTTAACTGATTTCGCGAAGAAGTGTTTTTTAAATTACTCTGAAGATTTCGTAGGGGAAAAGCATTGCGAAGATTTATTATTTTTAATAAATCAGATGGGAGAAGAAGAACGGTACTTATTTGTCGCAGAATATGCGGACGAATTAATTAAAATGTTCCTACCCATTTGGCCGTATCAGGAAGTGATAGTAGACTTTCTTAAATATGATTGGAACATTGATTCGTCAAGATTACAAGAATTAGCATGGTTTTTGCTTTGGTTCGGTGACAGGATTAACAGTTTGGAATTTCCCTTGGACAACGAACTCCTGTTTCAAATAATGCAAAAAGCTTGGAGAAACATTTCGGTCGATGATAAGCTTCGTTTTTTGGAGCAGAAACGTGAAATAATTCCCAGTTTCTTTTTAACTTTGAATCCGGAGATCTTAAATTTACTTTTTAACGATCCAAGCTTTACTAAACTTAATCGTGAAAATATGTTTTGGTTGATCAAAAAAGGTTTCCTGGAGTTAGTGCTAGCGGGAAAATTTAATTTTTTGAACGAAATAATAAAAACAGTTTTTAATTTTATTCCGGAACCGAAAGAATTTTTAAAAGAAAATTTTTCGAACCACTCCTTTCTTGGAGATTTAATTTATAGTGATGAATCAATCGGTTTCTTGGATCAGTTTCTAGACTGGTCAGCGAAATCGGAAGAGGAGAGAACCAGGTTAAAAAACAATATAAATACTATGTCCGTTTGCAGATCTTTAATGGAACCGCTAGCCAGAGTGGTCAATTTTGAACCGGCTGATAAATTTTTAAAATGGAAGCTTGGAACTGACGCAGAAGTGAAACGTTTTAAGGAAGAGATGAAATGTTACAGTTTCGTAATTCTCGAACGTTCGAAGTATGTAAGGATCAAATCTGGTGATTTGAGTTGTTTGAGACCGGGGGATGAATTGGCGATGCACCCGGACGAAGATCCATTTGATAATGCCGAGGGCTTGACATTTTTGAAAATCGAAGACGCAACTGAATTGAGTCGGGGAATCGCCTTGGGCATAAAATCGTTTTGTTCCGGCATGGATTATGATTTTTTAGGACCAAACTGGTGTGATGCTAAGAGAAAGCGTGTTGATTATGTGGGAACCGAAGCCGGAGATTTCATCGTGTTTACCGTTCGCAAAATTTGGATTGATAGTATATCGCTATATTATTTTTTAGATAGTGCTGTTAAATTATCCAACGCTTTCATAAAATTTTATTACGAAACTGACGAGGAATTCGTAAAGTTCAAGGAGACGAAACTGCACCTGCTGGTCACAGAAAATCTAACGGAATTTTTACTTGACGTCTGTGATGGACACAGGCATTTGGACACGGACGTTTCGGGAAATTTTTTAGACGATTTTTGTGAATTTTGCATGATCCCTTTGGAAAAAATTGAAGAATTTAAAGTCCAGCAACGGAGCGAAATTGATAAAGTTTTAGATACTCACCTGGTCGATGGTCTCGGGTTTTATTTTTGCGATTATTATCTAAATTTTTTGCTAGGGAAGTTTAAGAAAACGGAAGTATCTAAAAAGTTTTTGAATTCTTCAAATAAAAGTGCTTTAATGTGTGTTTCTCTTCTGAAAAAATGGGGTCAGGTTAGTCCAGTTTATAGTCCGGACGTGGAAATATTGAAATGGTTGAGTCTGGTAGATGATAAGGAAAAATTAAAGAATGATGTATTTGCTTTATATGGGAATACTCCCGAATGGTTCCCTTCTCTTTTAGGTTAGGTAGCTCATACTGACGGGTAGTTGTTCCAAGTAATGAAACTCTTTATGTTCATGCTATGATGATTGCAATCATTACCCATGAATCTTACCGATGCCTCATGTAGACCCAACGAAAAAGTGGACGTCATGTTGACGTTTCACATTTTGGTTTTCACTCATGGCCATTGTCCGGGACTTTTCTTCAAGATTTTCGGGGTCAAAATAATGTGGGAGACGTGTTTTTATGGTCCTGTTGACGTCATCTTGACTTCAAAATGGAAATGTCATTTCTTATTGACGTCGGTAAGACGTCTTTATGACATCGTCCACTGATAAATAGTCATATCGGTCATTCTTAAAGTCCTATCGTAAATTCGTCCCAGAATGCCTGATCTCGTCTTTTCGACGTTTAAAGTTTTTCATATTTTTACTCGGGATGCATGGCTTGGCTATACAAAATTCATAATTTACAATTGTTGGGATAAGAGTCTTCTTACTTGTAACTACTACCTAGTTTCCTTGACTCTGAAGTTCCGGCAGTGAGAAGGGAATATATCGGATAAGAGACCGGAATAGGGAAGAGAATATGATCGAAATATGATCGAACCGGAATGTGAGAAGGGAATATATCGGATAAGAGACCAATTATTTTTGATTAGTTAATCTTTAAATTGAGTGGAGATGCATCAGAGCCGAGGTAGCTCAGTGGTAGAGCAGCCGTCAAGAAAACGAAGGTCTGTGGCTTTAGTGCCTCTGGTGTGTTCTTATACTGAACATCTTCCCTGTTCCCTATTTGATCCATATACCTAGAAACTCCAACTGAGAGAATTCCCCCCCCCACTAAGCAGTTTTTTGTTTTTTGGAAATATTAAAAACTTTTAATTGTTATGTTTGTTTTTGTCAGTTCTAGTAAATTATTTTGAAAGAATCTAAAAAGTATATTGTCTTTTTGATTGAAAAATGACTAATTTTTATTTCTATGTCCTACACTTTCTGTCTTTTTTAGTCTTTTGTAGTCGGGTGTGCCTTTTTTAGTCGGGTGGTGCAATTGCACCACTCCGCACATAGAAAATTACGTCTCTGCCTAGTCGAAGCTTTTAAGCCAGACCATTTTAGAAAGAATTAGTTTACATTGTTTACACATACAAAATATTCGAATTCAAATCCATTCCCGAGGAGTCGATATTTTTTTGCCTCTGGAATCTTTTTTTTTTTTTCGATTTTTTCGATTCAATTCCAAATACACGGGAATCGATTCTCGATCGATTCTTTCTCTGAAATGATCAATTTTAAAGAATCTATCCCATTTTGCCGGAAGGATCGATTCTATTGGAATCGACAAGGAAAAAACTTACCGCAATTATTGTTGCGTTCTTTTGCAACTCCATAATCGCAAGTCGTTCCCTCTCGGTATGGAAGCTTTCCATTACTATTACTTCCAGATTGATTCGGCAGGCGACGTTGTGCAGTTGGAAGTGATGCAACTGAAATTAAAGTTAATAAAAATAGTCAAGCAAAAAACAATATTTTTTCCTTAACTATATACCTGTACATAACTTTTTAAAAAAACTTACAAGGCATGCTGTCATAGTTTAAGTCCGTATTTCCATAATCTGTTGACCCTAATATACGGTTCAAAGCATTGAAGAAAGGCCACTCCGGAGGCGCTGCACCTAATGCAATTTATAATTACATTATAAAAAATATATTTTACAAAAATTTAGATTAAATTTTATTTCATTTACCTGACCGTGACCTCTTCTGCCTGTAAGTCCGAATTAAGTACGTCATTCGACTTTTAATATCCTCGGCGGTTCGAAAAATACCGCATCTCTCCAGCCTCGCACTGATTTCTTGCCACACCGCCGAATGCCGCGAAAAATTTTGAAAGTCCTTCTGTATATCGGCTTCGGACCACACCGCGATTACTTGAAACGTTTCTTCATTACTATAATGACCTGCCATATTTTGGCAGTACTATACAAATAAATGCGATTTAAAAAAAAACACGATTAATGGATTTCCCGCAACACAAAAAGAACTTTCTTTTGTTTTATTCATTGTTGCGGCTAGGGATGATTGTTTTAAAACACTAACGTTTTAAAACACTGTTTTAAACACCGTATTTTATTAAGTGAATAAAATACGTTTTAAAATGCATTTTTAAGAGGCCCGAGCCCGCAATTTGACTGAAAATGTTTTGTCGCGCACGACTCATTTTATACAATCTATGGTATGCACCATACCATAGATTGTATGAGCCGATGATATTCATAATGGTTGCTTAATCGATGGCAGGGACGATTGTTTTAAAACAAATTGGCTTAAAACACGGTGTTTTAAAACGTTTTAAAATATTTGAATAAAAAACACCGTTTTAAAAATTTGAATAAAAATAGAAACGAATTTAAAACATTTTGAACGTGTTTTAAAACATGTTTTAAAACGTTTTAAAACCAGGCCGAATAAAAGACGTTTTAAAACGTTTTAAAACATGGGAAAATAATATAAAACGTTTTAAACTGTTTCTTATTAAAAAATGTTTTAAACAGCAACCCTGGTTGCGGCAAAACTTTTTAAAAATTATAGAAGGCGGTGATGAGTTCAAATTCAAAATTTTTTACGGACTTCCGTTAATTCAGTTTCCGGTACTCTGGTGACCATTGACAATAGCGAACGGTGACATTTCACTATTGCGATCGGATGTGAAGACACGGCCTAAGTTTCGCCCCATTTAATGCAATATTAACGTTTAAAAATATTAATTAAAAAAACGTTTTTTTTTTTTTAAAACCGGACGGTGAACCGGCCGGTTTTGTCTAGCCAACGAAGTGCCTAAGAGTTATTTCGCCAAGATCTTGGACCCACTATTTGTCTCCATGAATGGTGATGGTCCTGCTAGAGCTTCAGTAACTTTTTTCCCCTTAAAATCTAATTTTTTTTTTTTTTAAGCAGCAACTGTGATTGGAAAATAAAACATAAAAAAGCAGATTGGGAAAAATATTAAGAAATATCACAATGGACGGAACTAGGTTTTTTTTTTTTTTTATTCACAAATCGTAGATTATATATTAGCTTAGTTTAATTAGGTTTAATAAAGGTTCTAGTTCCTTTACATAACCGGCCGGTCAGCCGGGCGGTGAAAATTTTATTTTTATTTTTTTATTTTTACTTATTTATTGATTTCTCTATTAAAAAGTTTCTAAAAGAAAATTTCTCTATTCTTTCTTTTCCATTTATTTAATGGTTAATATCAACATCCACGATTTGTTGATCGTTGATAACTGTGTTGTCATGGCTGAAAATTCGGCACACGGCTATCCCGCAGCAATGTCCAAATAAACCGATCGCGAATAAATTATAGCGCTTTACACCAAATGTTGGTTGTTCCATAAATTCCCGGATCCGACTAAAGGGCAACATAGATTCTCTCGCTTTGACCCTCTGATTCTAATGAAGAGCATAAATATTCTTTTCCCTCCCATCCGCTCCTGGGCGGGTAAAATTGGTCGTTTACACGATCCACTGCCTGCAATCTTCCTGTATCAGGGTTAACGAAAAAAAGTCCTGTTGTACCAGGAAACAAGACACTTTTTAAAGTTTCCAAGCCTACGCTTCCATCAGCTTTTATAGGGATGTCAAATTTTCTTCTTCCATTTAAATTCTCACAGTAATGCACTCACTCATGTTTATTAAATTATTAATATTGATATAATTACTTTTAGAACACAGAGAATATAAGACTAAGGTGACTAAGGTCTTATTACGTGATTTAGACGGGATTTAAATCTGCGAAATGTTTCATTGGTATCCATACCAGCAAATCTTTGGGATTCACAGGATATCAAAAATCGAATACAAAATGATTTCTCAGGACGCGATTGGGATTATCCAGATAAAAATTGGTGTGAGTTATCAAAGCTTGTAGTTCGGTATGCAAATTCTATAAATTTGCCTCGGAGTCATTCGGTGCTATTGAAGGAGACAATTAAACTTATCGGACAAAAGATTTATGATTAGATTGTTTATGTTACAAAATTTTTAAAGCTTGATTTGATTTTTACGAAAAAAATTTATTTTAGTCTTGGAGTAGTTGATGAAATTAAAATATTTGATTTATACTGGAGAGATTTAATGGCTGCTGATGATTTTATATATAAGTCATGGTATTTTAGACATTCTCCACTGTTTTCGTTAGCTTGTATGTATGGCTGTGAAAGGTTTGTGAAGGAACGAAAAAATTAAATGCCGGATGAGCTCAGTGAGTTTTACTCTCAGATAAGGGCGGGAGATGAAATATAATTAAAATTATTAAATACATATTTAGGGCAAGATTTTTTTAATCATTCATTTTTAATAATCATGTTTTTTCTCTAAAGAGGGATTGAAACATTACGTAAACACGATTTGTTCCATTTTCAGCCCACCCCCCCTCCCCGGTTATAAGCAAAAATGGTGTATTTTCATGACCGTTTTTCCTAATCTGTTTTTCCAAAAAAAAAATAAAAATTCCGAATGCATTTTCTCTAAAAATTTTCGTTCCTAAAATTTTTTTCCTAACCATTCCTTTAGTTTTTAACCTTTAGTTTTTAGTTTTAGCTTTTAGTTTTAAACCTTTAGTTTTTAATTTTCCTAAAATTTTTCATTTCATATAAAATTTCCTAAAATTAATATTTTTCCTAATTAATTTTTTGAATCCCTAAAGAGATTTAAGGAAACTTAAAAATTTGAAAAAAAAAAAAAAAAAAAAAAAAAAAAGTTCGTAAAACAATTTTAGAAGGCCAAAATTTTTAGAAAAATGAATTAGAAATTAAGTTTTTTTTTTTTTTTTTTTTTTAGGAAAAATAGTAGTATGGAATCATGCCCAATAAGTGATGGATGGATCTCTGGGATGGCCATGTTTGTTTATATTTAGCTTATAAACAAGCATGGTGTACCCAGACATGTGCGATAGGTCGATTCCCCTTTTCAGGGCAGTGTTAGTTGCCAACAATTTTTTTTGTTTCTGTAATTGGATATTTTTTGGAAAAAAAGATTAAAAGTCTATAAAGGTAACTAAAACGTTCAAGTGTGGACACCAAATTGGACTTCCTTTAAATGTTTAAGACTTTTTTTTCATTTAAATATTCCCTCCTAAGTAAAAGCGATATATTTCGTAAATTTTAGCAATTACAGTTGGCCTTTGAACTATGATACTGTTGACACTGATATTGTTTATCAGTTTCCATATAACATTGTTGTTATTGCACCAGTCTCTCGTCCGATGTTCATTCAGTTGTGTTAAATTTCTTGTTTGTAATAGTTTTCCAGAAAGTGAAAATATTAAGTATAAATCTATGATATTTTAATTTTTACTAAGGTACGTGCCTGGATAATTAAGTGTAGTAATTGTTTCATTTCTTACCACAAGACCTCCGCCAATGTATGTATGTATGTAATTGGAATTAACAAAAACAGGACTACTTTTTTTTTTTTATCCTAAAATATGACCAAAAGGTGTTAATAAATTAGAAAAATTTGAGCTTTTTACAACTGATTAGATTCTCGATTAGACCCCGCGTTCGCTGGGGTTCTGGAACCGAATAAACAGATTCTGTTCAAATACAAAAAAATCGAAAAATCGAAGGTCAATTCACGGCGAAGCGAATCAAAATCGCCCATCTTTATTATGGATTTTAAAATCAAATTTTGGTTTTGCATCTCTGTATTTATTTGCATTTTTCGTTGATAAAGCCATTCACCGCAAGTTGCCTGCTATGATCTTATAATAAAATGGATGACTTTTATCCATTTTGGGGATTTTATATTGCAAATGTGTTGCAGACCCTAAAGATTGGGTATGATACTGACTTACTTACAAAAGTTCCATATTGGCACAGAAAATCCGTTTTTTTTTTTTGTTTTTGTTTTTTTTTTTTTTTTTGCGCCTCTCTCTCGTAAACTCAAAAAAAGTGTTATTTTGCCAAAATATTGGGAGCTCTTTGCTAAAGCTTGAATGATTTATGCCCTAAAATCTCTCTCTCTGTTTTTTTAGGAGCTGTGATTGGAAGTAAAATACAAAAGAGTCGATTGGTAGAAATATAAAGAATTGTCACAATGGACGAAACCAGATTTAGATTGGATTTCAAACTACAAAATCTTTCAATGATATCAATAGCAACAAGGCTTTGGGATTCACAGGAGGTCAAAAATCGAATAAAAAATGATTTCTCAGGACTGAATCCTCTATCTCTTGATAGAAACTTGTGTGAGATAATTAAAATTGAGAAAAAAAAAACAAGAAGAAACCACAGTGAATCTGCCCCAAAGAATCAGTGGTGTGAGATATCAAAACGTGTTGTTCAAAATGCAGATTCCATAAATTTGCCTCCGAAGCTTTCGGCGCTATTGAAGAATACAACTTTACTTATTGGGCAAAAGATTTATGATTGGATTATTTATGTTATCCAAGTTTTAAAGTTTGATTGGATTTTTACGGAAAAAATTTATTTCAGTTTTGGAGTAGTCGATGAAATTAAAATATATGATTTATACTGGAGAACGAAATAAATGCTTTTTCCTTTTCTACTTTTTTAATGCGACCGCGACACGGACGGGTCAATTTCGAATTGGGGAATATATTTTTGAAATGGCGACTTAGAACTGACGCTGACAGGAAAAAGTATATGGAAGATAGGGACTTGGAATTTCAGAAATATTGGGGTCTTTAGTAGGTCGCCCCCCCCCCCCCGGGTGTAAGCATACCGTAAGAATTTCCCTCCCCTCCCCCCCCCCCCCCCCACACACACAATAATTGGAATAATAGACACATTTCATATGACTCATACTATAAGTTAGATGCGGATGAGGGTCTTTATTTATCCAACACATTCATAAAATTTTATTACGAAACTGACGAGCAAGTTTTAAAGTTCAAGCACACAAAACTGCACGTGCTGATCACAAAAAATCTAATGGAGTTTAAAAATTCCGCTTGTGATTGCTACTGGTACGTCCCAGAAACTTTTATAAACGATTTTTCTGAATTCTGCATGATCCCTACGGAGAAAATTGAGAAAATCAAAATCCAGCAACGGAGCGACATTGAAAAAATGTTAGATACTTACCTGATCGATCAGAGCAACTTTCAGTTGGCCGATTTTTATCTAAATTGGTTGTTTGCCGAAGTTGAGAGAACGGAAGTAGCTAAAAAGTTCTTGAATTCGTTAAATAAAGGGGCTTTGCTGTGCGTTTCGTATTTGAAAGCAGTGGGTAAGGGTCGTTCATAAATTACGTAAGTACATTTGGGGGGGGGGGGTCCAAATTTGACATCTTACCCATAAGCTAATCATAGGCGAAATAGGATAAAGCGTGCAAAAAGGGCCTACCCAATGCTTACGTAATATATGGACGACCCCGAAACGCTAATCAATTTGTTGATTTGGTCTTCAACTTTGATGAAAAACGCAAATGGTTGAGTCTGGTAGATGTGGAAAAATTAAAAATGATGTATTTGCTTGTGATGTATTTGCCGCGAGAGATGCCTTTTTACGGTCCTGTTTACGTTACCTTGACTTCAAAATGCAAATGTCATTTCTTATTGACGTTGATAAGACGTCTTTGTGACATTATAAACTGATAAATTGAATAGACAACAGACACATTTTCTACTGAACATATTTTTTAAATAAACCTAGCATATGAAAATAGTAAATGCGATTTTGGCTGTCATGCGATGTTTAATTACCGAATAAAAAAGAATAAAAAGTTTGGCTGTTTGAATTGGCGCCGAAGCGACCGTGACGTCACAGTTCACGATTTAGGTATGCTCCTTGGTGAGCTATCGGCGGCATGCCGTGGCATGCCCATCGGAGCAAGAAGAGTTGTCGTACGAACAAATCCGTGTTAACCTTTGAGGACGAGCAGGTGCACTCGTGGTTTCGTTTTTTAAATAACCGCTCACTTAAAAGTGAACAATGACGTCACACCAATGAGAAACGTTTTGGAGTGGGGTCACGTGACAAAAAGTTTTTACGACTTTATAATTTTTTTTTCTTAATTTCTAAGAAAATCCCTACAGTAAAAATTGCCATTAGATGACCAGAAAACTTTGAACTTTTATTATTCATCATAACTAGCAATCATGTCTGTTGTCTATTATCGGTTATTCTTAAAGTCGTCTTTTTGGCTCGTGAAATCGCCCCAGAATGTCTAACGACGTCTTTTCGAAGTGTAAAGTACGTCATATTTTTGTTCGGGAGGCATGAGTGTAAAAAATGTATAACTTACAATTGTTGGGATATTCTTACCCGTTTCATACTGCCTAGGTACCTTGAATGTTTAGTCACGGCAGTGAGAAAGGAATATTTGAGATAAAAACCAACATTTTTGACATGTTAAACTTTTGATTGTTGTTTCTTTTAGTCTGTTCTAGTAAATCATTTTGAAAGCATCTAAAAATTATATTGTCTATTTGATTGAAAAATTACAAATTTTTATTTCTATATCCTACACTTCTGTCTTTCTTACTGTTGCAAATCCTGATTTTTTTTTTTTTTTTTTTTTTTTTTCATCGGGCATAACCGGTAATATAATGAAAATAAAAAATAAAATCAAGAATAATAATAACAATAAAAACACTGGCCCGTAGCCCGAACGAAGAGCCAGGGGGCAGTTGGGCTTGCTAAGGGAGCAACAGGCCTTCATTCCCTATACCTGTCATGTTTAGCCAATTTATTCCTGGTTACGGGCCCTCAATAACGACAGCAATAATAATAAAAGTAAGTTTTACATACCAAATGGTGTGACTGATTGCTAAAGATTAATGAAAAGATTTTATAATATACGTTCAAAGGTTCGCCTTTACTTTCCTCTTTCTTATTATTCCTTACCTTCGATGTCGCGAACGCACATTTGTAATAGACAACAGACATGATTGCTAATTATGGTGAATAATAAAAGTTCAAAGTTTTCTGGTCATCTAATGGCAATTTTTACTGTAGGAATTTTCTTAGAAATTAAGAAAAAAAAAATTATAAAGTCGTAAAAACTTTTTGTCACGTGACCCCACTCCAAAACGTTTCTCATTGGTGTGACGTCATTGTTCACTTTTAAGCGCGCGGTTATTTAAAAAACGAAACCACGAGTGCACCTGCTCGTCCTCAAAGGTTAACACGGATTTGTTCGTACGACAACTCTTCTTGCTCCGATGGGCATGCCGCCGATAGCTCACCTAGGAGCATACCTAAATCGTGAACTGTGACGTCACGGTCGTTTCGGCGCCAATTCAAACAGCTAAAATTTTTATTCTGTTTTATTCGGTAATTAAACATCGCATGACAGCAAAAATAGCATTTACTATTTTTATATGCTAGGTTTATTTAAAAAATATGTTCAGCACAAAATGTGTCTGTTGTCTATTTCTTAATTCACGTCGCTAAAGCGTCAGGATTCGTTCTAACGTCTCTACTTTAGTCGTCAAGTCGTCTTTCGATAGTCGACTGTAACAACTTTAAACCCTGGATACGCCCCTAGACTAGGTGGAGCAAGAGTTTTTTTTTTTTTAAATTGTACCTTTTTTTTTAAAGAGCATTTTTTTAACCTGCTATGTAAAATCAAATCAATTTTTTTAAAGATTTAATAATGATCTTTTTTTTTTTTCCTTTGTTCGCGCGCAAAATTTTAAACATGAATTTCCTTTGAGAGAACGAAATGTTTTAAGGCACGGCTAAAAGGAAGGTATGACGTCATTTCCACTTCCACCTTCTTTTTTCTGCATATCTGCAAGGTCCACCCTTATTTATATTTATATTATAAATATTCAAAGGTCCAGTGATCGGATGTGAATTTCTTTTGGTCGATAATTTGTAAAAATAATCAGGATTAAGTGAGTATTTGGTAAAATTTTATTTGTCGAACAGATCGCTTGTAAAAAATTGATTTTTTTTTTTCGGAAAGGTGATCACGTGGCCGTTAGGAATGGAATTTTTTTTTCTTGACAGATAAGCATTCTTTTAATTTTTTTGAAACCTCCTGGAGTAAATGAACATTGGTAATGTTCTTAGCTGTTAGGTTTTTTTTTTTTTTCTCGGACGTTTATGATGATTTAATGAATTGTTGCTTTTGATGGTTTTAGAGGTTTTTGATTTCCTTGAAGTGATGGATGCACACTGAAAAGGATGATGGGCTAAAGGCTCACGTAATAGGGGGGAGGGCTAGGCAAACTACAGTTTTTTTTTTAAACTCAAAGAGAGTGTTTTAATGCCGGGATCTTAGAGTCACTATTGGTCCATGACTGGTGATGACCCTGCTAGAGCTTCAGTCATTTTTTTTTTATTCCTCAAGTCTAGATTTATTTCTCATTTTGTGTTATATTTTTTTTAGCATCTGCGCCTTGGAAAATATAGTATAGAAAGGAGGCGATTGGGAAAAAACTTAAAAAATATCACCATGGGTGGAACCAGATTTGGACTGGATTTAAATCTAGAAATTCTTTCAGCGATATCCGTAGCAGAAAAGCTTTGGGATTCGCAGGAGATCAAAAACCAAATAAAAAATAATTTCTCACGACTGGTTTGGGGATATGCAGATGGAAATTGGTGTCAGATATCCAAGCTTGCTGTTCAAAATGCAAATTTCATTAATTTGCCTCCGAGTCTTACGGCGCTATTGAAAAAGACAATTTTACTTATTGGGCAAAAGATTTATGACTGGATTTTTTATGTTACCCGAATTTTAAAGCTTGATTTGATTTTTACGCAAAAAATTTATTTCAGTTTCGGAAGAGTTGATGAAATTAAAATATTTGATTTATACTGGAGAGATTTAATGGCTTCTGGTAATTTTGGAGTATATAAGTCAGATTATTTTGGACATTCTCCACTGTTTTCGTTAGCTTGTATGTTTGGCTGTGAAAGATTTGTGAAGGAACGAAAAAATGAAATTCTGGATGAGCTCAGTGAGCTTTATCCACAGATGAAGACGGGAGATGAAATATATAACATCATTTCCGTTTCCATTTGTCTGACTGCTGGGAAAAGCATGGTTGGAAATGTTGCTTCACCTGTGCGAATGTTCGAAGTGTGCCTAGAAGCAGGTTTCAGCAAAGCAGCTAGATTTTATTGGGAGAAATTAGGCGAAGTTGAAAAAGTTTCAAACTTAACTAATTTCGCGAAGAAGTGTTGGCGAAAGGACAAACATACAAGTTTCTTAATGGAAAAGCATTGCGAAAATTTATTATTTTTAATTGATCAGATGAAAGAAGAGGAAAAGTACTTATTTTTCGCTTATTATGCGGATGAAATAATTCAATTGTTTCTACCCGTTTGGCCGTTTCAGGAGCTGATAGTAGACCTACTTGAATATGACTGGAACATTGAATCATCTAGATTGCGGAAAATGGCGGATTTTTTGATTTCGTTCAGTAGGAACATGAACCGTTTGGATCTTCCCTTCGACAACGATCTCGTGTTTCAAATAATGCAAAAAGTTTGGGCAAACATTTCGGTTGACGAAAAGGTTCATTTTTTAAGAATGTATCGGTCAATCCTTTCCAGTTTCTCCTTAAATTTCAATCCGAAGATTTTAAATTTACTTTTAAACGATCCAAATATTACTGAACTTGATGGTGAAAAAATGGATTCGTTGATAAAAGAAGGTTTCGTGGAGTTAGTAAAAGCGGGAAAATTTGATTTTTTGAACGAGATAATTGAAAGAGTTTTTTATTTTATTCCGGAACCGAAAGAATTTTTAAAAGAAAAATTTTTGAACCACCACTTTTTTCGGGATTTAATGAATATTGATGAATCATTCGGTTTGGTGGATAAGTTTTTAAATTGGTTAGCGGGGTCGGAGGCGGAGAGAGCCATGTTAAAGAGCAAAATAAATACTATTTCCATTTGCAGATTTTTAACGGAACCGCCACACCAATCGTTCAAATTTGAATTAGCGGAAAAATTTTTAAAATGGAGGTTTAAAACTGACGCAGAAATCAAAAGTTTTAAGGAAGAGATGAAATCTTACAATTTCGTAATTTTGGGATTTTCCGAATATATAAGGATCAAATCTGGGGATTTGAGTTGGTTCAGTCCGGGGGATTCATTGGTGATGCACCCGGAGGAAGATCCATTTGATAATGCCGATGGCTTTACATTTTTGAAATTTGAAGACGCAACTGAATTAAATATGGGAGTTGTCTTGGGCGTAAAATCGTTTTGTCTCGGAATGGATCATGAATTTTTAGGACCGGACGGCCGTCGCGTTACGAGATTTGGTGTAAGGTATGTGGGAAACAAATTCGGAGATTTCGTCGTGTTTACCGTTCGCGAAATTTGGAGTAATAAAGGCCAGTCATATTATTCAGATTATAATTTAGATGAGGTAGTAAAATTATCGAACGCTTTCATCAAATTTTATTACGAAACTGACGAAGAAGTGTTAGAGTTCAAGAAGACCAAACTGCCCGTGCTAGTCACAGAAAATCTAATGGGATTTTTACTTTGCGCTCTACAAAACCGCAAGTACGTCCCGGAAACTTTTTTAGACGATTTTTGTGAATTCTGCACTATCCCTTCGGAAAAAATTGAAGAAATCAAAATTCAGCAACGGAGCGACATTGAAAAATTTTTAGACACTTACCTGATTGACGAGGGTAGTTTTCAGTTGGTCGATTTTTATCTGAATTGGCTTTTTGGGAGAACCCAGAAAACCGAAGTATTTAAAAAGTTTTTAAATTCATGAAATAAAGGTGCTTTGCTGTGGATTTCTTTTTTGAAAGTACGCGGCGAGTTTATTCCATTTGGTTATCGGGACTTGGGAAATATGCAAATGGTTGAGTCTGGTGGATGATATAGAAAAATTAAAGAATGATATATTTGCTTTATATGGGAATATTCCCGAATGGTTCCATACTCTTTTATATAAATCGGCTCATGAGTGATGCGAATACTATCTGGTATTGATACTTATGTTGATGTTATGATGCATACTATCATTACCGACCAATCATATCGATGACTCAATTAGACCATTAGAAAAAAAAAAACATCATGTTGATGCTTGACATTTTGGTCATCATACACGGTCAATTCCGCTACTTTTCTACTGTATTTCCGGGCTCAAAACAACGGGGGAAATTTTATTTCGTGGTCCTGTTGATGTCACCTTGACTTGAAAATGGTAATGTCATCTCTTATTGACGTCAGTAAGATGTCCTTATGGCATCATCAGCCTTTTAATAAGGAAAATCGTAGGAAATAAAAATGTTTTTCTCCGTTATTATTCTAGTCATTTCGTAATTACTATGTATTTATTAAATTATTCTATTTAAGGTATTTGTATTAATTATGTAATTGAAAAAATTGTCACATGTTTTTCGTAATCTTTTTTAATTTTGTATTATACTTGAGCTCTGATGATGGTTGTAATTAAAACCGAAACATGTTAGCATAGCATCCGTTGTCAAATTATTTTAAAATGTTTCATATCACGTCAAAAAACCATGTTTAAAGACAGCCTGAAAAGTGTTTTCTTGTACTACTGGCTATGCCTTGACTATTAATTCCGTGCGTCAAAAGTGAACTAACATATCACCATCGTAAATATAATTAGAGATAGTGTGTTTGCATTGCAAAAATCATATGACTACAAGTTTTCACGCTCATGTTGATGTAAACTTGTGATCACATGATAATTATACGAAATGTCGAAACAGGCTATCTCCCATCGTATTTACGATGGAGATACGTTAGTTCACCTCCGACGCACGGAATTGGAGTTGCATTTACAGAAAAAAAGTTGGATGGGCTTTGGTAATTAAATTCAAAGGTATATACTGTATATGTAAGTAATAATTTGGACCAGCGGCCGATTTTTCGACTATTTTGCATATACAGTATAAAAAAATTACGAGTTTAAATGCGAGTAATTATAATTTATACGCTTAAGCATCTGCTTGAAGTTTTTTTGCTCAAAAGTCTCAACGTATGTTGATCTTCCAATGAGATTGTTTGTCCTCCAGTGACGTCACGCTAAATAGTTCGTTATGGAATAAGACCATAACCACTTCTCCTTAAAATGGCGTCACATGCATACGGTCTATAGACGGTATGCAAGGGTGGGGAAGTAAAATGGAGTCGACGTCTGGGAGTGGTGGGGGTTGGTTTAATTCCACAAACTATTAACATGATGCGTCCTAGATTACATGAGCTCTTATGGGCAATTCAAGCATATTTCAATTTATTAAAGAAACTAAACTCAGAAAATGATTTAACTGCACGGCATAGGATGTATAAAAAAATTACGAGTTTAAATGCGAGTAATTAAAATTTATTCGCTTAAGCACATGCTTGAAAAAAATTTTTTTAAGTTTTTCCCCATAAGACTCAATGTAATTTGGTCCTCCAGTGAGATTGTTTGTCCTCCAGTGACGTCACGCTAAATAGTTCGTTATGGAATTAGATTAAATAAGATCAACCGCCATTAGAGATGGGACGTATATGTATACGAGTATACATATACGTATTTTTTCGATCAAAAATTGGTATATATTTACGTATTCTTTCAATACAGCTTAAAATAAACAGAAAATTCCGAAATTTCAAGTCAAAAGTCTTTAAATTACTATAAAATTTGCCTACATTGATAAAAATACAGAGTATTTTAAATAATTAAGTCGCTAGAAGTTGCTGTTTCATTTCGTATTTGTTCGCGCCAAAAAAAACAGTGGAATTCAAATTCCGCCATTTTGAATAAATATACGATACGGTATACATATACGTATACGTATACGTATATATATATATACGTATTTTTACATTTATTATAAAAATACGTATTTTTCCCAACTCTAACCGCCATCAACCACTTCCCCTTGAAATGACGTCACATGCATACGGTCTATTGTTATTGTAGCACTCACAGTTGGCCTTGACCATGATTCTGCTGACACTGATATTATTGTTTAGGCGCCCTCGCCCCCTCCACTGCTATATAAATCACTGTTGTTGTTTTTGTACCAGTCTCTCGTCTGGTATTCATTCAGTTGTATTAAATTTCTTGTTTGTAATTGTTTTTTAAAAAGTAAAAATATTAAAAATAAACCTATGATCTTTTTATTTTTAGCACAGGTACGTGGTATATAAATAAATACCTGAGAAATATTTAATAGAGTAACGACCTAGCCTATCCTAAATCGTTTTTTCATAGTTTTTTTTTTTTTTTTTTTCTCTTGTAATGTTATGAATTGGTGCATTATTATTATATTGCAGATTTTTTGCCGTGCAATCATTAAATGAAACAGTAAAGAATGTGTTAGTCAAGCCCTTTTAGCCACATATTTCAGCCTTAGGCTTCTAACATCGATTGAAATATAAGCAGGTCTCAGATGTCGAAAGTGATGTAATCAGAATTGTTTTGCTGTGAGTAATTTCTTCTTACTTGTTTGAATTAAAGAAAGGGTGATTTTTTTCTGAAAAATCAATTCAACGGGAATCGTGAGTCATGTTGATATTACGTCTAATATTTTTGTCTTTGAAAGATAAAAACTATTTTTATCTATTTCGGTTTTATCTATTGGTTGTTAAAGCCGTTCGTGGCAAGTTGCTTGTTCTCCTTTTTTTTCTGGATGAATTTTATTCAAATTGAGGGTTTTACATTGCAAACCGAAAACATCTGGTACTGACTTACACGATTACCTTATTGGCAAGTAATAGAAATTTTTTTTTTTTTTTTAAACTCAAAAAAGGTGTTATTTCACACGGAAAAAAAGTACTGCAATTTTTACATTTTTATATGTAACTATGGAATTACTAATATCTATGTGAAATTTTTACATTTATTATATGTAAAAATTACACATAGTTATATTATGTAGTTCCATAGTTACATATAAAAATGTAAAAATTACAGTACTTTTTTTTCCGTGCATATAGATCTTGAGCCCACTATTTGTCCATGCCTGGCGATGGCCCTGCTAAAACTTCAATAATTTTTCCCCTCTAAAATCTGATTTTTTTTTTTTTTTTTTTTTTAGATTCTGCGATTGGAAAATAAAATGCAAAACAAAACAATCGATTGGTAGAAATATAAAAAAATATCGAAATGGACGGAACCAGATTTAGATTGGATTTAAATCTACGAAATCTTTCATTGATATCCATAGCAGCAAAGCTTTGGGATTCACAGGATATTAAGAACCAAATAAAAAATCATTTCTCGCCAGTATGTGAACATGTACATGTATATCCATATCCAGATGAAAATTGGTGTGAGATATCAAAGCTAGTAGTTCAGTATGCAAATTCTATAAATTTGCCTCCGAAGCTTTCGGTGCTATTGAAGAATACAATTAAACTTATCGGTCTAAAGATTTACGATTGGATTTTTTATGTTACCGAAACTTTTAAGCTTGACTTGATTTTTACACAAAAAATTTATTTCAGTTTCGGTAGAGTTGATGAAATTAAAATATTTGATTTATACTGGAGAGATTTATTGGCTGCTGACAATTTTGGATATGAGTCAAAATATTTCATTCGTTCACTGTTTTCGGTAGCTTGTATTAATGGCTGTGAAAGATTTGTGAAGGAACGAAAAAATGAAATGCTGGATGTGTTCAGTAAATTTTATCCTGACATAAAGGCGGGAGATGAAGTGTATAACATCATGGCCGTTGCCATTACTTTCAGTGCAGGGTATACCATGCCTGGGAATGTTGCTCCACCTCATCTAATGTTCGAACTGTGCCTAGAAGCAGATTTCAGCAAAGCCGCTAGATTTTATTGGGAGAAATCAGACGAAGTTAAAAAGGTTTCAAATTTGACTGATTTCGCGAAGGAATGTTGGGTAAAATACAAAGCAGGTTTCTTGAAGGAAAAATGTTGCGAAAATTTATTATTTTTAATTAATCAGATGGGAGATGAGGAAAAGTCCTTCTTTATCGCGGATTATGCGGATAAAATAATTCAATTGTTTCTCCCCGTTTGGCCGTATCAGGAGCTGATAGTAGACTTACTTAAATATGATTGGAACATTGAATCATCGAGATTACCGGAAATAGCAGATTTTTTGATTTGGTTCATTGAGCGAATGAACCGTTTGGAATTTCCCCTGGACAACGAACTCGTGTTTCAAATCATGCAAAAAATATGGGGAAACATTTCGGTGGATGAAAAGCTTCGTTTTTTAATGGAAGATCGTGAAATGATTTCCAGTTTCTTTTTAACTTTGAATCCGGAGATCTTGAATTTAGTTTTCAACGATCCAAGTATTAGGGAAGTTAATAGTGAAGAAATGGATTCTTTCATAAAAGATGGTTTTTGGGAGTTAGTAAAAATGGGAAAATTTGATTTTTTGAACACGATAATTGAAACGATTTTTAATTGTATTCCGGAACCGAAAGAATTTTTAAAAGAAAATTTTTTGAACCACCACCATCTTCTGGATTTAATAGAGAAAGATAAAACATTTGGTTTAGTGAATCAGTTTTTAGACTGGTCAACGGAATCGGAAGCCGAAAGAGCCAGGTTAAAAAACAAAATAAATACTATTTCCTTTTGCAGATTTTTGACGGAACCGCGACCAGGATGGTTCAAATTTGAAGTAGCGGATAAATTTTTAAAATGGAGGCTTGAAACTGACGCAGAAGTTAAAAGTTTTAAGGAAGAGATAAAATCATACAGTTTCGTAATTCTGATGATTTGGAGATATGTAAGGATCAAATCCGGTGATTTGAGTTGGTTGAGACCGGGGGATTTACTGGTGACGCACCCGGAAGAAGATCTATTTGATAATGCCGATGGCTTGACTTTTTTGAAATTTGAAGACGCTACTGAATTAAGTCGGGGAGTCGTCTTGGGCATAAAATCGTTTAGTTCCGACGTGGATTACGGGTTTTTAGGACCGGGCTGCTGTCACGCTAAGGGGATGGGGGTATGGTATGTGGGAACCGAGGTCGGAGATTTCGTCGTGTTTACCGTTGGCGAAATTTGGAACGATAAACGCCGCGGATATCTTACGTTAGATCAGGTTGTTAGATATTCCAACGCATTCATAAAATTTTATTACGAAACTGACCAGGAAGTGTTAGAGTTCAAGAAGACGAAACTGCTCGTCCTGGTCACAGAAAATCTAATGGAATTTTTACTTTACGGCTTTTATAGCAACTGGCACATCCCGGTAAATTTTTTAGACGATTTTTGTAAATTCTGCATGATCCCTTCGGAAAAAATTGAAGAAATCAAAATGCAGAAACGGAGCGACGTCGATAAATTTTTAGATACTTACCTGATAGATCACCGCAATTTTCAGTTGGCCGAATATTATCTGAATTGGTTGTTTGGGGTCGTGCATAAATTACGTAAGCATGGGTTAGGCCCTTTTTGCACGCTTTATCACATTTCGCCTATGCTTAGCTTATGAGTAAGATGTCAAGTTTGGACCCCCTCCCCCCCTAAATGTGCTTACGTAATTTATGTACGACCCCTTTGGAGAAGCCGAGAAAACGGAAGTATGTAAAAAGTTTTTGAATTCTTCAAATAACGGTGCTTTGCTGTGCGTTTCTTATCTGAAAAAATGCGGTGACGCTAATCCACTTGGTAATAGAGACCCGGAAATATGCAGATGGCTGAGTCTGGTAGATGATATGGAAAAATTAAAGAATGATGTATTTGCTTTATATAAGAATATTCCTGAATGGTTCCCTGCGCTTTTGGAGAGGTCAGCTCATAGTGATGTAAACACTGTCGGCTAATTGTTCCAGGTTATGAGTCGGTTTATGCTCATGTTATGCATCCATACGACCAATCATACCGATGTCTCATGTAGATGCAACTCAAAAAAAGGACGCCATGTTTGCGCTTCACATTTCTGTCACCACACATGGTCATTTTCCGGGACCTTCCTAGAAAATTTTCGGGGTCTAAATAACGTGAGGGACGTCTTTTTTCGTCCCAGAATGCAACCATGTCTGACTACGTTTTTGACGTTGGATGTACGTCATATTTTTGCGGGGGGAACATGGATATAAAAAATTTATAACTTCGTTATAATGAACTATTATAAGCTAAAATTTAATCTTCTTATATATATATTGGATCGCTGATTCGAAATTTGAAGTCAGAAATTAACTTACAGTTTAATAAAATTTAAAGTGGCGTAAAAGAATTGGTTTTATAAATAAACCTTCAAAAGTTCAACTTTACTTTCGTTTTTCCTATTATTCCTTACCTTCAAATGTCGGGAAGGCTCATTTGTTATTTCTTAATTCTCGACGCTCAAGCGTCAGGATTCGTTCTAAAATTTTTACTTTAGTCATCAATTCGGCTTTCGATAATCTATTGCAAAAACCCTATACTCTGGATACGCCCCTGGACTGGGCGGAGTAGAACTTTTTGTTGTAAAAATTGTACTTTTTTTTTAAATATATTTTTTCAGTATGTAAAATCGGATCAATTTTTTTTGTTTATTAATTTTAAAATTTAATAATGGTCTCTTTTATTTCTTTGTTCGCGCGCGAAATTCCAAACATGTATTTCCTTTGAGAGATCGAAAAATTTCAGCCACGGCCATTAAATATATAGTTACACATAGAAGGCTGATTCTATTGTTCAAATAGGCCGGCGGTCCACCTATTCAAAAAGGTGGTCATAAATTTCTAGTCCCTAATTTTTTAAAAAATGAAAAGATTTTTAAAAGTACTTACCAATTTTGAAGATCTTTTTGATCTAAAAACCCAGCTTCATGGTAAAAAAAATTAAATAAAAATTTCAAGTAAACATTTCTGTTTACATATGAAATTTTTGCGGCAGCCATTGTTTCCGAACGATAATTAGGCAGAATACTGTACGGCGCCGGTTTAATTTGAATTTTTGCTAGGCAAAAAGCACCGATGATTTTGAAATATTTGTATTTGTAAACAATATTTCTGCTTTTTTTTTTTAAAATGGAGGCGTGAAAATAATGGCTTCCGAGAAAACATTTAAGTTTTTGTTATTGTTTACATAAAAATAATATTTTTTTTAAATTTTCCCTGAAGCTGTTGTTTTTATAGTAAAAGAGCATACATTTACGTGAGTACGTTTAATAACGTTTCTAAAAATTTATGTTTTAGGGACTAGAAATTTTTGACCACATATTTTTGTTTTTAGCAACTTTCAAGATAGGTGAGCCGCTGGCCTAAAATGCGATCCTAAAAAAAGACCCGGCCGTTGTATGTCACTAGTATCGATTTATAAAGTTGGACGCAGGCAAGAGATGGCGCTAGTTGTGGGTAGAGTACTTTTAGACCCAGGCAATTGATGGTGTTAGTATCCTAGGTTTAATTCCATAAGAACAATAGAATCAGCCTTCTATGTGTAACTATAAATTTAATGTAAATACCGGAGAAATATTTTAGAGAGTAACGACCTAACCTATACTAAATCGTTTTTTCATAGTTTCTTTTTTTTTTTTTTTTTTTTCTCTCTTGTAATGTTATGAATTGGTGTATTATTATTATATTGCAGATTTTTTGGCGTGTAATCATGAAATGAAACAGTAAAGAATGTGTTAGTCAAGCCCTTTTAGCGGTATATTTCAGCCTTAGGCTTCTAACATCGATTGAAATATAAGCAGGTCTCAGATGTCGAAAGTGATGTAATCAGAATTGTTTTGCTGTGAGTAATTTCTTCTTACTTGTTTGAATTAAAGAAAGGGTGATTTTTTTCTGGAAAATCAATTCAACGGGAATCGTGAGTCATGTTGATATTACGTCTAATATTTTTGTCTTTGTAAGATAAAAACTATTTTGATCTATTTCGGTTTTATCTATCAATTGTTAAAGCCGTTCGTGGCAAGTTGCTTGTTCTCCTTTTTTTTCTGGATGAATTTTATTCAAATTGAGGGTTTTACGTTGCAAACCGTAAATATCTGGTATATTGCTGACTTATACAATATCCTTATTGGCAAGTAATAGAAAATTTTTTTTTAAACTCAAAAAGGGTGTTATTTCGCCTAGATTTTGAGCCCACTATTTGCCATGACTGGAGATGGCCCTGCTAAAACGTCAATAATTTTTATCCCCTAAAATCTGATTTTTTTTTTTTTTTTTTTTAGGTTCTGCGATTGGAAAATAAAATACAAAACAATCGATTGGTAGAAATATAAAAAAATATCGCAATGGACGGAACCAGATTTAGACTGGATTTAAATCTTCAAAATCTTTCATTGATATCCATAGCAGCAAGGCTTTGGGATTCACAGGATATTAAAAACCGAATAAAAAATAATTTCTCAGGACTGAATCGTGAATATCGAGATAAAAATTGGTGTGAGATATCAAAACTTGTTGTTCAAAATGCAAATTCCATATATTTGCCTCCGAGTCTCTCGGTGCTTTTGAAGAAGACGATTTTACTTATTGGGCAAAAGATTTATGATTGGATTGATTATGTTATCTACAAATTAGGGCTTGACTTGATTTTTACGCAAAAAATTTATTTCAGTTTCGGAAGAGTTGATGAAATTAAAATATTTGATTTATACTGGAGAGATTTATTGGCTGCTGATAATTTTGGATATGAGTCAAAAAATTTGATTCGTTCAGAACGGTTTTCGTTAGCTTGTTTGTTTGGCTGTGAAAAATTTGTGAAGGAACGAAAAAATGAAATGCTGGATGAGTTCAGTCAGTTTTATCCTGACATAAAGACGGGAGATGAAATATACAACATATTGGCCGTTGCCATTAGATTAACTGTAGGGTTTAAGTATAACATGCCTGGGAATGTTGATCCACATCACCTAATGTTTGAACTGTGCCTAGAAGCAGGTTCCAGCAAAGCCGCTAGATTTTTTTTCAAAAAATCAGACGAAGTTGAAAAGGTTTCAAATTTAACTAATTTCGCGAAGATATGTTGGAGAACATACAAGACAGGTTTCTTAAAGGAAAAATGTTGCGAAAATTTATTATTTTTAATTAATCAGATGGGAGAAAAGGAAAAGTTCTTACTCTTCAGGGATTATGCGGATAAAATAATTAAGTTGTTTCTACCCGTTTGGCCGTATCAAGAGCTGATAGTAGACTTACTTAAATATGATTGGAACATTGGATCATCGAGATTACCGGAAATAGCAGATTTTTTGATTTGGTTCATTGAGCGCATGAACCTTTTGGAATTTCCTTTGGACAACGAACTCATGTTTCAAATCATGCAAAAAATATGGGGAAAAATTACGGTGGATGAAAAGCTTCGCTTTTTAAAGAAGAATCGTAAACTGACTTCCTGTTTCTTTTTAACTTTGAATCCGGAGATCTTAAATTTAGTTTTCAAGGATCCAAGTTTTACGGAAGTTAATAGTGAAGAAATTGATTCAATCATAAAAGATGGTTTTTGGGAGTTAGTAAAAGTGGGAAAATTTGATTTTTTGAACACGATGATTGAAACAATTTTTAATTTTATTCCGGAACCGAAAGAATTTTTAAAAGAAAAATTTTTGAATTACTTCTTCTTCTTTCAAGTGCCGTCTCCGCGACGAAGATTGGCTATCATCTGGCATATTTTTACTTTTGAGACCGCCGCTCTAAAAAGATTCAAGGAATCAACACCAAACCAGTCTCTGAGATTCTTAAGCCATGAGGTCTTCCTACGGCCTTGCTTGCGCTTACCCTCGATTTTTCCCTCCATCACAAGCTGAAGGAGGCGGTACTTTTCATTTCGAATCACGTGGCCGAAATAATCGAGCTTCCGACGCTTGATCTCGTACAGCACTTCCAACTCCTTTCCCATACGAGCCAAGACGTCAGTATTTCTCACCCTGTCAGTCCACGAGATTTTAAGCATTCGACGGTATACCCACATCTCAAAAGCCTCCAACTTCTTTTCCAACGCCCTAGTTAAAGTCCATCCCTCGTGTCCATATAAGAGCACGGGAAAAACGTAACATCGGACGATACGGACCCTTGTTTGGACACTCAAGTTGCGATTGCACAACAGGTTCCTCATTTTGAAGAAAGTTCCTCTGGCTTGCTCAATACGTGCTCGGACTTCCTGGTTACACTCCCAAGAATCATTTACGCAGCACCCAAGATATTTATACGAGTGGACCCGTTCAATTTCCTTTCCGGAAATTTGAATTACTACCATCTTCAAAACTTAATAGAGAATGATAAAACATTCGGTTTGGTGAATCAGTTTTTTGATTGGTCAACGGAATCGGAAGCGGAAAGAGCCATGTTAAAGAATAAAATAAATACTATTTTCATTTGCAGATATTTAACGGAACCGCCACACCAATCGCTCAAATTTGAACTAGCAAATAAATTTTTAAAATGGAGGCTTGAAACTGACGCTGAAGTCAAAAGTTTTAAGGAGGAGATGAAATCTTACAATTTCGTAATTCTGAGAACTTTGGGATATGTAAGGATCAAATCTGGAGATTTGAGTTGGTTGAGACCGGGGGATTCATTGGTGATGCACCCGGACGAAAATCCATATGATACTGCCGATGGCTTGACATTCTTTAAATTTCAAGACGGAGCTGAATTAAATCGAGGAGTCGTTTTGAGCGTAGAATCGTCTAGCTTGGGCTTTGAGCGTGATTTTATACTGGGCTGCTGTAATGCTATGACGTGCCGTGTAGATTTTGTGGGAACCAAAGTCGGAGATTTCGTCGTCTTTAACGTTCGCTCAATTTGGAATAATAAACGCGACTCAGATTTTAATTTGGATAAGGCTGTTAATTTATCGAATGCTTTCATAACATTTTGTTACGAAACTGACCAGGAAGTGTTAGAGTTCAAGAAGACGAAACTGCTCGTGCTGGTCACAGAAAATCTAATCGAATTTTTACTTGACACCCTTCATAGCTACTGGCACTTCCCGGTAAATTTTTTAGACGATTTTTGTAAATTCTGCATGATACCTTCGGAAAAAATTAAAGAAATCAAAATGCAGAAACAGAGAGACATTGGAAAATTTTTTGATACTTACCTGATAGATCACCGCAATTTTCAGTTAGCCGATTATTATCTGAATTGGTTGTTTGGAGAAGCCGAGAAAACGGAAGTATGCAAAAAGTTTTTGAATTATTCAAATAACGGTGCTTTGCTGTGCGTTTCTTATTTGAAAGAATGCGGTGACGCTAATCCACTTGGTAATAGGGACCCGAAAATATGCAGATGGCTGAATCTGATAGATGATATGGAAAAATTAAAGAATGATGTATTTGCTTTATATGAGAATACTCCTGAATGGTTCCCTGCGCTTTGGGAGAGGTCAGCTCATAGTGATGTGAACACTGTCGGGTAGTTGTTTCAGGTAATTAACCTGCTTATTCTCATGTTATGATCCGTACGACCAATCAATCCGATGCCTCATGTATATATAACTCAAAAAAGGACTCCATGTTGACGCTTCACATTTTGATTATCACCCATGGTCATTTTCCTGGATCTTCGTACGAGATTTTCGGGGTCTAAATAACGTGAGGGAAATCCAAATGTCATTTCTTTTTGACGTTGATAAGACGCCTTTATAACATATCGTCCACTGACTAATTGTATTATCGGTCATTCTCAAAGACGTTTTTTTGACTCGTAAAATCGTCCCAGAATAGGACCTTGTCTGATGACGTCTTTTTGACGTCGGATGTACGTCATATTTTTTATGGGGAAACATGGGTATAAAATATTAATAATTTTGTTACATTGGACAAGTACATAAGCTGAAGCTCAATGTACTTGTATATTTTGGACAGCTGATTCGGAAATTGAAGTCGGAAATTAACTAAGTTTAACAAAATCCAAAAGAAAAGGTTTTATAATAAACCTTCAAATGTTTACCTTTGCTTTCTTTTTTCTTATTATTCCTTACCTTCAGATGTCGCGAAGGCACATTTGTTATTTCTTAATTCTCTACGCTCAAGCGTCAGGATTCGTTCTAAAATTTTTACTTTAGTCATCAATTTGTCTTTCGATAATCTATTGCAAAAACGCTATACCCTGTATACGCCCCTGGACTGGGCGGAGTAGAACTTTTTGTTGTAAAAATTGTACTTTTTTTTAAATATACATTTTTTTAAGCTACTGTACCGTATGTATTTTTTTTGTTTGTTAATTTTAAAATTGAATATTGATCTCTTTTTTTTTCTTTGTTCGCGCGCAAAATCTCAAACATGAATTTCCTTTGAGAAAACGAAAAGTTTTAAGGCACGACTAAAAGGAAGGCGTGACGTCATTTCCATTTCCTCCTTCTACTTATTTCTGCAAGGTCCACCCTTATTTATATTTATATTATAAATATTCTAAGGTCAGTGTCCGATCACTGGATCGGATGTGAATTTCTTTGGTCGCTAATTTCTGAAAATAATCAGGATTAAGTGAGTATCGGTAAAATGTTATTTGTCGTACAGATCTCTTGTGAAAAATTGATTTTTTTTTTTTTTTCTTCCTTCGGAAATGATGATCACGTGGCCGTTAAAATTGGAATTTTTTTTTTTTGAAACCTCCTGGAGTAAATGAACATTGGGAATGTTCCTCGTTGTTAGTTAGGAGGTTTCTTTTTTTTTTTTTTTTTTTTTTTTTTTTTTTACGTCTACGAAAGGCCACGTGGATGACTTTTATTTAGAAAGAACCCTGCACAGAATAATATAGGAATTTGGGCACCGGATGAAATTCCATTTGTTTTTGTTTTTGTTTCGTTTGTTTTTGAACGTAAACTTCATCCGGTGCCCAAATTCTAATTTTTCTGTGCGGGGTTCTTTATCATGATGTAGTGAATTGTTGGTTTTGATGGTTTTAGAGGTTTTTGATTTCCTTAAAAGTGATGGATGCACACTGAAAAGGATGATGGGCTAAAGGCTCACGGAATGGAGGAGAGGAGTAGGCGAACTACAGATTTTTTTTTTTAATAGTTCATTCTATAATAATGGCAAGATAAGTTAGTCCTTTTTTTTTTTTTTTTTTTTGTTAATTTTTGTATGTAATTATGTATTTTGCACCAGTCTTTCGCCCGGTATTAACTCATTTGTATTAGATTTCTTGTTCGTAATTGTTTTTTAGAAAGTGAAAATATTAGGCTTGAATAATCGACCATCTTTTTATTCTTAGCAAAGGTCAGTGCCCGGATTATTAAATGTATCAATACCTGAGAAATATTTGGAAGAGCTACGACCCAACATATCCTAAGTCATTTTTCTGCCGCTTTTTTTTTACTTTCGAGCGACCGTGACCGCGAAGCGGGAGCGGGGAGCGAGAAAGTATTGCACTCGTCGAAAAATCGAAAATCGTTAATTATGCGAGTTTTCACATGAAACTTGATATAGGTATACTTAGAATAAAATTCTGAGTTCCCGGTTGTACGCCGCGTACGCCCGGAGTTTTTTCTCCGCTATTACGCATCGGATCAAAAAGAAATTTTACACACGTATTTTTCGTCGAAAAATAAGAGGGGGTTTTTCTTATTTTTTAAAAATTTCAAAAATTACGTAAACGGCAAATATAAGAACTTTTAAATTTGGTTTATTTCTTGCGATGATAAATCTCGAACCCGGCTACAAATTGTCACCAATTTTCGTACTGTAGTAGATATTCATCAAAGTATCATACCGTCAAAATTTGGTTAAATTCGGATGATTGGTTCACAGATTATAAGGATTAGGCTACGTGTAAATTAGGTCTAAAAATCGATATCTGGAATGACGTAATAAGTCATATCGATATATTGATTAAGTCATATCGATATATTGATTAAGTCATATCGATAAATATTGATTAAGTCATATCGATATCTCGAGTTCCAGGAACGATCCATTATTCGGATTTTTTTTGTGGGTACAGCGGATTTCGCGGACCTCGGATCAAAAAACTAACCAGATTTTTGAAAAAATTTTCGGGGTTGAGGAATCCAAATCTGGAATAATTTTTCGGAAATCCGCATTCTTTATGTGGGATTTTTTCTAAAGGAGATTTGAGCGTGAAGAAGTTGAAATTTCCAAAAAAAAGTGTAAAACAGCCAAAGCTTAGAAAATGAAAAAAAAGAAAATGGATTTTTTAAAACCTAAACTTGATTTTTTACATTTTTTCTTAATTTGGATTTCAACTTCTTTTTTCCACCAATAAAGCCGCGAAAAAGTTTAATGGGGTGCGTATGCACCCCCATTACCATTCTCCTTCTTTTTTTTTTTTTTTTTTTTTTTTTTTTTTTTTTTTTTTTTTTTGGCAAGATCTTGGACCCACTATTTGTCTATGACTGGTAATGGCCCTGCTGGAGCTTCAATAACTTTTTCCCCCTAAAGTCTGATTTATTTATTTATTTATTTTTTTAATATTTTTTTTTTTTTTTTTTTTTTTTTTTTTTTTTAGAATCGGTGATTGAAAAAAAAACAAAAAAATAGATTGGGAAAAATTTTAAGAAATATCACAATGAACGGAATCAGATTTAGACTGCATTTAAATCTACAAAATCTTTCAATGATATCCATAGCAGCAAAGCTTTGGGATTCACAGGATATCAAAAACCGAATCAAAAATAATTTCTCGCCAGTGTGGGACCATGTATATCCAGATGAAAATTGGTGTGAGATATCAAAGCTAGTAGTTCAGTGTGCAAATTCTATGAATTTGCCTCCAAAGCTTTCTCTGCTATTGAAGAATACAATTAAACTTATCGGGCAAAAGATTTATGATTGGATTCTTTATGTCACCAAAATTTTAAAGCTTGATTTGATTGCTACGAAAAAAATTTATTTCAGTTCTGGAGTAGTTGATGAAATTAAAATATTTCATTTATACTGGAGAGGTTTAATGGCTTCTGATAATTTTATATATCAGCCAGATTATTTTGGACATTCTCCACTGTTTTCGTTAGCTTGTGTGTATGGCTGTGAAGGATTTTTGAACGAACGAAAAAATGAAATTCTGGACGAGCTCAGTGAGTTTTATCCTGAGATAAAGGCGGGAGATGAAATATATAATATAATGTCCGTTTCCATTTGTCTGACTGCAGGGGATGACATGCTTGGGAACGTTGCTTCACCTCAACAAATGTTTGAAGTGTGCCTGGAAGCAGGTTTCAGCAAAGCCGCTAAATTTTATTGGGGGAAATTAGACGAAGTTGAAAAAGTTTCAAATTTAACTAATTTCGCGAAGAAATGTTGGCAAAAAGACAAAGAGTCCAGATTCTTAAAGGAAAAATATTGTGAAATTTTAGTATTTTTAATTAATCTGATGGGAAAAGAGGAAAGGTCCTTATTTATCGCGAATTATGCCGATAAAATAATTCGATTGTTTCTACCCATTTGGCCGTATCAGGAGCTGATAGTAGACTTACTTAAATATGATTGGAACATTGAATCATTAAGATCGCAAAGTATGGCACTTTCTTTGATTTGGTTCAGTAAGCGCATGAACCATTTTGAATTTCCCGTGGACAACGAACTCCTGTTTCAAATAATGGAAAAAGCTTGGGGCAACATTTCGGTCGATGAAAAGCTAAATTTTTTAAGGATGAATCGTTTAAACGTTTCCAGTTTCTTTTTAACTTTGAATCCGAAAATCTTAAATTTACTTTTCAACGATCCAAGTATACTGAACTTGATGGTGAAAAAATGGATTCGTTGATAAAAGAAGGTTTCGTGGAGTTAGTAAAAGCGGGAAAATTTGATTTTTTGAACGAGATGATTGAAAGAGTTTTTTATTTTATTCCGGAATCGAAAGAATTTTTAAAAGAAAAGTTTTTAAACCACCACTTTTTTCGAGATTTAATGAACATTGATGAATCATTCGGTTTGGTGGATAAGTTTTTTAAGTGGTTAGCGGGATCGGAAGAGGAGAGAGCCATGTTAAGGAAGGAAATAAATACTATTTCCATTTGCAGGTATTTAACGGAACCGCCACACCAATCGTTCAAATTTGAACTAGCGGAAAAATTTTTAAAATGGAGGTTTAAAACTGACTCAGAAATCAAAAGTTTTAAGGAAGAGATGAAATCTTACAATTTCGTAATTTTGGGATTATCCGCATATGTAAGGATCAAATCTGGGGATTTGAGTTGGTTGAGACCGGGGCATTCATTGGCGATGCACCCGGACGAAGATGCATTTGATAATGCCGATGGCTTTACATTTTTGAAGTTTGAAGACGCAACTGAATTAAATATGGGAGTTGTCTTGGGCGTAAGATCGTTTTGTCTCGGAATGGATCATGAATTTTTAGGACCGGACGGCTGTCGCGTTACGAGATTTGGTGTAAGTTATGTGGGAAACGAATTCGGGGATTTCATCGTGTTTACCGTTCGCGAAATTTGGAGTAATAAAGGCCAGGACTATTATTCAGATTTTAATTTAGATGAGGTTGTAAAATTATCCAACGGCTTCATAAAATTTTATTACGAAACTGACGAAGAAGTGTTAGAGTTCAAGAAGACGAAACTGCCCGTGCTGGTCACAGAAAATCTAATGGGATTTTTACTTTGCGCTCTACAAAACCGCAAGTACGTCCCGGAAACTTTTTTAGACGATTTTTGTGAATTCTGCACGATCCCTCCGGAAAAAATTGAAGAAATCAAAATTCAGCAACGGAGCGACATTCAAAATTTTTTAGACACTTACCTGATTGACGAGGGTAGTTTTCAGTTGGTCGATATTTATCTGAATTGGCTGTTTGGAGGAATTCAGAAAGCTGAAGTATATAAAAAGTTTTTTAAATTCATCAAATAAAGGTGCTTTGCTGTGCATATCTTTTTTGAAAGTACGCGGCGAGGTTATTCCATTTGGTTATCGGGACTTGGGAAACATGCAAATGGTTGAGTCTGGTGGATGATATGGAAAAATTAAAGAATGATATATTTGCTTTATATGGGAATATTCCCGAATGGTTCCATACTCTTTTACTCCCTCTGTCCGGAAATAATGTGTGTGTTTCTAACTTTTAATTCCCATTTCGTAGGCTTTTGATTTTTGACGGAAGTGATGGTACCACATAACTCACCCACCCGAACACTTTTTCACACCACCCCCCCCATCCCCCCCCCCCGGGGTCTCCCCCTAAGAAAAAAAAATTCATGAAAAAATGAAAAAAATCGACAATTCGAATTTTTTTCGCCACGCTTCTGAAGCGAAGGCAAAAAATTTGAATGTGACCGGGAATGAGAGAGTACATGACCCTAAACAAGAATCCACCATGAAAAAATTTTTTGCATTACTCGAAACCCCCAAAAAAATTTTGGGGTCTCGACTACCCGGCCAAGGGGGGAACTTTTTTAAAACCTATTAAACGGCCACAAAAATTTGGTCACGGGGGTTTTCGAGGTCGCTAATTTGAAATCTGAGGTCGGTTTTCAAAAATTCAAGATGGCGGATCCAATATGGCGGACTTATGGTAAAAACATTGACTTTTTGGCACGAAAATTCGTGTTCGGGGGTATATTAGGGTCGCTGATTTCAAATTTTGGGTCAAAATTAACTGTTTTCTTCTAGTTCCAACCATTCTTTTTCTTTCCGTCATCAAAAACCGAATCTTCTACGAAACAATGTGGTTTCGCGTTATGCCGCTAAACTAAAATTTTTTAAGAACATTTTGTAAAGAAAACAGTTAATTTGAACCTAAAATTTGAAATCATCGACCCTAATATACTCCCGAACACGAATTTTCGTGCCAAAAAGTCAATGTTTTTAACATAAGTCCGCCATATTGGATCCGCCATCTTGAATTTTTGAAAATTGACCCCAGATTTGAAATCAACGACCACCATATACCCCGTACAGGAACTTTCCTGGGAAAAAATCAATTTTTTTAACATAAGTCCGCCATATTGGATCCGCCATCTTGAATTTTTGGAAACCGACCTCAGATTTCAAATTAGCGACCTCGAAAACCCCCGTGACCAAATTTTTGTGGCCGTTTAATAGGTTTTAAAAAAGTTCCCCCTTGGCCGGGTAGTCGAGACCCCAAATTTTTTTGGGGGGTTCGAGTAATGCAAAAATTTTTTCATGGTGGATCTTGTTTAGGGTCATGTACTCTCTCATCCCGGTCACATTCAAATTTTTTGCCTTCGCTTCAGAAGCGTGGCGAAAAAAATTCGAATTGTCGATTTTTTTCATTTTTTCATGAATTTTTTTTTCTAAGGGGGAGACCCCGGGGGGGAAGGGGGGGTGGTGTGAAAAAGTGTTCGGGTGGGTGAGTTATGTGGTACCATCACTTCCGTCAAAAATCAAAAGCCTACGAAATGGGAATTAAAAGTTAGAAACACACACATTATTTCCGGACAGAGGGAGTATATAAATCGGCTCATGAGTGATGCGAATACTATCTGGTATTGATACTTATGTTGATGTTATGATGCATACTATCATTACCGACCAATCATATCGATGACTCAATTAGACCATTAGAAAAAAAAAAACATCATGTTGATGCTTGACATTTTGGTCATCTACACGGTCAATTCCGCTACTTTCTACTGTATTTCCGGGCTCAAAAACAACGGGGGGAAATTTTATTTCGTGGTCCTGTTGATGTCACCTTGACTTGAAAATGGTAATGTCATCTCTTATTGCCGTCAGTAAGATGTTCTTATGGCATCATCAGCCTTTTAATAAGGAAAATCGTAGGAAATAAAAATGTTTTTCTCCGTTATTATTCTAGTCATTTCGTAATTACTATGTATTTATTAAATTATTCTATTTAAGGTATTTGTATTAATTATGTAATTGAAAAAATTGTCACATGTTTTTCGTAATCTTTTTTAATTTTGTATTATACTTTTGGCTTTGATGATAGTTGTAATTAAAACCGAAACATGTTAGCATAGCATTCGTTTTCAAATTATTTTAAATAGTTCCACATCTTGTCAAAAAACCAAAAATCAAGCCATGTTTAAAGGCAGCCTGAAAAGTGTTTTCTTGTACTACTGGCTATGTCTTTACTATTAATTCCGTGCGTCAAAAGTGAACTAACATATCACCATCGTAAATATAATTGGAGATAGTGTGTTTCAACTACGATAGTGTGTTTGCATTGCGAAAATCATATGACTACAAGTTTTCACGCTCATGTTGATGTAAATTTGTGATCACATGATAATTATACGAAATTTCGAAACAGGCTATCTCCCATCGTATTTACGATGGAGATACGTTAGTTCACCTCCGACGCACGGAATTGGAGTTGCATTTACAGAAAAAAAGTTGGATGGGCTTTGGTAATTAAATTCAAAGGTATATACTGTATATGTAAGTAATAATTTGGACCAGCGGCCGATTTTTCGACTATTTGGCATATACAGTATAAAAAAATTACGAGTTTAAAGGCGAGTAATTATAATTTATACGCTTAAGCATCTGCTTGAAGTTTTTTGGCTCAAAAGTCTCAACGTATGTTGATCTTCCAATGAGATTGTTTGTCCTCCAGTGACGTCGCGCTAAATAGTTCGTTATGGAATAAGACCATAACCACTTCTCCTTAAAATGGCGTCACATGCATACGGTCTATGGACGGTATGCAAGGGTGGGGAAGTAAAATGGAGTCGATGTCTGGGAGTAGTGGGGGTTGGTTTAATTCCACAAACTATTAACATGATGCGTCCTAGATTACATGAGCTCTTATGGGCAATTCAAGCAAATTTCAATTTATTAAAGAAACTAAACTCAGAAAATTATTTAACTGCACGGCATAGGATATATAAAAAAATTACGAGTTTAAATGCGAGTAATTAAAATTTATTCGCTTAAGCACGTGAGTATCGTCAATAATTTGGAAAGGCGACTGTTTGCCATATTATTGTCTTCGTTTGGTTTTTTTTTTTTTTTTTGCGTGTAACTCCGGATTCGAGCTGGAGTCGGATTCTTTTTTTTTCTAAGCGTCTGGAAACTTAGCAGATTAATCATCATAGAGAAAAATTTTTTTTTTAACGCTGATGCGTCGTCGTCTTTTTCATTAATTTTATCTAGTTAGAAGTGGAGACCACTTCAGCGCGTTTGACCATCGGGTCCAACGCTAACTCCTGGGGGGGGGGGGGGTGTTGTAACCGTGACGACATCCGCCTCAGCGGTCTGTGTGGAAAGGAAGAAGAAAAAAAAAATCGAAAACTGTTTTTTTTTCCCCCTTTTCTTTTCCTTTTCAGTGACAAAACCTCCCCCCCTTTTTTATCAGTTGGTTTTGGGCTTGATTGTCGAGCTCCGTTTTTTTTTTTTGTTGTCTGCCTAAAATCCCGAAAAGTTGGGGTGCTCTTTTTTTTTTTTTTTTTTTTTTGCTCTTTTTTTTTTTGTTTCCATTATTGATTTAATTCGATAGTTCATTTAATTTTACAAAATTTTTACAAAAAGCAATTACTATTATTCTAGTCAACAATTCTAGTCAAAATTCGATTAGCCTACTCTGGTTTTGTATTACTCACTTTGACTTCGGAAGTAAAGTTTGTTCGATCGCGATCAATTCTCTTGTCAGTTCCCCATAATTAACGTCTTCCGCTGCCTTCCACGCAGGACCAAAAACATTTTCAACTGCATCACTACTTTTGATATTTTTCCACTTTTCTAATAATTTCGCGGCAAGCTCTTCCTTCTTAAAACTCTTAACGATTTCCTTGATTGGTTCATAAAACGTGTTTCGGTTATAATATAACAAGATCATAACCTTGACGAGGCTGATTAGGTCGTCTTGAAGTCCGACCGTTACAAACTCCTTCCCATCTCGGATTTGTTGTAATATTTGTTTTGAGGCCGTCTCCCAGGAACCCTTGTATTGTGTGGGTTTGCCAATTTTACAAGAAAATGCCAAGTCGATGAGGTAAACCTTCTCGTCTTTTGATAAATCTTGTCTTTTCTCTGGCCGTAGCAGATTTGGTATCCTAACGTCACGATGAACCAACTTCAGTTGCACATGCATCGTTTCCAATACTTGGACCCGTATGAAAATTTACTACCCAGATGAACTTGTGAGTAAAAAGTTTTTGCTCGGTAGTTTTTTCGCGAATTTTATTGGAAAACTTTCGACTCGGTAGTAACTTCAGTAAAGTACATACTACTGAAATTTCCGTAGTTAACTGCCGAAATTTCCGTAGTAGTATTTTCAGTTGAACCAGCGGAACTTCTGAAATTTCAGTAGTTAACTACTTAAATACTTGCAGTAGTTAAATACTGAAATTTCAGTAGTTAACTCCTGAACCTAGTGGTTCATTGGCCTAATGAACATAAAAATAGTAGAACTACTGAAACTTCGGTAGTTGACTATCGAAATGTCAGTAGTTACTGACATATCGATACAAAACGATTGGAGCGCAACGATCAATAAAAATAAATGAATAAATAAATAATAAATTAATAAGTAAAAGTTTCAATATTTTATTTTTTTTTTTAATTTGGTGAAAAATTTTCCCGTTTAAATACTAGTTTTAGAATAAAAATCTCAAAAATTTTAAAAGATATAGGCTTCGATGAGCGACTTTTTTTTTTATAAATATACACTTAAATATACCTGTTTACGTTATACAAGCGTATACATTTCCATCACGCAATTAGTTCGCGGAAAATACTGCTTTTTTATAAGCTAAATATGATTTTAATGGTAGCGCTGCAGTCAAAGTCGCTCAGAGCCTATACGGTATACGAATTTTAAAAGATAACGGTATAAAGTTTTAAAAGATAACGGTATAAAGTTTTAAAAGATAACGGACTTATTTATCCTCTTGATCCGCCTCTTTATCTTTTTTTTTCTTATCACCAGCATTATTTAACTTTTCTTTCGCAGCTTTTATGACTTCGTGCGGCTTTGCACCGGGGATTTCCTGTAACACATAACCTATAAAAAAAAAGATACATTTCTCAACCTACGATTTACGAAATAAATGAACATACAGATCATTTTCTGTATTCTACATCAAAGAATTTTTTTTTTTTTAACACATAATTCAAGGAAAACCAATCCTTTTAAAATACTTACGAGCTATTCCTCTCAAAACTTTTAATGGAAACGGCTTTTTCGCAACTCCGGAAGAGGAGAGGCAACCCGTTAAAGACATCGTGTTTAATTCAGCTTTTGTGAATTTAAATGCGATAAGTTCCGCCGTAAGTACGGAAGCCTTCGTGTGGCACATTTTCCTAAGCACCGTGGACGGAACCTCTTTTTCAGGATTAAACTGGGGAAATTAAAACGATGAAAACGTGAGGGCTAAAAAATCGTAAAATGAAAAATTATAAAAAGGTTGCTTACCTCATCTTCTTTTATCACATGCAAGTTATCTAGAAGTTCACATAAGAAAACTCTCTTTTGTGAGGTTGGGATTTCTTCTTAACTGGAATAACTCTTTCTGCTTTATTGCCAGATGCCTTGATATGTTGTTTGCTTCATCAAAACCTTTTTCAAATCTCTTATATCTAAAACAATAAAAAAATTTTAAAAAACTAAAAAATATTGATTGTAGGCTAAGTTTGATTGTAAGCGCTTAACTAAAAAATACTGTGTCAGAAAAATGTAAATGAAATGTCAGGCCAAAATTATTTTAAATTTATGACACCTGACCTCACATCCCATCAGCAATGAAAATATCTGATTCCAACTTTAAAATAATTTAACAGTTGTCTTACAAAAGTCCTTAATCTAAAGTTTCATGATTAAAAATTTCAGTCGAATGATTTTTCAGTTTTTTATTATCATTCGCTTAAATTCTTCCACAATACCGTACCCTTTTCAAATGTTTACGAATTAAATATAGACGTATTTTAATAACGAAATGCCTAAAATAATTATATAAATGCGATTTTGAAATTAGATGTTACTTGCAATTAAATATTGTAAAGAAGCAATAAAGCAAGTAAAATTTTCCGCATTTTCGCCTGAATAAAAAAAAAATATGCATACAATGACATCAGCATTTTAAAAACCATTCCAGCGGCATTCTGACATGATGACAATTTCAACTTTTCAGAAAGGATATAAAATTAAAAATTAGTAGTGCATTAAGGAATACAAATTTACTGCACCTGAAATGAGACTTAACGCGGCTCTCAAGTTTCCATTTTCCTTTCTCAGATCTTTATTTTCTTTTTGCAAGACTGAGCATTTATTTAAAAGTGTATCTTTAGGCACTTTGCATGAAGGCTCATTGTCAGATTCCGAATCAGTGACGTCAAATCTGTAGAGAGGTGGTGCTTTTCTTTTTTCTGGCCGATTTCTCTCCTGCAAAGTAAAAGGCGGAAAAAATAAGTCATGCTGGTTTGCTTGAAAAAATAAGTCATGCTTTAAAGCTAAATTAAGTCATGCTGATTTTTTACTTATTTGATAACTTTTAAACAGAGTCAAGTTAAGACAGTGCATGAAGATGTTTATAAATTGTTTTTCTTAAAGTATAGGTGTAATTCGGTATTTGATATTTTTTGATTTTTTATCCAGTAAAAATAAAAATTAAAAGTTTACCCTTCATGTTGATGATCAGTTTCACATTTGAAAATCATTTAAAATGTATGACAACTATTTGATATGTGTTTTTTTTGTCATTTATATTTCCTAAAATAACATACAATTGTCATTGCTAAAACAGACATGCATTTTTGAAACTAAAAATTTAGTTAATAATAAAAATTAAGTAAAAAATAAGATTTTGAAAAAGTCTTAATAAAGAAATGGAGCAGAATGTCCAGAATGTTACCTGACTAGAGCCAAGGATCTGGTCCAGTTCACGAATCTGTTCATGATTGTCTTCGTCGCTATCCAATATCATACTGTCAACGCTGCTTTCAGACGAGTCATCCTAAAGTAATTAGAACAATTAATAATAATTATAACAACGTCGTTTTGACCATAATTGATCTCACGATTAAATTATTTTAACTTTGAATTTTTTCTGGGATCTAAGTCGGATTTTGGGAGCTTTTTCTCTAAACCCCTAATTTCAAATTTCTGACATTTTTTTTATGAAAGGGTGATTTCAAAGGTACCGCCCTCCTGTATCCTTTTTTTAAAAATAAACAAAATAGGATTTTCCGATTTTCCAAATATAAAAAACGTTTCCGAAACATGAAAGTATTTTTGGTGAATGCAGCATAAAATTAGCTTCAAAATTGTTTTTACTCGACCTTCTAGCTCAAGGGGAAGATGGTTTCCCGACGCGGACAGAGAAAATTACTCGAAAAAAGTGACATATACTGATTTTCCGAAGAAGGAAAAATTTTCCGAAACACGAAAATATTTTTAAAAAATCTTGCTCGAAATTATATAGCTTCAAAATGGTTTTTACACGACTCTCTAGCTCAACTGGAAGTCAGTTTTTCGAAAATGGACAGAGGACAACTGACGTTTTATATATACAGATACTTAGTTAGTGAAGCCCCTTGCCAGAAAATATTTCGACTGCAACATTACACTGTAATATGTAACATATGCATGAAAATAATTATTATGTTAATATAAAAACAAAATGCCTAATAAAATTCTTTACCTTACTCTTTATCCCATCATCATCCTGTTCAACAATGGACAAGGATTCATGTGTTGAATTTTCAGTGTGAATTGGTGGAGTAGCATTGCCTGTTATTTCCAGACTCTAAATGTATGCATTGAAATATAATAATGATTATTATTATTTGTTTGTTAATATAAAATAGAAATTCCAAATAAAATTCTTCACCTGATTCTTTAGAGCATCATCCTGTTCAACAATAATGGACAACGATTCTGTTGATTTCTCAATGTCAGTTGGTGGAGTAGCATTGCCCTAAATGTATGCATTGAAATAATAATAATGATTATTATTATTATTATTATATGTTTGTTAATATAAAATAGAAATTCCAAATAAAATTCTTCACCTGATTCTTTAGAGCATCATCCTGTTCAACAATAATGGACAACGATTCTGTTGATTTCTCAATGTCAGTTGGTGGAGTAGCATTGCCTGTTATTTCCGGACCCTAAATGTATGCATTGAAATAATAATAATGATTATTATTATTATTATATGTTTGTTAATATAAAATAGAAATTCCAAATAAAATTCTTCACCTGATTCTTTAGAGCATCATCCTGTTCAACAATAATGGACAACGATTCTGTTGATTTCTCAATGTCAGCTGGTGGAGTAGCGCTGCCTGTTATTTCCGGACCCTAAATGTATGCAGGAATATTTTTCATCGATATTAATTTATAAAAATCCTTTGCACAGTTCCTACCTTAAATCCTTTGTTTGTAGAGTCCTCGGTTTGTACAGTCCTGTTTTCTGAATCATCATTTTTTCGAATCACCTGAATGGGCTCATTTTGCATTAATTTAGGCTGCTGGTTTGCATCATTTTTGAGCCTCCCCAATATGTTGTTAATGTTTTTCTTCTGAAAGAAAAAAATAATTTATTTAGTTAGTTTTTCAAAATCATATAATTTTTTGGTACAAACCTTTTTGTTAGTCATAGTATCAACTGCTGCTTTTCTCTTACTGTTTTTATTAGCCTTTGACTTTGACGGATCATTTCTACCACTATTTACCTCACTCGTCTTCTTGAATTTATTCCTCCTCTGTTCTTTGCTCAAGTCTTGAAATTGTCCAAATTTAATAAAATTTGCCAATTGCTTGGCCATTTCCTCATAACCTAGAAAATTATTTTCCATCCAAATAAATAATACCAAACCTAAAACTTATTAATTGGCACATAATAAGAAATACTTACTTCCTACTTTGTAAATTGTTGCCGGGAATATATCCCATTCCGCGTTCTTAATAATATTTGACATTCGACGAGCCGGGAGTAAATATGTATCCAAGGACTGGCTGACAGAAATAGGCCATCTTACTTTAACATTTTGTAACTCAGCTTGCAACGGCTCGTCATATTCGGTAATGATAAATTCCTGAAAGCACAACCATTTTTTGTCTCCTTCTTCTGGGAAGGATACAATACAACATTTATCGTCGCTTAAATTCATTATTTTTGAATTATCACAAATAAAATTAATCCACGAAAACCCCGCATATGTGTATATGAACGTTCCGCGTCCGTGAAACAAAATATGATTTAACGGTCAAAAAGAGACACTATCTTGTTTGCAGCGCCATCACCATTTCAATTATATTTAGCTTATGAAAAAGCAATAATATTCACGCGAACTATCAAAGTAGTACGTGGCATCATCCGATTCCATCATGGCTGCTGCCAAATAACAGAAATAAATTTTCATAAATACAAAACCTTTTTAATTCGAATGTTTTCGTTTAGTTAGTTTGCTGTGTATTATTTCTATTAATGGAATGTTACTGATGTGTGATATAACGGAAATATTTTATAGATTTATGAAAAGATGTAAGTATTTTCGATTATTATAAACACTTCAAAACGGGTATAACCTTAGCGTGATTGCGAATTGTATAATATTAAGAATTATATCATTTTCTAGGTGTTGTAAAACCCACATCATGAAAAGGTAAAACCCACATCATGAAAAGACATGCAAGAGAAGAGGGGTACCCCGTACCCGAGTCAACAGCTCGGTATAGGGAAGAACAAGCTGCTCGTTTATTGTTGCCATATCCTGCTTTTGTTTATGATGGGAACCCAGGAATATGTAATAATAATAGTAATAATGATGAATTGGTCGATGGGAATCCAGGATTAAATAATAATAATGATTCATTGGTAATTGAAATGAATGTAGCATCAAGCAGTCTTTATTCTCAATGTAAAGAAAATGAAGTTGTCCATAATGATGAATTGGTCGATGGGAACCCAGGATTAAATAATAATAATGATTCATCGGTAATTGAAATGAATGTAGCATCAAGCAGTCTTTATTCTCAACGTAAAGAAAATGAAGTCCATAATGATGAATCGGTGGATGATTACAAGGACACTAGCATTGACAGTGATGATGATATATATGATAATGATGACTATATGGATTGTTTTGAAATTTGTAATGGCGATATTTCTCCATTTATTGAACATGAACATGAACTGATTAATGAGCATGTACCAGTAAGTAAATATGTTATTACAATATTGAACAACTTGTACGGAATATAAGAAAAATTAACAGTGTTTTACTTTTGCAGATGCAAGATGAAGATCCAACTTACAATGCTACTGCAGAAGGAGTAAATGCAGCTCAATCAGGGGTGAGTTAATGTTCCGTTTCTTAAAAATTAAGTTGTAAAATGCAATTGAACTTTAAATTTAATTTTGGTAGAATTTTAATTAAAATTTTCCTATTTATTTTATTTATTTATTTATTTATTTTTTCTTTTTTTTATTTAATTTTATTTCTTTGGAAAATCAAATTGCATTGCTTTAAAAAAATAGGTTTTTAACAAGAATAATTTTTCAGAACGAAATTTGAACAAAAATTATGAGTGTTTTATTTTTGTAGATCCAAGATGAAGATCCAACTTACAATGCTACTGCAGAAGGAGTAAATGCAGCTCAATCAGGGGTGAGTTAATGTTCCGTTTCTTAAAAATTAAGTTGTAAAATGCAATTGACCTTTAAATTTAATTTTGGTAGAATTTTAATTAAAAATTTCCTATTTATTTTACTTATTTATTTATTTTTTATTCAATTTTATTTTTTTGGAAAATCAAATTGCATTGCTTTTAAAAAATTGGTTTTTAACAAGAATAATTTTTCAGAACGAAATTTGAACAAAAATTATGTCATAATGATTCTTTAGCGACAGGAAAATTTTTTTTGAAATAATTTTAATGAGCTAAAAATTTTAAAAACATCTTTTGCAAGGACATTGTTTGCCCCCAATTTTTGTTTCAATTCTGCAGTTGTAATTTTTCGACTTTTTCCCATATGTTGAAGAAATCATCCATTTTTCAATTTTTCTTATGACATTACAACATTTGTTACATTTTTTCAAATATTTTAGGAACAAAATTTTAAGTCAGAAGTAAATTTGAGAATACATTTAAAAAAAAAAGAAAGGAAAATAATTATAATTTTCCAAAGATAGGACTTGACATGGAAAAAAGTTTTTAAAAGTATAATTTTTAAGCAGAAAAATTCTTACTTTCACAAGTTGGTTCTAACAAGAAAAATTTATTAAAAGTAATTAAGTTATAAACAGAGGCGGCATTTCAGAGTCGTCTTCAGAGGAAGCTCTTATTGACCTACCAAGGTTTCGATTTTTTTTTTTTTTTTTGCTTTCCCCCTCCCGCTTCTCTCTAAGGATTTTTCGCTTTCAGAAGATAAATAATATAAGAACCATATATTCACCCACACCCTATGCTAGAGTATGTCTCTCCGCACAATGTCTTTGACCCCCCCCCGCCCAAAGAAAAATCTGGAGTGAAACCACAACTTCTAAAGAAATTTATGCAGAAACCATTTTCAGATACTGTAGTATAATTTTTAGACGAAAAAATTGTTCTACTTGCAATTCTCTTTCAAATAGTCAAATTATTTACAAAGTTTTACACTTGCAACTTTGTTGGCTTGTGGCTTACACTGTGAAAATTTACAGCCTGAAAAACTTTCGGACATTTCCTACAGAAGAAAATAAGAAACAATTTTTTGAGAAAAACGAAATTTTGAATAAGGAAAAATGTTTTTGAAAATTAGTTCAGAAAGGAAAATAAATTAAGAAAGGTAATTTCTAGTAGAAAACCATTTCTATAAGCACTTTTATTGTATTTTATTTGAATTAAATAATTAATCAATTAATTTTTCTGGCAAAAAAAATTGTCAATAAAAATTATCGAATTTCGATAATTTGAGGAAAGTTGAATGAGGAAGTTGCAAGTTGAAAGATGAAAGTTGAGAAATTTTTCAGGCGTTTTGCACTTTTTTTTTTTGACGTGAATACGTCTTATTCACGCAATCATTAGATCATGCTCAGTATGGCCTGTCAAATTTTTTATTTTTAGGAACATGAAAAGCTTTGGATTATCGGTAGTCTGATACTTTAAAGTCAAATAATTCTGAACCTAGAGGTAAATCATTTTGAAAAAATGTCTGTAAAACATAAATTCCATGCAAAATTTTTAGCCAGTATGACCCTTATGTTAAAAAAATTATTTCAGGATCTTAAAAAATTTAAGTATCTGTACGTTTTACCTGAAAAATACTTTAACAGTCCACATTTCATGACTCCAACGTGGCAAAAAATAATATGGCGGGAAAAAATTTGGAGATTTTTCGGGAGGGGGTTTCAGGCTTTTCGTCATATTTTCAACAAATTATTGACCTGAAGTAGGAGCCTTACGATCACGATCCTAACTTTAGGAGAATCTTTACGCCAAAACCGAAACGGTATTAAAAATATTGTATTTAAAATTTTTACTAAAAAACCGAACGGTATTTAAAATTTTGACTAAAATTAACACAGGCGTAATTTTTTTATTTTTTTATTTGAAGTACAAATTTCTTAAAAAAATTTCATTTTTCGACCGATTGCATAACCCAAATTGATATCGTATCTTCCATTTCTCATGATTTCTTCAATTTCCGAAAGAAATTTTTGCAAATAAACATGCATTTTTGAGTGATTCTCTTCAATTATTAGCAATAATTTCTAAGGAGCTTTTGATTTTCTCTGTTACTGTTTTCCAGGAATTGTTTTATAGAAGCAAATAAAAAAATCTTTAGATCCTACTCAATTTTTTTATCTATTTGTTTAATTAATTCGTTTTCGTTTTTTTTAAGTTTTATATTTCTATTATTTCAGGAAAACGACGATTTCCATACAGGTATGCCCCTGTATCGTAATGCGCCCATCACAAGGGAGCAGAGCACAGCTTTAATTTTGGCGTTTGCATTGAGACACAACCTAAAGGACATAACCCTCGCGGAATTACTGATTTTAATGAATGCTCATCTGCCGAAACCTGTTCTTGGGTCGAAACATTTATTTTTAAATGAAATTAATGCTGCAGAAGCTGAGGAAAAATATTTTTGCGAATTATGCAAAAATTTGTTGAAGCTGAAAGTGGACGATCCAGAGGAAGAAGGAAATACAGAAAATAAAAGTAAATAGTACAAGTCGGGCCTTTTTTAAAAAAATTAATTAAACTTTCTCTTTTTAAGCAAAAAAAGGTTTCCATTAAGGCTTGCTGCGCCTAGAACTGGCTCTAGAATTCAAAATTTTGCAAAATCTTTAAGGCAGCAAAAAAAAAAAAAAAAAATAAAAATAAAAATAAATAAATAAATAATTAATTAATTAATAATTAAAACAACTAGAACAAATCACTTTTTTGCCGGGTTTTGCAATGTTCAAAAAATTATTTTATTTTATTTTTATGCGTTTCAAAAAGTAATATAAATCTCCCAATTTATCGGTTTTTTTTCGAAAACTTAAAATTCAAGTCATTCCATGTTTTATGATGATTGCCAAGGAAGATTTTACATAATGAATTTTCTAAAAGTAATAATGCAGTATTTTCGGAAATGCTAACTAATAAATGATTGATACTGTTTTGAAAATCTGGATATTTTGATTATAAGAGAATGAAATAGTTACTCCTATTAATGTGGGAAATCTAGAAATTAGAGGCTCGAAATTATAAACCTTGATTTGCGTTAGAAATTTACAGTTTTGGGGAAGTACATAATTTTTTTTAAAATTTATACTTTTTATTTTGTAGGTAAAACAAAAAAGAGAAAAAGGAAAGAGAAGCCGTTTCAACCAGTGGAGGGACTAGAAGAAGACGAAGAGAAAATGGAAGAGGAAGATTACTACATATGCACAGACGAATACTGTACTTCCTATAATGAAGAAAAAAAAGTTTCTGATTTAAAAAAGAAAAACTTATTTTTTTTATACGTGCCGTTGGAACAACAGCTTAGGGCAAAATTGGAAAACCCCCTTGTTTTTAAGAAATTGAACCGAAACATGGAAGGGGGAGTGACGTCGGCCAATATTTACAAAAATCTCGTAAAAGAGGGTCGTATCGGAGAAAACGACGTGACCCTTCAATGGAACACTGACGGGGCAAATGCTTTTAAAAAATCCAGTGTCAGTATCTGGCCTATCCAAGTGGGTATAAATGAATTGCCTTACAAGATAAGAAGACAGCATTTAATGTTATCGTCGTTATGGTTCGGGAAAAAGCCGGAAATGGATACTTTTCTCACACCATTTGTGGAAGACCTAATAAAGCTTCACGAGCATGGAATAAAACTAAAAAACGGTACAGTTGTGAAGGCTCACTGTTTACTGTCACCGGTTGATTCAGTGGCCAGACCATTATTGCAGAAAATAAAACAATTTAATGGCATATTTGGCTGCAGTTTTTGCCTTCATCCCGGGGAAAAATTACAAGATGTAATGAAATTAGACGAAAAAAATGATCCCAAAACTATAGATGATGCTTCAAAACGAAATCAAGGAAATAATAATAATGCTTCGAAACGAAATCAAGGAAATAATAATAATGCTTCGAAACGAAATCAAGGAAATAATAATAATGCTTCGAAACGAAATCAAGGAAATAATAATAATGCTTCGAAACGAAATCAAGGAAATGATAATGCTTCGAAACGAAGTAAAAAAAATGATGCTGCTTTGGAAGGAAAGGAAGAAAATAATAATGCCTCCGGAAAAAAGAAAGGAGATCCTCGCATATACAGGGGGGACGAACAAGAACCGAGAACCTTGGATCAGCACACTAGAGATTTAAAATATATGGTGGATAATAATGTGCCGGTGCGACATGGAATTAAGGGAGCGACAATGCTTCTTCTTATTCCTCTTTTTAATATTATTAGTGGTTTTACACCTGATTATTTACATTGCGTTTTGCTCGGAGTGGTAAGAATGTTTCTATTCTGCTGGCTTCTCAGTTCCAACTCCAAAGAGCCTTGGTATATTAATAAAACAAAATTTAGGATCTTGAATGAAAGACTTTCAAAAATTATGCCTCCGTCGGAAATATCCAGAATGCCTCAAGATTTGACCAAACTTAAGTTTTGGAAGGCGAGTGAGCTGCGTGCTTTTCTACTTTACTATTCTTTACCTTGCTTAAAAGGTATATTGCCTGAAAAATATTACCGTCACTGGGCACTCTTGGTATACGCTATGAAGACCTTTTTAAAGGAACAAATAACGGATCGCGATCACCAGTCTGCCACCGCCGCCTTAAGAAAATTTGTTCTTATGACTGAAGAATTATACTCTCCGAAATTAATGGTCATTAACATGCATTTTATGCTCAGGATACCGCAAAGTGTGACAGATTGGGGAGCATTGTGGGACAGTTCTACTTTCCTCTACGAGCATAATAATGGAGTCTTGTTGAAAATGTTCCACGGTACACAGCATATAGCAAAGCAGATTTTTAAGAATTACATGCGACTTCAAAAAATGCAAGAATTGCTGGACGACATTACCGACGAATGGGATCCTTATGCTGAAAAATTGTTGGACAGATGGGCCGGACAATTAATTTTGAGAGAAGGAAAACAAAATTTCAATAGTAAGATTCATCCTCTTGGGCGCCCTTATTTGAAACAGCTAGACTTATTGGAACAAATTGCTGTTCAACGATTTGATCCATCAATGGAGGCAATCGTGGAAACTGATGAATTCCCTTTCTGGGATAGATTCATTGTAAACGGGATAAAATGCACAACGACTAATTACACCAGATCTCAGAGAAACAACAATATTGTACGATTGCAAGATGGCACTATTTTTGAAATTCGCTCTTTAACACTTTACGACGAGAACTATTTTTTGCTCGGAGTTCAACTGGATCCAAAAGCTCAAACCTACATTAATCATCCCTATATTAAAAACAAATCAATGATTCCAACACCAATAAAAAAATCAGAAAACGCTGTTTTGCTAGCTATAAATCCTACAATGATAGCAAATAAATGTGTATTCGTAGAATTCGAGGACGTAGTGTTTGTTTCTGACATTGCCAACAAGCACGAAAGGGATTAAAAACAAAGACTTTTACAACGGCTTCGTTTATACAGAGCTATTATTAATTATTATTAATTAATTTTATAAATAAGGCTATTATTAATTTTTATTCGGAATCGGTATTGCAGCCCTGCTTTTATTTGCTTCTTTTAAATATTTTTTTTGGAAAATACAAGTTCTCCAAATGGTTTAAAATGTTCAAATCGTTATTATATACATCTGCGACGCTTTTACTATTGTTTTATATGAATAAAACTTTGTTAAATTAAGTGCAGAAGTAATACAAATTTTTAAAAAAGATATTTCTTTTTTAAATGATTTTTAATTAAATTAATTTAATTTATTAAAATATTTTTTTTTTCTTAGAATTAAAAAAAAAATCCCGTTTATTATTATTTTAATAACTGACTTTATTTCAAAAAATACTGAGCACCAAAATGTGGAATCTTACTTAAATTTCGAGATTTTTTGCTGTACAACTTAAGTTTTCGAGCTTTTCCTTAAAATTAATCTTTTGGTAAAAGTTATCTCACTTAAGGTTAAAAAATCTAGACGGATCTTTTTATTTTAAAATTAATATCCAGTCATTCATCGACCAGTCATTTTCATCCAATCATTTTTTCGTCTCCCTTTTACGGGGTATCTTGGGTTATTATTATTTATTTATTATTTTATTTTTATTTTTATTTTTTTTTTTTTTTTTTTTTTGAGAATGCAAATTGAAACGTCTTTTTTTAATTTTTAGTTTTTCACAAGGCTACAGGAACCGATACCTGAAACTTGTTATTATCAAAATTTTGAATTCAGTCGTCTCTGTAGTAGTTCTGATAATTAACTTTCTAAGTCTGAACTTCCGAAATGATAATCTTCCATTCAAACTTAGTACACTAAATTTTGTTGAGTAACTTTCCGGAACTGAACTTCCGAAGCAATAGTACTGCATGAATACTACTGAACTCAGAAGTTCTGTTGACTAATACTTTAAAACTGAACTTCCGAAACAATAGTACTGCATGAAAACTACTGAACTCAGAAGTTCTGTTGAATAATACTTTAAAACTGAACTTCCGAAACAATAGTACTGCATGAAAACTACTGAACTCAGAAGTTCTGTTGAATAATACTTTAAAACTGAACTTCCGAAACAATAGTACTGCATGAGAACTATTGAACTCAGAAGTTCTGTTGACTAATACTTTAAAACTGAACTTCCGAAACAATAGTATTGCATTAAAACTACTGAGTTCAGAAGTTATGTTGGTCAACTTTCTACAACTGAACTACCGAAATGATAGTATAGTTATTAAAACTGTCGACTTCGAAAGTTAAACCATTAATCTGGGTAGTTTTCTTTTCAAAAACTACCGATCTGAGTAGTTTTCCAGCAGAAACTTTAAAAAAATTTAAAATCTGGGTAATTTCTTTTCATACGGGGACGACTGTATGTAGTCCCTCCACCGTTTGTAAGACCGTTCCTTTTTCTTCAAACACTAAAGCAGAGCAATTTTTCTCAAAGCTCTCATAACAGCCGACCGGCTGGAGAATCGGCAAAGTGGGATCACTTGCTTTTAACTTCTCATAAACGTCCTTTTCATTGTCTAATGCTTCTTTAGTTTTTGGCACGCCATTCATTTTGACAACATACGGGTTGCAGAAGTAAGCAATCGATAAGTCAGTTTGATGAATGACTTGTACTAATCTAGATTTGAGAATGAATTGAAGTTCGAACATCTTGATTTTCCCCCTGGACTTTTCAAATCGATCTTCATCTCTAAATGTTCAAATAAATAACAGTGAGCAAATGCTACTAAAACAGTTACAACATCTTTGATTTCAACCTCATATTGTACATGTACAAATAACACCGTCATTTAGCAACGTGCCAAAATATAACGCGTCCTTTCGTAACATTTGCCTGTTACGATTTTTTATAATAAATTTTTTTTATAAATATATATTATTTGCATATATATGCAGGGGCGGACGAACTTAAAATAATTATTCCTCGTTCAGTAAAAATATCACGATTATTTATTAAGTATTTATTTACGCACCTGCACTTAGAAAAAAATTCGTAGGTAATTTAAATTGAAAATAAAATTTAAAATAAAATGCACGCGTGGTTTATTGCCATCCACTTTGAATAAAATTAGCTCAGTCAACCCTTGTGACTTAATGATTTTTTCACGAAAATGTTTACTTAGCTTTACATAAGCTAACAATAGAATTAGCAATAAACTTACATCAGAATTTGTAAAAAGTAAGCTTTACGTAAGGTAACAATAGAATTTTATGAGTTTTTTTTTTTTTTTTTTTTTAAATTTAGTGTTCCATTAATTACACATACTGTCCGCCAAATATCTATATGTTACGAAATGACGCGTTATATTTTGGCACGTTATTAAATGACGGTGTTATCGTATGTCACCGTTATTAAAAGGTAGCGTTACTAAATGCCGTGTTACCAACTGACCGTTATAAACTGTCCTATAACCACTTTCTGTCTTTCTTACCTGTAAATCCTGAATGTTTTTTTTTTTTTTCCATTTGACATAACCGGTAATATAATGAAAATAAAAAATAAAACCAAGAATAATAATAACAATAAAAACGCAGGCCCGTACCGTAGCCCGAACGAAGAGCCAGGGGGCAGTTGGGCTTGTTAAGGGAGCAACAGGCCTTCATTCCCTATACCTGTCATGTTTAGCCAATTTATTCCTGGTTACGGGCCCTCAATAACGACAGCAATAATAATAAAAGTAAGTTTTTCATACCAAATGGTGTGACTGATTGCTAAAGATTAATGAAAAGGTTTTATAATATACTTTCAAAGGTTCGCCTTTACTTTCCTCTTTCTTATTATTCCTTACCTTCGATGTCGCGAACGCACATTTGTAATTTCTTAATTCACGTCGCTAAAGCGTCAGGATTCGCTCCAAAGTTTCTACTTCAGTCGTCAATTCGTCTTTCGATAGTCGATTGTAACAACTTTAAACCCTGGATACGCCCCTAGACTAGGTAGAGCAAGAGTTTTTTTTTTTTAAATTGTACCTGTTTTTTAAAGAGTATTTTTTTAACCTGCTATGCAAAATCGAATCAATTTTTTTAAAGATTTAATAATGATCTTTTTTTTTCTTTGTTAGCGCGCAAAATTTTAAAAATGAATTTCCATTGAGGGAACGAAATGTTTTAAGGCACGGCTAAAAGGAAGGTATGACGTCATTTCCACTTCCACCTTATTTTTTCTGCAAGGTCAACCCTTATTTATATTTATATTATAAATATTCGAAAGGTCTAGTGATCGGATGTGAATTTCTTTTGGTCGATAATTTGTGAAAATAATCAGGATTAAGTGAGTATTTGGTGAAATTTTATTTGCCGAACAGATCGCTTGTAAAAAATTGATTTTTTTTCCGGAAATGATGATCACGTGGCCGTTAGAAATGGATTTTTTTTTTCTTGACAGATAAGCATTCTCTTAATTGTTTTGAAACCTCTTGGAGTAAATGAATATTAGGAATGTTTATCGTTGTTAGTTAAAAGGGTTTTTTTTTTACGTCATTGAAAAGCCACGTGGATGACTTTTTTTTTTTGAAGGTTTATGATGATGTAATGAATTAATGGTTTTAGAGGACATATAGTGGTTTTGATGGTTTTAGAGGTTTTTGATTTCCTTAAAGTGATGGATGCACACTGAAAAGGATGATATGCTAAAGGCTCACGGACTAGGAGGGGCTAAGCAAAAGACTGTTTTTTTTTTTTTTTTTTTTACCCTGTGTGCTGCGGTTCTAGAATGTAATCGGCAGCTCCGATTCAAATACCTAAAATCGAAATAACGGAGGTTATTTTAACTCAAAAAGAGTGTTATAATGCAGAGATCTTAGAGCCACTATATGTCCATGACACCTGTCCGCGTAGCCCGTCCACTATATGTCCATGGCCCTGCTACAGCTTCAATCATTTTTTTCCTCAAGTCTAGATTTATTTCTCATTTTGTGTTATATTTATTTTTAGCGTCTGCGCCTTGGAAAATACAGTATAAAGGAGGCGATCGGGAAAAAACTTTGAAAATATCACCATGGGTGGAACCAGATTTGGACTGGATTTAAATCTAGAAAATCTTTCAGCGATATCCGTAGCAGCAAAGCTTTGGGATTCGCAGGAGATCAAAAACCAAATAAAAAATAATTTCTCAGGACTTGATCATGAATATCCAGATGAAAATTGGTGTAATATATCAAAGCTTGTTGTTCAAAATGCAAATTCCATAGATCTGCCTCCAAGGCTTTCGGCGACATTGAAGAAGAGGATTTTACTTATTGGGCAAAAGATTTATGATTGGATTTTTTATGTTACCAAAAGTTTAGGACTTCATTTGATTTTTACGGAAAAAATTTATTTCAGTTTCGGAAGAGTGGATGAAATTAAAATATTTGATTTATACTGGAGAGATTTAATGACTACTAATGAATTTATATACAGGTTTATTTACCTTAGACGTTCTCCACTGTATCCGTTACCTTGTATGTTTGGCTGTGAAAGATTTGTGAAGGAGCGAAAAAATGAAATGCTGGATGAGCTCAGGAAGTTTTATCCTGAGATAAAGGCGGGAGATGAAATATATTACATAATGTCCGTTTCCATTTGTTTGACTGCAAAGAAAATGATAATTGAGAATGTTGCTTCTCCTCAACGAATGTTTGAAGTGTGCCTAGAAGCAGGTTTCAGCAAAGCCGCTAGATTTTATTGGGAGAAATTAGACGAAGTTGAAAAGATTTCAAATTTAACTGATTTCGCGAAGAAGTGTTGGCGAAAGGACGAAGATGCAAGTTTCTTAGTAGAAAAACATTGCGAAAATTTATTTTTTTTAATTAATCAGATGGGAGATGAGGAAAAGTCCTTCTTAATCGCGGATTATGCGGATGAAATAATTAGATTGTTTCTATCCGTTTGGCCGTATCAGGAGCTGATCGTAGATTTACTTAAATACGACTGGAACATTGAATCATATAGATTGTGGAAAATGGCGGATTTTTTGATTGCGTTCAGTAGGAACATGAACCGTTTGGATCTTCCCTTCGACAACGAACTCGCGTTTCAAATAATGCAAAAAGTTTGGGCAAACATTTCGGTTGACGAAAAGGTTCATTTTTTAAGGATGAATCGGTTAGTCCTTTCCAGTTTCTTTTTAACTTTTAATCCGGAGATCTTAAAGTTAATTTTCAACGATCCAAATATTACCGAACTTCATGGTGAAGAAATGGATTCGTTCATAAAACAAGGTTTCGTGGAGTTAGTAAAAGTGGGGAAATTTGATTTTTTGAACGAGATAATTGAAAGAGTTTTTTATTTTATTCCGGAACCGAAAGAATTTTTAAAAGAAAAGTTTTTAAACCAGCACTTTTTTCGAGATTTAATGAACATTGATGAATCATTCGGTTTGGTGGAAAAGTTTTTTAAGTGGTTAGCGGGATCGGAAGCGGAGAGAGTCATGTTAAAGAACAAAATGAATACTATTTCCATTTGCAGATATTTAACGGAACCGCCACATACATCGGTCAAATTTGAATTAGCGGAAAAATTTTTAAAATGGAGGTTTAAAACTGACGCAGAAATCAAAAGTTTTAAGGAAGAGATGAAATCTTACAATTTCGTAATTCTGGGATTTTCCGGATATGTAAGGATCAAATCTGGGGATTTGAGTTATTTCAGCCCGGGGGATTCATTGGTGATGCACCCGGAGGAAGATCCATTTGATAATGCCGATGGCTTTACATTTTTGAAATTTGAAGACGCAACTGAATTAAATCGGGGAGTCGTCTTGGGCGTAAAATCGTTTTGTCTCGGAATGGATCATGAATTTTTAGGACCGGACGGGTGTCGCGCTACGAGATTTGGTGTAAGTTATGTGGGAAACAAATTCGGGGATTTCATCGTATTTACCGTTCGCGAAATTTGGAGTAATAAAGGCAAGGCATATTTCTCAGATTTTAATTTAGATGAGGTTGTAAAATTATCCAACGGCTTCCTAAAATTTTATTACGAAACTGACGAAGAAGTGTTAGAGTTCAAGAAGACCAAACTGCCCGTGCTAGTCACAGAAAATCTAATGGGATTTTTGCTTGGCGCTCTACAAAACCGCAAGCACGTCCCAGAAACTTTTTTGGACGATTTTTGTGAATTCTGCACGATGCCTTCGGAAAAAATTGAAGAAATCAAAATTCAGCAACGGAGCGACATTGAAAAATTTTTAGACACTTACCTGATTGATGAGGGCAGTTTTCAGTTTGTCGATTTTTATCTGAATTGGTTGTTTGGGGGAATTCAGAAAACTGAAGTATATAAAAAGTTTTTAAATTCATCAAATAAAGGTGCTTTGCTGTGCATTTCTTTTTTGAAAGTAGGCGACGAATACCAAATTCCATTTGGTTATCGGGACTTGGAAATATGCAAATGGTTGAGTCTGGTGGATGATATAGAAAAATTAAAGAATGATATATTTGCTTTATATGGGAATATTCCCGAATGGTTCCATACTCTTTTATATAAATCGGTCATGAGTGATACGAATACTATCTGGTTTTGATACTTCTTATGTTGATGTTATGATGTCTATCATTACCGACCAATCATATCGATGACTCAATTAGACCATTAGAAAAAAAAAAAAACATCATGTTGACGCTTGACATTTTGGTCATCATACACGGTCAATTCCGCTACTTTTCTACTGTATTTGCGAGCTCAAAACAACGGGGGAAATTTTATTTCGTGGTCCTGTTGATGACTTGAAAATGGTAATAGCATCTCTTATTGACGTCAGTAAGATGTCCTTATGGCATCAACCTTTTAGTAAGGAAAATCATAGGCAATAAAAATGTTTTTCTCCGTTATTATTCTAGTCATTTCGTAATTACTATGTATTTATTAAATTATTCTATGCGAGGTATTTTTATGAATTATGTAATTGAAAAAATTGTCACATGTTTTTCGTAATCTTTTTTAATTTTGTATTATACTTTTGGCTTTGATGATAGTTGTAATTAAAACCGAAACATGTTAGCATAGCATTCGTTTTCAAATTATTTTAAATAGTTCCACATCTTGTCAAAAAACCAAAAATCAAGCCATGTTTAAAGGCAGCCTGAAAAGTGTTTTCTTGTACTACTGGCTATGTCTTGACTATTAATTCCGTGCGTCAAAAGTGAACTAACATATCACCATCGTAAATATAATTAGAGATAGTGTGTTTCAACTACGCGTAGTTGAAACACACTATCTCAACACGACTACAAGTTTTCACGCTCATGTTGATGTAAACTTGTGATCACATGATAATTATACGAAATGTCGAAACTGGCTATCTCCCATCGTATTTACGATGGAAATACGTTAGTTCACCTCCGACGCACGGAATTGGAGTTGCATTTACAGAAAAAATGCTGGATGGGCTTTGGTAATTAAATTCAAAGGTACATACTGTATATGTAAGTAATAATTTGGACCAGCGGCCGATTTTTCGACGATTTTGCATATACAGTATAAAAATATTACGAGTTTAAATGCGAATAATTATAATTTATACGCTTAAGCATCTGCTTGAAGTTTTTTTGCTCAAAAGTCTCAACGTATGTTGATCTTCCAATGAGATTGTTTGTCCTCCAGTGACGTCACGCTAAATAGTTCGTTATGGAGTAAGACCATAACCACTTCTCCTTAAAATGACGTCACATGCATGCGGTCTATAGACGGTATGCAACTTAGACCATATAATACTCTAGACACGGCATCCAGTAGATGCGTGAAGCAAACATGTACTAGGGGGGATGACGTCACTTGTTGGCAGAAAGATTCCCGCTCTATACACTTTATATGGTATTTTTTTACTTTTTAATGAGTTTTTTTTAGTTTCGGGATTTTCTTTTGGATTTTAAGTTTAAAATTTTATTAATGGGATATTTATGAATAAAGAAAAAATTCTTATTACATATTTACAGTAGATATATTTACATATAAAAAGAAAAAAATAATTTTATGGTAACATTATTTTTTCTTGTATTTTCTTCAATTCAGGTTTTTATATTATTTTTTATATTAATAATCAACTTTGAAAAATGAACTATATGATTTCCTAGGGGATGTTCATCGAAAGCATGGTTTTTTAATTTGGGAAAAATAGGCTTTGTAATTCTCTATAATACTTTTATTGTTAATTTCTAGGCGTTTAGGGTTTTAACACCTTTAACCTGTTTTAACAGGTGATCAAAAGTTCTAAATGCTGTTTCACCTTGTATTACCTACAGAACAAAGGTCTTTTCAATAAATTTTATGATCACTATTCAACTAAAAGACTGAGTCTACAGAAGATGGTTGGTTAAATAGAAAGTTACAGTAATTAAATGATAAATAAACATACAATATATGGTCCAGAACAGTTTTAAGTATGTACTAATATTGTCGATAAAGCTTTTTTTGAGGCTAATTGCTTATTCCAAAGATGCACTACAAGTGTTTCTAGTAATTTTACTTCTAATGACAGAGTCTCCGATTTCTGTTCCAATATTTTCATCTGTTTATTTTCATCAGATATAACTTCCATAGATTTCTCAATGCATCTCACAGCTGGCAGTACCTTTCTTCCTTCTTGAATTTTAAAAAACTGACCTCAAAATCGAAATCGGCGTCCTCAATAACCCCCCGATTACGTGTTTAAGTGAAAAAAAACCCGATTTTTAAGAAAATGTCCGCCATATTAGATCCGCCATCTTGAATTTTTAAAAGCGGACCTCGGAATCGAAATCAGCGACCTAAAAAACCCCCTTAGCAAACTTTTCGCGACCATCTAATGGAAATTTAAAAAATTCGCCCACTTCCTAGGACCCTCAACATATTCGATTTTTTTGGGGGGGTTGCGACGATTGGAAAAAATTTCTCTTGAGGGATTCTCGTTAGTACTCTGATTTCCGACCACCTTTAAATTTTTCGCTTCCGTTTCTGAAACGGGGCGAAAATAATAAAAATTTTTGATTTTTCCATTTTTTCACCAATTTTTTCCCCAAAGGGGGGGGATCCCGGGGGGTGATGTGAAATAGTGCTTGGGTGAGTGGGTTAAATGGTATACAAACAGTTCCGGCAAAAATCAAAATCTTATGAAATGGGAATTAAAAATGGGAAACAAAGTATTTTTGGACAGAGGGAGTTTTTGTTACAATTGATGCATCATAACCGAGTTTAAAGCTTCCTACTTATAATATAATTTAGTTAAAACGAATAAAATGACCAGAAAAAATTTTTTTTTAAATAATATAAAACCGTAAAGAATACTTTTCCATTATAAAACCCCTATACACGGGGAATGTTATGCCAACAAGTGACGTCACTACCCATGATTCATGTTTGCTTCACTCGACTCTCATTTGACAATGCTTAAATGGCGTGTCTAGAGTATTATATGGTCTAAGATGTTTACAAACGAGACGTGTTATTCTTCAAATTCGATATCTCGCTTCGATACAGGCAGATGACGTCACATCAATAAAAATATCGTTTAAGGAGTGATCACGTGACAAAAACTTTTTCTGACCTTGTTCTTCTTCTTTTTTTTAATTTGATGAAAAATTTTCACGTTTAAATATTAGTTTTTAATTAAGAGCATACTATACATTAGTTTCCAGCGAAAATCTCAAAACATGTGACTTGCCTATTGTCAAGTAGTTATTCCAGGTAATAAAACTGTTTATGCTCATGTTTTAATTGGTACGACCTACCATGCCGATGCCTCATGTAGACACAACGTGAAAATGGACGCCATGTTGACGCTTTACATTTTGGTCAACACGCATGGTCATTTTCCGGGACTTTTCTACGAAATTTTCTGGGTCAAAGAGACGTCTTTTTATGGTCCAGTTGACTTCATAATGCAAATGTCATATTTCATTGACGTCGATTAATCGTCTTCATGACATCGCCCAATGACAAGTTATATGATCGGTCATTTTTAAAGACATCTTTTTCTCTCGTAAAATGTTCCCAGAATGTGACCATGTCTAATGGCGTCTTTTCGATGTGTGCGTCATATTTTTGCTGGGGAGGAATGGGTATAGAAAATTCATAATTTTGCTGCAATGAACTGTTAATACGCTGAAAATTAATCTCCTTATATCTGTATTTTGGATCGCTGATATCGGAATTTGAAATCAGAAATTAAGAAAATTAAATATATTTACTTTTGTTGCGATGTTGCATTTACTATTTAAAGTCACATGGTTGTAACATCAAATCCACGACATTAAAAACACGTGGAAACTTCTTTTCCTTGATTGTTTTACGAAAAAAAACAAAAACCATGTCTCATTTTGCATTACGTGCATAAGCTCAATATAGGTTTTCACGCATAGGGCGAATGTGAAAACTGGGGATGATTGTGACTCCAATTATTCGAAAATGAAAATTTGAAGAAGATTTTACAAACTTTCCAGGATTCTGACTCAAAAGGGTTAATGAGGACAATTGTTGGAATAAGAATCTTTTTACCTTTTTCCCACTACCTTGGTACCTTAAATCTGTAGATAAGGCAGTGAGAAGGGAATATTTCGGAAAAGAAACCAATATTTTTTACTTAAATGGAGTAGGAGGGGGGTCCAACGGTTCGGTTTCGATTTTTCAATTTTCGACTTGTTAAACTTTTAATTCTTATGCTTGTAATGACAGTCTATTCTAGTAAATCAATTTGAAAGAATCTAAAAATTATATTGTCTTTTTGGTTGAAAAATAACGAATTTTTATTTCTACATCCTAAACTTTCTGTCTTTCTTACTCTTGTAAATCCTGAATTTTTTTTTTTTTTTTTTTTTTTTTTTTTTTCCATTTGACATAACCGGTAATGTAATGAAAATAAAAAATAAAACCAAGAATAATAATAACAATAAAAACGCTGGTCCGTAGCCCAAACGAAGAGCCAGGGGGCATTTGGGCTTGTTAAGGGAGCAACAGGCCTTCATTCCCTATACCTGTCATGTTTAGCCAATTTATTCCTGGTTAAGGGCCCTCAATAACGACAGCAATAATAATAAAAGTTTTACATACCAAATGGTGTGTAGCACTGATTGCTAAAGATTAATGAAAAGGTTTTATCATATACTTTCAAAGGTTCGCCTTCACTTTCCTCTTTCTTATTATTCCTTACATTCGATGTCGCGAACGCACATTTGTAATTTCTTAATTCACGTCGCTAAAACGTCAGGATTCGCTCCAAAGTTTCTACTTTAGTCGTCAATTCGTCTTTCGATAGTCGACTGTAACAACTTTAACCCTGGATACGCCCCTAGGCTAGGTGAAGCAAGAGTTTTTTTTTTAAAATTGTACCTGTTTTTTAAAGAGTATTTTTTTAACCTGCTATGCAAAATCGAATCAATTTTTTTAAAGATTTAATAATGATCTTTTTTTTTTATTTGTTAGCGCGCAAAATTTTAAAAATGAATTTCCATTGAGGGAACGAAATGTTCTAAGGCACGGCTAAAAGGAAGGTATGACGTCATTTCCACTTGCACCTTCTTTTTTCTGCAAGGTCCACCCTTATTTATATTTATATTATAAATATTCAAAGGTCCAGTGATCGGATGTGAATTTCTTTTGGTCGATAATTTGTGAAAATAATCAGGATTAAGTGAGTATTTGGTGAAATTTTATTTGCCGAACAGATCGCTTGTAAAAAATTGATTTTTTTTTTTTCCGGAAATGATGATCACGTGGCCGTTAGAAATGGATTTTTTTTTTTTTTTTTTTTTGACAGATAAGCGTTCTCTTAATTTTTTTGAAACCTCTTGGACTAAATGAATATTAGGAATGTTTATCGTTGTTAGTTAGAAGGGTTCTTTTTTACGTCTTTGAAAAGCCACGTGGATGACTTTTTTTTTTTTTTAAGGTTTATGATGATGTAATGAATTAATGGTTTTAGAGGACATATAGTGGTTTTGATGGTTTTAGATGTTTTTGATTTCCTTAAAGTGATGGATGCACACTGAAAATGATAAGTATGCTAAAGGCTCACGGAATAGGAGGGGTTAGGCAAAAGACTGTTTTTCTTTTTTTTTTTACCCTGTGTGCTGCGGTTCTAGAATCTAATCGACAGCTCCGATTCAAATACCTAAAATCGAAATATCGGAGGTGGGGAATCCATTCACGGTTCATTTTAACTCAAAGAGAGTGTTATGATGCCGAGATCTTAGAGCCACTATATGTCCATTAGGGTGGATCGAAAAAAGCGAATTTTTGAATTTGAAAACGCCTGATATGGGAATCGATGCCTTTTTACAGTACTATTAACCCTAATTTTTTTCAGATTTTTTGAAGGTCATCTTGAGGTCGCGCAATGACCTTGAAGTTTTTGAAAAGCCCATATGAGGGCAAAAAATAAGAATTTTTTTTTCTGAAAAAAGGATGGCTTCCTATCGGAAATTTTGCGTAGATTACGAATATGATGTCCAAAATTCATTTTTGTGTACAGTTTTTAAGCTAAAAGAAGAAACAACCTAAAGTATTTCAGTGTTTAGAAAATAGGCTTAAAGCTCAAAAACCGAACACTTAAAATGGTTTTGGACTTCATATTCGTAATCTACGCAGAATTTCTGATAGGAAGCGATACTTTTTTCAGCAAAAAAAAAATTCTTAGTTTTTGCCCTCATATGGGCTTTTCAAAAACTTCAAGGTCATTGCGCGACCTCAAGATGACCTTCAAAAAATCTGAAAAAAATTAGGGTTAATAGTACTGTAAAAAGGCATCGATTCCCATATCAGGCGTTTTCAAATTCAAAAATTCGCTTTTTTCGATCCACCCTAATGTCCATGACACCCGATGGCCCTGCTACAGCTTCAATCATTTTTTTCCTCAAGTCTAGATTTATTTCTCATTTTGTGTTATATTTATTTTTAGCATCTGCGCCCCGGAAAATACAGTATAAACGAGGCGATTGGGAAAAAACTTTGAAAATATCACCATGGGTGGAACCAGATTTGGAGTGGATTTAAATCTAGAAAATCTTTCAGCGATATCCGTAGCAGCAAAGCTTTGGGATTCGCAGGAGATCAAAAACCAAATAAAAAATAATTTCTCACGACTGGTTTGGGGATATGCAGATCAAAATTGGTGTAATATATCAAAGCTTGTTGTTCAAAATGCAAATTCCATAAATTTGCCTCGGAGTCTTTTGGCGACATTGAAGAAGACGATTTTACTTATTGGGCAAAAGATTTATGACTGGATTTTTTATGTTACCCGAATTTTAAAGCTTGATTTGATTTTTACGCAAAAAATTTATTTCAGTTTCGGAAGAGTTGATGAAATTAAAACATTTGATTTATACTGGAGAGATTTAATGGCTTCTGGTAATTTTGGAGTATATCAGTCAGATTATTTTGGACATTCTCCACTGTTTTCGTTAGCTTGTATGTTTGGCTGTGAAAGATTTGTGAAGGAACGAAAAAATGAAATTCTGGATGAGCTCAGTGAGCTTTATCCACAGATGAAGACGGGAGATGAAATATATAACGTAATGTCCGCTTCCATTTGTCTGACTGCTGGGAAAAGCATGCTTGGAAATGTTGCTTCACCTGTACGAATGTTCGAAGTGTGCCTAGAAGCAGGTTTCAGCAAAGCAGCTAGATTTTATTGGGAGAAATTAGACGAAGTTGAAAGGATTTCAAATTTAACTGATTTCGCGGAGAAGTGTTGGCGAAAGGACAAAGATGCAAGTTTCTTAAACGAAAAATATTGCGAAAATTTATTATTTTTAATTGATCAGATGAGAGAAGAGGAAAAGTACTTATTTTTCACTTATTATGCGGATGAAATAATTCAATTGTTTCTATCCATTTGGCCGTTTCAGGAGCTGATAGTAGACCTACTTGAATATGACTGGAACATTGAATCATCTAGATTGCGGAAAATGGCGGACTTTTTGATTTCGTTTAGTAGGAACATGGACCGTTTGGAATTTCCCGTGGACAACGAACTCTTGTTTCAAATAATGCAAAAATTTTGGGCAAACATTTCGGTTGATGAAAAGGTTCGTTTTTTAAGAATGTATCGGTCAATCCTTTCCTGTTTCTCCTTAAATTTGAATCCGAAGATTTTAAATTTACTTTTAAACGATCCAAGTATTACTGAACTTGATGGTGAAAAAATGGATTCGTTGATAAAAGAAGGTTTCGTGGAGTTAGTAAAAATGGGAAAATTTGATTTTTTGAACGAGATGATTGAAAGAGTTTTTTATTTTATTCCGGAACCGAAAGAATTTTTAAAAGAAAAGTTTTTGAACCACCACTTTTTTCGAGATTTAATGAACATTGATGAATCATTCGGTTTGGTGGATAAGTTTTTTATGTGGTTAGCGGGATCGGAAGCGGAGAGAGCCATGTTAAAGAGCAAAATGAATACTATTTCCATTTGCAGATATTTAACGGAACCGCCACATAAATCGTTCAAATTTGAATTAGCGGAAAAATTTTTAAAATGGAGGTTTGAAACTGACGCAGAAATCAAAAGTTTTAAGGAAGAGATGAAATCTTACAATTTTGTAATTCTGGGATTTTCCGGATATGTAAGGATCAAATCTGGGGATTTGAGTTGGTTCAGCCCGGGGGATTCATTGGTGATACACCCGGAAGAAGATCCATTTGATAATGCCGATGGCTTTACATTTTTGAAATTTGAAGACGCAACTGAATTAAATATGGGAGTCGTCTTGGGCGTAAGATCGTTTTGTCTCGGAATGGATCATGAATTTTTAGGACCCGACGGGTGTCGCGCTACGAGATTTGGTGTAAGTTATGTCGGAAACAAATTCGGGGATTTTATCGTGTTTACCGTTCGCGAAATTTGGAGTAATAAAGGCCAGTCATATTATTCAGATTTTAATTTAGATGAGGTAGTAAAATTATCGAACGCTTTCATAAAATTTTATTACGAAACTGACGAAGAAGTGTTAGAGTTCAAGAAGACGAAACTTCCCGTGCTGGTCACAGAAAATCTAATGGGATTTTTACTTTGCGCTCTACAAAACCGCAAGTACGTCCCGGAAACTTTTTTAGACGATTTTTGTGAATTCTGCACGATCCCTCCGGAAAAAATTGAAGAAATCAAAATTCAGCAACGGAGCGACATTGAAAAGTTTTTAGACACTTACCTGATTGATGAGGGCAGTTTTCGGTTGGTCGATTTTTATCTGGATTGGTTGTTTGGGGGAATTCAGAAAACTGAAGTATATAAAAAGTTTTTAAATTCATCAAATAAAGGTGCATATCTTTTTTGAAAGTACGCGGGGAGGTTATTCCATTTGGTTATCAGGACTTGGAAATATGCAAATGGTTGAGTCTGGTGGATGATATGGAAAAATTAAAGAATGATATATTTGCTTTATATGGGAATATTCCCGAATGGTTCCATACTCTTTTATATAAATCAGCTCATGAGTGATGCAAATACTATCTGGTGTTAATACTTCTTTTGTTGATGTTATGATGCATACCATCATTACCGACCAATCATATCGATGACTCAATTAGACCGTTAGAAAAAATAAAACATCATGTTGACGCTTGACAATTCGGTCATCATACACGATCAATTCCGCTACTTTTCTACTGTATTTGCGGGCTCAAAACAACGGGGGAAATTTTATTTCGTGGTCCTGTTGATGACTTGAAAATGGTAATAGCATCTCTTATTGACGTCAGTAAGATGTCCTTATGGCATCAACCTTTTAGTAAGGAAAATCATAGAAAATAAAATGTTTTTCTCCGTAATTATTCTAGTCATTTCGTAATTACTATGTATTTATTAAATTATTCTATGCGAGGTATTTATATTAATTATGTAATTGAAAAAATTGTCACATGTTTTTCGTAATCTTTTTTAATTTTGTATTATACTTGAGCTCTGATGATGGTTGTAATTAAAACCGAAACATGTTAGCATAGCATCCGTTGTCAAATTATTTTAAAATGTTTCATATCCCGTCAAAAAACCAAAATTTAAGCCACGTTTAAAGGCAGCCTGAAATGTGTTTTCTTGTGCTACTGGCTACTTCTCGACTATTAATTCGGTGCGTCAAAGGTGAACTAACGTATCATTATCGTAAATCTAATTAGAGATAGTGTGTTCCGACTCCGATAGTGTGTTTGCGAAAATCATGTGACTACAAGTTTACACGATCATGTTGGTGTAAACTTGTGATCACATGCTGATACTTACAGGAAATGTCGAAACAGGCTATCTCCAATCATATTTACGATGGAGATACGTTAGTTCTCCTCCAATGCACGGAATTGGAGTTGCTATTACAGAAAAATAGTTGGACCGGCTCGGCTTTGGTAATTAGATTCAAAGGCATGCATATAATTAATAGATTCGACCAGCTGCTCGATGTCGCCCCAAATTGACTATACAGCTATATTAACACTAACCTTTGAGTCTAGGTACAAAAAATCTGTTTTATTCTAAGTTTTTTTCTGTAGACAGGAGGGGGGCCCTCAAAATTTTTGCAAAATTCAAAAGAGTACTACACTCCCTTATCCCCAGAAAAAAAAGTTGGACGGGCTTTTGTAATTAGGTTCGAAGGCATAATAAGTAATAATTTAGACCAACGGCCGATTTTTCGGCCGGCTCTATTTTGAGGGAGGAAAAAAATAAAAACAAAATAAGAAAATTTACCATGTATAGAACAGATATATTTCATACATAGACCGTATGTAAGGGTGGGGAAATAAAATGGAGTCGAGGTCTGGGAGTAGTGGGGGTTGGTTTAATTCCGCAACCTATTAAAATGATGCGTCCTAGTTTACATTAGCTCTTATGGGCAATGCAAGTAAATTTCAATTTATTAAATAAATTGAACTCGGAAAATTATTAAGTTTTTGCCCATAAGACTCAATGTACGTTTGTGTTCCAGTGAGATCGTTTTTCCTCCAGTGATGTCACGCTAATAGTTCGTTATGGAATAAGACCAACCACTTCCCCTTAAAATGACGTCACATGCATACATTGCACGATCATACAAACATGTCTGGAAACTTGTATACCGTTTATATGGGCGCTTGTATCCTCCTTATTGATGGTGTTTTTACTTTCGAACCAGGGGTTCGATTCCGATTACCTTTGAGGTCGGAATCGGAATCGAAATCGGAATCGGGTGATTAAAACTAAATAGAAGCGGAATCGGAATCATTTTTTTAATTTTTTTAAAATTTAATTTAACTGAAATTCGAATCGGAATCAGTCTCCTTATATCGATTTCAAAAAGAATCGGAATCAGCACTCTTGTTTAAATTAAATTGGAATCGGAATCGGAATCGGAATCAGCACTCTTGTTTAAATTAAATTGGAATCGGAATGAGCATTCTTTATATCGGATTAAATATAAAGCGGAATCGAAATTAGAATCAGTATTCGTATATGGAAAAAAAGAAGAAACTGAATAGGAATTCAGATTAAAGAGTTTCTGAAGAAAATCTGCACTCATTGTAAAATTTTAATTTCTGATAGAAAGCACAATCCAAAAAAATTGCAAATTTAAATAATTCTGGAAGGGGAATAGTGTAATAACACTGTAAAATTGAAATTAATAATAGCATTTTTTATTTGTTTGTACTACTCTTAATTTTTTAACGTCATATTTTTTGCTAAAGTCTCTAATAAAATATAAAATGGAAATGACATGAAATATAAAATAAGTTAAAACAAAATAAAAATAAAGTGAAATAATAATAGGAAAATTCAATAAATGCACCTACAAGCACGCCATTATTATTATTATTATTTTTTTTTTTAGTAATCGGAATCGGAATAGCATTTGCTTTTCAATTGTTAGCCGAATCGGAATCGGAATAGCATTTGCTTTTCAACTGTTAGGCGAATCGGAATCGGAATCGGCATCACGCATAAAAATCTTTCAGGAATTGACTTTTAAATCCCTTAAGTCTTCATTAATTTTTCGGAATCGGAATCGGAATCGGCATCAGGGTTTTGAAAAGTCCGGAATCGTGTGGAATCGGAATCAGAATCAGAATCGGAATCGGAATCGAACCCCTGTTTCGAACTTCAATCAATAGGAACTGTATGTAGTCAGGTCATGTGACTTAACTTCCATTTTGAAACCGAAACCTTTCAAAACACAAAAATGTTTTTTTGGATTGTTGTTAATAAGTTTAAAAATGTTTTTGTATCCAACATTATTTATTTATTTAAGTATTTATTTATTTATTTTTTTTCAAAATAACCTAACCTTGTTGTTTATTTTATATTTATACTTATTTTGTTGTCAACATGTCAACCACCTTCAATAAAGAAGACACTTTTTAACCCCCAGTTTCCAGACCTTTTTGTATGATCGTGGCCTTGACCATGATTCTGCTGACACTTGTTTAGACGCCCGCGCCCCCTCCACTGCTATATAAATCACTGTTGTTGTTATTGCACCAGTCTCACATCTGGTATTCATTCAGTTATATTAAATTTTTTGTTTGTAATTGTTTTTTAGAAAGTGAAAATATTTCAAAAAAAACCTAGGATCTTTTTATTTTTAGCGCAGGTACGTGGTGGATAAATAAATACCTGAGAAATATTTAAAAGAGTAACGACCTAACCTATCCAAAATCGTTTTTTCATAGTTTTTTTTTTTTATCTTGTAATGTTATGTTATGAATTAGTATATTATTGTTATATTGCAGATTTTCTGGCGTGCAATCATGAAACAGTAAAGAATGTGTTAGTCAAGCCCTTTTAGCGGTATATTTCAGCTTTAGGCTTCTAAGATCGATTGAAATAAAAGCAGGGTTCAGATGTCGAAAGTGATGTAATCAGAAGTGTTTTGCTGTAAGTTATTTCTTCTTACTTGGTGTTATGAATGAATTAAAGATGGTGATTTTTTTCTAAAATACCGATTCAACGGGAATCGTGAGTCATGCTGACATTGCTTCTAATATTTTTGTCTTTGAAAGATAAAAACTATTTTGATCTATTTTTGGTTGATAAAGCCATTCGTCGCAAGTTGCTTGTCCTCCTTTTTTTTCTGGATGAATTTTATTCAAATTGAGGGTTTTACGTTGCAAACCGTAAATATCTGGTATATTACTGACTTATACAATATCCTTATTGGCAAGTAATAGAACATTTTTTTTTAACTCAAAAAGGGTGTTATTTCGCCTAGATCTTGAGCCCACTATTTGTCCATGACTATGGCGATGGCCCTGCTAAAACTTCAATAATTTTTATCCCCTAAAATCTGATTTTTTTTTTTTTTTTTTTTTTAGATTCTGCGATTGGAAAATAAAATACAAAACAATTGATTGGTAGAAACATAAAAAAATATCGCAATGGATGGAACCAGATTTAGGTTGGATTTAAATCTTCAAAATCTTTCATTGATATCCATAGCAGCAAGGCTTTGGGATTCACAGGATATTAAAAACCGAATAAAAAATAATTTCTCAGGACTGAATCATGAATATCGAGATCAAAATTGGTGTGAGATATCAAAACTTGTTGTTCAAAATGCAAATTCCATATATTTGCCTCCGAGTCTCTCGGTGCTTTTGAAGAAGACGATTTTACTTATTGGGCAAAAGATTTATGATTGGATTGATTATGTTATCTACAAATTAGGGCTTGACTTGATTTTTACGCAAAAAATTTATTTCAGTTTCGGAAGAGTTGATGAAATTAAAATATTTGATTTATACTGGAGAGATTTATTGGCTGCTGATAATTTTGGATATGAGTCAAAAAATTTCACTCGTTCAGAACGGTTTTCGTTAGCTTGTTTGTATGGCTGTGAAAAATTTGTGAAGGAACGAAAAAATGAAATGCTGGATGAGTTCAGTAAGTTTTATCCTGACATAAAAACGGGAGATGAAATATACAACATATTGGCCGTTGCCATTAGATTAACTGTAGGCTATAAGTATAACATGCCTGGGAATGTTGATCCATCTCACCTAATGTTCGAACTGTGCCTAGAAGCAGGTTCCAGCAAAGCCGCTAGATTTTTTTTGAAAAAATCAGACGAAGTTGAAAAGGTTTCAAATTTAACTAATTTCGCGAAGATATGTTGGAGAACATACAAGACAGGTTTCTTAAAGGAAAAATGTTGCGAAAATTTATTATTTTTAATTAGTCAGATGGGAGAAAAGGAAAAGTTCTTATTTTTCAGGGATTATGCGGATAAAATAATTAAGTTGTTTCTACCCGTTTGGCCGTATCAAGAGCTGATAGTAGACTTACTTAAATATGATTGGAACATTGAATCATCGAGATTACCGGAAATAGCAGATTTTTTGATTTGGTTCATTGAGCGCATGAACCTTTTGGAATTTCCTTTGGACAACGAACTCATGTTTCAAATCATGCAAAAAATATGGGGAAAAATTACGGTGGATGAAAAGCTTCGCTTTTTAAAGAAGAATCGTGAACTGACTTCCTGTTTCTTTTTAACTTTGAATCCGGATATCTTAAATTTAGTTTTCAACGATCCAAGTTTTAAGGAAGTTAATAGGGAAGAAATTGATTCAATCATAAAAGATGGTTTCTGGAAGTTAGTAAAAGTGGGAAAATTTGATTTTTTGAACACGATGATTGAAACAATTTTTAATTTTATTCCGGAACCGAAAGAATTTTTAAAAGAAAAATTTTTGAATTACTACCATCTTCAAAACTTAATAGAGAATGATAAAACATTCGGTTTGGTGAATCAGTTTTTAGACTGGTCAACGGAATCGGAAGCGGAAAGAGCCATGTTAAAGAATGAAATAAATACTATTTTCATTTGCAGATATTTAACGGAACCGCCACACCAATCGTTCAAATTTGATCTAGCAAATAAATTTTTAAAATGGAGGCTTGAAACTGACGCTGAAGTCAAAAGTTTTAAGGAGGAGATGAAATCTTACAATTTCGTAATTCTGAGAATTTTGGGATATGTAAGGATCAAATCTGGAGATTTGAGTTGGTTGAGACCGGGGGATTCATTGGTGATGCACCCGGACGAAAATCCATATGATACTGCCGATGGCTTGACATTCTTTAAATTTCAAGACGGAGCTGAATTAAATCGGGGAGCCGTTTTGAGCGTAGAATTGTCTAGCTTGGGCTTTGAGCGTGATTTTATACTGGGCTGCTGTAACGCTATGACGTGCCGTGTAGATTTTGTGGGAACCAAAGTCGGAGATTTCGTCCTCTTTAACGTTCGCTCAATTTGGAGTAATAAACGCGACTCAGATTTTAATTTAGATAAGTCTGTTAATTTATCGAATGCTTTCATAACATTTTGTTACGAAACTGACCAGGAAGTGTTAGAGTTCAAGAAGACGAAACTGCTCGTGCTGGTCACAGAAAATCTAATCGAATTTTTACTTGACACCCTTCATAGCTACTGGCACGTCCCGGTAAATTTTTTAGACGATTTTTGTAAATTCTGCATGATAGATTCGGAAAAAATTGAAGAAATCAAAATGCAGAAACAGAGAGACATTGGAAAATTTTTTGATACTTACCTGATAGATCACCGCAATTTTCAGTTAGTCGATTATTATCTGAATTGGTTGTTTGGAGAATCCGAGAAAACGGAAGTATGTAAAAAGTTTTTGAATTCTTCAAATAACGGTGCTTTGCTGTGCGTTTCTTATTTGAAAGAATGCGGTGACGCTAATCCACTTGGTAATAGGGACCCGAAAATATGCAGATGGCTGAGTCTGATAGATGATATGGAAAAATTAAAGAATGATGTATTTGCTTTATATGAGAATACTCCTGAATGGTTCCCTGCGCTTTTGGAGAGGTCAGCTCATAGTGATGTGAACACTGTCGGGTAGTTGTTTCAGGTAATTAACCTGCTTATTCTCATGTTATGATCCGTACGACCAATCATACCGATGCCTCAGGTATATATAACTCAAAAAAGGACTCCATGTTGACGCTTCACATTTTGATTATCACCCATGGTCATTTTCCTGGATCTTCGTACGAGATTTTCGGGGTCTAAATAACGTGAGGGTCATTTCTTTTTGACGTTGATAAGACGCCTTTATAACATATCGTCCACTGACTAATTGTATTATCGGTCATTCTCAAAGACGTTTTTTTGACTCGTAAAATCGTCCCAGAATAGGACCTTGTCTGATGACGTCTTTTTGACGTCGGATGTACGTCATATTTTTTATGGGGAAACATGGGTATAAAATATTAATAATTTTGTTACATTGGACAAGTACATAAGCTGAAGCTCAATGTACTTGTATATTTTGGACAGCTGATTCGGAAATTGAAGTCGGAAATTAACTAAGTTTAACAAAATCCAAAAGAAAAGGTTTTATAATAAACCTTCAAATGTTTACCTTTGCTTTCTTTTTTCTTATTATTCCTTACCTTCAGATGTCGCGAAGGCACATTTGTTATTTCTTAATTCTCTACGCTCAAGCGTCAGGATTCGTTCTAAAATTTTTACTTTAGTCATCAATTTGTCTTTCGATAATCTATTGCAAAAACGCTATACCCTGTATACGCCCCTGGACTGGGCGGAGTAGAACTTTTTGTTGTAAAAATTGTACTTTTTTTTAAATATACATTTTTTTAAGCTACTGTATGTATTTTTTTTTGTTTGTTAATTTTAAAATTGAATATTGATCTCTTTTTTTTTCTTTGTTCGCGCGCAAACTTTCAAACATGAATTTCCTTTGAGAAAACGAAAAGTTTTAAGGCACGACTAAAAGGAAGGCGTGACTTCATTTCCATTTCCTCCTACTTATTTCTGCAAGGTCCACCCTTTTTTATATTTATATTTATATTATAAGTTTTCAAAGGTCACTGTCCGATCACTGGATGGGATGTGAATTTCTTTTGGTCGCTAATTTCTGAAAATAATCAGGATTAAGTGAGTATCGGTAAAATGTTATTTGTCGTACACTCTTGTGAAAAAATTTTTTTTTAAATTTTTTTTTTTTTTTTTTTTTTTTTTTTTTTTTGGAAATGATGATTACATGGCCGTTAGAAATAGAATATTTTTTTTTTTTGGCAGATAAGCATTCTTTTAAATTTTTTTGAAACCTCCTAGAGTAAATGAACATTAGGAATGTTCCTTGTTGTTAGTTAGGAGGTTTCTTTTTTTTTTTTTACGTCTACAAAAGGCCACGTGGATGACTTTTTTTTTTTAGAGGTTTGTAATGATTTAGTGAATTGTTGGTTTTGATGGTTTTAGAGGTTTTTGATTTCCTTAAAAGTGATGGATGCACACTGAAAAGGATAGTGATGGCGATAAATTATCGATATATCGATATATCGATAATTTTTATACCGATAATTAATTTCGATAAGTTTTTAGCTCTGAATTTTTTTTCCCCTGTTTTCCTTAACTTGAAATAATTAATTTTACATTTTGTCGCGGCCGATTTCATTTTAGCTATTATAAGTGATGTTCTTTTACTGTATTCCTTTTTTCCGGCGTAGAGAGAGATATAGGAAATATACCGTATATTTATTTTTATGTATACCTTGGTATAAATATACGCGTATATATATACCTATTTGGTATATTTCCGTTTTTTAATCTTTCTTGGAGTTTAATGAACTATTTCAGAGTTTGAAGTTATTTTGCTTTTACCCGTAACGTTATTGAAGTTATTTTTTATGTTTACCCGTATTGGAAATAGTAAAAATAATCAGTGCAGTAATAAAATAAAGTTTTTTAAAATACAAAATTATTTAAAGTTATTAAGAATTAAGAATTAAAAAACAAAATGACATGTTCCATGGGTAAATATACCGTATACTTTCAAAAATTGTATGTGTAATGCAGTTTTTTAACTGAAAAGGAAAATATCAGATTTATCGATAAATATATCGATATATCGATCATTTTTGGCGATATATCGACATATCGTTATCGGGAAATTTTAAATATCAATATATCGAGTTATCGATATATTTCAAACTTATCGCCATCACTAGAAAAGGATGATGGGCTAAAGGCTCACGGAATGGAGGGGAGGGGTAGGCGAACTACAGATTTTTTTTTTTTTTTTTTAATGGTTTATTCTAAAATGATGGCAAGCGAAGTTAGTCCTTTTTTTTTTTTGTTAATTTTTTATTTTAAATTTTAAATCGTGAAAATAATAACTTATAAAGCGATAATGTAGCTCCGAACTTGGTTCTTTTTTTCCCTCTGATATCATATGTCCTGTTCTTCATCTGAATCTGTTCTTAATAGTCCTGACGAGTTTAGTGCTCATTTCAAATTTTTTAAACCGTGGGAGTCCAACCTTCAGTTCAGTTTTCGGCAGGTGGGTTGATTTTGTCTGAACTTTAGCTTTCCATTCGTTTTTCCGTATATCTTGAGCTTGCGACTTGGGAAAAGATCAAAAGTCTGTAGAGGGGACTAAAAAGTTGAAGTGGGGATACCAAAATTGGACATTTATTAAAAGTTTAAATTTTTTTTTTTTTTTTAAATTCCCTCGAAAATAAAAGCGATATACTTCATAGATTGTAGCATCCACATTTGGACTTGAACATGATACTGCTGACACTGATATCGTTTAGCGGCCACCCACTGGTATATATCACTCTAGTAATTGCACCAGTCTCTCGCCCGGTATTCACCCATTTGTAGGAGATTTCTTGTTCGTAATTGTTTTTTAGAAAGTGAAAATATTAAACTTAAATCGAGGACCTTTTTATTCTTAGCAAAGGTCAGTGCCCGGATTATTAAATGTATCAATATCTGAGAAATATTTGGAAGAGCTAGGACCCAACATATCCTAAGTCATTTTTTCAAAGTGTCACTTTTTTTTTTTTTTTTTTTTTTTTTTTTTTTTTGAAACTCAAAAAGTCAATTTTTTTTTGCCAAGATTAGGGTGTCCCTTATTTTGCGAATTTTCGAATTTGATGTCGGGCCGGGTGGAATCTCGTTCTCTATGGGGTCCTAATAAATCCTGGATTTTTTCAGAATTTTTACTGAACGGGAAAGCGTGCCGACTTGAGCTTTAAGTTCCAAAATTCCCATAAGAGAAAAAAAGTCGACAATTTTTTTTTCGCGGAAAAACGTCGTTTCCTATCGGGAATTTTGCGTTGATCACGAATCTGAAGTCCGTTTTTTAATATCTGGTTTGGCCTTTGAGTTAACGGAGAAAATGGGCAAGAAAACCTGGTTAAGTGACAAAACGCACTAAGTCCTACGTTTTGGCTCATATTTTGGCCTCTAACTCAAAAGCCAAACCAGATATTAAAAAACGGACTTCAGATTCGTGATCTACGGAAAATTCCCGATAGGAAACGACGTTTTTCCTCGAAAAAAAAAATGTCGACTTTTATTCTCTTATGGGAATTTCTAAACTTAAAGCTCAAGTCGGCACGCTTTCCCGTTCAGTAAAAAATCTGAAAAAATTCAGGGTTCATTAGGGCCCCATAGAGAACGAGATTCCACCCGGCCCGACATCAAATTCGAAAATTCGCAAAATAAGGGACACCCTAGCCAAGATCTTAGACCCACTATTTGTCTATGACTGGTAATGGCCCTGCTGGAGCTTCAATAACTTTTTTTTCCCCCTAAAATCTGATTTATTTATTTATTTATTTTTTTAAATCATTTTTTTTTCTTTCTTTAGCGTTTGTGATTGGAAAATAAAACATAAAAAAATGGATTGGGAAAAATATTAAAAAATATCACAATGAACGGAACCAGATTTAGACTGCATTTAAACCTACAAAATCTTTCAATGATCTCCATAGCAACAAAGCTTTGGGATTCGCAGGATATCAAAAACAGAATAAAAAATAATTTTTCGCCAGTGTGGGAACATGCACATCCAGATGAAAATTGGTCTGAGATATCAAAGCTAGTAGTTCAGTATGCAAATTCTATAAATTTGCCTCCGAAGCTTTCGGTGCTTTTGAAGAAGACAATTTTACGTGTTTGGCAAAAGATTTATGATTGGATTCTTTATGTCACCAAAATTTTAAAGCTTGATTTGATTTCTACGAAAAAAATTTATTTCAGTTCTGGAGTAGTAGATGAAATTAAAATATTTGATTTCTACTGGAGAGATTTAATGGCTGCTGATGATTTTACATATAAGTCATGGTATTTTAGACATTCTCCACTGTTTTCGTTAGCTTGTATGTATGGCTGTGAAGGATTTTTGAACGAACGAAAAAATGAAATTCTGGACGAGCTCAGTGAGTTTTATCCTGAGATAAAGACGGGAGATGAAATATATAATATAATGTCCGTTTCCATTTGTCTGACTGCAGGGGATAACATGCTTGAGAACGTTGCTTCACCTCAACAAATGTTTGAAGTGTGCCTGGAAGCAGGTTTCAGCAAAGCCGCTAAATTTTATTGGGGAAAATTAAATGAAATTGAAAAAGTTTCCAATTTGACTAATTTCGCAAAGAAATGTTGGCAAAAAGACGAAGAGTCAAGATTCTTAATGGAAAAATATTGCGAAATTTTATTATTTTTAATTAATCACATGGGAGAAGAGGAAAAGTCGTTATTTTTCTCGGAGTATGCGGATGAAATAATCCGATTGCTTTTACCCGTTTGGCCGTATCAGAAGCTCATAGTAGACTTACTTAAATATGATTGGGACATTGAATCATCAAGATCGCAAAATATGGCGCTTTCTTTGATTCGGTTCAGTAAGCGCATGAACCATTTGGAATTTCCCGTGGACAACGAACTCCTGTTTCAAATAATGGAAAAAGCTTGGGGAGACATTCCGGTCAATGAAAAGCTTAGTTTCTTAAGAATGAATCGGTTAAACGTTTCCAGTTTCTTTTTAACTTTGAATCCGAAAATCTTAAATTTACTTTTCAACGATCCAAGTATTACTGAACTTGATGGTGAAAAAATAGATTCTTTGATAATGGAAGGTTTCGTGGAATTAGTGAAAGCGGGAAAATTTGATTTTTTGAAAGAGATAATTGAAACAGTTTTTAATTTTATTCCGGAACCGAAAGAATTTTTAAGAGGAAAGTTATCAAACGATAATTTTGTTCGGAGTTTAATAGTGAATGATGAATCATTCGGTTTCGTAAATCAGTTTTTAGGCTGGTTAACGGAATCGGAATCGGAATCGGAATCGGAATCGGAAGCTGAAGCGGAAAGAGCCAGGTTAAAGAACAAAATAAATACTATTTCCGTTTGCAGATCTTTAACGGAACCGCGACACGGATCGGTCAAATGCGAACTAGCGGATAAATTTTTAAAATGGCGCCTTAAAACTGACTCAGAAATCAAAAGTTTTAAAGAAGAGATGAAATCTTACAATTTCGTAATTCTGGGATTTTCGGGATATGTAAGGATCAAATCTGGTGACTTGAGTTGGTTGAGACCGGGGGATTCATTGGCGATGCACCCCGACGAAGATCCATTTGATAATGCCGATGGCTTGACATTTTTAAAATTTGAAGACGCATCTGAGTTAAATCGGGAAGTTGTCTTGGGCGTAAAATCGTTTTGCCTCGGTGTGGACTATGATTTTTTAGGACCGGAAGGCTGTCGCACTATGAGATGGGGTGTGAATTATGTGGGAACCAAAGACGGTGATTTCATCGTGTTTACCGTTCGCGAAATTTGGAGTAATAAAGGCCAGTCATATTATTCAGATTTTAATTTATATGAGGTGGTAAAATTATCGAACGCTTTCATAAAATTTTATTACGAAACTGACGAGGAAGTCTTAAAGTTTAAGAAGATCAAACTGCCCGTGCTGGTCACAGAAAATCTAGTGGAATTTTTTCTTGGGGCATTTGAAAGCCGCGAGCACGCAGTCCCAGAAACATTTTAGACTATTTTTTTGAATTCTGCATGATCCCTTCGGAAAAAGTTGAAGAAATCAAAACCCAGCAACGGAGCGACATTGAAAATTTTTTAGGTACTTACCTGATCGATCAGCTCAAGTTTCAGTTGGCCGATTATTATCTAAATTGGTTGTTTGGAGAAGTTAAAAAACAGGAAGTGTGCAAAAAGTTTTTGAATTCATCAAACAAAGGTGGTTTGCTTTGTGTTTCTTTTTTAAAAGAACGCGGTGAGGATTTTCTCCTTGGTTATCGGGACCCGGAAATATGCAGATGGTTGAGTCTCGTAGATGATATGGAAAAATTAAAAAATGATGTAATTGCTGTATATGGGAAAACTCCTAAATGGTTCCCTGCTCTTTTAGAGAGGTCAGCTCATAGAGATGTGAATACTGTCGGGTAGTTCTTCCACGTAATACTGTAAAACTCCTTATGCTTATGTTATGCATCCATACGACCAATCTTACCTATGTTTCATGTAGATACAACGCCAAAAAGGACGCCTGGTTGACGCTTCACATTTTGGCCATTTTCTGGGACATTTTGTACGAGATTTTCGGCCTCAAAATCACGCGGGAGACATCTTTTTGTGGTCCTGTTGAGGTCACCTTGATGATCCCGTTTGGTATTTTGACCTTCTGAAACCGTATATGAAGTCAGAATTAAGATAAAAAAAATTCAAGATGGCAGTAGTAACATCTTATTTACATTTTTAAGAAAATATTTTTTCACAAGGTATTTTTGCTTTTAAATTTGCCATCTTTTTTTTTTTTTTTTCTCTTTGAATGCTCTTTTTATGGTACTAGAAAGGAATCATAGAAAATAATGAGAAAACGTTGAAAAAAAAAATTAATTTTTATTATGCACTACACATCATCAAAGCATTTTTGTTTATAATCAAAAATTAAATTATAAATAAATTCAATTTGAATTAAAAATGAATCACCAAAAATTAAATGAAATTAAATAAGAATTAACTTAAATATCTTAACTGGTAATTGCACCATACGTAAAATAATTAATGAAGGAATTAATTACAAGTGGTAATAAATTTCATGTTCTGAGATGAAACAAATATATCACATTGAAAAACATCAAAACACTTAGAGTTGAAACAAATCAAGTAATGTTTAAAGGCAGCCTGAAATGTGTTTTCTTGTATGCAAGAATTATGTTACGTCTTGACTTATTAATTTTGTAATGTTTAGCTTATGGGCAAAACTTTCCATTTCGCATCGGAATTGCATCGATGTCTTTATTTAAGGCGTTCGGATCGAAAAAAATGGCGCCATAGAAGATCTTTGAATGTTCAGAATAAAGATATCGTTGGTTCGCTTCCGATGCGATTATGAAGTACCGGTACATAATTTTTGACGTGAATACGTCCTTAATTTCGGTTTTAATTTTCTAAAGAGCGACTGCCATTTAAATCGAACATAAAAATTTTAACAAACGAAGCGGGAAAACTCTGAAAATAATATTTTAAGTAATTTGGCAGCGTACAGAAGTCACTTTTCTTTTGGATACACAATTACAATTAATTTTTTTCAATTTTTTTTTCTTCATTGCTACTTATTATTGACTAAAATAATTTTCTTTTTTATGTATATATATTTATAATTGAACATTTTTTTAATACTTTAATCTTTTTTTTTTAATTTTAAATTTTTTTTCTTTACACTTATTTGACACATTTTTGGAAGACTTTGGATTGTTGTCTCTAAAGAGGAAACCTTTTAATTTTTTTTAATTAAACATTTCTTTTTTTTTGGTAAATGTACGTACAAATTTAAAATTTCCTCTTTAAATATTGCTTAAATTACAAGTTATACATTATAATTAATATTTACCATTTAATAATAAACATTCTTGTGGGAGTTTATTTTTTTTTAAATATCATTTTTTTATATATATTTAAAAAATGTAGTTTTTTTTCGAAATAATATTGCTTTTTTTGTTGCGTTAAAATCCAAAAATTGTGCGATTTAGGTTCGAAGAACGAAAAAAAAAGAATAATTAAACGAGTTTTAGAGTATTTCGGTTTTCGCGATTATAATAATAATTTTGGTATACACGGCACACATTATGGAAGCACATAATTTTTTTAAAAATATTAACAGCTCTGTTAAAAGTAAATCTATTTTAAAATAAGGTCTCTTATGGGAAGACATAATTAATGATCAGTGCGGTTCGTGAAAGAAATTTTTTTTTTGCAAAAACTAAATTTTATGCAATAATCAAGGTGCACGGAGTGCACCCGGCCAAGTTTTAAGTTTTAAGTTTTTTTGTGAACCCGGCCAAGTTTTAATTTTTTTTTCGGACGTGAATATGTCTTTTTCTTTCAATAACAACACCATTTGAATTTTTTTTTTCTTTTTTTGCGAACAAATATTTACACCGAATTATATAATTACAATAAATTAAGGTAGGTCAATCACCTAATATTTTCTAAAATAAATTTGGAATGTATTACTTTTAATATATATTGTACTCACAGCATTCGTTTTACCTTTTTTTTATATTTTTTTAAATTTTAAACTTTTTTTTTGTTTCAAATTGATGGTTTTTCAAGGTAAAATCCCGAAAAAATGATCGACGACGGGAATGAAAACTTTGTTTTTTTTGGATGGTCGAAATTTTTTCGATTCCCGACGTCTAAAACTAAAAAGAATTTTTTTTTTTTTTACGAAAAAACGAAGATGAACAAATAAACAATCTTTTTTTTATCCTACAAATTTTACACGGATATGAACAAAGCGTTGATAATATTTTCCTTTTTAAATACGGGAAAAATAAAATTATTTTAATAACGGTTTGATTATGTACATAAAATCAATTAATTGGGTAAGGAATCCTTAAATATTAACAATTATTGCGTGCTACACATTGTAAACAGCCGTACTACTTTACATTCATAACTTTTTTTTTTCGGTTTTTTTTAAATTGTAATTTTATTTTAAAAACATAATTTTAATTTTCTTTTTTATGTAACACTTTTTGATTTTAAATTTGTTACTTAATTTAGCGAATCGGGAGGAATTTAAAAGAATTTTATCAAAGATAAAGTTTTGGAAATTGAATTTTTTTTAAAGTTTTGTTTTATCATTAGAAAAATATTTTATTTTTTTTTTTCGAACTTTGCCAGTATTAAATTTAAGATTTAACCGCTAAACGAGGGGTCGGATGAGAATAGTGGAGGCAGTGCTGGATTAACAAGCAACTAGAATATGTTAAAGATTTTTTGTGGGGAAGGAGAAGATGAATTAAAAAATTTTCCAAGCTGAAAAGCCTTGGGTATAATCGGTAGCAATTCTCGTCCGGCTAAGAGTTTTTTCTTTGTTGGATTTAATTAATCAATCACGGGGTGTCAAACGAAGTTGAAAGCTCATTTAAATATTATATTTGTGATGGCGATACATTTGAAATATATCGATAAGTCGATATATCGATATTTGAAATTTTCGATAACGATAGGTCGACATATTTATCGATAAAACTGTAATGCTTAATTTTTTGCTTTAAAACAGAAATTTAAAGCTGATGTTATAAATAAAAGAAATCAACATTTTCTTAAAGTCAAAATTCAAGATGGCGGACGACAGACTCTCAAATACCTCTATCTTGAGTCCTTAGTGAATTGAAACATTTAAAAATTGGAAGAGAATTAAAATTAGAGAGAAAATTAACTGGAAGGCACGTTAAGCAAACGTTTGAAAAATTATTTTTTAATTTTTAAATTCGACTCGTTTAGAAATTAAATCATCCAAGCGAAAATAGCGTAAGGCTCTTTTTTTTTTCTTATCATAAGTCTTCTTTTTTTTTTAAGTATTATTCTGCAAAATAAATTTTTAAAATTCACCGATTCTTTTTTTCTTTATTATTTAAATTAATTTTAACCTACTTTTTAATATCCCTTAATTTGAAATTCAACATTTATATATATTTTTTTCTTTTTAAATTACAATTTTTTCCAACAACTAGTAAAATTTACATTTTTTTTTTTAATTATTCTTCTCGTAGAGAAATAAATGGTAACTTTCTTTGCTTCATTAAAATAATTTTCTTTTAAAATATATATTCAATTTTTTTTTCATTCTTGTACTACTTTTAAATTTCTTTTTTTGGAAGACTGTTGGAAACATGGAAGCGTTTTGATTTTTATGTTTTTTCTTTTCATTTTTTTAAATTTAAATCTAGCACCAAATGGAAAAAAACATCTAAAATCATAAAACTCTATTTTACTAACAGAAAAATAATTTTCTTCATTTTTTTTTAAATATAATATATATATAATTTTTTTTAAATCATATGTTTTTTATTGATATTCTTTGTTGGACAATTCTGTCATTTAAAAAAAATCTTTTTAAAGCAGCTTAATAAGAAAACTTATTACTTAACTTTAAAAAGACTCTTTTTACGATAGAATTTCAGGTCGAACATATTATAACATGTTAAAGAGAATAGAATGTCACCTATTATTTAACATGTTAACATATTAACACATATAACGTGTATCGTGACTTTTAACGTGTTGGTTAATATGTTAGAAGTTAATATAATCAAGTTTAATATGTTAGTTAACATGTTAAAAGAATAGCATGTCACCTAACGTGTTAAATAATATATCATTTAACGTGTTAAATAAATGTCAAATTATTTAACATGTCAAAAAAAATATTCACGGAAAACCGCACTTTTACTGTGATTTAATTATATAACAATTATATATCTGTTACGCAAGTTCTTATTTAAAAGGTTAAATGAATAACATATGTTTAAAGAATTTCATGGCACATAACATATTAAATAATTAGTTAACATGTTATAAAACACGTCTTAGATCATGTTATACAGCTTGCTAATTAACATGTCAAATAAATAAACAACATGTTACTTAACGTGTTAAGTGCGTATCATGTTCTTCATGCTAAATAACATGTTAAGTAAATAGCAGGTTAGTTAACATGTTCGTGAGGAATATAACATATTATGTTACATGATGAATTATGTAAAACGTTAAAAAATTAGGTAACAAATTGCAGTGCTTGGTTATGCTGTAGGTTCCACATTAGTGTTAGTTAACATGTTATATAACATGTGCGCTCTGAAATTCCACAGTTACAATCTTTTTGAAGTAATGTAACAGGGTAACCTGTTACTTTGCTCCAAAATGATAATTTTTTTTTAAAGTCTTAAAAACTAGAATCGTAACGCATTCTCCTTTTCAACGATTTTTTTTTTCTAAATTCTAAAATTTTTATAGTTTTAAGCCTAGTCTAAGGCAAGCTTTTGGAAAGTTCCATAGCGTTATTTTTTTTTTCTCTCTATTTAATCTCTCTAAACCCACGTCAATTATGATTTTTGTTACAATTTCGTAGGCTATTTAAAAAAAAAAAAAAATCAAAACTGTCTCAAACTGCACATTTTAAATAACCAACTTAAGTCGATTATAATTTGACTAGAACAAAGAACATGCCAATAATCATAACCGACTTACAGGAAGCTCAGTTTTCACGTTCCCCTTTTTTTTTTTCCTGTTGGGAAATAAAATTCTAAATTTCAATCGAATAACAAAATTCACATTTGAAATGGACGCAAACAGTTTCCGGAAGAAATTGATGGTTTTTTTTTCTTTTTTTTTTTTTTCTTTTTTCTTTTCAACAAAAATAAAATTAATATCGTCGTTGTTTTCTTTTTTAACTTAAAAATAAACCCCTCTTAATGAGCAACAAGTAACTTTTTTTTTAAATTTATTTTTTTAAAGGTCGTGCCCTAAGCGATCGAATTCGGAAAGAAGGAAATCTACGTCGGCTTCGGTGACTGCAGCACTTGAAATGATGTTGCGGAAAAAGTTTGGACGACGTTCGTCTGGTTGGTAACCGACCATTATAGTTCCTGCTTCCATCATTCTGCCTTTCAGGATCGGACAGATCTGGAAAACAACGGTGAGTTAATAAGAATTAAAAAAAAAAAAAGATGGCCCACGTAAGGATCACTCCGTGTTTTTTTTCTATGATTCACGTTTTTCGCGTAAGAGATCTCGTTATTAACTTATCTTTTCGCAAAAAACGTCAAAAAAGTGTATAAAAATGTATTTCTGTCAAATATGTAGCAGTTTTTGAGTTAAGAGTATGCATCAGTGAAATTTAAGCGATCGTCGATTTATAAGTTAAGCATAAGCGGAAAAATTAAATCGTGGCAGCAGGCAAGTGACTGATATAGTGACTCATAACTTCTTAACGTCATAATGTCTTAACTTACTTTCCCCAACTTCTCTTCTCGATCTTTGTTATGCGGAACATTTCGTAATCTCGTTGGGATGTACCAAAAGCTGACGTTGACCATTTCCGGTTCCAAGATTAGGTAGAATTTGTCTGGCATTTCTTTAATTTTTTGGACCATGTACTCGGATAACTCCATTAATCTGTCCATGTGTCTTTCAAATCCGTCGTCACCCTGAGAATAGATAGGGACTTACTTAATTTATTGTAATGTAACAGTAACAAGAAGTTTCGCTTTTAAAGCAATATCACCATTAACATGGGTCCCTGATCATGTATTCCCTATAAGAAAAATCCTTCTATTAGACGTCTAAAAGCCTTCTAAATTTCGGACGGCTAGAGCTATTAGCCTTCTATATTTGGGCTATATAATGTCTAAATAACAGCTATTTAGCAAAATGTCACAGCTAATAGAAAGCTAATAGACGTCTAGTTTTCACTTCTATTTGATGTCTATATCTAGAAAGCTAATAGACGTCTACTTCATACCCCTATAAAGCCGTTCATTAGGCATTCCTGGGGCTGTTTATTATTAGTAGTTGTACCTAGTGAAAGCAAAAGCAGACAAAAGTTGAAATAAAAAACATTCAAATTTATTGTTTTATAAGTAAAAAAGAAAAGAATCAAAAAATCGTAATTCCACTCAGTCTTTCCTGTATTTCGCATTTTTCAAAAATTTTCTGCAGTGGACCTTGAAATCCTCTTCACTAAATTTTTTGTGAGTGGCAGTTTCTGAAAAAAAAATTAATAAAAAAAAAATGAAATTATTTAATTAATTAATTATTAATTAATGAAATGAAATTATAGTTACCTTTCATAAGGGAGCAAATAATGAGCTCCTTGAATTTCTCCTTGCCCTTCGCTCCGTCATATGAAAGAGACATGTTGACACTATCCTTAAGTAGAGCTTTAAACATGTTTCTCACTAGGTTCTTGATCGAGTTCCCGCCTAAACTTCTCAAATATATTCTCTAAAAATAAAAATTTACGATTAATACAGTATAAAAATTTCTCTTACTGTCACAAAATAACTTACTAATTTTGTTCTGCTCCTCTTTTTTGTTAACAATTCCTCAAAATCACTGAGTTGTTCCAACGTTTTTATCGGAAGCCATCTAAGCACTTCGTTCTTTCTTGGCGAATTGCTGGCTGACTCACTACTCATCTCCTTTAAATAAGATAAGATCAACTGTATACCTTTTTCCACCTCTGTTAACCTGCTGTTCATCCCAATAAAAAGTTGGACCATTTTATTTTTAGGATTTTTTGCTAAACAAAAATTTGAATAAAATATTGAATATTGATTATGAAAAAAAGACTTAATTTTGTGGAGTATGAAAAAAAAAAGACTTACAAGAAATGCTGCTACGAGGAGAATCTTTTGTTGGAGTTAACTGCGAGTAAACTGGAGTTGATGTTTTTGGAGTTGATGTTTTTGGAGTTGATGTTTTTGGAGTTGATGTTTTTGGAGTTGATGTGACAGGTGTGACAGATGTGACAGGTGGAACAGGTGAGACCATCACAGGAGAGCTTTGACGACGAGGAACAGCATTTTTTTCCGGAGGAGTGCTTTTCGCCAACGGAGGAGTGCTTTTCGCCAACGGAGGAGTGCTTTTCGTGCGAAAAGCACCAGATGCTGACGGGGAAGCATGAATACTCAGAGGAGAAGAAGCTGAATAGTCTGAAAAAAGAAAAAAAAAATTAGCGAAAAATAAATTAATAAAATAAAATTTTATTTTGTATTACTCGTTTCCTTCTCTAGGCAGTTTTTTTAAAACCTGTTTTACGCCGCTTCCCTTAATAAAAAATAACTTACAGCGCCAGAAATTCTAACTATATTTGCGTTCAAATCAGGCCTTGAAGGGACTTTTGTCTCTTGCATCCCTTTGTGTAGTTATACTGTATAATTTTATTTAATAAGCAAGCTAAATCCCTTTCCGGATTCCTTCCGTCAATTTAAAAAATAAATTATTTTTACGAAAATTTATCATTTTCAAAAATTAATAAATTGTTAATATTTTACATACTGTATTATTACTATTGCGAAACAATGTTTTTATTGATTAATTAATTTCAAAAATGAAAAAACAATGAAAAAATTATTGAAAAAGAATCAGGAGTGAAAAGAGTAATAATGTTAATAATTAATTGAACACTTCGATAGGTCGATTAACTTAATTATGAAATAAGTTATGAAAAGGATTTCCGAGAAAAAAAATTATAGGCAGATTTCTTTTACCTGAACTTTCGTCGCTGGAAAGTCCTGATTTTCCAACACTGCCAACGTCTGAATCTGATGTCGCTTCCAAACGTAATCTTTGAGCGGATTTCCTTTCCGGCTTTCGTAACTTCTTTTCCAAAGCTTTAGTCGTTTTAATGCCTAAAATATTTTTAAAAAATTTATTAGTCCAGTATCTTAATTTTCGTTTCTTGCCCCGTTAAATATGTACTGCATTCGTGAATAGGCAAATATATTTCATTGACCCATAATCAAAGTGAAGGTTGAAGCTTTCCTTCCACTAACAATTTTTGGATCAAAAATAGTTTAAGGTTACGGACCGACCGCGGAAGAAGGGTCGTTTTTTTTAAATAAATACTACAATATGAAAATACCTGATGTTGATGGTTTCTGCAACTCTCCGATTCTGCCATGTTCTGAATTTAAGGCTGTCTCCAGATGTGGTCTTTTAGAAGATGTTGATGGTTTATGCAACTCTCCGATTCCGCTATCTTCTGAATTGAAGGTCACTTCCGCATGTGATCTTTTAGGAGATTTTTTAGGAGATTTTGATGACTTTTGAACCTCTTCTTCAGAAACATTACTGTTTTTATTACCTGAAAAATTTTAAAAGCAAATAAGATTTTTAAAAGCATTTCCTGGCTGAAAAAATTTTTTTAGTCTAGATTCTTCTTTCAAAATTTTGTGTCTAAAGAATTTTTAAACTAATTTTTTTTCCCAAACTTTTTAACAAATCGATTGTTTAACTTTTTTTTTCCTAGTGTTCGAAAGCCTTGCGCCCCCCCAGCCACATTTACATCTGATATCACAACACTAATTTTAGTGGCTCCAGAAATAATTACAAGTTCAGTATAGTGTGTTTTTTTAACCAGCCAAGAAGTATGATCTGCATTAATATTGAAGAGGCAAATATCTTAATATTTGCGAAATTATATGATCCAAGCTTTTTCTCCCCAACGTCCAACGTCCCCAACGTCATTTTTGAGTGAGAAATAGTACAAGGTCACAGACCAACCAGCAGCCATAAGACAAAGTATCGTGCTTTCAATAAATATTGCATAATATAAATACTCAAAATAATAATGGTAAAAATGTGTTGAAGTGAAAAAGTAAAAATAATAATATAAATCCTAATTTTTAAAAATTTAGCAATATGAAAATACCTGCTGTTGATCCTCCATCATTGAAATAATTAGGCAACCCAGGCAATTTATCATTTTCTTTCACGGTTTTATTCTTTCCCGTATGTTTGTGATTTTCCTTTTCACTATAATCGGTATCCTCATACTCGAAGCTATCACTTAAATTCTTTTTAGCTTTACTCGCTCTATTTTTACGAGAGTTCTTAGCTGTTTCTGCGTCGGAGGTTGGCACATCAGACTGTTTTTCACAAACTGATATTTTGTTGACAGCATCTTGCAAAATATCTAAAAAAAATGATAAGAGGATATTAGACAGATTAGTGCAAAAAAGAATAAAATTTCTTTGAAAGAGCTAGGTACTTTAACAATAATTATTGGCAAGAAGAGGTGATCCTGACAAAAATAAGTGTTACTAATTCACCTCGGGTAATTTGGTGGTAATAATTTCTACAAAACTCCCAAAAAATTTAAAAAAAATTGGAAAATAATGCTAACTTTCATTTCCAATTTAACAGTTTTCAAATCAATTAATTTTTCTCTTTTAAAATAAATTAATATAAAATTGAAAATAGGGTAAAGCATTTTAACATAAAGAAAATGTAATGGAATAATAAAAATAAAAAAATCTTGAAATGACCACTATGCTTTGGAAAAAGAAACAAAAGTTATGTTTATGATAAAAAATAAATAATTGGTATTTACCTGACTGATACATAATCCTCTTTATTTTATATTTTACCCAATTGTCCTGTATAGCATGTCTCTTTTGCATGGCATTATAATAGCTTAATTTTGTTTTAAATTTATTTCGAGGCCAACAAGACGTACTATTTTTTTCGTCAATCCAACTAGAAGAAACCACATCGACAGAACCATCGTCAAATTCCACAATTACAAAGCTTTTCATTTTTAAAATTTTTCAAATCTGAAAAAAAAAAAAATTTTTTTTAAATTAAAATTAAAATTTGTTTAGGTGATTAACATAAAGGGTACCTTGTAACAATGTGATATTATAAAAATGTTAAAATGATTCATTTGAAACCTTTTTAGCTTTAATTTTCAGTATGTAGTAACGTTAAAGCAGCAAATTTATTTTCCAATGGGATAAGGAGACATTTTTTTTTCATCTGTCCTATTAGCCATGTTTTTTTAACAGAAGGATCTTCAACTAAAAATTCTCCTATTTTTTCTGAGGGAAAGTCTCCTAACATGAATAAACTTTTCACTGATTTAAAACTTCTTCCCACAATCTGATTTCCTAAAACTTCATCAACCAAAATCACTTCACTACTGTCTGTCAGCCAACAGTTATTCACATTATCACCCGGAATCATTTCACAATTGTTAATTATAATTTTGCCAGCACTAGGTTTATTTTCACTGGAATTTTTATTTTTAATTGTACAATGATCTTTCTCATAATATCTGTTGAATAGCTGCTGAAGAGGCTTGTCTCCTTTCCTAATAAGGTTTTTCATCTGGAATAAATAATTTTCAAATTTAAAAGCCGAAAACTTATCCATATTCCCATGATTTCTAACATCCTCCGGTAAATGATACAAAGTATGAACATTGTGTGAGATGTGTTCTATCCTATAAAGTTGCCCAAAAGTTTGAACGAAATACTCAAATAATTTTTCTGCATAATTAATATCTTCATTGCTTGAATTTTCCATACTCAAAATCCTACAACCAGTGTGCAAAACTAAAAAGTGTTCATAGATGTCATCTTTTAAAATGTTTTTGAAAATCACAGCTCCCGTATAAAACAAAATTTGCCTGAATTCAACACCTTTAAAATATTTCACATATTTTAGACTTCTACATTTCCTCTTAAATTCTTTTGGTAAAGCTTTTTTTATCACATTCTCTAAATAATAAGAAATTTTTTCGATGTCTCTACATTGCAGCTTGCAACGAAATATTTTGCCTGCAATCCAAAGAAGTATTAGCTTTTTCATAATACCTAAACATAATGCATGCAAATAATCTATCACTGTATTTGTAACTAACTTAATATTTTTGATATTCACTAAATCAGTTTTTCCCATATGAAAGTAGTCATCTGAAAACTCGTTAAAAGCTTCATTAGTTCTTGGCTTTCCTTTCTCAGGAAAATAAGTCCTATGATCATTGTTATAACCAGCGACATCACATTTTGAACAGCTGTGGTATCCAGTGTGGCCTTTAATTTTCAAAGTAAAAGATTTAGCAGGTGCATCCAAAACAAAAGCTTTTATTTCAGGAACAAATTGTTTTCCTCCCATTAAAATTCCATCCTTTGTTAAAGATGCTACTTCATCTATAAAATCTTTCAGAAACTCGTTAGAATCCTTGGGTTTTTCTAATCCAGCATAAATACCTATTACAAAAACAGTATCGGTTCCACAAATATTACCCAAAATGGGCCACAAACATTTTGCAGATGAATTTGTAATCGGTAACCCATCAATGTTGATTTGCAGCTGAATATTATTATCAGGTAATTTTAATGTTGGTATATGCTTTTCCAATTGGTCCTTCAAACCAAAGTGTAAATATTCTCCTGGTTCAACCTTTCTAATTTTAGAGCTAAAAATTTTTGACCTGGGGGTTTTAAGTAATGTTTTCACACATTCAGGAAGATTTGCTATTTCGTAGTCTTCTTTTAAAATTTTCAGCAGCAGATTACCATCTCCCTGTGGCACTCTACAATTTACAAGCCAGTCTGCAAGCCTTTCATGGCTTTTTGAAACATTCGAATCAGAACCCAGTAAATCATCAAAATCATCTATGTCTTCATATTCTTCCTCGTCATCAGAAAAATCTATTTCCTCTTGAGCATCAAACCAATAATTTTCATCTTTCTCTGCCTCCAGTTCCAAAAGTTCTTCCAATTCCTGGATATAATTTGTAAATTCTTCGTTATTTAGAAATTCATATAGACCTGTTCCAAGTTCTTCTAAGTCCTTGTTGGAGAAACATAAACTTTCATTCTCTTTCGGTTCTTGATTAGGTGCATCACCGTTATTATTTTGTTCCTTAGAATCCCTTGCAGTGAAAAAAGTTAAGTTTCCATTTATTTCAGGTTCTTGAACATGTGAGTCACCATTTTCATTTGGTTCGGTAAAGTACCTGACATTTGCATTGCCATTTACATCCACATCAAGGATTTCGTCGTCTTCAAAAAGTGACAATAAATAGGGTGCAAATTGGTTAGTAATTCGACGGACCTGCCGATTGGAAATATCTTTCGGCATTTTTTCATAACCAAACCACGTAAAGTAAATTATTGCATAAGACACCTAAAAAAAACAATAATACGAAAGCATTTTAAAAAAATGATGTACTTGCCTTATTTTCTTACCGTTGAACATCAATATCGGCTTATTAATTTCAAACTCATAAACTAATATCCGAAATTTGTTAAAAATTATAAACCCGCATGTGCCTTCGGGATGACTCGCAAAAAAACATCACTGTCTACGTGGCAGGAAATGACGTAACGCACGCCCTTGGTTCTCTATCCTCATTGGACGAAATTTCTGTGACGTATTTCCTGTTATTGGTTCTTGAAAGGACAATTTCTTAAATATTTACTTTTAGTCGAACATCATGGTGGATTAGAATATGGCATATGTTGGAATAATTTTCATTAATTATTAATTATAGAGGTTGTTAATTATAAAAGTGTAATGGCATTTCCGGTAAAAAATAGTTTTTTTCCCCTTCTCCATTTCAGATATAAACGTAGTTCTAGACCTAGTGGATTATATTTATTTTCTATTATTGTTATTTTTTTTCCGGTCATCTTGTGTATCCATTTGATTCAGATGAAGTGAAATAATTTTTTTGTTTAAATTCTAAAAATGATTTCAGCGGCGAGGTTTATTTCGGAGAAGATAAACAGGTACGCATTGTAATTATTATAAATGTAATTTCCTTTCTAAACATTCCATTCTTTTTCTTAGAGAAAATAATGTATTGGTGAGTTCGACATTGTAACCGTGTCTAGTATTACTTATAAAACCGTGAAATAAAAATTAAGTTTTTTTAAAAAAAAATTTAGTTCAAATTTACTTGAAATTAAAAGAAGTTTAGTAATAAGTACAATTGAAAACCGCTTAGTAAAAAACTGGTTCAGTAAAAATTTCTTTAAAATTAAGTTAACTTTTTTAAAAAACCCGACTTTGAAAGCAAAAAAGATTTTTAAAAAATCATAAAAAAACTTTAAATAAAAATTTAAAACTGCCAACGTTAAGTGGTTGACCCAAATTAATTTTAAAATTGTAATTAATAAAAAATTAGCAATAAATAGAAACGAAAATAAATAAATAAATAAATACTAACCATTAAAATATGATAAATTTGAAAAAATTTTGTGTTCATAATATGTTTATTATAATTCACCATTCATTCTATCTTTAAGTGAAAATTAAATAAAAGAAAGAGTTACATAAGTTTGTTGTCTAGCTAAAACAGACTTTTTGGTTATTGGACGCTTGAGAAAAATATATTCCATAAAAGCTAAAAAAAAAATATAATGGACAAGGATGGTGGGACCCTTTTTAATAACGATAACATTACCACCTTTAGATCATAAATTGAACGTTGTATTTTTTATTTCATTCTTATGGCCATTTCGGATCACTTGTATCTATCATCAGAGAGGAGCAAAGATAAACAAATTACGGAATTATGGATTACAGAATTTAATCGTTTATCCTTGCTGCTCTCTGATGATATATAAATACAAGTGAAATGGCCGTAAGAATGAAATAAAAAATACAATGTTTAATTTGATATAAAGGTGGTGCTTTTATCATTATTTAATGGACATCTTGATTTTTAAAAAATTACACCTGAGTTAGCTTTTATGACACTTCGGAAAAAATTTATACATTCAAAGCTAAAAAACATCTAATGGATGTCTTGATTTTGACAAAAATTAGACCTGAAATTAGCTGTTTATTAGACTTCTAATAGAAGTCTTGATTTTACTAGAATTAGCCCTAAGGTTAGCTGTTTATTAGACGTCTAATAGAAGTCTTAATTTTTACAAAAATTAGCCCTAAGGTTAGCTGTTTATTAGACATCTAATAGAAGTCTAATTTTACAGCTAAAAATTTAGCTGTAATTTAGACGGCTAAGGCTAATTTGTTCTGATAGGGTTACTCAGTTAGTCAGTGCATGTTGTAACATGCAAACTGTGTACAAAATATTCAATCACATGGCGGGGCGTGTTCAAGAATTTGAAATATATTATAATCTAATCTTTTCCTTCTGAAAATTTTTGCAAAAATTTTCGCTAGGCTTTGTGAAAAATCGTCGCTTAGTGACAAAAATTTACAACATGCTCTGCAATTAGTGGGTGCTCTGCTCGGGAAATCCTGGGGCGGGAATCGGCTCTTGGAACGGGAGTACGCAAAAGAGATGCATAAATTATGAATAAAAATCATGTACAAATCATTTTAAAAAATTGCACATTCATAAAAAATGCATAAATAACTACGCGTAAAATGAGAAAAAAAATTGAGCAAACATAATATTTGCAAATTCCTCGCGGTTTGAGAATATTAAAGTCACTTATATCCCTTTTATCATTAAAATGCTGACGTTCTTAAATTTTGAAAAATAATTTTCGTCTGCAGCTTTTTTGAAGTTATTGTTTATATTTACGCTGGTAGATATATCAAATTTTTGCTTTGATATAACAAAAAAGATTTAAAAACGGGCCAATTTCAAAGCATCTGCCTCTTATAGAGCTTTTTAGCTCCAATTTTCGCATTATAATCGACCTTTTCGAAAAAAAAAAAAAAGGGAAAGTAAATATAAACAAAAGAGCAGACGAAAAACTTATCGCCTAAAAAAAATGGATGTTCCAAAAATATTAAAATGTGTAAAATATAAATTTTGAATTGAAATCCTGGGCATACGAAGTCCCTTGAAAAAGTACGGTAAGCGTAGATAGAACCTAAAACCAATTATTTAGCGCCTGTGGGACGTAGATTTTTAAGATTTGCGTCGTAGTGGCAGTAAAAATTATGTAAAAAATGTCGGAAAACGGCAACGATTTGCTTCTTTCATTTTCATTATTTGTCGATTTTAAAAGCTTTAATTGTCAATTTTCGAGTTCCACAGGCGCTCCAGAATCCATTTAGGGATCTAGAAATACATTAGTTGTTCGATTTAGAAGCCATTTCATGATTTAATAAGTGTTTAAAGTTTTCCGGTTCGGTCCATTTAAATAACCCGTGGCCATGTTTAGTGAAAAAAAGGGAATAAGTGCACTTTAATATTCTCTCATGGAACCATTTTTAAAAAATTATGCACATTCAGATCTTCATGCTTAAAAAAAATGCAGTGAAAAAATGATGCATGTCCATGCAAGCTTTTGTACAAATTATATAAAAATAATAAGTTTTAATGTGAAATTTTTGTACAGTTATTTTTGCAAAAATTCTACTTTTTTTTTTTTGCGTCTCTTTGTTGTACGGTGATTGATGCCTTTTCCATTTTTTGAACATGAATGGAAAATACTATTTTTTATTCCGAGGAAAAGGGTTGAAAAATTAACTGAAAAATTGATGACTTAAATCCGTATATGAATCAGGGCTGTAATTCCAATTCCGATTCCGATCCCGATCCCGATCCCGATCCCTATCCTGATTCTGCAGAATCTGGACTATTCATGAGTAAGATTCCAATTCCGATTCCAATTCCGATCCCAATTCCGATCCCTATCTCGATTCTGCAGAATCTGGACTGTTCATGACTATGATTCAGATTCCGATTCTGATCCCTAACTCGATTCTGCAGAATCTGGACTATTTATGAGTAAGATTCCGATTCTGATTCCGATTCCGATTGGTGGAAAAAAATTTGATATTCCGATTCTGATTCCGATTCCAACTAACAAATAGTTTAGCGATGCCGATTCCGATTTAAACTAAAATCAATTAACTGTAATAACGGTATTTCCGTGCTTTTTAAGTCAATTGAATCGATAATATTTTTTTGGATGCCGATACCGATTCCGATTCTGATTCTAATTCTGATTCCTATTTCTTCAGAAAAAAAGCACGGATTCCGACTCCGATTCCATTTTCTTTTAAAGTAACAAATTCCGATTTTGATTTCGATTCCGATTCCGAATAAAAATTAATCGGAATTGCAGCCTTGATATGAACTGCTCCTTATATGTACCGTGTAAGAGAGAAAATCTAGCGAGGAAAGTATTTTTAATGCACTTATTTCCAGTAAGGAACATCGAAATTGGAGTTTACCTTTGCTCGCCACTGCAGCCACAATTTGAAAATATCATTATGCCGTCCGCATTGTATGACTTTATCCCCGGTATCATACCGCACGTCATATAATTTATCCTGCATGAAAAGATAAGCTGCATTCATGTTGTTGCAGCTCATGAGGAGACCCTGAAAAAAAAAACAAAAAATGTAATTGAAACGTTTCCAAATTCGTCCCGTAATGCAATATTCCGTCGGAACAAAAAAGCTTACATCTTCTTTAAAGTGAACAGTTGAACATTGAAGCAAAGCTCCCATTAATTTATGAGGATTCCAAGTCACCGATGAAGCTCTGAAAATTTCATTCAAAATGTTTAATGACAGCAGCTGTTGACAGCAGCTCGTTGAAAACAAAAGCATTTTGAAAATTGTGCAACTTCCGGAAATTAATGTTTAATCATGGCGCTTAAAAAGTCCTGATCTTTAACCCCCTCTTGCGTCCCACCCCCCACCCCCCTCTCCACTCGCTCCCCCTTACATGATTAATTAGTTACATTACTATCCAATTACCCCGGATTTAAGTGCTTTAAAACGCGGCGAGGATTTGAAAAAAAATTTCAATTACCCTATTTTTATCGGATCGACTCTTATATTTTTTTTATTTTTATTTTTATTCTATAAAAAGGAAAATTCCTGAAGTTGTTTATTGAGTCGGAGAATGTTTTGATTGAATTAAAAGTAAAAAAAAAAAGAGAGAGAGTTGTGAAATCCGCTTTTGTTTGCAGGGTGTTAAAAACAGATGACGTTTTTAGCCCGCATTGCGGCGCTCCCGGTTTCAAAAAGGGGAATTCTCACTGGGGCGCGTGTCTGACGAAAGGTCGAAAGAGGAAAGGGGTGGGGCTTTTTCCTCTTTTGCATCGAAAATCCTTCACCTCAATTTTGCAAACGATATCTTTGAGCTCGTCTGGCGCGGGCTCGGAAAACAAAAAAAAAATTTGTAGATCTCGAAGCTTTCAATATTTTTTTAAAATTTTCATCCTATATCTCCTCTATTTATTAGCATATTTTAAAAGTCACCCTAATAACAAAATCCAACCCCTTATGTAAACAATGTGTTCTCACTTGATAGCAAAGTTTATTATCAATTATTTAAATTTATTCGAAGGTCTCAAAGGATTTTTGTAATAATCCCTTAACGGATTTTTGATGAACTGATTTTTTTCTTTTTTTTTTCCCAAGAAATATTATCGCACGTTTTTTAAAGTTTAAAAGTTCCAATTTTTTTTTTTTTTTTTGTGAGGAAAGTTCTTGCATCAGCAAATTGAAGAATCATGTACCGTCGATTTTACGCCTCCCGGGGGAAGGTTCAATTTGATTCTCTTTAACACATGTCGGGTTCACATCTTTAATCAGTAATTGTTTGTGAGGTTGTCAATCCTTTCCTTGTCAAATGATTTTCCCGTTTGATTATTTTGATTTGTATTTACCTTTCGATCCCGGTCATTCTTGGATGCCTGTATTTTCTGGATAGTAAAAGGCCTCCTCCCCAAGCGGCCTGGAAGTAAGAAAAAAAAAGCCTGGTTTAAAATTTCTTCGTTACACACAGCATGGCTACTGCATTAAAAGTTACATTACCCAATAGTGATGCAAATTTTAATGCGGTTGCATCACTATTGGGTAATGCAGTTGCATCACTATTGGGTAATGCAACTTTTAATGCAGTAGCAATGCTTAATGCATTAGATACAGTACACATTCTGTATGTGCAATGTCTTTGCATTACCAGCAAATTCGCACTATTTGCACCACTTGTGTCACCACTGCATTGGTTGCATTATCGTACTTTTTTGGGAGTGAGAAGCCCTCCGATTAAATCGCAAAAATGGAAGAAAAAAAAGGGATGGAGACTAAATCCGAAGGGCTTATTTAATTTATGCGTTTTGAAGTGTACTTAAATTTGCATTATCTCTGCATTAAGTGAATTTTGCGTCAGCATTGCTACTGCATTAAAAAAATTGCATTAGCTCTGCATTAAGTGCATTTTGCATCAGCATTGATACTGCATTAAAAATTGCATTATCATTGCATTAGATGCAGTACCCCTTCTTTACGTGCAATGCCTATTGCATTACCAGCAAATTCGCACTATTTGATTCACTTGCATCACCACTGCATTGGTTGCATTATCGTGTACACTTTTTTTGGGCGTCAGTAGCCCCCCGATTAAATCGCAAAAAGGAAAGAAAAACAAATAAGACTAAATCCGAACGGCTTATTTACTTTATGCATTTTTGTGTGTACTTACGTTTGCATTATCTCTGCATTAAGCGCATCTTGCATTAACATGCATTAGCATTGCTACTGCATTAAATAATCGCATTACCATTGCATTAGATGCAGTACCCTTTCTTTACGTGCAATACCTTTGCGTTACGTGTATTGCATTACCACTATTTGCATCACTTGCATCACCACTGCATTGGTTGCATTATCGTGTGCACTTTTTTGCCTCTCGATTAAATCGCAAAAATGATTGTCTAGCTATGACTTGGAAAATGATGACGGTTTTGCCGTAGAAAATTTTGAAAATGCCTGATTTGTTTTTTAGACAGTGTGATTTTAATTTTAATTTACTGAATTATTTTTTCTTAAAATTTGTCAGCTCATTTCGAATTTGGCAGGTTCAAAAAAAGCACTTCATATAATTTCTGAAAAGATGTTTACACACAATTCAGAATTGTTAAGCGTTCATCAACGTACGCAATGGAGAAAAGAGGTTTGCTGAAAACGATATAGGAATTCCCGCAAATTCTTTACAAAGTTTCTTCCCTTCCCATGTTAATGCTAAAATGACAGAATAACATTTTCAGATAAATTTTAAGCTGTACAACAAATCAAGGCAAAGTTTTGAGTCCTGTAAGTTGTTCCACGATCAATTTCTCTTAATCCTTCAAGAGCGGAGTACTGCGAAGCTTTCGTCAATTTTTCGTAGCAGTGCTAGGATGGTTCATTTTAATTAAATCAATAAAATGGTTCATTTTACAAAAAAAAGGTATCAATTTTTTGGTTCTTATGGGATTTTTCCGAACTGGAAGCTCGATGAGGCACGCTTTCCCTTCTAGTAAAAAATTTTGAAAAAATTCAGGGAATCTCATCTCATACAAATAAAAAAAGTTAGGGGGGGGCACCTGCGAAAATCCAAACTTCGCCAAATAAGAACCACCCTAACCAGCACTCACTCCGAAAAAATATACACACCGTAGTACAATCAATGCTGTGATGCGAACTATGCGAATGCAGTGGTAACAGCGATGTAATTCCGATTCCGATTCCAACTAACAAATATTTTAACGATGCCGATTCCTATTCTGATTGATTCTGATTTAAGTCAAAATTTATAAACTGTAATAACGGTATTTTCATGCTTTTTAAGTCAACCTGAATCGAATATAATTTTTGGATGCTAATGCCGATTCGGAAGATTCCGAACTGTTTTCAGACGAGATTCCGATTCCGATTCCGAATAAAAATTAATCGGAATTGCAGCCCTGAGTGGCAGTGCAAAGTAATGCATGTAATGCACCTAATGAAGTGGTACTGAATCGAGTGCACAGATAATGCAATTTGTAATGCAAAGTAAACTGCACATCGATTTACATGAGTGAACCCTCGGACTTCACTCGTGCTGCCACTGCATCACAGATTGCAGTATATTAATCGCATTAGACCTAAAAACGCAACCGCTAAAAAATGTTGCTGCAACATTTTGTTCAACATTCTTTACCTACAGAAACATAGATTTTAATATGAAGTCAGACTTTGAAAAAAATGAAAACAAATTTTACGCGATATTTTTTAATGCATGCGAGTGATGCGGGTTGCCTGATATAAAAATCGATAGGCGATTTTACGAGCTCAGACGGCTATCGCCCCGTTTGAAAAAGAGATGCGCATTGTAAAATGAGATGCGTAATGTATAATTTTTGTAAAAATTACACAAAAATGATACATTTCTTGCATTATTTTTTTGTATTTATTTTGCAAAAATTTTACACACTTTTTGCATCACTTTTTCTAACGCAACGCTTCCGAGAGGCATTGTGGTTAAAGCAGAAAGTTTTTACTTACATCAACGTGCAACCATAGATTATATTTCTCTGCAACATCCGCAATTTCGTTAATAGGGTCAAACGCTCCTAATACAGTTGTTCCGGCGGTTGCGTTCACGAAAAATGGAATATGTCCTTTGGCTTTTCGTTCTCGAACAAGGCGTTCTAATTCCGATACAATCATTCTACCGCTGTAATATTAAAAAAAAAAAAAAAAATTAAGAAGGAACGGGGTCATCAATTTTTTTTTTTTCCTCTTCTAATTTTGCCTCTGGAGTCGATTTTGTTTGTCTTACTTTTCGTCTGAAGGAACTTCAACGCAATGATCCGTACCGAGACCGCAAACGGAAGCACAGCTTTTGATGGAATAATGGCATTGATCCGAAGTGAACATAACTAATTGACCGGGAATGGCGTCTATGCCTTTTTCTTTGTAATTAGGGAACATTTTATGCCTTGCAGCTAAGAATGCGTACAAATTTGATATTGAACCGCCTGGAAAAAAATTGGGAAAATTTTAAGATCTCGTGTTAAACCTGGTGCTCTGTCTCCATTGGACAATTAATTGTACCACCTGAAATGCTGTATATTTTTGGGCTTTTTTCTTCTGCTACCACTTTTTTTTTTCGTTTTCATTATTTTTTGTGTTTGAAAAAATAAAAAAAAGTGGTAGCAGAAGAAAAAAATTCCAAAAATATACAATAAATTGTATTGTACAATTATTTTTACAATATATTGATTAGAATCGATCGTACAATAAATTAATTACAATCGATTGTACACTAATTAACTACAATCGATTGTACACTGAATTAATTACAATCGATTATACAATAACTAATTACAATCGATTGTACACTAAATTAATTACAATCGATTGTACAATAACTTAATTACAATCGATTGTACACTGAATTAATTACAATCGATTGTACACTGAATTAATTACAATCGATTATACAATAACTAATTACAATCGATTGTACACTAAATTAATTACAATCGATTGTACAATAATTAATTACAATCGATTGTACAATAAACTAATTACAATCGATTGTACACTAAATTAATTACAATCGATTGTACAATAACTTAATTACAATCGATTGTACACTGAATTAATTACAATCGATTGTACACTGAATTAATTACAATCGATTATACAATAAACTATTACAATCGATTGTACACTAATTAATTACAATCGATTGTACACTAAATTAACTACAATCGATTGTACAATAAATTAATTACAATCGATTGTACAATAAACTAATTACAATCGATTGTACACTAAATTAATTACAATCGATTGTACAATAATTAATTACAATCGATTGTACAATAAACTAATTACAATCGATTGTACACTAAATAATTACAATCGATTGTACAATAACTTAATTACAATCGATTGTACAATAAATTAATTACAATCGATTATACAATAAACTAATTACAATCGATTGTACACTAAATTAACTACAATCGATTGTACAATTACTGGTGGTACAATTAATTGTACCCCTCAATTAATTGACCAATGGAGATAAGGACATAAATTTTTTTTTTTTTCATTTCCAGCTGAATTTACCTGGAGCTAAGATTGAATCCCCGTTTTCCCAACCATATCCTATGAGTTGCCTCATTTTTTTCATGACGACCGTTTCCATGAGGATGAACACTGGAGCGATTTCGTATGTGAACATGTTGGTGTTGGCCGTGGCCGTGAGCCATTCCCCCGCCATCGAGACTAAATCTAATCCGCATGAAAGTTGATTGAAAAATCTCGGATGACCTGAGAAAGAAAAAGAAAAAAAAGTAAAAATAAGGGGAAAAAGGAAAACAATTAGGAAATAAACAATAATACCATCGTAAACGTCATCGAAGGGGAAGTTTTTAACCCCGAAGAGATGGGACAAGTCAGACGTAAAATTGCACCCGAAGTTTTCGGACAAACAATGGATTATCGGAATGAAATTGGAACCGGAACCGGGAGAGTGCGAGTGACGTTGATCGAGATTCATTTTTTCTCCTTTTTTTTTTTTTTTTTTCAAATTTTCGCCGATTTTTTTTTAAACAAAATATGCATACAAAGGATTTTTTTTTAAAAAGGAAAAAAATGCGCGCCGATACATTCTTCGGTTTTGTTATTTAAAAAAAAAAAATAGAGAAAAGTGGGAAGGGGGTGGGAAATAGGGTTTTCCCCATTTCGTTCGAGATAAAAAGGAACATTCCAGGTCTCATTCCAAGAGTGAAGAGTATTACTTAAAGGGGGTTGGAATCCAGGATTATCTCACAGGAAGAGCAGCTTGTCCAGGAAAGAAGGAGGAAGGAGGAAGGGGAGGGGGGAAATTAATTCCCTGGGGCTCGGGAGTGAAGTATCCCATTAATAAGGGTGATTTTATACGCGGTGGCGTTTAAAGGCGCGCTGCCTTTTCCGAAGGAATTAAGGGGTTTGCTTTTTATTTTTCTTCGATTGTGTAAGCTTTATAGGTTGGGGGATTTAAATTAAACGCATTCTTTCCGTTTGTAAGAGCTGTAATTAATTTAAATGCAGGAAAAATTGGCTGTGGGTATTAGTCATAGAAGTAGCGAAGATAACGTTTTTTTTTTTTTTTTTTGAGGCTCATGAGTAAGAAAAGAAAGGAAAAAAATTCAGTTATGAAAGAATCTTTGGTCTTATCGACTGTTTTTAAAGAAATACTGATCCTGATGAAATACTGGGAAATTTTCTTTGATTTTCCGGGACAATTTTTAAATTTCGGCCGTTAAAGGGTAATAATAGAATGAACATTTTCTCTTTTCTCCAGGTTCAGTTTCTTTTTCCCTCAATTTTATCCCTTCTAAATTCATTTTGCTTCAGATCCCGAATATCCCCGAAATCAGGTTCCTTCCGAAATCACCCGTTTTGGAAGAATTGGTAAAATTGAAAAATTTTTTAAAATCTTTATTTTTTTTCAGCTTTATTTTTGATACTTTATGAAAACTTTTGTTTTAAAAATAAATTACAATTCCTTTTTTCTTTCTTTTTTTCAGGTAAGTTGTATGCTTGATTATCACACTGAGGAGTTATTAGGCGCCGGAAAGATATGAGACGGAAGACATGAGAAATATAATTCTGTACTTCAGTGCAGAACTAGACCAAGTCCATTCAAGGATTGCAACTTCTTATTTCTAATCCGACTTTACAAAAGGTATACAGGCTCAACAATTGGCAGTGCTGATTTTATGCCTTTTGCTAGCAAGTTTATTCTGTTAAGAGCGCGCATGAGTGAAAAAGCGATCATCAATTCATAAGTTAAACACAAGCGGAAAAATTAAATAGGGTTGTTTCACATAATTTAATTAAATTTTTTAAACCGCCTAAAAAGTTAGAGGAAAAAATAAAAATGTATTCTGAGTTGTAATTTTTTTGTTTTAACTTGTCATTAGCTCAAAAAAATTTAAAAAATCGGGCGAAAAATTGATGCATTTGAAACGATTTCGAAAAGCGGGACAAAAACAAACGGACTTCTTTTAACCAATTGTTTTTATCGTTCTGTTATTTGCCGTCAGTGCATAATAAAAAATACATAGTCGCTAATTCTCAAGGTGCAGAACGATAAAAACAATTAGTTCAAAAAAGGCCATCCCGCTTTTCGAAATCATTTAAATTCATCAATTTTTGGCCCAATTTTTTTTATTTTTTTTTCTACTAATGACAATCTGGAACTAAAAAATTTCAACGCATAATGCTTTCGTATTTTTTCTCGAATTTTTGAAGCGGTTTAAAACATTAAATTAAATTGTGTGAAACAACCCTATTGTGGCAGCAGACAAGTGACTGATGCATATTCTTTACAAATTCAGAAAATTTAACTCGCAGAAGACATTAATTCGAGTTGGCAACGTTTGTATATACTTGTAAAGCCACGTTTGAAATATGAAGTCGGAATTCGTGACAGAACTTGGTCTAGTTCTGCACTGAAGTACAGAAGGTTGAGAGGTCGAAGAGGAGTTCAATGCTCCTCACGAGAGGGGGTAGAACCTTCTTCGCCCGCCCCCCCCCCCCCCCCCCCCCCCCCACCCCCCCCCCCCCCCCCCCCCCCACCTGCAGGCCTGGAAGATGTATTCCTGAGCCTGAGGCTTGCTCTGACATAATCACCGCGATTACAATGCTTTGCGATATATAGAATTGTGCAGCCCTAGAGTTTCTTTTGGTGGCCCGTAGCCTAGTTCATAGCGCGCGCTCGACTCTCCAATAATGAGATGCGACGCGTCGTGCTTCTATCCTAGTTCACAGCTAGGAATTTTTCTCAGGTCAAAACTAGTGCGCTAGTCAGAAAATCAACGGTCACCACCCCTCGGAAGGCAATGGCAAACCACCGAGCGGTAACTGCCTAGTAAAATCTCTCAAAAACAGCCGTTCGGAACCGGCGTTAAACTGTAGGTCCCATATGCCTGTGAGCGCACGCACAGGTGCATGTGAGAGATCACCACGCTCGTAATCGAGTAAAGGACTAAAAAGAAAAAGAAGAAGAGTTTCTTTAACTCTTTCTTATTTTTTAAAAACGAGCAACTACTTGGAGCCATAACTTTCCGAAAACCGATCTTTCGCAAAGGGATTTCGATCTTCACAGCCTTTTGGGGGTTTCCTCTTAAGGTGAGATATGTATAATCGAAAATCAAGCAAGCTGCGGAAATCTCTTTTTCCCCAGATAAAAAAAAAAAAAAAGATAAACCCTCATTCCATTTCATGTCAGTCTATAATATTCTTTCTATATTTCTTGTTTAACTCTTATCCCAGTAAGGATTTGAGTTGTCACATTGAAAGAGTGTGCGAGGGGTCGGAAGAGTGAGTTTGTCTCTTGCAGCTCTACAAATAAAAAAAATGTTTTTATATCTTGTCAGACGTCAGGCCACTTGAATTTCCCTCCTTTTTTTTTATATAAACCGAACACGTTCCTTACGATTTTTATCGCATCGGAAATTAGTCCCGTTCCTTATCTCGGTTTAAAAACTGAAATCCATATCTTCCCCATCCATGTATGTAATAGCCATTTCTTAAATAAATAAAAAAAAATTCCGAAACCTTTAACGAATTTCTTTATTACATTTTCTTCTTTTATATTAAAAAATTCCAGAAGAGCATCCATAAAAAAAAAAAAAAAAAAAAAAAAAAAAATGAAGCATTTTCATCCCTCAGTTTGCTTTTCCCTTCTATTGCTATAAAACCCATATGTTGCAAGGTTGTTTTAATTATTTTAAATCCCCTGCAGGCGGTTATTTATCAAATGCTTTTCTATTATTATATACCGATAGAAAATACAATAGGATTGCCTTCTTGACGAGTTTTTGCATTTTTAAAGGGGTGAACGGTTGGATTAATTTTTAATCACTAATCAATATTTGCCCTCTGAGAGTTCAGGTGCGACAAATAAGTCCTTGGGGGGACGTAATAATTTCTTACTTTGATAAGGAATAAAACGGGAGTGATTATCAGGTTGCATCATTTTTTTTTCTTTCTTTTTTTTAAACTTTTCCATGGGGCACGGCACAGTCTACTGTCTTATTTTGTAACATGTTGGTTTATATGGTGGTTCGTATTTTTGCGAAGTTTAGATTTTTGGAAGTGCCACCCCCTAATTTTATTTATTTGTATGAGATATGTTTCCATGAATTTTTTCAAATTTTTTAATCGACGGGAAAGCTGCCTCATAGAGCTTTTAGTTCGAAAAAATCCCATAAGAACAAAAAATTGATAATTTTTTCTTTGCAAAAAAAAAAAAAAATCCTTGTTTCCTATCGGAAATGCGTAGATTTTGAATCTGAAAACAGTTTTTTTTTTTATCTCGTCCGGTTTACGAGATAAAAGCCAAAAACCAATGAAAACTGTGGAGTTAGTGCGTTGTCACTTTTCTCGATTTTTTCGCCTTATTTTGGCCTCCTGCTCAAAAATCGGACCAGACACAAATAAAACAATTTTTAGATTCGATATCTACGCCAAATTTTCGACAGGAAACGAGGTCTTTTTACAAAAGAAAATTATCAATTTTTTGGTTCTTGTACCTAAATTTTTTCGAACGAAAAGCTCGTTGAGGCGCGCTTTCCCGCCCAGTAAAAAATTCGAAAAAATTCAGGGATACAAATAAAAAAATTTATGGGGTGTCACCTAAGAAATTTCCAATTTTTGCAAAGTAAGAACCACTCTATTCCAGAGCTTTCGGCATTACCCGCTAAACATTTTGGGGTGCATATTGATTCCGTGCCACACGGTTCGGAGCTTCCATTTAATGAAAACAATCATTTCAAAATGAAAAATTAAAATTGGAAACGGGAGAAAATGAAAAGCAGAGAGAGAGAAAAAAAAAAGAAGAAAAACTGACGCTGCGTTTGACAGACACATTAAGAAATGAGCGTTCAACCAAAAACGTATCCTCTCAACCGGAAACACTCTCAAGGATTACATGTCTTAGGCTAATGGGTTTCGAATTAACGCAATACTTTTCATATATATACCCTTTCCTGTTGATGAGTGTTTCAACGTGTCGAGAGAAAAATCTTCCACCCTTAAGTCCCGTTTTTTTTTTTTTTTTTTAGTAGGACTACGTCTTTCCTTGTACTTTGGAGCGTTTTCGACCATTTTTCCGAATCCGTTTTTCTTAAAAAAATAAATTCCTAATCCATTTTTTCTAAAAGAAATAAATTCCAAATCCATTTTTTCTGAACAAAATAAAACCCTAATCCATTTTGGTTTCTAATTTTTTTTTTTCCTAGTCATTTTTTTTCTTAATTTTCAATTTTCCTAAAATTTTTGATTCCTAAAATAAAATTTCTTAAAATGAATACTTTTCCTAATTTTTTAAATTCCTAAGGCACTTCGTTGGCTACACAAAACCGGCCGGTTCACCGTCCGGTTTATTTAAAAAAAAAACTTTTTTAATTAATATTTTTAAACCTTAATATTCCATTGAATGGGGCGAAACTTATACCAAATTGTTCCTTATTATTAAAAGAAGTCGAATATACATGTTAAATATGTCGGTAAGCTTAAATTACGTCAATATTCGCAAAATGAACCGATTGTTTATGTTTTTTTACATCGGGCATTTTGTTTTTTATGTAAACAACATTAAATTTTGCGAATATTGACGTAATATAAGCTTACGGATATATTTAACATGTATATTCGACTTCTTCTAACAATAAGGAACAATTTGGTATAAGTTTCGCCCCACTTAATGCAATATTAACGTTTAAAAATATTAATTTAAAAACAATTTTTTTTTCAAAAAACCGGACGGTGAACCGGCCGGTTTTGTCTAGCCAACGAAGTGCCTAAAGGGAAATTTAATCTTAAAAATTTTAGAAAATTTTATTTTACGAATCAAAAAATTTTAAGAAAACTAAAAAATAGAAAAGACAATTTTAGGGACTAAAATTTTTATAAAAAATGGATAAGGAATTTATTTTCTTTTGAAAAATGGATCAGGAATTTATTTTTTTTTATAAAAAATGGATTAGAAATTTATTTCTTTTAGAAAAAATGGATTAGGAATTTATTTCTTTTAGAAAAAATGGATTAGAAATTTATTTCTTTTAGAAAAAATGGATTAGGAATTTATTTCTTTTAGAAAAAATGGATTAGGAATTTATTTTTTTTAGAAAAAATGGATTAGGGGCGATTCAAATACGACGTCATCATTTTAGGGGGGGGGGGGAGTTTAGGAATTAACTTTTTTGGAAAAACGGGTTAGGAATTTATTTTCTTGGGAAAAATGGAATTTTTTTTTCTTTTTTAGAAAAAATGGATTAGGAATTTATTTTCTTATTAAAAATGGATTAGGAATTTATTTTCTTATTAAAAATGGATTAGAAATTTAATTTATTTTTTTTTTTAGAGAAAATGGATTAGGAATTTAGGGTCTATTGCAGAACCCCTAACTTCAGAACCCCTAAATTGGCAAAACCTCTAATAGGGGTTCTGCAGTTAGGGGTTTTGCAAATGGTGAAAAATCAACGAAATTAAATTAGTCTATGGCAGAACCCCAAACTTCAAAACCCCTAAGTTGGCAAAATCCCTAATAGGCATCCTGCAGTTAGGGGTTTTGCAAATGGCGAAAATAGTAATAAAAAATTATAAAATGACGGAAATTAGGATTTTTAAGAAACATCTTTATTTTTAATTTTACCGGTATATATCACATATGTTAACACAGGTTCTTGTCATATGTTTATCACATCCTTACTATCACAGATGAAGTCACCGATGCAAGATTCGCTATTTTCCCTTAAAATAGTGCAGGGTGTCTACCGACCTTGAAAACGTTTAAAACCTTGAATTAGCCTTGAGCGTGAAGTTAAACCTTGAAAACCTCGAAAACCTTGAAAAAACCTTGAATTTCAAAAATGATTTTCAGTAGACACCCTAAAGTCATCATGAATTATTAATAAAAAATATCTTTCACGTATAAAGTTTTTAAAGGTTTTGGCGGCAATTTTTTAAAAGTTTTGGCCGCGATTATTTTAATAAGTTTTTAAAAGTTGGTATAAATGAAAAAAAAAATGAAATGAAATTAAATTAATTCAAATAAATATTTTCGTTAATTTTTCACCATTTGTAAAACTCCTAACTGCAAAACCCCTAATAGGGGTTTTGCCAATTTAGGGGTTCTGAAGTTAGGGGTTATGGCAAGTCCCCGGAATTTATTTTCTTAGGAAAAATGGATTTCAATTAGAAATTTGTTTTTTTAGGAAACATGGATTAGGATTTTATTTTATTTTATTTTATTTTATTTTTTTTAGGGCTCCGTTTCAAACCGCAGCTTTTTTTTTATTTTTTTTTATTTTTTTCCGAACCTTAATTTTTATACTAAAAACTTGGCAATGGGGTAAAGTGATATAAGAATGAAGTAAAATAATAGATTTTTCGTTCATATAGACATGATTCGGCATGTAAATAACATTATTTAATGATATATTTAAAAAAAATATCGAATGTTATTTTTGTTTTTGTTTACGGAGCCATTTTAAATTTTTTCCCCTGTAAACAAAAATAAAATTCCATATTTTTTTAAAAAATATATCATTAAATAATATCATTTGCATGCCGAATCATGTCTATATGAACGAAAAAACTATGATTTTACTTAATTTTTATATTACTTCACCCCGTTGCCATGTTTTTAGTATAAAAATTAAGATTCGGAAAAAAATAAAAAAAAAGCTGCGGTCTGCGGCTTGCTGTGAAACGGAGCCCTTAGGAAAAATGGCAGGGAATCAAATTGGGAACTCCAGTCTTTTTGTGGGTCCCGATGTTCGCAACTATTATTAATGATTATTTATTTATATTAATTAAAAGCATTTATTAAATACAAACGAATAAATAAGAAATAATAAAGACGAGAAAAAACGTAGTCTATGTAAATAAATACGGCTATAACACCATAGCTTACTCCCAGTTTTTTTTTTTTTTTTTGGTTGTCGTGGAAGAAATTTTCAGAAATTCAATCATATTTTTTTTCCCCCTCTCCTTCCTCCCCTTCCCGGACTTTGTTGCGGTGGCGAAGGTTGCAAAGTCACGTGCATCGGAGAGTAATCCAATAATAGATGAATAGGAGCTTGTTAAATTCCCTTTTGTGGGTTTGCAAACGCTCAGATTAATTTTTCATTTTATACATGAGACTTTTACCGCGGGTTTGTTTTCTTTGGGTCTAATTGTGTAATTATTACCGTATTCATAGTAAAAAAAAATAAATAAGTAAGGACGAAGCATAAACACGTCCTTATCGATAAAAATAAAATTATCAGTTGCAATTGCGTCAATCGATAATTTTTTTTGTTAATCGTGTTAAGATGATGTGTATACCGCTCACCTGTTTTCACTTGATTTTTCAAAGTTGCATGGCAGTCTTCTAAAAGCGTTTGCAGGTTTTTCCCGTATTGGGGTATGTCGAGATCCAACAATTTAATCATGTCTTCCGGATGTCTGAATTCCAATATTTTGGCATCTCTGTCGTTCGTCTCCTTGATGAAGGTGAATAGGACTTCGAACAGTTTGGCGAGGAACTCTTTGGTAACCGCGTCGTTTTCAACATACGGGAACAGGTCTGGAAACAGAAAAAAAATAAATAAAAATAAGGGATATGAATGAAATCGATCCCCATACATGTGCGCGGATTCAACCACTGCAAAACTATTATCTAAATGACTAATTTTCCAAGAGATTACACTCGTAATTTCCTTTTTAAGGGTAAGGGGGGGGGGGGGGGCACTGGGGGAGGAAAACGGAAACGTACGTCATTTCATTCCGATAGAATGTCTTGCTTGTTACCACCCTTCGACCCTTAGAATTCGTTTTCAGTGACATCAGAAAAACAAAGATCCTTATTACTGATAATTCTCTTTACTTACGCTTCCGAGAGTTTATATCTCATTTTGTAACAAATCCCTTTTTATTCTCTCATTCGGGTCGAAAGGAAAGGAAAAAGTATTTTTATCTTTTTTTTTTCTTGAGAAAATTGAATTTTTCTCGGAAAAAGGTCGGGTGATTGGTATCGAAAAGTATTTCCGTGTTAGCAGCTTCGATTTTTAAAAAAAAAAGAAAAGGGAGCAGAAGATGAAAAATTCTTTTGTTTTGAAGCTTTTTTTTTTTTTTACTTGACTGATTAAGCCGACGAATGATTCTTTTGGCATTTGTCTGCCGGCTATTGTTGGCTTTTCGTTTTTTTTTAATATGTTCCTTGTTCTGACGTTTATATATGTGGGGTGCGATATAATCTACTGCTGCTGTAGGGGCTGCTTTGTTGTGATTAGTGATGCTGGATGCAGGTGTCTTAAACTCTTTCATATCAGAAATAAAAAGAAAAAAATTATCAATTTATTTTTCGATGAAGCTCTCTGCAGTTTTATTGAAGCCGAAAATGAATTATCTTTGATTTCATAGGAAATCGGAAGATATTTCGCAAAATAAATAAAGTAGAGAAAAAAATAACTTTGAATCAAGTGCGTCCCATTGGCCATTACTCCCTTTCGCTCATCAAATTCAGAGTTTATATTGAAAATCTGCTTTTGAACTTAACATAAAAAGGGACGGATAAGTATCGGCATTATGATTGATTGTAGTTATGCTTTTATCACCCTCCTTTAGTCTCTTTTTTTATAGGCAATAATAGAAGAAATCGTTGCTCATCTCTCGTATGGAAATCTCTTAATAGCAAAATAAGCAATGTTTGAATTTCAAATCGCAATATTTCGTAATTGATAAGGAGACGAACCTCCATTTGTGGATTAATCCGATGGTGGGATTAATCTAAGGTTGGGATTAACGATGTAAGAATGCTAGGATGCTTTTCGGTGACTTGGGAAATTTTTAAGAGTCCCGATGGCGAATAAATCCTTGGATTAACCTTTTCTGTCAGATTAGGGCTAAATGATAGATGTTGACTTTTTTTTATGTATAATTGTGTACAACTTATACGTAATTTATATGTAAAATAAAATAATATATAAATTTTGAGCTTGATCCAAATCCTTTGTTTTTAAAGTATACACGGTGGAACAGTTTTTGATGTGTGATTTTATTAAGGTAAACATAGGAAACACCGCCATAAAAATTGTTCCGCCGTGTATATCCTTGCGTCGGAGGTGAATTAACGCATCTTTATCGTATGTAAGATTGGAGATAGTCTGTTTCGAGTGTATATCGAAAATCACATGATCATGCGACTGCAAGTTTACACGCTCATATTGGCGTAATCGTGTGGTCACGTGACACTTCCACGAAACCTCGAAACAGACTAACTCCAATCATGTTTACGATAAAGATACGTAAGTTCACCTTCGACGCACGGGTATAAAAATTATATGCATTTTATATCAATTATATGTATTTATATCAATTTCATATATTTTATATAAATTACATTGTCTTGTCTCCATTCGCCAATTAATCAAAGGGGAACGTTCAAGTATTACGTAAGACTTTTTTTCGGGTTTTTGGACCCCCCCCCCCCCCGGTTGTAAGATATTTCTCTATACTTAGCTTATGGCGAAGATGGTTAATGCGGACCCCCCCCCCCCCTAAAAATCTTACGTAATACTTGAACTTTCCCAAGGGTACAATTAATTATACCACGGGAAATACTGTATATTTTTGTACTTCTGTTACCACATTTTTTTATTGTTTTGGTTATTTTTTCGAACACTAAAAATAATAAAAACGAAAAAAGAAAGTGGTGCATAAGGAAAAGGTCCAAAAATGTACAGCATTTCCGGTGGTACAATTAATTGTACCCTTCGATTAATTGGCCAATAGAGACAAGACAATAAAATTTATTTAAAATATATGTAATTTATAAAAAGTTTGCATCAAACTTCGAATCTGAAGTCAGATTTTAAAAATTCAAAATGGCGGATCCAATATGGCGAACCTTTGTTCAAGAAACTTATTTCTTTTCACTCAAATTCGTGCTTAGGGGGTTTTTAAGGTCGCTGATTTTGAATCTGGGGTCGATTTTTTAAATTTGATGATTGCAGATCTAATATCGCGAATGCTTATTCAAAAATCACTGTTTTAATTTTTAAAAATAAATGATGTAGTACTAGCGAGTGACTTATTGATCCGCCATATTGGATCTGCCGTTTCGAATTTTTAAAATCGGATTTCAAATTCGAAATCAGCATCCCTGAAAATCCCTATAAACAATTTTCGGTCGAAATTACTCAAATGTTGTCCGCCATATTGGATCCGACATTTCGAATTTTTAAAATCTGACTTCAGATTCGAAATCAGCGACCCCGAAAATCCCCTAAGCCACAGTTTTGCGGCCTCAAATAGGTAAAACATTTACCCTCTAGCCGAGTAGCCGATACTTCTCATTTTTTGAGGAGATTGAGGGGATTGCAAAAAATTTTCTCATGTGCGGTTTTTGTTTAGGGACCTGTGCTCTCTCATTTCCGGCCATAGTCAAATTTTTTTCCCCTCGGTTTTGTAGAGGACCGAAAATTATTGCCATTTTTTTATTTTTTTTTCTAAGGGGCCTTGGGGGGGGGGGGATTGGGGGGTGGCGTGAAAAAGTGTTCGGGCGTGTAGAGTAAGTAATAAAAAAAGTTTCGGCAAAAATCAAAAGTTTAAAAGATGGGAAATAAATATTAGAAACACACAGATTATTTTGGAGCAGAGAGAGTGTATAATTTTATTTTACATATAAATTATAAATTAAAGCCGACATTTATAATTTAATCATATTTCTTTTTTAAATTCTATAAATATCCAGCAGATATTTTAAATATTTTCCTTTTCTAGGAAATGTAATTTTGTTTCCAGCCACCAAAACGAAGTAAATTTTGTTCTCCTGACTTTAAAATGAAAAAAAATAATTTTGACGGAAAACAAAAAAAAGCCGATGGAACTCCTAAAATGGAACCGAACCCTTCGGTTTAGCTATACCCATCCCCTCGACAGCTTACTGGAATTTCGTAATTTAACATTGACTCGCAGTAAAATATTTCATATTGAGGGGTTGGAAACTGGAAGCATCTGGTACCGATCCCCCTTTTCCTGTTCTGACGTTTTCTCCCAGCCTGGGAAACATTGTTTCATTTCGTTTTAATCAATCACCCCCGGAAACTGTCCAAACTTTCCTTATCGTCCATAAAAAGTCCTTCATTTTTTTTTTTTATCTTTAAAATAAGAAAGAAAAAAAGATGCATAGGAAAAAAAAAATTGAATAACAACTCCTCGATGCTTAAAAACGTTTTATTATCTACCCTTATCAAATAGATACCTCTTATTCCCGGCCGCACAGCATCCTCGAGGGACTCTTAAGCTGCAGTTTATATCTCTCAAACACAGATTGTCAAGTGAGAAAAACCACCCTTCTATTGACAGGGCCCTCACCCTCTACCGTGTATTATTCCCTCCTGGCAGTGTTTTTATTAAATAGTAACCAGATTTATATGACACAGATAAATTTCCGTCGTTTAAAAAATTATTTGTTTTTTTCTGCAGATTTTTTTTTTTTTTTTTTTTTCTCGACTCAAATTCGAATTTAATTCTCAGCAGATGGGTTGAAAAAGAAAAAGGAAAAGGAAAGAAGGGGGCCGGATTAATCCGGATTTGATAGAATGCCTTTTTTTTTTGTGCTTAATAGTGAAATGCTTTTACCGAAGTACTTTTTTTAAAAATAAATAAAAAAAATCGTGGAAGATTTATTTTAAGGCTTCCGTTCGTGTGTAGAGACGCAAGAAAAGACGCAGTTTTCGACACTTGTTTTGCATGCGCGTGTTACAAAACAACGGGAGTTTTTAAGATTTCTGAGCAGAAGCCGAGCGTGAAAAATTTAATAAAATGTAATGAGTGCTTATAAGGATTCCGTATCGGAAAATTACTATCTATTCTAACTGTACAACATTGTCCTTTACCTTGGAATGCGTTATACATAACTTTAGATAAGCGGTGACCCACAGTAAATGACATTCTTTCAATGATTCTGAGGTTTGAGACATGAGTTTCATATAAAGAAAGTAAAATAAGGTGAACCATTAATACTTTTTTTTAAAATAATTCTTTTGCCCAAATCGTTTTGAATTTCACATATTTCTGGGCGCAAATACACTACGAAACAGTGTTTCTTGTAAAGTCATGTCTATAATAAAATAGGCAAATTTTTACCTCCTAGGTAAAGTATGATGTCTCTGGCGTCATCGCGATTTAATTGCCATAGAGATGACGTCAGAGGCAGCACTCTTTACATCTGAGATATGGAATCGCTCATTACCCTGAGGGGTCATTGTTTTTTACTAATTTGTCGACTGACAAGCTTGAACTTGCCGATGTCAAGTTAGAACTTGACAAGGTCAGATTTAAACTAAACATGTCAGAAATTGTTAGTGGCAGGTTTGAACCTGACAAAGCAACTTGTCATTGGCAAGTTTGAACTTGCCCATGTCAGATTGAAACTGGACAAACAGGTTCAAACTTGATGCATTTAAAGGACGGGACTACTCGACTTTAAACAGGTTTAAAGAGGTTCAATCGACTTAAAACTTGACAGTAGACAAGCGACCAATAAACAATGACCCTTCAGGGCTTTCGTAATTACAGAATCCCTGAGGAGTCATTTTTGGTTTTTTGCTAATTTGTCAACTTTTAAGTTCAAACCTGACATTGTCAAATTTTAATATTGTCCCAAAGACATTGTTTTAATTTTGTCCCAAAGACAAAATCCAGAATTTTTCGCAATCGGGTGTTTATAAAATTAAATGTTCACAATGTGAAAGTTTGTACGTGGGTATGACAAAACGGGATATCTTTACTAGATTTAAGGAACATATCTCATGTTTTGAAAATATAAAACCGGGAATCTCGGGTGTCGCGGATCATATTTTCGACACTGGCCACATGTTCTATACCGGAGATTTATCTTTATTAAAACCGGTTTCGAATTATAGTTTACTTAGTGCCTGGGAAAGTTTTTATATCTGTAAAAATTTTGGAGAAAACACCTTAAATGCAGACAGTGGAAAAATTGCTGACCACACACTTTTTAGGTTGGCAGTAAACTTTAAAGAATAAAGGCTACTACAGGATAACCATAAGGTAGCTGCCCACGAAAAAAATTTTTGAGTTATCATTGGTACTTTGTTCGGGTACCTCAGAGATGATTTCTGGTGAAGTCAAAAATTTTTTTTGCAACCCCTAAGGGGCGATTTTGGGTGTTGAAGAAAATTCATTTTTCGTTTATAACTCCTGAACGGATCGTCCGATTTGAAAAAATGAAAATCGAGATGAAAGAGAAAAATAAGAGCTTCATTTTAGTGTAAGTGCCAATTTTTTTAAGTGCCCAGAATAAGTGCCAGAATTTTTCAAAGTTTTCAAAATTTTTTTTTTCTATAATGTGATCGCCGGATCCAAATTTCGCTACCGTAGCATGAAAGAGCTTAAAAAGTAGCTTTAGAAACGTATTTTTAAAAATTTTTTGCAAAGGGCAAAAAGGGCCGAAAAAAGTGCCAAAAATTTTAAATTCAATTTTTCCCGCGTTTTTGAGCCCGGATCCAAATTTCGCTACTGTAGCATGAAAGAGCTCAAAAAGTTGCTCTAGAAACGTATTTTTAAAAATTTTTTGCAAAGGGCAAAAAGGGCCGAAAAAAATGCCAAAAATTTTAAATTTAATTTTACCCTCGTTTTTGAGCCCGGATCCAAATTTCGCTACCGTAGCATGAAAGAGCTCAAAAAGTTGCTTTAAAAAAGTATCTTTTGAGATTTTTTGCGAAGGGCAAAAAGAGCCAAAAAAAATGCCAAAAACTTTAAATTCAATTTAACTCATGTTTTTGAGCTCGGATCCAAATTTCACTACCGTAGCATGAAAGAGCTCGAAAAGCTGCTCTAGAAACGTATTTTTTAAAAATTTTTTGCGAAGGGCAAAAAGGGCCGAAAAAAATGCCAAAAACTTTAAATTCAGTTTTACGCACGTTTTTGAGCTCGGATCCAAATTCCGCTACCGTAGCATGAAAGAGTTAAAAAAATTGCTTTAAAAAAGTACCTTTTGAGATTTTTTGCGAAGGGCAAAAAGGGCCGAAAAAAAAAATGCCGAAACTTTAAATTCAGTTTTACCCGCGTTTTTGAGCTCGGATCCAAATTTCGCTACCGTAGCATGAAAGAGCTCAAAAAGTTGCTTTAAGAAAGTACCTTTTGAGATTTTTTGCGAAGGGCAAAAAGGGCCGAAAAAAGTGCCAAACGTTTTAAATTCAATTTAACCCATGTTTTTAAGCCCGGGTCGACTGGCTCTGACATAGGCGTAAGTACTCGAAAATCTACTTTCGTAACTTAATTTTCTCGAACGCGAAATGGGCTAAAAAAAATGTCCAAAACAATCGAATCTTTCAAATTGATATTTCTAGAGTTCCCAACTTCTGTGTTATTACCTTTTTCGTTTGAGTACTTTTATAGACCTTATTATATGTATTTTTTTTTCGGCTATTTCGCCCTTCGCAAAAAGCACAAGAGAAACATTCTTAAAGCAACTTTTTGCGTACTTCAATCCTATGTTAATGAAATTAGGATCAGGCTCAAAATTGCAAGTAAAATTGAATTTTAATTTTTTGGCATTCTGTTTGGCCTTTCTCGTTCTTAACGAAAAACTTTAAAAAATACATTTTAGAAGCAGCTTTTTGGGGGGACCCGAGAAAAACCTGAGCGTTCTTTAAGGGAAATTCCATATTTAGTGTGGAAAAAATGAAATGGATTTTTAAATATTTTTGGACCTTCTTACATTTTTTAGCTTTGTTTAATTTAATGTTTATTTGGGTTATTCCACATTTCTTGTACGATTACATGAAATCGAAAAATACCTTATCGATGTTCTCATAGGTCAGGTGGATTAGTTGTTTCTTTTTTTTTTTTCTAGCCAAAAAATTGAAATAAAAGAAAAGGCGAACCATTTACAGGGTAATGACTTTAGACTGGATAATTTGTTTGTTTTATATTGTTTTCAGTCACGATGATGCCAGTAATTAGTTTTCTTAAAAATTTATATCTTCTGTTTAGCTTATCGGAGTTTCAGGGTCAATACAAGTTCTGTTAATTTGCTATTATCTTATTTAAAAATTGCTATTTTATACCTACCGTATAGAAAAAACCTAAGTAGTTGTCTTTACTGAAAATCGATTTTTTATGTATAACCTATGGAGATTGGGTGGATACTACTTTACAGGTGAAAAAGATGAAATATTTTTAAAAATAAACTGAATTTTAATTATCATACAGAAGCTTAAGAAGAAGCTCTTTCATGTTACGTTACCGAAATTTGGATCCGGGCTCAAAAACGCGGTAAAATTGAATTTAAAATGTTTGGCACTTTTTTCGGCCCTTTTTGCCCTTCGCAAAAAATCTCAAAAGGTACTTTCTTAAAGCAACTTTTTGAGCTCTTTCATGCTACGGTAGCGGAATTTGGATCCGAGCTCAAAAACGCGGGTAAAACTGAATTTAAAGTTTCGGCATTTTTTTTTCGGCCCTTTTTGCCCTTCGCAAAAAATCTCAAAAGGTACTTTCTTAAAGCAACTTTTTGAGCTCTTTCATGCTACGGTAGCGGAATTTGGATCCGAGCTCAAAAACGTGCGTAAAACTGAATTTAAAGTTTTGGCATTTTTTTTCGGCCCTTTTTGCCCTTCGCAAAAAATTTTAAAAAATACGTTTCTAGAGCAGCTTTTCGAGCTCTTTCATGCTACGGTAGTGAAATTTGGATCCGAGCTCAAAAACATGAGTTAAATTGAATTTAAAGTTTTTGGCATTTTTTTTGGCCCTTTTTGCCCTTCGCAAAAAATCTCAAAAGATACTTTTTTAAAGCAACTTTTTGAGCTCTTTCATGCTACGGTAGCGAAATTTGGATCCGGGCTCAAAAACGAGGGTAAAATTAAATTAAAATTTTTGGCATTTTTTTCGGCCCTTTTTGCCCTTTGCAAAAAATTTTTAAAAATACGTTTCTAGAGCAGCTTTTCGAGCTCTTTCATGCTACGGTAGTGAAATTTGGATCCGAGCTCAAAAACATGAGTTAAATTGAATTAAAGTTTTGGCATTTTTTTTGGCCCTTTTTGCCCTTCGCAAAAAATCTCAAAAGATACTTTTTTAAAGCAACTTTTTGAGCTCTTTCATGCTACGGTAGCGAAATTTGGATCCGGGCTCAAAAACGAGGGTAAAATTAAATTAAAATTTTTGGCATTTTTTTCGGCCCTTTTTGCCCTTTGCAAAAAATTTTTAAAAAATACGTTTCTAGAGCAGCTTTTCGAGCTCTTTCATGCTACGGTAGTGAAATTTGGATCCGAGCTCAAAAACATGAGTTAAATTGAATTTAAAGTTTTGGCATTTTTTTTGGCCCTTTTTGCCCTTCGCAAAAAATCTCAAAAGATACTTTTTTAAAGCAACTTTTTGAGCTCTTTCATGCTACGGTAGCGAAATTTGGATCCGGGCTCAAAAACGAGGGTAAAATTAAATTTAAAATTTTTGGCATTTTTTTCGGCCCTTTTTGCCTTTGCAAAAAATTTTTAAAAATACGTTTCTAGAGCAACTTTTTGAGCTCTTTCATGCTACGGTAGCGAAATTTGGATCCGGGCTCAAAAACGAGGGTAAAATTAAATTTAAAATTTTTGGCATTTTTTTCGGCCCTTTTTGCCCTTCGCAAAAAATTTTTAAAAATACGTTTCTAGAGCAACTTTTTGAGCTCTTTCATGCTACAGTAGCGAAATTTGGATCCGGGCTCAAAAACGCGGGAAAAATTGAATTTAAAATTTTTGGCACTTTTTTCGGCCCTTTTTGCCCTTCGCAAAAAATTTTTAAAAATACGTTTCTAAAGCTACTTTTTAAGCTCTTTCATGCTACGGTAGCGAAATTTGGATCCGGCGATCACATTATAGGAAAAAAAAATTTTGAAAACTTTGAAAAATTCTGGCACTTATTCTGGGCACTTAAAAAAATTGGCACTTATACTAAAATAAAGCTCTTATTTTTCTCTTTCATCTCGATTTTCATTTTTTCAAATCGGACGATCCGTTCAGGAGTTATAAACGAAATATGAATTTTCTTCAACCCCCAAAATCGCCCCTTAGGGGTTGCAAAAAAAATTTTTGACTTCACCAGAAATCATCTCTGAGGTACCCGAACAAAGTACCAATGATAACTCAAAAATTTTTTTCGTGGGCAGCTACCTTATGGTTATCCTGTAGTAGCCTTTCCCTGTCATAAGGTAAAAGCACCAATTATTGACCAGGCACCAATTACTGACCAGTCCATAAGCTAAACACGTATACCATAAAAGGATATCGTGTTTAGCTTATGGACTGGTCAGTAATTGGTGCCTGGTCAATAATTGGTGCTTTTACCTTAGGCTCACTCTAGTCAAAATGGTTCCATTGATATTTTAAGTATTTTTTTTTTATTAAATTCCCTTTTGGTCCTTTTGTGCAATGAATAATATGTAAAATTGTTTGGATTATTTCCATGAATTATAGGTTAGTTTTTAGGATGTTGTTATGTAAAAATCTTATTTATTTGTTTTAAAGAAAAACCGGTTAAAGTTTATAACCTAACCTGGTTGACTACATGTGCAACTGTGCTCTCATTTTTTAATTTTAACTTCAATTTTGTTTTTGTTTCAGCATTGAAAAATGACCTCATCGGTCGAAATAGCTATCTGCTAAATAATATATTTTATTTGAATTAATGGTCCAGTGATTATTTGGTTTATTCATTTTCTGACATTGTCAAGTTTGGACTAAGTTGTATTGTATCCGAGCGCGTAATGAACTCATGTTTACGTCGCCGAAAATATGAAAAATAATCCCATTTATTTTCTTCTCAACATTATTTTGGACTCATAATAAATCTATTTTTATTTTAATAAATCTTTTTCAAACTATTTAGAAAAATAATTACGAAGAAAGAGAATTCAAAAGTCCGTTTTTTCTAATTAGAAATCATTTACACCTTTCTGGCTCGGTAAGACAAGAAACCGTAAGCGTTCAAACGCTGGTCCTTTGGTTTATCAACCTCAGACTCTTCCTTTTCCTTTAATTTTATTTTTAATTTTTCAATTTCTTCATCCTTTTTAGCTATTTCTTGAACCAGCTTCTCTTTAGGTTTTACATTACACCCTTATGGTTTTGCGTTGAAAAAAGTCACTAAAAATGGATCTTTTTTAGGGACTTTTTAAATAACTCGGTTTATAATTTTTTTTTTCTCGTATTTTTTTTTTTTTTTTTTTACATGAGCTTGATAAGTTTCTTCGCAAACCTGAATATTCTGGATGTGGAAAAAGGGCTCGGTTAACCCGTTAAAAAATGTTAAACTTAAAAATCTTTCTCCTGTAAAATGTGACTTGCGATTTTGAACTTTTCTGGTTCTGAGGTCGCGACTTGACAAGGTCAGTTTTAAACTAGACAAACGGGTCAGAAATTGTTAGTGGCAGGTTTGAACCTGACAAGGCAACTTGTCATTGGCAAGTTTGAACTTGCCAATGTCAAGAGGACAAACAGGACAAACCAAGGATTTAAACGAGGACAAACAGGCACTGTGGTCAACTAGACATTTATTAATCCACAAATATGGGGTAAAAATCTGACTTCATAGCTTCATTATGGATCAATTAAATATCCAAAATCCGTTAAAACCAAAATCCTATCTGCTCGTCATAGCGAGATAAGGGGTTGAGCTTATGCTTAACTTATGGTTAGAGTGGTGATCCGCCTACGCTGCACATACTATCACTCTATCCATAAGTTAAGCATAAGCTCAACCCCTTATCTCGCTATGACGAGCAGATAGGATTTTGGTTTTAACGGATTTTGGATATTTAATTGATCCCTAATGAAGCTGTAAAGTCGCATTTTTACCACATTTTTGCGGATTAATAATTGTCTAATTGACCACCGTGCAGGTTCAAACTTAATAGATTTAAAGAATAGGACGGCTAGACTTTAAACAAGTTTAAAGGGAGTAGACAAGCGACCAATAACCAATGACCCTTCAGGGCTTCCGTAGTTACAGAATAGTTACAGATACCCTGAGGAGTCATTTTTGGTTTTTTGCTAATTTGACGACTGTCAAGTTCGAACCTGACATTGTCAAGTTTAAACTTGCCGATGTCATGTTGTTATCTGAGGAACTTAAGTATAGACCATAAAGTAAAACATTTTAAGTAAATCCGATGGGAAAAGGTTTTTGATTTTAAAAGCCGCTTATTGCTTGATTTCTATCCTTCTAGTGCGCTTTTAAGAGCGGAAAGTCTCTGTTTTATCCATTTTTTCCGTTTTTTATTACTTTTGATTTGCTTAACGGAATTAAATCGCATTGTCGTTACACAGGGTGTATAAATATGTTAGAGACCAAAATGCGAGTGAAACTGAGGACTTAATATGTTTTGTCAAATTATCAAATTTTTTGTCATATTTTGACTTTAAGCTCCAAAACCGGACCAGATATAAAAAAACGGACTTCAAATTCGTGATCTACGGACGATTTCTTATCAGAAACCACAAAATTTTCGCTTGTTTTGGTCGAAAACTGCCTTCACGAGTAAATCCACTCAGGTGGATATGGGTTGGCAAGAAAATTGGGATATGAGTGACTCATGTATATCCCTCAAAAATCTGAGTTTCCCTCATTTCTCACTTTTCTTGTCATATCACGACCAACCTAGCTGGGCTTTCTTGTTTCCAGATTTTTAAATTTACCGTAATTTTCTTCTTCTCTAACCCTTGGAACGGAGCTTTCGAGACTAGAAATAATGTCTTTTTAAAACCCGTAAGCAGAAGAAAGGAAAATAATTATCCCGTTTATTTTCTTTCGAGCTCAAAATAATTGAAAATTTCCCCTGACGCCTGATTTGTTATTAATGACCGGAATAAACAAAATGGAAAACCACATTTTTATAACTCTGTAGGGAAGTTCCCGACCGCGAGGAAGAAAATCCTACTCGGATCAACTCGGATTTATCCTGAAAATTGATACTGTTATCTCCCTTTGCTTTTAAATCTTTTTTTTTACCCCCTTGACAGTTTATTTTAAATTGAAAAAAAAAAAAAAAAAAAAAAAAAATTAGATTACCTGTGTATTTGAGCTGGGCCACGTCTTTGCTGAGCTGTGGTGGTTTGTTAGAAGCCATGACTGATTTCAGTTCTGAAACAATGTAAAAAGAAATTTTTTAATGATTTTATGAAGAAAATTTAGGGGAAAAAAAAGTTCTAGACGGGCAAAAAGGGAAAAAAATTAGAAAATGGGGATAAAAATCCTTGTGCAGATACCTAAAAGATTTGAGAAATGAGAATTCAAAGGTAGCCATTGTTAACAAAATGTTCCTTGAGGGCCATTCCAATATTACGTCAGCATAATTAGGACCCCAGAGAGCAAAGTCTATACAGTCCCGAAGACGTCTTCAGGATATCAATGATGTATCCATTGGATTTACCTATGTCCACTAGGGTGTGTCATTTTAAAAAAATTTTTGAAATGTTGGGGGGCACGTTGAAAATCTGCTTCTTTTAGGTGTAAAACCACTAAAAAAATTTTTTTCAATTTTTTTTTTAACCGCTTAGTGGCCCCCCAAGGCCACTTTAGCTTTTTAAAAATTGGCCAACTAAGGTCTTTTAAACTCCATTTTTTTTTTCTCCACTTTAAGGGCCTGAAAAATATTTTGAAAAAATGTTTTCTTATGTTTTCGAGGTCGTAGAACACGAATTTCACCATCCCGAATTTTTCCGATTAACCCCTGTGACGTCATTAGCGTTTTTATCGAGCTTATAGCTGATTTTTCCGACTGAAATTCGACTTAATCTCGATTTTGGAGCCCTGAAAATTTTTTTATTTTATTGGTGTCACGTATACTGATGCGAAAATACCCGTAGAACACGAATTTGACCATCCCGATTTTTTCCGATCAACCCCTGAGTAGGGGCATTAGTGTAAATTTGGTTTTTTGGGGCAAAAATGAATTTTTTTGCCAAAAAATGGCAAGAACTCCTCACCAGTTCGATTTAGAGGTCATGTTCAATCAAATTTTTTAGTCAGGACACTCTGACGAATAAAGATTTTTTGTGTTCCGAATCAATTTCCAAAATTTTTTTACGGCCGGAAAAAATTTGAAATTTCAAAAAAATTACAGATAGAATTTTCCGACTTTAAAAAATTTCGGAAATTGATTCGAAACACAAAAAATCTTTATTCGTCAGAGTGTCCTGACTAAAAAATTTGATTGAACATGACCTCTAAATCGAACTGGTGAGGAGTTCTTGCCATTTTTTGGCAAAAAAATTCATTTTTGCCCCAAAAAACCAAATTTACACTAATGCCCCTACTCAGGGGTTGATCGGAAAAAATCGGGATGGTCAAATTCGTGTTCTACGGGTATTTTCGCATCAGTATACGTGACACCAATAAAATAAAAAAATTTTCAGGGCTCCAAAATCGAGATTAAGTCGAATTTCAGACGGAAAAATCAGCTATAAGCTCGATAAAAACGCTAATGACGTCACAGGGGTTAATCGGAAAAATTCGGGATGGTGAAATTCGTGTTCTACGACCTCGAAAACATAAGAAAACATTTTTTCAAAATATTTTTCAGGCCCTTAAAGTGGAGAAAAAAAAAATGGAGTTTAAAAGACCTTAGTTGGCCAATTTTTAAAAAGCTAAAGTGGCCTTGGGGGGCCACTAAGCGGTTAAAAAAAAAATTGAAAAAAATTTTTTTAGTGGTTTTACACCTAAAAGAAGCAGATTTTCAACGTGCCCCCCAACATTTCAAAAATTTTTTTAAAATGACACCCTAATGTCCACACTGATCCAAAAAACATCCTTTGGACGTTTTATGGATATTCCATGGATTTTGATAGCCTGTGGACATCTAATGGGCATTCCATGAATGTCCAATGGATTGAAATTGCTATCTGGGACCATCTTTGATCCTCTCTGATACGTCTGACAAAATGGCGCTTATTTCAAAATAAAAAGGGCGCGCAGTTCTGTTTCTAGAAATTTCCAGAATTGTCGCCGAGGTTATAAAACGAATGACACTTGACGCCATTTGGTCAAACGTGTCATTCGTTTTATAACCTCGGCGACAATGCTGGAAATTTCTAGAAACAGAACTGCGCGCCCTTTTTATTTTGAAATAAGCGCCATTTTGTCAGACGTATCATTCCTCCCCGGCTTCTTCAAGCTCGAATTCTTCTCCTTTGGGATCGTATTTATCGAAAACGTCACGATCACTGGTATTCGACATGATGCATTTAAACACTACGAATCACTTATTTGACGCAGGCAATAGAAGTCAAATAATGAACAGGTGCATTAAACACATATAACACGCTTTACTGATTTTCGTTTTTAAATCCTCGGCGACAATTCTGGAAATTTCTAGAAACAGAACTGCGCGCCCTTTTTATTTTGAAATAAGCGCCATTTTGTCAGACGTATGAGTGATACGTCTGACTCCCACCCCCACTGACGTCTTGACGTAATATTTGAATGACCCCTTGTTGCATCTTCATGAGAATTCAGCAGTGCAATAAAAAGCTCAAATTATAAGAACGATGCCAGAATTTTGAGCTTTTTTGAGCTTTCAGGATAACCAAATTTTAGAAATTGAGCTTTTAAAACAAAAAAGTTGTTTGTATTATCAACTTTGATAATACTAACATCAGGGTGACTTTGATAAACAAAAGGGTGACTTCCCTTTTTCTCATTGATTGAAAAAAAAAAGTACCGAATGATCCCTTTTTTGAGCACTGGCTCACATGAAATTCTTTAAAAGCTCGATCCCTAAAATATATATCTTATCTTATTCTCCCAAACTTGAGATCCCAGAAAAACTGGAACTTGTATCTGTATCTTCAGAAAGCTCAAATTTGGGGGAATAAAATAGGAGCGAAAGAATCACATGTGAATCTGCCAGTACTCGATCAATGGGTAATTAATTAAATCAAACAGAAAAAGCTCAAATTTTGGGGAAGAATTTGAGGCAGGTTTTAAATTCCTAAGTTGAAAAACAGCGGACGTGAATTTGGCAGTACTGCATATTTACGATACTTTAATTTTTTTTTTTTTTTTCAAATTTCACAAGAGAAAGCTCGAATTTTCAGAGTTGCGTTTTCTGAAAGCTCAAATTCGGTAGAGCAACGTAAAATCCGTTCCCATACACAAGCTTGAAAAATATTAGGTGCGAACCTGGCATTGCTCAATTTTCGTTTCGTACTTTGGTATTATAACGCACTTTTTTGTTTTGCCCGGGAAATTAGCAGTACAAAGTTGATAACGCAAATATTTTTTTTTTTTGTTTTGAAAGCTCGAATTCTGAAATTTTGGTTTTCCTGAAAGCTCAAAAAAAGCTCAAAATCATAGTTTTTAAAATTCGAGGTTTTTATTGTACTGCTGACTTCACGAACTTTTTGTTGCCGTCGGAACCAGAATGTTCAATGCCTCTCTTGGTCTGTTGCATGATTGTGCTTTTGTTCCGCCGGATAAAAACTGCGTGAGTATCTCAGTTGTTTTTCTATTTCGTTTCATAACTCAGTTCGTTGTCGTTTTCTATTTGGCCTGTAGTAATTCATGAAGCCATCCCAATAAGCCAAAAATAAAATATTTTGTAAATATTTTTCAATATTTTAAAAATATAATGCAAATATTTTTTGAAGCAAAAAACAGGGATGATTGTTTTAAAACAAATTGGTTTAAAACACGGTGTTTTAAAACGTTTTAAAACATTTGAATAAAAAACACCGTTTTAAAACACTAACGTTTTAAAACACTGTTTTAAACACCGTATTTTATTAAGTGAATAAAATACGTTTTAAAATGCATTTTTAATAGGCCCGAGTCCGCAATTTGTCGCGCACGACTCATTTTATACAATCTATGGTATGGACCATGCCATAGATTGTATGAGCCGCTCATATTCATAATGGTTGCTTAATCGCAGGGATGATTGTTTTAAAACAAATTGGTTTAAAACACGGTGTTTTAAAACGTTTTAAAACATTTGAATAAAAATAGAAACGAATTTAAAACATTTTGAACGTGTTTTAAAACTTGTTTTAAAACGTTTTAAAACCAGGCCGAATAAAAGACGTTTTAAAATGTTTTAAAACATGGGAAAGTAATATAAAACGTTTTAAACTGTTTTTAATTAAAAAATGTTTTAAACAGCAACCCTGCCAAAAAACATTAAAGGGCAGTCTCCACTTGATGACGTTCACGGCATTCGCGTTGTCCGTCATCACGGTTAACGTAATCGCACCGGAAGCACTTTGCAGGTTTTGCTCCCGTAAACGTTTGTGGCATAAAAAGAGTACCGTATATTTCATTAAGTATACAAAATTGGCTTACCCAGAATTTGTTTTGGAACAGATTTATTGTCTTCCCCATGCCCGAATTAAAATTTTTCTTTTTAAATCCGTAAAAACATCTTTCAAAACCGCCATTTTTAATGTTTGTAAATAGAAAAAAGCAGAAGATGATCAAAAAAATCGTGGTAAAAGATCCACAAAACTTCCGGTGCGATTACGTTCATCGAGAAGGCGGATAACGCGAATGCGGTGAACGTTATCAAGTGGAGACTGCCCTTAAAAATATTTGTAAAATTTTTGTCAACATTTTTTAAATATTTTGATCGTTTCTTGTTTTAAAAAATATTTTATAAATATTAATTTTTTTTTTTTTTTTGCTTATTGGGAATGTAATTCCATTGAATCATCACACTCCTTTTATGGACAATACAAAAAAGATTATCATCAAAACCTAATATTTCAGTAAGAAAACAAGGACTTCTAAAGGAAAGAAAAAGTCTTAATTGCTGGAAATGTTTTTAATTTTTCTTGAAATTTTCAAAAAACAGAATTTTGGTAATTGGCTCTTTGCCTAGAAAACCAATGCTGAGCTTATGGGAATTGAAGAGAAATTACGTTATTTAAAGAAAGCTTAATTTTTTTTAAAAGTCCAAACTGGCTTTCAATTTGTAGTAAAATGAGGTTTTTTACCATAAATTAATTCCGCTAAAGGATTTTTGGTGGCTCTTGCTATACGAATAAAATGACGGTCGGCTTCTGATTGGCTAATAAGTGAGTTAAAATAAAAATGGGAGCCGTCTGCCATTTTGCCGAAAAGGCAACCAACGATCCCGTAGCGGATTTATGTTGCGTTAAGAATCCTCATGAACCATAAGCCTTTTTCTATTTCTTTCCAAGGGAATTAGCTACTAATGATTATAGCAAAATCCAAAAAATAAAATGAATGAATCAACTAAAACGTTGCATATTATCTAAAAACCATGCAATGATAATAATAAAAATAAGTATAATAAAAAACAAATAAATTCTTACTTTTTCGATATTCGTCTTCGAAAACACTCCAAGTGTTTACAAGCCATGGCAAAATACTGTTCATGATTATTTAAATGATGATTCTGACACCAACTAATTTATCATCTAATTTATTTTATGTGCTAATTTTTTTTTATATAATTAAAAAAAAAATGTGCAAAAATTAATAAAACTAAATTTTTTTCCATATATTTTCAGCCCCGCAAACGCAATATCCTATTTCCACTCCGTATGCATATCAGAAAAGAAAACAGGGATTTTCTATTCGTGATCTGCAAACGGAGCAGAAATAGAACTTTAAAAAAAAAAAAATTAAATTAAATTAAATTTTTTCTAAGTTCTCACCGCTTGGCTGAAAATATCTAGATGATCGATACAGGCCTGTGCTTCCCGTTTTTTTTTCTTTCTTTTAAAAAATATATACTTGTTGTGTTTTTCTTTGTTCGAACGCGTTTACTACGAAAACGTTCGGTGAAAAGCACGCTTTTGGCAATATGATGATTTTAATGATATAATAAAACCGCTAGGTCTTTTCATTAACGGTAGAAACGCCTTAAAAAAGAAAAAATCGATAAAAATTAAACGGAGAATAATGTCGAACCAAAAATAATTTAAAAAAGAAAAAAAAATTGAAAAATAAAATAAATAAGAAAAAACAAAAAAACCAAACTAACCTTAGCTTTTTATGGAAAAAGATTATATCGATCGAATAGAGAAAAAAAAACAAAAAAATTCGGTCGCGGTTTTTTTTTTTTTTTTTTAATTTTTTAAGATTTGATTTTTTTAAAAGCCACCGATCAGCAACCGACCCGAAACCCAACTCGAGGATTTTCCGAGCCAAGCTCAGAGTTCATGCGCCTTGGGAAAGACGTCCTACGTGCTATTTCCCTCCCCCACGATTTCTGGGAAAGTTTATTTGTTTAGGTTTAAAACCGTTTATGTCGAACATGGGAAATTCATCGAGGTATGAATGCGAATGTCGGATTGGGAGCGCGTGGGAAGCGTCAAATTATTGTTTTCGAATCGGACGTTGATATTTTAGGAACAAATGGATGTTTTTCGGCGGGAAAAGCTCCCATTCCCATTCCCCTTTGTCCAACCCTGTGCTACTACAAATTTTGTGAACTTTGACTTTTACACCCACTCGGAATAGTAAGGATCGAGAGAGAGGATACGTTTCCACGGGCTTGACCCGTGGTTCTTCGAATTTGGGATTTTATAACATAAAACATAATGTTACCCCTGGGGATTAATAAATCATTTTTATTTTTATTTTTAATATTTTAATATTTGTCTTCCTGAAAAACCGTTCAAATGGTTGGGGAGAGAGGGGGTCCGAATCATTTGTTTCGCCCCTAAGACAAGTATTGGCATGGGGGACAGGGGTTAAAAAATAGTTAAAATTATATTGGCGTAATATTTGAATGGCCCATGAGTGAAAATTCTGTTTTCCCGTGAAATTTTGAATTTAAATATTCAAAATTTCTCGGGTAAACAGAAACAAACTCTTTGATTAAAACGAAACTATTTCCCGGGATTCAGAAAATAAAAATGTTTTTTGGATTTTGGGCAATCTAAAATTGATAATTGAAGACAATACTTAAAATTCGGTAATTGGTGTGGAGATATCGGGTTTTTCTCGTAACCGTACATAATTTTTATGTCATTTTTGGATTCTACGGGTCAAAAAACATAAAGTAGTTTCTCAGATTTGAAAAGGGCCGACTTTTATTTTGCGGTAAAAAAAATCACGCTTTTAGCATAACCCCCTTTTCGAGAAAAAGCTATAAAGGTTGTTAGCGACTCCTATACATTTTTTAAAAATCTTAAAAAAATTGGACAAGGTATCTGGAGGTAGTAGAATCGATTTTGAGGTGTCGAATCAAAATTGGGACACCAGAAAATGATAAATAAATTTTTAAATTTTGAAAAATATAATTTTTTAACCTGAAACCCTCCCATCTCACGCAAAATAAATTTTCTCCAGAAAGTGGATCAAAGGCGATGAATCTACATTATTTTGGGTCATTTTGGCCATCTTGAATTTTTTTTAACATTTGGGGCTGGCCAGATATAAAAAACCCGTTTTCGCGGAAATAAGTCACATAATATAGGTCTCATTTTTGGTCTCATCATAAGGTCTCATTTTTGGGCAAAATCAAATTTTTTCTGGATACATACATACATAAGTATTACATCCTAAAAAGATCAATTTTTTATGTCATCAAATTGTTTTCCTGCGAATTTTCGAAATTTGATCAAATAAAAGTGCGAAAAGTAAAAAAAAAAAAAAAAAAAAATTCGGACGCCACCTTTAAAAATTTTTTTAAAAATCTGAAAAAAATTCACAAGTGTTCCAAGACCGTAAAGAACCCATTTTTTGCTAGGGAAAGAAAATCAGAGATAGCAGATTTTTTTTGGGCCACCCTAATGTAGGGGAAAATAACTTCAAACTCCAAAACTGTTTATTTAATTCGGAGAATGATTGAAAAACGAAAATATACCAAATCGGTATATTTATACGTATATTTATACGTATATATATACCAAGTATACATAAAAATAAATATACAGTATATTTCCGTTCTCTACCCAGAATTACAAGTATGGCTAATCTTTTTAGGATCCCCTAGAACTTTAGATCTCCTAGAACTTTAGGTGTCCCTTTAGATCCCCTAGATCTTTAGGTGTCGTGCCCTCACAACCCCCTCCCCCGATTCAGTCCTGGAAATTAATAACCATTAAGAAGCATGATTTAACTAACCTTGTATAAAATTGAGAGCAGCCATATTTATATTTTCACCACCATTTTTCATTACACTATTTCCCCCTTGCTTCCTTATACCTGTTGTTTTCGTGCAAAATCCTGAATTCGCACATAACCGCTTTTGCAAATGAATAGAACGTCAAGGAAGTCCTTGAAGTAAATTCAATTTTCAGCACATGTAAACTTTTCACAGCATTCGTGCTTTTCCAAAAAGGAAAAAGGTGACCTATTTCTTCAACACTAATATCTGGGGTAACCCGTTTGGAAAATATAAGAAGAAAAAAAAAAACGCGGAGGTTGCTTTTTTTTCGCTTTGTTAAAGGTCACGGGGTCTTTTTTCTTTTTTTAGCCGTCTGGAAAAAAAATTAACGTCCCACGCTTCACCCTTCTCCCATTTTCATTCCTCCCCCGCAAGAAAGTACCTTTTAATCATTAGAACATGGAAATCCAATTTGTATGTTTTTATACTCTGAATGACTTACACAACATCGGATTTCGATATTACAACGCCCTACTCAACTTATAAAAGACTTTAAAAAAAAAAAAATTCTTTTATCAGCAAAAGCGCTGAAGTGTTAATTTTTAATCTAATCGGAATATTAATAAAATTAAAAATATCCGCGCTCTAAATATTTTGGAAAAGCTCATTTTAAATATTATTAAAATGGGATGAAGTAAAAAAAAAAAAAAAAAAAAAAAATTCTGGAATTGTAAACAGTAAATGAAAAACTGACCCCTCCTTTCTCATTTTCTTTACTAGCCAATGAGAATAAAGTTTTATCGAGGGATAAGAAAGGGAACTTGTGCTTTTTGTTGTAAGCTGTTGTAAGCCCTTATAGCAATAAAGTTATGTTTTTCTTTCCTTTCCTTTATTTTTTTTTTCGTTTACAAATCTTTTGAGTTTGGCCTGGAATATAAATCTTGCGGGTAGTAAACTTGGATGGGAAAAAAATTGGCTTGCGTTTGTACTTTGTTTTTTTCCCCTTTGCTTTTAGACATTTTTGCTGAGCTGATAATTTTTTCTTACTTGATCTATTTGATGATTTTTTTAAAATATGAAGTTGACACACTTTTCTTCTTCGGATTGGAGAAAAAAGATACTAGAAAAAACGGATATAAATGTATTTAAAAATTAGGATTTTGCCAGGAATTTTCGAAATCTACGATACATTTTTCGGGATTCTTTTTGTTTTTTAGGCACTTCGTTCGCTACACAAAACCGGCCGGTTCAACGTCCGGTTTTTGTCAAAAAAACATTTTTTTTCCGATATTTTTTTTTTCGTTTTGAAGCTAAAACAAAGCAAATCGGGGTCAAATTATACTCAAAATGTTCGTAAATTGATGGAGATCAAGATTCTGTAGGTTAAATACAATAGTAAGCTTGAATTTACATAATATTTGCAAAAATTCGTTTGTTTACGTAATTTAAATTTTAAAATGGCGATGTAAACAAACGAAAAAAAAAACAATAATCCGATTTTTGAAAATATAAACGAAATTCAAGCTTACTAATGTATTTAACCTACAGAATCATGTTCTCCATCAAATTTCGAACATTTTGAGTATAATTTGACCCCGATTTGCTTTTTTTTAGCTTCAAAACGAAAAAAAAAAATATCAGAAAAAACATTTTTTTTTTTGACAAAAACCGGACGGTGAACCGGCCGGTTTGTGTAGCGAACGAAGTGCCTTACCGACTTCAAAAAAAGAAGTTTTAGTCTAAGTTGTGCCAAAAAAAATTCCGATCGTTATTATTTACTTTATCGATGGATTTGGAGGATAATGAAGGGTATAAGATGTACATGAATTCTATGGAATATGAAATCACGAACCCAAACAATAAATCAAAATTTTCGGGGAAGTTGAATTAAATTAAATTCGCTGAAACGATGCATTTATTTACGATGGACGTTTATCGTTACTTATCATAAAAGTCGCCTGATATTGTCATTGTAATTGATTCATTAAGAATTAATGAGGTAAATATAATTAATTATTTAAACACCGACTGGGCTGAAGCACGTTACTCGCTATGTCGGAATGCAAAAGCCGAAAATCATTTATTCGAATTAGTGATGGCGATAATTTTGAAAATATCGATATTCCGATTATCGATATTTTAAAAATTTTGATTACGATGTATCGAATATCGAAAACTTGGAATATCGAAAAAAAATCGATATTTTTTTCCTCGATATATCGATAAATTATCTCTATCACAAGTAAGATATTTATCATATTTATATATCAAAACGAACCAAATATTTGGAGTTTTTGAAAATCATTGTGAAAACAGACAATTTTCACGACAATTTTATGTCGTTATTATTGGTTTTCATATGCCAGTTTGCCTACAGAATCGGAGAGAAAAAAAATTTCGATATTTACTTTATCGTCGAAAAAAATATCGATATATCGAATATCGAAAACTTGGGATATCGAAAAAAAATATCGATATTTTTTATTCGATATTTCGATATATCGATATATTCGATATTTCGATATATCGATATATTCGATATTTCGATATATCGATATATTCGATATTTCGATATATCGATATATTCGATATTTCGATATATCGATATTTCAATATATCGGTATTTCGATATATCGAATTTTGATATATCGATATATTTGATATTTCGATATATTCGATATATCGATATTTCGATATATTCGATATATTCGATATATCGATATATCGATATATTCGATATTCGATATATCGATATATTCGATATATTGATATATCGATATTTTGATATATCGATATATTCGATATTTCAATTTATCGATATTTCAATATATTTCGATATATCGATAAATTATCTCTATCACAAGTAAGATATTTATCATATTTATATATCAAAACGAACCAAATATTTGGAGTTTTTGAAAATCATCGTGAAAACAGACAATTTTCACAGCGATTTTATGTCATTATTATTGGTTTTCATATACCAGTTTGCCTACAGAATCGGAGAGAAAAAAAATTTCGATATTTACTTTATCGTCGAAAAAAATATCGATATATCGAACATCGAAAACTTGGGGTATCGAAAAAAATATCGATATTTTTTTATCCGATATTTCGATATATCGATATATTCGATATTTTGATATATCGATATATTCAATATTTCGATATATCGATATATTCGATATTTTGATATATCGATATATTCGATATTTCGATTTATCGATATTTCAATATATCGGTATTTCGATATATCGAATTTTGATATATCGATATATTTGATATTTTGATATATCGATATATTCGATATTTTGATATATCGATATATTCGATATTTTGATATATCGATATATTCGATATTTCGATATATCGATAAATTATTGCCATCACTAATTCGAATTTTAATGTTGCTCAATAGTATATTTTTGGATCGACCCGGAAAGTGAGTCTTTTCCACAATCTTGTAATTCAGTTTTCTTACGGCAATGATCGTAATTTCAAAACATTTTTCAGCTTCTTTTTTTCAACCTCCACGTTTTCTTTTATTCAGATTCCCTATCAAGGTTTTGATCGTAAGTTCACAAACGTAAAATATCCATGCAGTTACACAAGCGAGCCCTAGGAATGAATAGATTTGAATTACGTGGTTTATTTCAACCGGTAGGAGATTCGATTCCACTCCTCTGAGATACCTTTCGATTGATGTTCTTTTTTGATTTCTTATTATTTTTTCTGTAATTCCGAATTCTCGTGCTTGCAGAAACCTGGTCATAATAATAAGTAAGCTATTAAAGAAGGTTTGGATGCCGTGTACAATGTGGAAATACTTACACGTGATTTATGATATCAGTGTAAAAATTTTGATGTCCTAAAATAAATACTGGGAAGACGGGAGTAAGTGCTATAGGAATGCGTAGGAGTGTGCAGCTGAGGTCAGGAATCGGGAATAAAGTGTTGTAAATCAATGCGAACTTTTCATGTCCGCATATTTTATCGGTCAATTCGCTGTAATTTTTGTAAAATTCGATAAACCCCTCGTCTCTGATTCGTTGTCCAAGAGTATCATTTCGTTTCTGAAAAAAACAGAAGTAAAATTTTAAAGTCACGAAGTCTGTGAGTCCGCGATTTCACAGTTGGGGAACGTTCAAGTATTACGTAAGACTTTTTTTTTGGGTTTTTGGACCCCCTTCCCCCCCTTCGTAAGAATTAGTAAGATTTCATTGACCCCCCTTTTATATTACGTAAGATTTTCGAGGACCCCCCCCTTTTTTTAACGCCAATTTTAAATTGGAGTAATATTTTTCTTAAAGCACAAAATCTCATTAAAAAAAATAAATTTTTATTTCTTAAATTTTTTGAAAAAATTTTTAATTTTTCTATTTAGACATTCAAAAAAAATTAAAAGAACTTAAATTTTTGAAATTAAAAAAAATTTTTGAACAATAAATTATGATGGAAATTCTTACGTAAGATTTTCCAAACTCCCCCCCCCCCTAGTAAGAAATCGTAAGAATTTCGAGTACCCCCTCCCCCCCCTTTCGGTCTTACGTAATACTTGAACGCTCCCTTGGTGCTGGTATGATAAATACCAACCGCAAAAAATGAATTTAAAAAGAAGTGCTTTGCAATTAATAGTTTATATTTGCCATTCTCGACAAATTCTTGCAGATTTCGAAACGGCAGCTCAGAGGTTCTTAATGAGAGGTACGCCACTAGATCCGAGCAAAACGCCTGAATAATGAAAATCCCCAATAGACGAAAAATAAAACAGCATAGTCGAATTGATGAAGTTCGATCGTCGACTTCTTCACCTGTAATTGTGCCGATTTGGGATTTAAAATTTCACGATGACAGTACTACCAGCGGAAAGAATGACGTCAAAGGGTGAGACCAATATTTGAAGCTGTATGACGTCTTATTGACGTCATCTCGATCGAAGTGTAAACTTCATGACTTTTATGACGTCATAAGACTTCTCATTGACGTCATTTAGTGACAGATGTCATCCATCATGTCTTGGTGTCGATATATACCACGGTCGTATAGACAGGTCCGGAAACTTCCTATGCCGTTCATGTCCCGCTTAACTACGCCGATTTTGGATCTAAAATGGGCCACTGGCTGCGCTGCGATCTTGAGAGCCGCAACATGTGTAATCGTATAAGTTGGGACCATGGCCATATAAACGTCTATACGGCTGTGGGTCGCCATCGTCGGCATCAAATCTCAACAACCAATCAAAAAGCGTTTCTCTAACAAGTAGCGCTTACGGTGGTAGAAAGGATGAACTAATTTTGGCGTAGTTAAGCGGGACATGATCTCCCATGTATAAGGGATAGGAGTTTCCGGACCTGTCTATACGACCGTGATATATACACGGTAGGAAACTAGCAACTTATTATTTCACAAAAATGTCGACAAAATTTGACTTCACAGCAAGATTAAGAATCAAAAGGACATTCCAAACATACCAATTTTAAAATCTTACGTGATCATCCAAGGGCCCCTGGGGGCCCCCCGGGAGGCCCAAAACTTTTTCGTGCGAGTGTGATATATCATATGAAAGCTCACCGGATATGTTGTCGAATGAGACCACACCGAAATCTCCAGCTTTTATAGGTCCCGAGATATTGTAGTTCAAAGGGGTCAAAAATGGACAGTCAATTTGGACCCCTTTGAGCTGCAATATCTCGGTACCTATAAAGGCTGGAGATTTCGGTGTGGTCTCATTCGACATCATACCCGGCGAGCTTTCATATGATATATCACACTCGCACGAAAAAATTTTGGGCCTCCCGGGGGGCCCCCATTGGTCCTTGGATGATCAGGTAAGATTTCAAAATTTGCATATTTGGAATGTTCTTTTGATTATTAATCTTGCTGTCAAGTCAGACTTTGTCGACATTTTTGTGAAATAATAAGTTGCTAGTTTCCTACCGTGTATACACGTCATGACCTTTATGACGTCATAAGACGTCTTATTGACGTCATTTAGTGGCAGATGTCATCCATAATTTTGACTTCAAAAATCTTATAAAATTGTCCCGGAAAGAGACCATGCCTACTTCTCCGGTAAAATGTGGTTGACGCCTTCGTGACGTTTAAAATACGTCATCTTTTTCGCATTCTTTGAGAATTATAATGCCTTTTTTTCTTCTTTAAACAAGCACATAAGTCGGAGTAAATGGCTCGCATCTCCCACGATAAATATTCGTTCCATTGAGACTGATTTGAGTATTTGCGGATTCTGTATGGGTCCTATGCCATATTTATATTCTTTTCTACTAACCTTGATAACAGATAGATTCATACGGTAGCAAAATGTAGTCTAAGCTATTAAACGTTTCCTGAGATTTACCGCAGGAAATTTTCAAATATTTTATCAGAATGCAAATTGATCCGCCTAATATTATGGTGACGATTATTGCTATCCAGACGTCGATGCCAAAAGGTCTGATGTAGTAGTCGTCACTCATCTGGATCGTTGGAGTTTTAATAAACATTTGAACACTGAAAACCATTTTCTTGGGTAACCAGTCTATGTATTGTAAATTGGAATATGTACCAAATAAAAAAGATGACGTCATTATGACGAGTCATCAGATCTGGTCTTTTTCCGGGACGTTTTTACAAGATTTTCAACGTCAAAAGACTACGACCGATACGCATGGCGTCTTATTAACGTCATCTCAATTTCGGAAAATTCAAGTCTTTAAGACGTCATAGAGGGGCAGATATTATCGGTCTTACTTGATGACGTCAATTTGATATCAGAAATCTAGTAGAATAGTCCCAAAAAGTGATTATGCTTGATGACGTCTCCGGTATGTCATAACTGGTCATGGGTCTTATTGACGTCATAACGGGGATGAAGTCCGTATTTTGGAATCGATATGACGTCAATAGCCAAACAGTGTCTTAATATTATCGGTCGTACTCATTTGACGTCGAAAATCGTCTCAGAAAATGACCACACCTGATAACGTCATCTTTTTCGCTGGGATCTTATCAGCACTTATGGTTAAACACGACTGAATTTTATGACTCATTATAACTGTCGATGGCAACTGTCGATAATTTTAGGGATTAAGCGTAATTTATCCTTACATTATTTTCGGCAAATGTTTTACGTAATTCCTAAATTCATGATTCCCATCGGTGAGACCTGAGAGAATTAATCCAAAATCATATTCTGATAAATTGTTGTGGTCACCTCCAGTTTTTTTAACATATCTACAAAATCATAACTCGATACAATTTCGGAGGTTAATTCAAAATTTCAAAAATATACTTGAAATTCATTATTCGTATGAGATCTTTGCAAAAGTCTTCCAAGCTGCAGTGTAACTCCGACACAACTTCCGTATTTTTTTTAGAATTCAGTCGTGGTCGTCCCTTTAAATAAAAGAATTGATGATTTGGATTTTAAAACAAAAAAAAATGTTTCTGATTACTTTGTCGCACAAGATGCCAAGCGTTGTAAGTGAAGTTTGATTTACGTCCATTTTGGGAGGAAACCGGCTGGTTTGTGAGAAATTGTAGATGCTAACTCCGTGCCAAATCCCGTAATGTTTTTGAATCAAGTTTTTTCCTAAATTATACATTTTGATGATTTTGAAAGTTGAGGAATCGCCAGACGGGTAAATCATGTAAAATTCGCACTCGTAAGGGATAATAAAATTGATGCTATTTACATCACCAGCCTTGGCAAACAGCAACCAAATGATTTTTTTGACCGAACCTAAAGTGTAGTGCTGCAAGTATAATTCATTTTCATTAAATGAAATCTCTTCCTCGGTGGTCGTCCTGAAATTAAGTAAGCATATATTAGGCTGCATTTGACTCCCCGTAGCAATTGGAAACATTCCAGCGAAAAAGGTGACTTACTTAAAACGTCAGCCATGTAATACCTAATGAGATGATCACTTTCCGGGTCTATATCCGTGCATCGGAAATGAACTAACGTGTCTCCATCGTAAATATAATTGGAGATAGTGTGTTTCGACTGTTTGTTAAAATCATGTGACTTACAAGTTTACAAGCTCATGTTGGTGTAAACTTGTGGTCACATGACACTTTCACGAAATATCGAAAAAGACTATCTCCAAACATTAATTATTTACGATGGAGATACGTTAGATCATTTCCGACGCACGGACTCGACGAGATTTTAGACGTAAAGATGACGTCATTAAGCAAAATCGATGATTTTTATCACTGCATGACATTTGTAAGACGTTTTACTGAAGTCGGTTGTATTAAGAAATGGAAATGACGTCAATGAAACAGACCACAATGAGTTACATTATGCGTCGCAGTCCTTTGACGTCGAAGGTCTCGTAAAATGTACAATCATTTTCCGGGACGTTTTTGCGAGATTTTTGACGTCATAATGACGTCACCTTGATTTCGAAATACAAACCTCCAATTATGACGTCAATAAGACGTCTTATTCGTCCCGATCTCGTTGAATTGATCCGGAAAATGACCATGGCTGATGACGTCTGACGTCTCAAGTGACCATACCTGGTGATGTCTCCAGTGACGTCTGACATCTCAGTGTGACCATGCCTGATGACGTCAACATGGTTGACGTCTTCATACCATTTACAGTACGCAATTATGAGATTTCCGACGTCATACTGACGTCATCTTGATTTCGAAGTACCAACCTCATGACCATTATGACGTCTATAAGACGTCTTATTCGTCACGATTTCGTTAAATTGATACATCATATTTTTACCTCTCATACCCAACTTGACTTACAACCCCAACCACTACCACACTTACTTACACCATACCCCACTAACGTTCCACGCTAGGATAGAATATTAAACCTTTCACCCACTTCTCTCTTTGAAATCTCAAAGCATTTTCCAGTTTCCGCTTCACTCTTCGAAATACACTATTGTTACCCTGTGGTTACACGATTTTAATTCAACTTACTTTTTGCAGCCACAAGAAATACTGCTTTATAATAGCAATATTATCGACGGATTTATAAACGATCACCGTTTTAGGCTGAACATTTACGTTTCGTAAATCTGAAGAAAAAATCTTGCTTTCAGGTTCAGTGGAAGTGGAAATACAAGAAGCGGAAAATTTTTTCAAAATTGATATATTTATATTTGATTGGCTCCTTCTCTTTACGATAATACAGTTTCGGATTTTCAAATAATTTAGGAAATCCATCAGCATATTTTCTTCGTTGCTGTTAAATAATCTTCCATCAGCTGCTATGTAGTAATTGATAGTCAGTCCAATTAATATTAATTTCATATCGCAGTTCCTTTTTTTTAAAAATGATTTTATTTTAGTTTTTCGCTCTGTTTTGAAAGAAAGAATCGATGAAACAGTGCTGTGATTTACTGTCAAAGTTGTAACCTTATTATGGAAATCGCGTGAAATCTTTATCAATATTTAGATCTTTTCTAATTTAATAGGAAAAAGTCTATGCATAACCGTTTCATGCTGATTATGATTATATAGTCAGACATGCATTTGGACCTTTCGGAAAAACTGCTGCAACGATATCATTATCCAATTTTCCTATGTAGTCTGTAACGTTTAATTTCCAAGTTAAATTATTATTTAAGGAAATATCATTCAATGCAATACAAATATTACCAGGTGCTAGTCATTAGTGGCTCAATGTCCCCGACGCCACCCAGAACGAAACAAAACAAAATACATATACAGGCTTAATGTACTCAAAGTGTACCTGAATGTACCACCCATATTTCATTTTGTACTAGTACCGTTCTGGTTTCCTAGGGAAAGTATATCATTGCGGGTGATTTCAGGGACATTCAACTTCACCCGATGTTCCCGATTCAGGATTAAATGATTGTACCCGACAGAGGGCCTTCGTACCAAAATGTACCTAGTCAATTTTTTTTTGTACCTTAACCGTTCCGGAGTTATTCGAATTTTTATTGGGTGGCGGCGGAGACACAATTAGGTCAACTGAAAGATTCATAAACGATTTAACAAGGCTTAAAAGAACGCGTTTTGTACCGAAATGTACCGTAAAAATTAAATTTTGTACCCATACAGATTCCGAAAAAATCAAGGTTTATTAAAAACCGCGATTTCCTGCAATTATTCGGGTGAAACTCTGGACATGCATTTTTATTTCAATATATATTTTTATTTCAAAATATCAAAGAGAAATTTACCAGTCATGCCAGTTGCTTCAAAACTAAGAATGGAGCAACTATGAAGCACTTTAAAAAATGAGGATTTTTTCCTATCTCTTCATTTGATTCTATTACAACTTTTTCTTTTCCAAGCAAGACACTTCCTCACAATTTTTTCCTACTGTATTACAGCTGCCAGCTTTTGTAAGAATTTCACCCGAAGTTTATTTTCTGGGCCAGAATATTTCCCATCATATTGTCCAACCATTTAACTCCTCTATTCACCCCGTTCACTCCTCTCCCCTCCCCCAAAAAAAAAAGAATGATCAAAAGTTTTTCAGAACTGATCGTCAAGGAATTGTCACACTATCTAAGAGAACCCTTTAAATGAGATACATCTTCATTATCAACTTAATTCACAGTTATATTTTTGATGATGTATAAGGCAATCGAGAACAATTTCCCAGATAGTTTCCCTTCAAGTAATTCTGAATTTCTTTATTTCAAGGAAAGTGTACAAGTGATGCGGCAGGAAGTGTTAGATCACAAAACTAATAGACGCCGATGAATTAACATATGTATTATATTATGCGATTAAGATACAAGCTTTAGTATTACAGTTAATCGTACCGGGAGGCGAACCGGAAGTGATACGAGAGAAACAAAGATCGTGGCAATAGCGTTGCCAACCTAACTTACTTTATTGCAACCTAATAGGAAGTTAGTATTAGACGTGTACTAAAACGTACCGGTAGAATTGTACTTTGTACCCCCTCGCCTAAAAAAAAAAAAAAAGTCAGAAAGAAAATTTCATATACCTGATTTTGACCCAGGACACAAAATTAAATTGTTTATAAAGGAATATTTTGTCCTCGTTGTGTACCGGACTGTACCAACCATTTTTGACTTTGTACCGATTCCGATCTAGAGAAAATGCAAATTGCAAAGAAAAAAAAAATGGAAAATGACCCACATTGATTTTTCCAATTTTATCAACGGAATCATGGCGTATCCATTCTGTACCGGACTGTGCCAGGCTCGGAAACGTTTGCACCTTCATGGAAACGTTTGTACCAGGCTCGTAAAGGATTGTACCTTTCTCGAAATTGTTTGTACCTTCATGGAAACGTTTGTACCAGGCTCGGAAAGGATTGTACCTTTCTCGGAATCGTTTGTACCTTGATTGAATCTTTTTTACCTGACTCGGAAACGTTTGTACCGAGATTGAATCGTTTGTACCTTGACTCAATCGTACAAGCGATTAAATTAAGTTAAAAACGATTCATCACGGTACAAACGATTCCGAGAAAGGTACAATCGTTCCCGAGCCCAGTACAAACGATTCCATGAAGGTACAAACGTTTCCGAGTCAGGCACAAAGATCCAATCAAGGTACAAGCGATTCCGAGAAAGGTACAGTCATTTCCGAGCCTGGTACAAACGTATCCATGAACGTACAAACATTTCCGAGTCAGGTACAAATGATTGAATCAAGGTACAAACGTTTCCATGAAAGTGCAAACGTTTCCGAGCCTGGCACAGTCCGGTACAGAATGGATACGCCATGATTCCGTTGATAAAATTAAAAAAATCAATGTGGGTCATTTTCCATTTTTTTTTTCTTTGCAATTTGCATTTTCTCTAGATCGGAATCGGTACAAAGTCAAAAATGGTTGGTACAGTCCGGTACACAACGAGGACAAAATATTCCTTTATAAACAATTTAATTTTGTGTCCTGGGTCAAAATCAGGTATATGAAATTTTCTTTCTGACTTTTTTTTTTTTTTTTAGGCGAGGGGGTACAAAGTACAATTCTACCGGTACGTTTTAGTACACGTCTAATACTAACTTCCTGCCGCATCACTTGTACACTTTCCTTGAAATAAAAATGCATGTCCAGAGTTTCACCCGAATAATTGCAGGAAATCGCGGTTTTTAATAAACCTTGATTTTTTCGGAATCTGTATGGGTACAAAATTTATTTTTTACGGTACATTTCGGTACAAAACGCGTTCTTTTAAGCCTTGTTAAATCGTTTATGAATCTTTCAGTTGACCTAATTGTGTCTCCGCCGCCACCCAATAAAAATTCGAATAACTCCGGAACGGTTAAGGTACAAAAAAAAATTGACTAGGTACATTTTGGTACGAAGGCCCTCTGTCGGGTACAATCATTTAATCCTGAATCGGGAACATCGGGTGAAGTTGAATGTCCCTGAAATCACCCGCAATGATATACTTTCCCTAGGAAACCAGAACGGTACAAAATGAAATATGGGTGGTACATTCAGGTACACTTTGAGTACATTAAGCCTGTATATGTATTTTGTTTTGTTTCGTTCTGTGTGGCGCCGGGGACATTGAGCCCAATAAAATTATGCATAAATAAGTGTGCATAATATGGGAAAAAAAAGTTCAATAAGCATAATATGAGCAATTCTTTCTGCTTTATGGTTTAAAAAAAATTATATGCATATAATGCAAAATTTATGTATGATAGGATTTCCATGCTTAAGAAAATTATGCATAAAGTTTTTAAAAATTATGATATTCAAATTTTTTTTTGCTTTAAAAAAAATAAAGCATAAATATACAAACAAAGTACATAAAGGTTCTAGTTCCTTTACATAACCGGCCGGTCAGCCGGGCGGTGAAAATTTTTTAACAATAAAAAAAAGTTTAATATTTTTTTTTTTGATTCGGTATTTTACACATAAAAATGAGATCGGATCGCACCGAAACCGTGCCAAAACGCTTTGTTATGTTTAAAAGGTAAAGATTCGTTATTGAAAACGTATGAAAAAGGCTTTACTGTGCCTAAATTTGATAATTTTTTTTAATGTTTTCGAAATAAAAAAATAAAACGCCATTTTTCTTTTTGTTGTTGAAATAGTTCGTGGTTCCACCGCTAGAGCGCTGCACTAGTCTCTCGGAAATAAACATTTTTTTTTTTCTGCAAAAACAATTAAATATTATCAAATATAAGAACTATTAACTGTTTTTCATGCATTTCATGTCATGGAAATTTATCTCTGAACATAACGAAACGTTTTGGGTACGGTTTCGGTGCAGTTAGACCCCGTTTTCATGTATAAAATTTTGGATTTAAAAAAAAAATTTTTAACGTATTTTTTTATCGTTAAAATGTGTACACCGCCCGGCTAACCGGCCGGTTATGTAAACGAACTAGAACCTTAAGGCACTTCGTTGTCTAGACAAAACCGGCCGGTTCACCGTCCGGTTTTTAAAAAAAAAAAGTTTTTTTAATTAATATTTTTAAACGTTAATATTGCATTAATAGGGGCGAAACTTGTACCAAATTGTTCCTTATTATTAGGAGAAGTCGAATATACATGTTAAATATGTCGGTAAGCTTAAATTACGCCAATATTCGCAAAATTTAATGTTGTTTACATAGAAAACAAAATGGCCGATGTAAAAAAACATAAACAATCGGTATAATTTTTTTTTTTTTTTTTTTTGCGCAAACTTTTTATACATTTTCGTGTTGCAATTTAATTATTTAATTCTTTCATTGAGAGAAAATTCGCAGGGTGCGGGTCGGTAGCTGAGTGGTAGAGCACCCGCCCGGCAATAAGCGGAAGGCGTGGGTTCGATTCCCACTAGGCTCATGTACCCGACGAAATTTTTTCTTAATGATATGTTGTTCTTTCCATACATTTTATACACTTTCCCCAAGCATACTTCCGTAATATGAGAAAGACTCATATTACATTTTTATTGTCATTTCTACAGAATATGAGCATTAAAAAATAATCCTGATTGATGCAGAACTTAGAATATGGTTTAGACTTTTTAAAAAAAAAAATTTACATTTATCTTTATTTTCATTGAAAAAGATTGAAGCTTTTGAAAAAGAAAAATATCCACAGCGGTATTAAGACATTATTCATTCAGAAACGTTTATGAAAAGGTTATCTGAATTTCAGTCATATTTTTTTATGTATATGAATACATAACATATCGGTTTTTTTACGGTTAAAAAAAGTAAGGAAACAAAAAAAAAAGCATCATTTACGGGTTGACTGGGTTGAAACATTCAGATCCCGCATCGTATTTTCCATTCCTCCCCTGAGAAAGGAAATTGGAACTAACCAAGTTTGCTCGATCGATCTGGTGGCCGGAGTTGGATGCAGACACTTTTTTTTTCGAAAAAAATAAAATGTCAGGAGGAAAAAAAAAACACAAAACTTACACTTTTTTTTTACAAAAGAGTGGCTGGCTCATTCGCCCACGGTTACAAACGAGGTCGCGTTTTATTTTTAACACCCACGCTCTCATCCACGCAACCTTTTCTTTTTTTTTTTGCGGAGGTGTTTTCCCGCAGAAAGGGGGTTTGTAATTTATGAGATATTTTTGTCTAGAACGCGGAATGTTTCAACCAGAGAAAGAAATGCAACAGCAGCAGCAAAAAAAGAGAAGAGGGCAATTATTGGAATTCTAATAGAAGTTTTTATTAACAATCTCATCCCTTCCCCTCCTGAATTTGAGATTATAGGATTTGAGGTAGCTTTTGGTCTAAGAGAGGGGTCGAGGATGAATTACCGGGATGATGCGGTTTATTCAGAAGTAAAAAGAGATGTAAATCCTATGGAGGAAGCAGTTTTCTCTCTTCAGACAACAAGTCGGATCCTGTTGAATTTCCCTATTATTTTCAAATTTACAAAACGTTTATTAATCAAACATCTTTGTTTTGTTTTTCCCATTGTAATGGAGTTACAATAAAATCGAAATTGATTTTCCCCGATCTTTAGCAGTGTTGATAAATTTTTGGGTTTTATAAATTTTGAAGTTTTTGCGGGTATGAAATTTTTAAAGCTTATTTTGTCAGCGAAAAGTTTTTCGTCCTCATAAATCTTGAGGGGGGAAAAGTTGATAAAGGAGATTAAAAGGTGAAGCAGAAGTAGGAATTATATGAGAAAAGTTTTTAAAGGATTTCGCAGGTTTCACAAATTGGTTGGGTTATAATGGTGTTAAAATACAACTTTTTTACGGGAGGGAGTTATTAAAAAAGCTGTAAAGGAGTCAGTGAAATGAAAATGTCCCTTTTTAAAATAAATATTGTGAAATTAAGGTCTGAGTTTTCCATAAGCTAGTTCTTTCATGTTTTATTTCATTGAGTTAAAGATCTTCTGCCTTATATTGTATGTAAAATAGTTCTTGGTTGACTCTAGCCCTTTCATTTTTAATTTATTTTATTTTATGTTAAAAAAAGATACGTATTTTTCATTACTCATAAATTGAATAATCACTTTCCGCGCATTCAATCAAAGCAGAAAATGACTTTTCCCGCATAGGGCAAAACAATGTCAAATCTGTTTACAGAAAACTGTTTACAATTTATGAAAACATTTTCTCTAGTTCTTCTGAATAATTAAAAATTGATTCGTAATGAAAAATATTTTGTTTAACCTAGGAAGTCAAGTTCATTTTCCTCGCTAGATTGACGATATACTATTAACTATTCATATTCAGGGTTGCAGAACGCTAAAAAGTGAAAAATAAAAAATTTCTAAATGTTGCGCAACATGTTGCCAACGTGTTTCTAACGCTGCAACATTCTGGGTAACATGTTTCTAACGCTGCAACATGTTGATTGGCATGTTTCTAACGCTACAACACTTTGATTAACGTGTTTCTAACGCTGCGACATATTGATAGACATGTTTCTAACTCCTCAACATGTTTCTAAAGGCCGAATTACACACGGCTAGTGTACTAGCTTGTTTCCTATATTTAACTTTTGTACAAACTACTCGCTAGCTAGTAGGAGCGAGTAGCTTATACTTAAGTTAAATATAGGAGACGAGCTAGTACACTAGCCGTGTGTAATTCAGCCTTAACGCTGCTACATGTTTCTAACGTTGCGACATGTTGATTGACTTGTTTCTAACGCTGTAGCATTTTGGTGAATGTGTTTCTAACGCTGTGAAATGTTGATAGAAATGTTTCTAACGCCGCAACATGTTGATTGACATTTTTCTAACGCTGCAGCATTTTGATCAACATGTTTCTCACACTGCAACATGTCGAGCAACATGTTTCTAACGTTGCATTATGTTGATTGACAAGTTTCTAACGCCGCAGAATTTTGATTAACGTGTTTCCAACGCTGCGACATGTTGATAGACATGTTTCTAACGCCGCAACATGTTGGTTGACATTTTTCTAACGCTGCAGCATTTTGATCAACATGTTTTTATGTTGTGTTGTTATGTTTCTATGTTTAACATGTTTCTAACGCTGGGACATGTCGAGAAACATGTTTCTAACGCTGCAACATGTTTCTAACGTTGCGACATGTTGATTGACATTTGTCTAACGCTGCAGCATTTTGTTTAACATGTGTCTATGTTGTGTTGTTGTGTTTTTATGTTTAACATGTTTCTAACGCTGCAACGTGTTTCTAACGTTGCATTATGTTGATTGACATATGTTTCTAAGGCCGCAGCATTTTGATTCAGGTGTTTCTAACGCTGCGACATGTTGATAGACATGTTTATAATGCTGCAACATGTCGAACAAAATGTTTCTAACGTCGCAATATGTTGATAGACATTTTTCTAACGCTGCAGCATTTTGTTTCACATGTTTCTAACGCTGCAGCATTTTGTTCAACATGTTTCTAACGCTGCAACATGTTACCGTAACAAGCTTTAACTTCAAACTTCGGCCCGAAATGCGTGCAATGCAAAGTCAAGTGCACACCAAAATCCTTAAGTGAGTAACCTTTCGCCATGTATTCAATTAAAAAGTATTCCCCGATTTAATTGATGGATTCCCTTAAAAAAGTTAATTCTTGGAATCGATCATCTTTTAATCGACTTTTGGTGTTTTCCTCTCAAAAATTGAAAGAACACCCAAAGCTCTTTGATTGGAAAAGTTTATAAACTTAAAAACTCTCCTTAAATAAGTAGTCTTTTTTTCCCCCTGATTTCTCCGAATTGACTTGAACCTACGAAACTTTTTATCACATGATTTCAGTCGTCCTTGTTGATCTGATTTATGTAAAAAATAAAAAAAAATCTTAAAAGAAAAAACTGCTTTTTCATGTATTTTAATGGACCGGTCTGATCCGGGAAAAAAAAATTATATCATTTCACAATTCTAGGAAAAAGCCCATAACAAACGTTTGCATAAATATTGTATTTATTAGTAATCTATACGAAAAAAAAAAGTTCCGCATCGATTTAAAGATAACAAACAATGAAGAACATTATATGGATAATGTCAGATAAACCTGAAGCTTTCAACGGAGCTAATCAGTTGTTTGAACAGATTTATTCAAATCCGCTGTTATTTTTATTTTAAGTTGCAGTTTGTTGTGTTTGCGGAAAAAATTGGAGATTTAGTGCCATTTTAAAAAAGTAAGTAGTTTCCGGAATTTCGGAAATGTATAAAATACGGAATCGTACAAAATCGAATTAAAGCTATTGAGGGTCGGGTTATGGCAGAAGAAGTACAGTTAAGGATTTTTAATTAGATTGTAATGAGCTTGTTTGAACTTGAGCTGGGGTAAAAATACGGGGACATAAAATATCGGGATTTCGGGATTCAAAAATCCCTAATCCGGGAATTAGTATGTAAGTCCTATACACTCAGAAAAAGGAAATTTCTTGAACAAGTTTTGTCTTGCAACAAAACCGAAATGTTTCATAGCAAAACAAAACTGCTTTGTGACAAGGGACAAGTTGAGACATGTTGCCCAACTTGCTGCAGCTTTTGTAAAATGTCAACATTTTACTGAACGTGTTGAAGCATAAAATCATTTTGTCATTTTGTTTACTTTTAGCTTTTGAACGTAAAAAATCTTAGTCCGATAATTTTCTTTTTATTGTGTTCGGAAATTTTTTCTTCTGATTATGCAAATGCCTTTACCGTTAAGTAGCTTTAAAAATCGACTGCAATGTCGTGGAAAAAAAAATTAATTCTCTATCTTTCTCAGTAGGATAGTTACCTAATACATTTTGTCATTTATTGCGAATTATTGCCTAAATCTTAAAGAGTCATGCTTTTAATTAATGATTGCTGAACAGTTTGCTTATCAGATCAGAAGTCCCAAAAACTGATATTCTATGAATTAAAAAGTGTGATTATGGTTTTGTGTAGGATGTATAAATATTATGCTACAATGACTTTTAGATTGTGTGATGTAATCAGGTTAATTTGCATATTTTATTTAAAAAAAAAAAATATATCATTGAGCTTGTACACCAGGCTTTTTATGGCGTCGAACCAAGGTGCCTTTTTTTGGAAAAGTCTCTATTTTGAAAAAAAAAAAAAAAAAAGCCCCTAAAAGTCCCGATTTTGTTTATTTTAATTTTCATGCCTAGATTATTTTATTACATCAGAAGATGATGCTAAAATATTTCAAGAAGTAGTCCATCTTTTCGCAAAATTTCTAAAATTTTTCGCTCTGCCTTCGGCCTCGTTTAAAATCTATTTCAATGCGGTTTAGAAAGGAAGTAAGTGGAAATGAAAATGGACCCGATAAATAATTTTTGAGAAAATATTTAACAAATTTGAAACGAAAAAAAGGGAGATTGTGCAAAAAAGAAAAATTGTAAATTTCTTTTATTCTTGTGAAGCAGAATTGCCATTTTTGGAAAAGGGCCTAGAAAAAAAATTCGTTCATATTCGGATTTATCGACCTGAAAAACTCTAGACATATACTTTTACTGTAACTGAGGTGTCTAGACCATTTTTTAACAAGATTTTTAAAAATTGCCAAAATCACCTATCTTTTAACATGTAAAACTCAAAGCCGATTAAGACGGCCGAAAGTGCTGACCTGAAAAGAGAAAACTCCAGGTTACTATTGACATAAGACACAACTTTTCCGAATTGTGCCATGTTCAACTTTGAAAAAATTTCCAAAATTCGATACGCCCTAATATAATATTGCCCATTTTTGGGCCTAAAAGAATTAAAAATGGCCGAAAAATTTTTTTTAGCCCAAAACTCCCACTATGTCTTAAATGCCATTGGAAAAGAAGGTAATAACCAAATTTTTACACATTTATCATTGAAAATAACGGAGAAAAAAAAATAGAATGTTTCATGTCAGGGTTGCTGTTTAAAACATTTTTAATAAAAAACAGTATAAAACGTTTTATATTATTTTCCCATGTTTTAAAACGTTTTAAAACGTCTTTTATTCGGCCTGGTTTTAAAACGTTTTAAAAAATGTTTTAAAACACGTTCAAAACTTTCAAAACTTTCAAACTTTCAAAACACGTTCAAAACTTTGTAATTTTTTTTTTTTTTTTTTTTTTCCTTTAAAAAAAATGTTTTTTTTTTTTTTTTTTTTTTTTTTTTTTTTTTTTTTTTTCTTCTTCGTTATAGAAACAAAACTGTAAAAGGGCTGTAAAGGGCCTGTTGTTTTTGTCTCTTTAAAAATAAAAAATAAAAAATAAAAATAAAAAATAAAAATGTTTTAAATTCGTTTCTATTTTCATTCAAATTTTTAAAACGGTGTTTTTTATTCGAATGTTTTAAAACGTGTTAAAACACCGTGTTTTAAACCGATTTGTTTTAAAACAATCATCCCTGCGATTAAGCAACCATTATGAATATGAACGGCTCATACAATCTATTGTATGGTCCATACCATAGATTGTATAAAATGAGTCGTGCGCGACAAATTGCGGGCTCGGGCCTATTAAAAATGCATTTTAAAACGTATTTTATTCACTTAATAAAATACGGTGTTTAAAACAGTGTTTTAAAATGTTAGTGTTTTAAAACGTTTTAAAACATCGTGTTTTAAACCAATTGGTTTTAAAACAATCATCCCTGTTTCATGCCCAAAAAAATTTTTACCGTCTAAAAATCTTGCGCAATCTCTAAAACATTTTTTTTGAATTGCGAAAAAAAATTCAGGGCGAGTTTCAAAGGATAAACGCAATTTGCCTATGCACAAAAATCTCAAGTGCATTAATTTTTTTTTTTTTTTTTTTTTTATGTTAAAAATGACCATGGCAGTAACGGGATTGCAGTATTGTGCAAAAATCTCCCTGTTATTGAGCCTTGTTTTTGCGTATCAGATCCAGGGCTGCGGTTCCGATTCCGATTCCGATGCCGATGCCGATGCCCAAGATTCTTAAATATTTTTCGGGCCGATTCCGACTCCAGAGCAAAAATTTAGGTTTCCGATCAGAAAATATTTCAGTGGTGCCGATTCCGATTCTGATTCCGATATTCCCAGAAATTAGTGATTATGATGTGATATATCGACATATCGAGGTCTAAATTATCGATAAATATCGAAAAATTTGGATGTTGATTGTATCTGAATATCGATATTTTTCATGTCAATATCGAAAATTTGATATTTACTTGTTTTTTGCCCATAAAATTCCTTGAAACACTAAAAAAGTGACGACATCTTTAAAAAAATTTCGAATTAATTAGCCAGTTGCAATTAATTTGTATCTTCAGTTTAAGGAAAAAACACAATAAAATAGTTTTTTTTTTGTCCTTTAGTTAAAGTCAGATATCGATTTCGATATTTTCGATACCGGTATTTTTGTCTTCGATATTTTAATATATAACCATTCCACTCAGAAATTTCCAAATCATAGAAAGCTTTTATTAACTTTTCAGCTTAATTTGAATCAAAATTATTTTTCGATTTCCGATTAATATTCCGATTCCGACAGCTTGAAAAAAATTTAGAGTTCCGATCCCGATTCCATTTAACATTTGAACCGATCGATTCCGATAAAGACTCCGATTCCGTTTAAAATTTAAACGGCACCGCAGCTCTGATCAGATCGATTTTTCATATTCAAACCCTATTTTTTTTTTTTTTTTTTTTTTTTTTTTCTCGTCGAAAAATTAATGAAAACTTGAGGAACATTTTGATTTCACGAGTGACAGTGAGATGTTTGATTAAAAAGTTACCCTCAGCCCTTTCCCTTTTCCGTCGCGTAACATTTGTTGTTCCGTCTTCCGACATATCAAGAACTCTCCCCTTCTTTTTTTCTCTTCTTTAAAACCGATGACGGGGTCGACATCGTGTCCTGTTTTATATCTTTTTTTTTTTTTTTTCTTATTCTCATGGAACTCTAAAAAAATTATCAAATTTAGGTCATTTTTAATTTCTCTTTTGTTTCTTTTTCTCCTTCTCTCATAATCTTTTGATATAAAATCCTATAGATAATCCATTCAATTGTCATGTTGGACGTCAAATCCGTCAATTGACCTTAGACCGAGAACCCTGATTTTCGGTGTGAAGATTTCGAGTATGGACCAATAAAAATCGTTGTCGTAATCGGTTTTTTTTTTCTCGTATGATTTATGTTGAGATTTTGACAGGTCGGTCAATCGGTCTGATTGTTTATTGTTTTATTCGTTGTTTTAAAAACTTTTCTGTAATCCCACCTGTCATAAAAAAAAAGCGATGGTGGTGTTCTGTTTCATCGTCCCAATTTTGTTAATGGCGTTTGAAATTAAAACGTTTGCGTCGTTAATTTTGTCCTTATCGATTCCTGAGCAAAGCGGAAACTGATATCGAAAGCTTCCGGGGACTCTGACCTAATTCGATGGAATTTATGAGTTTTGAGTTCGAAAGTTTTTGAAGGGGGCAAAAAACGATGACGTGTTTCTTGGGTTTTTGTAATTTTGAAAATATTTTGTGGAAAACATTTCTCGTTGTTTTTTTCACTTAGGGCTTTGTTCCGAACACTTAAACAGAAATTTTCGAAAAAAATAGATAAGAAATTTAAAACATATCTACGGTTTGAGACTTGGTGCGAACTGAATCCCTGAGGAAGAACATTTCATAAAAACAGAGTTTGAAGCCAGAATTTAAGGAAATTTGAATGGAATTTTACTGAAATTTTACCGTCGGAATCGATAGAAAAGAAGATCGATAGATATTACTTTTTTTTTAAACGATTATTGAACATTTTTTATTCGTAATTTAATAAAAATAAATGACTGAACTTACTTAAAAAAATTTCGATTATGGTTCTGGTTCCGGTTCCTAAAAATTTGAGCCGAGGAGTTCAGCTGACCAAATTTGATTGGCTGAACCAAAAAATTGGTTGCCCTAACCAAAATTTTTGGGGTAATAATTGCTTTACTAACATTTTGGTTGGGTCAACTAAATCTTTTTTCAGTGAATGAAGAGGAATGCAGGTGCAAAAATTTTCCGCTAAGGGCTCTGCGCGTCTAATGGTATCGGGATGTTTATTATCCGCTACATTTAATGCCTGTATTAACATCCATAAGCTAAACATGGGCAGTGGTGTATATTTATACAACATAAATATACATGCCACGTGTTAATTTATACATAAACATACACTGCCAAATGTATATTTATGTGTATATTTATATTGTATAAATATACACCGTGTATATTTACACACAGTATAAATTACACAAATGTACATGTATATTTATACACAGTATAAATATACAGTAACAGTACTGTATAATTCAGGTATTTTTCTCTTGTTAATAATTCAGTAGCCTTCCTACTGATATCTGGTAAATTTAAGAAATAATAAAGCAAGTTGAATCCAGATTTCGCTGTATCTAAGTTTTCATTTTTCGTCATTTTAAGTATACTTTCTAGAACTAGTGGTAGATTATCCAGTTGCACTAATGCTTCCTTTGAAGCACAGTACACAGTATAAATATACAGTAATGTATATTTATACGCAGTATAAATATACAATTATACTGCGTATAAATATACAACACTGCCTATGTATATTTATACACGGTATAGGATATACTTACATGTTTATATTCCAGCCACCGGGAAAGTATAGAAATGGAATATAGTGAATTTCGGGTATAGATTTGTATAATTTTTCTCGTAAGCTAAACATGGGCGCAACGTAAGAGTATGCAAGGATAAAAAAAAATGAAACTATCTTTGCATACGTATACTTACGTTGCGCCCATGTTTAGCTTACGAGAAAAATTATACAAATCTATACCCGAAATTCACTATACTCCATTTCTATACTTTCCCGGTGGCTGGGGTTGTGGGCAATCTGTTGCCCATATTGTATTTATATACCGTATATATATACATATACGATCTGACCACGTGACTAACATCACTTTAACGGTAACCAATCAAAACCAACAATTGTTTAAAATAATCCGTTTTTATTGGTTCCCGTCAAGAACATCTAGCGAACCAGCGGAAAAATTTGGCAGCTGCGGTCCTCATCAGGGTAGCTTGTAATCTTTCAACATTTTTCCCTGATAATAGCAATGATAAACATAAAACAAAAAAAAATGTTGAAATAAAATACCATCCTCATCCTTTCCAATCACTTCCAGGTTTTTATCTAAAATCCTTTTCATTTTAAAACAATAAAAGCACTTTTTTTTTTTCATTTCTCATTTTCAAGTGAAAACTCTCTCGGATTTTTAATTCATTTTATAAAAAAAATAAAATAAACCTACTTTTTACAAAAGTTTTCATTCAAACCGGAAAATCAAAAAGGGAAAAAGAAAAAAAAATTTCAAAAACTCTCCCAACTCTTCTGATGAATACAAAGATTATAACTTTTTGATTATTCTTCGCTCTCCAGAGCAATTTTAATTTTTTTTTTTGAAACGAAGAAAATTCTGTATATTTCCTTTATAAATTAAACCGTAAAAAGGGAAGGCAGAGCGAGATATCCGAAATCTTTATTAATGAGCTTCGTCGCTTCATGTTTCCTTTCTAAATTTTCAACGCCATGTTGACTTTTCATTATTAAAATTTTAAGTATGAAACGTCTCTTTTATATGTCGCGCTGGGAAAAAAAGGTCGACTTTTTAAAAACAGATGTATGTCAAAAAACATAGGGCCTTTTTAAAATAAAGTAAATTTTTCACGTGTGCAACTAGTATAGTGCATTTAGAACTTGAAGGTGGAAAAAATTAGAATACAATTTCTTTTCTCACAAAAATGTCTGCTTGGATCCTCTAAACAACATACTAAAAGTCCTGACGAATCCGGGTTGTGCTAAGTCCGCCATCTTGGAAAAATGGCGTCGGCGTCGGCTCTTTTTTACTATTTTCGGTTATAACTCTTAAACGGTTAATCGTAGCTGAATGACCCAAATTTATTTTTTGTAGAGCATAACATTCTCTACAAGATGGTGTCCTCGGATTTCCCGTACGCCGTACCGTTCCCGAAAAAATAATTTTTTTTGTACAAAGAAATGAATTTTTATTCTAGAATGGCTCTCGAAAATGGTATTTGTACGCTTTATTGATGGTAATTGTCACTTATAATAATTTTTTAGATAGAAGGGCGGCTTTTAAAGTGGGTTGCTTCCCTTAATACATTTTTGGAAATGGGAGCAGGTGTAGGGGGGGGGGGGGGGTTGGGGGGGGGGTTAAAATTTAAAAAAAATTAAATAAGAGATTTTATTAAGATTTTACTACGTATCCGAAGTTGGCGACACCATATCGGAGTGCCAGGTCGGGACCAGATAAGGTCGTATGTGCGACGTTAGTGCTGAAATGTGCCGCAAAAAATTTTACTCTAGGACCCCCCGGATTTTTAGTTATTCCGGCTTTCCCGGAAAACCATATAGTCAAGTGAGGAAAAAAGTCGCTAATTTAACGCCGTTTCTTTGATCAGACTAGGGCTTGAAAAAGGAGTAATTCCTGTTAAATACCTGGCCGGATATAAAGAACAGACACTAAGCCCCCTCGTTTAAATTGGGGGAGGGGGGGAAACAAGTAATGTAGAAAGGTGTCGAGCGAAGTCTCGTTGGATAGCACTTTTTGTTAGCAATCAAATCAATTCCATTTTAATTTCATGTCAGTCACTATATTCTCATCGACTGAGGTCACAGAGCAAAATTATTTTAAGAATGAGTAATAAGTTTGAGTGACGGCGTGCTCACACAAAACGAAACAGAAAATTCTGAATCTTTAGACGCCAGTGGCTGGTAAACAAGATAAAATTAAAAAAGAGGATATTTAAAAAGGTTTGGGGGGAGAAGGGGGCATACGGGGGAGCCGAGGTGTTTAAGACCTATTCCTAAAAAAATTATACTTTGATTTTAATATTATGTACCAAGAAATTTTTTAAGTCGTTTGTGATAGGAAAATAGTAGCTTGAATTGTTTCTAACCAACGCTAATTAGAAAGTTTGAAAATTTTTTTCCAAGTCTGCGCTAGAGGTTTGCCAGGCTGTAATCGTTTGTGGCGGGTTTCTAGTACTTGGCCAAACTCCGGCACAAACATCTACAGCCTCAGAATATTTTTTTTAGGTACTAGAAAGCCAGCACAAACGATTACAGCCTGGCAAATCTCTAGCACGAACTTGAAAAACGTTTTTTAAAACTTCCAGATAGCGTTGCTTAGAAACAATTCCAGCTACTACTTTCCTGCACTGCGTCACTTAAACTTATTACTTATTCTTAAAATAATTTTGTTCTTGAACTTGGACCTTAGTCCATGAGAATGTAGTCACTGACATGAAATTAAAATGGAATTGATTTGATTGCTAACAAAAAGTGCTATCCAACGAGACTTCGCTCGACACCTTTCTACATTACTTGTTTCCCCCCCTCCCCCAATTTAAACGAGGGGGCTTAGTGTCTGTTCTTTATATCCGGCCAGGTATTTAACAGGAATTACTCCTTTTTCAAGCCCTAGTCTGATCAAAGAAACGGCGTTAAATTAGCGACTTTTTTCCTCACTTGACTATATGGTTTTCCGGGAAAGCCGGAATAACTAAAAATCCGGGGGGTCCTAGAGTAAAATTTTTTGCGGCACATTTCAGCACTAACGTCGCACATACGACCTTATCTGGTCCCGACCTGGCACTCCGATATGGTGTCGCCAACTTCGGATACGTAGTAAAATCTTAATAAAATCTCTTATTTAATTTTTTTTAAATTTTAACCCCCCCCCAACCCCCCCCCCTACACCTGCTCCCATTTCCAAAAATGTATTAAGGGAAGCAACCCACTTTAAAAGCCGCCCTTCTATCTAAAAAATTATTATAAGTGACAATTACCATCAATAAAGCGTACAAATACCATTTTCGAGAGCCATTCTAGAATAAAAATTCATTTCTTTGTACAAAAAAAATTATTTTTTCGGGAACGGTACGGCGTACGGGAAATCCGAGGACACCATCTTGTAGAGAATTTTATGCTCTACAAAAAATAAATTTGGGTCATTCAGCTACGATTAACCGTTTAAGAGTTATAACCGAAAATAGTAAAAAAGAGCCGACGCCGACGCCATTTTTCCAAGATGGCGGACTTAGCACAACCCGGATTCGTCAGGACTTTTAGTATGTTGTTTAGAGGATCCATGCAGACATTTTTGTGAAAAAAGAAATTGTATTCTAATTTTTTCCACCTTCGACCTTTTTTCGGTCTAAATGCACTATACTAAACGGGATATGTCTTGTTTGTTATTTATTCATTTTGATCAAATGAAATCGCTGCGATTAAACTGATAAAATGGCGTCAATCAATTTATACGTTTCTTAAATGCAAACATTTGCATTGGACTGAGATTAAGGATGTTTGGCTAATCCGTTTGCTTTTCCCTTCGACGAATAGAAAAATAAATAAAAAAGAACATCATGTTTTTTTTTATATTTTTTATTTGGTTAAATAAAATAAACGTATCTTCTTTTGACGTTTTTTTTTTTTTTGTATCATTTGAAAGAAATTCGTAATATTTGTAGGGGAATTTAGAGCTTCTTGGAGTCCTTTCTCGGTTTTCCTCTCTTAATTTTAAATTTAAAAAACTTAAGTCCTGTCTCAGTTGGCTAATTAATTGGAGGGTACAATTAATTGCAGCACCGGAAATGCTGTATATTTTTGGGTTTTTTTCTTCTGCTACCACTTTTTTTTATTGTTTTGATTATTTTTTAAAACACTATAAATAATGAAAACGGAAAAAAAGTGGTAGCGGAAAAAGAAAAGTTCAAAAATATACAGAATTTCCGGTGGTACAATTAATTGCACCCTCCAATTAATTCTCCAATGGAGACAGAACAATTCTGATTTGTTACTTGACTCCCATGCTTCAACAATATTTAAAAAAAAAAAAATCAGAATTAAGTTTTTGAATTTTTTTTAAATATATTTATATTATAATTTTATAAGTTGCTAATGAAGAGGGATTACATTTCAGTTCTGTTCCTCCACAGATTTGAAGTATCTGGGTTTTATCTCATCTTTGGGTGCAAATTCACCTATGGGATGTTGGATCAACAAGTTTGTACAACAAGTTGGACCAACATGTTGTACCAACTTGTTGCACCAACATTCCACACTAATTTCGGCGTAGTGATGCAAATTCACTATGGAACGTTGGACCAACATGTTGGTACAACAAGTTGGACAAACATGTTATACCAACTTGTTGGAATTTTGGACGAAAAAGTTGTACCAACATGTTCGACAAGCGAACGAATCGACTATTGCAGAATTTACTCCTACGCCGAAATTAGTGTGGAATGTTGGTCCAACTTGTTGCACCAACATGTTAGTCCAACATTCTTTAGTAAATTTGTACCCTTTCGATAACTCCAGGGAAAATTCTTGGCTAGGGAACCCCGAATATGAAATAGTAACGAATCATTACTTGGGAATTTACCGGATTTTTATTTTCCAGATTCCCGCAAACCATTTTTTCTCAAAATCGGAAAATCCCGAAAATTCCGAATAGTGTCGTACACATCCACGAAACTGAGATGCATAAATTATATAAAAGTCAAGTATAAATTACAAAAAAAAAATTATCAAGCATAAAAAATGCATAAATACGTATCAAGAACTTCTGCTCTGTCTCCATTGGACAATTAATTGGAGGGCAGAGTTAATTGTACCACCGGAAATTCTGTATATTTTTGGACTTTTTTCTTCTGCTACTACTTTTTTTTCGTTTTTATTACTTCTCGTGTTCCAAAAAATAATAAAAATAATTTAAAAAAAATGGTAGCAGAGTAAAAAATGTTCAAAAATATACAGCGTTTTCGGTGATTCAACTAATTGTGAGCTTCCCTTCCATTAATTGGCCAGTGGAGACAGGACGTCAACTTTTGTACCGAAATATTTTTTACATCCTCCTATAAAATTATGCATAAATAATTGTGCATAAAATGCGAAAAAAAAGTTGAATAAGCATGATATTGGCAAATTTTAAGCTTTATTATTAAAAAAAATTATATGCATAAGTTATGTATATCAATATTTTCATATGCTTGAAAAAATTATGCATAAATTTACTAGCAATTATGCTTATTCAATTGTTGTTGCTTAAACTTTGCAAAAATTATACACGTTCAATTTCTGTATCATATGCTCTTGTCTCCATTCACAGTAGGCCAGAAAAAAAATTTTGGACCAAAATTTAGGCGCAAAGAGGCGCAAAAATTGTAAGCAGATTTTTTTATTTAGAACCTTCTAAGCTTCATAATGAGACTATAGACATTTTGAAGACTTTTAAATAAACCGACTAAAAGCTTAGTTGAAAAACAATTTTTATAAAATTTTTGAAAAACAATATAAAAAAGCAAAAAAATGTTCTAAATGACTTTTTCATTTTTATAACGAACAGAAACAACCTAAAAATGGTGTTGTCCGATCATTATGTAAAATTTGCAAATTTTCAATCGAATTTTGACCAAAAATATTTTTTTTGGCCCACTGTGTGCTATTGTCTCCATTAATGGAGACATTAATGGCCATTGAGCAATCAATTGGAGGGTACAATTAATTTTACCACCGGAAATTCTGTATGCTTTTTTCTTCTGCTACCACTTTTTTTTATTGTTTTGATTATTTTTTAAAACACTATAAATAATGAAAACGGAAAAAAAGTGGTAGCGGAAAAAGAAAAGTTCAAAAATATACAGAATTTCCGGTGGTACAATTAATTGCACCCTCCAATTAATTCTCCAATGGAGACAGAACAATTCTGATTTGTTACTTGACTCCCATGCTTCAACAATATTTAAAAAAAAAAAAATCAGAATTAAGTTTTTGAATTTTTTTTAAATATATTTATATTATAATTTTATAAGTTGCTAATGAAGAGGGATTACATTTCAGTTCTGTTCCTCCACAGATTTGAAGTATCTGGGTTTTATCTCATCTTTGGGTGCAAATTCACCTATGGGATGTTGGATCAACAAGTTTGTACAACAAGTTGGACCAACATGTTGTACCAACTTGTTGCACCAACATTCCACACTAATTTCGGCGTAGTGATGCAAATTCACTATGGAACGTTGGACCAACATGTTGGTACAACAAGTTGGACAAACATGTTATACCAACTTGTTGGAATTTTGGACGAAAAAGTTGTACCAACATGTTCGACAAGCGAACGAATCGACTATTGCAGAATTTACTCCTACGCCGAAATTAGTGTGGAATGTTGGTCCAACTTGTTGCACCAACCTGTTAGTCCAACATTCTTTAGTAAATTTGTACCCTTTCGATAACTCCAGGGAAAATTCTTGGCTAGGGAACCCCGAATATGAAATAGTAACGAATCATTACTTGGGAATTTACCGGATTTTATTTTCCAGATTCCGCAAACCATTTTTTCTCAAAATCGGAAAATCCCGAAAATTCCGAATAGTGTCGTACACATCCACGAAACTGAGATGCATAAATTATATAAAAGTCAAGTATAAATTACAAAAAAAAAATTATCAAGCATAAAAAATGCATAAATACGTATCAAGAACTTCTGCTCTGTCTCCATTGGACAATTAATTGGAGGGCAGAGTTAATTGTACCACCGGAAATTCTGTATATTTTTGGACTTTTTTCTTCTGCTACTACTTTTTTTTCGTTTTTATTACTTCTCGTGTTCCAAAAAATAATAAAAATAATTTAAAAAAATGGTAGCAGAGTAAAAAATGTTCAAAAATATACAGCGTTTTCGGTGATTCAACTAATTGTGAGCTTCCCTTCCATTAATTGGCCAGTGAGACAGGACGTCAACTTTTGTACCGAAATATTTTTTACATCCTCCTATAAAATTATGCATAAATAATTGTGCATAAAATGCGAAAAAAAAGTTGAATAAGCATGATATTGGCAAATTTTAAGCTTTATTATTAAAAAAAATTATATGCATAAGTTATGTATATCAATATTTTCATATGCTTGAAAAAATTATGCATAAATTTACTAGCAATTATGCTTATTCAATTGTTGTTGCTTAAACTTTGCAAAAATTATACACGTTCAAATTTCTGTATCATATGCTCTTGTCTCCATTCACAGTAGGCCAGAAAAAAAATTTTGGACCAAAATTTAGGCGCAAAGAGGCGCAAAAATTGTAAGCAGATTTTTTTATTTAGAACCTTCTAAGCTTCATAATGAGACTATAGACATTTTGAAGACTTTTAAATAAACCGACTAAAAGCTTAGTTGAAAAACAATTTTTATAAAATTTTTGAAAAACAATATAAAAAAGCAAAAAAATGTTCTAAATGACTTTTTCATTTTTATAACGAACAGAAACAACCTAAAAATGGTGTTGTCCGATCAATTATGTAAAATTTGCAAATTTTCAATCGAATTTTGACCAAAAATATTTTTTTTGGCCCACTGTGTGCTATTGTCTCCATTAATGGAGACATTAATGGCCATTGAGCAATCAATTGGAGGGTACAATTAATTTTACCACCGGAAATTCTGTATGCTTTTTTCTTCTGCTGCCACATTTTTTTTTATTTTCATTATTTTTATTGTTCGAAAAAATAATCAAAACAATAAAAAAAAATGATAGCAGAAGAAAAAAAATCTAAAAATATACATCATTTCCGGTGGTACAATTAATTGTACCCTTCGATTAATTGACCAATAGAAATAATAAATAATCCTAAGATTTCTTATTAATCCTGGGATACGATTGAATTATTAATAAATTCCTTGATCAGAAATTTTCCGCTGAATTTTTTGACGCTCTTGGTTCTTAGACACCTTCGTTTGTTTACCTTCGTTTGTTAATTGCTGACCAAAAATGTTTTACCTTATTTTCGGATTAATTCGCAAAAAAAAGACAAGACAATGGCTGCATTTATTTGAATGCTATTTGATTTTTTTTCTATTTCCTAATTAATTTCATTTAATTTAGTTAGATTTTCCTTTGTTATCGTTTTTATTACCTCCGTTTTATTTCATTAAAAGTTTTGTCTCTTTTTTTTCCCAGTGTCTTGTAACGATTTTCAACCCTCCATTTTGTTTTTCATTACCTTCGCTTTGAATTTTTTTTTCTTCCCCGGTTCTAAAAACTTTTAAAAAACCTTTTTTTTTTTTTTTTTTTTTTTTTTTCTTTTCTTTTTTTTTCCAGGAGGCAAAACTGTTTAATATTCCGAAACTCATAAAAAGGGAACAGATAAATGACATTTTGACAATGGTTAACTCGTGGAGTTATCTGGTCGTGGTTTTATGTCTGTCCGTGACGTCATCCCGAGTTTTGCATCCCCATGGAAACAAGGAACGTTTCCCGGGCGACGGTATCTCTGACGTCAGACCGGAAAAATTTTCGGCTCCGCCCAGCAGTAATGGGTTAATTATTGATCAGGATGGTTACCGTGGAAACTCGACTTCTGTTAGTTATGTCCAAATAAGCTCATCTTCGTCTTCTTCTTCTTCTTCTTCCTCTTCTTCTTCTGGGACTTCGGGAAATTATCGTAATACTCCAGGCAAGAATATTATCAAGACTATGTTCTAAAGTGTAATTATTTTCCGTTTTGGGATCGGCCAATCAGGGTAAATTTGATGTGAAAAGGAGGAAATGGGTATCGTTTTGTAAGTTATCTCGAGAGATTTGGGTTGGGGAAGAAATTAAACGATCAGTTGGAAGTCATTGCGGAGGCCGGGGGGTTTACATTTTTTTTTTTTTTTTTTTTTTTAATGAGGGCACTCAATCATTTTTTTAGACTTAGTCCTTTTTAAATGCTTCATTTTATACTTTTGGTCCCCCCTCCCATCCTTAAAAAAACAAATCATTTTTTCCCCGTTTTTTTTGGCCCCCCCCCCCAAAAAAAAAAAAAAATGAGTTAATCCCATTGGCTTTGTCTGGACATTGGGTTAACTTCAATTTATAAGTCGTGTCTTCAATTCCGGATTAATCCGAGGATACTCCCTGTAAGAAAGAAATATTAATATTTATAAAATATAACATTATAATAAATATTATATAACTATATAAATATATAAATATTATAATATAATTATAAAATAGCCTGGCCTATTTATATCCGCAAATTTTTATTCCGATTTCCGAATTCCGACTAAAATTAATTCCGACAACCGATTTACGAATTCCGACTCCCGAATTTAATTTATTCCGAAAATATATTTTTTTATTTTTAATACTTATTAAAGCGTGGCATGAAGTCAGATTATGTTAGATTTATTCCGAGGGTTAATGGAAAAAATCCCGAGGAACACGAATTTCACTATCCCGATTTTCCCGATCAATGACTGAGTAGGGGTATAAGTAAAAATTTGGTTTTTTGGGCCGAAAATGGATTTTTTGCCAAAAAATGGCGACAACTTCTCACCAGTTCGATTTAGAGGCCATGTTCAATGACATTTTTTACTCAGGACACTCTCAGGATATTTTGTGTTTCGAATCAATTTTCAAAATTTGGATTTTCAAAAAAATTGCGGGTAGAACTTCCGACTGTAAAAAAGATTGGGAAATTGATTCGAAACGCAAAAGATCCTTAATAATTAGAGTGTCCTGAGTCAAAAATGTCATTCAACATGACCTCTAAATCGAACTACCATTTTTTGGCAAAAAAATCAATTTTCGGCCCAAAAAACCAAATTTTCACTTATATCCCTACTCAGGCGTTGATCAGGGAAAATCGGGATAGTGAAATTCGTGTTCCTCAGGCTTTTTTTCATAAGTATAAGCAACTTCAAAAGAAAAACAATTTGGGGGTTTCAAATTTGGGCATAAATAAAAATTAAGCCCGGAAAATCGGGTTTAAGCGATTTCATTAAATGCTAAGAAAAAAAACTGTGGTTTAGACCCTTTTTCCGCTCTGCGCCACCCCTAAATCGTTGAAAAAAATTTTTTTCATAATATTTTTTGCGTTTGTACACTTTAAAAGATGCAATTGATAAACACCGATCTGTTATTCATCGATTTCGAGGCAAATAAGTATTAAAAATAACAAAAAAATATATTTTCGGAATAATTTTAATTTCGGGAGTCGGAATTCGGAAATCGGAATAAAAATTTGCGGACTTATTCCGGGAGCGTATAAAATATATTATAGTAAATTATAACAAATTTTTTTCAATATTTTAAAAATATTATGCAAATATTTTTCGAAAAAAATGTAGTTACGGCGAATCTGCTTACAGAGGCAGTCTTTTGCAGGTTAATATTAATGTTGACGAAAATGGTGTAGGGGGCCATAAAAGTAATATGTAAGCATGATTTTGGTGAATTTGAACCCCCTCCTCCCCGGTTGTAAGATATTTCGCCATACTTAGCTTATGGTAAAGATGGTTAATGCGGCCCCCCTAAAAATCTTACGTAATACTTGAACGTTCCCTAGACGCATATTTACCCAATTTTTTTCCCCCAAAAAAAGTGATCTAAACTTTTTTACCAAAACATGTTGTGAAAGACAACATGAGTGAAATTTAATTTCTCAAATATAATTTATTTCATGTTGACTAATCTGTTCGGGTTAGACAAATATTTTCTTTAATTTTAAATGAATTTTTTTGAAAAATTGTCTAAATGCGCCCAAACATCCATAGCCAAAATAAATTAAAAAAAAAAAAAAAAAAGGCCTTCACATTTTCAAAAATTTGGAAAATTTCGGCTTATTTTGAATTTTTAATATTTGATATTTATTTTGGCGTTAATTTCCCCCTCCCCCTTTATTACACGATTTTCAAAATGTAGGTGCAATTTGGTCAAGGAAAAGGGCAAGAAATAAGTGGGTAGTTCTTGAAAAACGTAATTTTTATTTTTAGGCAATATTGCTTAATATCTTATCAAAAACACGCTGAAAAAAAAAATTTTGACAGTGGATTTGCGTTTAGAAGGTAAAGAATGATATCCTTCGTTTTAAGAGAAAATTAATTACTTTTTAACCTTTTTTTATTATTAAAAATGCAATACTCGTCCTTTCCCGTCACGGTACGATATTTCAAAAATTACCCAAGTATATCGCTAACAATCGGTACACTTTTTTCATTGTTCTAAAATAAATTTTAAAATAAGGTTACGCAAAAGGTTAAAAAAAAAAATATGTACATTTTGCTGCTTATCTGAAATAACAAAAAGAAAGATAATGATAATGAAAAATATTAATAATAAATATTATGCATAGTCCATAGGCTGATTTGTTAACGTTATTGCAACTTTATCGTTTTTTTTTTAAATAATTTCTTTTTTGTTTCAAAATGTTACAACAGTGCCCTTCTGAATAATATGTAAAGAAAATTATTTCCATACCGATACCGTCTGTATTTTCTATTTTCCGTTGCTGATTTTGGCATCCGATCAGTTTTAGAGAGGAAAAAGAGTTACGAAAAATTTCGATTAGCCTATTAAAGTCTATAAATATGCCTCTGTCATTTTAAGTAGCGTCAATAACTCATAAAAATCATATTTTCCAGGTAAATCTAGTCAGATTACACCATCCCTCCTTTCAAATAATATCATAATAATTCTAAAATAGACCATACAGTTGAAAAACCCAGAAATCGAGTATAATATCGACGTTTTTGGTAGTGTAACTTAGACACCCTATCCCCTCCACCCTCTTCACCAACACCCAAGTCTAAAATCCTTTAGATCGTTAGGAACATAATTCATTTCATTCAAAGAGGATAAACCGTAAAGCGTAAGAAGTAGAGCCATCTTTGTGAAGAAACCAATATGGCCGCTCTGAATCCAATATGGCGGCCATGTTTACAATTCTTTATATGATTTTCAGGTTTTTCTTCCTCAAAGCATTCTAGAACTGAAAGTCACTTTGAATTAATTTTATTTCGGCCCACTGAAGCCAAGTTAGATTAAGGCCTAGCTAGAGTGCGTTGCCTCTCACGAAAATACCCTTAGATTCCGGTCCTAATTTATTTTAATAATGGTTAATAATTAATAATCCTTAATCTATAGTTGTCATACGTAAAGGATTAAAAATATGAGGCTGGGCCTGCTGACGAGTTAAGACTTAGGACTTAAGTCTTCGCGAATTACGACTTAAGTATACATTGGAAACACTAAAACTTTTGCATTAATTAACAGCTCAGTCTCCGAAGTAGGACGCAATTTAAACAAAGCTTTTAACGTTGGAGCTTATTTCTTAAATTCATTGGTCAACCCCAGACAGCCATCCATCCTTCAGAATGCTGCTATGCACACTTTCATTATTGAACTTAAAAGCGAAAGAATCCAACCAAATATATTTTCTTGCGTATAAATTTAAGCTTTCCAGAGCTTCCAAAACTTTTTATTTCACTTAATAAGACCATGCTGCCATCTACCGTTGATTTCGTTTTTTTAAATCTTTTAAATTCCACCAGATGTCATTTATGAATTAAAATAACTTTTTCTTATTTTTTCTTTTTCAGGAAATGTACCTCTCAATCCTGACCAATACGACAGCCAAAGTATCTGTCACGTGTTATGCCTCAGCGGAGACGGCGGAAACGCTTGCATGTGTGATTTCCTTCCGTCCAATGCAAAACCTCCTGAAAATAATCAGCTAGAAAAGAAGCGGGAATGGCGTAACTCAGATCTTCCGCAATGGATGTACGAAAGACGACATCAAGGTAAGGACATCAATAGGAGAGATAGTTCTACGGATCCACCCATCTGTGACACATTATGCAAAATCGGAGAGGGAGGAAATGCATGCATGTGCGACTGGGCTCCTTGATAAAATACTTCAAAATCAGTTTCATTGTTATATTTTTGATAAATATGAATTTACCATTAATGATAAATGGTGGACTAGAATAAAATTTTATAAGCCTATTGTTACTGAGCAAATATTTTTTTTCATTTCGTTTCTTCTTTTATGTTTCCTTGTGCTGCTAACATTAATTCGTATAACTGTTCTACTTGTTGATCCGACATATTGTTCAAATCCTCCATTGTTAAAGGTTTTCCTAATTTCTCAGCTGTTTTTGGTCCTTTTAAACCCAACTGTTGAGATAACAATACCGCATATTTCTAAAAAGAAAAAAATCCAAGTGAGTAACCTAACCTAACCTGGTCTAATTAAAATTCTAATTAATCCCGTTTTATTATGTTGTTTCTCCTTTTCAACATTTTCATGATCACTTTGCTTTAATGAATCGCTATTAAAACTTACCGTCCATTCGTCCATAAATACTGTCGTTTCTGCTGGGTTACACTTTTTATGTCTTTTGAATTCGTCTTTGGCATATGAATTCCCTATGATTTGCAACTCTTCTGGCAAACCTTTGTGGAGCTTTAGTATTGTTTTGTATAAACGTCGTACACGTCTAATGTGTTCCATGAGGAACAAAAAAAAAAGTTAAAATATTTTGATTTGTTTTCATTATTTTGATTTTGTTTTTGTTTACTTTCCTTTGAGGGCAAAGGAAATTTAAGAATTGGCCACATTGGAAACGCGCGTTATTCAAAATTATGAAAGTGAGATTTAGATTTTATTACTAGATTAGAGATGCCCTTATGATCTCGCATCACTTAGATAATAAGAATAATGATTCACCTGGATGGTGAGTACATCTGTGATTTCGAACACAAGATCATTCCTGTCATTAAAGACATTTTGTCAACAAATCAAAGTTTAGGATCAATGTTCAAAAAAAAAAAGGGCCTTAAATTAAATCATCCGTTTTAAAAATAAACAAAAAGTTAATATATTAGTTAATTTCACGCTTCGTTTTCTGTAAGGAAAATTTTAACATTGTTCGAACTCCAGTTAATGCCTGAGTGATTGTTGACTAACGACCAAACATAAGGTATAAAAAAATCTTCAGGCTGTTCCTCTTCCACATACTTAAATTTCAGTTCTGGAAATTTCTGAAATAAAAAAAAAAGACAAAAATTTTACTTTTTAACTCGAATGAGAAAAAAAAAAGTTTGAATTTTTTACCTTTAATTTATGAGAAGGCCATTGCAAAGTGCCCTGAGTAATGATTGCGGAGACTTCATTAACATCAAGATCAGAGCCGAATGGTCTTAGCTTATCAGAAAAATAATTGATAACAATATCTAAATTTTGGACGACATCTTGAAAATTATGATGATTTCGAAAAGGGTCAAAAATACTTTTTTTGTACAGTAAAGCATAAATTAAATTAGGGTTGTGTTGAAGTTGATTTGATAAACATGAATTAATTATTTCGAGGACCATTCTTAATACTTCTTCTAGCACAGCCAAATCCTGAACCTGAAAAAAATTTTAAAAAATTTTTAAAAATTTGAACATTTTTTTTAAAAAATTGGATTTTTTTTTTTTTTTGTTTTAAGTTATGAACAATTTTTGAAAAAAAATTAGTTTAGGAGAAAAATTATTTTTTAAAAAGTCCTAAATTAAGCTTTTCCCAAAATTTCGAACGTACCAAATCCGATGTATCCTGTACATCATCGGTCACATTCACAACGGTTTCGTGTTCAGTCGTAATTTGATTAACGTGATTTTGGACGTTAACGACAACGTCGTTACCGTTTGATTGGATTTCAGACTTAGATTGTAATTGACTAGGTTTTCGATCTCCGGCAGGAGTGTTGTTACACGATGATTTTCGAGACTCCCTGGTTTTCAGGTCGTTTTCAAGGCGATGATATTTTTTAGCTAACGTTTCGAATAGGCTTAAAATTCGTTGGCTCACATAAGAATGTAAATTACTAAAATTATTAGACATGTTAGCTAGCGCCGCCAAGCAATTGGTGTGTAAATATTTATCCTGAAATTATATATTTGAAGTCAAATATGAGAATTCGATAAAGAATAAAATTAATGAATAGGGAGACTTACTCTCATTTTTAACATGTTATAATGGATTGTTCGTATTACCACCAGAACCAGCAATCCACCGAGTGAAATTTCACTCAAAGCTCTTTCCTGATACCAGGTTATATTTTTTAAAGTTATCGTATGAACAGTTTTGCTAAACAATGTGTCCTCCGAAAGGATTAATAAAATGATCAAACTCATGTATATGTGATGTGAATCACTCTCGGTAACATTGTACAATGTTTTTAAAATTGGCATGATCTGAAAAAAAAAAAAAAAAAAAATTTAGTAAACATCAAATTAAAATTAAAAAAAATTCTTTTTTAAAACTCACCAAAAGTTCCAAATCTGCTCGAGCCAATATCAAATTTTTAACATTTTCATTTCGATGTAAAAGCAAATAAAGCATTAAAGTACTGCATTCATTGGTTGCTGTCATGCATAATGTAATGTAAAGCTGATCAAGGTTAAACTTAAACGTAGAAACAGGGGAGGCAGGGGATTCCAAACCGGGACCTTTAAAAAAAAAAAATTATTATTAGCCTTTCGACTTTAATTGAAATTGATAAATTTTTTTACCTTGCAAATTATTTGGGAAAGTAAACAAAACTTCTCTGTAGGGATTCCTTATATTTTTTTCCGCGGTGCAATGATTAACTAATATTAAAAGTAAAGTAGGCTTTGATTTGCAAGAGGATCACTTGCTTTTAAAACTAATTCCTGTCCGGAAGAGCCTGTTCCATATCCTAATGTTAAAACATGCCATAAACCAGCTGAAAAAAAAAAAAGTTAAAAATAGAATCAGTTTTGAAGGGAAAAAAAAAAAAAAAAAATTTTAAGTACTTACATGCTAAACCAGCCACCAAACTATGCCCTTTTTCGGGATGTTTCCCTTGTCTCACAAAATGTCCCAGCAATGTTTTAACTAATAACGGTGAATGGATGGATGCTCGTCCTTGCATCAAATTCCTACAAAACAACAATCACCAAATCAAAATTTTTTTTTAAAATTAGATTAACGACAAAAAACTGGGTTACTTGTCATTTACAATTAAACAATCGATGACTGAACTTACCTATATACCACAGATTTGGCAGCTGGTGTTTGTGTATACATTTGGACGCTCAATAGCACCAGCAAACAATTAATAACCTCTAAATGTAAATTATAGGTATTGTCCTCCAAAGGAACATCCACTAAAATTTCGACCAGTGCATCTAAAAATGTTTCCAATGGGTTCTCGTGAAAATCTTTACTATTAAAAAGTTCTGTTTTTTGTTCGATGATTGGCACAGTCATTTCTAAAGGTCTAGCACTGAACTGTTTAATGATATCGGACTCTTTTAATGTCTCGACTAAATATTTGGTAAAGCATCTTATTATGAATAAAGCATTGTGAGTCTGATGAAGGAGAGTTTCACTGAAAAAAAAAAAAAAGAACAAAAATTTTTTTTGTCATCATCCATTAATCAAAATTTTATATAAAAAGAACTTTTTTTTTTACTTGTTTATGGAACTTGAGGCCAGAATTTCAGCAGACCTTCCTAAAAAAACTTGAAGGAGCGATACAAAATTCCCTGATGTTAGATTATTAATTAACAATTTATCAAAAATCTCTGACAGTTTATTATCCAGTTGTTCGCTCTCAGATCTGTAACAATAATAAATAAATAGTATTTTTCCCATGGAAGTCAATAACCTAAGAACAATCAGGCTGTCACGACTTACCGGGACGACGGTGGTTTAAAGGTAAACGATAAAAGGACGTTCCAAAAAGCATCCACCGGGGATATGTAATCTTTCCCGGAAAATCTGAGTAAAAACTCATTGGACGGTAATATATCTTTACTATTTGAAGAGCCCATTCTTATCAAAGTCAAAAAAATAAATATAACCCTATTCACATTTAGCGGACTATTAAATGACGAATACAAACGTTCATGACAAATTACTCGTGTGACGTGACAGAAAAATGTTTACGGTAAACATTTTTGAATGTATCAAACCGACAAACAATTTAAAAAGTTAATCATTTCTTTTTAAAAATTATAAACTTTAAACCACGTCAAATTTGTCGTCGATTTTTTTGGCTGCCATTTTAGTTTGTTTGTTGCAGGGCTCCCAACATTTCAGGGAAAATTTCCTTTGAAAAATTTCTTTGCATGTGCCAACCTTTACACATGAGTATAACTCTGTGAATCTGTTTTGTATAATGTGTAAAGTTTTTTGATTAAAGTCTCTAAAACAGTTTCTTTTACATAATTATAATGTCAACTGTAGAAGATGAAGACTTAATCCGGGGTCGGAGATAAAAAGCAAAATGTCGCCGTAACTGATGACGGAAAAAGAGCTACTAATTCGAACCTTGGTACCGTATGAAAACCAAAAAAATGGTCAGAAAAGAGGAGGAAGATATGACAGGTTCAGGTATCATTAAAATTGAAAATCTCAAAATATCATCTGAAGCCAATCATTTGCTCATAAATGCCAATTTAACAATCGATGATGGTAAACGTTATGGATTGGTGGGCTTGGACAGTTGTGGAAGAACTACTTTGCTTAAGTATATAGCAAACAATTCTTCTGGTGTTGATGTTTTGTATTGGGATGAGGGTATTGTAGATCATATGCTGCCACCTCTGAATGCTATTATAAAACCTTCCACCAAATGTCAAATGCTCTTAGCCGAACGTGAAAATCTAACAGCTGAAAAAAATAATGGAAATGACACTGAAAGCGTAAGAAATAGATTAGCAGAACTTAAGAAAGAATTGCTCATGATTGATCCTAAAGGCTGGACACCAAGAGGAAAAGCTATAAATATTTTAAGTGGTCTTGGATTACCAGATCTGGATGAAGAAAAAGAAAATGTGGAAGGACTTCCTGAGTGTGTGAGGAAAAAAGTTTCCTTGGCCCGAGCTCTATATTTAGAACCTGCGTTGTTAATTTTAGATGAACCCACAACTGACCTAGATGTAGATGCTATCCTTTGGCTGGAAAAGTAAGTTTAAAATAAAGGGCACTTTTTTTTTTTTTTGGTTAGCATTGTATATTTATTAAAAATATGTTTTCATTTCAGCCGGCTGCAGGATTGGAAAAGAACATTGATTGTTGTATCTCAGGATCGGTGCTTCTTAGATAATGTCTGTAAGGAAATCATACATGTCAACCATCAGCAATTTTTTTATTATAAAGGAAATTATAGTTTTTTCGAAAAAGTGTTTGCTCAAAAACAGAGAAGAAACTTGAAGAAGAAAGAAAAGAAAAAGGAAAAAAAATTACAATTGAAAACAGATGAGAAATTGAGAGATACAAGCGTAAGTAATTTATTTTTTCCAAAGCAGGATTCACACTTCTTTTTTTTTTTTTTCTTTTAAAGTTGAAATTTTTTTTTTTTTTTTTTTTTTAAATATTGAATTTTCTGGTCAAAATGTGTTAAGAATTCTGTGATTTTTAAAATTAGCCAGAAGATGAAGAAAGATGCAAGTTTTTTTCTTCTTTATCTTTTCATTTATTCTTTTTTCATTTGCTTAAATAGGTTTTTTGTTTAGGTTTATTATACGAAAAAAAAAGAGATTTTTTGTTGCTTTGGTATTAACACTTCTAATTATTTCCTCCATAAAGTCTGCCACTTTTGTGTTTACTGTTTAACTTTATTTTATTTTCTTTTATTTTTATAGGTACAGACCCAAGCCATGACAAGAAGCGAAAGTCTGAATGGATCTGAAGCAAATGGTAGCGGGGAACGAATAGCACCCGCCAAACTATCACAGAAGCCTGAATTTTTATTTTGTGATCCAATCAATAATTTCAAGCGAATTGCATTTTTACGACTTAACTGTAAGTGCTGTAAAATGGTCAATTCTCAAAAAAAAAAAAAAATTGGATCAAAGTTTATGTGATTCTGTCATATTTTTAATTTTTTAGGTAGTAAATTTTATTATGAGAAAGGCAAACCTTTATTTGTAGATTTGGATCTGGTAATGTTCCATAAATCGAGAGTCGCTGTTCTAGGTCCACGAAAAGCAGGAAAATCCACTCTTCTAAAAATTGCAAATAAAGAAGTAGATGTGAGAGAAAAACAGGTTTACTTAGAACCCGGTGCTGTAAGTATTTTCAAAAATAACATTCCAGTCGCAGAACCCTTTTCATAGAATCGTATGATGTTAGTTTTCTTTTTCGCTTTCCAGATCATCGGCAAGTTCAGCGAAAATGATATAGACCGTTTATCATTTGAAGAAAGCCCTTTGCAGTATTTATGCAAAGAAGCTGCGGATCAGGAAACTTTTCGACTAAAAGCTGTGGAGAAATTAATGGGACTAGGGCTGCCAAATAACCGTCAGACAACGAAAATGGAGGAGTTAACTGTGAACGAAAAAGCTCTCGTAGCTTTAGCCAAGTTTTGTTTGTATCCTCATGATCTGCTTCTTTTGGTAATTTTGGATACAAATTGATGAGACTGCGTATTGTAATAAGGATTTTTTACTTATAGCTTTTAATTTTTTAGGATGATCCGACAAAATATTTGAGTATTGATTCAATTGATGCGTTAGCGTACGCAATAAATGAGTTTAAAGGAGCAGTGTTGATGGTTACCAACAATCAGTTTTTGTTACGTGAAACTGCGTCAAATCTCATCGTAATAGATGAAGGACATTTAAAAGTATTTACGTCTTTTGAGAAATATAGAAGAAAAGTATTGAAAAATTTATGTGAACCAATCAGAGGTCCATTTACTTTCATAAGAAGATATGCCAAAAGAGATGAATCGCCCATTAGAGTCGTAAGTGACTCAAAAATTATTCTTGATTATATAGCCCAAAACGATGACGTCGACCCCAACATTAAAAATATGGGTGAGTACGAACTCGACTTCACAGAGCACACATCTCACTGGATCTGCTATTCTCCAACCCTAGATGGGTGTTGTAGCTGCGGAGATACGAAAGAACTGTGTAAAAAGAACATGATGTATTCCATAGAAAGCTGGATCGAAATGTTAATCAGAAGTGGCAAATATGTGCCTGGGCCACCCTGAAAGTAAATTTTCATTTGTAAAATTTAACCCATCAATTACATTGTTTGTATTTTAATTTTTTCCATTATAATCTAATATTGTTTCGCATTATCGTAATTTTTATTTCTAATCCGATTCTAGTAAGATTCTAGTAGTATATATGTAGTTAAATTATTTTTAAATCATTTTAACATAGTTTATATGCTCTTGCGGCAATTTTAATTTTAATGTCGAGTTGTAATCGCCGCAAATTTTTGAGGTGGAAGCATTTAAAAAGAATTTTATCGATAAACAATTTTTCTACACTTTTTAGGCGGAAATTGGACTTTTCCTGGAAGTTTACACTGATAGAAAACCTAAAAGTGTAAATTTTGAACGTGGCGGCCTGTAGGTACATGGTTGAAATTTTTACAGAATGAAGACCACATTATACCGGTACTTTAGGGTCCAAGACGTTATCCGTCACATCGTAAAAAGAGATAGAGCGGGGGGCGGTTTATCGGCTTTCTTTTATATTTTCTTACAACCATAACCTAGAATTGGGCTGCAGTCAAAATGCAAATGAGAGTATAAACTGTCTGTATCTGCCTGTTACAAAGTAGAGTAATTTCAAAGCAAAACAGGAATCCGTGCAAAAAAATAAACGGAAACCAAAAAAAGCAAGGAATTGTTTTTTACAAACGCAACATAGGTACACTACTTTTTTTTTTTCTAATGACGAAGTTAATTTATTTTTAGTTGCAGAAGGAATTAAAAAAACTCAAGAAAAATCTCAGTTATCAACTGGAAATTTTACGGAAGAGGCATAACGATGGCTGGGTTATGTTTGAAACGGTTTCGCTTAGACCATTTAATACTTATATAATACTAGAGTATTAAATGGTCTAAGCGGTTTCGTCGATCCGCCATATTGAAAATCCACAGCCTTGAAAATTGGTGTACATCGGCAGTGGTTTGTTTACACATATGCACATGAAGGAATCTGCTTTGTTTTTTATGATATGTGGAGTTTTTTGATTTAAGTTTCTAAAACAGTTACGTTTACATAATTATGATGTCGACTGTAGAAGATGCAGATAAAAAATCCGGGGTCGGAGATAAGAAGCAAAATGTCGCACATCGCGGTAGCTGATGACGAAAAAAAAGCTCCAAACTTCAATCTTGTACCTACCGGACGAAAATCCTAAAAATGGTTGGAAATGTAAAGAGGAGGAAGATACGACAGGTTCAGCTATCATTAAAATTGAAAATTTCAAAATATCATCTGAAGCCAATCATTTGTTCATAAATGGCAGTTTATTAATTGGTGAGGGTAAACGTTATGGATTGGTGGGCTTGGACAGTTGTGGAAGAACTACTTTACTTAAGCAGGTAGCAAACACCCCGTCTGGTATTGATGTTTTGTATTGGGATGAAGGTATTGTAGATCATACGCTGCCAGCTGTGTATGCTGTTTCAAAACCTTCCACCAGGTGTAACAGGCTCTTAGCTGAACGTGAAAGTCTAACAGCTGAAAAAAATAATGGGAATGATACTGAAAGTATAAGAAATAGATTAGCTGAACTTAAGAAAGAATTGCTCATGATTGATCCTGGTGGCTCTCTAGGAAGACGAAACGCTGCTGATATTTTAAGGAGTCTTGGATTATCAGATCTAGAGGAAGATATATATGTGAAACACCTACCTGAGCATTTGAGGAAAAAAGTTTCCTTGGCCCGAGCTTTGTATTTAGAACCGGAGTTGTTAATTCTAGATGAACCTACAACTGAATTAGATTTTGATGCTATCCTTTGGCTTGAAAAGTAAGTTTAGAGTAAAGGACATTTTTTTTTTTTTGTTTTGTTTAGGATTATATTATTAAATATATGTTTCAATTCAGCTACCTACAGGACTGGAAAAAAACATTTATTGTTGTATCTCAGGATCGGTGCTTCTTAGATAATGTCTGTAAAGAAATCATACATGTCAGTCAGCAGCAGTTTTCGTATTACAAAGGAAATTATAGTTATTTTGAAAAAGTGTTTGCTCAAAAACAAAGAAGAAACTTGAAGAAGAAAGAAAAGAGAAAGGAAAAAAAATTACAGTTGACAACAGATGAAAAATCAAGAGATACAAGCGTAAGTAATTTATTTTTTCTGAAGCAGGATTCAATGTTTTTTTTTTTCTTTGAAAGTTGTAATTTTTTTATTTTTTTTTATATTGAATTTTCTGGTCAAAATGTGTTAAGAATTCAGTGATTTTTAAAATTAACCAGAAGATGAAGAAAGATACAAGGTTTTTTCTTTTTTATCTCTTTGTTTATTCTTTTTTCATTTGCTTCAAAAGGTTTTTTGTTTGGGTTTATGATATGAAAAAAGGAAATTTTTTTGTTGCTTTGTTATTGGCACTTCCAATTATTTGCTCCATAGAGTCTGCCACAGAGTTGAACTTAATTTTATTTTACTTTATCTCTGCAGGTACAGACCCAAGCCATGACAAGAAGCAAAAGTCAGAATAGGTCTGAAGCAAATGGTAGTGGGGAAGGCATAGCACCTGTCAAACTATCAAAGCCTGAGTTTTTATTTTGTGATCCCGTCAATGTTTTCAAGGAATATTATTTCATACAACTTAGGAGTAAGTAAGCGCTGTAAAATAATCAATTTCGAAAAAAAAAGAAGTTGGATCAAAATTTACATGATGCAGTCATATTTTTATTTTTTTAGGTATAAGATTTCGTTATGTGAAGCATCATCGTTTATTTCAATATTTGGACCTGCCAATGAATCATGAATCGAGAGTCGCTGTTCTAGGTCCACGAAAAGCAGGGAAATCTACTGTTCTAAAAATTGCAAATAAAGAATTACATTTGACGGATGGAGAAGTTTATTTAGAAACAGGTGCTGTAAGTATTTTCAAAGATAACATTCCAGTCGCTGAACCATATGATGTTATTTTTCTTTTTCGCTTTCCAGATCATCGGGAAGTTCAGCGAAAATGATATAGACCGTTTACCATCTGAAGAATGTCCATTGGAATATTTATGCAAAGAAGCTGAGGACCAGGAAACTTTCCGACTAAAAGCTGTGGAGAAATTAATCGGACTAGGGCTACCAAATAACCGTCATTCAACGAAAATGGAAGAGTTAACTGTGAATGAAAAAGCTCTCGTTGTTTTAGCCAAGTTTTGTTTGTATCCTCATGATCTGCTTCTTTTGGTAATTTTGGATACAAATTGATGGGACTGTTTATTGTAATAAAGATTTTTTACGTATATCTTTTCATTTTTTAGGATGATATCACAAAATATTTGAGTATCGATTCAATTGATGCCTTGGCGTACGCAATAAATCAGTTTAAAGGAGCAGTATTGATGGTTACCAACAACCAGTTTTTGATACGTGAAACTGAGTCAGATCTCACCGTAATAAATAAAGGAGATTTAGATGAAGTTGATACTTTTGAGAAATATAGAAGAAAAGTGTTGAAAAAGTTGAATGAACCAATCAGAGGTCCATTACTTTCATAAAAAGAACTGAAAAAATTAGAAGAGAAGAATCGCCTATTAGAGTCGTAAGTGACTCAAAAATTATTCTTGATTACATAGCCCAAAACGATAACGTCGACCCTACCATTAAAAATATGGGTGAGTACGATCTCGTCTTCCAAGAGTGCTATGGTGGCTGGCTCTGCGATTGTCCAACTCTAGAGGGGTTGTGTACCTACGGAGATACGAAAGAACTGTGTAAAAAGAACATGATGGATGGCATAGAAAGCTGGATCGAAATGTTGATCGAACATGGCGAATATGTGCCTGGGCCACCCTGAAAGTCATTTATTTGTAAAATTTAACCCAGCAATTGCATTATTTGTAAAGTTTCGGGAAAACATCAATATTTTATTTTTGTAAATATAAAAATTTTCGAGAAAATTTATTTATTTATTTATTATTTTTTTTGGTGGTACAGTGGAAAATTTTTGCGGGTCAGATTGCATTTATACAATTCGGACAAGTTGAAACTTGCCATAAAAATTCCAGGGTACACCATAGGAGTAGATACCTAAAATTTCGATTTTTTTCCCCGTGAATTGAGTATCAGACAAAACAGGATTAAAAGCATGGGTTTAAGTACGTCATAATCGAGAGAGATAACCTCAGCAGACTCGTGAGATATTTGCTAATCTGAAAATTATTGGGAATCTTATCTTCTTCCTTCACCTTTTCACAAGAAAAGTGTCAACCGATTCATTGTGTTGCACTTTGCACTCGGGAGTCTAGTTGCCTTACATTACGCGAAAAAAAAAAAAAAAAAAAATTGCAGTTTTTTTTGAATAACTTGTTTACTTTATCTTTTTTTAATATTTTAAGAAATATTTGAAAAATACAAAGTAATGTTATGAATCAGTTTGATTCAAATAAATGAAAAGGATGCTTAAAATTGGTTTTGGACGTTAAGTCCGGTCTGTTTGCTGATTTGCATTCGTGAATATTTTAATGTGGACACTGCAGGCTGTGTTTTTTTTATCGAATCATGTGTGAGTATTATTTTAAAATTTGTTGGGCTTCTTTATTTTCCGTTGTTTTTAAAATATTATTAAGGAGTTCTTTCTGCCGGTAATTAATTTAAATCGAACAGGAAAACATTAAACGAATATGAATAACCTTATCACAAGATTCAATGTCGATTTATTTTTTTAAAAAAATTTTTATTTCAATACTTTTTTTTTAAAAGATAATCTTCTGACCAGATGCCCGCCATTAGGATACTTTCATAAATAACGTACGTGCAGGATTTTTGGTATTAAATCGGGAAGAACTTTTATTTCCCTTTCCGGCGCTTTTTCTATTGAAGGTAAAACTTTCTTGTATCCTGGATGGTGGTTCCAATCCAAAATAAGGTCATTCACAGAGTAAAAAATTTTATGTAAAAATTAACATAATTATGTTAAAATCGGTCTACATAATTTTTGTTATTTTTTGTTTATGTTTACCTTTTAGAGAAAACAACCGAAAAAATTTTGTGCAGACCGATTTGAACATAATTAATTGTATATAACTATAATTATAACATAATTATATTGCATTAATTATGTAATAATTATAACATAAATTAACTCTATCATTATAACATATAATTACTAACATAATTAATTGTGTATAACTATAATTATAACATAATAATGTTATATAACATTATAGTTATATAACTATATCATTATAACATAATAATGTTATATTCCTTTTATGTTGACCACCATCCAGGATACAAGAAAGTTTTACCTTCAATAGAAAAAGCGCCGGAAAGGGAAATAAAAGTTCTTCCCGATTTAATACCAAAAATCCTGCACGTACGTTATTTATGAAAGTATCCTAATGGCGGGCATCTGGTCAGAAGATTATCTTTTAAAAAAAAAGTATTGAAATAAAAATTTTTTTAAAAAAATAAATCGACATTGAATCTTGTGATAAGGTTATTCATATTCGTTTAATGTTTTCCTGTTCGATTTAAATAAATTTTGAAAAGGCAGCTACTGAAGAGTTTTTAAAAATGTTTAAAATTTGTTTTATAATGTTATATAACATTATAGTTATATAACTATATCATTATAACATAATAATGTTATATAACATTATAGTTATATAACTATATCATTATAACATAATAATGTTAAAATCGGTCTACATAATTTTTATGTTGTTTTTTTTTTGTTTATGTTTACCTTTTGGAAAAAAGAACAGAAAAAAATTGTGTAGACCGATTTTAACATAATAATTACATAATGTTTTTTACAGTGCACCAGGAAAATTTTTTATCATTCCCATGCCAAATAAATTTTGAAAAGGCAGCTACTGAAGAATTTTTAAAAATGTTTAAAATTTGGTTTATTGTTAAAAATTTTTATTTTTTCTAGAAATGGTTGATACTGCAATAAGCGAAATAAAAACGCACACAAAGAAAAGAAACTGGACAAAGTCTACTGCTAAATATGTAACTCGTTTGTATTCGAATTAGAAAGTTGTAATGTAAACTTGAAATTCCCACTTCATAAAACTAAGAAGATTACTTTCGCGGGAGGAACGAAATTACTGCGTAGAGCTCATTTCAATTGTTGGTAAGCATAAATTTTGCATATACCAATAAAAATTATTTTAATGGGCCAATTTTTTTGTTATTAATTTTGTTCATTTACTAGTTTTCGATTCTGTGTTTTCATTTGTTGATTCGTCCTTTATTTTAGATTAATTTAGAAACCTAACATGGAAATCAATGATTCAACACCTGCAGAAGAGCAAAAAGTAGTCGAAGCTTCGAAAACTTTCGTAAAACTTTTTGTAGAAAACTTCGTTAAGAAAAAAGTAGAAAAATTTCAAATAGCAACAGGCGAAGTTCAAAAACCAGGAAAATACGCAAACATGGCTGGAACATTACTGTCTTCAGTAGCAATCGAGGGAATACCTGTCGGCAAAATATTGAAACCTTTAGTCGAGTTTTCAGGTTCTTATTCCAACAAAGAAAAAGCTACCAAAATAATTAACCTATTAACTGCTTTAAAAGAAGAAAAGCTCAAGAAAATGTTGATTACTTCAGCTCTCTTCATTTTTAAGAATTTCGAAAGCCAAATAATGAAATTTGGAGACGACAAATCTGAGTTTAACTTACATCTAATTTCGACAGATGCTGTTGACAGGGTGTTCGAATATCTCGAGCGAAAGAAAACGGAAGTCAATGACGTTGGAGTTGATTTGATAACAAAGGGAATAATAAAAGGAAAATCTAAGACTGATAAGATCGGGCAATATAAAATTCAAGTAGATGGCGTTGCTACGAATGATTTATTTGAAAAAGTCGGTCTTGTAACCTTAAAATCTGATGGCACACCAGATAAATACTATAAGAGAAAAAACGAGCAATCGATCCAAGTTATCGCTCCGGAGACCGGAGCAATATCCATCGGTTATCCATCGGGTGTTAATGATCAGTATGGATATAGATTATTGTTTGAGTGGGAGTTAGACGAGTTACAGCTACCTAACGATGATTACGAGGAGGTGAAAAGACCCAAAGAAAAATATGCATATATTTTGAAATCTGATTTATTACAAAAACTACGAGATGATATCATCAAAGAGCTGACGAATGATAAGTCTGAATTAATATTACAAGAAATCAGAAAATTGAATGACAGAACAGGAGATTTTCAGGAAAAAATGCTGCAATTCCTGGAAGAAAACGGATATTTTGAAATGAAAGAAATGTTCGAAGTAATTATCACGAAATCGTCCCAACTGGATCAACGTTTACAAGGGATGGAAGCGAATATCAAGGAGGTGAAAGACGAGGTCTTAAAAATGAATACTAGATTACCAACGGACGGGCCTTCAGCAAAAATCACGGAAAAACCGTTATCGCATTTTGAAAAAAGAGAACTTAGTCTCTTTGTTGGTAGAGAAAAACAGATAGAAGATATAGCTGAGCTCTTGGTGGAAAATACGGTACTGGTGCACGGATTGCCTGGGGTAGGGAAATCGGAATTAGTCGCACAATTTGCACGGTCCACATACAAAAAACAGGATACTGTCGTCGTCTGGATTAATGCGAATACAAAAGCGAATCTGGAAGCTTCGTTTAATAAGCTATACAATCGACTGGAAAAGAGAAAAACTGAAGATGAGGAATTGACGGACGTAATCGATGGCGTCTATAACCACAACAGAGTCCGCGACAGAAAAATTCTTTTCATATTTGACGGCCCTGAAATGCTAGACGATCAATTCGAACGATTCTTGCCTCCGAAATTGCCCAAAGAAGAAACTGAACATCGTGTTTTAATAACATCCATTAACGACGATCAAAAATGGAGTAGTACAAGAATAAGAATTAAACCTCTGATGTTGATGGGTTTTACCGATGAAGAAGCAAAAACGTTTATTCTTGATAGCTTAAGCCTAGCCGATAATGAAGAAAATAGAAAAGACTCTCTGAATTTGGCAAAGAAATTGTTTAATTTTCCGTTGGCACTGCTGCAAGCTGTTTCGTACATAAAACGGTTCAGTGCTTTCGACTTCACTATTAAGGATTATTTAAATAAATACGAATCACAAGAAAAAGAACTGCTTTCATTTCAACATTTCAAAATCGTGAAGGACGGTTACGATAAGGCAACTTTTACAGCTCTTAGCATTAGTATAGATAAACTGGTAGAAGAGAACCTGAAGCAGAAGCAATATTAGATGTAATAAGCTACTTGGCTCCTGATGACATATCGCTGGATATGATAATCCATTCCGTTGATTCCGTTGGTTTTCCATATTCCGATGAACTAAGAGCCATAATACTTTTATTAAAACAGTATTCGGTTATTGAGCAAAAAGAAAAAGACTTGTTCAAAATTCACGGATTAATTCAAAGGATAATAAAGATACATCGCAAAGAAATAGAAATTCAAGTTTTAAGGAAAGCACTTACAAAATTCATTGAGATGGTAACTCCCAAAAATTTCCAGACCTTGTTACCTCATATAGTTTCGCTGTGGCAACACTCTAAAAGTCATCCCGACCTAGTCCGTGATTTAATCACATTAAAAAACGATTTCATAGGCTATTTTCATCTAATTTGTAGAGGTTGTAGCTACGAAGATTTTCAACCCATCTTCACAAAAATCGATGTGAAGGATATTATAAATGCAAAAGACAACAAAAGAAGCAGACGGCGACCCATTCATTACGCTGCTGTAAATGGTGATCCTCAAATCATCCAATTGCTCTTGGAAAATGGCGCGGACATTAAACATAAAGCTCGGCAAAGTTGGAATGTGTTGCACTTAGCATCGAAACATAACAATTTGGAAGCTTTGAAGATTTTATTAGAAAAGGGAGAAGAAAGGAATCTGCCGAACTGGATTGATTCTAAAACCGAGTATGGTTTTACAGCTTTACATTTGTCAGCAAGAAACGGTCATACGGATATCGTCCGACATTTACTAGAAAATGGGGCTGACATTAGCGATATCGATGAAAACGGTTTTCAAGCTGTTCATCACGCTGCAAAAAATAATCATCTTGAAACCGTAAAACTTCTTTTGGAAAATAATGGAAACGTAGATGCAAAAACGGAAAAAATAGAAACTGTAAAGGGACCTAAGAAAAGAAATGATTCTTGGGGAGCCGGAAAAACTCCATTACAATTTGCTTCCATGTATGGCTACGCAGATATGGTTGAAATCCTGCTGAAGCACGGTGCTTCAGTGAATTTAATTAATGATGATGGTTTTACACCGCTTCATTATGCAGCATTTTACAACCACGTTGATATAGTCAACATTTTATTGGAACAAAAGGACATAAACCTTGAGGCAGTTACAACATTGGGTAAAACAGCCTTTCAGCTAGCAAATGAAAGGAATAATTCGAATATAATGATCAAACTTGTAAGGAGGATGAAATGTCCCGATACTATTAAGACTGAATTTAGGAAACAACTCGCACCGGACTCAAACCAAAATGTAGGTTTAGTAAAAGAATTCTGAACGTCAGAGCCAAAAATTCAAATGCAAATTAAAGATATCCGCTATAAACGTTGTTTACCCATAACAAACGGCCATTTTTAATTTGCATATTGAACCTTTTGGCTCTGACGTATACAGAGTTAGGGAAGAGATCTGAATTTCTTGATACGAGTACTGCAAGATAATGGCAAATAAGTGTCAACACAGAAAAAATATAATATTATATTATATTTTATATTAAATATTATATTTTTTCTGTGGTGTCAATTAGCAGCGTCTTTTTTCAGCATATACCTTTTATACATCAATTATTAATTCTTTCTTTTTTTTTGCAGGTTGAATAAATGTAGAACAACAAAAACTACCTGCTCAGCAATATGGCTTCAAATTCAGCGAATGTAGAAAATGCAGAGGAACATGGTGTTGAACAAACTGCTCTCGAAGATGACGAAGAAAAAACCAAATCAGATTCGAGTGCGACTGAAAACTTTTCTAGGAGAGAAGGTATAACAGCTTAGAAAGAACGAGTTGAAGCTTGTGGGGTGAAACTAATAATTTTTCAAAGTGGGAAAATTTTTTTTCATTACTCATAAATAGAAAGAGTTACTTTCCACGCATGCGATCAGAGCAGAAAATGATTTTTCCAATTTTCCAAAACAATGTTTAACCTGTTTACAGAAGAGTTTGTTTACAAGTTATCAAATCATTTTCTCTCATTTTTCTGAATAATTAATCATTGATTCGTAATGAAAAGTACCTTGTTTAACCTAGGAAGGAAATTGAATATCCCCGTTAAGGTTTTTTTCAACCCTCGCGCTTCGCGCTCGGGTTTAAATAAACCTCAACGGGAAAATTCATTTTCCTCCCCAGGTTAACAATATACTATTTTCACAAGGACTAGATGAAATTTCAAAACCTAGAACTTTTTTTATAATGTTAAATCCATAGTGTAATAAAAGGATAGTGTGATCACGCGTCGATTTGATCACGTGACTACTACGTAATTTACGTCATCATCATTATTTTCAACCAATCGGCGCATCTGAAAGATGATGACGCGTTTTACGTCATGCGCGACCTTGGCGATTTTAAAAACTGAAACGATCACCCGACACCCCCTGGTTAAATCGGCATCACCATATACTATACCAAGAAACACAAGCATGAAATTAACGGAGGTTTATATTTTCAGGTACTTCTGGTATGGGCGGTCAGCTTTGTGAAATTGAACTCCTAATGCACTTCCTATTGGATGGAATAACGAAAAAAGAAAAAGGGGAAATCGACAGTTTTTATCTAGCAACAAACATGGCTGATGCCTCGGAATTTGACGACGTTGTGTACAAATACGATTACATCGAAGATGGCAAACCGAAGACGAAAATCATGTTTTTGCAAGCCAAACATAAGGAAAAGGACACCGCAATTACGAACGACACGTTATTATCGCAAAGTGATACCGGTGATTTTGCGCTTAGGAAATACATAAGCTCGTTTTGGAAAATATCCCAGCAATTTCAGATTAAGAAATCTCCCGTTTATACAAACGAGTTGGAGGATTGCGAACTGATTATGTACACCAACGCTAATTTTAAAATCGGGAACAATAATAATATCGTAAAAAAAGTTAATGGGACCGAGAATGATGTTTTAAATTTTGATCAAGAAACTAATTTCTACTATGTATTAAATCCAGAAAACGAAAAAATTTATTTAGATTTAAAAGACTCGATCGATTTTAAGATTTTAATTAGGGCTTGTATTTAGTTGGTCAGTAGAAAAATATATGTTTTGGTCGGTATTTTTATTGACTGGTCAGTAAAAATATTACAAGGTCAGTAGATATACTGCCTGGTCAGTATCCCTGTGGTCAGTTGACAAATGGTCAGTAAAAAAATTGAATTTGTCAGTAATAATATTTAAATAGGGAGTAAAAAAATTAATTGTGTAAGTTTTTTTCAAAAAAATTTTTTTCAATGGTCAGTAAAATAGCGGAAAAAGTTTATTTTTAAGTAAATCCGCATAAAGACACAATTTAAATGATTTAAACGAGTGAAGAATAAATGAAGGGATTAGATGTATTGTTGACATTCCTAATCATGCTCCTGCAAGTTTACATGCTCATGTTGCCGTAAACGTGTGGTCACATGACACTACCACGAAACGTCGAAAAAGACTAACTCCAATCATATTTACGATGGAGATACGTTAGTTTACCTCCGACGCACGGATTTGGTTAAGGTTAAAGGTTTTAAGTAGTGGCCCACTAAAAAGGACTAAATTTTGTGCCTACACAGTAAAAAATTTTATGTTAAAATTGACACAAATTGTATGTCCAAATCGGTCTACATAAATATTTTGTTAAGAAAAATAACACAATTGTTTTGTTTAATGTTCTGCGTCCATTAACGATTGTCATTTTTTTGCTGTTTACAAACAAGTTATGTTGATTTTTTAACATAATAACTTAACATAGACTTTATGTAGACCGTTTTTAACATATTTACATAATATTTTTTATTGTGTAGTAAAAAAGATGACTTCTCATGGCAATTCAACGTTGCCAAAGATTTCCATGATTTTTTTCTTCCCTAATTGCCTTGATTACTGAACATGTGAACGACCCTATCTGAACTCCTTTGACTTCCTGAATTTTTGTACAAGTTTTAACTTGTTCCTGTATTTTTGGTACAAGTTTTAACTTGCCCCAAGTATATTCGAGTCCGGAAAACAAAATCAAAGTTTTTCGACCACAAATTGTTTCAACATTATTTTCCGGTCGTGTTTTAGACAAGTTGAAACTTGCACTAATAATTCTAATAATTTTTTTTTTTTTCAGTAAAAAATTTGATACCGACCAAATTTGCTGACCAAAAACGATAAAACTACTGACCATTTTCAATATTTTTACTGACCATTTTCAAATTTTTTACTGGCATTTTAAATATTTTTACAAACCAAAACTAATACCCATGTGGAATCGCATGCTGTAAAACACTATGAATATACTTTAATATGAGTGTAATATGGTGTAGTATGCTATCATAACTCCATATTATAGTGTAAATCAATAGAAACGCCAAAATACACTAAGAAACTCTAAATTATGCCATAAAGTTATTCAGTTACAGCATAGTACGCTAAAAGTATGCTATCATAACTCCATATTATAGTGTAAATCAATAGAAACGCCAAAATACACTAAGACACTCTAATTATGCCATAAAGTTATTCAGTTACAGCATAGTACGCTAAAAGTATGCTATCATAACTCCATATTATAGTGTAAATCATAGAAACGCCAAAATACACTAAGACACTCTAAATTATGCCATAAAGTTATTCAGTTACAGCATAGTACGCTAAAAATATGCTATAATTATTTATTCAGACATTATAGTACAGTATTGCAAACACTCGGATACTTAATTACATTATAAACAGACTGAATTACACCATACATTGTCAAATAAAATTTATAGAATAAAAACTCGTGCCTTTTTGAGTAGGATGTAAATAAGATCGTATTAAATACGCGATCTATTCTTCGGAGGGAGAGGGGGGTTGGTAGTGTTGTCTAAAATTTTGTCTTCAAGCCAGGACCCTTGCTCACACGAAATTCAGAAGTGGTAGGTGTCGCTCACATTATATTAATCTGTTCCCTTTCATGGTCTCCACAGTTTTCACTTTACGTAAGTTTTATTGTTAACTTTTTTATGGTGTACTTTTTTCATATCGTACTTTTTTAGAAAGTTGTTCGCAAAAGGAAGTGCATTGGACCTTAAAATTAAAACCTGCACTAAGGTTACCTGTACTAAGTGTACCTGTACTAGGTTTTAATTTTAGGGTCCGAAGCGCTTCCTTCGCGAATAACTCTCTAAAGAAGTACGATATAAAAAAAAATACACCAATAAGTATGCCATAAATGATAGTTTTACGCCATTTTACACCATAAGAATCATGTAGCGACCATAGCATACCAATAAGCATGCCATAAATTATTCTTTTACACCATAAGAATTGTGTACATACTAAAGTACACCATTAAATATGGCATATCTATTTTTCTACACCGTAAGAATTTTCAATCAATTCCTTTGGATGCCATAAGCTCGCCGTAAAAAACAACAGGATCTTTAATAAGACCATATCGCGATAAACGATATTTCACGGTGTAGCGACAAAAATCCAAAAATAGCGTACACTTTAAATTAAACCTAAAATGGCTTTTATGTAAGCTTTTTTTTTTTTTTTTTTTAAATTAAAAATAAATAAAAATAGAAAGTACTTAAACCGGGAATACAACTAGGTACCGGTATTTGGCTAACCATTAAATATTGCCGGAATATTGAAAAGTTTGGAGAAAAAGGTTCGTATACCTTAATTAATTCTAAAGCTGATTTTTTTTTGCTCATCACTGCTTTAATTTCGTTTAAAGCAATATTGAACAAAAAATTCAGCTTTAAAAAAATTAAGGTCTGCGCACCTTTTTCCGTGAGTAAGGGCTATCGCTTCCGTTTAAATGCGCGACAACCTTTCGTGATTAGAAGATTCAGATTTTTTTCAATTTTGTAATGGCCGAGCAAGTACAAAACGGTGTCTTGTATTTGAAAACAAACACAAATTCGGAAAACAAAAAATTACCTATCAAAAACACCATGCTTTTGAAATATCGCCCCGAAATAGAATCGAATTTTACTAAGCGTGAATTTTATATTTAAATTTAAATTTAAATTTAAATTTAAATATTAACGTGTTTTGATATAAAAATTAGTTTAAAAATACCATGGTTTAGGTTTCTTCAAGCCTTTACAGACTAAAGCTCAAACCCTAGATTAAAACAGATGTCGAATTGAATTCAGCGAAGTCGAAAACTCTTAAGTACCAAATTTTTTTTTCATCGGATAATAAATAAAAAAGATACAAAGTGAAACGGATAAAACGTGAACTTTAAGTATAAGTTTGTTGACTGGATTTCTCAGAAGCTTCTATAGTGTAGTTGGTATAGCGTTGAATTTCACACGGAAGGACCGCGATCGATCCCAACCGGAGGCAGAATGAGAAGTGTTTTTTCTGACATGAGCATATGGAAGAGTGAGATGTAATGTTAGGCGATATGAGGTCAAAAGTCGATTAGTGGCAGAATTGGGTTACTTTTTTAATTTTTTTGGGCCCCCGTTTTTTTAAAATGCGATTTACGGTGTATTATGGTATAAGGTATTTATGGTGTAATTTGGGTATATTATGGCATCCAAATTATATGGTGTAAATTTTATTACACCATAACACACCCAAAGTATACCATTAAAAAAAGTACACTATACTTTATAATATGGTGTAAAATTTAGTCCAAATTTACTAGTGTACTTGAGTATACGTTTCCACATGGGTATTAAGTACTGACCGTTTCATAGAATAAAATACTGACCAAGTAATTAAAAATAACTGACCAAGAAAATATATTCCTTTAATTAGTGCATTAGCTCAGTCTTTGTCCAAAGATGATAAGCAAAAATGTATCGACATAAACAAACTTATTTTTAAAGATTTTCAACACTCGTTAACCACTCAAGTTTTAGAAAAACATAAATTAGGTGAATGTAAACTTAAAACCAGTTTCCTTGAGGACAAGTCCGAATTCACAGAAAAATTTTAACAGAATTAACTTCGATATTGTATAAAGACAGAAGATATTTCAGAAATCCGATAGAAAATTTAGGTGACACAATCACTAAAGTAAACGACAAATATTGGAAAGATGAAGAGTACCCTTTGAAACTTCCGTTACCTCCCAGACAATTCGAAGATGGTTTCATCTCAAAGTTCATTGAAAGGCTCAAGATCTACACGGATCAACCAAATGAGAAACAATTGACTCAAAAAATCAAACTGAAAATCGAAAATTCCTTCCCTGAATTGCATAAGCAAGACATCGACTCTGTTTACTCTGACGTTCATGTTATGATCACTAATTGGTGGAAGGAGGGGAATCATTTTTTAACCGAATCGAACCGATTTTTCCATGATTCTATGAGAGTTTCCATAAGATTTGAAGTCAAAGAACCGGCCGTGCCGTTTATTGGAAGGCGTGCCCAACTGGATGATTTACATAAAGAACTAAACGAAAAAGGCGAAATTTTAATATCGCAAATAGCTACAGTGACAGGATTAGGAGGAATTGGAAAACCGAATTGGCTAGACAATACGTTAAAGAGCATAGTAAAGAGTATGGCGATAACATTCTATGGATCAATGCTGAAAATTACTCAAACCTTGTCGAGTCCTTTCGCAAACTCGCGGATAGGTTGAGAATTAGCACGAAGGATGCTAAGAATAAAGAGAAAGACATAAAGCAAATCGTTTTAGAGGTTTATAAGTACTTTTCAGATAGGCAAAGACGCTGTCTTTTCATTTTCGACAATGCTGCAAGGTACAGATCGGTCAACGAAACCGATGAAGGTATTGACAAATTTTTACCGTCTGGACGAAATAAACCTCACGTTTTAATTACCTCGCGTAATCAAGAATGGGGTGGCACCATAGCTAAAATAAAGCTGAACGTTTTCACAGAAGAAGAAGCTCTGGAGTTCATATCAGTCAGACTGAAAGATTTCCCACCTGATGAAAGCCATATGAAAGATCTAGCTAAGAAACTTCAGTACTTACCATTAGCTCTTAATCAAGCCGTAGCTTATATCAAAACAGAAAATGAGAATTTGCGAATCACGCAAAAGGAATTCACAATAAAAGATTATTTGAAAAACTATGATGAGGTAGGAGAGCAGGTATTAGATTTGGAAATTGACGGGTACACCGGAAGTGTTTTCAAGACCTGGTCGATTACCATGAACAAAATAAAGAAAAAGCATTTTGGACCTAAAGCAGAAGAAATCATGAATATTTTAGCTTATGTGTCACCTGATAATGTGCCGGTGAAAGGTTTGTTTAAAAACGTCATAGAAGAAGAAGAAACATTAATAGACACGGCTCAACTCCTGGGCCAATATTCTATGGTCACCCTAGAAAGCGGAAACTTCAACATACATAGGGTCGTTCAAGATGTTATCCGCATAAAATTGAGGAAAAAAAACAAGGAAGAAGAAGTCCTGACGCGATGCCTTGGTATTTTATGGATGGAATTAGGCCAGCTCGACAATAAAACCGGAGGACCGTTCACTACTCATGCAGTTAAGGCATGGGAGCATGCCACGAAACATGAAGAAATTGTAAAATCATTCAGCAAAATGCCTGCGCAAATAGTCGATCGTTTAGAAGAAAGCACTAGATACGAAGAAGCATATCTATTCGGGATGGATTCCTGGAATTTGCTTGAAAGAATTTTAGGAAGCGAAAATGGCGATTATTTACCGATTATGAATACAATCGGCACCGTCCATGCTAAATGCGGAAGATACGAACAAGCTCTCAACGTTTACAAAGAATGGGGGAAAAAACTTACGATATTTTAGGCCCAGATCATCCGGATACTTTAATGGCGGAGGCAAATACTTCAGTGGTACTGGACCATCTAGGAAGATATCAAGAAGCGTTAGAAAGACTTGAAAAAACATTAGAAGCAAGAGAAGAAAAATTTGGAAAAAGTGCATACGATACTTTAATAACCAAGTTTAACATAGCAGCAGTATACCAGAAGTTAGGGATGTTTCCAGCGAGCCTGCAAATATACCGTGAAATTCTTCCTGAGTTGCTGAGAAAATTTGGACCTGAAAACGAAGATGTTGTCATGGTAAAAAATGGCATTGCAGTCGCGCTAAAAAGTTTGGGTAAATATGAAGAAGCATTGAAATATTACAACGAAGTACTACCTGTTAGAAAGAAGCATCTAGGTGAAGATCATCCCGATACTCTATTAACTTTACATGGCGTTGGAGTCGTGTACGAACATCAGAAACTATTCGACGAAGCGTTGAAAGTTTATGAGGAAGTCGTGGAAAAAAGACGAAAAAAATTTTCAGACGATCACCCGGACGTTCTCGGGACTGAAAATAATATCGCGGGCGTACTTTTAGAAAAAAAAGAGTATCAGAAAGGTTTAGAAATGTTCCAAAAATTTATAAAAAGAGAGTGGATGAGATGCATCCTGATACGTTAATGACACTGCATAATATAGGTCTCGCTTATGAGTATTTAGGGAACGACGAAAAAGCTCTCGCCATTTACCAAGATTGCTATGAGAAGAGGAAAGAAGTCTTGGGGGAAAATCACATTGAAACTCTTAAAACTGAATGTAATATAGCTGGAATTTATACTGCAAAAAGAAATTATAAGGGGGCATTGAGTATATATCAAAACGTACTACCAAAATTCGAACGAATGCTAGGTTATGACCATCCGGATACCAAAAAAGTTAGAGATGCGATAAAGGAAGTGTTATTTGCCGAAATTTATAGCGATTTTGAAGTTGAAATGTTGTACAGGGCGCTATCGTTAAATCATTTTGACACATTCGTTACATATTTAAACCTTTTCATGGACCAAATAAAAAGCAATCATTTATATAAGACCCAAATTGAAGGTGTTATAGATCAGGCTCTTACGAAACTGATGCAACATCAGGAAAATTCTGATGTCTTGATAATTATTGCTTTACTGCGTACAGCAATTGACGATTCTTTAGAGGATGATCTTCATCGAGCTATAAATACAGGGAATATACCAGTAATAAAATATCTAATAGAGTCGGGTGCCGATGTTAACGCTGAAGTTAATTCAATGACACCGTTACTTTGGGCAATTCAAATTCGTAATGAAGACATTGTAAGATTACTTCTAGACCATAACGCTGATCCTACGATAAGCAACTCTGAGGGAAAGGAGCCTGTACAACATGCTAGAGACCTTTTAAATGCTAACCCTGAAAATGAAAATTTGCAAACCATTACAGCATTACTTATGAGTTTGACCGTGTAAGATTTTAAAAAATTTCTGCCAAATACTTTTTTCATTATATTGTGGACTGGACTGAGGAACCATTAACTTAATTTATAATTCAACTACAATAATTGATTAACATAACATGGGCTGTAATTTAATGTCTAGTGACTTAAAATCACAAATTTTTGCTTGAGAAAGTTCTATGTCAAAACACGCTTATGCCAATTTTCTAGCAATCGATGCACAAAATAAGTCAGTGTAAAGTGAGAATTCTTAAATATTCATGACCAAGACATTTGTTATGGTCTTAAAATTTAAACAATGAAAGAAACCAAACTGAACACATAAAAGACAGGTGAAACACTAAAGTTTTAAAATTTTTCCAGTGCTCAATATAATAATTATTTCTAATGTTGTGATGTCAAATGCATGCCTTTTTGTTTTTGTACAATTAAACACAATACACACATTTAATTATCCACACATCTATACTTACGTAAGAATTTACCAAAAATACTTTACGTAATACTTATCCAGCCCTAAGCTAAAATAACCCATTTCAAGGGAAAGTTTAGGACTGAGATCTTGTGCTGTAATGTTCTGATTTTTGTCACAGTTATTATGTCGATTTATGAATAAATCAGATCTATAATTAAATTAAGAAAAGTTTTAAATTTCCCACTAACGGTCCTGCAACCTTTGAAAATGTTTCCTTTGATGACCGGTCTTTAAAAGGATCCTTAGGTATCCATTTCCGCAAAGTACTGTACCGGACGAAAGTCCTAATAATTTTTGGAAATGAACGTAAAGAGATGGAAAAGATGACAGGTTTAGATATCATTAAAATTGAAAATTTCAAAATATCATCTGAAGCCAATCATTTGTTCATAAATGGCAGTTTATTAATTGGTGATGGTAAACGTTATGGATTGGTGGGCTTGGACAGTTGTGGAAGAACTGCTTTGCTTAAGTATATAGCAAACAATCCTTCTGGTGTTGATGTTTTGTATTGCGATGAGGGTATTGTAGATCATATGCTGCCACCTCTGAAAGCTATTATAAAACCTTCCACCAAATATCAAATGCTCTTAGCCGAACGTGAAAATCTAACAGCTGAAAAAAATAATGGAAATGACACTGAAAGCATAAGAAATAGATTGGCAGAACTTCGGAAAGAATTGCTCATGATTGATCCTAACGGCTGGACAGCAAAAGGAGAAGCTATTAATATTTTAGCTGGTCTTGGATTATCAGATCTAATTGAAGAAGAAGAAAATGTGGAAGGACTTCCCAAGTGTGAGAGGGAAAAAGTTTCTTTGGCCCGAGCTCTATATTTAGAACCTGCTTTGTTAATTCTAGACGAACCCACAACTGAACTAGATTTAGATGCTCTCCTTTGGCTTGAAAAGTAAGTTGAAAGTAAAGATCTATCTTATATTTTTTTTTTTTGCTTAGGATTGTAATATTAAAAATATGTTTTCATTCCAGCCGGCTACAGGACTGGAAAAAAACATTGATTGTTGTATCTCAGGATCGGTGCTTCTTAGATAATGTCTGTAAAGAAATCATACATGTCAGTCAGCAGCACTTTTTTTATTACAAAGGAAATTATAGTTTTTTTGAAAAAGTGTTTGCTCGAAAACAAAGAAGAAACTTGAGGAAGAAAGAAAAGAGAAAGGAAAAAAAATTACAGTTGACAACAGATGAGAAATCAAGAGATAAAAGCGTAAGTAATTTATTTTTTCTGAAGCAGGATTCAAACCTTTTTTTATTTTTTTTGAAAGTTGAATTTTTTTAAATTTTTATATTGAATTTTCAGGTCAAAATGTGTTAAGCCATTGATCTGATTTATTTGCTATTTCAGGAATTACTTTTTTTAAAATAATGTGTTTATGCTACTGTATAATTCCTTGCAATCTTGCACTGCCTGTGGTAATTCCTCCAAAAGCCCTGTATCAAATAATGTAATAATAAATCCAGTTCTGTTCTAATTTTTCTGCCATGTCTTTCCGAAAAGATGCAAATTTTTTTCTTGTTTATCTTTTCCCTTATATTTTATTGTTTTTTCATTTCCTTCAGTAGGTTTCTTGTTTAGGTTTATGATATGAGAAAAGGAAATTTTTTGTTCCTTTGCTATTGGCACTTCCAATTATTTCCTCCATAAAGTCTGCCACTTTTGTGTTTATAGTTAAGCTTAATTTTATTTTACTTTATCTCTACAGGTACAGACCCAAGCCATGACAAGAAGCAAAAGTCAGAATGGATCTGAAGCAAATTGTAGTGGAGAAGGCATAGCACCTGTCAAACTAATGCAGAAGCCTGAATTTTTATTTTGTGATCCAATCAATGATTTCAAGCAAAGGGGATTTCTACAACTTAGGGGTAAATAAGTGCTGTAAAATGGTCAAATCTCAAATCTCAAATCTCTGTGATTCAGTCACATTTTTATTTTTAAATGCTAGGGGAGGGGACAATGGTCCGATAATTTTTAATTTTTTTTTTTGGGTATAAAAGATCCATTAATAAGGTATAGGACTTCAAGGCGTGCCCATGGCCTTCGTGGGTTCGAGTCCCACTCGAGGTGTGATTTTTTCTCAATATTTATAACCATTGTCAAATTAATTCATGGCGTAATGCATGAGTTTTTCCGCGATTTGACTAATGACGGGGTTTTTCTTAAAAAACATTTTTATTTGTTTATTTTTTTTAGGTATAGAATTTGGTTATGAGGAAAACAAACTTTTATTTGAATACATCTCTTTGGGAATAAACCATAAATCGAGAGTCGCTGCTCTAGGTCCACGAAAAGCAGGGAAATCTACTCTTCTAAAAATTGCAAACAATGAATTGGATGTGACGGATGGAGAGGTTTATTTAAAACCCGGTGCTGTAGGTATTTTCTAAAATAACATTCCAGTCTCTGAACCCTTGCATAGGAATCATATGATGTTATTTTTCTTTTTTGCTTTCCAGATCATCGGCAAGTTCAGCGAAAATGATATAGACTGTTTACCATCTGAAGAAAACCCGTTGCAGTATTTAAGCAAAGAAGCGACGGACCAGGAAACTTTTCGGTTAAAAGCTGTGGAGAAATTAATCGGACTAGGGCTAGCAAATAACCATCATTCAACGAAAATGAAAGAGTTAACTGTGAATGAAAAAGCTCTCGTAGCTTTAGCCAAGTTTTGTTTGTATCCTCATGATCTGCTTCTTTTGGTAATACTAGATACAAATTAATGTAACTCCATATTTTAAATAGGATTTTTTACATATAGCTTTTAATTTTTCAGGATGATCCGACAAAATATTTGAGTATCGATTCAATTGATGCCCTAGCGTTCGCAATAAATCAGTTTAAAGGAGCAGTACTGATGGTTACCAACAATCAGTTTTTGTTACTTGAAACTGAGTCAGATCTCATGTTAATAGATGATGGACATTTAAAAGAAGTTAGAACTTTTGAGAAGCATAGAAGAAAAATATTTTGGACGTTAAATGAACCAATCAGACGTCCATTTATATTTATAAAAAGAACTGAAATTAAAAGAGAAATATCACCCATTAGAGTCGTAAGTGACTCAAAAATTATTCTTGATTATATAGCCCAAAACGATGACGTCGACCCCACCATTAAAAATATTGGCGAGTACTTACTCGTCTTCAGAGAGGGCACTTCTGAGTGGATTTGTTGTTCTCCATCTCTAGAAGGGTGCATTTCCAGCGGAGATTCGAAAGAACTATGTGAAAAAAACATGATGTATGCCATAGAAAGCTGGATCGAAATGCTAATCGAACAAGGCGAGTACGTGCCTGGGCCACCCTGAAAGTCATTTATTTGTAAAATTTAACCCAGCAATTACACGTTATTTGTATTTTTAATTTTTATTTTATTTTTAATTTGTATTTTTTTATTGTTATTTGTATTAAAAAAAAAATATATATATATATATATATATATATATATATAGTCGAACCCGGTTATAACGAATTCGAAACTGCCGCTGGCCTACCTTTATGCAAACAACTCATTTATTAAAGAAAAGGAGATAAAAACTTAAAGAGTCTTTTAGCGAAATTTAAAGGGACAAAGTAAATTAGTAATAAAAATATCTTTCGTTCTCTACAAAAGAGTTCACTTTGGCAAATATTCATTCGTTACAGCCGATATTTCGGTACATCCGGGTTCGTTACAACCAGACTTTTTTAACATGTAAAAGATAGCGGGCCAACCAAGAGTTTCTTGTTTGTTCGTTATACCCAGACAAATGTTAGAAGCGGGTTCGTTATAAGAGTGAAAGAAAATGATATCAGACTGATATCGTCTCAATCGTCAGGTCTAAATCAGATGGCTCAAAGGGGCCGCTGATCTAGACCTGACGATTGAGACGATATCAGTCTGATATCATTTTCTTTTTCTCATCGGATTCGACTATTTTTTTTTTTTTTTTTTTTTTCGTCTCCGATAGACAGAATATATACTCTCTTATTATACCTGACACTCAAACCGAATCATTGATCAAACCCCCCCTTGCAGATGAACATTGGAACGATTTCGTCTTCACGAGTCAAATCCTAGCAGATCAAGTCGTCTCCTTATTGATTTTAATTTTTAATCGGAAAAATCCATTTCCTGTCCTCTTTTTATGCAAGTAGCGATAGTGAGATAAGATGTTCTAATTTTGAAAATTCTTTTTTTTTTTTTTAATTTCCCACTAATGGTCCTGCAACCTTTGAAAATGTTTCCTTTGATAACTGATAACGGATCTTTAAGGATCCTTATCTATTTTAAAATGGCCAAAATTAGTGTTTAGCTTATGACTGGACGAAATATGGCGGGGTGGAATGTCCATTTGAAATAACCTTAAAATTATTCTTCTAAAATAAACCGCACGTGTAATGTTTATGATTTGATTTCGCTTTTCGACATAATGTTATTCGTTGAAATTCTTTAAGTAGTCAGTTTAATATTAGATGATCATAATGCCGATGGTGGAAGAAAAAAATATGAAATCCGGGGTCGGAAATAAAGTCGCAGGTTTGGCGGATATAGACAATATCATTTGTTACAGAGATTGTTACAATATCATTTGAAGGCAAAGATTTGTTTGTAAATGCCAGTTTATTAATTCCTAATGGTCAACGTTACGGACTGATAAAACTAGGATAAAAGGCCATGGTAAAACTAAATTATTTAGGAATGAAGCAAGTAGAATATTTGGCATTCCACCTGATTTCAATGTTTTGTACTGGGAACAAAATAATAGAGATGATAAGCTACCAGATACAGTATCAATGTTATTTTGAAATCAACCAACAAGTATATTAAGCCTTTAGCCAAGTATGATGATGAGGGAAATCATTGTCCAGAAGTGAAAAGAAGATTTACAGATGTTTATGAGAAATCGTTAATGATAAATCCAGAAGCGTATGAGGCAGAAGGGATAGCTCATCAATTTTTATCCAGTTTAGGAATTTACTAGAATATGAAGATAAAACTGTGGAAGATATTTCTAAAAATTTGAGAGAAAAGAGTTTATTTGGCTAAAGCTTATTTTGTGGAACTTAATTCTTGATGAACCCACAGCTGAATTGGATATAAATACTATCATTTGACTTGAAAAGTGAGTTTTAAAATAAAATTCAAGCTTTTTTTCTACGATTTGTAGTTTTAAAAATAAATCTTTGTTTCAGTTATTTGGAAGACTGAACGAAAACATTAATTCTCGTGTCCCAGGATTGTGTTTTAGAAAATGTCTGTAATGGAATCATACATGTTGATTAGAAGATGTTACTTTACATTAAAGGAAATGATAGTTTTTTTCGAAAAAGTATTCGCTCAAAAGCATTCGCTTAAAAGCAAAGAAGAGAGTTTAAGAAAAAGGAAAAGAGAGAGGGAGAAAAATTGGGGTTGACAGCAATGGACAATCATGAGATGTAGAAGTAAGTTATTCTCTTTTACTGATTAAGGTTTAAACATTTTTTTCTTCATTTAAACTTGAACTTAATTTTATGTGAACTTTCCTTTGCAGATGAAGACTGAAAATGGAGCCATGTCAAGAAAGCAAAATTAGAGTGAAACAGGAATATGTGATGGTGAGGTAGGCAGAGAATCCGTAAAACTGTTGAAGATGCTTGAATTTTCATTTTCCGATCCAGTCAAATACAACTTCAGGCCAAACAATTTCCTGCTACTAGTAATGGGTATGTACAATAACAGTTCATTGTCTGAAATATTTGGGTCAAAGGATTACTTGTGCTAGATCTAGTACTATATGAATCTTTCACCTCTGAACTACTCGAGTAATTCAGAGGTGAATGATTCATATGTTGTTGGACAGCCCGAATACTTCACAAAGTATATGTGGTCATCAGCTACAGCTTGTGAGGTTGAGTAATTGGTTGATAGGTTGATTGGTGGAGAGGTTGATTGGTTGATGGTTGAGGTTGATAGTAATCAAGGTGCACGGAGTGCACCCAGCCAAGTTTCAAGTGCACTCCACTCGCACCTTACTTTACTAAACTCATCGTATCCCTGTTTTCAGAACCCCGAAACTCGCGAACCGATTAAGATAAAATTTTTTTTTCTTCACACACGGAACACCGCTCCCTTCGATATTAAGTATGCCGATTTCAAATTTCTAGGTTTTGTCCTTCTCCGGTTTTCGAGGGGTCGAAAATCGTCATTTTGAGCGTTACTCACTCACTATATATATATATATAGCATAAAGTTCGGACCCTCCCAGATCAAGGTGCACGGAGTGCACCCAGCCAAGTTTCAAGTGCACTCCACTCGCACCTTACTTTACTAAACTCATCGTATCCCTGTTTTCAGAACCCCGAAACTCGCGAACCGATTAAGATAAAATTTTTTTTTCTTCACACACGGAACACCGCTCCCTTCGATATTAAGTATGCCGATTTCCAAATTTCTAGGTTTTGTCCTTCTCCGGTTTTCGAGGGGTCGAAAATCGTCATTTTGAGCGTTACTCACTCACTATATATATATATATAGCATAAAGTTCGGACCCTCCCAGAGGTCTTGGAATTTTGAAATTCGGTACCGTTACACCATTTGGTATACAAACTCATAGAAAACCTCAAAAATTGGAAAATTCGAAAGTGGGCCTGAGCTACAAGCAATTTTCTTTTCCGCCTGCAAAATCGAGAGTATGTAACCCTCAATATAAAAAAAAAAAGGAATCTGTTTAAAATAGCCTTTGTTATTGTTATTATGGTTTGTTTAAGAGTGTCAATGACATGTTAGGGTAAGAAATTTGTTACGCTTGAGTGAATAATAATGTACCCAGTACCCAGACAATTCGTTGGCATCATTATTATTATTATTTATCTTTTTTTTTTTTTTTTGCTATCTTTTCTATATCACCGGTTGGGAAATTTCGAACCGGAGAGCAAGAGGCAAATAAGGCTTTTTTTTTTCTCTAAGGCTATTTAATTTATTTAACGATCCTCACCTAAAAAAATTTAGACACGAAATTTAATAGGTGCAGGCACAAAATACGATAAACTTTAAAAAAAAAGGCTAAATTTTGAAAAAAAAATTACATCAGATATGAAAGGCGGGCCCTATGAAACCCCCAGACTGAAATTTTATTTCACTAGTAACCTTTGAATTATTCCAATCTATGATCCCATTTCATTCCGTATTCATGTAATGCGGGTTGCCTAAATTCGATTTTGCAGGGGACATTATGATAAGAATTTGTTTTACATTATAATTAACATATTGGTACGTATAGACCCCAAAAACAAAATTGGGTGGGATAATTTTTTTTTTTTTTCTCCGAAGTCAAAAATAAGTAAGCAAAGGGTTGAACGATCCTCACTTTAAAAAATTTAGACAGAGAATACAATTAAACCTCTCTATAACGGACACTTCAGGCTCGAGGGTTTTTGTCCGCTATTGAGAACATTGCTTTTTTTTGAAAAATAATGCTAACACAATTTTTTTAAATGATTATCATATAAATTATAAATTTTTGTGGGCAAAGCTAATTAAATTAAGGTTTTTTTTTTTTTTTTTTTTTTTTTAAATCTCGGATGTTAGTTTGTTTAAATTTCTTTCTACTGACTGATTACTTCTGTTTGCACATGACGATGCAAGCTGTCTAGCAGTTCCAATCCTGTTATATCGTTATTTTCGATGAAAAATGTTTTAGGTGTTCTAAATCTTCTAAAAGCTGCACTATATGATGCGGTATTACAAACGCTGTCTTCTGAAATGTCTTAGAAGCACCTTTCTGGCTTCAGAGCTGACTATTCTGTCCTCTATTTAGAAGTATTTTTTGTATGGGAAAAAATTTAATTTTAGTGTCCGCGTCCGGTATTGAGAGGAGAAAATACATGGGTTTATACGGGAAAAAATCCGTTCCGGACAATTATGTTCGTTATATCCGGGTGTCCGCATAGAGAGGTATTACTTTAATAAGATCAAGAACAAAATATTTTGAAATTTTTTAATTTTTCCAACAAACCTAAGACTGCTTTAAGGCAGGGGGGGGTGTAATTCTCTTTTAACCTCGTCGTCCGTATAAAACACCAGTCAAGCAATTCACCCTACAAAAAGTTGTGATATCTAAACAAAAACACTTCCGTGTAAAAAAAAGGAGCCAAGTTTGTTTTTTGCTTCCCTTTACAAAAACCGTCTGCCCTTAAAAGTGGTGATATATTGAGAAGCGCAGCCAAGTAAGGTCAATTTTCTTATTTCAAGAAACATTTTGCCTTCAAAAGTGGTGATATCAGAGGGGGCAGCCAAGTTAATTTCTTTCCTATTATTAAAATTTTTTCCGAAGTCATTTTCCTCCGTGAATAAACTCAAACTTGGGCGCTTTTTTTTTTTTTAAAGAGTTTATATGAATGACACAATAATCCTTCTCAAATCGATTTTTTCTCAATCCTTTTCAATTGGAAAAATTCTGCTACCAAAATTTTTTTCTCAGCAACGACACGAATCTGCACAAGAAAGTTATCAGATCGCTGAAAGTCTGTCTCATCAACACCATGGTTCGTCTTTAATCCTTACAAAGTCGGTTCATTCTCACTTTTTAAATAAAGATTTACCGAGGTTTTTCCGTCACTCACAGTAAATATTTCATTGAAACCTTGATCTGAACTATGATTATCCATCTTTGAGAAAAATTTTAACTTGCATGATAGAAAAAAGCGCCCAAGTTTGAGTTTATTCACGGAGGAAAATGACTTCGGAAAAAATTTTAATAATAGGAAAGAAATTAACTTGGCTGCCCCCTCTGATATCACCACTTTTGAAGGCAAAATGTTTCTTGAAATAAGAAAATTGACCTTACTTGGCTGCGCTTCTCAATATATCACCACTTTTAAGGGCAGACGGTTTTTGTAAAGGGAAGCAAAAAACAAACTTGGCTCCTTTTTTTTACACGGAAGTGTTTTTGTTTAGATTTTGTTTTTTAGTCAACCTGCAATTTAATATTTTTTGAGCTCTTGCGCCCTCAAATTGTTTTTTTATGATAGTTTTTATACTCTATTTTTATTTTGTAACTTCCTGGAAAACATAAAAGGATTCAAGGTCTTGTTAAAAGAATTTAGAACTGGTTAATGGCTATACTGAGGCAATTATTAAAGATTTGAATCTTTAAAAAATGTAGAAGCTTTGAGGTCGTAAGTAACATTATGAACTATAACAAAGCAAATCTAAAACATTGCCACTTTTAAGAAGTGGTCATTTTGATATAATTATTCCAGCCAAACGAAAAGTACCTTCTTCCAAAGATGACTAACTAACTTATTGAGTTAAATATCGAAATTTTCCGCCAAAGCTTGTGTATATCACGCCATATAAGAATCATTGTTGAATATTCACCACGCTAAAAGCTAATAGAATGCATTGCTGTTTAGATAAAAATATTTCTAATTTTATTTGGGTTCTTTGTTGTAATTTTCGACGCCTTTTCAATTTATTTCGATCGAATAGGACCTGGAAATACGAAATTTGATTTATGCGATAAAAAAAAGACTGCAGTTAAATTGGAAAAACAAAGTTGAACGGAATGAAGTAACGGCAAAATACATTAATGTATTTTTTTTTTGGGACGCAAGGAACTAGGACTAAGTAGTTCATCTTAGCGTCGCGTCCCATTCGAAGTTTAAGTTGGGACCCTTATGAAAGGAGATGACACTTCCCTCCATCTTTGGATCCATTAAACTCAATTCTCTCTGAATCCATTGAGCTAAATATAGGCGCAACACATTTAAACTGAATAGCCTATCAGGTCGCGTACCGGAAAAAACAGGCCTTTCTTCCATTTCATCTTTCCTTTTTCATTTTTTCCTTTTTTAAAGGTCTTCAGTTTAACTCAATTACGCTAGCGAGACGGATGTTGGTTTTTTTTATTTTATTTTATTAATTGGTTATTTGTTATAAAATATTTATTTTATTATGAATTAAGTCACATTGCTCATACTTATTCAAGTTTAGGTAAGCAGAAGGCGAAAAAAAAAAAAATACATGGCCCATAGCCCATGGCCCATTTTTGATAAAAAATTGTTATGTAAAAGGGTTTTTTTTTTTTTTTTTTTTTTTTTGTCAGGGTTTTTTTGATTTTAAGTTTTTATTTGCTGTAGGAACATTTCCCATCATGGTAGCCCTTGAAGATTGGTACAAACAGTAGCATATAATGACAGTATGGTTAAATATGATTCAATTTTTGGTAAATTCTTTGAGCATTTTACAAATCATAACTGAAAAAAGATCGAGATTGTTTTTTTAATCATTTCTTTAGATATAAGGTAAAGGATTATTGATATTTGCAATGCATAATTTAATGAGATTTCAAGAATTTTGTCTTCAATCCTAAATATTGATATGCTCCATTGGCAGAACTGAATCAGTGTTTTGGAAATTGAGTAGATGGGAATTTTGGAATTGAGTAATGGGAAATCGTTTGCAGCATTTCTTGAAGGTAGTATAAGTTTAGGATTTACATAGAAATAGGGATATGTAAGGCATGAAATTGTAATAAATAAGGTCATTCTAATTTGGTTTTCATGAATAAAGAGAATTTGTATTAAATCAAACAATTTATAATTAAATCAAATTTATTTTGAAATATAAGTGGAAAAAGACTTGAATGTTTTAATTGTAACTTGATTTGTATCAACTTTTAAATATGCAATGCAATCCTGATGCAGTTTATTCTTATTGACTGTATTGTATTACTGTTTTACCAGGTGAAGTGCATCTGGTGGGTGAGTTTTTGCTTTTCAAACATGAGACAAATGAGCTTAAGTTCCGAGTTGCCAAACGTTAAATGGCAACCTCCAATGAATTTAAATCCCATAGATGTCCTTAACAAACAGGTTGCATATATTATCAAGAAGTAATTTGTCTATTTTTGCTTCCATATGTATAATAGTAGAAACTAAAATTAAATAAAAAAATAAAAACCGAAGACTCCTTTTCTTTGTTATTAAATTATCTTATCTTACTCTCTGTGCACTCTGTGTTGCGAAACACAGATCTTTCATTTGTACATATCATATTTATTTATTTATATTGTAATTAATATATATATCATATTAAGTTATTTATTTATATAATAAAGCATTTGGCACAAAAGGTATGGGTGCTTTTACATTGTGGACTAATTTAATTTTATCTTCGTCATTTAAACCATTGTATGGAAGGTGTTGTTTCATGTCTTCCAACATGATATAAATATATATCAGTGGAAAGATGGTATCCTCAAAAGTTAGAATAGCTCTGATCTGTAAACATTTAATTCTAGATTTCATATGTATCCTTTCTGCTGCTGACAATATATTGAGACATTTCATGTTACTTTGCATTTCTTTCGAGATCATTCTCTCTGATTGAGGGGTTAAGCTTTAATTTTTCCTTTCGACTGAAGCTTTTTTTTTCCAGGTATCTTCATAATACAATTCTCTGTCGCTAATTGATTTTTCATCAAAGCTAAATTGGATTCTTTTATGGAAGCAAATGAAATTTCATATCTGTTTTTTCCCATCTGTCGAACAGTTTGCATCTCTTTAAGCAGAATTGCATCTCTTTGCACACTGTGGCAGTGTTCTTATCCTTATTTTGAACATGTAAGACATATGAAGGTGTACTTGAAGTTGAATTTGTATTATTCCAATTGACCGTCTCTGTTTTTTTTGTTTATTGATAATTTGTATTCATTACTTGTCTTTGCCCCTGAATCAGGAGTTTGTTATCGTAAAACCGTCGAAATAAATATATTTTTAACATAATCCATCTTGTTTGAAAATTTAACGAGTACCGGTATTATTTTAATTGTATCCCGGTTCCCTCTTTATGATCCGCATACCCCAACTTAGAGGTGTGTTGGAAAAATTAAAAGATTTTAATTTTACATCCCTATCAGACAAAATTGTACAGAGCGTTTCAAAGTATGTCTATAACTTTAGTTTTAAAATGAAACTTTTATTTTTCTAACCTATCCTAGTTTTAAAATATTTGTAAGATAGAAATTTAGGGTGTCTACTGTCCTATAATTCCTAATAAAATTCTATAATCCTCCTATATTTTTACTACAAAAAATCAGAACGGGTTAGTTATTTATAATTATTTTTTGGGGGCAATCATCGAGAATCAAAGAAATATTGATTTTACCAAAGCGATGTTTGCGCATAATTTTTAGAAAAAAAAACCAACTAAATCATGTATGCCTCTGTTTTTAGATAATACAATTTTGACTATGATAAATCTAACTATTTTTGAAAGGTATAATTACATTCATAATAATCCGGAGCGATACCATAACGGAATCAGGATATTCATTCCCATAATAATACACGTAACAAATGTAATATCAACACTTAATTCCATTATACATAATAAATGGGATCTGGAAGATTTGAAAATAAGTTTTATCATTTGCCATATGAACTTAAGCAATTAACGTTTGCGAAACAATTTAATTTAAAACCCGATTAAAAAAACCACTTATATCGCATCCATTTTACACTTTTCAGGAATACTTGTATTTTAAATTTTGATTTTTAATCTTAATTTTCAAATTTTATTTTGTTTTTTATGTGTTTGTGACTAGCCTAAAAATTCTGCAATTTAAAGACAATATAATGTATTTTATTCTATTATCGTATAATTTTTTACAATAATTTCCTCGCTCGGCCTTCGGCCTTGCTCGATTTTTGCTAGTTATAAAATGATTTAGGCTTTTAATGTCTCGACGAAACGAAAATGAACTAATTTTGGGCTTCAAATTAATTGCACGATGACTTTAGGCATCAAACCAAGATTCCATTCTTTCAAAAAGTTTCTGAATCCCTAAAAGTTCCTAATTTTCTTCCCTTTAATTTTTTATGCTTATGGATTATTTTATTAAATAATAAAATTATGCTAAAACTCCAATAAATATATTTAGTCCATATTTTCTCAAAAGTGATGAAATTTTTAGAAGAATGAATATTAAAACCTTTGAATATTTTGAAGAAAAAAAAAAAAAAAAATCATCTCAGTTTTTTCAAGGTTTAGGAACTGATGGGTTGATACATTTTTTCTGAGTCAACAACCTCTTTCTTTTGTTTTGAAAGCTTACACCTGCCCCGAACAAGACGGGGATATCGCGAATTCTCCGTTTAACAATATTCCTCCATTTGTCTCGGTCACTGGCCTATGTACCTGCCTACCTACCTGCCTTTTGTAAAGTCTACTCCGTGAATTTAAAAACCATTTCTGTCCATTAGGGTGGGCCGAAAAATGCGAATTTTCGAATTTGAAAACGCCTGATAGTGGAATGGGTGCCTTTTGGCAATAATATTAACCCTAAATTTTTTCAGATTTTTTGAAGGTCATCTTGAGGTCGCGCAATGACCTTGAAGTTTCCGAAAGTCCCATATTAGGGCAAAAAATTACTTTTTTATTTTCACTGAAAAAAGTATCGTTTCCTTTCGGAAATTTTGCGTAGATTACGAATATGAAGTCCAAACTTACTTATAACGTACGGGTGTGGGCCGAAATTGGAAAATACGTCCAACGAATTTTAGTGTTCTTGAAATTGGCCTATAACTTGAAAACGGTATCCTGAAAGCGATTTTGGACTTCATATTCGCAATCTACGCAAAATTTCCGATAGGAAACGATACTTTTTTTAGTGAAAATAAAAAAGTTATTTTTTGCCCTAATATGGGACTTTCAAAAACTTCAAGGTCATTGCGCGACCTCAAGATGACCTTCGAAAAATCTGAAAAAAATTAGGATTAATATTATTGCCAAAAGGCACCCATTCCACTATCAGGCGTTTTCAAATTCGAAAATTCGCATTTTTCGGCCCACCCTACTGTCCATCTAAGCGAACCTTCTCTTTTACTTTCCGGTAAAGATCGGTGATTTTTTTCTGGAAAATCAATTCGAAGCGAATCGATTAAAATCGTTTCACCGATTTCGATTCTGGCGCAAATCTAGCACCAAAAACCTATTAAGGTCGTAAGGAAATCAAATCAAGCCTGGGCTTAAATAAAAAGTACGAGAATTAAATATTTTTGATCCCTATAAAACCCCAAATTTTCCCGATTTTGGTCCCCAAAGTCTCTACTTTTTTAGGGCTTGAGCCTGATTTACGGCGAATCAAATCGAAATCGCTTGCCTTATAATGACGAGAGATATGGCCCAAAACTTCAATTAATTAATTACAGTTTTTCGACGATTAATTAATTGATTAATTAATTAATAAATTAATTAATCGTAAAAAAAAAATTAAAAAAACCAAAAATTTTATGTAGGAGATTATAAAGATCATGCGAATTCGAAAGACATCTTTTTAGAAGGAAAATTTTTGCTCCTTTGAGCAAGTGAAAAATGAAGTTGAAGTGCAGTAGACCCATTTGGACAAAACTTGGAAATATATTTCAAAATGAACTACTGAATTACTGAAATGAATTTTTTTTTATTCGTTTCTCGAATATCCCAGCGTTTTCTTTTTCATCGGACTGGACGCTTCTAGACAGGTTTTTTTTTTTTTTTTTTTTTTTTTTTTAGATTTGGATTGCGATTTTCGCGGTCATATTATTTTTGTTTTCAGCGTAATTTTTCGCCCCATTCTCTATTTTTACTTTTTCGTTATTTTGTCTTGTCTTTCTGTTAGTTACTTAAATTATTTCCCTTTAAATTTGATTTTTTTTCCCAGCTGTCCCAGTTTTCCTTACCGCATTCTTTATTGTTTTTGTTTGTATCTGTACAATTTGCTATCAAATCGATTTTATTTTATTTTATTTTCTAGGTCTTTCTATTTAGTTAGTATTTTTTTAATTTTTTCTTTCTTCGCCAATATTTCTGACTGAATCAACTTTTTTTTCCCCTTTCCGGTATTTTATTTTAATGGGTGCTTCTTGGATTAGATGCTTTTTTTTCTAGCCTTTTTTTAAACATTGTTTTTTAGCCATTTAAGGTTATTTTGAGGTTTAACTGTGTCTTGCAAACGACCTGAAATGTGATTATTTTTGCACTAGAAATCAGGAAATATTCGGATATTTGCACTGTTACTATTCTTAGAACTCAAGATTCAACTCTGATTTCGAATATGAAGTCAGGTCATAAGTTTAAAAAAATTAAAACCCAAAATGCAATTTTATTTTTAAAAATCTTACTTTTCGGCGCCATATTTTGTATTACATGCAAGTAATGCGGATTGCCAATACCTTACTCGGAATTTTTAGGCGCTCAATATAACGCATAGGGCTAGTATGTATGGAAACAAATGTTAGTTTTTGCTCAGAAATATTGAAAAATATTTTTGAAATTTTCCAGAATTCAGACCCTGAAAGGTTAAAAGAAATATGATTTCTTCTTTAATTCAACCGGATACTGGCTCTAACTCGTTGTTCGGGAAATAAACTATAAATCACATTTTTTCTATGCTTATTTTTATATTCAGAGTTTCTGCTCAAGAATTCACTGTAAATCTGCCGATTTTTTGGTGGAGAATTTTTTTTTAAATTGCTCAGGAATTCGGTTTTTTTTTTCTTCGACTCGAATTTTTTTCCAGGTTTTTCCCAAATACCGAGACTTTTTTTTTGGGAAAGTCAGAAGAAAGTGAAGAAGAAAGCATGTTTTTTTTCCTTTTAAACTATTGTCGGGAAATGGTTGATACCTTAAATTAATAGGTATATGCTATAAGCATTAACAATTTTATTCTTTTATTTAACAAGAGAAATGACCACGGTAGTCAATTTTTTCCTTTTTATAGATTCCCGGGAAATTAGATTATTATACCCTGTTAGATCTAATCCGATATTATGACCCAGATTCTGCGGATGAATTTTGAACATTCCACAGGAATTGCTGCTGTAAAAACGTGTTTTGAAGAAAACTATTCTGGGCAGCATTATTATAGCTTGCATGAACTCTGGTGCCCTAGTTAGGTGGTGCTCAAGATCTTTGCTGGTGTTGGCCCTGTGTTTTAGTTTGTGATTCTTTAAGGGCCTGCCCTAGTCTGTTGTAATAATGGGACCCCTTAATTGATTTATCCAAAATGGAAAACCGACACACGGTGAGATCTTCATTTATAAATCTAAATTGATTGTTGTACCAAAATGTCTATACGATTTCCATTTAGGGTTTCCAATCCCGGCATGCGGGATCCCGGAATCCCGCCAATCCCGAGGCCTAAATCCCGGGATTTCGGGATTCAGGTATTTATTGGATTTTACAATTAATTATTAATTTTAAGCTACGAACCAATTTTGTTTTAAACCATATTTCGAGCCAACTTTATATTGACTTTAAAAATCCAATTTTTTTTGTATATATTTGGTCTCTTTTCTTAATAATAGTGCTTGTTTGGTCTAAACAATTTTAGGGAGTTAAAAGTTGCTTTTTGATTTTTTTTTCCCCTTTCCGGTATTTTATTTTAATGGTGCTTCTTGGATTAGATGCTTTTTTTTCTAGCCTTTTTTTAAACATTGTTTTTTAGCCATTTAAGGTTATTTTGCGGTTTAACTGTGTCTTGCAAACGATCTGAAATGTGATTATTTTTGCACCAGAAATCATGCTATTCGGATATTTGCACTGTTACTATTCTTAGAACTCAAGATTCAACTCTGATTTCGAATATGAAGTCAGGTCATAAGTTTAAAAAAATTAAAACCCAAAATGCAATTTTATTTTTAAAAATCTTACTTTTCGGCGCCATATTTTGTATTACATGCAAGTAATGCGGATTGCCAATACCTTACTCGGAATTTTTAGGCGCTCAATGTAATGCATAGGGCTAGCATGTATGGAAGCAAATGTTAGTTTTTGCTCAGAAATATTGAAAAATATTTTTGAAATTTTCCAGAATTCATCTTCAGTTCAACCGGATACTGGCTCTAACTCGTTGTTCGGGAAATAAACTATAAATCACTTTTTTCTGAATATGCTTATTTTTATATTTAGAGTTTCTTTTCAAGAATTCACTGTAAATCTTCCGATTTTTCGGTGGAGAATTTTTTTAAATTGCTCAGGAGTTCGGTTTTTTTTTTCTTCGACTCGAATTTTTCTCGAGATTTTTCTCAAATACCGAGACTTTTTTTTTGGGAAAGTGAAGAAGAAATCATGTTTTTTTTTTCTTTTAAACTATTGTCGGGAAATGGTTGATACCTTAAATTAATAGGTATATGCTATATGCATTAACGGTTTTATTCTTTTATTTAACAAGAGAAATGACCACGGTAGTCAATTTTTTTTTTCCTTTTTATAGATTCCCGGGAAATTAGATTATTATACCCTGTTAGATCTAATCCAATATTATGACCAAGATTCTGCGGATGAATTTTGAACATTCCACAGGAATTGCTGCTGTAAAAACGTGTTTTGAAGAAAGCTATTCTGGGCAGCATTATTATAGCTTGCATGAACTCTGGTGCCCTAGTTAGATGGTGCCCAAGATCTTTGCTGGTGTTGGCCCTGTGTTTTAGTTTGTGATTCTTTAAGGACTTGCCCTAGTCTGTTGTAATAATGGGACCCCTTAATTGATTCATCCAAAATGCAAAACCGACACACGGTGAGATCTTAATTTATAAATCTAAATTGATTGTTGTACCAAAATGTCTATACGATTTCCATTTAGGGTTTCCAATCCCGGCATGCGGGATCCCGGAATCCCGCCAATCCCGAGGCCTAAATCCCGGGATTTCGGGATTCAGGTATTTATTGGATTTTACAATTAATTATTAATTTTAAGCTACAAACCAATTTTGTTTTAAACCATATTTCGAGCCAACTTTATATTGACTTTAAAAATCTAATTTTTTTTTGTATATTTTTGGTCTCTTTTCTTAATAATAGTTCTTGTTTGGTCTAAACAATTTTAGGGAGTTAAAAGTTGCTTTTTGATTTTTATTTTTCCCTTTCTTTTCTCAACTTAAAATTCCGCTTTTTAATTTTTTTTTTTTTTTTTTTGCTGCAAATTTTTTGTTTGTCACTTATCACCCCCAAAAATTTTTTAAAAATATAAATCTACTCTGAAAAGTTTTTGCTGGCGATTTTCATTAGGTTTTATGTTTTTCGTCTGAATACTATAATCATGTTGTCAAGAATTAAATATCAGATTTTCTTAATAAAATTTGATTCTTTTATCATTCTTTTATATATGGTTGAAATATATAAGAAATATTTTTATTTATTTTATTTATTTTATTTTTTTTATTTTCTTACAGGAAAATGACAAAAAAGATAAAAGTAGGCGAAATGATCAAGATCTTGGAGGACTTGGGGTTCGTGATACAAAACGATAAGAATCATAGATTCTATGTCAAAGGGCGTTGTAATACGTTGGTGGCTGGACATTTGAATGAGTTTATTAGCGAGGGAATTTACTCGGCTATTAGGGAACAAATAAGAATTGAGGACAAAAAAAGATTCGAGGAGCTCCGAAGCAAAAAAATTAGGAGGAATTGCATTGAAAAAGATCCAAGGTAATTATTTAATATATAATTTTTTTTTTTTTTTTTTTGCGTATCTATTCTAAACATAAATAAGTTTACAAAAAAAGTTCTAAGATTTGCTCGCCAAGTGGTGTAGTAAAAGCTCACAGTAATGTACCCTGAAAACTTATTACTTAATTGGTTAATTTTTCGAAGTACCTAATAAAAGAAAAGGCAGTAAAATATAACCCGGTTGCTAAAAATCGTGATATGATAGCTGTAGAAGAATCATTTCAGCGCCACAGGGACTTCACCGAAAAAAATGTTAACTCCCAGCTTCAGCTACTTAATTTTCCCAGCTCAACCTTTCCAGATAAGAAACAATTTTTTCGTGGGAGTTTAAAATATTTCCGATTTCTGTTTATTTTTGAACTCATCGATTCAGAATTTAATTTGCCTCCGCCGTTTAAAATCTAGTCGAAATGGCAGACTCCTGATTTTTTCTAAATTTAAATCTTTTATCAAACAAACGTGATTAAAATCATAATGCAACTTAAATTTTTTTTTCTTTCAGCTACCACGCTTAAAGTGAAGACGAAGTGGAGAAATTTTTCGAATGAAAAATTCGAAATTGTTCGAATTTTTTTGGACGATTCTCTTTGGATTTGAATTTTTTTTTTGATCCCTTGTTTTTTTTTTATGACGTTTACATTTGTTTTTGTTAACTCTTGGTTTTTTAATTTTTTAGATCTGATTTTTTTAATTCGTTGTTTTTATTTGAAAATAATTGTTGTTGTTTAATTTTAATTTTTGCCGCATTTTAAACATGTTTTTTGTTGCAAACATATCCCATGGATATCCGTAGGATATATTTTGGAGAGATATCCGTATAAGATATCCTCAAGATGTCCTATGGATATCTTTGGCGCTATGGATATCCTATGGATATGCTGAAGATGCAGCAGGGATCCACTTTGGATATCCTACGGAGTGCTGCTGGGGATGAAGTTTGTTAAGTTTATGATCTGCAAAATAAATGTATTATAAATATTATTTTTTTTATAAAATGGGCGATGTAATGAAACATAATCAATATGTTTACCGCGATAAGTATTTTTTGTTTCCTGCCGCATGGCAATGCAATCTGCAAAGGCAGTATTTGACTGCTTGTATGTATTTTTAAAATACAGCTTTTTTATGTACATAGGTGTATATAGGTGTATATATTTTTTAAATTTAGCTGACTTGTCAAGTCATTTTTTATTTTAAGATATTTTTATTTTCGATCCTAATTGATAATCTTTATTATCTTGAATGTCGAAGTAGCTTAGTGGTAGAGCAATCGTCATGAAAACGAGAGGTCGATGGTTTCATTCCATCTTTCGCCACTTCGATTTAACTTTTACAGTGTAGGCCTATTGTTCTTTGTAATCAATTTTATCTTCTTGTTGTTTGTTGTTGAAAATCATTTTTTGTTAATTTTGATGTAACCGTTTTTTAAACTAACCGAAAAAAAAAAAATCATGTGATATGTACCTGCATTTTTACAATTTTATGTATTAGAAATGGAAACTAGTCATGCTAATCTTATATTGAAACCAAGACAGATGAACTCTACCTATCAACAAAAGCTTTATGCAAGCGCAATCGTTAGTCTATAAAATTATAAAAACTGTGATAAAAGATTTTTTTTAATTTTTTAATCTTATTGCTTAAAATATCAGGTATATTGATTTGTAAGACTGAAAGGACTGTAACTGAAGACTTGTGTAAACGAAAGAATGTCATGTGATACACATCATTGTATTTTTACTTACAATTTTACATATTTGAATTTTTTCGTTTATTTGATCTCAAAAATATATTTAAGAAAATTATTCCTATAAGTATTATTATTTTTTTTAAAAAAAGGAAAATGTAACGAAAGACTGCAACAATATATTTACTGTGATACTTATATTTTTCATACGCTAAGAGACCATCTTTTGTCTTTTTTTAATGTATATACATGTACAAATTTTTTAAATTTAGGTAACTTGTCAGGGTTTTTTACTTTTTTGAAACTTTTGAAATCTGTGATGAACAATTAAATGTTTTTGTATTTAATTGTTACAAAAATGATTTTTGATTTTTTTCCAGTGTTGTTATCGTTTATAATCAATTTTTTTACTGTTATCTGTTGAAAATAATTTTTTTTTACTAATAATCCTTGTTTGAGGTTGGAAGTCGTAACTTCTTTGAGGTACATACTCTCAATTTTTTTATATTTTCCTGATTAATCAGTAAAAATTTTAATACAGCTGTATTGCTCAAGATATGAGTGAGATTACCGTTTAAAACTAAAATTAAATGATTTTACACTTTATGTACCTGAAGATGCATTTGTTATAATTTTAACTATAAAGTCTTACACTTTTATAAAAATAAAAATGATCTGATTTTTTTTAAAAAAATATTTTTTTTAAATTTTCCTATTACCCTCTGCTAATATCAGAATAAATAACTGATTTCGGAACCTGCGAAAATCAAAAAGATGACAATAAAGAAAGTAAAAATGTATTATGAACAAAGATTTAAATTTCCCTCTTGGTCCAGCTACCTTTGAAAATGTTTCCTTTGATAACTGATAATGGATCTTTAAGAGTACGCATCATCGTGGCAGCAGAAAAATTGTATTTTTCGATTTGAGGGAAAACGAAGGAGAATTTCGAGAATCAAAAAGCTGGCGCATATTCAGAGTTTAAATCTAATTATGGACTAGCTTTTCGATTCTCGAGATTCATCTTCGTTTTCCCCCAAATCGAAAAATACGATTTGTCAGCTGCCACGATGATGCGTACTCTTAAGGATCCTTATCTATTTTAAAATGGCCAAAATTAGTGTTTAGTAGCTTATGACTGGACGTAATATGGCGGGGTGGTTAGGCTTTTCGACATAATGTTATTCGTTGAAATTCTTTAAGTAGTCAGTTTAATGTGAAATCCAGGGTTGGAAATAAAGTCGCAGGTTTGGCGGATACAGACAATATTAAAGTAAAGAATGTTACAATATCATTTGAAGGCAAAGATTTGTTTGTAATTGCCAGTTTATTAATTCCTAATGATCAACGTTACGGACTAATCGGTTCAAAAGGCCATGGTAAAACTAAATTATTTAGGAATGAAGCAAGTAGAATATTGGCATTCCACCTGATTTCAATGTTTTGTACTGGGAACAAAATAATATAGATGATAAGCTACCAGATATCAATGTTATTTTGAAATCAACCAACAAGTATATTAAGCCCTTAGCCAAGTACGATGATGAGGGAAATTATTGTCCAGAAGTGAAAAGAAGATTTACAGATGTTTATGAGAAATCGTTAATGATAAATCCAGAAGCGTGTGAGGCAGAAGGGATAGCTCATCAATTTTTATCTAGTTTAGGAATTTAGTAGAATATGAAGATAAAACTGTGGAAGATATTTCTAAAAATTTGAGAGGAAGAGAGTTCCTTTGGCCGAAGCTTATTTTGTGGAACCTATTTTCTTAATTCTTGATGAACCCACAGCTGAATTGGATACAGATACTATCATTTGACTTGAAAGGTGAGTTTTAAAATAAAATTCAAGCTTTTTTTTAGGATTTGTAGTTTTAAAAATACATCTTTGTTTCAGTTATTTGGAAGACTGAACAAAAACATTAATTCTCGTGTCCCAGGATTGTGTTTTAGAAAATGTCTGTAATGGAATCATACAGGTTGTTTAGAAGATGTTACTTTACGTTAAAGAAAATGATAGTTTTTTTTCGAAAAAGTATTCGCTCGAAAGCAAAGAAGAAATTTTAAGTAAAAGGAAAAGAGAGAGGGAGAAAAATTAGGGTTGACAGCAAATGGGCAATCATGAGATGTAGAAGTAAGTTATTCTCTTTTACTGATTAAGAGGTTTAAACGTTTTTTTCTTCATTTAGACTTGAACTTAATTTTATGTGAACTTTCCTTTGCAGATGAAGACTGAAAATGGATCAAGCCATGTCAATAAAGCAAAATCAGAGTGAAACAGGAATATGTGATGGTGAGGTAGGCAGAGAACTTGTCAAACTGTTGAAGAAGCTTTAATTTTCACTTTCCGATCCAGTCAAATACAACTTCAAGCTAAACAATTTCCTGCAACTAGAATGGGTATGTACAATAACAGTTCATCATCTGTAATATTTGGGTCAAAGAATTACTCATACAAGAGTATTTCAGAGGTGAAAGATTCGTGTTGTTGGACAGTCCGAATACCTCACAAAGTATATGCAGTCATCAGCTTGTGAGGTTGAGTAATTGGTTGATAGGTTGATTGGTTGATGGGTTGATGGTTGAGGTTGATAGTAATTTTGTTTTCTAGTGAACCTGTAATTTAATATTTTTTGAGCTCTTGCCCCCTCAAATTGTTTTTTTATGATAGTTTTTATACTCTATTTTTATTTTGTAACTTCCTGGAAAACATAAAAGGATCCAAGGTCCCGTTTAAAGAATTTAGAGCTGGTTAATGGCCACTGAGGCAATTATTAAAGATTTGAATCTTTTAAAAAATGTAGAAGCTTTGAGGTCGTAAGTAACATTATAAACTATAAAAAAGAGATCTAAAACATTGCTATTTTTAAGAAGTGGTCATTTTGATATAATTATTCCAGCCAAATGAAAAATACCTTCTTCCAAAGTTGACTTACTAACTTATTGAGTTAAATATCGAAATTTTCCGCCGAAACATGTGTACGCCATGCCATATAAGAATCTGGGTTGAATTCACCACGCTCAAAGCTAAAAGAAGGCATTGCTATTTAGATAAAAATATTTCTAATTTTATTTGGGTACTTTGTTGTAATTTTCGACGCCTTTTAAATTTATTTCGATCGAATAGGACTTGGAAATACGAAATTTGAATTATGCGATAAAAGAAGACTGCAATTAAATTGGAAAAATAAAGTTGAACGGGATGAAGTAACAGCAATACAATTGATTTATTTTTTTGTTGGGACGCAAGGAATTAGGCCTAAGTAATTCACCTTAGCGTCGCGCCCCATTCGAAGTTTGGTTAGGTTTCAGTTGGGACCCTTATGAAAGGAGATGACACTTCCCTCCATCTTTGGATCCATTAATCTCAATTCTCTCTGAATCCATTGAGCTAAATATAGGCGCAACACATTTAAACTGAATAGCCTATCAGGTCGCGCCCCGGAAGTGTTGCCTTTCTTCCATTTCATCTTCCCTTCCTTTTCAGGTCTTCAGTTCAACTCTGTTACTTGTAGAAGACGTTTGTTTTTTTGTTAATATTTAATAATTTTAATTACTCATTATCAATTATAAATTTTTAAAGGAGGCTTTCAAGGAGCTTTCGATTTATTCAAGTTTAGGTAAAAAATAAAAACTGGCTAATTTTGGTAAAAATTTTTATGTGAAAGTTTTTTTTTTTTTTTTTTTTTGATTTTAAGCTGTTATTAGTAAGATTTCTTATGCATCATTTCTGCTGCTGACAATATATTGGGACATTTCATGTTACTTTGCATCTCTTTTGATATCATTCTCTCTGATTGAGAGATTGAGCTTTATTTTCTTTCTTCCTTTTTGACCAAAGCTTATTTTTCTAGGTACTTTCTCAATACAATTCTCTATTGCTAATTGATTTTTCATCAAATCCAAGATGGCTTCTTTTATGAAAGCAAATGAAATTTCAATTCTGTTTTTTCCCACCTGTGGGACAGTTTGTATCTCTTTGAGAAGTTTTACAATTCATGCACCATGGGAGTGCTCTTATCGTTATTTTGAACATGTATGGCATATGGATGTGTACTTTGAATTGAATTTGTATTATTGCACTTCACCGTTTCTGTTTTTTGTTGGTTGATCTTTCTTATTCATTACTTGCCTTTGCCCTTGAATCAGGAATTTGTTATCGAAAGAAATATCTTTTTAACATAATCCAGCAAAGCGCATCATGTTTGAAAATTCAAACAAGTAATATTTTAATTTTATACCTGTATAGGCCGAATTACACACGGCTAGTGTACTAGCTCGTCTCCTATATTTAACTTAAGTATAAGCTACTCGCTCCTACTAGCTAGCGAGTAGTTTGTACAAAAGTTAAATATAGGAGACGAGCTAGTACACTAGCCGTGTGTAATTCGGCCTTATCAGACAAAGTTATGCAGAGCAACTCAAAGTATGTCTAGAACTTTAGCTTTAAAATCAAACTTTTATTCTTCTAATCTAGCCTAATTATAAAATACCTGTAAGATAGAGACTCAGGGTATGTCTGCTGCCCTATAATTCCTATAAAGTCCTCTAATCCTAATAAAGTGCAATAATTCTTCTGTATTTTTAAGAGTTGGAATAGGTGAATTTTTCATAATTATTTTTTGGGGGGTATCATCGAGAATCAAAGAAATACTGATTTTACAAAAGAAATGTTTTGCGCATAATTTTTAGAAAAAAACTAATTGAATCATGTAAGCCCCTGTTTATAGATAATAGAATTTTGACTGTGATATATCTAAATATTTTTGAAAGGTGTATTTACATATATAATAATCCGGAGCGATACAAATGGAATCAAGATATTCATTCCCATAATAATAATCGTAACAATAATGTAATATCAACTCTTCCATTATACATATGGGATCTGAAAGATTTGAAAATATATTATCATTTGCTATACGAACTTAAGCAATTAACGACTGCGAAACAATTTAGAACCCGATTAAAATAAGCTACTTATGTCGCATCCGTATTACACTTTTCAGATATACTTGAATTTTAAATTTAAAACTGTGATATTTAATTTTCAAATTTTATTTTGTTTTTATGTGTTTGTGACTAACCTAAAAATTCTGTAATTTAAAAACAATTTAATATATTCGATTTTATTCTATTCTTATTCTGTTCTATTATGGTACAATTTTTTACAACAAAGTCCCTAATTTTTTCCCCATTAATTTTTTATGAATGGATTATTTTATTAAATCAGAAAATAATGCTCCAAGAAATATAGTCCATATTTTCTCAAAACTGGTGAAATTTTTAGAAGAAACCTGGTTAAAAAAAGTTTTAAATGTAATGCAGAAAGTAAAATGAACCCGAAATGCGGGATGACATAATGTTTGAGAAAATTTTTAAGAAAAGTGAATTCAAAATAAAAAATTTAAACCGAATATTAGCTTAAATTTTGACTTCGACCCAATTTTTTTGTTTCATAATATTCTTTGAACTTATTTTACCTTGGAAAAATGTTACTAAAGTTTTTAAGTTAGCCTGTTTCAAGTGCTACCTCACCAGCCAAAAAATGGGAAAACATTTTTGAGCCGTGATAAAGTGGTCAGGTCTAAATTTGGTTGTAATTATATTAAGAAGCTCGTCATAACCTGGCCAAAGAATTCATGTAATTCCGAGTTTTTCATCTTAAGCAAGGTGAAAGTTTTTTGTGAAATAATTTTTCTATGAAATTTCAGCCTTTTACCGACTTCTATTTTTGTAAGGGTTAAAGTGGATTAAAATGGGCGTATAGGGGTCAAATTAAGTCTGGACTGAAAGAAAAAGTTCGAAAAATAATTTTTTTGGTCCGAAAAGTCGCTAAGTTTCTTGATTTTGGTCCCTTGAGTCCCTAATTTTTTAGGGCTGGAACGGTTCAATGCCTGCGACTTAGAAGTTGTATAAGGAATCCTCTTGCTCTATTGACTCTGAGTAAAGCTGCTTGTTTTGGGCTCTATATTTTTTTAAAATTGGATCTATAATAAAATCCTATAAAAGTCCTGTATTATCGTTAATCAGAATAATTCTTAATAGGGTTCATTTCTTCTTCTGTTATAGTAAAAGATAATCCTATGAATATTTTGCAAAAAAAAAAAAAAAGAAAAAAAAAAAAATAATAATAATAATAATAATCACCCCAGTTTTTTCAAGGTTCAGGAATACTGATGGGTCGATTTAACCACATTTTTTCTGAGTCAACAACCTTTTTTGTTTTGGAAAGATTGGATACCTGACCCTAACAAGACGGCCGATCGCGATCGCGAATCCGCTGTTCAACAATATTCCTTTATTTGTCTCGGTCATCGGCCTATACACCTGCTAACCTGCCGTTTCTAATGTCGCCTCAGTCAATTTAAAAATCATTTCTGTCCATCTTGTTGATTCTTTGCTTACCAATGGCCCTCGTAGGAAGGCATTGGGTATTTTTCGCCGGATAAAGTTATTTTTCAGTAAAAAATTAAGAAAGACATGTTTCTAGGGGTATAATCTGAGCCGCTGATTCCGAACCTGAAGTCAAAATTCTGAAAAAACTAAAATCCAATATGGCGGAGCCGTTTATTTTTAATAATTTCTCTTTTTTTGCGCCATATTGGATTTTCTGAGTAGAATTAGATCAATCTGACGTCAGATTTGAAATCAGCGGTGTCGAAAACTTGTAGAAAGTCGTTTTTCCGATCATTTTACGAAGGAAACCAATTTTGTGCGATATTTTATATTGCATGTATGTGTTGCGGGTTGCATATACTGAAAATTGGTAGGCATATCATACCGATTTCAATTCTGGCGCAAATGGGGCACAAAAAATCCTATTCGGCCTAAATCGTGAATCGATTCGATATTATTTTAACATATTTTTAAAAAGACGAAGTTTTTCATTTTTCTTTTCTTAAAATGCCAGTAAGGTTTAATTAATTTTGAAAAAATTGGACTTTTTTACAATTTGAAGAAATTAATAGTTTCAAAAAATCGATTCACGATTCGACCCCGTTTGCTGTGATTCTCATCGAATCGAATCGACTGCTTCAATTCAAATACGAAAAATCGGAAGTGAGAAATTGATTTACGGTCAAACATGGAACTGAGGTCCCTTTTTTGGAAAAGCCCCTATTTTTAACATGAGTCCCTAAAAGTGCCTAATTTGAAAAAAAAAAAAGTCCCTAAAAGCCCCTATTTTTATTCCCTTTAATTTGTATGCCTGAATTATTTTATTAGGTCTAAATCAGAAAATAATTCTAGAATTCCAAGAAAAAATCCATTTTTTTTCGATATTTGTAAAATTTCTCGATCGGCCTTCGGCCTCGCTTAGTTTGGTTTAAAATCTACTTCAATGTAATTCAGAAAAAAAGTAGTTGGAAATGAAAATGGATCGGAAAAACTGGGATGAATTTGAAAATGTTTGAGAAAATTTTCAAGAAACTCAAAACCAAAATGAAATATTTGAACCAGGTATTTATTTGCTTAAATTTTGACTTCAACCCAATATTTTTTTTTTTTTTTTTTTTTTTTTTGTTCCATAAAATTTTGTTTTGGGTCTTTTTTTATATTGAAAAATGTTACGTATGTATTTAAGTTACTTCACTTCAAGTGCTACCTTACGAGGTAAAAAAATTGAAAAACGTTTTGAGTGGTTAGGTCAAAATTTCATTGTAGTCATATCAGAAAGCTCGTAGTAACCTGACTAAGAAAATGCATGTGACTGCAATTTTTAGGTAGAACTCGTTAAAAAAATGGCTAAAGCTAAATCAAAATTTTTTCAGCAGTCTCAGCCACTTTAAAACGAAATTAAATCGACCACATAATTCTTAAAATACTTCAAATAAAGGTTTCTATGAAATTTCTGCCTTTTTTGTGACGGTCAAAGTGGATCGGAAATGGGTGTAACGGAATCAAATTAAGCCTGGACTTAAATAAAAAGTACGAGAATTGAATGTCTTTGATCCCTAAAGAGTACCTAATTTTCCGGATTTTGGTCCCTAAAGTCCCTCATTTTTTTGGGTTACAGCCTGATTTACCGAATCAAAATCGCTTGCCTTATCATGACCAGAGATATGGCCCAAAACTTCAATTAATTAATTAATTAATTAATCGTAGAATAATTGTATATATGCGCAAAAAAAAAATGAAATTAAATTAAATTTAAAAAAAAAATAATAATTTTTAAAAATTAAAAAACCAAAAATCTTATATTGGGGATTATATTAAGATCATGCGCACTCGAAAGATATCTTTTTAGAAGGAAGATTTTTGCCCTTTTGAGCAGCTGGAATTTGCAAAGCAAATGAAGTTGAAAGTGCAGTTGTCCCATTTGAACAAAACTTGGACATACATTTCAAAATGAATTACTGAATTACTGAAATTCATTTTTTTTATTTTATTCGTTTCTCGAATATCCCAGCGTTTTCTTTTTCATCTGACGGACTAAACGCCTTGGCGGTTTTTTTTTTTTTTTTTTTTTAGATTTGGATTGCGATTTTCGCCTATTCTCTATTTTTAGTTCTTCATTATTTCGTCTTGCCTTACTTAATTATTTAAATGGTTTCCTTTTAAATTTAATTTTTTTCCCCAGCTGTCCCAATATCCCTTGCCGCATTCTTAATTTTTTAATTTGCATCGAGGTACAATTTTCCATCAAATCGATTTTTTTTTCTAGGTCGTTCTGTTTTAGTTAGTATTTTTTCAGTTTTTGTTTTTCTTCGCCAACATTTTTTACTGGATTAGCTTTTTTTTTTTTTTTTTTCTACTTTCCGGTATTTTCTTTTAATAGGTGCTTGTTAGATTAGATGCTTTTTTTCTAGCCTTTTTTTAAAATTGTTTTTGTAGCCATATAAGGTTATTTTTAGGTTTAACTGTGTCTCGTAGGCGTTCTGAAGTGCGATTATTTTTGCTCCAGAAATCATTCTATTCGAATATTTTGAAAATGAAGTTTTCTCTTTAAAAATCAATGCGATAAAAATCCGTTTTCAACGGAAGGCTTGGGAGAACCACCAGTTGCCCCTTCAGAAGAAAATGGAATATGATAAGTACCTCATGTTAATTGGATTACCCATATCTCATATTTTCTCAGTAGATTTAAACAAAAAAAGAAAAAAAACTGTTGTCGGTAACGGTAGTTACTTTCAGTGATTGCTAGTGGTCTCTACAAGACAATTAATGAAGGAATTCTCTTCCTTCCCCCCGAGGCCTCGGACTTCGTTCCTGTAAATTTCTAGAATCCATATTTTCAAGAAAAGTTCTTAGAAGCCCTTGTTTTTCATTTGTGGGTAAATGGAGGAGAAAATCGTCCTTTTTCTTGTGATCTAGGTCTGATTTTGTACTTTTTAATAATCCACAAATAATGGATGATTTCTTTCTCTCCCAGGAGAGCCGAATTTCTGATGTCTGATTTTATATTCTCATAGGGTGAAAAGCCAAGCCTTTGTGCACCTGAGACGGGGAGGGTGTATTTAAAAAAACTTTTATTATTTTTTAAAAGGGGGGAAGGGAGTTTTAGCTGATCTCACGTAAGCAAAAAGCATGTAAATTTCCAATAACAGTAAAATTTAAGTTCAAATGAATTTTTTTTTTCTCTAAGGGCCGCAGGTATAAGTTTTTAACGGGTGTATTAGGGTGTCTCTTCCATTGCCAGTGACCGAATTCTAATGCTGCTGCCCCCCAAAATATTCCCAAATAATTCAAAAATAACGTGTGCAAAGTTTGGGGCCTCCACCTAAACGAAAAGTGGTGCCTGCAGCAACATCATTTTTCCCATTGAAAATGCGGCTATAACTTATTTGGTCTGTTTTTTTTTCTAATTTGGTCTGTAATTTTTTAGTCAGTATTTAATTTTCCTTATCAGGAGAACGTATAAGCTTTCTAACGAGTTCTTTCTCATTCTTTCTACGGTTTTATTAAATTAAATTTTATTGCTGCAAAAAAAAAAAAAAAAAAGCACACCTTACGTATTTGCTTTCAATGTTGAAGAACCATTTCAAAAAATTGCAATTACATACACCTACAACAGTTACCTATACTTATACAGTATTAAGTAACTATTAGAGTAATGATTGTGACTTCAGCTTGCAGACTTGCTCAATTCAGTTTAGTAAATTAAACACTCATCAAAAAAATGTAAGATTTTATTAAAAGAGTAAAATTAGTTCATCAATATCAACCTGCAACTGCATGACTCCGATTTTTGTTTAAATTTTAGCAAAGTGACTATCACGGTCGAATTTGTCGATTTTCGGAAGGCCGGGGTGTACAATATTTTCATTGCGATCTGTACAAACCTTTTTAAGCCTACTTTATGTTCATCAATTAATTTTTTTTTTTTTTTTTTTTTTTTTTCAGAATGGTTGAAATAACATTCTTTCAATTCATTTGGTTCCTTATCACCGTAGGATTTTCCCCCCCGAAGAAGAAGTCCGGATCTCACGGAAAATTTAAAAAGCAAATTTACGATCCGGACTTGAAGCAGGAAAAAAAATTGGTAGTGGTGGTGGCGTGTAAAAAATTGAGTCGATCAAAGGTAATTCCGGATGGAACATTAAAAGCTATGATGAAGCAAGGGGCCATCAGGAACTGTGATTATATTTTGTCTGGGTAAGAAGAACAATCATTTTGATTTTTTAGTTTAAAATTAAAACTTTTTAAACAAAAGAGAAACCGATAAAAATTAAAGCGGAGCTCTTTGATTTTCATTTGTTGACTAAAGGTTTTTCGTTGGAACCTGAACGACCTGCTTCGTCCACTCATGTGTTAATTTGAAATGAAATATATATTTATTTTATGACTTCTAAAATAATTGACTGACTAATTAACTAATATGATGTGATTTTTTAAATTTTTTTCTCAGCGAGATGCCGCCGGAACATATGTATCAACGTCCTCCGCCCCTGCCTGAGCCTTCATCTGCTCCGTTTCCATCCGGGAAAAAAGGAAAGAAAACTGGACCTAATAACCGCAGAAAGGTAGGGGCAATTATTAAGTTTTGTGCACTCAAAGGCGTCATATTTCATGCCTATTCAAGAGTCTTCTTCTTAGTCCTTTACTCGATTTCGAGCGTGGTGATCTCTCACATATACCTGTGCGTGCGCTCACAGGCATATGGGACCTACAGTTTAACGCCGGTTCCGAACGGCTATTTTTGAGAGATTTACTAGGCAATTACCGCTCGGTGGTTTGCCATTGCCTTCCGAGGGGTGGTGACCGTTGATTTTCTGACTAGCGCACTAGTTTTGGCCTGAGAAAAATTCCTAGCTGTGTACTAGGATAGAAGCACGACGCGTCGCATCGAGAGTCGAGCGCGCTATGAACTAGGCTACGGACCACCACTAGATAACCTACTCTTATTCAAGAGTAGGTTATGCTATTTTTCACCATCTGTTTTGCTATCATCGCGCCCGCTTGCGGTCTTGAATTTCATGCATTATTCCTTATTTAAAAAAATTTATTTTTTTCTACGTCATCGCAAAGGGACTCGGTTCGAAACGTCTGAATATAATATCTACCTAAGAAATTTTTGTCTTCTTCGTGAAAAAACCCATGTTTAAAATATGAAAGAAAATTCCGAAAACAAGGAGATATTTATGTATTTTTTTTCTTGTAAAATCTATACAGCGCTCTTTCTCTTTCCTCCAGTCTTTCTGCCCTCCTAGCCGACAAAATGTCGATAAGTGCGTCAGTTCTAGAATATTGAAAATGAAAAAAATTAACTAATTTTTTTTTTTTTTTTTTTTTTTTAAACAGAAATGAAATTCTGAACGCCACTGCCAATTCCGCATCCACTTCAAGGGGGGGATTTCTTCGATAGACTTAAATATTACTGCATAAAATTACTGAAATAAAATGAAGAAGACAGAAAAGCAAGACTGATAACTGGATACCGGTACAATTTTTGTTGTTTAATTATTTTATACTTGTTTTCTTTCAAGTTATGTTTATTTTTGTTATTTGGGTATTTAGGAAATACCTATTTTTATTTTTATTTTTATTTTGTTAGTGTAAATAATTATTCATTAATTTTTTTTTCTTTGTAAACGTCCTTGTTAAATTTTATTTGAGCTTTTGATTTTGAAAAAAAAATTTGCTTCTGTATAATTCAATATTGCCGCGTTTCAATATTTTTTTGTTGCGATTTTATGGGTTTTACTTTAATTTTTATTTTTTTAAAAATTACCTTAACGCTTTAAAAGAAAATGAATGCGTAAATTTTGAATTATGCAATTTTTGTTCCTATTAATTATAATATTTTTTTAGTCAAGTTAACTAGTCATTATATAAAGTCATAGTTAACTAGTCACATATGCTTATTTTTCATAAGCTAAGTGACCATTTTTTTTAATAATGTATGATGTATATATTTTTTAAATTGAGGTAACTTGTCAGGGTTTTTTAATTTTTTTAAACTTTCTAAATCGCTGTTGAGCAATTAAGTTTTATTTGTACTTAATTGTTACAAAAATGATTTCAGATTTATTTTCCAGTGTTGTTATCGTTTGTAGTCAATTTTTTTTTACTGTTTTCTATTCGAAATCATTTTTTTCACTAATAATCCTTGTTCAAATTAAACGAAAAAAAGCCATGTGATACACATCATTCAATTTTTACAATTTTATATATTGGAATTTTTTCGTTTATTTTATCTCAAAAATTTTTTTGATAAGTATAGTACTTTTTGATAAAGTATGTCCTATATTTCTTTGGACACGCTACGCACCCTGATTTACTGTGATACTTATATTTTTCATACTCTAAGACAACATCTTTTGTTTTTTTAATGTATATACATGTATATATTTTTTAAATTTAGGGGTAACTTGTCAGGGTTTTTTACTTTTTTGAAACTTTAGAAATCTGTGATGTTAAATTTTTTTGTATGTAATTGTTACAAAAATGATTTTTGATTTATTTTTCAGTGTTGTTATCGTTTATAGTCAATTTTTTTTTCTGTAATCTGTTCGAAATAATTTTTTCCACAAATAATTATTGTTTAAAGTTAACGAAAAAAAGTCATGTGATACACATCATTGAATTTCCTACTTATAGGAAAAAAAAATTATTCCTATAAGTATTATTATTTTTTTAAAAAAAAGGAAAATGTAATGAAAGACTGCAACAATTTATTGTGATACTTATTTTTCATAAGCTAAAAGACCATTTTTTATTTTTTTAAATATATAGAGATGTATATATGTATTTTTTAAATAGGTAACTTGTCAGAGTTTTTTAATTTTTTATAACTTTAGAAATCTGTGATGAACAATTAAGTTTTTTTGTATTTAATTGTTACAAAAATGATTTTTGATTTTTTTTCCAGTGTTGTTATCGTTTATAATCAATTTTTTTCAATGTTATCTGTTCAAAATAATTGTTTCCACTATTAATCCTTGTTTGAGGTTGGAAGTCGTAATTTCTTTGAGGTACATAGTCTCAATTTTTTTTATATTTTCCTGATTAATCAGTAAAAATTTTAATACAGGTGTACTGCTCAAGATATGAGTGGGATTGTCGTTGAAGATTTTTACATTTGTTATAATTTTAATTGTAAAGTCTTAAACTTTTATAGAAATAAAAATGATCTGAATTTTTTTAAAAATATCTTTTTTTTTTTTAAATATTCCTATTTTCCCTCTGAATAGAATATTAGAATAAATAACTGATAAATAATTCGGAACGTACGGTAAACGAAATAAATTAAAGTATAGACCTTCGATGAGAAAATAAAATCAAAAAGATGACAATAAAGAAAGTGAAAATGTATTATGAACAAAGATTTAAATTTCCCTCTTGGTCCAGCTACCTTTGAGAAAGTTTCCTTTGATTACCGCTCTTTCGGAATCTTTGTTTGCGCATAAATGGACAAACTTGGACACAGTTTATATTATTTAGTACTTGCCTTATCGACTGGATCTAACATGGCGAGGCTTTGCCGTAACTGCAATTTAATACAGGGGCTCATACTTTCGTTTAGCGTTTGTTTTTTTCTTACTTTCGTGAAAATCGTTTTCTTTTTCAAATTTTATTAATTTTATTCGTTTTAATTAATTAATGTTATCGTGGAGTTTGAGTTATCAATGAAGATATTAATAGTTTAATTATTTTTCGTTGTATTTTGACTTGTGATCATTCATAAAATGAGTTGTTTATAGTGATTGGATTTGGTGGTTCAGTGAACTTCATTTGATAAAAAACCTAAAAGTTTCTGAAAAGAAATCAAGACTTTTAAGGTTTCCTTGGAGCAGCAGCAGCGAAGGTAAAAGCTTTTGTTACAATCTTAAATATTTGTTAATGAATTGGGAAAGGTCAGATTTTCTCACATGTTTTAACTTGCCTTTGGGGCTAGAAATATTAAAAGGTTTTTTAGGTGAGGTTAAGATGTTAAGATCCCATAAAAAAGGCAGGCACTAATAAGTCAAGATATCAATTCCAGGTTGAGTTGTACCTTGTTAGTTGTTGTCTTAGAAATGAAAAAAAATTTTTGAGGGAATTGACACCAAGAAAGAATCAGTCGATCATGGAATTGAGTATGAAAGCTTTAGCTTCTGAAAATTTGTTTGTAGAACCTGTTTTTTTTGGAGTTTAGTCTGAGAAAGCTTTGCCAGTTGGAATTTGTATAAGTAAGCTGTGGCTGTCAATATCGTAAATCTTGATAGCTGTGATTTAAAAGCTGACAACCTGTTCGGCTTCTCTTTTAAAATTATGCATCTTCACATGCAATAACGGTTTCAGTGGTGGAATGACTTTTGCTCCTAAAAATCCTGCCATAGTTTCAATGAAGAATTTTTTTTTTTAAGGGAGCAGGTGGAAGCAAATGTGCCATGTGTTGATTATTTGTTATGTCTGATAAATTTTCTGATTAAAAAACCTTACATTTATGCAAATAACTTTGGACAAGATCTAATTATAAATGATATGCAATGCTGAAAGCATCTACTAGCGTTAATTTTTTTAATAACGAGTGATGAATCAATCATAGAAATTTAATTGTTGATATCGATTTTTTATTTTATTCCTCTTTATGAAATAATCCATTTTTTTAATTCATAATTATTACTACCATTAATAGTAAAATATTTAGGGTTCCTTTTTTTTTTTTTTCTCTTTATCATCACACTTAAATAAAGCACATTATTTAGTATGCTAAACATGATATAGACCGTCGAATTTAAAAAGAACAGTAAACAAACAATGGCTTAAAATGCAAGTAACTTCTTGTCATATAGTTCTTTCTTCTTCATTAACGTTCTTTCCACTTATTTTTTTTTTTTTCTTTTAAACATTTAAACTAGTCAGTTGTTGAGATTTCGTGTAGCGGGTTAGGTCTTGATTATAAAGTTTTTTTTTTTTTTTTTTTTTTTTTTAAATTGAAATTACTTCCTTTTTAGTTTCGTTTATTTTTTTTGGATATTAAATTTATTGGGGGAAAAAAAGGTAAGGGGAATCTTTTTTAACAAGGAAAATTTTAACGGAGGCTGGAGCCTTTTATTATAATTTTTTTTTTTGGGGGGGAGAAGAAAAAGTGTTCGCGTGCATTTAAATAATAACAACCAGAAATTAGAGTATAGAGTGTTTCCTGACCTTTGACCTTGGTTTTAAGTGTATACCGTAAATTTCACTTGATTGAATTAAGGTAGGATCGGGGCTAAAAGAAATTTGTGATAAGATTTCTGCGCTTTTTTTTTTTTCGTTTGAAAAGGTTAAATCAACAAATGGACTCGTTTTGGTGTGAATAATCAATTAATAAACAATCCCCGATCTTTTTTCAAGGAAAAGAAAAAAGATTGATTATTGCAAAATATGGATTATGAAATTACAAATTTTAAGATTCAATTGTTTGCTGAATTAATTAAAAGTAAATATCATATTAGTCACAAAGCCCAAGTCCAAGTATTAACTTTTATCTTAAAAAAAATAAAAATGAAGTTTTCAACAAAAAACTTGTGCTCCCCCAATACGACGGAGTGCCCCCCCCCAGGCTTTGAGTTTGGCTAGAGTTATAGGATTTTCACATTAACTCCGGGATCCCAAGATTTAATCAGAAATCCAAAAATTGCAAAATTGGTGGAGGATCCAGACTCGGTGTTAATTCGGTGAAACCGAAACCGGGATCAGCACCGAATAAATATTATCGTAAGGAATGAGAATCGACATCGGAAAAGCGAAATTTTTGATGTTGGCACCAGCGTCGATTTTGCATTTTTTTTTTAAATAAATACGAGAACTAAAATCCTACAATGAAAAAATTGTATGAATTGATGCTGTTAGACCGAGAAAAGTAACCAAATTTTTTAAATATTCCTTAAAACTTTCCTAGAATTTTTTTTTTTGTCAAAACATTTGGGATTGACTTCGGATCATTGGCACCAAACTTAGACGAAATTTAAATATTTTGAAAATAATAAACTGCGCTTTGCCCAGCGTAAAATGATGACGTTAAAATTTCCTGAACAAGCCCTCCTTTTCTAAGTCACCATTCCTCCTCGTTTAATTATTCCTTCCGCCCAAAAATTAATTAATGGGCAGCTCGTTTAAGTGAAGTTAAGGAATTTTCAAATATTACGTCATCATTTTTTCGCGATATTTAATCCCTATTTTTTTCCCGCAGATTGTAAAAAGAGAAGGACGGCTCTTTGGCTCCCCTTTTCCCCTGCGACAAGTTCCAACAGATACCGTTTCCGTACAAAAAAATATTCCCGTTTGGACATGAAACCGAGTTCAAAATTTCACGATTTGGTTTAATTGAATCAGACCACACACTAAGGGCCCGAAAATTTTTTTGAATCCACCCTTTTTCGCCCCGCCCCCCCTTCCAAAAAAAAAAAAAAAAAACGCTTTCCTCAAGGTCATTCAACACTAGCAGCATTTGGCCGACTCCCCATCCCCCAAAATGATAAATTCATATTCGAATGACCCCTTAATACCATTTAGGCATTTCTCTCTGAACCAAGACATCTTTTTTTAAATCTGAAATCGGGTCATTGTTCCTCCAGGTTAAAAAATAAATTTTAAAAAAAAATTGCTTGGGTCTATTAATGGAATGGCTGTCAGAAAAATTCCAGATTCTAAAGTTACGAAGAAATGGATGCATGCTGAAAACTATACATATGTCAAATGCTTAACCTGATGTTCCTATACTGAACTTTTTTTTTTTTTTTTTTACAAGAAATTAAAAAATTTTTTATTTTTAGCAACACATAAATTTTTTAAGCTGTCAAAGGCAGAGCTGAATTGAAATATTACAGCCCCGTCAGCTGAACATCAAATCTGACAAAGTAAAAAATCTAATCAGCATCTTATAATCCAACTGGTTTCGAGCTAAGCAAACTTTTTTCTCAAAAATACAATCAGCAGCCAGCCCAAAAAAAAAATTTTATCCACAAATTATTAATCAATTACCCATCACTCCAAAAATTCGATTTAGTCCCAATTTTTATATTTTTTATATTTTTATAGTATATTTTTTATATTTAGTCCCAATTACCAAACAGACGATATCAAAAAAAATCAAAATGTTGTGGCAAAAATCATATCGGAACCTTTACCAGCTTTTCGCCAAGTTTTTTCCAAACATATTTTCGTCCCACCTTCAATTACCCCAGATTAACCCTTTCCAGTCGGTGCAGCCACTGAGAAAATGGTATCACCCGACGGCCGGTGATTTTTTAATTTTTTTATGGTAACATCAAGTATTTAGGGTCCTAAAGCCGAAAATACAGACTAAATTCACATGCCCCTACATTTTTGCAATATAGGCAAAAGGTTCCATTTAATGACTTTTATGTACAAGTCTATATTTTTTTTTTAAATATTCAGATTTGCTAATATTTTTTTTTCTCCATAAGCTAAGCATAGGAATCGTATTTTTGGGAATTTTTTTAAAAAAATTTTTATGTTCTAAACCACTTCAAATATGTCAGCACTAAGTTTCCTAGGTTGCCAATTAATTGTCTAAGTTACTAATTAATAGCTATTAATTAGTTAAATTAATACTATAACTACCAAAAATAATCCCATAAGCTAAACATAGGAATCGAATTTTTAAGGAAAATATTTTTTTTGGATTTTTGGGCCCTAAACCACTTCAAATATGTCAATACTAAGTTTCTTAAGTTTCCAATTAATAGATTTTTAATAAGAATAAAATTGGCATTATATATAATGCCGCCGTCGGGTAGATGCACTTTTAGTGGCATTATATATAATGCCGCCGTCAGGAAAAGGTTAACTTCACTCAATTCTCTTTTCGTCTCAATTTTCTACCTGAAAATTTTTAATTGCCCATTTCTCTCCCTGCCTATCTTTGTCTGCATCTTTTAAAGCTTGACCCATATCCTAATCGGCAACACCTTATTCCAAATTTCCTTTTCTTTTTTTAGCTTTTCAACTCACTCCATCCTGACATCTAACTCAACCTTCTTTTTCTCTTCAAACTTATCTCTTACACATTTTTCCTCCTTCACCTTGACCCATTCAAAAAAATTAATCTATAAACTATAAAACAATAAACAAAAATTTATTTTCAGCGGTCAATCTCAAACGATTTTTTTTTTAATTTTTTAATTTTTTAAACAAACACCAAAGCTTCAATGACGCTTCAATATTTTTATGCATATTATTTTTTTTATTTTATTTTAATGATCCTTTTTTATACTTTACACAAAATCAATTCGTTCCAGAAATATTGAATCTATGATTTGGTGGATGCCAGGGGGGGGGGGGGGGGGCACTGCCCTTGCTGGATCCTCCTTGGCCACAGAGCTGTAAAAATAGCTCCGTTAATGCCAGAAAATCATGCCTGCTCGATTTAAAAAAATTTTTTTTTCCTATTTATTTTCAATCAGGGGTCCGAATCCGATGCCGGTGCCGATGCCGACCGCGTCCGGCTGAAATCTTTACACTGAAAAACGATTTAGTGGACCCAACCAAAATGTTAGTAAAGCAAATATTATCCCAAAAATTTCGGTTAGGACAACCATAGCGCCAAAGATATCCATAGGACATCTTGGGGATATCTTATACGGATATCTCTCCAAAATATATCCTACGGATATCCATGGGATATGTTTGCAACAAAAAAATTTGTTTAAAATGCGGCAAAAATTAAAATTGAACGACAACAATTATTTTCAAATAAAAACAACGAATTAAAAAAATTAAATCTAAAACATTAAAAAACCAAGAGTTAACAAAAACAAATGTAAACGTCATAAAAAAAAAACAAGAGAATCAAAAAAAAAAAATTCAAATCCAAGGAGAATTCAAAACTCCAAGAGAATCCAAAAAAATTCAAATCCAGAGAGAATCCAAAAATCCAAGAGAATCCAAAAAAAATTGCATCCAATTTAGTTAAAGCAAAAGAATCCGTGTCATCCACTTCATTTCCGTCTCCGTCTTCGTCTTCACTTCTTTACACTTTAAGCGTGGTAGCTGAAAGAAAAAAAAAATTTAAGATGATATTTGCTTTACTAACATTTTGGTTGGGTCAACCGAAAGGGTTTTTCAGTGTAAGCAAAAAAGCTCAAAAAAAGAAAGAAAAAAAAAGGAAATATTTCCGCAGTATAATTAAAACCAGGAATGGGTAAAAATATACCGGTCAAACCAAACACAAATCAAAAAAATCCATCACTTTCTACATTTCGGAAAGCAAGTTTACAAGACCAAATCGTTAATTTCCTTCATCGGCCAGAAAAACCGCAAATAAACATGACCGTTTTTCTTACTTTACAATCAATTTCACTTCGGCTTTTGTTGCGGGAACTCTGTTTCATTTATTTTGCCCCGAACAGAGGCGTCGTTAAAGTATCGAATTTTTAACAGCAGCCGGCCAAGTTAGTAGGACGAACATAAATACCGCCTTTTGAGACCACGTCAAATAGGCAATAAAAAAAAAAAAAACTCATCCATTCATCAGAGTAATTGAGTTGTATAATAATAAAGTGCAACCATCTTATTATAATTGTTAACGATGAATGTTATTGAATGCGATGGTTGCTTAATCTTTTCTCTGGTTCACGATGACCGTATGCAGAACCCGAAACCGATTTGGGCCCTTTGAATTGCATCACACCATAATTTTATACATACGGACGGACCAAACCAAACGAGAAGATTATCAAGGAAAATGATAATTTATCCGTAAGCGTTCTTTTTATTAAAAACATTTTTTTTTGTTTTCACCAGGCAAAAAATAGTTAGAAATAACATAAAAATTATTTAATAATAATGCACCGTTTTTCTAGCTTATGTGCATTAAATTTTTTATACTTTCACCGCAGTTTTTTTTTTTTTTTTTTTTCTACCTTTCGTCGACAATTGACTTCGGAACGTGTTAAGAGGGTTCACACGGGCAACTCCCATCATAGTATCAGATGCACGTAAGCGACCGGATCGAATCTGTATAACATTCTTCTATTTTCTTTATATCTTTCTTTTTTCCCCCCATTCAATCTCTTGTCGTTTGTGCATGTCGTTTCGGAATGAATGGACCCGAACTGAAAGTAATCCGAAAAATATTTCTCCTATCTCTTTTCATTATTATTATTATTATTATTTTTTAATTTTTTCGATGACGGTATTATTCTTTAGAATCTAAACCAGAGACTGCAATGCCGGATTCAGGGATTTCGGAGTGATTTTTCTATGGCATTTTAATCCTAGGATTTTCAATCCCAAAAGTTGCCATTCCAAAAATTGACTTTTTTCCCCTCATCCTATCCACATTTTGTTAACATTTTAACTACTGAATTTCGAAAAATTTTCCCGGAAAATCGAAGAAAATTTCCGAAATGTTTTCTTATTTTCATGACTTCGCACTTAAAATTAACCTACACTGAAAAACGATATAGTTGACCCAACCAAAATGTTAGTAAAGCAAATATTATCACAAAAATTTTGGTTGGGACAACCAATTTTTTGGTTCAGCTGACCAAAATTTTTGGGGTGATATTTGCTTTACTAACATCATCACCCCAAAAATTTTGGTTTGGGAAACCAATTTTTTGGTTCAGCTGACCAAATATTTGATTGGCCGAGCCAAAAAATTGGTTGTTCTAACCAACATTTTTGAGGTTGATATTTGCTTTACTAACATTTTGGTTGGGTCAACTAAATCGTTTTTCAGTGTACAACACATTAGGGCCCCGCACTATGCGTTAAACCCCATAAAAGACGCCTACCAATTTTCAGTATATGCAACCAGCAACACATACACGCAACACTAAATGTCGCATAAAATTTGTTTTCTTCCGTAAAATGATCGGGAAAACGACTTTCTATACGTTTTCGAAGTCGCTGATTTCAAATCTGACGTCAGAACGATCTAATTCCACTCTGAAAATCCAATATGGCGGGGGAAAAAAAGAAATTATTAAAAATAAAACGGCTCCACCATATTGGATTTTAGTTTTTTCAGAATTTTGACTTTAGATTCAGAATCGGCGGCTCAAATTATATTTATTTTTGTTTCCGTTAAATTTAAATGCAAATTTCATAAAAAATTTTATATTCTTATTTTATTAAAGTTTTTTTGACTTTATTTAACTGAGTAAGGGTTATAGCTTATGAATCAATAAAAATAAGTGGATGCAAGTGCACAAAACAACATTTCTGGCCAGTTTGGCCGCCAAACAAAAAAACTTCTTATTTTAAAAATATACGGAATTGGTAAATATATACCTTAAATATATACCGTATATTTTATAAATATATACTGACCCAAAAATATACTGTATCTCTGAACTTACACTAAAAAACCCTTTCGGTTGACCCAACCAAAATGTTAGTAAAGCAAATATCACCCCGAAAATTTTGGTTAGGACAACCAATTTTTTGGTTCTGCCAATCAAATTAGTCAGCTGAACCAAAAAATCGGTTGTCCTAACCAAAATGTTTGGAGTAATAATTGCTTTACTAACATTTTGGTTGGGTCAACTAAATCGTTTTTCAGTGTAGGCAATATTTTGCATAACACGCTCATGATGCGGGTTGCCTATACTTGAAATCGGTAGGCGTACACTGAAAAACGATTTAGTTGACCCAACCAAAATGTTAGTAAAGCAAATGTCACCCCAAAAATTTTGGTAAGGACAACCAATTTTTTGGTTCTGCCAATCAAATTAGTCAGCTGAACCAAAAAATTGGTTGTCCTAACCAAAATTTTTGGGGTGATACTGTTTTACTAACATTTTGGTTGGGTCAACCAAAAGGGTTTTTCAGTGTAGTGCAGGTAGTTAAGGAACTTTAATTTAACTTCTATACCCGAAATTATAGAAAATGAAATTTTGAGTTCCGAATTTCCCGGGAACTTGTCCTTTAAAACGTAAAAAATTTCCAAAAGACCATTTCCAGGGCCTAAAGAAACCAGACAGAAAAAAAATCTATCCCTGACGCCATAACTAACCAAATTTGGCTTGATTGATTTCCGCATGACTGAACTTTAAAGTTTAAAACAAACCAGGGAAATGAGATTGTGCTTTATAAACGAATCGTCGGGGAAAATTGCAGATTTCCTATTGGCAGATTATATTTAAAAAAGATTTTTTAGAATGTCAAGAGACCTTGCAGAATACGAGACTGATCATCAGCTGTCACTAAGAGGATACACCAAGGTGAACTTGTCCTAACTTGTACTCCATGTTTACCAACAAACCATCATGTGCTTTGTTCCATCTCCTTTAGGAAAAATTTGCGTCAGAGGGTTTCCATACGTTTTTTTTTTTTATTTCGGGTAATCATTTATAAAAACTCGTTTCGATTTCGTCTAATCGAGTAATAGGTTTTGCCGTTCTTTTTTAATTAATCCGATCACGTGATGAGGTTTTCGCAGTAATGATAGGTGGTGATAAGAGTAAAACCATCGTACACGATTTACACGAATAACCTTGACCATACAACCTATTTTAGCAACAAAACGCTTCTCAGCTGTCGCGGTTCGGGTAGATAAACAAAAATGCATATCGAAAAAAAAAAAAAAATAATAATCATAAAAAAAAATTTAATGTAATAATGAAAAACGTGACGCTTCGGCGATTGCTAAATCTTTTTTTTTTGTATTATTCTCTCTTTTATCTAATAGCAATTTTTTTTATCATCGATTTGCAATATCTGAGAGCTGCATTTCTTTTTTGTCACAATATTTACTGAATTTAAAAAAAATTCTTTTAATTAAGACATGCATTTTTCAGTGCGTTGACCTTTTTAAGAGATAATAATGAATCAAACTTTGACGATTCCCTTGACTTTATCGTCATTCATAAATCAAACATTACATATGTGCATGTTTTTTTTTTTATTCGCCTTTCACTTCCAATAAAAAAGTTCACCTTTCAATGTAGGAGGGCTTGAAATGGAGGTCTGCATGGGACGTTCTCAAACACAGCCTATCCTTAATGGATCGCTACTGATAAGAGACTGCAATTCCGGATCCGTTCCCGGGATTTTAGGGATTTGAAAACTTTTAGTATCCCGGGATTTATGGGATAGTCTGTGACAGAAAATAGTGCTTTGTCGATTTTCAAAAAAATTTTTTGGTCTCTTATATGCATAAATTAGTATGCATAAACTATACATAAATGAGTATGCATAAACTATACATAAATGTGTATGCATAAATTATGCATAAATAAGTATGCATAAAATGGGAAAAGTTGAAGAAGCATAACGCTTTTTTTCCTGCTTTGTGACTTAAAAAAAATTATATGCATAAATTTATGCAGAAGATCTGGAAGTGCATAATGCACTTTCAGATTTTCATGCTTAAAAAATTATGCATAAATTATGTAATAAGAATTTAACTTTATTTTCTATTTTATGCTTAATTATTTATGCATAATTTATGCACGATTAAATTGCAAGATGAAAAAATTATTTTTACTGTAAAAAAAAGTCACGTTCGTTATACATAATTTATGCATTTTTTAAGCATGTCGAGTTTTTTGTATAAGTTATACATGATTTTTATTTAATTTATGCATCTCATGATCCAAACATGATCTAGATCATGTTCATAAATTAAATATTAAAAATTAAAAATTATATGCATAAATTAGATCCAAACATGATCTGCAGATTATGTTTGGATATAATTTATGTATAAATATATGCATAAATTAAATTTATGCATATTTAAAGAATTTATGCATACATTTATGCATAAATTATATCCAATATATATTTATGCATAAATATATCCAATATATATTTTTGCTTAAATATATGCATAAACTAGATCCAAACATGATCTGCAGATCATGTTTGGATATAATTTATGCATATAATTATATATAATATAACATAATTATATATAATATAAATATATATTGGATATAATTTATGCATATAATTTTTTTAAAATCACAAAGCAGGAAAAAAAGTGTTATGCTTCTTCAACTTTACCCCACTTTAATGCATACTTATTTATGCATAATTTATGCATACTCGTTTATGTATAGTTTATGCTTCCTGCATTTGGGCATAATTTCCAAGTAATTGAAAAAGTGAACACCGCAGTAGTGCAAAAATGCAAAGTAATGCAAACGATGCAGTGATAATTCAAGTGATGCAAATGCAATAATAATGCATAGTAATGATAATAGTAATTTTTTTTTTTAAAAATAAATGAAATCGTAGTTTTTTAAAAGAATTATGTTAAAATTATCCATATTCAAATTTTGGTGCTTTAAAAAATATGCATAATCTTTGCAAGAATTATGCATGTCCCAATTTTTGTATAAATGATACAGAAATGGTGCTTTTTTGAATTTCTGAGTCCTGAGCCTCGTTAAGTCCAGCTCATGCATGGGCTTATCAAAGAAGCCCAATTAGACTCCACAGTCCGGATCAATCAATTAAAACCAAACCAAACCAAACCAAACCAGAGTCTGCTCATTGAGCCCAATCAAACCTAGCCTAACCTGGTAAGCCTTTGGTAATAACCACAAATTTTGATCACATTCATTACCAAATTGCGTCCTTTGGAATTCCCACCTCCACTTACATTTTTTTTTTGGCCCACTCTTGAGCTTGCCTTGTTTCACGGTATTTTCAAGCATAAAAAACAAGCAATTTTTTTTGTGAAAAGCCCTCTCCGTGGAATGCGCATTCAATATTATTTTTTTTAAAGGGAGATGACGTCTTATCTTTCTTTTCAAGTCTCTCTCTCTCTCTCGCTCATTCTGTCTGTACAATTATCGAACAAAGGAGATGTAAAGAGAGGAAAAATATAAGAGTCATACTTATGCACTCAATTCGGACATGAAATGTGACTTTGCCAGGTGATACAGGGTGTGTCCGCCTTTTTTTAAATTTTTAAACGAGTATTCAATTTTTTTTTTTTTTTTTTCGAAACTTTTTCTTTAATGGATAAAAGAAGTACGATGCATTTTTAATTGCATCCTTAAAAAATTGCGGTTGAATGACTAAGATAAAAAGGGGGCAGATTGTTTTAAAACGAGATTTATTGTACGGAACACTTGAAGAACAATTCTCAAATTATTATACGATGCTTTTTATATTAAAAAAAAAATGAAAGGACCAAAATTCATTTTACAGTTTTTTGGAAAATTTCATTTCGAACCGGAATCGGATTGGCCAAAATTGGGATATTAACAACAGCATTTTCTTCCTCTGGATTTTCCTCGCTAAAAAAAAAAAAAAAAAAAAAAAAAAAAACAATAATTCGCTGAGGGACTGTGAGGGATTTTGCGGACTTGGCCTAATTACCATCGGACCAGGCTGGACTCTGCTTAACTAGTTTCAGTGCCCAAGAGACCAGAGCTAAGATGATTCAGAGTCCAACAATCTGGTCTGGGCTGGGCTGAATTGGCTCAGTGACTAAAGGTCCAGACTAGGCTAATCTTAGTCTAGGCTGTCAGTAATTCGATGCGATGCAACAGAGAAACCAATTTCGGCATAGCGCCAAAAAGGTCGTCCCACAGTACCAAAAGTGATGCAAAAAGCGTATGAAAATTTTTGCTAAATAAAATGCAAAAAATATACATAAAAAATTTATTATTTTTGTTATCATTTGTACAAAATTTTGAACATGCATAATTTTTCCAAAGTTTATGCATATTTTTTAAAGCATGAAAAAAGCACGAATCTGCATAACTTTTTCATAATTTATGCATAATTAAGGTCGAGGTTCAAAAAACGTTTTTCACCAAAAGTTTATAACATTTTTGCAAAATAAATGCAAAAAATGTATATAAAGAATGCATTAGTTTTGTATTATTTATACAAAAATTTGGCCATGCCAAAAAAATTATGCATAATTTTTTTAAGCCCGAAAATTTGGATATGCATAATTTTTGCATAATTTATGCATATTATGTTGGAGGTTCAGAAAAGGTTTTTCCGGTAAAAAGAGTGAAGTTCTTTATACATAATTTATGCATTTTTTATGTATGTCCGATTTTTTAAAAAATTTATACATGTTTTTTATATAATTTATGCATCTCTTTTTAGTTTCGGTAATTAAAAAGCATCCAAATTTGACATGCATAAAAATGCATAAATTATGTATAACGGACGTGACTTTTTTTACAGTAAAACAATTTAATTATGCATAAATTATGCATAAATAAGTAAGCATAAAATGGAAAAGAAAGTTCAATTCTTATTACATAATTTATGCATAATTTTTTTAAGCATGAAAATTTGGATGTGCAAAATTTTTGCATAATTTATACATAATTTTTTTAAAACAAAGCAAAAAATGCAAGTATTATGCTTCTTCAACTTGCACGAAATACATAATTTATGTATAAATTATGCATGTAATAATATTTGCATTTTCCTGCTTTATGATTCAAAAGCATTGTATGCATAAATGATGCAAATGCAAATTTTCATGCTTAAAAAAATTATGCTTAAAAAATTATGCTTAAAAAAATTATGCATAAAAATCATTCACATTCAAATTTTGGCGCTCAAAAAAATATGCATTAGCTTTTGCAAAAATTAGGCATGTCCAAATTTTTGTACAAAATATACAAAAATAATACATTTTTGCATATTAATTTTTTGCATTTATTTCGCAAAAATTGTATTCACTTTTTGCATCACTTTTTTCGTGCGGTTGGTTGCAGGTATTCCCAAGTACAAAATTAAAAACGCTTTCTTTTCAACGGGGGTTGATATATTGCATTCGCTTTTTATTATTTGGTCAATGTATATATATTGTAGCGAAAAAAATAACATGTAACCTGTTTTGTCAACAGGTTGAATTGAATCATTAAGACGAAAAAAAAAAATAAATAAATAATGAAAGAAAGAAAAGAAAAGAAAAAGACAAAAAGAAAACAAATATGAGAGCATTTTACGCTAAACGATGTCAGAGGAAAGTGGGTGTAGATTAGTATTAATTTTCAAGGCCAGATTTGTGGAGGAGGAAAATGCGTTAATAAAAAAATAAATAAAAATAAAAAACAAAGTTTTAATATTTTTGTTTCTGGTCAAATGTCTAATTAACACTCCCCGCATTTTTATATATCACGAAACATCCAGTCTCGGTGACATAATTCAATTAATTATTGCTCTGGGATTTTTCCATTTTTTTTTTTTTTTTTTTTTTTTTTTTGAAGTCTGTTTTTGATGAATTATGAGAGGTGCGAGCAACAGAGACCTTGAAATTTGTAACGATGAGAGGATATATCGCATTTCTAGATGATAAATGACAAGCAGGCGTTTTTTTTTTTTTTTTTTTTTTTTTTTTGGCGGGAGTTTCCCACTTTTAAAAAACACCCATAAGGAAGTCGGTGCCAAGAAAAGACATTTTGCGAAAAAAAACGAACGCACCGTTATTACCCTAAATTATAATATCAGAAGAGGAGGTTTATAATCGCTTCTAAATATGTCGAACGTTTAAAATACCGAATAACAGAGCGCAAATGGAGAGAAAATGTTTTTAGCACGGCGTGTATAGTTTCTGTGCCTTGGCACAAGCAGGTACTGTGGTCACATTCAGGGCTGGTAAAATTATGTATTGTACTGGGACAAGGTTTTCATTGATGGTTTTATGCCGTGATTCTTATTAATATTTTACAGGGTTTCTAAATTTATTTTGTTTACTTTTTTTTTTGGATGATGTGCGTCAGTGTGTTTTTTAATTAATTTTTAATGAATTGATTTGAGGACCTAGACCAGGATTTTTTAAAGTAGTTTGGATTTCGAGAAAAAAGTTATGGAAAAATTACCTCGTTTGACTATTCCGATTTTTTTTTTCAGGGTTTTATTAAGAGGTTTTTTCACGAATTCCGGCTGTTTTGTCGAATACTTGATTTGCGCTGGAAAATTCCGAATTTTAGAAGAACTTCGTTGGCATATCCTATTTTTAGTGCAAGTTTCTACTTGTCTGAAATGTGCGAGCGGCGGGAAAATAATTTCAAAAAATTAATTTGCGATAGAAAAACTTTGATTTTGTTTTCCTTAGTCGTGTTTAATCGGAACAAGTTTAAACTTGCAGCAAAAATACAAAAAAAAGTCAAAGGAGGTCGTTAAATACCAAAAAAAATAATTTTTTTTCCCCTACAAAAAATTATTGAAAAATATAGGTTTTTTATTATTTTAAAAATTCTGGAGTCACAGAAGTTAAACATGGAAATCATCATTAAATTTGTTTGAAAGTTGTAAGTCGAGTGTTAGACAAAACAGCTATTTCGTCAAAAAATTTTGTAACAATTTTTCTAAAGAATTGGATTGCTACATTTAGCTTATAAGAGTATTTTTTCTCTATTAGATTTCGCCTGACTGTTAGATAATATAAAAACATGTATAAATTGTCAAATACTGTCAGACTTAATGGTTAAGACGTGACATATTTAGCTTCCAAACATTTTTTTTATCTCCCATGTTTAGCTTATGGAGTTATTAAAAATTATTGGAAAATATTGGTTTTTTTATTATTTTGTAAATTTTGGAGTCACAGAAGCTAAACATTGAAATCATTGCGTTTGAAAATTGTAAACAGACTTTTCTAACAATAGTTTATTAATTTAAGAAGTTTTAAACAATTTTTAAATATTTTTCGAAAGCAAACCTGGCTGTTATTTTTCAAATTTTATTTGTCATAAGGTAAATATGGGTGACTAAAATAATTTTTATAGCGACTCTTAGATTCTATCGACCGTACTCTAGGGTAATATGCCAATGTTGGTCAAATTAAAATGTTATCTTATAAAACCAATATAAGAATAAAGTTTCTGATTGGAAAGGGTTAATCTGATTTTGGTGCTAGAGCTTAGGGCTAAATTTTCCTGGGGAATAGGATTCCGCGTATTCTTTTTTTTTTTTTGACTAAATCGGCTAATGCACAGTGGTCTTCAAGCCCAATCTTAATCGACAAATATGCCGACAAAAGTTGACTTTGTAGCTTTGTTCGGGGTCATTTAGGGAATCAAAAATCGTTGAAACCAAAATCCTAGCGGATCGTCTAAGCGAGATAGCGGATTCCGCCTATGCTTAACTTACGGGATTAACGTTAGCCAATACAACTTATGTTAGCTACCGTGATGTCCATAAGTTAAGAATAGGCGGAATACGCTATCTCGCTAAGACGATCTGCTAGGATTTTGATTGCAACGATTTTTGATTCCCTAAATGACCCCGAACAAAGCTGCAAAGTCAACTTTTGCCGACATTTTTGTCGAATAAAATTGGGCTTTAAGACCACTGTGAATGGGTCAGAATGCGGGGGTCAGAACTAATAAGAGTATATTACAACACAAGGGCTGTAAAAGAAAATATTGTCCGTCGAGGCCGAGTTTGAATTTTTTTTTTTCTAACTCTTTCACATTTTTTTTTCTTCCTCCAATTGTTTTGTTATTTATTTTTTTTATCTCTATTAATTATTCTCCTTTTTCTCCCCATTTTCGCCCAATTTTGCCGCTTTTTTGATTTCCCTCCCCCCTTCCCCCTATTTTTATACGATTTTTTCGTTCTTTTAATTCATTTTTCCATCATTTTGACGCCCTTCTAATTTCACCGCCTTGTGCACTTGTTTCTTCTGTTAAAACCTGTGTTTAACATACGGAAAATACATGGAAAGTTATGGTGGTTCGATTGGTCCGAGAAAAAAGACGAAAGTCGTACGTCGAACCTGAGAATTAAAAAAAAAAAAAAATTAAGTCAGAAAAAAGGGAAAATTAATGGAGATAAAGTTTCACTTTGGGCATGTCTATACTCGCGTTTGTTTGGCCTTACAAGCAAATCCAACATTTTTTCCCAAAGTTGTAAAATCTTCTAACTTGAGACTGTTTTTCTTTCTTTTTTTTTTCCATTCAGTTTATGGGAAGGGGGAGGGGTCGAGAGGCACACCCCATCCATTAGAAATTGGCCATAAAATTTATTTTTTAATAGAAAAAGGTACCTCTAATGAGGATTTTTACGGCAAACTAAATTTGCTAGGGGGGCTCTGGCTGCTATCATGGTAAAATGGCGGCCGGCTTCGGATTGGTTAATAAATGACATTAAGAGGAGGCTTCAGATTTTTATTTAAATATACCAAAATAAATTTCCATGGCTTAGAACTTTTTTTTGGAGATACAAATTAGAAATCTGGCTTCGTAGCGAAGTTCATAGTGATACTGGCATCTTTCCTTCAAAATTTCAGATTCTCAGGTTGTAAATAAACTCCGGAAAACGCTTTGGAAAATATATTCCCGACATTTATTTTTGAAAACGTTTTCCGGAGTTTCTTTACAACCTGAGAATCTGAAATTTTGAAAGAAAGATTCCAGTATGAATATAAAGTTCGCTACGAAGCCAGATTTTTAATTTGTATGCCCAAAAAAAAGTTTTAGGCCAGGGAAATTTATTTTGGTATATTTAAATAAATATCTGAAGCCTTCTCTTAATATGAGAAGGGAATATTTATTGACCAATCCGAAGCCGGCCGCCATTTTACCATGATAGCAGCCAGAGCCCCCATAGCGGATTTAGTTTGCCGTAAAAATCCTCATAACGTGACATCACGTGACCACTATGCAATGGTTAACTCAAACTTTTTCCGCCGCAGCGCTGCGTGTCATAAAAAATATCGTTTGAAGGGAAGGCAAATAAACAATTTTTTTTAATATCCCTGATTTTTTCTGGATTAAAATGAGTGATTTTTAATGCCTGCACCCTAAGCTTTCAGGAACACCAATTTTTTTTTTTTTTTTTTTTTTACCTAAAAATTGATTTTTCAACAAGTAAGTAAATGGACACCGGATTTTTTTTGTGACCATGAGCGCCATCTGGTTAGTTCACCTATTGCGACTTTGTTTTCCCCAACGAAAAAAAAATATCAATAGGCTTTTAACTTAATTTTTAATTAATTTTTTTTTTTCTGAAATTACCCTATCGGATGTATACGAAAGAGCTTTGCCCATCCCTAGAACCAGATCTCGTTTAAAGTGAAGGTACTTGCGAGTATTTGCTACTCGTTTAGTCAGTCTCTCGCTATCCGCACACAAAACAAGTTGCCATTTTTATCTGAGTTTTAACGTCGAGTCCGTGCGTGTTCGTGTGTGTTTGAGTTTAGCTTGTTTTTCCCGTTAAATCTTTATTCTTTATTTTTTTAAGCTTATTTCTTTTATTATTATTTTTTTAAAAAAAAGAAATTTTGAATTATTAAAAGAAAGTGATAAAACCACATTAACGGATATCATTCTCCATTTTTGGATTACGATAGAAAAACCCCCATCAGGAAAAAGGTAAATAATAAAAATAAAAAAAACTTCAATGCCGATCGACTCTTTTTATTTTGTTTTAGTGTTCTTAAAAATTTTATGATTAATTTTTTTTTTTTTTTTTAATGCCTAAAACGTTTAGTCGCGCATGCCAAAAAGAAAACGCGGTAATAAAAAACGTCTGCAATGCGGAATATCCAGACGATATTTACAAATGTTGGTCTCGGTCTGCTCTTGTACGTTTCCGTACATAAAACACAAGTCATTATTTACGGATTAAACATTTTTTTTTTTTTTTCTGCATTTTTACTATTTTCACTTTCATTGATTCTTTTGTTTTGAAAGAAAAAAAAAAAGTGCCGATTGTTTAAATATATTGAAATGTGTCAAAATCTGTTTGGCTCCTGATTTTGATGATGATAGATATCTAAATTTTTTTCATGTTTCCTCTTGTTTGATTAAATTAAACATTGAACTTTGAAAGGGTAATAAAATTTTATGGTTATTATGTTGTTTGATTTTGTAGAGGAAACTTTAAAAAAAATGTTTTGTGTTTTTTACTATTTTTTTTTGAAAAATCCAGGGCTGGAAACGGTGATTTGTAAGACTTCCTGTTTCATGAGGAAATTTTTTAATTTTTTTTTTTTTATATTCTCAAAATGTTGGAAGTCAGAGAGGGTTTGGCTTGACGAAAACTTTATAGTTGTCTTGGATGTGAGTATCTGTGTCTTTCAAAAGCTGGGTCGCAAAATGTTTTAAAGATTTTCATTGAAAATTTATGAAGAATTTGGTTCAGGTTAGGTTTGGCACATTTTTGTTTGAGATTAATTCCCTTCTGGTTTCAAATTTGGAGTGAGGACAAGTTTTTTGTCAAGTTTCATTTTTGAAGAATTAGAAATGTCTGACCCCAGTGTTCGGCAAAAATTTAAGCATAAAACCAGCTTTAGCAAATCATTGGGAAATAAGTGTTTGGTTTTGCCTAGTTTTCGACTTTCAGTTTAAGACTCTTGTTTTAAGTTCTCTTATGATTAGAACTCGTACTGGGTAGCTAGTATTGGGTTTTTCTAAAAATTCTTTGGTCTTGGTTCAAGTTTGAGTGCTCACACTAGATCAGTGTTTTGGTTTTGGTTCTGTTTCGTGTTATTGGTGACCAACTGAAGCATTGACAGAATTTGTCCTCACTCCAAATTTGAACCCAGAAGGGAATTAATCATGAACGGAAATGAACCAAACCTAACCTGAACCAAATCCTGGCATTTTCCTTAGGCATAATACTGGCCCATAGTTCCGTCTTAAAATTTTGCCTGTCATAGTATAAGATGGAAGACTAAAATATATTTTCAAGTTTTGACTTGAAATACAAAGGATTGCACCCCTTTATTTTTTAGAGGAGTAAATTAATGTCCGTTATTTTCTCATGTTCCAAACATAGGGACCAATATGGAATTTTTTAAAAATCCAAGATGGTGGCTAAGTGCAAAGTTTTGGAGTTCGAATAAGCCGAAACGAACCGAGCCGAACCTAAATGTTTAGGAAACTAAACCTAATCTGAAAGTGATTATTTTAGAAACTAAAAGGAACCGAACCGAACCGAACCAAAGCGAACCAGAGCCTAAAAGTCAAACACGGAGCCGAACCGATCATTATAATAAAAAAAAAAAAAAAAAAAAAAAAAAAAAGGAACTGAACTTAACTGGAAAATGGTAACAGGTTACAGGCGCGTCATCTGAACTGAACCAAACCGAGCCGAACCGAACCAAAATTTAAAACGGAGTCAAAATATTTGAAAGAAGCAAACCGAACCGATTTCGGAAGATAAAAGAAAAGAAAGCCGAATAAGTTACCGGTTATAAGGCGCTTCATTTTGAAACCGAACCGAAATAAATAAAAAACCGAACCGAACCGAACCGAATTTTGAGTACAATGATTTTTGTGAGGCCAAAATTAGTATCCGGTTCTAGGAGCTTTAATAATCATTAAAAACCGGATTTGGATGGACCGAATTTCGAAAGCCAAACACGGAGCCAAACCGAACCGAACCGAACCAAATTTAAAACGGAGTCAAAATATTTGAAAGAAGCAAACCGAACCGATTTCGGAAGATAAAAGAAAAGAAAGCCGAATAAGTTACCGGTTATAAGGCGCTTCATTTTGAAACCGAACCGAAATAAATAAAAAACCGAACCGAACCGAACCGAATTTTGAGTACAATGATTTTTGTGAGGCCAAAATTAGTATCCGGTTCTAGGAGCTTTAATAATTATTAAAAACTGGAATTGGATGGACCGAATTTCGAAAGCCAAACACGGAGCCAAACCGAACCGAACCGAACCAAATTTAAAACGGAGTCAAAATATTTGAAAGAAGCAAACCGAACCTAAAACCGATTTCGGAAGAGAGAAAAAAAAAAGGAAACCGAAGAAGTTACCGGTTATAAGGCGTTTCATTTTGAAACCGAACCGAACCAAACTTTGAGTACGATGATTTTTCTGAGACCAAAATTAGTATCCGGTTCTAGGAGCTTTAATAATCATTAAAAACCGGATTTGGATGGACCGAATTTTGAAAGCCAAACATGGAGCCGAACCAAACCGAACCGAACCTTGGAAACCTTTTTTTCCCCCTTTTTGTTTTAATTTTTTCCACTGGTTCTTCAGGAAATTGAGTGCAAAAGATTCTGTTCTGCAAAACTAATTTTTTTTTTTTTTTTGAGAATGATTTTTCATAATTCATCGATAGGAAGAGGCACTTCCCAACAAAGTAAACCAAGAGGGAAGGCTTATTTCCTGTGATGGAATTCGCCATGTTCTTGGTATTTGCAAACCAAGAAATAAGGGGTTTTTTTTTATTTGATAAAAATCACTTAAAAAGTTATTTTTATTCGTTATGAAAAGTATCTTGCAATACTAGGAAGGCAATTGAATTTTCTCGTTGAGATTTTTCTTAAAAACCTCAACGAGAAAATTCATTTCCCTCCCTAGTATAACAATTTACTATTTGAACCCACGCAACCCTGGCAAGAATGAGTACCAGAAATGCTTCGATATTCGGTTTTATTTATTATTTTTGCACTTTCACCCAAAAAAATACTTATCCATATACCACTGAATGGAATGAAATACCAGAATGATTAATGATAAGAATGCGAGTGACGTCGGCGCAAAAAAAAAAAAAAAGCGTGAAAATATTCACTTGCACTTTCATTCGGTTTAAAATCGGCAGAAAAACCGCGCATTAACTTTTTTTTTATTGTTATTAAATCAAATCTATCATTATAGCAGTTAATAAAATTAAATTTTATAGGCGGAATTTTTTAAGCTTCACATGATACCGGTGACCTTGCGAATCAAAGGTGAAAAACAAAAAAAAAATTATAATTTCTTCGGCGTGAAAATATTTTTCAGTGATTTTTTTTTTTTAAAGATTTGCAAATTTTGTTGATTTGACGGAAGGGTTTCAGGCGATACCCTATCATTTTCTTAGATACCAGTTTTCGCAACTTTTTTTTTTTTTGACATGTTACTTCCGGCGCACATTGTTTCTTTTGATTCTTTTTTTGGATGGGTCCCGCCCTTTCCGCTTGAGTGATAATTAAACCGCATTGATACTTCTTTTTTGAAAGTTTTTTGTGTAGGAATTGTGATATTTTAATTGGCGTTATATGATATAATGTAATGAGTCTGTCACTTTTTTTTTTTTTAAGGGCGAGATAAATAGACGATAATTGAAAATCGAAGAAAGTTTTTTTTTTTTTTTTTTTTTTTTGACAAGTAAACGCAAAAATGGTACTACTGCTGATAGCGATTTAAGACTTTGAAGTAAATTTTGGAAATAAATGTCTGATAATTTATACCTGTTTCTGCTTTTTAAAATATTTTATGTGGAAGTAGGATTGGAGGATTTTTCTTTTGGATTTCCGCCTTCCTTTTTACGAAAAATTTCTGCATTTTTTTTTAAAGTGGAATTTAGCTACACCAATAATTTGTAGCAGTTTAAATTTTGGAACTTATTCTGGAAAATTCGACGGAAATAAGTGTGTGTAGTGATGGCTATAATTTGGAATATATCGATATTTTAAAAATTTCGATAACGATATATCGAATATCAAAAACTTGGAATATCCCAAAAAAATCAATATTTTTTTCCTCGATATATCGATATTGTGATATATCAATAAACTAGCCGCTGCAGGACGCTTCGCGGCCTCCCCGCGTCTTTTCCGACGCGAACTGCGACCTAACCTAATATCGATCATTTTATCAATTTATCGATCTATTTATCGATTTATTGATTAATTTATCAGGAACTTTCCAAATCGATCGATATATCGATTGATCCATTGATCGATTTATCGATCGATCTTGCATGGACAGAGAGACTTTCACTTCGACCTAAGCTAATATCGATCGATTTATTGATTTATTAATTTATCGATCGATTTATCTATTTAGCGATTTATCGATCAATTTCTTGGTTTATCGATCGATTTATCGATCAATTTCTTGATTTATCGATCGATCAGTTTATTGATTTATCGATTGATTTATCGATCAATTTATTGATTTATCGATTTATCGACCAATTTATTGATTTATCGATCAACTCATCGATTTATCGATAGATTTATCTATTTATCAATCGATTTATCGATTTATCGATAGGTCTTGCATAAAAACCCTGGACAGAGACACTTTCACATTTATTTGGGTGGCATTCAAAATCTCGACAATCAAAATCCCGACAATCAAAATCCCGAAACCAAAATCCCGAAAAATTAAAATACCGAACGATGAAAATCCCGAATAATTAAGATCCCGAATAGTTCAAAATATCGATTGGCTCAAAATACCGACAGTTCAAAATCCCGAATAATTAAAATCCCGAAACTGCAAAAAGAAAAAGAAGAAAACGCAAGTTTGAAATTAATAATTTCAAACTTCATAATTTAATAATAATTTCCTGACGTCAAAAATAAGGGATGTCTTTTTCATCAGTCGCAAATAGGTTACCGAAGAGTTCAAATGAATGGCCTTGTAACTAAGTACGGGACCCACGAAGAATTCAATTTATTAATACGGCATTTACCTGCTCTTTCTTTTTTACCACCCGAGGAAATACCTGCTGCTTTTGCTGACATAAAAAAATTACTACCTCCAGAAGCAGTGGATATAGGAGTTTGGTTTGAAGAAAACTACGTCCTGGTAAAGAAAAAAACTAAGGGAAGAGGAAAAGGAAGATATCATCAACGCCACCCTCCTTTATTTCCTCCAAGTTTTTGGTCGATAGCTGAAAACGTTGAACATGGCTATCCAAGGACATCAAACAATGTTGAGGGTTGGCACAGGAGGGCTGAACAGATTATTGGAAGGGACCATGTCGGTGTCTACACGATGATCTCATTTATAAAAAAGGAGCAAGCCGAGGTGGAGGAAATCATTGAGTCAAATTTAAGAGGGGAACCTCCAAAAAAAGAAGGAAAAAAGAGGAACAGAAGCAAGCTCGCTTGCAAAGTGTGGTAGAAAATAAAGAAAATTTCGCCACTAAAGATTTCCTTCGAGCTGTGGCTCACAATATGAAATTGTAAAAAAAAAAAAAAAAAAATTATGGAGGATTGTAAAAAAATTATTCGGTTCCAATTAAATTTCGTAGGCGGAAAAACCTTTCTTCAAAAAATTAACAAAGTTGCGCCTATGTTTAAATTGCTCGGTTTATTAAATTCCTCGGTAAAACATCCTTAAATAGGATTTAATCAATAGTCTAAGCAAACGAAAACAAATTACCATTTTACGCTTTTCACATGAAATACACGCTGGAACAATTTTTATGGTGTGATTTTATTAAGGTAAACATAGGAAACACCGCCATAAAAATTGTTCCGCCAGAATTTTAAAAAATAATTGATGTTTGCTCTTTTGGTTTCCTTACAATTTTAATATTCGGGATTCGGGATTTTAGTATATCGGTATTTTGAGAGTTCGTTATTTTGAGCCATTCGATATTTTAATCTTTCGGTATTTTCATTATTCGGGATTTTGAGTGTCGGGATTATGATTGTCGGGATTTTAATTGTCGGGATTTTGAACCGCACCCCATTTATTTAAATAGATAGATTATCGCTATTAGTGATGTCGATATTTTTGAAATAATCGATATTTATCGAAACCAGTATCGACAGTTATCGATACTTCTATATCGATATATCGTAGTGAAAAATATCGATATAAAAAATATCGATATCATTTTGGGAACGAAAAATGATTTCTAGTGATAAGTGATTTTCTGCACAAATTCTGTCGAATCTACGAGCTTCTGTCGAAACTACGTACTCTCGTAGTTTGGGAAATTTTCTATTTGGACAGTCTCTTATTATAAGTCTCTTAAATTTCTTTAGATGGTTTTTAAGTTATTAAGAGATAATCCGCAAGTACCGTACGTCCGTTACCATGCTTAGCTTACGTGCGGACGTTCGAATTTTCCCATTTAGCTCGGATTGGCTCTTAAAGAACAGTTCAATTGGACAATAGCTTTTTTTTTTAAAAAAACTTAAAAAATTTCGATACTTAAAATTCGATATTGCAAAAAATGTACCGATACATCGATATTTTTGGCCTCGATATTTCGACATATCGAAAAATTGGATCAGTATCAACATTACTCTTTTTCTACTGACCAAAATTAAAAACCACAAAAAAAAAAAAAAAAAAAAAAAAAAAAAAAAAGTTTAAGCAAGAAAAATCTAGTGGAGCTACTACTTGCTTTGGGAAATTCCGATGGACCTGTTCTTAAAATTTAATAGTATATTTTATACCAAGGACAGCAAAGGGGAACTTTCCTAAACTCGAGACAGTGCGTTGCCAAGATCGGCGTTTTCACTTGAACTGTCTAGAAGTTCAGGAAAGGGCCCCATTGTTGTCATTTGTATAAAAGATATTTTGTATTACGAATGAGAGGGAGAATTTTTTTTCCCCGTAATGATTCACTTGAAGGGTTTTATGTACCGAACATAGAAAGAGTATTAAAAAGTCTACTTTTTAGTTTGGAGTACTAGAAAGAAGAGTTTTTAATACTCTTCCTATGTCCCAAAAAGTTAATTCTTAAGGCGACGCAGGAGTGATTCATTTTTTTGAACACCCTATACTTCGAAATATGCAAATATTATCCTTTTGGTACTAGATATCAAAATTCCGCTTCCGAGCAACAATATATATCAATATTAGGCACTTTCAGGAAAAATTCCATACCTGAGCATACAGTACTTTTTTGGGAAACCTTAATCTACTATAAATTCCCGGGAATTTATCCTAAATCAAAGTTTCCCGAAAAAGTACTGAATGGTCAGGTATAGAATTTTTCCTGAAGGTGCATAAGATTGATAAAGATTGTTGCTCGGAAACGGAATTTTGATATCTAACTCCAAAACAATAATATTAGCGTTTTTCGAAGTATAGGGTGTTCAAAAAAATGAATCACTCCTGCGTCACCTTAAAAAGGATTTTTTTACGCTATGAAAATAGAAAAAATTTTTTTTAATTATCTGTTTTTTGTCCTTATCGTCGTGGGAGAGGCGGAGGATTCATAAATGCATGGTCTCTTCGCACGTTCTTTTCGCTCCTGGAAAATAAAATAGAACAATTAGTGAAGGGTTAAAAAAATGACCGACCTCTGGGCTGCCGGAGAGGCTACAGGACGTTTGCGAAAAAGGTATGATTAACGTCATGGACGTTTGCGAAAAAAGTCCCTTTTAATAAATGGACGTTTGCGAAAACTTAAATTTTAATATAAAAATGGAAAAACGATCTAAGAACGATTTGCTTCGATAACACAAAATCTTATAAAGTAATAACTAAATTTCTTTTCCCGAGAATCGGTATCCTAGTCGTTTTAGAAATCTTATTCGAGAAATTTCGTTATTTCGATATAATTGACGCTTTCAATGATGAACAATTCCCTATCTAAATACTGTTTTTTAAACGAAGGATTTGGGGGATTTTTGATTGATCTTATCTTTAAAGTAGCTTCAACTTGGATTTGCTGCATTGTATGAATAACCAAAGGCATGTTTGGATGAGGGATACTAAATTCAGAATTATATTGCCGATGAAACGCTTCTGCAGCATTTGTAGTTCGGACGGTTGCTTCATTCCATGTCCAAATGTCGGGGTCGAATCTGGAAAAATTGCTTTGAGATACTTCATTTACCATTTGGCTAAAAAATTGAAAGTAATTGGGAAACTTACTTAGGATGTTCAATGTAATTCATCGATCAAGTGGTACTTAGTCCGTTTTTGCATTTTTATATTAAAAATTATTTTTTCGCAAACGTCCATTTTTTAAAAAGAGTTTTTTTCGCAAACGTCCATAAGGATTAATCATAGAACAATAGGGATTTTCGCAAACGGGAATCCCCCGCCGGAGAAGGGAGGTGCAGCCAACAAAAACAAAACATCACACGGAGAAAAATGCTTGTGTTAAATTAACCGGAATGTAGTTGCCAGTAACTATAAATTATGTACGATAGGGAGAAGAACCATATCACGGTAGCTAGTAACTATAATGCACTGTTAAAACTACCAAACATAGACGACGAGCTTGCTACCATTTCTGACCATTGTTATAGTTATATATATGGTTATTTGAACTATAAATAGATTTGAAAGGACTTCAAAGTAACAGTCAAAATAACCATAAGTTTGAAGCTTAATAGATAACAATATGGTATTTTTAACCATAAGAAATGGTCAATGTAACCATTGTTTTTAACGAATAGAAAATGGTACTTTTCACTGTAAGCTATGTTTAATTTTATTGAATTTATGATTTAAAATATACAAATAGGGAATAAAAATTTTAAAAATAAAATATTTTTTTATATTAAAAAAGTGAAATTCAGTCTTTCAATTTAGTCTTTCAATTAAAAATACACCCCGTAATGCTAAGTTTGCCATCGTTTTCCTCGATTACATCTGGGGAAAGCCTCACTTTTTTTTCCAGGTAATAGTTCACAATTACATTCACTAATTGCTTCCTGTCGCTGCGGTAAAGAAAATTATTTGTCTGAAAATCTTGATGATGACTTTTCCATCAAAATAAAAAAAAACAAACCATTTTCGAAATCCTAAAAATGAAAAAAAAAAAAAAAATGAATTAAAATGAAGGCATTTTAAATAATTCAAAATAATATGAAAAACTCACAATCAAATCTGCCTTTTTATAATTATTAACCCTGGAATGGCAATTTCACTGTCAATGTCTTCTCCCAATTCTCCTTCTCCTTTTTTTCTTCTAAATTATTTGCCCTTTTATTTGAAGAATTCGTTGATGATTGTTCCTCTTTTGGAACATTCTCTTCAGAATATTTCCTCTGGTTTGAAAAAAGTTGTTGTTTCCGGTGAAGAATCCAAGGGAAAATTCAGGTAGATTCTGTGCAGTTGGGATGAGTAATGTAATTGCTGGCTAGTTAACTGCATAAAAATGTTAATAATAATATAGTTAAGTTGACAAGCCACAAACAAACAGGATTATACCTATACGACTTACGGAGGATATAACAATTAAAATTTTTAAATCTGATTGAAATAATATAAAGCTGCCACAGAAAGTAACATAGCTGATAAATAGGTGAATATAATAATAAAGAACTTACGGGGGCTCATTTTCGAGCTCTTGAGAAAATAACAGAGCGAAAGGATCACTGAACTCCATTTTTGAACTGACCGAAAACAATTATGGCGTCTCCAATGACGTAACTTCAACGTAAATAAGGTGTTTTAACCATAAAGAAACGTTAAAACAACCATTAAATAAAAAACCGTAAAAGAGACAATAGATATGCTTAAATTTACGATATCGAATTCATTAAAAATTGAAAGTTAATTTTAACAATTAGATCTGGCTGATTTCACTATAGACCATTTTTCCTGTAGTGAAATTTAACATTGCTGTAGTTCGGAATACGAAAAGATTAGTTATTAAAACCATAACTTTTTATTGTTAAAAATACCTTGGTATGGTTATTTTTTTTTCTCTCAGTGCATTATAACAAAAAATCAAGGAAAATAATTTTGTATATTTTCCTGTAATTTAAACAATTTATGGAAAATATATGGCTTTGTATATGTAGAAAAGTTTTTTCTACATTTCTCAGACTACATTTAGCTTCTTAAAAATAATTCTACTAAAAAATTTTTACAACCTAAACCTTTTATTCTCAATTCCATGATCGACTGATCCTTTCTTGTGCAAAAAAATCTCCCTCTGAAATTTTCCTTTATTTCTGAGACAACTAACAAGGTAAAGCTCAACCTGAAATTGATTTCTCGACTTACCAATGCCTGTCTTTATTTATGGGATCTTAAGATTTTAATCTTACCTAGAAATCCGACAGAATGATGGTTCAATCAATTTCAGGTTGAGCTTTACCTTGTTAGTTGTCTCAGAAATAAAGGAAAATTTCAGAGAGAGATTTTTTTTGCACAAGAAAGGATCAGTCGATCATGGAATTGAGAATAAAATCATGGAATTGGTCCCAACCTGCGAAAACGGGTTTGGCCGTGCAGAGGTTGAAGAATCGAAAATTACGGGTAATGCAAGAGAGGGTACATCGAAAATTGTATCATGTGCTTACCTTCTTCTTCCTCCTTACGGTGGGGGAGGGGGATTCATCAGCGAAGCTGTCTGCTGGACGACTCTTACAGGCCTGAAAAAGACAAAATGATCAATTGATGGAGAGAAAAAAATGACCGACCTCCAAGCGGCGGAACGAAAGCTTGGCTATACGTGCATATCTAGTACGGAACGAACTTGAGTTTAAGAAAGACCTATGTCTCTGCATAGTGGTGGCCCGTAGCCTAGTTCATAGCGCGCTCGACTCTCAATCATGAGATGCGACGCGTCGTGCTTCTATCCTAGTTCACAGCTAGGAATTTTTCTCAGGTCAAATCTAGTGCGCTAGTCAGAAAATCAAGGGTCACCACCCCTCGGAAGGCAATGGCAAACCACCGAGCGGTAACTGCCTAGTAAAATCTCTCAAAAATAGCCTATGCCTGTGAGCGCACGCACAGGTGTATGAGAGAGATCACCACGCTCGTAATCGAGTAAAGGACTAAAGAGAAGAAAGAAGAAAATTCCAGGGACTAATATCGAAATTGATTTAATTTATAAACTGAATATAAAGAACCATTTACATAAGTTCATTTTTTTTGGACGTAGCTCAGTTGGTTAGAGCGCTGTCCGCGTATGGGACTTCAAGGCGTGTCCTCGGGGTTCGAGACCCACTCGAGGTGTGATTTTTTTTTTTCTCGATATTTTATATTTTTTGTCGAATAATAATCATGGAATAGTGCATGGTTTGACTATTTTTCGGGTTTTCTTAAGAATTGGGTTCTTTTTCTCTCCAAAAAAATGAACTTATTTAAATGGTTCTTTATATTCAATTTATAAATTAAATAATTTAGACCATTTTACCGTCCCTCCTCCGCATTTGAATCAAACTTAATTTTAGTTATGGAAACTATTAACATTGTCTAAAGTCGTGTCTCCATTCGCGATTTATCCGATGATAGGATCATAAAAATTAATGGGTCCCACATCGACGGACGATGCGCGCTTTGACGAGAAGTCAAATTAGTAATTTTAGTAAGGGAAGGGTGCAAATTCACTATGGAATGTTGGACGAACATGATGTACCAACTTGTTGGAATGTTGGATGAACTTGTTGTACCAACATGTTGACAAGCGAACGAATCGACGATTGCAGGCTTTACTCCTACGCCAAAATTAGTGTGGAATGTTGGTCCAACAAGTTGGTACAACGTGTTGGTCCAACATTCCATAGTGAATTTGCACCCGAACAGTAATTTAACATATTTATACAAATGCTTGTAAATTTTAGTCTTTATTTACGACCATATTTTGGATCGAATAAGCCACTTTTTCTCCTAAATTTCAGAATGACCCAGCATAATCGACCGACCTTTTACATTACCCGAGGATTTTTTCTTAAGATTTTCCGGCTGTTTTTTACTTTCTATTAACACGACCAATTTTTCCTCGACTGCGAAATTTTTCCAAGTGCAACAAGCACTTATATACATCATGTAGTGGAATTTTGCTCATCTGACATACTTGTCGAAGTATGCAGTGCTGTAAAATTTAATAGATGAAGATCAATAAGGAATAATAAAGATAAGGAAAATAAAAAAATCTGTACCTCAGAGCCAAAAGGTTCAATATGCAAATTAAAAATGGCCGTTTGTTATGGGTAAACGACGTTTAGCGGACATCTTTAATTTGCATGTTGAACCTTTTGGCTCTGACGTACAGAAATATAAAATGTAAAATGTAAAATTAAAAATTAAAAATTAAAAATTAAAAATTGAAAATTAAAAATTAAAAATTAAAAATTAAAAATTGAAAATTAAAAATTAAAAATTAAAAGTTTAAAAAAAAAAATCGTATTGGGATATGGGGGCATATCCCTACGTCTATGGAGTCTTAATTGACTCGTCTTGATCAAAAACGGTCAAGAAAAATGCCTTCAAATTTTTAAATGGTTTCATCGTTTTAGCAATATTAAGACTAATTATTTAGTTAGATAGTCGTAGGAAAACCTCGTGGCTCAAAAATCTTAGAGACTGGTTTGGTGTCGATTCCTTGGGTCTTTTTCGAGCAGCGGTCGATAAGGTAAAAATAGTCCAGATGATAGCCAATCTTCGTCGCGGAGCTGGCACTTGAAAGAAGAAGAATTTAGTTAGAGTCTTGGCTTCTTAAAATGATTAAATGTGTACGTCCATAGGAAAATCTCCCAACTGGCAGAACGTCATTTGGAATGTTTTGATTTAAGCGGAAAGGAAAACAAAACAAAAAATCAAAACATTCTAAATGGTGTTCTGCCAGATGAGAGATTTTCATATGGATGTACACAAATATTAATTTTTGGGCACGCAAAACCGTCGATTTTCAATAAAATTGGTGACTAAAAAAGCTTCACTTCAAAAATCGTTGCTCAAAATCAAAATATTTTTATTAACAACTGTCGGTACGAAATATATTTTTAAAACTGAAATTTTCTCTAGATCGGTTTCGGATTCATTGAAATAACATATACGGTACGATAAAGAATACCGTAAGGAATTCAGAGGTATCAATAACTCGAAAAATAAAAAAAGTGGACTTAGGACCATTTCGCTTAGGAGAGCAAGGCTGCCGTTCAAAATCGTCTCCCAAAATTGCCGTTCAAAATCTCCGCTCAAAATCTCCGCTCAAAATCTCCGCTCAAAATCTCCGCTCAAAATCTCCGCTCAAAATCTCCGCTCAAAATCTCCGCTCAAAATCTCCGCTCAAAATCTCCGCTCAAATCTCCGCTCAAAATCTCCGCTCAAATCTCCGCTCAAAATCTCCGCTCAAAATCTCCGCTCAAAATCCCGCTCAAAATCTCCGCTCAAAATCTCCGCTCAAAATCCCGCTCAAAATCTCCGCTCAAAATCTCCGCTCAAAATCTCCGCTCAAAATCTCCGCTCAAAATCTCCGCTCAAAATCTCCGCTCAAAATCTCCGCTCAAATCTCCGCTCAAAATCTCCGCTCAAAATCTCCGCTCAAAATCTCCGCTCAAAATCTCCGCTCAAAATCTCCGCTCAAAATCTCCGCTCAAAATCTCCGCTCAAAATCTCCGCTCAAAATCTCCGCTCAAAATCTCCGCTCAAAATCTCCGCTCAAAATCTCCGCTCAAAATCTCCGCTCAAAATCTCCGCTCAAAATCTCCGCTCAAAATCTCCGCTCTCGCTTCGCTCGAGCGGCGATTTTGTCTCGGTGTTACTTCGCCCCCATAATGCCCTCGTAATGAAATATACTGTAATTTGTTTGTCTTTCTTTTTCGTTTTCTTATTTGCTCTTTAACTTCAAATGTTTGTTTCAAAAAATTTTTAGACAATTTCTTGTAAATTTTAATTGGAAAAAAAAAAAAAAAAAAAAAAAAAAAAAAAACAGCGAAAATTAAAAAAACAAAAGTTGAATAAAATTTACAAGAAATTTTCAAAGTCCTTGTTTTCGCTCATGTCGCCTAATTTTACTAATTAATAAATATTAATTTGGTGCAAACAGGCATTGATGGGAGTAGGGTTTAAATGAAATTGAAGAGTATCGGACAGTGGTAACGTCCACTAATTTTGTCCTTTTTCCTTTGGCCAAAAATATATGAGCTAAAAAAGCAACGTTTTAATATTAAAATTTTAACTTGGAAGACAGTTAAAATTTTGACTAATTTTTTTCAGTTTAACTTTTGACACTTTTTTTATCATAAGTTTTAAAAAGAGTTGTTTTTTTATCAAAAAATTCGAATATTTTTGACCGAAAACGACTAAAAAAAATGCGTTAAAATTTTTAAAACTATTCATTGTTTAAGTTTAGGAATATTAGGATGGTACCCCAAAGTGCCCCCATATCCTAGTCTGATTTTTTTTTCTGCCCCAACTTCCGGTAAAAGAGAAAAAAAAAATGATTAAACGAAAGCCGCCACTGCCGCTGGTAATTGAATAATAAAAGATGGAGCTTTGAAAAGAAGAACTATCACCACACGAACCACTCATCATGTCAATTTGCATAACAAATGCCTGCTTCGTTCTCAATTTAAATCCTTAATCTGACCAATAAAATTTTGTACTGATTATTACGCTTTTGGAAAGTGATGACGAGTGGAGATGCATTGCAGTTCCAACCGGTAAAAGCTTAATGCGACTTTGAAAATATTTTTTTTTTTTTTAATTTCAGGATTGCAGTGGACCGAGGGGCCTCTTTAATGAATTCGACATCATGAGGAATTCTAATTTGCTCAAATGGGCCCACAACAATAACAACAAGCAGAATAACAAAAATGGGAACCGGAACTGGATCCATTCCCCGGATGCACTTCAGAGGGGTCATATTGCATATCTAGTCAAAGTAAGTGATGCTGGTTTTTTTTTTATTTTTCCTTTTAAAGGTCATATCACCTTTGACCTTGACACCTTTTACGAAAAGTAAAAAGATGAGCATAAAAAAAAAAAGTCGTGGGTGTTTTTAAGGGGAAAAGGCTTGGGATATTAAATGTAATGAAAATAATTGCGGCAGTTCCCATAATTTTTTATTTATTAAAATTTTTAGAAAATTTTTAGAATTAAAAAAAATTACTAAAAAAAATTTTTAGAAAATTCAAAATTTGGGGCGCTAATAATTTTTTGGGGTGGAGGGGGTTATGGAAATGAGAAATATTTTTTAATTAAAAAATGATAATTGCTCTATCGAAAAAAAAATGGGTACTTCTCTTGCGGAGCAACCTTTTTCAACAGTTTTATAGGGCAAGCTAATGGCCAGATAAAAAAAAAATATTTCCCAAATGTTAGATAAAATTTTCAGTAAAATTTTATCAAAAATCTTTGATGATCCTTAAAAGTTTTTTTAAATTTTCAATGAAATTTATAATAAAATCTTTTACAAGATATCGCAAATTTTTGACTAATTTTTAGAAAAAAAAGAGATGTTTCAGAAAATGTTTTAGATTTTGATGATTTTTGATAACATTTTTTTAGAAAAAAGGGGCCACGTGGACTAATATTAGGGCTTGTAGGATTTAGGGGGATCATTAACCTTTTGCTGTCGGAAGCCTATTTTTTCCTTAGAAGCGTTAGGGGCGTAGATTCTGTTTGGTCTTTTTCGGCAATATTTTGATATAGTTTGATCCATAGAGGCGGTTAGTAAAGCTAAAAAAATATTTGGCCGCCTATGTTTAGCTTATAAAAAAAAATATTTTTAATTAAATCTTACAAAAATCGCTCAAAACTAATAGCTGAAGTATAAAATGCAGTAAAATGAAGATAACAAGTCTCAGAATCTATATTGATATCAAAATTTATAGCTTATGAAATCTTTTTGTCATATTTCGCTTCTGAAAGTTTAATTTTATCTTAGCTCCATAAGCTAAGTATGGGAGGAATAAATTCGTCATATGATGAACATGTCAGCTCACAATTTTTAATTTTGGCCATATTTCAGTAGTTTGTAACATATTTATTTGCATTATTATCAAAAACATAATTTTAATGCCATTAATTAATATTCTAATTAAGTAATAATACTCCCATCAGCTAAACATAGGAACTTAATTTTTACTAAAATTTCAAGATTTCATCATTTTGACCTCATACCAACAGAAATAAGTCAATACAGCATCGTTGAATGAATTATTTTACATTAAATAGCTACTGTATCAAATATGATACACCCGCCCGCAAGAGGTTAACATTTTTTGAAACGAAAATTTCGATAATTTTTGATATTTGAAAAAGTTTATTAGAAATTTTATTCCAAAAACATTTACTCACATTACATTAAACATTTTTGGTAAAAATTCTCAAAATTCGAATTTTTTATTAAAACTTTTGGTAAAGGTCGCCAACATATTTTACTGTTTTTCCATTTTTTGTGCTTTTTAACTCGAAAACTGAAGCAGAAAAAACGCAGTTCAGGTCCGTTAGAGATTCTGCCCTAGATTTTCTGTCCCGAGGATTCCCTGAATCTCTAGAAAATTTTCAACCCCGATTCTCAAGATTCAAATTTTTCGGAATTTTCCCCGTCGTTTTTTAATTCCCGAGAATCCACGGGAAACTTTTTTCTCGAAAACGGAAAATCCCGAAGCCCGGATTCACAAATTTCCCGGGAAATTGGAATCTCTAGACCCGCATCTGCGCAAAACGATGAAAAATCTCAAAAAAAATCTCAAAAAAAAAAAAAAAAAAAAATCTATTTTTTGAAATTGAAGCCTTATGGGTATGAGGCACGTCTACCCGTAAAAATTGAAAAAACAATCTAGAAAGATTCAAGGTTTGTTGGAAAAATTTTCGGGGGTGCTTTACATCAAATTCTAAAATCCGCAAATTAAGGACACACTAATCCTTGGCATGTTAATCGGAAATTTTTTTTTACGGGCCCCGCACCTTGCTCGGTTTGTGAATTTGCACCGAGTTGCTTGGCAAATTTCCGGTTTTTTCTGGAATTAACTGACTTTGAAAATTCTTGCTACAGGTACATACCGTTATACGCCTAACCCGTTACTTAAAGAAATTCAAAGTAGGAGAATCTGAGGCAAAAGTCATTCGGTAAACGGTCTTCGCTGTAGAATGTTTTAAAATTTTAGAACCAAGTTTTAGGCGCACCACCATTTTTTCATTTTTTTTTTTTTTTTTTAGAATTATTTTTGGGCATTCAGAAAGTATGTTAACGTCATACAAAATCACAAATGAGCATGTGGGTCGCTAATTGCATGCTGGCAGACGCATAAATTGGTTTGAGTCCAAACTCCCTATTGAAAAATTTTATCAAAAGCAGGCAATGCATTTTTTTTTCCCATGATAATTTCCAGAGGTCCGAATCCGATGCCTGTGCCGGCTGCGGCCGGCTCAAGTCTCGGGTCGATGCCGGTTCCGATTCCGGCACCGATACTCGATGCCGATGCCATAATATCTCAGGTCAGTGCCGATGCCGATTTCGGATGTTAAAAAATTCCGATGCCGATGCTCAGGTTAATTTTTGACCGATGCCGATGCTTCAAAATTAACCTTCAGACCAGGGATGACAAACCGCTCCAAAAATCACAGCGGTTCGGTTCGGTTCGGTTCGGTTTGGTTTTGGTTTATTTTTCAGTTTTGAATTTCGGTTCGGTTTCGGTTAAAAGGTTGTCCACCAGGAAGGGTTCTATTCGGTTTTCGGAGCGATCCAAATTGTTTGATTACGCTTCGGTTCGGTTTCGGTTCCGCTTTTTTAATCAAAAAACCGGTCTTGGTTCAGTTTGGTTCGGTTTTTTGTTAAAACCTCTGCCGGTTTCTGTTTGGTTTTCTTTTAAAAACCGATTTTCTCCTTAACAATCACCGGTTTCGGTTCGGTTTTTTTGGTTTAAAAAAACCTGTTTCGGTTTGGTTTTGGTTTAAAAAAAATCTGGTTTTGGTTCGGTTTCTAGTAAAAAACCCCGGTTTCGGATTTTGGGTTTAGTGAAAAACCGGATTTTTTAAATAGAAAGGAAACTGTTTTAGTTTGATTACCGTTTGGTTTTGGTCCGTTACTTTTTTTTTTTTTTGTAAGCGATTCGGATTTGATTTCAGTTTTGGTTTTTGGTCAAGATAAATCCGGTTTTGGTTCTGGCGTTTAGTAGAAAATCGTATTTTTTTTAACGGAAAAAAATCGGTTTTAGCTCGGTTCGGTTCTTCGGTTTAGTTCGGTTCGGTTTTGGTCCGATATTATTATTATTTTTTTTTTTTTTATAAACGATTTGAGTTGATTTTTGGTTTAAAAAAAAAAAATCCGGCTTCTGTTCTGGTGTTTAGTAGAAAACCGGGATTTTTTAAAGGAAACAGTTTTAGTTCGATTCGGTTCTTCGGTTCGGGTTCGGTTTCGGTTTCAGTTTCGATCCGGTATTTTTTTATAAACGATTCGGATTTGATTTCGGTTTAAGCTTTTACTTTCCCTGATTTGGGTTTCATTTCTGTTCGGTTTTAAACCTTTTTTTAAATTTTAAATGGGTTCAATTTTTTTTTTCTAAAATGTTCGGTTGCATTCGGTTTTTCCGAGACAAAAATCCGGGTTCGATTTGGTTCCTTTTTAAGTTGAAAAGTAGAATTCGGTTCGGTTTTGGTTCCGCTTTCTTAAACGAAAAGACTGGTCTTGGATCAGTTTGACTCGGCTTTTTGTTAAGACCTCCCCTGGTTTCGGTTCGGTTTTCCGTTAAAAAGAAAACTTTTTCCGTTTTTTCGTTAACAAATACCGGTTTCAGTTCGGTTTCGGTTCAGTTTTTTGGTAAAAAAAAAAAAAAAAAACGCTTTTAGATTGGTTTTTTGGTTTAAAAAAAGAAATGTTTTAGATCGATTCGGGTCTTCGGTTCGGTTTCGGTTTCGGTCCGGTATTTTTTTTTTTTTTTTTTTTTTATAAACGATTTAGATTTGATCTCGGTTTGGGCTTTTACTTTCCCTGATTTTAGTTCGGCTTCTGTTCGGATTTAAACCTTTTTTAAATTTTTAATGGTTTCGATTTTTTAATTACAATTTTTTTTAAATGTTTGGTTTGGTTCGGTTTTGACATCCCTGTTTCCGACAAAGAGATTCAGGAAACTTTTCCCCTCGGAAAATTCTAATTTGATTTTCGGGGAAATCGTTACGAATTAAAATGAATGCCCGGAAATGGTTTTTTTTAATCAAAATATTACGCTTCCCGGAAAATTCGAAAAATGGCAAAGAATCCCCTTGGTGAACGCCCTAGACTTTTAAATAACATTGCCGGTGTTGCATATCGAAGGCCGTGATATTCTCTTGGTTCAGAAATGAAAACCATTGACAGCTATTAGACCGTGACCAATACTAATTGACGAGTCCTTCAAGTCATCCTGCTTTGCTGATAACCGCTTATACAATACGAGAGAGAGAGAGAGGTTATTCAGCTGTTAAATTTTTTTTTTTTTTTTTCAATAACTCGGCGACCCATTTAAAAGTAAAAAATTTCTTTCTCTCACATCTTTTTAGTCTTAATTTCATTATAATTGGAAAAACCGAAGAAAATGATTGGAAAGTATGAAACCTCGTTAAACGCTTTTGTGTAAAATCATTCGCCTATCAAAAAAGATTTTTTTTTCTTTTTTATTGTTAAAATAGTAGGTTACAATCTCATCTTGTTTTATTTATTAATTTTTTTTTTTTTTTTCCGTTTCCGCATGTAAGAAACCGCTTTTTTTTTCCCTCAGCTGAAAGCAGTCATATATTACGATTGCCCTAGTAAAAGGAGCTCCGTTATTGTTTTGTGGGAAAATTCCTCGTAATAATGGACGCGGAGGGGAGGGGAAATAAAAAATTAAAATATTAAAGTGATGTTTCACATTTTCCATATCAGTAATTTTTTAATGATTATAAGAAAAAAATAAAAAAAAAATAGTGTAATAATTTTTTGTCGTCAAGCAGACAAACGGACGGTAATTAGGAAAAATACCTCTTGATAAGAAATTATTTTAGTTATTTGATTACGTAATTTTTTTTTAAACGGATTATTCGTGGATTAAATTATGGAATTGGGTTAATAAATGTGGCGCGAAGTCCTGCCGGTACCAGCTGAGTTGCAGAGCCGGTGCCGATGCCGGTCGGGGCCGGATAATTTGTTTTTAAAAGATGACGAAGCCGAAGCCGAAGCCGATGCCGATGCTGATGCCTCTCACGGACTGATCAATTTTTTTTTATTAGTGAGGCCGATAGTGATAATCAGGGACCCGAATCCGATGCCGCTGCCGATTCCGATTCCACATTATTTATTTAACTTCCCATTCCGGCAGCGACATCCGATGCCGATGCCGACTCCGATGCCGACTCCACCAGGCATAAATTATATCCGATGCCGCCTCTGATTCCGATTTTAATAAAGAAAAAAAATAATCATAGAGCCATTCTAGACGATTTTTAAAATCAGGGGTCCGATTCCGATGCCGATGCCAACGCTAACAATTTCGCAGTGCCGAAGCCGATTTCGGATATTAATAAAAATCCAAACATCTTCATCGGCCATTTTCAAGCTTCGGACCCCTGGTGATAATTATGAAAAAATAAGATGCCGATGCTAATGCCGATGCGAATTTCTAATAATTTTTACAAATGGGTGATGCAGATGCCGATGCTGATGCCTCTCACAGACTAATAAATGTTTTTTAATTACGAGGCCGATGGTGATAATTAATGAAACATAAGATGCCGATGCCGATTCCAATTCCAAATTTATATAAACTGGGTGATGCCGAAACCGAAGCCGATGCCGATGCCGATGCCTCTCACGGACTGATAAATTTTTTGAAATAACGAGGCCGATTCCGAGCCCTGATAATTTTACAAAATTGGCTTCTGTTAATCCGAAACCGATGATAATAATTATATGAAAAAATAAGATGCCGATGCCGATGCCGATTCTTTTCTTGGTTTCATAACCTAAAGATTTTTAAGGTTTTTTTTTAAAAATAAATTTTGAACCTGAAATTAAAAATGTTGAGGCCGAAATTTTATAGCTGAAATTAAAAATAATTCCGGTTCCTACGCCGATCGATTCCGGTTCAAAAAATTTTCGATTCTGATGCCCAGATGCCAAATATGACAAAAATCCTGTCCACTTTGAATTCTTGGAGCCGAAACCGGTTCAATATATCTTCCATTCTCATGCCGAGATCCCAAAGTAGGTTCTCTGCCGTTTGCCATTGGCCATTGGCTTTGCAACCAAGGAAACCAAGACTGCAAAGAAGCCCAAAACTGAGACTGCAATTCGCCAATGCCGATGCTAAGCATCGGCATTTTGTTAATATCCGAAATCGACATCGGCATCGGCAGTATGGAATTGTTAGTGCTGGCAACGGCATCGGCTTCGGCATCGGCATCGGACCCCTGATTTTAAAATTCGTCTAAATTAGCTCTATTTTTTTTTTTTTTTATACTAAAATCGGAATCAGAAGCGGCATCGGATATAATTTATACTTGGTGGAGTCGGCATCGGCATCGGGTGTCGGGGCCGGTGGCGGGATCGGAATCGGGAGTTGAATAAATACTAAAGAATCGGCATCGGGATCGTGATTGACCAGAGATTTCAGCCGGCACTGGCATCGGCAGCAGCATTGGATTTGGACCCTTGGAAGTATGAATAAAGAAGGTTGTGCTCATGCCAGGGATGATTGTTTTAAAACAAATTGGTTTAAAACACGGTGTTTTAAAACGTTTTAAAACATTTGAATAAAAAACACCGTTTTAAAAATTTGAATAAAAATAGAAGCGAATTTAAAACATTTTGAACGTGTTTTAAAACATGTTTTAAAATGTTTTAAAACCAGGCCGAATAAAAGAGGTTTTAAAACGTTTTAATACATGGGAAAATAATATAAAACGTTTTAAACTGTTTTTTATTAAAAAATGTTTTAAACAGCAACCCTGGCTCATGCCGATAATTTTAAAAAATTCTGTTTTAAACAGATTCATTTTTTTTTTTTACTGGATTAACATAATTTTTTATGACTCAAAACTGCTAAAGTTCTTTTTTTTTCTGTAATTTTTATTGCTGAAATTTAATTGTTGCTTTGTAATTGTTCTTCATTTTGATGTTGATTGATTCTGAGCAAAAAATAAGAAAAAAAAGTCCTAAAACATTTTCGTTCTAATGATTTCGATTCTTTAATTTTTTTTTTCTCAGGTTGAAAAATAAATTGTAACAATGTAGGTACAGTTTTTATCTTAAAAATGTTATAAAATCGTAGTTAATCATGCATTAAAATACCCGATTAAATAAGATTATGGAAACCAAGGCCGATTTACTTTTTATTCCCCTCGAGTATTTACTGTATTTCTTTTTAAAATAAAAATCCTCGACAGCACGACTTTTTTTTTTTATATAACAAAAGCTAATATAAAGTGGCCCTGACATGGGTTTTTTGATAATATAAGGCGCGTCCTAAAATTAAGAAAACAATTAGATTTTGAAATATAAATAGGAAAAAAGTGAAAGAGATACAATAAATATATTAAATCAGTTTAATTCCGTGAGAAAAGTTTGGGAGAAACTCTGTCGCACGACACTCGGAGAGTGGCCCACGACATGTTGCTGCATGCAGGAGGAAATATCCAAATTGCAACAGATAAAGAGTCCAAGATTCTCCTGCTGTAATACTTGAATGGCCTTTACTTTCGTTTAATGCAAGTTTAAACCTGTGAACTTGACGAAAGTGTTGAAATTAATTCTCCATTTAAAACTGACCTAGGCTCGGATTATTCAATTTGAACATTACCAATAATCCTCAGGAATTTATTTCATTCAGAGGTTTATTCTCAAAAATTCCTTGAATATATTTCATACCGAAGAATGAATCCCCGAAAATTCCCAAAAATTTATTACATTTATAAAGGAATATTCCAAAAAATTATCGGGAAATTATTTCATTTACAGAGGAATATACCCAAATATTCCTGGGAATTTATTTCATTCACAAAGGAATATTCTTAAAAATTAGCGGTAATTTATTTCATGCCTCGAAGAATTGTAGGGACTCGCAATAATTCTACCATTGCCTTGATGGTAGAGGCTGAGAAAAATTTTATAACTAGGCGATCTTCTTCTTTACCTACGATTTATATTATATCTTACATCTTCTTAGTCCTTTACTCGATTACGAGCGTGGTGATCTCTCACATACACCTGTGCGTGCGCTCACAGGCATATGGGACCTACAGTTTAACGCCGGTTCCGAACGGCTATTTTTGAGAGATTTACGAGGCAATTACCGCTCGGTGGTTTGCCATTGCCTTCCGAGGGGTGGTGACCGTTGATTTTATGACTAGCGCACTAGTTTTGACCTGAGAAAAATTCCTAGCTGTGAACTAGTATAGAAGCACGACGCGTCGCATCTCATGATTGAGAGTCGAGCGCGCTATGAACTAGGCTACGGGCCACCACCAATTTATTTGATAAATAAGCGAATATTCCGGACAGTTACTCGCAAATTATTTCATATTGAGTTTAGACAAATACTCCCGAAAATTCCCGGAATTTATTTCGCTCAAAGGAATATTCCCTAAATTCCCGGCAATTGATTTCATACCGAAGAGAATATTTTCGAGAATTCCCTAAAATTTATTTTATTCGCAAAGGAATATTCCCAATAATTTATGGAATTTATTTCATTCAAAGACGAATATTACCAAAAATTTTCAGAAATTTATTTCATTCAGAGGAATATTCCCAAAAATTCCCGGGAATTTATTTCATAAAGAGGAGAATATTCCGGGCAGTTACTGGCAATTTTTTTTACATTGACTTTTGGCAAATACTCCCGAAAATTCCCGGAATTTATTTCATTCACAGAAGAATATTACCAACAATCCTCAGGAATTTATTTCATTCAGAGGAATATTACCAAAAATTTTCATGAATTTATTTCATTCAGAGGTAAATTCCAAAAAATTACCGGGAATCTATTTCATACCGAAGAAAATATTCCCGAAAATTTATTTCATTTACAGAGAAATATTCCCAAAAATTTCAGGAATTTATTTCATTCAGAGGAACATTGCCAAATATTCCTGGGAATTTATTTCATACAGGGAAGAATATTCCCGACAATTACCGGCAATTTGTTTCACATTTAGCGCACACAAAACGCTCCCGAAAAATCCAGTGAATAAATTTCACACGAGGGAAATATTTCCTAAAAATCCCGGGAATTTATTTCTCATCCCCGGGAAATATTCGTGCCTTACATTTTTATGTAATTTATTTGTACGGATAAAAGTTAAGGGCACCTCTTGGATCCATAATCCTCCGGACAGCATGGCTGCCAACGTTTCATTCCTCAAAATCTTCGGGGAGCTAAAACTGAAAACAGTTTTTACCTCTCGACTCCCACTCTCTCATTTTAACATTCGATTTTTCAAAGCAAGTTTCGACCCGTTTGAAACAAATAGCCAAGACATAAATTAAAAAGAAATTTTGAGGAAAAACTTTCCGGATTCCGGATCGTTTAAAACAAGTCGAAACTTGCATTTTGCCAAAACAAAATGATTCTGACTGCTTGTTTCAGCCCCTGGCTCAATTTTTATTTATTTTTTTTTTTAACACAAAATAAAGTCAGAAAGCCTTAAACTCTTTGGTTTGAATTCAGACGCTAAGCCTTCCGCAAGTTTAGACAAGCAGACGAACGTCCTGAAGGACGAAATCCATGTACGTTCATCATATGTAAATATTTTACGAAAAAAATATTTATAAGTAAAAAAAAAAAAAAATGAATATAATAAAAAGAAGGCAGTGACGAAAGAAAGTGATATGCCTCAATGAATGTCTGCTTTAATTAAAGAGACAGTTCGTTGACCTGCACAAGCCGCCATAGAGTATTACAGGACCAGGACCGGAACCAGAAGCATTATATCACGTGTTGCAAAACAACCGTCTCACCAGTTTCGCAATATCATATTTCTTCACATCTTTTTTTTTTTTCTTTCTTTTTGCTTCTTAAAGAGCGATCTCGAGAAGAGGAACAAGTTTTTAAACTGTCTTTTTAAAAAGATACACTTTCTAGGATTTTTTTTTTTTCGTTGATTGCACGCTAATTGCAAAAAAAAATATTTTTTAAAAAATGTTTATAAATAAAATAAACAATAAATAACTGCAGGGAAGGGAAATGGCTAATTAATTACATCTTACGCAAAAAAAAAAAAAAAAAAAAAAAAAAAAATGATTGAAAGTAAATCGATTAATTTAATTACTCACGATCGAAGTTTGCCGCGCATTTGCCGCATGGAATTCGGCTATGATTTCTAAGTTTAATTATTGGGACTACACAAATCAGTGACGTCATTTTCAGGCTACTTGTTTCTTTAAAATTTGCGCATTGCATTTGCTAAATCCGACTTTGAAAAAATTCCGCAAGGAATTGTGACCTGGATTACGACAGGCTACGCTTTATTTACGTGGGGCTTGCACTGAAAAACGATTCAATTGACCCAACCAAAATGCTATTAAAGCAAATATCACGCCACAAGTTTCGGTTAGGACAATGGACAACCAATTTTTTGGTTCAGCTGACCAAATTCGATTGGCTGAACCAAAAAATTGGTTGTCCTAACCGAAATTTTTGGGGTGATATTTGCTTTTCTACCATTTTGGTTGGGTCAACCGAAATGGTTTTTCTATGATGTTTAGCTTATGAAATGTGTATGTCTTCTGCTAAGTTGCTAGTTCATAAGCTAAGTATTGGAACGCCTAGGGGGATCGTTTGAGCCAATTGACGAAGCGGTTTTTAATATAATTTCAATTTCCTTTTCAGTGCTGACCCGTGCAGCTTATCGTCAGTGTTAAGAGAAGGCTTCATGAAATACCGGAAGGAAGGGCTGTTTTGTCCATCTTTCGATTTACGGGGGAAAAAATTCAAATTTTAGCAATCTAACGAACTCCTATGACTTTTTTTGTATTTTTGGTGCAAGTTTTAACTTGATCGAAGCAAACGCGAACCTGGAAAAAAAATCATAGTTTTTCTTTTTAAAATTTTTTTCCTAACCATTTTTTTTCCTAATTTTCAATTTTCCTAAAATGTTTTGATTCATAAAATAAAATTTCCTAAAATGAATGTTTTTCCTAATTTTTTAAATCCCTTAAGGGATTTTAGAAAATTTAATTTCAGAGATTTTAAGAAATTTGATTTTAGGAATCAAAAAATTTTAGGAAAATTAAAAATTAGAAAAAAAATGGTTTAAGAGCCAAAATTATTTTCCCGCCGCTCATTCATTCCAGACAAGTTGAAACCTGTCCTGGAAATGGGTGATGTACCGGAGGAGTTCGTTTGATACCTAAAATTTGTATTTTTGCGCCGTTAAACTAGTATTAGACAAAACCGTCATTCCTCCCGGTATTCCCTAAATGAGTTTTTAATAAATTTGCAAGTCTGAACTTGCATTAAACAATGGTAAGGGCTGGAATACGGATTCTCACGGTATTTCCGAACCGAGTAGTTGCTCACGTTACTGAATTTCCAAAAAAAGAGCATCGTAATGCAAAATAATGCAAGTGATGTGAGTGATGCGAGTGATGCGAGTGATGCGAGTGATGCAAAAAATGCAAATGTAATGATAATGCATAGCAATTCAGTGAGATTTCACCCAATGAAGTGGTATATCATCCGATGCAAAATTAAACAGGGGCCAGAATTCGATGCCTGATTAATGTACAATTATTTAATGTTATACTGTTTTACTGTTAATGAAATAAATTTTAAGGAATTTTCGGGAATACTTTCTTCGGTATGAAATAAATTCCCGGTAATTTTTGGGAATATACCTCTGAATGAAAAAAATTCCTGAGGATTATCGGTAATATTCCTCTGTGAGTGAAATAAATTCCCGGTAGTTGTTGGGAATATTACTCTGTAAATGAAATAAATTTTCGGGAATATTCTCTTCGGTATGAAATAAATTCCCGGGAATTTTGAAAATATTCCACTGTAAATGAAATAAATTTTTGGGAATATTTTGCTCGGTATGAAATAAATTCCCGGTAATTTTTGACAATATTCCTCTGAACGAAATAAATTCCTGAGAATTTTCGATAATAATCCTCTTTGAGTGAAGTAAATTCCGCCGGGAATTTTCGGGACTATTGTCTAGACTAAATATAAAATAAACTGCCAGCAATTATCTGGATTATTATCCTCCTTATGAAATATATTCCCGGTAATTTTTGGAATATTCCTCTGAACGAAATAAATTTCTGAGAATTTTCGGTAATATTCCTCTGTGAGTGAAATCAATTGCCAGTAATTGTCCGGATTATTATCCTCCTTATGAAATATATTCCTGGTAATTATTGGAAATATTCCTCTGAACGAAATAAATTCCGGAAATTTTCGGAAGTATTTGTCTAGACTCAACATGAAATAAATTGCCGGGAATTTTAGGGAATATTCCTTTGTGAATGAAATAAATTCCAGAACTTTTTGAAAATATTCTCCTTGTGATATGAAAGTGTATTTTCATATTGTAATACGAAAAAATATTCTCCTTGATTTTCTGATTTTTATGGGAATACATGTCCATGTTTTTGGGAATTATATTTTAAATCACAAGGGAATCTTTCAAACTTTGCAGTTTTAGAGTTAAATGGAATTGAAAAAATTAACGTAATTTTTTTTTTTTTCTTTTTTCAGTTTTTGGGAAGCACTGAAGTAGATCAACCGAAAGGGATAGAAGTGGTCAAGGAGGGTATAAGGAAACTCAAGTTTAATCAACAGTTAAGGAAAGCGGAGGGGAACAAAACGCCAAAAGTCGAACTGACAATTAGTATAGATGGAGTCGCGATACAGGAACCGAAAACCAAGGTAAAAATAGCAAATGTTTAAGAGATTAGGCACGGTAATTGATATTAGGTTCAGTGAATGACATTTGATCTGTTAACTTGGCGAATGGCGATATATCCTAAATTGAAATCGTTTGTCGTGTGTCTTTTGTCTTTCTCCTTTTCTCTTTTGTTGGCATTTTTTCGCTTTTTTTTTAAATTTAATTTTATTATTATTTTTTTACTGCATATGCTCGCCCCTGAATCATCATCATTAAAATCGTTTCTGAACGGAACGTCCGGGATATTCGATCCCTTTTAAAAAATTTCGGCCACAGTTTTTGAGGAAAAAAAAAATTACAAGTTGTTCTCGTGGCGGACTCGAACCTCCGTCTTCCCGTTCGTCCCCGAACCCCGAAAGGCGGGGGTTTGGGTTCTTTGTGTGGGTTAATTGCTGTTCTGGTTCAAAAATTTTCTTTCTCTTTCCTTCAAGGCCGAGTTCCAAATTTATCTGCACGGTTAACCCTCAAATGCTAAGCATAGGGCAGTCGAGGCAAGTATAGACTTGCAATCATTAACTATATCGGCCGTTGATACCGGGATATTTTTAGTCATTTTCGAAGTAATTTTCTAAAAAAAAAAGAAACCGTTTAGATTTATCGCGTTGTCGTTGTTGGAAGAGCTATTTGTTTTTTCCTCTCCTTCGTTTCGTAAGATTTATGACGAAAAACGGTGTGCCTACGTTTAGATTGAAAAAATAAAAAAAATGATTACCATATTTGTTTATGATTCTCCGTGTGCTTGTTACTCCATTATTTAAAAACAAACTTTGGCGCGGTCTTTTACCTTTTCAGTTCCTGGTATTAAACACGTCTATCAATGTCATTTATCAGGTATTCTTTGAAAATTCGATTTCATAAACAAGCAAACCTTGTTAGGGAGTTTTTTTTTTTTAAGATAAAAAAAAAAAAAATAAGATTTTCTGCCATAATTTAGAAAATATTGACCTACTTTTCTGGTGAGAAGTCAAGACATTTTTAGATTTAGCTACGATAGTTCGCTTTTTAAAAATTTTTAAGAAATTTTTTTTTAACCATTTGCCGTTCATACTAACCTACCATTTTTCCTGATCCATTTTTTCTTAATAAATAAATTCCTAATCCATTTTTCCTTAATGAAAATTCCTGATCCATTTTTCCTTCAAAAAATAAGTTTCTGATCCATTTTTCCTTCAAAAAATAAGTTCCTAATCCATTTTTCTTTAAAAAAAAGTTCCTGATCCATTTTTCCTTCAAAAAATAAATTCCTAATCCATTTTTCTTTAAAAAAAAGTTCCTGATCCATTTTTCCTTCAAAAAATAAGTTCCTAATCCATTTTTCTTTAAAAAAAAGTTCCTGATCCATTTTTCCTTCAAAAAATAAGTTCCTAATCCATTTTTCTTTAAAAAAAAGTTCCTAATCCATTTTTCCTTAAAAAAAATTCATAATCCATTTTTTCTTTAAAAAAATTCCTGATCCATTTTTCCTTAAAAGAAGCTCCTGATTTATTTTTCCTTCAAAAAATAAGTTCCTAATCCATTTTTCCTTCAGAAAATAAATCCCTAATCCATTTTTCCTTCAAAAAAATTCCTGATCCATTTTTCCTTCTAAAAATAAATTCCTAATCCATTTTTCCTTCTAAAAATAAATTCCTAATCCATTTTTCCTAAAAAAAAAATAAATTCCTAATCTATTTTTTCTAAAATTTTGACTCCTAAAATTTTTTCCCAAACTTTTTTTTTTTTCTAATCTTTAATTTTCCTAAAATTTTTGATTCCTAAAATAAAATTTCTTAAAATCTCAAATTAAATTTCCTAAAATCCCTTTCGAGTTAAAAAAAAAAAAAAAAAAAAAAATTAGGAAAAATATTCATATTAGGAAATTTTATTTTATGAATCAAAAAATTTTAGGAAAATTTAAAATTAGGATAAAAAATGGTTAGGAAAAATTATTATTACTCGAAAAATAATAAACGACGTGGAAAACGTATTAAAAGTTGTTTTCCCGATCATTTTATGAAAAGAAAATTTTTTGTTTTGCGGGTTGCATATACTAATAATTGGTAGGCGTTTCATATGGGTTTTAACGCACAATACGGGTCCCTAACTTGTTGTAAATGAACTTTTAAGTGCTAAATTATGAAAAAAAATTAGGAAATTTTCTTAGATTTGCCGGGGAAATTTTCCAAAATTCGGCCTTTAATGGGTTAATGTTCTTCTGGCCTAGTGCTTAACCTTTATAGATATAATACAGAAAAGCCTTATTCGGGAAGAATGGGGTATTTCTAAATTTCGAAATTTGGACGTCAAAGGGTTAGGGATCATCCCGGTCCTTGAAACATGTGTCTTGAATCCCGGAATCCCGTCCCGCGACCCAATCGGTTTTCCCGGCCCATTATCATTTTGGACTTTAAATTTACTTCTTGACTTTCCCTTTTTTTTTCCTAAAAAGACACTTAGGGTTTCTACTTTTAATTTATTGAAAATTTCAAGATTTTTCTAGGAAAAAAATAAATGAAATGTGATTTATTTTTAGAGTGTCCCCGTCTGCTCTGAAATAATTATTGCTTAAATGGAAATACCCGTCGTTATTTTTTAACGATAATTCCCCCAGAGTTTTTATCATACATCATACAAACTATTTTTGTTATTAAATGCTGATGACTAATATTATTTTTAATTTTGTTTATTTCAGCGGATAATGAATCAATATCCATTGCACAGGATTTCGTATTGTGCGGATGACAAAGGAGAAAAAAAATTTTTCAGTTTCATCGCGAAAGATCAAGATTCGGATCAGCATGTTTGTTTTGTATTCGTTAGTGACAAATTAGTAAGTATTTTTCCACATTCGGAAACGAAATGAAAATAGTTGATCAAGTTTTCGGCTTGTGTTTGTTGTTCGTTTCCCAATTTAAAGTAAAAAAAAAAATTATGCGCTGTATCCATTGCCTCCATTGGACTTTTAATTGGAGGGTACAATTAATTGTGCCACCGGAAATTCTGTATATTTTTTAAAGTTTTTCTTCTGCTGATTTTTTTTTTTCTTTTTCATTATTTTTAGTGTTCGAAAAATAATGAAAACAATGAAAAAAGGTGGCAGCAGAAGAAAAGAGTCCAAAAATATACAGAATTTCCGGTGGTACAATTAATTGTACCTTTTGATTAATTGACCAATGGAGACGAAAATTCCGGTTTTTAACAAATGGAGATGAATCTGGTCGCACCAAAACCGTGCCAAAAAGTTTTGTTTTGTTTTAGGGGGATTCCTACCATTTTTCCTAATCCATTTTTCCTAAAAAAAAAAAAAAAAAAAAAAAAAAAATGATTTCCTGATCCATTTTTTCTAAAAAGTAAAAAAAAATAAATAAATAAATAAATAAATAAATAAACTCCTAATTCATTTTTCCTAAAAGAAATAAATTCCTGATCCATTTTTCCTAAAAAAAAATGAATTCCTGAATTATTTTTTTTAAAAAAAGAATAAATTCCTAATCCATTTTTCCTAAAAAAAATTCCTGATCCATTTTTCCTAAAAAAAAAAAATGAATTCCTGAATTATTTTTCCTAAAAGAAAATAAATTCCTAATCCATTTTTCCCAAAGAAAATAAATTTCTGATCCATTTTTCCAAAAGAAATTCCTGATCCATTCTTCCTAAAAAAAAAAAAATTCCTGATCCATTTTCCCTAAAAAGAACATAAATTCCTAATCCATTTTTTCTTTAAAAAAATTCCTGATCCATTTTTCCTAAAAAAGATAAATTTCTGATCCATTTTTCCTAACATAAAATAAATTCCTAATCCATTTTTCCTAAAAAAAATGAATTCCTGATCCATTCTTTCTAAAAAAAAAATCCTGGTCTATTTTTCCTAAAAAATAAATTCCTAATTTATTTTTCCTAAAAGAAATTAATTTCTGATCCATTTTCCCTGAAAAAAAATGAATTCCTGAATTATTTTTTTTAAAAGAAAATATATTTCTAATCCATTTTTCCTAAAGAAAATAAATTTCTGATCCATTTTTCCTTTAAAAAATTCCTGATCCATTTTTTCTTTAAAAATTTCTAATCCATTTTTCGTAAAAAAAAAAAAAAAAAAAAAAAAAAAAAAAAAAAAAATTCCTAATCCATTTTTCTAAAAAAAATGAATTTTTGAATTATTTTTCCTAAAAGAAAATAAATTATTCCTAATCCATTTTTCCCAAAGAAAATAAATTTCTGATCCATTTTTCCTAACATAAAATAAATTCCTAATCCATTTTTCCTAAAAAATATGAATTCCTGATCCATTCTTTCTAAAAAAAAATCCTGGTCTATTTTTCCTAAAAAATAAATTCCTAATTTATTTTTCCTAAAAGAGATTAATTTCTGATCCATTTTCCCTGAAAAAAATGAATTCCTGAATTATGTTTTTTAAAAGAAAATATATTTCTAATCCATTTTTCCTAAAGAAAATAAATTTCTGATCCATTTTTCCTTTAAAAAATTCCTGATCCATTTTTTCTTTAAAAATTTCTAATCCATTTTTCGTAAAAAAAAAAAAAAAAAAAAAAAAAATTCCTAATCCATTTTTCTAAAAAAAATGAATTTTTGAATTATTTTTCCTAAAAGAAAATAAATTATTCCTAATCCATTTTTCCCAAAGAAAATAAATTTCTGATCCATTTTTCCTAAAAAAAAAAAAAAAAAAAAAAAAATAAATAAATAAATAAATAAAATAAAATAAAATAAAATAAATTCCCAATCCGCTTTTTCTAAAAAAAATAAATCCTGATCCATTTTTCCTGAAAGTTTGGCTCTTGAAGATGTTTTCCTAACTATTTTTTTTTTCTAATTTTAATTTTCCTACAATTTTTTGATTCCTAAAATAAAATTTCTTAAAATCCCCGAAACAAAATTTAGTAAAATCATTAAAATGAAATTTTCTAAAACCCCTTTCGGTGTTTAAAAAATTAAGAAAAATATTTCTTTTTAGGAAATTTTATTCTATGAATCAAAAATTTTTAGGAAAATCGGAATTTAGGATAAAAAATGGCTAGGAAAAAAACTGAAATTTTTAGGAAATGGATTAGGAATTAATTTTTTATTTTCTTTCTTTCTTTTCAGGCTGAAGAAATTACGTTAACTATAGGGCAGGCTTTCGATTTAGCGTATCGCCGATTCGTAGAAACATCAGGGAAAGATTTGGTAACTCAACGTCACGTCATGCTTTTACAACAAAAGCTTAAACGTCTCGAAGTAGAAAATAATATATTGCGACAGCGATTGTCGGATGTCTCTAAGATAAAAGGAACGGTAAGAAAGATTAAATTCTTTTGTTTTTTTTTTGAGAGATAAAACAGATGCGACAATTTCCTAGATGATGCAAAATAAGCAGAAAAAAAAAATAGCAAATGTGCAACGGACCGACAAATGTACATAAGGTGGTCACTATTACGTTATTTAAACTCCCGTTGTTTTCTACTTTCTCGCACGACGCAGGCTTGTACGCAATTCTCATACTCGTGACCTAATTAAAATAATTTTTTTGTGAGATTTTTTTTTCTGCAATTGCCCTTACAAATTGGTGATCGATTTTTTTTTATTGATTTATTTGTAATTTGTTTCGGTTTTTTTTTTAGGCGGACGTAGAAGAGTACATGGCGAGGAATGGAATAGTCAATCTCCTAACGGTGCATCAGCTCCAGAATGCAACAAATTCGAAGGATTCTAATTCGTCTACCAATTCTACGGATTCGACCCCAGTGTCCTTCTCCTCTGCTAATGATTTCCTGAACGATTTGAATAGTAATGGATCAGGGAACGGTCCAACGCAGGTGCGGAATTTTTCTTGATTCTTGGATGAAAAGGACGGAGTTAAGGAGTGCTTTTAGATTTATAAGAAACACGTGTTTTAAATCTTTTTTTTAACAAGATTCAGGCTCCACGATTTTTTTATGCAATATCCCGTAGTTTGAAAGTCGTCTTATCTTATTTCTTTTGGAGCAGAATACAAAGATTCTGCTTACAAAGCGAAGCACCTTGGGTGAAAATTTCAGATTGTTGCACTAATTACTTTTGTATCGCAGTGCAGAACTAGACCAAGCCCATTCAAGGATTGCAACTTTTTATTTCAAACCCCAGCTTACAAAAGGTATACAACGGTTGGCAGTGCTGATTTTAAAACGTCTTTTATTCGGCCTGGTTTTAAAACGTTTTAAAACACGTTCAAAATGTTTTAAATTGGTTTCTATTTTTATTCAAATTTTTAAAACGGTGCTTTTTATTGAAATGTTTTAAAACGTTTTAAAACACCGTGTTTTAAACCAATATGCCTTCTGCCAGGGATGATTGTTTTAAAACAAATTGGTTTAAAACACGGTGTTTTAAAACGTTTTAAATAAAAAACACCGTTTTAAAACACTGTTTTAAACACCATATTTTATTAAGTGAATAAAATACGTTTTAAAATGCATTTTTAAGAGGCCCGATTTGTCGCGCACGACTCATTTTATACAATCTATGGTATGAGTCGCTCATATTCATAATGGTTGCTTAATCGCAGGGATGATTGTTTTAAAACAAATTGGTTTAAAACACGGTGTTTTAAAACGTTTTAAAACATTTAAATAAAAAGCACCGTTTTAAAAATTTGAATGAAAATAGAAACCAATTTAAAACATTTTGAACGTGTTTTAAAACGTTTTAAAACATGGGAAAATAATATAAAACGTTTTAAACTGTTTTTTATTAAAAAATGTTTTAAACAGCAACCCTGCCTTCTGCTACCAAGTTTATTATTTATTTATTTTTTTTTTCTCTTGATGAATGGACTTAAATGGACTTGGTCTAGTTCTGCACGGAGGTACAAACTTTTTTTTAAAATTGGGTATACGATATGTTTTCAAATTGTTCGGGAATTTATCGTAGCCCAATTTTTAAGAAAGAGTTGGTAGCTGGTGCAGAAATTGGAAATTTTCGCTGCAGATGTACTTTTAGTTTATACACGGCGGAACAATTTTTATGGCGGTGCTTCCTATGTTTACCTTAATAAAATCACACATCAAAAACTGTTCCACCGTGTATAATTCGGTGGTTCGAAAATCAATTTTTCGGAATTTCAAAACTCTTTATATCGGGAAACGTTTCTGTATAAATAGAGTATCTGTGCTGAATTTTTTTTTTTTTAGATTTTTCGAACGGCATCTTGAGGTGTCGCATTGGCTTTGAAATTTCCATAAAGGCCAAAAATAAACATTTTTTCTTCGGACATAAAAGACATCGATTCGTATGGAAAATTTTGCGTGGATTACGAATTCGAAGTCAAAAATTACTTTTGTTGCATGGTTTTTGAGCTACATGCCGGATTAAAAGCTCTGCAAACCCGGCTATGGCTTTGGGTCCGTGGCTCAAAAACAACGCACCAAAACTAATTTTTGACTTCTAATTCGTAATCTACGCACCGATAGGAGTCGGTGGTCTTTTATGACAAAAAAAATGTTCATTTTTTGGCCATTATACGGGCTCGTTGGTTTCAAGGTCGATTTGACACCTCAAGACGGCGTTAAAAAAAATCTGAAAAAATCCAGGGTTGATACTTTATTTATAAAGAAAATAGATAGATTGGAATAATTAAAATTAAATAGATTGGAACCTAGCCATAAGCGCTATCTTTCTATTAATTTCGAGATTTAAGGCAGAAAGCATAGCATGGCCTAGCGCAAAATATTTTAGCAAATAAGTTAAATTAAGGCAATGTAATAAGGGAGTATAAATTTAGATTAACTTAGTAAGGTTATTACTCCAAACTAAATATCCATGAGGGCTGTCGGCTGCTGTCCAAGTAAAATGGCGGATTACAACCGCCCATATATAACAAGTTTCGTCGTGTTCAAAAGATATCATAAAAAATATTTGCAATTCAAATTTCGAAAAAATACGCAGTTTTGATTGGGTTATTAACCAGGGGTCCGAAGGGGGACGGTAAAAAATTGCTTGTAGCCAACGCCGGCACCGGCACAGGAGTAGCAAAATTTTTGCCTCTGATGCTGGTGCCGGAGCCGATTCCAGTATTGGTGCCAGTACCACCGTCGATTTTGTCAATTTTTTTTTTTTTTTTTTTTTTAAATTAAAAAAAAAAATAAAATAACCGTAACCACCGCTTATTTGTAATGCCGGTAATTGTAAATTTAGTAACCACCGCTTATTGTAGTGCCGGTTAATACAATCGGCCGCTTTAGCCGGCCGCGGCTGGCACCGGCTTCAAACCCGTGTTATAACCTGACGGGACTGATTGGACCCCTAAGGAAAAAGTGATGCAAAAAGTGTATAAAATTTTTGCAAAAGAAATTCAAAAAATTTATTAAGTAAATGTATTAATTTTGGTATTATTTATACAAAAATTTGGACTTGCATAATTTTTTTATGCAAATTTTTTTAGGCACCAAAATTTGAATGTGCGTAATTTTTACTAAACTTATGAATAACTTTTTAACTTGGAAAATATGGACGTTCATAACTTTTGCATAATTTATGCATACACAGCAAAAAATATTATGTAAATATGTTGTAAAAGGTCCACATAAATTTTTTCTGTTGTTTTTCCCAAAAGGTAAACATAAACAAAAACAAGAACAACATAAGAATTATGCGGACCTATTTATGTTGATTTTGACATAAAATTTTTTACTGTGTATAGTTTTTTAAAAAGTCATAAAACCGAAAACTTTGCAAATGTTATGCTTTTCAACAGTTCCATTTTATGCATAATTTATGCATATTTATTTATGCATACTTTTTGGAGAATGAAAAAAAAAAAAAAATTCCGGTAAAAAAAGTTCAGTTTTTTGTACATAATCTATGCATTTTTTTACGTTATGTCCAATTTTGTGTATAATTTATACAATTTATGCATCTCTTTTTCGAACGGGGAGTGCCCCGTACTTTTGCACCGGAGGTTTTTTATTTTTAAATTTAGTTCTGAGATTGGCCGATCTCCTTTAGCCAAAGATTTTTTTTTAAAGAGAAATGTGATCTTTGACGAGAAAGTATTCAAAAAGAAAAAGAGAAAATGTTCGAAAATATTTTTTTTCCCCCTTCTTTCTAAAGTTGTTATCGTGAGGAAGTAAATTTTTGTAATTTGATATAGGCTTGGTTGGCAATTAGTAGAGTTTTGAGCTTGGGCGAGTTGCATGCCTTCCCCAGGCTACCCATCAAATTTGAAAGATCTTAATTATTAAAAAAAAAAGAGTTCAACTCATTAAATGCTGCACATTGTCTTTATGATTAGATCCGATTGGCACGCACAAGAAAATCATGCGGAATTAACGCGAGTATAAATTTTTTTCTTGTTGAACGATGATTGCCTTCTCAATCGATCACTTTTTTTTTGTTTATTTAAATTTCTCTAATTTGCTTTTTCTTTTTTTTCCAGTACGGACAATTAGTTAATTTTGGTTCGGGGAGTGAGAACGGAGCTACGCCGCCTCCAGTACCACCGAGGGTGTTCGAATCAAAGCCCTTTGATGATGAGGATTTCTTAAGGTAATTGATTTAAGATTAGCTGGGGCTTGGTCAATAGGCAGGAACCTTTCCCCTGATTCGGATGGCGGTCGATTCTCGGCCATTTGTATATGGCGAAGGTTGCGTAACTTTTGAATCCCAGACGGAGTTTGTCTTATTGGTGATTTTCAAATCCAAGATGGCGACCGACTGCTGCTTGCCTATTCTATGACTGTGATTCTTGCTGTGGTCACGTGACTTCGGAATCCAAGAATGCGGCTGCGAATTCTTGGTTTTTTTAGACGCTACTAGGAGAAAATGCGACACTCGATCTTTTTTTAGTCATCCAAAATAAAACGTGACATCACCAGGGCTGCAATTCCGATTGATTTTTATTCGGAATCAGAATCGAAATTGGAATCTGATATTTCAAAAGTAATCGGAATCGGAATCGGAGTAGGAATCTCGTCTGATAATAGTTCGGAATCTTCGGAATCAGAATCGGCATCGGCTTCCAAAAAACTATTTTCGATCAGGGTTGCTGTTTAAAACATTTTTTAATAAAAAACAGTTTAAAACGTTTTGTATTATTTTCCCATGTTTTAAAACGTTTTAAAACGTCTTTTATTCGGCCTGGTTTTAAAACATGTTTTAAAACACATTCAAAATGTTTTAAATTCGTTTCTATTTTTATTCAAATTTTTAAAACGGTGTTTTTTATTCAAATGTTTTAAAACGTTTTAAAACACTGTGTTTTAAACCAATTTGTTTTAAAACAATGATCCCTGATTTTCCATTCAGATTGACTTAAAAAGCACGAAAATTTTGGTTTAAATCGGAATCGGCGTCGTTAAAATATTTGTTAGTTGGGATCGGAATCAAAATCTGAATTTTTTTTTTTTTTACTTTTCGGAATCGGAGTCGGAATTTTGCTCATAAATAGTCAAGATTCTGCTGATTTGGAATCAGAATTGCAGCCCTGGACATCACCAATAAATGCGACAAAGGCAGGCTTGTTGTGACGTCACGAATTCGTGTGCTACCAGAAAAATTATTAGTTCAGATGTAGTTGACGTAAAATTGTAGTCAGTAAATGAAAACCAATCTTGGGCTGTCGCATCTCTCCATTCAGGGCCTATGACTATTCCAATGTGGCGGAGGTCACGTGATTTCATAACCCAAGATGGAGTTTTATCTTCAAGGTCATTCAGTCATCTGGTTTCGTTAAATATGGTCATGGTTTCAAAACTGGAAGGGGGAAGGTTTCTGGTTTGAGGAGGACGGAGAGGGGCGGGGGGGTTTCAGAAGGGTGATGTTTCTCTTTAAACTAATTTAAATTAAGAAACTTTGGGAATCAGTAATTGTATAGTAACTTTTTGAATAGGAGAGGAAAAAAAAAGAACAACAACATTGGGGTTTTGAAATTTTTTAATCTGAGGTTGAGGAGTGAGGGGGTGTAGGAAATGACGGGATATTTTTTTGAAGTTGTGTTGGACTGGGATGACAATTGATGATCAGGAAAAAGGTGGCAAAAATCACGTCTCGGGGCTCTGTTCTGGGGAAATCTGTCTGTACGGGTGTCGCACTATTTGCACCAAAACTTAATATTTAATCCTTTTAATATTAAAAAAATTTTTAATTTTGAAAGTTTTAAATAATATTTTGACTATTTGAAAATTTTAACTTTGATGACTTTAATTAAAAATTTTGACTAATTTTTTTCTACTTTCGACCTTTTTTATCAAAAATTTTAAGTTTTTTTTCGTGCCAGGAAAAAAAATTAGATTTCTTTAAAAAAATGCGAATTTTTTGACCAAAGGAAGCAAAAATAATGCCTTAAAATTTTCTATTACTCATGGTATAAAAAGTCCCTTTTTGAGAATTATTTGGGGACTTAAAAGTAAAACTTTTTGGGACTCTACTTTCTAGTACGGAGTACTAAAAAGTTGACTTTTTAATACTCTTGCTATCGTGTCGTCTGCATCGAAAAAAAAAAGAAACCATGAAGGCCCCGAAAAATGGTTGGCAGCATTGTATCAAGAGTCACGTTATATACGTGAAGAGTCACGTTATATACATTGTTTGGACAAACGCATGTTTTCAATTCACACCCTCATTTTTTTTTTTTTTTCTTTTTTTACATCACACCCATTTGTCACAGCAATATTAACCCCTTGAAATCAATCTTTACGAAAAAAAAATCTCTGTTTCATTCGAAATAGAAAATATTTTTAACCCCAAAGACAACACGGGGCCCTTTCCTGAACTTCGAGACAGTGTTGTCAAGCCTCGCTTCGCTCGGCTTGACAACGCACTGTCTCGAGTTCAGGAAAGTCCCCCGTGTTGTCCTTGGCCTTAAAAATACTATTTTAATTTTTGAAGTGAAACTTCTTATGGGGCTGGTCCGCGTAATGAAGTTTTTCCTGAGTTTTTAGAGTTAAAATTTTAAATATTTTTCCTTAATATTTCTTAATTTTTCGATAATTTTTCTTAATTTTACGTTAATTTTTTGGTAATCATCTTAATTTTCGTTAATTTTTCGTTAATTTTTCCTTAATTGAAGCGAAACTTCTTTTGGGGCGGATCCGCGAAACAAAGTGAAATTTTCTGAAGTTTTCAAAGTTAAAATTTTAAATATTATTTAAATTTTAATAATATTTTACTAATTTAAAATTTATTGATAAATTTGGCCGGAAAAATTATCGACCGTGGCAAATTGTTTGATCAAAAATTTGAAAAAGGTTGAAATTTCCGGTAAAATTTTCGACTGTGCCAAATAATTTGAAAAAAAATTTGAAATTTTCGTCAGTTTCCGTGAAAGTAAATTCGAAGAAGAAAATTTCAAGAAAACTTTTTAATTTTTTTGGGTTTTTAGAATTTGAAGTGGTTAAACACCATAAAATAACGACCAATATAATAATAAGAAGTTTCACGTCTTCTTTACGCTATATGCACATAGAGCTTATTTAGTTTTTTTTCATTGATTCAATTTAGCAATATTAGGACAGTACCTACCGCAAAGACGTACCCCTACATAGGGGATATGCCCCCATATCCACGCATGATTTTTAATTTTGAAATTTCACAATTTGCGAAGGAGGAAGTGGGGGGAAGCTCTTGCCAATTATGACGTAATCTTTAATGACCAGTCAGATAAATGATAATGATTTAGTGATTTAAGGAGGAAGGAGGGTTTGAAAATTGCGAAAAAAATGATGATGTAACACTTGAATCTACCCCTAATGGGAGGATTGTCGTCTAATCGAGAAGGAGATCGGGTGCAAACAAACGGACTTTGCCATTCATTTTAACAGATTTTCCTTAATAGGTCTATGCGACGAATTACAAAAGATTAATATCAACGATAGCTTAATTAATCATAAAACTGAGAAAGAACTTATAAAACTAATCAAGTCGAGGTCCTTTCAGAAGTACGATGTAGACAGACAGAAGGAGTTAGAACAAAGAGGTTTTGGCAGTTTTTTAATCCAAAAAAGTAAAATAAATGAACCGGAACATTATGTTAAAATCTGTAGTAAACAAGAAAGAGCAGTTATAGCGAAAGTTAGACTAAGAAACTTTACCTGGGACTCTCCTAAGGATTCTCATGGAACGCCTCGGTGCCCCCTGTGCAGTGGAGTCGAAACTCTCCAACATATTTTAGATGATTGCCCAGCCTTGGCTGATATTAGGTTAGAAATGGGAAATGACCAGATTTTAAATCCGAAAAACAGGCGTGAAGCCTCTCACACTTTAAACTTTTTCCAGCAATACTTCATTAGGAGAGAAAAACAAAAAAAAAAAAAAAAAACAAAAGTGAAAAGTATGTAGTTGTAAAGATTTGTTCTTGTAATGATTAACCTCAATGATGAGGTACGTCAAATAAATAAATAAATAAATAAATAAATAGGTCTATGCCCTGTAGCCTAATTTTTTTTCTTATGAAAAAAAAAATTCGGTAATTTGAAAAACGGTAAAAGTTTTGAAAAATAGAGTCTCTGTTCTTGTCCCTTTATATTGATTTTGTAGGTCTGAACTGGTTGGAATTTACGCATGTATGTAGGACTGGTGTTGTTTATGTTGACTTTATGATGTCACGACAAATGAGGAGACAATGAGGAGAGAAAGCTTATCAATTCGGTTTTTGATAACGATAAATAAATAACTGTCCGTGTTTCATTGTAGATGCGGTCAACACAGTGGATTTTAGGTTTTTAACTAATAAACGTTATTAATCGTGTAACTGTAATTTCGGTAATGCGCAAAACGAAACGGTTTTTTTTTTTTTTGAAATTTGAAGGATGAATCTCTCCTTTGCCGGTTGCGGATTCTTGGGAATTTATCACATCGGAGTGGCTTGCTGTTTTAAGCAATATGCCCCGCACTTGCTGTTGGATAAAATTGCGGGAGCATCCGCTGGGGCCATCGCGGCTTGCTGCTTGCTCTGCGATCAGCCCATCGGAGGAATGATAAGCGACGTCTTAAACGTCATCGGAGAAGCGAGGAAGGGATTTCTCGGACCGTTCACTCCTAGGTTTAGCCTGCCGGCTCTGCTCCGGGAAAGTTTGGACAATTTCCTTCCGGAGGACGCGCACATGCGTGTCAGCGGGAAGCTGAGAGTGTCGCTGACGAGATTGGATTGGGGTAAAACTTGGATCGGGTTGCCTTGTTTTACTTTTGAAAACCACGTGGTCACCGATTTCGAGTCGCGGGAAGAGCTTTTGGAGGCGCTCCTGGCGAGCGCCTTCGTCCCGGGATTTTCGGGATGGTTCCCCCCGGTGTTCCGGGGGAAATGGCACATGGACGGAGGGCTCAGCGACAATCTCCCGACTTTGGACGAGAACACCATCACCGTCAGTCCTTTTTGCGGGGAAAGCGATATTTGCCCGAGGGATTTGTCTTCTCAGTTGTTTCACTTGAACGTGGCCAACACTTCGATCGAACTGTCGAAACCGAACCTGGACCGGATATTGATGATAATTTGGCCGCCCAAACCGGAAACTCTGTCTAAAATGTGTAAGCAGGGATTCGACGACGCTTTGAAGTTTCTCATCGATAATAATTTGATAAATTGCACGAATTGCCTGGCCGTTCAGTCCACGTTCGTTCTCTCGAGGAATTCGGAAGAGAGCTGCGAACACGATCCCGAATGTAAACAATGCAAAATTCACAGTCAGGAAGCTTTTAACGAAGGGGAAGTACCGGATACCGTCATGTCGATATTCCAAGAGCAGATCGACGCTGCCAACAGGGGGTTGATGAACGGACTGTGTCAGCGCCGGGGGATAAAAAGTTTTTTGGCCTTTATCGGATTTTTTTGGATTTATTTGATACCCTTTTTGTATGCGCTTGCTGTAAAATTATTGTTTTTCGCCCCGAAAATCAGTTCGGGTTTCCGGGTGGCCATGTCCGTCGGGAGAAATCTATTGGGAAAGGTTTTCGGTTACCTGAGAATCTTCGACAGGAGAGGATTGGACACGGCAAGCATAACCTGTCAGCTGGAGGTGACGCGATACGGAGATTTCAATCACGACATGGATCAGTTTCAAGAGACCGTCCGGAATCAAGTCATAAATTTCGAAGTGGATTTGGGCGCGGACCCGGGACATAATTTGGGAGAGAAGATATTATCCAGGCGCTCCAGTCTCGTTATCCATAAAACGGATCAGGACCACGTGGAGGATACCCTCGATCAAATTTTGAAAGTCACGTCTCAACACGATGCCGTCATGGCGTACTACTACATGGACGAGGATAACAAAGTCCAGGTGACGGAGATTTTCGATGTGACGAAAGCAGAAACGGAGGCGATTTTTCACGAGGAAACTCCATCGGGGAATGTCTCCGCCCTCCGATTGGAAGAGGAGGTCGGGATCCCGGAAAACGTGGATAAAGAAAACGGAAGCAGATTTTCGGACATCTCGGCGGAGTACAATTTTGACGGGGAAAATCAAGGAATATTTTCCGATCCCGAAAGCGATTGGTCTCCGTCGTCGGTTTGCAAGGAAACACAAGAAGAGAAATTAGGATCTTTCGGTGGTTCAGACACGAGACCAGAATCAGACCAAAATGGGACCTGATTAGCTGGGGTAAATACAGTGCTGTGGTTATAAAACTGGACCTAAAAATTCAGCGTTGTTTTAGATCAGAGAGCTGTCGACGGTGCGTTTTTACTAGAGGACGTTTTTTCAAGTTTATTCCTGTAAATATTGTACAAATTATTGTACAAATTATTGTACAAATTATTGTAATATATAAGTTTTCTTTTTTTAAGATTTAACATAGTTTTTTATTTTTTTATTTTTTATTTTTTGAAGGAATGCCCATGTATATTATATTACGCCGCTGTCGCTTATTTTGACCCCTTTCTAGCCTTTGGTAACGCTTATTTTATTTTAATATCTTCATAAGGAACGTAACGCCATTTTCAAACTCGGATCAGGGATGATTATTTTAAAACAAATTGGTTTAAAACACGGTGTTTTAAAACGTTTTAAAACATTTGAATAAAAAACACTAACGTTTTAAAACACTGTTTTAAACACCGTATTTTATTAAGTGAATAAAATACGTTTTAAAATGCATTTTTAAGAGGCCCGAGCCCGCAATTTGCCTTGCACGACTCATTTTATACAATCTATGGTATGGACCATACCATAGATTGTTTGAGCCGCTCATATTCATAATGGTTGCTAAATCGGAGGGATGATTGTTTTAAAACAAATTGTTTTAAAACACGGTGTTTTAAAACGTTTTAAAAATTTGAATAAAAATAGAAACGAATTTAAAACATTTTGAACGCGTTTTAAAACATTTTTTAAAACGTTTTAAAACCAGGCCGAATAAAAGACGTTTTAAAACGTTTTAATACATGGGAAAATAATATAGAACGTTTTAAACTGTTTTTTATTAAAAAATGTTTTAAACAGCAACTCTGACTCGGATAAACAAAATGTTAAAACTTTTTTTCCGCCATGTTTAAAACGTTTTGAAACATGTTAAAAGGCGTTTTAAAACCTCTTTTATATCACGCTTTAAAACATGTTTTATATCAAGTTTTAGACCATGTTTTATATCACGTTTTAAAACACGTTTAAAATATTTTAATGCGCTTTAATTTTCTTCCAAAATTTTTAAATGCATACCTTATTTTTTACATTTGGTTTCCCAACCCAGACAAAGTGGATCCTGGAATCCAGGTGGATTCTACCGTGGAAAAATTGTGGATGTTCCACCAGTGTTCTACGTGATTTTAAGACTTTTTCCACCACATTTCCACTACTTTTGGTGGAAAAATGGTGGAAAAGTGATAAAAAAGGGGTGGAAAAACATAAACTGGAAAAATGATAGAAAAAGTCTTAAAATCCAGGTTGAATACTGTTGGATCCATCGTGGTTCCACCAAAAAATTCCACGTGGAATCCACCATTAATCCACAGAATTTTTTTGTCTGGGAAAGATTTAGGTTCTCTTTGAAATCTCAATTTGAGAATTTCCAAAAAAAAATATTTTAATTATGTTTTTAAACAATTAATTTACAATTTAAAAAAAAAAAAAAAATGAAACAGTTTTGAACGTCAAAGTATTTCTCTGCTATTAAAAATGTTGAAACTATTTTTTTACCATGTAAGAAGACGTTTTAAAACGTGTTAAAATCTGTTTTAAAACATTTTTTATATCACGTTTTAGATCATGTTTTATATCCCGTTTTAAAACACGTTTAAAATATTCAAATGCTTTTTAATTTTATTCCACGATTTTTAAAAGTATACCTCATTTGATTTATCCAAGATTTAGGTCCTCTTTGAAATCTCAATTTGAGAATTTCTTTAAAAAAATATTTGAATTACCATTTTTAACGATTAATTTACGATTTAAAAACAAAAAACAGTTAACGTCAAAATATTTCTCTGCTATTGAAAATGTTGAAACTTTTTTGCCACCATGTAAAAGACGTTTCAAAACATGTTAAAAGACGTTTTAAAACATGTTATATATATCATGTTTTAAACCTTGTTTTATATCATTTTTTAAAACTCACATTTTTAAAAATCCACTTCAAAAAACTTTTTTTGTATCATATTTTAAAACATGTTTTATATTATTTTTAAAACAAGTTTTATTTGATTTTATAAAACAAGTTTTATATCATTTTTTAAAACATGTTTTGTATCATGTTTTAAAACAAGGTTAAGATGTTTTAATGCGTTTTAATTTTCTTCCACAATTTTTAAATCTATACCTCTTTTTTGCTCATTCGATTTCTCCAAGAGATTTAGGTCCTCTTTGGGATCTCAATTTGAGAATTCTGAAAAAAAATTTGAGTTACGATTTTTTTTAAAAAATCGTAAAATTCTTATTTGCCTACGGAAGTTTGTCCTTCAGTGAGGGTGTTTGTCCTCCAGTGACGTCACGTTAAATAGTTCGTTATAGAATTGGATCAGCCACTTACTTCCCCTTAAAATGACGTCACGTGAGTACCGTCTATACCTTTGCGTATATTGCATCCATGCTCCCATAAGCCCATGTATAGCAGCCATTTTTTCTAAATACTTAGCTTATGCCTTCCCCTCCCCTCGATTTCCCCTCAAAATGACGTCACATGGATACTTTTTATTGGAGAAGAAATTTTCACGACATGCAGCGCTGCGGCGGGAAATGTTTGCGTTAACCATTGTCATTTTGTATCTCGGACGAAACCATCAGGAGATAGGCCAATTCGAAAAAAAAAAGTCTAAATTCGGCTATTTTTGGACGCCGCTTGAATTCAGTGCAGATGTACTTACCTCTTTGAATAAACTTTTAATGCTTTTCTGTCTTTTTTTTTTACAGATCTAACGTAAATTCTAATCAGCCATCTGTAGGGACCAAATTGGAAGGTTTGCTATTGGACGACCTTGAAGATGATTTTAATCCGAGAGCTTTCGAGGGGCAAGGTCAAACGACAGCCAAAGTCGTGAACAACACATCACCAACGGGCTTGTTCAACGGGAATTCCACTTCACCACCGCTGTGTAAGTCCACAATTTTTGGCGCCACTTTCAAAAAAAAAAAAAAAAAAAAATATATATATATACCTTATAATTATAAGTATTTTTGTTTTTTCTTGAGTCACGCTAATTTTAGAGGCCTAAAGGGGCGCTCGTTGCTTAATCGGTCATAATTAAACATGCGAAACCGTCTCATTAGCGAAAAAAAAGAAAATTATGCACGAAAGTGTGTAAAACGCTGGCAATTTAAATGCAAATTCTTTTTAAATTTCTAATTTTATTGATTTATATATTTATTTTTTTTTTTTTTTTAGTGTCATCTCCACCTAAATCGAGTTCCACGTCACGTCCTCGGCCTCATGCCTCAAACGGTCACGCCACAAACGATTTGTTTAGCGTCAGTCCATTCATAAAACAAAATTCTTCTGGCGGAATGAATCCGATGCCGTCTTTGCGTGGGAACACTGACCCTTTCGGAATGGATGATTTCGCAAGTTCGAATAGCACGGAAGCGAGTCAGCAAGACCTTGAAAATGCCATAGGAATCTTGGATAAGCGGATATTAGAAATGAAGGTAAAAGAAAGGCGAAAGCCAAATTCGGGATGAACCGAAGGTTGTCGGTAGTTGCTTTGCTAAAAATATTTAACGCGCAATTATTCCGCTAGGAGCGCTGTACGTTGTACTGTAGCTCAAATTTAATTTCATTTGATTCAAGTTTTCTAAAAATTTCCCGAAAAATAAAAATATAAATTTCCGGGAAAATTCGGATATAAAAATAAATTTCCGAAATTTTTGGGGAATTAAAAATAAATTTCCGGAATTTTCGTGAATAAAAAATAAATTTTTGAGAATAATAAATAAATTTTCGAGAATAAAAGATCAACTTCCGGAATTTTTGGGAATAAAAAATAAATTAATGCTGAATTCTCGTTCCTTTGAAGCAATAAATTTCCAGAATATTTGGGAATTAAAAATAAATTTCCGGAATTTTAGAGAATAACAAATAAATTTCCGGAATATTTGAGAATAAAAAATAAATTTTCGGAATTTTCGGAAATTAAAATTATTCACTGAAAAACACTTTCGGTATTTTTTGGTTGAATCAACCAGATTTGGTCACCTGAACCAAAAAATTGGTTGCCCTAACCAAAATTTTTAAGATAAAAATTACTAAAATTTTGGTTGGGTCAACTAAACAGTTTTTCAGTGTTCCAGAATTTTCGAGAATAAAAAATAAATTTCAATAAATTTTCGGAATGAAAAATAAATATCCGGAATTTTTGAGAATAAAAGATAAACTTCCCGGAATTTTTGAGAATAAAAAATAAATTTCCGGAATTTTTGGGAATTAAAATTAATATTCCAGAATTTTCAAGAATAAAAAATAAATTTCTGGAATTTTCGGGAATGAAAAATAAATTTTGCGGAATTTTCGAGAATAGAAGATAATTTTCCGGAATTTTCGGGAATTAGAATTAAATTTCCGGAATTTGCGAGAATAAAAAATAAATTGATGCTGAATTCTCGTTCCTTTGAAAAAATAAATTTTCGGAATTTTTGGGAATAAAAAATAAATTTCCGGATTTTTGAGAATAAAAAATAAAATACCGGAGTTTTTGGAAAAAAAAGAATAAAATTACCGGGATTTTTGAGAATATTTTCTTGGACATTGAGTACGTTTCCCGAAATGGATTTTTATAAAGCTTATCCTCGCAAAATATCTGACTTGGTAATATTTTCAGAAATAAATAATTAGGCCTAAATGTCTATTTAGTATTATTTAGTCTATTATGTATATTTTTTTATTCTTGGGAAAAGCTCTACATTTTAATTTGGCAACATTGTAAAATAATTTTGATTTCTGTTTCAGGATGGATTTAGTAGAGGACTGTCATTCGGAAACGAGGATTTCTCTCTAGAAAGTTTAGATCCGCTCCGCAACTAATGAATCACATACCTTAGGGATCGTTTAATGCTGTAGGCATTAACTCTTTTTGTACATATATATAAAAAGAAAAAAGAAAATTCATATCAACCCTTTATTATTTTTCCGTTGTACCAAAAGTATTACTAAAAAATATGAAAAGTTTATATATTTTGTAAAAATGCGCCGAGATAGAAGTTTATCAATTTATCTAGCTGCGATTGGACATATAAAAAATAATTGTTTTAATTACGGAACATATTTCCCCCGCCCCCTTTTTCCCTATTTCTTCCTTGCGAAATACGATGGAAGATTATAAATTCTTTTTTTTTTTTTGGAATTTATTTTTGAAGTTTAAAGCGCCGAAAGGCGGAAGAGGTTAAAAGTAACATAAGCGAAACAAGGGAGAAACGTGTTTAGCTTAGCGAAGAGACTTTGGCTGAGATTTTCATGTTTAATTTTCGGTACTTTTACTTGATTTTTTTTTAAAGTTTTGAAAGAGATTTCATTACATTCCGGGAAAAAAGTTTTTGAAGGGTTTGCTTACCTAAAAAAATTGTAATTTAGTATTTTTTTAAAAAATTTTGAAGATGTTAAAATTGTGAATGAAAGCAGCAATAGGTGAATGGTGTTTAAATCTAAACACGAGTTGTTACTTGTAAACCTTTTGCTGCTTTTTGCTGTAACTGAAATAATTATAAACATTTTAAATGTTTCCGGTTTTAAGAATTAGAGAATTTTTTTTTTTTAAAGTTGACCCTTTTGCCACCAGAGCGCAATTCGAAAAAGTCAAAAACTAACGGAAAATTCAAAACAATCGTATGCAATGCCATCTGGTGGATAAAAGGTCAACTACAGAAAAAAAGTTCTTTTTGATTTAATGTTATAGTCACAATCCTGTAACGCCATTGCAATATTTTTTAAACATTAACTGAATATGTTTAGAACCTGGGGCATTATTTGTCCTCTTTACCACAAGAGCGCAGTTCGAATTTTTCATTTTCTTACAGAATATTTTCAAAATATTTTCGTACAAATATTTTTCTTGGGGGCAAAAAAAGGGGCAAAAAAATTGTGAGCGCAAGGAGCTGCCTGGGATCCTTAACACTTTGAAAAGCAATGACCATTGAATTAAAGTTTCTTCCATTAGAGTTAAGATAATTAGTTTTTTTTTGTTAATTTGTTTAATTTTATTCCAATGTTTGAATTTCTGTGCTTTGGAGCCAAAAGTGGAAATGGAAAGTAGAAGACAAACCGTTTATGAGAAATCAATTTTGGCAGCCATGTTGGATTTTTTTATTTCTATCTTTTGGCTCCCACTGTACAGATTTTTAAAAACTTTGCCTTTTTGCATTTAAATCTTGCCGCATTTCAAAAACTTTTTGTTCCCGTCTTCCATCGGTATCCAAATTTAAAATAAAAAAAAATTCCTATCTGAACGCTTAAAAAAATATAATTGCATGTATATTTTTTTCTCTTGTGCAGTTCTGTTTTTTGTTTTTTTTTTTTGTTATTTTGTATAGTTATATTTAAGTATTCGATAAATTTATTTTTTAGTAACTATAAAATTTATAATCTCCAAAAGAAATACGTTACTATTAATTATTATTATTATTTTTTTAAAAACATTACGTAATGAGGGACCACAACAATCTATTTACCATGATCTATGACGTATTTTTCGTGGTCTAAAAGACCATGATTTTTTTATATATATATATAGATATATTTTTAATGTAGTTAGCTAGTCAAGCTTTTCGTAATTTCTTTATTATTTTTTTTTTTTTGAGCTTCCAAAAACTGTGAATAATTATACCAAGTTTTCATACGTATGTTGAATTGTTGCAAGAACATTTTTAGATTTTTTTTTTGTATGCTTTTTATAAAGGTTAAGAATCTCGTTTCAAATCAATTTTGTTTAATTTTTTCAAGAAGATATAATATGATGTAAACAGTGTTTGAAGTTTAATTAGTGAAAAAGTCATACGATGTATAATTATAATGAAATAGAAAGTCTTTCTTGTACAGAAGTTAAAAAAATAATGAAAAATTTGTATAGCTGTTGTTGTTTCTACTGTAATCATTTTTTTTTTTAAATGACCAATTTATAATAATGTTTTGTGATAAATACTTTTATAAAACAAGGTGCGCAACATTAGCTTTTTCAATATAAATAAATGTCGGAATTTATACTTATATTTTTTTTGTTCTGTTAATTTTTTTCAACACTTTTTGAGTAATCCTATCCTAATAAAAATTTAAGGGCGAATTTTATTTAAAATTGGAAGGGGGGTGAAAAGGTATCAATAAAAGAAGAAATGATCATCTAGGGTCAATGAAGGGTCGAAATTGGCCGAGAAAATGATGAAATGCTCCATTAAATTTTCTTGAGACTTCGTCAAGTAAAGGAGTTGTTCTGACATGGCTGTAAAACGATTTAAATAACTCTAAATTTTTGTTCATTGTTTCACGAAATAGTGTAACAGATAATTTTTTGAATGTAAACGCCAACTCTGGTGCGTTTTTTCAAATTTTCGGTCACTTCTTATTTTCGACAAAAAATCCATTCACTTTACATAGGACAAATTGTTTTATTCTTAGCTTATGACCTAAACCTTCTTATATTCAAAATGGCGACAGTATAATGCACTTAAAGCGACGTAGTTTACACTAGATCGCATCCATTGAGTATGTTTTCCTTAGTTAATACGTTCATTTAAAAACCGAAAAAATGTCCAACGACGTTCGTTATCACACATTTTTCGTTCATCTGCTATCATACTGCCAAAAATGTACTAAAAAAAGGCTGAAAAAAAAAAAATTTAACAATAACAGTTTTACAGTTCAGATTCAGGTGTACACGTGAGCAGGAACAAGAAGCAGTTTCCGGTAGTTTCGCGAAGGCGGTGAGCTCGGGTAATGTCGTTGTGATTCGGTTTTTGCAATTTAATCATTATTAATCGGTTCGGGTATGTTAATCGGCGTAAAATTATTTTAACTCGATATCTCGGTCAAGAAAAACATTCGGATTTATGATTGAATGAAGTAGGTGCGCGAAAAAAAGTCCAAAAGGAAGGTACAAGGATTTCAACATGGCCGGATTTGATTCGTTTCCCTTAAGATAATCTCACACATGCACTTCGAATAAAACGGTTATGTCGCTTATGTCGGTGCTTCAGTTTTAATAATGTGATCATTAATAATAGATTCGGGTCGGTTTATCGTTACTAGACAGAACTCAACCTCCCGGTCAACAAAAACATTCGGATTTATGATTGAAAACATGTGCGGAAAGGTACAAGGATTTCAAAACGGTTTAGTGATTTGATTCGTTTTACGTATTAAAATCTCACACATGAATTTCGTATGAAACGCTTATGTCGCGGTGGATCAGTTTTATGGTTTAATTATTATTAATCGGTTCGGGTTAAAATTCGGTGATCGGCTTTAAATTATGGTTTATATGTGGAATTCAACTGCTGAGCCAACAAAAACATTTGGATGGAAAAGAAGCAGGTGTGCACAAGAACGCCTGAAATGGAATTAAGGTAAGGATTTTAAAAATGCTTAGTATTTTAATTTAACACTTAACCTAACCAAGTGAATCGTTAATTTGAAAAAGGGGACATGTCATTTGTTTACCTCAGAGCATTTTTTAAGTATGCAACTGGGTGTCATTTAGGCACCTAGTGGGAGATATGTGGCACCCAGTGAAAGAAATTTTGAAGCACTGGGTGCCAAAAAATATCATTGTTAAAAATACTCACAATCATTTATGCTTTAAACTTTAAAAAGGAGAAAAAAAATGTAACATGAAGTTCTTTAGAGCTAAAATGACATGAGATAAAATTTTATTGGGGAACGATTCAACTTTTGAATTTTTTTTCCCAAAAAAAGGCTCAAAATTCGAATGGACAGAGGGAAGGTGGAGGGAGGGTGGAGGTGACGGGCTAGGTCTGCATAAAATCTAATATTAAAAAATAATTGGCACCCAGTGAAAAATCCTTAAAATATGCTCTGGTTTACCTTTATTTTTATAACATACCTTAACTTTACCAGTTATTTATGTTCTGGATAAGAACAAAAAGCAAGAGTGAAAAAGCGTATGTATGTTTCTTGATTCTTATGTTGCCTAGCAGTAATCATAATTAAGTCTAGAGGTTAATAATGTTACCTTCGATTCCAAAATTTGGAGATTGGTATGTTATCGCAGAGGCTTGCTCTACAAAATAGATTTTGTGGAATTTTTTAATGTATAAGCCAAGAAGTGAACAGCAAATTTATATTTTTGTAACTTCATTCAGGTCTGAAAAAAAAACTTGCTACGATGGTTTACAAAAGAAAATCTAAACAAAATTTATTTAATCGCTCATGACTTACTAAAAAATTTGGAAATCATTTACTTTTAGTTTACATGTTAAGCATTCAGTGTAGTCGGAAGAGTGTGCACTGTTGGTGCAAAATATTTTATGTATGCTTACATGTTTAATCGACCATTTCTAATAAATCTTTTTCCCCCAAAATGTTAACGGTATATTCTGTTTTGCAAGTGTTTCTTTATGCCAAAATTTTACAACAGGTAGAAGTTTTTAATTATGGCAGTAAATTTTTGCCTAACAATTAGGATTCCAGAACTTGGGATTTTTTTTTTTTTTTGGAAAATAAAATTGTTGGGAGATTAATCCTGGCTAACTGGAATATTTCCTGGTTTAATGGAAATATTTTGAAGGTCCCAAATTAAAATCTAAAGTCTCTTTCATCTAAAATTTTTCCCAAGAGCTTCAGTGGAGTGATTATTTAGGCTGCTTTAAAACCCTGAGCTACTTATTTTCGCAAGCTGTGAAATGAATTCTTAGTTTTTCAGTCGTTTATTTTTTTGGGCTTCGAAGCATTCATATTTTTGGAGCTTTCGAATTAATGTACTTTATAAGGTATATTTTAGAATATTTTGAAAATTGTATAATTATTTTATAAATTTATGCTAATAAAATGCCAAAAGCTTGTTCTTATTGTAAAACCTGTCTTCTTGATTGACTATTGATTGTTTTAGCTACTAACAAATATCTAAGCCAGATCTTCGGCAACGCCCATCGTTAATGGCTGTCTTTAAATGCAATTGGGAACTGTCACAGGCTGGAATCACAATCAGAAGAGAGTACGAAATAGTTTATCGCCTCGATGGAATTGGAAGAGACCTTGTGTTAATATCGTCTGGATTCTATTATTAGCAAGTAATGTTAAAGGATTATATAAGTACATTAATTTGAAAGCCCGAAAAAGAGTTTTAAACCACTATAAGAAATGAGAATTAAAATTCTCTATTTGGAGCGGGAAGCCAGAACTTTAAAAATTGATCAGTTTTAATGAAATCCATTGAAAGCTTACATCGAAGCCAAAAATGTTTTTGAACTGTGACAATTTGATCTGTCAGTCCAAATTACAATCAAGATAGATTTTGGTATTTCTGAAGTTTCTAATTAATGCATTTTATTTATTTTGTTTTATAAATTCGTTTTTAAAACCTTTTTACTATTTTTGAATTAAATTTTACAAATGGAATAAGTATTTTGTGAATATATAACAATGAAATTCAAAATTATATTTTAAACCTATCCTAACCTGTTCTAAAACCTATCCTCTAAATGTTTTTTGATTGTTTTAGCTATTAAAAAATTTGAAAAAAAAAAAAAAAAAAAAAAAAAAATCGGAGCCAGACCTTCGACGAAGAGTTTTCAACGGCCGGAGCGGAGTTTTCTTTTTCCTTTTTTTATATTCAATTGGGATGGTAACAGGACCGGAGAAGCAACCACAACAGAAGAGGCGATGAGATACGAATTAATTTATTACTCTGATGTATTTGGATTGATTTTCACGTGGCATTCATTATCAAAAGATTTCAACTCATTTTAGAAATATTAAAAGATTATGTATTTGCATTAATTAGAAACTTCGAAAAAAAAAAAAAAAATGTAAAATACTGTAAGGTGTTATAGAAACTAAGAATTAAACTTTTGAATTTTATATGGGGGAGGGCAAAACCTCTTAAAGACATCAAGGGAACAATTTACCGGTTTTAGCATATATTTAGTCTTTCATATTCAAATGAAGATAAAACAGTTGGAAGTGAGATGCATGTTTAACTGATCACTTGGAAAGTTTAGCTTGCAAAGAGAATTGAAAGGAAATTTTTTAGCCGAATTTTTTTATTCAGAATTAAAAGTTTGATTCCTAAATATTAAAAAGTTAGCGGAAGGGTTTTAATGGCTGGCTATACTGCTTTGGGATCGGGGAAATGTTTAAGACTTTTCGATTCCCTCATTCCTGGGAAAAAGACAGTCTTTCGTATACGATCTGCGTTCGAGGACGGTGGTTTTGCTCGGCAATTATCACTGGTCAGTGATTACCCTGCCCCATGTAATAAGCACGTTCCTTTTTTATTTACTCGTAGGTTAAATTCTGTCAGAATTGCCATAGGTACTTTCGACTCAAATGTGGAACTTCGATTTTAAAGAAAAATTCTCGATATCTTGATATAATCGAAAAATGTCGATATTACCACTTAAACAGCTCTTGTATTTTTTTTTTTTTTTTTTTTTTTTCCAGATAACATTTTAAATTCTGGATAAGCGCCATGAAGAACGAGGATGATTGAATGTTTTCCTTCTGCCAATGTTCAAAAATACCGCGATCGTTTTCTCTTTGTTCCTCATGCAACTTCTTAGAGCAGCAATGATGGAATCACCTGCGGACGACTATCTTCTCGACGCCTTGCGGTATACACTTCTAGATCGACCGACAATACCAGAAAAACGATTCTTAACTTCTCCATGCTTGGCATAATCTAGTTTTCCGGCTTTTACTAAATTAGTACCGGTATGTATTCCGTTTGCAAATTCAGGCATCATAGTTATCCTAAATGTCCTATATTTTGACAAAACATACTGTATGTCCTATAAAAGTCCTATTTTTTGAGTTTGTCCTACATTTTTGTAGATATAATTAAAAAATGCCTAAAATATCTTTTTTTTCTTAGCTAAAATTAATATTTTATGATTTTCTGCTGCAATATTTAATTTTTTTAATTTTTTTTTTTCTTACTTGGCAAACTTATTTCTTCATAATAAAAAAAAATAATTTTTTAAATTTCTTTGTCAAAAAATTTTGATCCCTTAAAAAAAAAGAAAAAAAAGAAGGAAAATTAAGGAGGAAAAAAATAAAATGAAAGTTTTTGTTAAAAATAATTTTTTTAAACAAAATTAATTCAGGGTAAACATATATTAATGGGGAAATAGCCACCAGTACCTCTGAAAAACTTAAAGTTTGGGAGAGATACGTGTCCAGGCTCTTCGACGATGATAGGCCCGAAGATCATGGGGTTAGGGAAGGGGACACCGGTCCGGATATTCTTAGAGGGGAGGTGATTAAAGTTTTAAAAGAACTGAAACCGGGTAAGGCTGTAGGACCCGACGGAGTTCGTGCCGAATTGCTTAAGGTACTGAGTGACGATGAAGATCTAGATGTCCTCACATCCCTCTTCAATAAGATATATCGGAGCGGAAGATTCCCTGATGATTGGCTAAAATCCACATTCCTTCCTCTCCCAAAGAAAACGAACGCCAGGCGTTGTGAAGAATACCGAACCATCAGTCTCATGAGCCACCTGCTAAAGCTCTTTCTGAAGATAGTCCATGGAAGGGTCTTTCGAAAGTGCGAGGCACTTATGTCGGATACTCAGTTCGGGTTTCGTGGAGGTTTCGGCACACGTGACGCTTTGTTTACCTTACAAGTACTTGTGCAGCGATGCCGGGATGTAAACAAAGATGTCTTTTTGTGCTTCATCGACTATGAGAAGGCGTTTGACAGGGTTCAACATCAGAAATGTTTAGAAATCCTTCAGCGCATAGGGCTCGACAGTCGAGATGTGAGGCTTATTGCGAACCTCTACTGGAACCAAAGCGCAAGCGTGCGGGTCGAAAATGAGTTATCGGATGAAGTCCAAATACAGCGGGGTGTTCGGCAAGGCTGTGTATTGTCTCCCTTACTATTTAATTTATATTCGGAGATGATTCTTTCGGAAGCTTTAGATGGCCTTAATCTAGGGATCGTAATCAACGGCGAGGACATTAACAATTTGCGATATGCAGACGATACAGTCTTACCTACAGGTAGTGCAGAAGATCAGCAAACCTTGCTCGATCATGTAAATGCAGTGAGTAATAGGTACGGCTTAACCATAAATACACGAAAAACAAAGTTTATGGTTGTCAGCAGGAAAAATGTTGATGCTAGACTTTTTATCGCCGGAGAGGAAGTTGAACGGGTGCACTCTTATAAATATCTCGGAACCCTCTTGAATGATTCTTGGGATTGTAACCAGGAAGTCCGAGCTCGTATAGAGCAAGCCAGAGGAACTTTCTTCAAAATGAGAGACCTGTTGTGCAATCGCAACTTGAGCCTCCAAACGAGGATCCGTATCGTCCGATGTTACGTATTTCCCGTGCTTTTATATGGGCACGAGGGATGGACGTTAACTAGGACGTTGGAAAAGAAGTTGGAGGCTTTTGAGATGTGGGTATACCGTCGAATGCTTAAAATTTCGTGCACTGACAGGGTGAGAAATACTGACGTCTTGGCTCGTATGAAGAAGGAAGTAGAAGTTCTGTACGAGATCAAGCGTCGGAAGCTCGATTATTTCGGCCACGTAATGCGAAATGAAAAATATCGCCTCCTTCAGCTTGTGATGGAGGGTAAGATCGAGGGTAAGCGCGGTCAGGGTCGTAGGAAAACCTCGTGGCTCAAAAATCTTAGAGACTGGTTTGGTGTCGATTCCTTGGGTCTTTTTCGAGCAGCGGTCGATAAGGTAAAAATAGTCCAGATGATAGCCAATCTTCGTCGCGGAGCTGGCACTTGAAAGAAGAAGAAGAAACATATATTATATATATTTTATTGCTTCAGGTTGATTCAGATGAATTCCTTGTAGTAGAGCAAGTCAGTACTGCTTCTGGGGAAACTGCTGCCATTCCTAACGCCTTTCGGTATGCACTTCTAGATCGACCTACGATACCAGAAAAACGATTCTTGACTTCTCCATGCTTGGCATAATCTACTTTTCCAGCTTTTACTAAATTAGTACCGGTGTGTATTCCGTTTGCAAATGATTTTATCCGAATTACTATCGTAAAAAATGAGTTAAAAGAAAAGAAAATTTGTACTTTATCGAAAAATTTGTACCGACTACCAACTTTTCAGTAGTTTTTTCGGAATTTCTTGTCGCTGGCAGTTGTACTTTTTTTAAGCATGTCGTCATTATTTTCTGCTAGTTTGTAAATTAGTCAATTCTGGTGCCTCAGTGTAGAATTAGGCGAAGTTATTTCACGAATTGAATGGACTTTACCAAGTTTCTATAGTTTTAAGAAAAGGCGAAGCAGATTTTTTTCTTCTGCTCGTTCATTTTGAAGTAAAACAGAAAAATCAACTTGTAGAAGGCACTAATTAGCGTTGCCAACCTTGAAACTGTGCTTGCTTTCCGAAGTCGGTTTGCAATGAGAAGTTACAATTTGTGAAAGGACTTGGTCTAGTTTTGTACTGAGGTACAAAGTTAATTGCTTAGATATTTCTTACATTTTTTTCAAAAGCAAAAAATAATATTTATGTTACTGTCATTTATTAATGATCAGACACTCTTAAGGCATCACGGCATAGATCCATTCTAAATGTTTTTTTTCTCTTTTTAGATATTTCAGGTGCTGATTTTCAGATTGGTCAGGGGTTGCTCGGTTCTTTTACGCGGCCGGCTTTCTTGGATTCGTATACTCGTAACAATCGCTTCGTTGGCCACCGTCGCCCGGTAGAGCCTTTGTTCGGTTCGGTTCGGTTCAGTAGGTTAGGGACTTTTAAGTACGTTCTTCGAATTTTTTTATTTTATATTTTAAGTAAATAACCGTGTTTCGAGTTAGGTCGGAGTATATCGTTTATGATGCAACCCCTAGACGAAGCATAATCGCTTACTCGGATTTTTACATCGGCTGAAGCCTTTCTGGGGCAAAATGGCATAATCCTTAGATCGTTGGAAAGGTCGTAGGGACACCAAGCCGTCTGCCATCGTTGATTTGGTAAGTTCTTTTAATTTTTTTGCCTTTAAAACGAATTCGCAAATCATAGTTTTGTGACTCTTTGAATGTGCGAAGATTGAGTTTGGAATTCGATGGTCGGAGTTTTTTGAGTTTTTTCTTCCGGTTTTGAAGTTTTAGCCTGAGAAAAAAAGAAACGGAATTAGAAAAGAATTCGATTTCATTTTAGGCCTATAAAATTATTTTTTTTTACCTTGACTGTCGTTGTACGGGCGAAGAACGTAGACTTCTAGTTTAGTGAATTTGAGATTCGGCGTTGGGGATTGTGCCTGAAATGAGACATTGTGGTGAAAATTGATGAAAGAATGATTCATACTTGAAGTATTCAATCAAATTTTTTTTAACTGTACCGGGACTGGGACCGTTAAATATATGTTTATATATTTACCCTATTCATGTTACAAGTTCCCCTCCGCTGGCGGATAGCTTGTTGCCGCTCCTATATTTTAGGTCTGGTTTTGGGCTCAAGGTACCCTAAACTTCCATTTTAAATATTTTCAAAAATATTCAAAACGGTTTGTGAGCAGGTTTTATCTTGCAAACAGCGACGCTTTGAGCAAGTTTTAAGTTGCGACGCTTTGAGCAAGTTTTAAGTTGCGACGCTTTGAGCAAGTTTGGTCGTTGTTTCAGCCATTTCATTTAGTTTTCCACAACTTTTCAAAAAAAAGGGTTAATTTTGTTTAATAAAATGAAACATTCAGCATAAAGTTTTATAATAAATAATATTTTTTATTAAACAAAAATTATTTACATTGTTAAGTCAGACAAGTTGAAACTGGTTTTTTCTTTCACTTGGGCAGACTATAATGAAAAAAGTAACGATTTTTTTTATACAAAAATTACAAAAGAATAACTATTTAACTGCATAAATAAATAAATAAATAAATTAACAAACAAATAAATTAACTAAATACATCCACACTATATTACATACATACATTTTTTGCTGAGCCCTAAGCTTACAATTTGGTTTCAATCTTAAAATATTTTCACCATAATGTTTTTATGTCCCTCTTTATGTCCAAATGTCATTAATATGACAAGCTTTAAACTGGTCGGTTCCTCTTAATTTTAATTTTACTGTTTTTTTTTTTTTTTTTTTTTTTTTGTTTTTGTTTTTGTTTTTTTTGTTTTTTTTTTTGGCATTTCGCCGACAATTAAACAGGTTACAACTTGCCATTTTGTTAATAGTAACAAAAATTTAGAAAATAAAAGTTGAGGAAAAAAAAAAAAAAAAAAAAAAAAAAATTGGCAGATTTTGGGATAAATCCCTGCGTTAAGATGCTAAAATTCCAGTAATTGACGCCACAAATAAATTAGCTATGAAATGTATAAAAAATAACATATTGCAATATTTCTTGTTACTGACGAGACCATTTAATTGCGGTTTAGGTACATCCCTCGTTAGTTAATGAAAACGGACAAAAGTTGTAATTAAACAAGAAATGCAAACGCCTGGCGTTACTGCCAATTGCAGCTTTCTTCTAAAGACGAGTTTATTTTTAAACACTTATAATCAAATTATGAGAATTTTGCGTGAAAGTAAATTATTTTCAGAAAAATAATTACTTTCACGCCGAATCCGCATAATTCCACTGAAAAAAAAAAATAAGTTGAGAATGAGTCCATATTTATAAAATTTATGAAATGCGTGCATGTTCAATAACAAAATTAATGTCAACGTCAGGCACAGTAAATTTTTATTTTCGAAGCAGGTTTTCACAGAATTTGAAGCCCTTTCGCCGCATTATAAATTTTTTGCCGTTCGGGCCTTTTTTGGCAGGCATTCCTCTAGTTCCTATTATTTGCGACATTTAATTATAAATCGGGTTAAAAAAGAATAAATTGGGAGCATTTTGGGTAAACAATTACCTAACTAAAATGACTCAAAATCATGTTTACCGCTGCCCAACATTTGCGCCTGTTTTGGGGACGTAATTCTGCATAGCCATCTTCAGTTCTCAAGGCCTGGCGGAGAAATGTGGCAACGCTGTGGAAATTTAGTGTTTAGCTTATGGCTCAGACCCCTGAGAGATTTTTTTTTTTTTTCGATGACTTTGAAATTGGATTCCTTCCAGGATTACTAAAAAAATATTTAGGATTGGCACTTGTCCCACAATCGGACATAGCTTCGCTATAAGTTAAACATAGGTGGACACTAGGGTGCGTCGAAAAAAATCAAGTGTCTGGGATTTTTGCTCCCCGGTTAAAATTTGATTATTTGGTTATCGAAACACTTCCCTAATTTTTTTCAGCTCGAAAAAAAATTTTTTTGATAGGGCCCACGATTTTTTAAGTTTTTTCGCCCAAAAAAAGGGCTTTTTTTCTTTTATTTCACAAAGTTATAAAAATTTGTGCAGGGCTTAAACTTTGTTATAAAAAATTGAAATTTTGAGCATAGGTTTCAGGTATATAGAGGTACCTAAAAAAAATTACGCAGTCGTCAAAAAAGCAGTTGTGTCGTTTTGGCAGGGGGGCCGTAGTGAAAACATATTTTTGCGAGGGGCCTTCGAGCGGGGAGGGACACGAAAATTTCAAAATAGCCAAAATGCGTCTAAAATATGTGGAAATGATGTGGCACTTGAACCGTTGCGGGCCTTATATATATAGGCTCTGTAGGGGGCCAAAATAGGGCAAAATTTTGAAAAATTTTAGACTTTGTTTTCGAAACACATTTTATTCGATAGATCTCGCAGAAAGAAAGCTCTTTTATATGGGACACTTTTCGTTCCCATTATTAGTTACGGAGATGGGCTAAATTTAATGTTTTTGGCTAAAAATTTAATTTTTTGGCCAAAAGCTTATATAACTCCACAGCCGTTTGATTTAGAAGCAATGTTCCATGTAATTTTTTACTCAGAACACTATAATTAAGAGAAATAATCAACTTCCAAACCGATTTTCAAAAATTTTTAATGCATTGAAATTTTTGAAAAATTTCAAAATTATAGTGGAGTCAAAATTTTTGAAAATCGGTTTGGAAGTTGATTATTTCTCTTAATTATAGTGTTCTGAGTAAAAAATTACATGGAACATTGCTTCTAAATCAAACGGCTGTGGAGTTATATAAGCTTTTGGCCAAAAAATTAAATTTTTAGCCAAAAACATTAAATTTAGCCAATCTCCGTAACTAATAATGGGAACGAAAAGTGTCCCATATAAAAGAGCTTTCTTTTTGCGAGATCTATCGAATAAAATGTGTTTCGAAAACAAAGTCTAAAATTTTTCAAAATTTTGCCCTATTTTGGCCCCCTACAGAGCGTATATATATAAGGCCCGCAACGGTTCAAGTGCCACATCATTTCCACATATTTTAGACGCATTTTGGCTATTTTGAAATTTTCGTGTCCCTCCCGCTCGAAGGCCCCTCGCAAAAATATGTTTTCACTACGGCCCCCCTGCCAAAACGACACAACTGCTTTTTTGACGACTGCGTAATTTTTTTTAGGTACCTCTATATACCTGAAACCTATGCTCAAAATTTCAATTTTTTATAACAAAGTTTAAGCCCTGCACAAATTTTTATAACTTTGTGAAATAAAAGAAAAAAAGCCCTTTTTTTGGGCGAAAAAACTTAAAAAATCGTGGGCCCTATCAAAAAAATTTTTTTGTCGAGCTGAAAAAAATTAGGGAGGTGTTTCGGTAGCCAAATAATCATATTTTAACTGGGGAGCAAATATCCCAGACACTTGATTTTTTTCGACGCACCCTAGTGGACACTGATTTAAGTTCTGGGCCCTCAGCTGCCATGCCGCATCCCACAGGCTGAGCTCAGTGAAAATGGTGAAGTACTTTAAACGTCGTAAAGACGTCAACCGTATGCGTATGCGTACCGGAGACGTCATCAAGTATGACCTATAACATCAGTCACTGAATGACGTCAGTGAGACTTTTTATGGACGTCATAATGGTCATGGACGTTTGTTTTTTAAAACTTTTCGTAATGACGTCAATATGATGTCGTTCAGCAATGATGGCGTCATTTGATAATGATGACGTCAGTATGACGTAATTCTGTAATAATGATGTCAGTATGACGTCGTTCAGTAGTAATGATATCAATATGACGTCAGTAAGTATTAATGACGTCAATATGACGTCAGTCAGTATTAATGACGTCAATATGACATCACTCAATAATGATGACGTGAACATGACTTAATTCAGTCATGATAACGTCAATATGATGTCATTCGGTTCTAATGACGTCAATATAAGGTCATTAAATAATGAAGACGTGACATGACGTGATTCAGTAATGATGACGTCATTTAATAATGCTAATGTCAATATGACGTCAGTAATAACGCTGATGTTAATATTACGTCACTGTAATAATGACGTTATTTAACAATCATGACGTCAACATGAAGTGATTTAGTAATGATGACGTCATTCCATAATGATTATGTCAGTATGACGTCAGTCAATAATAATGACGTTAATATGACGTCATTCAGTATTAATGACGTCAATATGATGTCACTAAATAATGATTACGTGAACATAACGTGATTCAGTCATGACAACATGACCTGATGACGTCAATATGAAGTCATTCAATAATGACGACGCCATTCAATATGACGTCATTCTAATAATGACGTTATTTAATAATGATGACGTCAACACGACGTGATTTAGTAATGATGGCGTCATTAATAATGTTTGTGTCAGTATGACGTCATTCAGTAATAATGATGTCAATATGAGGTCATTCATTAATAATGACGTCATTTAATAATGATGATGACAATATGACGTCGTTCAGTAGTAATGACATCAATATGACGTTAGTCAGTATAAATGACGTCAATATGACGTCACTCATTAATAACGATGTCATTTAATGATTACGTCAACATGACGGGATTCAGTAATGATGACGTCATTTAATAATGATGATGTCAATATGTCAGTATGACGTCATTCAGTGTTAATGACGTCAATATGTCGTCACTCAATAATAATGGCGTCGTTTAATGATGACTTCAACATAACGTGATTTGATAATGATGATGTCAATATGACGTCATTTAATAATGATCATGTCAGCATGACGTGACTCAGTAATGATGACGTCAATGATGAAGTCATTTTGACGTCATCATTGAAATCATCCCAGAAAATGACCATACCCCGAGACCATGACGAGAATCGGACACGTCACCATGACGTCACCCTTTTTGCTTGGAAGATGGCTATGAGATCCGGAAGGAAGGAAGAGTCCCTGTCTTCTCCCCTGAGCGCGTCCTTTCTTATGATCTAATTTTTTTTTTTTACAAATCACGACCTGGCGTAATTATGATTTTGATGTTTGTTCTCCGAATGTTTGTCAAAATTAACGTGATCCTTATTATATTTTGAGCTGAAGACCGTCCTGTAGTCCGTGGAAACCTGATGTTCGTTCCTATTTTCCTCGTAATTATTTTTCGTATTGCTGTAGCGTCTGTCTATTTGATTATTGCTGAATTTTTGCCCGTGACCGGAATAGTCCGTTTGGGAGAACTGATCCCCGAAGGTTGCCAAATAATTTTTCTCCGTCGGTTTTTGCTGGTAGATTTTGTTTCGGACGTCTGGCATGAGTCGCAATATGTCGAAATTGTAATCCGGGGTTTCCGGCTCTTGGAAACCGGAAGTAGGGAAATTTTGTTGGTTGTAGGTGTTGTAAGAGACGGGAGTCGGGAAGCTCGGGATGAGGGACGGATTGTTGACGGAGGGTTTTACGGAGGGGTACTCGGGTACCGACCAAGCGTTGGTCTTCTCCGTGGTTCGGAAAATTTGGACGTAAGCCGGAGACGTCTCGAAAGTGTTTTGATGAGGGTAATAGTAGTTGGTTATCGGGTGGTATAAATTGTTCGGCTGAACGTCTTGGGACACGTTCTCCTCGCTTTCCTCCTCGGAAATCGGGCTCAGGGTGGTGCTGATTTTCTGAGGGTTATTCCGGTACAGCGGAATATTTTTCTTTTCGTTTTTCTTTTTTAATTTATCCAGGATGGTCTTCACTTCCGGCGGGATTTCCGTCTTCGCCTTGACTCTAACCGGTTTTTGTCCGGATTTCCTCCTGTTGGCGTTGTTGTTCCTGTTCCTGTTCTTTTTCCTGATCACGTACCTGTTTTTCGGCACAACTCTCTTTTTCGGATTGGAAAATTCCCCGAAGCTGTCGTCGGTGTATTTTATGTTGGACAGGTTGAGCTGGGAGTCTTCCGGGGGACCTCCGTGCTGCTGACCGGAATGATCGTAATCGTAGGATTCTTCCAATTCAGAAGAGGAAAAGTGATTGTTTTGGACGGCGGAATACGGACCGGAGACGTCTTCCGACGACTCGTGACCGATCGGGAAGTTCGGATACGAATTCGGAACGATGGAGACGTGCTTCGGGGGTTGGTGGTGAACCTCGTGGAAGATTTCCGGGTGGTGAGCTTCGTGATGGTAAATTTCCGGTTGGTGATGGATTTCCGGTTTGTGGTGAACCTCCGGTTGGGGGACGAAAGCCGCCGGGGAGTGAATTATAAGGGAAGGCTTCTTGCTTTTCACTCGGTTCTTCTTATAACCGTAATTGACGTATTTAATTTTGGGTCCTCCTCTCGGTCCGAATATCAAATTACGAATCGTCATGAATATAGCGCTGTTCAAAGCCATCGAATTAATCATAAATGCGTTCATCACCATCATCTGTAAGAAAAAAAAGGGAAATCGAGCACGGTTATTTCGGTGTCATCGATAATGACGGGTTTGGATGTAACGACAATAATACTGACCTTGAGGTTGGCCAAAGCGAATGGCAGAAATCCGAGCATGACCATTTGAGGTATTATCATCATGGGCATCATGCTGAATCCTCCTTTTTTCTTTTTCTTTTTGCTTTTGTTTTTATCTCCTCCTCCTCCTCCGCCTCCGCCTCCGCTGTCGCCTTTTGAGACGGCTTTCCTCATTTGCGAGAAGACGGCTGGAAATTGAAGAGAAAAAATATATATATATATTGAAAGAATTTTTTAAGGGCTGATGGCTGGAGATGGCAAAATTCCCGACTTATTTCCATTTATAAGAATCAAAAATCGGAAATTTTTTTTGAAAAAAAAAAAAAAAAAAAAAAAATTAATTTTGGGAACGGGAATTCCCGTTTTAGTTAGTTTTTTATTTTTCCGGAATAGAGAAAATTAATATTTTTGGATTCTCGGGAAAATCGGGAATTTATTTAGAAGACAAAAGAAAAAGGAAAAGAACTTATATTTCCGTAACTTTTGGAATTTAGGTTCGGAAATAAGTGGAATCATGTAAAAAAAATTTTTTTCATGTTGATTAACCTCTTGCGGGAGGGTGTATCATATTTGATACAGTAGGGATTTAATGTAAAATTATTAATCCAACGATGCTGTATTGACTTATTTCTGTTGGTATGAGGTCAAAACAATTAAATCTTGAAATTTAATAAAAATTTAGTTCCTATGTTTAGCTTATAAGAGTATTATTACTTAATTAGAATATTAATTAATGGCATTAAAATTATATTTTTGATAATAATGCAAATAAATATGATGCAAACTACTGCAATATAGCCAAAATTAAAAATTGTGAGCTGACATGTTTATCATATGACGAATTTATTCCTCCCATACTTAGCTTATGGAGCTAAGATAAAATTAAACTTTCAGAAGCGAAATATGACAAAAAAATTTCATAAGCTATAAATGTTGATATCAATATAAATTCTGAGACTTGTTATCTTGATTTTACTGCATTTTATATACTTCAGCTATTAGTTTTGAGCGATTTTTGTAAGATTTAATTAAAAATATATTTTTTTCCATAAGCTAAACATAGGCGGCTAAATATTTTTTTAGCTTTACTAACTGCCTCTATGGATCATACTATATCAAAATATTGCCGAAAAAAACTAAACAGAATCTACGCCCCTAACGCTTCTAAAGAAAAAATAGGCTTCCGACAGCAAATGGTTAAAAAGGGCACGTTTTAAGAAATATTCGATTCTAACTGAAAAAAAAAAATTTTTTTCAACCTCTCCTTTTACCCATTCGTTTAGAGATTGCTCCCGGGGATTCCCTTCCCGGGAATCATGAGACAAGAATCGATTTTTTCCCGAAAAATTTTCCGGGAACTGTTTTTACTGTCGGGAATTCCGCTTCCTGGGAATGGAATTTTCTCATTTTCGAGAATTTCCGATTCTCGGGATCGATAGGTTTTTTTCTGGGAAAGTGAATAATATCAATTTTATCATCTTTTTGACCATTTATCAATCAAAACGAGAATTAAATCATTTTCGTTTTCGATTTTTTTTTTTTTTTTTTTTTTTTTTTTTTTTTTTAATCAAAAAGAAAATTAATCGATGCATTTTGTTTTTAATGTTTTTTTCTTTCCTTTATTTTGAGATTGTGAGATTTTTTTTTTTTTATGAGAGATTTTCTGCTACTGTGGAGGCTCTGGCGGATTTCGACGGAACCATCGAAATAAAGGACCAACGATATACCCCCGTAACCAGGGGGTGAAATTCGCAAAAATGATCGTTTCCGTTTCTAATGTTTAGCTTATGGAAGCAAAAAAACCGTTTCCGTTTCTGAGCTTACATAAGCTAAACATAGGCGCTCAAAAAACGTTTCTACCCCCTGCCCGTAACCCCCGTAGCGCTCGTTTTTATTTACAACTTTAATTGGTTTTCAATGCCCGAAAACATAATCAGGACCAAAAAAGAAACATAACTTATTCTTGCATATTTTGCTCCAATTTGGATCCTTATTTAGAAAAAAAAAAGAAAATCTCTTTTACGGCCATAAGGCACCATATAAAGTTGGTCCTTTACGACCGTGCTGCCATCTGGTGGATTTTATATCGTCCGGCCAAAGTAAATCTCCCATTATAAAAATACAATGTATTTCAGCCATTTGCCGCCCTACGAAGGAGTTAAATTCAATGAACGTCGACAAGCGCCTTCGGCGTGCGCCTCTCAATTTTAAAAATATCGAAGAAAATTATTGGAGATAATTACCGTCATTTAGCAAAACATTACACGTACAATATGAAAATAGTGGCAATTAATTAATTAATTAATTAATTATTAAATTAATAAACATAATTCCCATGATTATAAATCTTTGTTATTCCTCAAAATTTTCGCTGATTTACATGCAATTAATTTTATCCCTTTTCACTTCATAAAAAATTTCATTTTTTCGAAAGAAATCTTAATGGAAAACAAAACGATAAAAAAATTTTTACTTTTAATCTAGGTCTTAAATTCGTGTACAATACTCCTACTGAAAAGGAAGTAATAAAGATCATCTCGTTTTAAACAAAACAAAATCCCTTCACAATTCATGAGATAATCATTTCTTATAAAAAAAAAAAAAATCCCACAATACATACTGACCTCAAAATTAAGGAAAGAAAAACATAAAAAAAACAAAATGCATCGCATTAATTTTCTTTTTGATTTAAAAAAAAAACAAATTTTGAAAACGAAAATGATCTAATTCTCGTTTTGATTGATAAAAATTCGTGCTACGCGATAAATCGCCCGGGAAAAAAAAAATTAAGACGGATTTTTTACGAATTGAATTGAGAGAGTATCGCGCGGTAATTACTTTCTTCAAAAATTACAATAATTATGATCAAGGAGGCATGACCGGTACAGACATACTTTTGTTTTTAAAACGTTCTCGTTTTTTTTCTTATTCTTTTTTTTTCGCGCATCCTCAGTCTTTTTTTTTTTTTTTGTTGGACTAAATGATGCCCCCTCGAGCTGGCTACTTTTTTTATTAAACTGCGGGATTCGTATCTTTTGAAAGGGATTTAATTAACGAGTAATTGCCAATTTGAAGTAAAAATGAGAAAAAAAAGGGTCGTTTACGGAGGAAAGAGTTTATCATGAAATTGAAGGTTCAGGTAAAGGGTTAAAGGTAAAGAACAAGGTAGTACTACGGCCAAATTTTCAAAAAAAAAAAAAAATTAAAAAATTTTGGTCAAAATTTTTTTTTTTTTTTTTTTTTGGCGTAGGAAATTCTTGATGATTCTTGTAAATCTTGACGTAGGCAGGGGTCCGAACTTGAGAATTTTGGCCGATGCCGATATCGGAATCGGGAGTTAAATAAATAATAGGGAATCGACACCGGCACCGGCTTCGGATTCGGACCACTGGACATAGGACTACGTCTTTGGGCGCATTAGGATGGTTTTGTCGAGTCCGGTTGTCAGGTTGTCTTGGTGTTATGGACACCGGACATAAAAAAAAAACTAATATTTCAAAAATTTTGGATAATTTTTTCCAATAAAATTTTATCAAAAATCCTTGATGATCCTTAAAAAATTTTTTAAATTTTCAATTTTTACGATAAAATTTTTTACAAAATTTATTGTAAATTTTTGAGTAACTTAAAGAATAAAGGGAAAATTTTTTAGATTTTGATGATTTTTGATAAAATTTGATTGAAAATAGGGGCCACGTGGACTAATATCAGGGCTTGGAGGATTTATGCTGCTTCTGCGTTATGGCTCAAAATTAATTTTTTAAAATTGATTTTTAAAATTTCCGGAAGTACAGTGCTTTATTCTATGGAGTTGTGAACCAAGCTTTGAAAATAAATTTGGCCAGTTTTACTACATTGCGTTTTTTTATTGGTAGTCCATGTTTGAATATAATTAAAGCACGGTACTTCCGGAAATTTTTGAAAATTAATTTTAGAAAATTTTTTAGATTTTGATGATTTTCAATAAAATTTTATTGAAAAAGGGGCCCACGTGGACTAATATCAGGACTTGGAGGATTTATGCTGCTTCTCTGAATTTGAGACATAGCGGAGAAGGAGCATTAGGGGGATCGTTAACATTTTTTTAACGAAAATTTGGACGATTTTTGATTATTGAAAATATTTATTTAAAATTTTACTGAAAAAACATTTTTTAAAATTTTTAATTTTTAGTATTTATAGCTCTAAAACCATAATTATCAAACGGGCTAAACGGGCCCGTAGCCAAGGGGGGGCCCGGGGGGCGTTGCCCCCCTAAGCTGACTTGGTGCCCCTCTTGGGGTAAATTGGCTAAACATGGCAGGTATAGGAAATGAAGGTCTATTGCCCCCCTTAACAAGCCGAACTGCCCCCCCCCCCGGCTCTTCGTTCTGGCTACGGGCCCGGGGCTAAATTAAATTAAAAACATTTCCATTCCCAGGTCGGAAATTTGGCTCCAACCAATAATTTTGGATGTAGTCCTATGCAGGGATATGCCTCATATACTGCTTTTATTCCGTTTATTTATTTATTTATTTATTTATTTATTTATTTTTTTTTTTTTTTTGCAAAAATATTATGCAGTGTTTGCATCAGTGTTTCGTACGAACCCCCTCTCTCCCTAGACTGGGGGACCCTAACTAAAGGTTTCATTTTTTTCCCTCCGGCATAACACCCCAGAGGGTGTAGTGCTCGCACAATTAAAATTTTCAGGCTGAAAGGGTTAGCAAAACAAACAATTTTAAATGTCTATCAGCCCCTTCTTCCCGCGTGCCCTTCACTTGAATAATATTGTGCATGAAATTTAAAAAAAAATGCAGCATTTAGTCGCCTTTGTAGCTCTAAACAATCATGAAATCTATTAAATAAATGACGCGGTAGCAATGAGCTCTAAGAATGCAAATTTTTTTTTTCTCCATTTAAAACGAATGAAATTGGAAAACGTGCAGAAAAATCTCGTGGACGCCCGATATTCCGCAAACGGTCATGCGTTTTCTAACCCAGACTAACAGTTTTTTTTTTTTTTTTTTTGTTATACTAAGTAATCGGGGTTATGCCCTTTTAATCTAGGGTAAACGGTAACCGCCTTCCGGGGAGTAAAGAAGTGTAGAAAGGAAAAGGCCAAGCCTTGATGATGTCCAGGAGGAGGGAATCAGCCCTCCAGGAGATTTTTCAAGGTGTTGTCTGGGCGGTCGTTTCACTAGTCTATTTTTAAAAGAATGTGGCGTGGCGTTGAGGCCCATTGGCGATATTATAAGTAAAATCGATTTTGATCTTGAGCTTAATTCCATTTTATGGCGGATGCTAAGTTTATACGGTGGGACCATGTTTGCGGTGTGATTTTATTAAGGTAAACATAAGAAACACTACCTTATATTCTAATCGGACGGTTCGTCAAAATGATTTTGTTACAAGTATTTTTTTGTCACAAAGACATTTTGTCATATAATATTTTTTGTCCCAATGTAAATTTCGTCACATTGATTTAGTCCAAATTTTCTTGAAACATAAAATTTGTCACAATTAAATTGACACCAAGTTTTTTTGTCACATACATTTGGGAACAAATTCATATTGTATATGATATTATATTTATAATATACTATAATATAAAATATTATGTATTATATAAATATTATATTTGAAACAAATTTATTATTGTTATGAAACATAAAATCTATTGTGACGAAAAATAAATTTAAAAAAATTTGTAGTTAACAAATGTACTTGTAACAATTTTTTTTATGACAAAAACTAATTGTGACAAAACTTTTCGGACATAATATGCTTGTGACAAAAAGTAAATGTGACAATTTTTGTGACAAAAAGTAATTGTGACAAAATTTTTAGGACATAATATGCTTGTAACAATTTGTTTTTGTGACAAAATGTAAACGTAACAATTTTTTTGTGACAAAAAGTAATTGTGACAAAATTTTTAGGACATAATATGCTTGTAACAATTTGTTTTTGTGACAAAATGTAAACGTAACAATTTTTTTTGTGACTAAAAGTAATTGTGACAAAAAGTGATTGTGACAAAATTTTTAGGACATAATATGCTTATGACAAAAAGTAATTGTGACAAAAAGAAGATCCGAATCTTTTTTTTTATACCTGGTTCGGTTTTTGAGCCAAAAGCCAAAGTATGGCAAAAAAAAAGTGGTAAAATGACAAAAGATATCAAGTCCCCCAATTTTACTCGTACTTTCGCTTTTGCTCAAAAACTGGACCGGATATAAAAAAAGGACTTCAAATTCATAATCTACGCATTTCTGATAAAAAACCACATTTTTTCGCAAAAAAAAAAAATGTCGATTTTTTTTGGCAATATTTGGAATTTTAAGCTCAAGTCGCCAAGCTTACCCTTGAGGAAAAACTTTAAAAAAAATTCGGGTTTGTCAGTAAACCAAGGAGATCATTTTTGGGGGTTAGCGATTTCTAATTACAAAATTGCCAAAAAGAAACACCCTACTGTTGATCTCTGTTTCGTTCAAAACCGCCCCCAAAATATTAAGACAAAGTACTTCGAAAAAATCTTACCTGTTCTGTTAAAAGTCGGTTCGATGAAGGTGCGTGCTGAAAAGCAGACGAACTCGTCCCCTCTTTTCTTCGGCATCGGTCTTATGTCCAATCCGAACCCGGGAAGCAGCGAGATTTGCAGTGACCTGTTCTTAAACAGTTGAATAACTTTCTCCGAAAGCTCTTGATCCAGACTGAGATACCTTTCGTCGTCTTCATCACTGACATCGTTGTTGTTGTCTTCCTTGCTTTCCGCGTGCCCCGTTTTTTTTTCCGCGATTTTCGTCGCTGCTTCAGTCCCCGTCGTGTCGTTTTTCCTTTTGAAAGCAACGTATCCGTTCAAGAGGTAAAAATCAACGTTGGTCAAATTATTTTTGTGCATCAAATGCAACATGTTGTTGACGCGATTGAGCAAAAGCATTTTGAGACAAGTTAAAAAATTAAATTGGTAAAGGCATTTGGACAAATCCGTGAGGATCAACGAGTTGTTGTTGGTGGATTCGTGGAAAAGGGTGTCGGCGACGCTTTCCCCGTAAAAGGAATTCAAATCGCTTTCGTACAGTTGGGGATCCTCGAATTCGTCTTCCGCTTCCGGGGAAATTTCCTCGGGGTTGACGGTTAAATTTCTAACGTATTCCTCGTCCACGATCGATGGGATTTCCTGGCTCCCGTTCCATCGATTCAGGTACTTGTGAACCGTTTGATTTTTTGTATCGTCTAAAGTCTTATCAGGCACTATCACATCCAAATCATTTTGATTTCCTAAATTGTTTGAAGTCCAATGGTTACCCGTTAATTTCCTAGGGAGTTCGCCGGATTGGCCTTCCGTCCATCCGGCCTTCACTAATATTAAAACTATCAACACTAGGAGGGAATTCACTGTGTTCGTTCTTATTTTCCAACGTTTGTTCGTCATTTTTATTATTAATTTTTTTTTAAATTATTGTTCCGATTAATTAATCACTGTGAAAATCATGTCTGCGGCCTATAACAGAAAATAAATTTTTTATATGTATTATATGTTATATATGTTATATATATATAAATATATATTATATATACAGTCGAACCCGCTTATTACGAGCTCGGATATAACGAGAACCCGGGTCTAACGAGCATTTTTTAAAAATGCGGTTGGCCCGCCTATATCTTCCATGTTAAATTTTTAGTTGGGATATAACGAGACCCGGGTATAACGAGCAAATTTTCGGTCATTTTTCAATCTCGTTATAAACGGGTTCGACTGTATTTTATGTTATAACTAGCTGCTGCTCTCTAGTAAAGCCCATCAAAAAATGTTCCATGAAAGGAAAGATGTTATCGATTAATCGAATCTATTGAGTACCGATTTATCGAATTAATCGATTAAAGATTTATCGATTTATCAAAAGAATGTAAAATTGGTAAATCGATCGATTATCGATTAATCGAATCGATCAGGTATCGATTTATTGTTCGATTATTGATTTTTGCGTACGGAGACCCCAAATGTCGATTATCGATTTTTGACGCTATTGATATAAAATATAATTATAATATAATATATAATATATATTATATATATTATATACATTATATATATTATACGCATAATATATATTGTATAATATATAAAATATAATTATAATCCATTAGAGATTTATGGATTTATCGAATGAATGTGACATCGATAAATCGATTGATTATCGATTTTTGCGTACGGACAAACCCCAAACTCCGTTATATACATATAGATTATATATTATATCTTATATATTATAATATATGTATTATATATTAAATATAGTTCATACTAGCCGCCGCGTTTTTTCCAACGTGAACTGCGACCTAACCTAATATCGGTGGTTTTATCGATTTATCCATTTATCCATTCATTTATCGATCGATATATCGATTTATCCATTCATTATCGATTTATCGAATCTATTGAGTATCGATTTATCGATCTATTATCGATTAATCGAATCGATCAGGTATCGATTATTGATTTTTGCGTACGGAGACCCCAAATGTCGATTATCGGTTTTTGACTGGCTATTGATATAAAATATAATTATAATATATATATAATATATTATGTATATAATATATATTATACGCATAATATATAAAATATAATTATAATCCATTAGAGATTTATGGATTTATCGAATGAATGTGACATCGATAAATCGATCGATTATCGATTTTTGCGTACGGACAAACCCCAAACTCCTTTTATATACATATAGATTATATGTGTACGTCATTTAGAAAAGGTACCATCGGGGAGATGGCGCTTAGAATGCTGTGAAATTGGAATGCATAACAAAACAATGTTTAATCGATTGTTTACAAACAAAACATTCTAAGCGCCATCTCCCCGATGGTACCTTTTCTAAATGACGTACACATATATTATATCTTATGTATTATAATATATGTATTATATATATTAAATATATTTCATACTAGCCGCTGCGGGCCGCTTCGAGGCCCAGCGGGTCTTTTTCGACGTGAACTGCGACCTAACCTAATATCGGTGGGTTTATCGATTTATCCATCCATTTATCAATTTATCGATCGATATATCGATTTATCCATTGATTTATCGATTTATCGATCGATTTATCTATTTATCGATTTATCGATCGATTTATCTATTTATCAATCGATTTATCGCTTTATCGATCGGTCTTGCGTACTAACCCTATCAACCCGATCGATAAATCGATAAATAAGACTGATCGATAAATCGCTTTATCGATTGATAAATTGATAAATCGATAAATTGATAAAAATCGATCGAGCCTTGGATAGAGGCACTTTCCCTTTTATCTGTACTGTATAGAAGATATATAATTTTATATTATATATTTCCCGTATGAAAAAGTGATGCAAAAAGTGTATAAAATATTTGCTAAATAAATGCAAAAAATGTATATAAAAAATGTATCATTTGTACAAAAATTTGGACATGCATAATTTGCGCAAATTTTATGCATATTTTTTTTTTCGCCAAAATTTGAATATGCATAATAGTTTTTAGCATAAGAATTTGGATCTGCATCATTTTTGCATATAATTTTTTTAAATTTTAAAGCAGAAAAATTTACAAATATTATGCTTATGGAATTCCTTTTCACATTTTTATGCTTACTTATTTATCCATAAGTATATTGGAAGATTGAAAAAAAAGAAAATCTTTCCGGAGAAAAAATGTAAGCATGGCTGCAGTTCCGATTCCGAATCCGCAGAATCTTGAGTTATTTATGAGCATGATTCAAATTCCGATTCCGAAAGATTGAAAAAAATTTCAGTTTCCAATTCCGATTCCAACTAGCGAATATTTTAACGATGCCAATTCCGATTATGATTTCGATTTAACCGAAATTGATTAATTGTAACAACGGTATTTTCGTCCTTTTTGAGTCAATCTGAATCGAAAATATTTTTTTGGATGTCGATGCCGATGCCGAAGATTCCGAACTGATTTCAGACGCTATTCCGATTCCAATCCCTATTTCTTCAAAAAAATGCACTGATTTTGATTCCGATTTTAATTACTTTTGAAATCGCAGATTCCGATTTCGATTTCGAATCCGAATCCGAATCCGAATAAAAATTAATCGGAATTGCAGCCCTGAAATTAAGCACTTTATACAAAGTTTATGAATTTTTTTATATCTATCCAATTTTTGAGTTATTTATACCACAGAAGAAAAAGTTATATTATAACTTTTTAAATAATATAACTTTTTCTTCTGTGTTTATACATGATTTTTGTACAATTTATGCATCTCTTTTTCGTACCGGATATACGCAAGAATTATTGACTGAAGTAAAAATAAATTATGACAGTGCCACTGTCACCACCATAAGGCAAAAAAAAAAAAAAAATGAGACGTGCCCAATTTTTACAATTAAAAACATTATCTTGCACGGTCCTATATCAGTTATTACTCCACTTTTGGAAGTTTTTTTTTTCCTAACCTCCAGCACTTGTAAAATAATTACGGAGTCACTGTTTTATTTGTAGCAAAAAATTGCGCATCTAAATGTTGATCAAAGTGTGAACTTTGAGACACGATTATTTATATTGTGTATATACCCTTTTATTATAATAATATATGTAATCTCTTGCTACTCTAAATTAACTGCTTTATTGACCATCACTCTTTCGTACTAGAAAAAGATTTATCGATTTAATCTTCCATTAAAGAAAGTTAGTTGACTAAAGGGAATCCTAATTCCACGTTAGAATAACCGCATATTTTAAATATGATCCAGGCGATATAAGCTAATCTCGACTTGAAGAGTTGCAAAAAAATGTTAAATACAAAAAAGTTTCCATTTTACGTGCAAAATAAGATCCTAAAATTGCAACTCACTGGGATGACTTTAAGTGCCGTTTTACCCCTATTTTCAATTAAATTTAATTTTTTTTGTCGCTTGAAGCGATTTTTATGTCATTTTTCGGGTATTCCATAGTTCTTTTTAATATTTAGGACAATTTAAGATCGTTTCGCCGCAGTGTACAAGCTTTAACTACCCAATTAGCATATTTTTACAAATTACCGATTCAAACCATACGTGCAACATCGGATTCTTACCGCCATTTAAATACTTCGTCTGTGTTCCAAAATTACTTCCAAAATTTTTTTTTCCTCGATTCGAATAAACTTTTCGAACAATGTTTTCATGGCGCCGCAATGTTTGTAAATAACAAAATTATTTTCCAAAAAAAAATACGGCAGATAGGGCAAAGCGATGAGCTCATTTTATTTAAAACATTGAAATAAAAGCTTTTAAATCGAACTTTTCTTATTTACAAACACTGCAGCGACATAAAAACATTGTTTGAAATCGGGAAAAAAAAATTTGGAAATAAATTTTCGAACACAGGCCAAGTATTTAAATGGCGGTAAGAATCCGATGTTGCACGTATGGTTTGAATCGGTAATTTATAAAAATATGCTAATTGGGTAGTTAAAGCTTGTACACTGCGGCGAAACGATCTTAAATTGTCCTAAATATTAAAAAGAACTATGGAATACCCGAAAAATGACATAAAAATCGCTTCAAGCGACAAAAAAAATTAAATTTAATTGAAAATAGGGGTAAAACGGCACTTAAAGTCATCCCAGTGAGTTGCAATTTTAGGATCTTATTTTGCACGTAAAATGGAAACTTTTTTGTATTTAACATTTTTTTGCAACTCTTCAAGTCGAGATTAGCTTATATCGCCTGGATCAATATTTGAATGTTTAAATGTTTAATGATTTAAAAAAATCATATCTGCGTTAAATATTTTTTTTATTTTAATTCGGCACCGTGAAACCGAGAACGTGACTAAGTATTGGACTGGATTCCTGTACTTTTCTCAGCTATCCGGTAACATTTAAATAAATAGGGGAGTTAGACCTATGTAAAGCACTAAAAAAATAATGAAAGTAAATAGTAAAAAATTGTTAAATTTTTCTGTAAAAAAAAAAATTCGTTGGAAGAGCGGGAAAAAAGATTGTGACAACAGCACTATAATTCAAAAAATTAATACAGTTTGGTAACACCGATCTGAGAATGAGCCATTTCGGAGCACTGGGGGTCCCCCATAATACTGACGTTTTTTAAATTATCGGAAAAATAACATATGGATATCGATTTATATGTTTTCCGGCACCCTGATTTCAAATCTAACATCGGATTTTACGTAGGAGGCACGTGCACCCCACCCCACCCCCCCAGACAATCAATTTGTTTTAAATTAGCTGTTTCCCGGAAAATGAACTTATCTTTATTTTTTAAAAACCGATTACTTTTCAAGTAATCTTAATAATTAAGAAAATGAAATATTTTATAAGTTAGTTGTCCGCCATCTTTAATTTCATTTTTTTCAAAATTTGGACTTCAGATACAGAATCAGCAGTTCGAAAAATCCCCCAAAATATTTAGTTTCTATTATTTTTAAAGTTATAAACTCCTTTACACAGAAAAAGGTGTGTTAGCCCATAAGCTAAACATAGGTGAAGCATCTTGTTCAATATTGCATAATTGACTGTCCGTCCGTTATTTAGTTGCATTTTTAAGTTCATAAGAATAAAAAGAGCAATAAATAAAGCGTTTACAAAATTCGAATCTAGAAAAGCTGTAGTATTTTAACTAAGGTTTTAATCAACCATCCGCCATCTTTATTTTTATTTTTTTTTTTTTTTTGGTTTTAGCAATCCAAAGAAAATTAAAGCTTTGCAGTGTTGCAAAACTGATGGGTCCGTATAGGGACCATAAATGGGCAGCAAAGGACTAAATGGTCTATGTCCTGTATGATTCTGTGATTTTTTTTGGGAGTCCAACCGACTCCAAATATAAAAAAATCATTTCCAGAATTTCTTAGTTTTGAGTCTTTTGAGGTATTGATTTTTTGGGAAAAAGATTAAAAACTAAAAATAAAAAAAAAATAAAAGATTCGAAAAAGTAAAAGATGGAGCCGAAGAATTTAAGGATTTTTATAGAAAATTTCATACAAATTTCATTTAAACTTTGCGGAAACTTTAAACTTTAAGTTACTTAAAGTTAAACTAAAAGTTAACTTTTTTTTTTTAAAAAAATTAACACACTAAAATATGAGATTCACGTCATCTAAAGAATAAAGAAGTGCACCTTTCACAGATCAAAATTAATGATATTTTTTTGTGTCATTCCCAAGTTATGGAAATGCTCCTTTCGTTTTTTTTTTTTTTTTTTTTTTTTTTTTTTTGAATTTTGAAAAAACTTATAAAATTTAGTTTGGGTTTTTAAAGCTCCAACAATTCAATTCAATTTAATAACGTCTATGTTGAGTAGCTTGGAAAATAAAAAAATCAAATTTCTTCAAAAAAAATAATTCTTTTGTCTTTAAATTATGCTATTACCGCCGTCAAAATTTCCTTTTTGTCGAGGGGGATTTTGTTTTCCGCGTGGCTTTAAGTTGTTTCGGGTAAGTCAGAGTCAAACTTAAAATTTTCAAGATTTTATCAAGTTAGAGTTTTTAAAACAAAAATTCCAGATCTTATTTTTATATTTTTTTCATTTGATTATTTCACTGCAAAATAACTTTTCACTTCATCTGACTTACCCCAACCAATTTTAATCCATTTTGGAATTATTATTATTATTATTTTTTTTTTTTTTACGAAGTTAAGAAATTAAAAGGTTATATCCAAAAAATCGTATCCTCAAAATTTTTTCTTTTGCATTTTTTCACCCCGAAGAAAACGAAAAAATTAATCCAACCTGCATTGGTCACATCACAAAAACCTTAACGGAAACTTTTTTTTTTTTTTTTTAAAGAACGATAACTTACGCGACACGAATCACGAGGATGTTACACTATAAAAGACCGGTATAAGTGTAGATCAACATGTCTGGTGTTGCTTTAGACATTAACTAAAAATAACATAACTTCCCATGATAACGAAAAAAAAAAATGAAGAATTTCTGGAGTAAGAGAAACAGGTTTACAACTGAACAGTATCATCATACATGCTCGATAGGTAATCGAAGTGATGCATTTTACTTCGGTTCAGTAACCTGATATATCCTCCATGGTTCTGTAATTTTTTTTTTTTTTGAGAATTTGAGTGGCTTGTCTGAAGAAATTTAAAAAAAAAATTAATTTTCTGGTTTTGAAATTTTTTTGAGCTACTGATTTTCTGGAAAACGGGTTTTGGGTTTTTGACAAAAAGTAAATGGTAGTTAGTCCCTTTTCACACTAAGAAGGCTGAAGCCTGATCATGAACTTGATTTTTTTTAGAAAAAAATATTTTTATCTTTTGAAAAAATCAGCTTTGCATCGCGAAACGTTTTAAAGAAAAGTTAAAAAAAAAAGTTTCAGATGGTATAATCAGCATTTTTCAGGCGTTTTTTGCTATTCGGGAAAACTCACTTGCGGATCCTGGATTTGTTTTCGAATGGAGAAAGGAAGGAGCCACTGAGTTTTCCGAACTCAGAGTCAGGTTTCGGTTTCTATAAAATGCGGAATCGCGGGAAATGGACATCGCGCTTTCTGAACTCCGAATTTTAAAATCGCTGAATTGGTTTCATAAATTTCGGGGTTCGGAAAAAGAAAACTATGATTATTATTTTTGTCTTTCGGCGATTTTATATATTGAAGTTTTTATAATGTGCGATATTTAAAGTTAGGGTTTTTTTAAATCAGGAATTTTGAACTCCAAGGTTTCTTAATACCAGGTTGACTAAAATTTTTCGAGGTTTGTAACTTATAAAATGTCGAAACCTGCGACAACCATATTTTTTATAAGCAAATCATAATTTTAACCAGCCTTGTTTTAAAAACCGGGAAATTTAAAGTTGTCGATAAAAAAAACCTCGAAATTTAAAAATTTCGATTTCAAAAGCCCCGAATTTTAATATCGCCGATTTAAAAAACCTTGAATTTTAGTATCGTCGATTTAAAAAACCCAGACTAATAATATCACAGATTAAAAAAACCCAAAATTTTAATATCGTCGATTTTAAAAACCCTAAATTTAAATATCGCCGATTTTAAAACCCCAGAATTTTTAATATCGCCGATTGTAAAGACCATGAATCTTAATATCGCCGATTTAAAAAACTTTTGTATCGTCAATTTAAAAAAACCCAGACTAATAATATCGCAAATTAAAAAAACTCCAAATTTAAATATCGCCGACTTTAAAACCCCCGAGTCTTAATATCGCCGATTTAAAAAACCCCGAATTTAAATATCGTGGAAGTTAAAACCCCCGAATTTAAATATCGCCGATTTAAAAAACCCCGAATTTTAATATCGCCGATTTAAAAAAACCCGAATTTTAGTATCGTCGATTTAAAAAACCCAGACTAATAATATCGCAGATTAAAAAAACCCAAAATTTTAATATCGTCGATTTTAAAAACCCAAAATTTTAATATCGTCGATTTTAAAAACCACGAATCTTAATATCGCCGATTTAAAAACCCTAAATTTAAATATTGCCGATTTTAAAACCCCAGAATTTTTAATATCGTCGATGTTAAAAACCCCGAGTCATAATATCGTCGATTTGAAAAACCACGAATTTTAATATCGCCGATTTAAAAAACCCCGAATTTTAGTATCGTCGATTTAAAAAAACCCAGACTAATAATATCGCAACTCCAAATTTAAATATCGCCGATTTTAAAACCCCCGAATTTAAATATCGTCGATGTTAAAAACCCAAAATTTTAATATCGTCGATGGAAAAAACCCAAAATTTTAATATCGTCGATGGAAAAAACCCCAACTTTTGATATCGCCTATATTTTAAAACCCCCGAATTTTAATATGGCCGATTTTAAAAACCCAAAATATAAAATCGCCAAAAGACGGAAAAAATAGTCATTATTTCGTTTTTCGAAACCCCGTTTATGAAACTCGAAATCCAATTCTGCGACTTTTAATTTCGGGGTTCAGAAAACGCGATGTCGCATTTTATAAAACCTTAATCCCGATTCGGGGTTGTATAATGTATATAGATCCAAAGGAAGATAGATCGTGAGCTTAAAACGCTTAAAAATTGGGTTGCGAGCTTTGATGTTGAGTTATATCTGGAGAGTTATATTGGGCTACATCTGAGATGAGTTACATCATATTAGGTTATCGCTTGGGATGAAATCGTAACCTAAATAGAACTATTTTTTGTCAGTTTCAGTGGAAAAAAGTTAGATGCCCTGCTGCATTTGCGACTGGACAAACCGATGACTTTTTTGGACGTCCCGGAGTTGATCGTAAATTATTAGGTTTTTTGATGCAGCTGCTATTTTTCTTGGACATATTTTTTTTTTCTAACACCAATTCTAATGAATCCAACTCAAGGGAATTTTGGCGATGATCATTTGAAAATATAGAATATTCGCAGATCAATTTTGCAAATCGCGTTCGGTTTGGAATTTTTTTTTTCTTTTTTTTTATGAATTAGAAAGGAAAAGTGGAGCAGGGTAAGCGTAAAATTCACGAATGAAAAAAATAAAATAAAATGCCTGAGTTGTTGTGTGTCACATCGCATTCTAACTCATCAAAGCATTCGAAAAAGTCTGCATACGTCGCTGATTTTTTTTTTCTTTCTGAATCTCCGATACGCTTTACTTTCTTTAATCTACTTATATGCCGTATTAATTTGTCGTATAATTAAACACTTGAAAAATTACAAGTTTATGTCAGAAAACATCAATCGATCGTGTCATTAAAAAAAAAAAATCACCGTAACAATCTCACAGGGAGAAAAAAAAATCACTTGCAAAAAGTCTAGCAACTTGTTTTTCACTTTCCCAAACAAACACGAATATTTACGCCGTTTTTTTTTTTTTTTTTTTTTCTAATTCAAACTAGTAGGGAAAAAAATTTATAGTTTTATCACTAATTTTTATAACGTTTAATAAAAACGTCGTGGCATTAATCCTCTTTTTTCAGCGAAGGTAACTTTTTAAACGGAAGTAATCGCGTTAAAAAAATAAATAAAACTTTTAACGATTTTACATGATTTTTTCAATAATAAAAATAACGATATTGGTTCACTCTGTAATTGGCCCTTGTTTAAATTGATATTACCGCAAAAATTGGTTATCATTGTCGAAACACAATACTCGTTTTTATTCACTAAACGGCCGAACTCATGACGGTGATAATAATCATCTTATAGCCGCGACATGACACATGAATTATTATGAAAGGTTAATAAATTTAAATTAAACAATGCGAAAAAAATAGTAATAAAAGTAAGTTATCCGTTTACTTTGTTGTCATTGGTAAGTCTGACAGTGGGATTTTTTTTTTAGTGTTTTGTTATGGTTAATTATTTTAATTTCGGTTATTAACGCGGTTAAAGATGAACCCTTATCGACGGTGAACAATAGCAAAATGTCTGATTGTTATTTTTTTTAATTTATTTTTTCGAACTAATGGTTTTTTTGACGTTTCTTTTGACTCGCCCCCAGGGACTAACATCCATGGCTGCGATACCCATTCTGATTCCGATTCCTACTAATTAACCTTTTGCTGTCGGAAGCCTATTTTTTCCTTAGAAGCGTTAGGGGCGTAGATTCTGTTTGGTCTTTTTCGGCAATATTTTGATATAGTATGATCCATAGAGGCAGTTGGTAAAGCTAAAAAAATATTTGGCCGCCTATGTTTAGCTTATGGAAAAAATTTTTTTTAAATTAAATCTTACAAAAATCGCTCAAAACTAATAGCTGAAGTATAAAATGCAGTAAAATCAAGATAACAAATCTCAGAATCTATATTGATATCAAAATTTATAGCTTATGAAATTTTTTTGTCATATTTCGCTTTTAAAAGTTTAATTTTATCTTAGCTCCATAAGCTAAGTATGGGAGGAATAAATTCGTCATATGATAAACATGTCAGCTCACAATTTTTAATTTTGGCCATATTGCAGTAGTTTGTAACATATCTGTACGTCAGAGCCAAAAAGTTCAATATGCAAATTAAAGATGGCCGTTTTTTATGGGTAAACAACGTTTAGCGGACATCTTTAATTTGCATATTGAACCTTTTGGCTCTGACGTGCAGATATTTATTTGCATTATTATCAAAAATATAATTTTAATGCCATTAATTAATATTCTAATTAAGTAATAATACTCCCATAAGCTAAACATAGGAACTTAATTTTTACTAAAATTTCAAGATATGATTGCTTTGACCTCATACCAACAGAAATAAGTCAATACAGCATCGTTGAATTAATTATTTTACATTAAATCGCTACTGTATCAAATATGATACACCCGCCCGCAAGAGGCTAATATTTTAGATAAACGGTGGTCCAGAAAAAAAATAAGTGGCCAAAACTCATTCCCAAGTGTATGTGAAACTTTGAAAAAAGACGAAAAGTCAAAAGCTTCGATATTTTGTGCAATTAAAAACCTGCTGCCCGTGTCTTAAAATTCAAAATGGCGGACAAAATATGGAAGCCAAAATTTTTAATTATGAATGAAATTTCATGAATGTTTATTTTTTTTGTATTTTTGTGGCTGCTGATTTCAAATCTGGAATAATTATTTTGAAATTCAAGATGGCGGACTTAATATGGCGACAAATGTAAAAAAAAGTTAAAGTTGTTAAATTTTCATTAAAATCTGTACTAAGGGGTTTTCGAGGTCGCTGATCTCGAATCCGCTAATAGTTTTCTAAAATTTTTTTAAAGGACTCAATAAATCGAAAAAAATTAATTTACTCGTTGTATGTTCGAAATTCAGAAAAACGGGTTATAAATTCATCAGCGACCTCGAAAACCCCTTAGCACAAATTTTCATGATAATTTAACCACTTCAACAATAATAATAATATCATAACTTGGATACTCTTAGCGGATTTAAGAGATGCAGGGCCCGCTTAACCCAAATGCAGTTTTTAACACGAGTAATAATCACACGAAAAATAATAAATTGAAAACAATAAATTTAAAATAGTAATAATTAAATTCAAAAAAAAGAGGTTGCAGTAGCTGCGGTTTAGGGCCTTTGGACGGTATGCCAATTCACCCTTCCGAATTGACGATATATAGATACGCCCCACTGTATAACATCAGTTATAATTTTCCTTTTCATTTTACCGGTAAGATGAAGAGTGTCTTCGATCTCCTTGTTGGCTCTCTTAGACCAAATACCTCGAGCACCAACAATGACCGGCATATGTGAATTATTATAATCCGAGAGCGGGTGGATCCCTTTTAGTCGCCTCCTAGGACAGGCAGGGATTACCTCGGGAACATTCTGGGAGAAGCAGGGAGAAGCAGTATAACTGATGTTATACAGTGGGGCGTATCTATATATCGTCAGTTCGGAAGGGTGAATTGGCATACCGTCCAAAGGCCCTAAACCGCAGCTACTGCAACCTCTTTCTTTGAATTTAATTATTACTATTTTAAATTTATTGTTTTCAATTTATTATTTCTTACCTTTCTCCTTTTTTTTTTAAATCTGCACGCTGCTTTCATCAGACAAATTGTGCTTAGGGCATCTGTAGGGGCTGCTGCGCATAATTTTTTGAAAGCATTGCAAGCAAACCTTGCAATGGCAAGGTTGAATCTCTCTTGCCGCAATCCGTATGTATTTGCATAAATCACAAATGGGGCCCAAGGGCAAAGGATGTAAGTTGGTTTTCGTGCATTTACTTCCATTACTTCCACTAGAATCATCTCCCTAGAGTACCGTAGATTGGGGTGAAGTTGAAAAGGTGGGGTGAAGTTGAAAGGCCTGAAAAAGTCATTATCAGCAAAAATTTTGGCATTATGACTATGCAGCGGAAAAGTAGAGAACATTTCTAGTTCACTTCATTGCATTTAGAGATAAGCAGGCGATGCTTAATAGCATTTTTTAGGCCTTTCAACTTCACCCCAGCTTTCAACTTCACCCCAATCTACGGTAGATAATTTGATTAATTTTTTTTTTATTTTTATTTTTTTTTTTACTTTATTTCTGGGCTGCCGGAGAAGGGAGGTGCAGCCAACAAAAACAAAACATCATTATAACAAAAAATCAAGGAAAATAATTTTCTATATTTTCCTGTAATTGGAACAATTTATGGAAAATATATGGCTTTGTATATGTAGAAAAGTTTTTTCTACATTTCTCAGACTACATTTAGCTTCTTAAAAATAATTCTACTAAAAAATTTTTACAACCTAAACCTTTTATTCTCAATTCCATGATCGACTGATCCTTTCTTGTGCAAAAAAATCTCCCTCTGAAATTTTCCTTTATTTCTGAGACAACTAACAAGGTTTACCTTGTTAGTTGTACTGTTTAAGTAATTCCTATAATCCCTGCTAGAGGGAGGGAGTGTCGGTGGTCACCCATCCACTAACTGGCCGTTCACAATGCTGCTTGACTTCATTGATCACGATGCCGCTAGATGAATCGAGTCACCACTCCGACCCCGACGTTTTTTTTATATTAGTCGCCATATTAAGTCCGCCATCTTGAATTTCAAAATAATTATTCCAGATATGAAACCAGCTCCATGTAGGTACTGGTTTTGTGTAGCGCTAATTCTCTTAAAGTCGCACAATTCGGTGCACTCTTACTGAAACCTAACAATTCTTTTCCAAAATTGACTATCACTTTGTTAATCAAATTCTCTTTAACCCTGTCCCCCCATACTTCACAGCCGTATGTTAGAATGGGTCTTGTCATTACCTCAAAAATACGAAGGAGTAGACTGACCAGATATCTCGAAATTTATATACGGCTCTTCTTGCTACCATTAGTGCTTTTGTTGCTTTTGTGACCACTTCTTTCTGATGGTGTTCCCAATTCAGATTTCTTTGGAATATTAGACCTAAATATTGGAATATCGATACCTGCTCTACTTCCTTTCCTTCGTAGTACCATCTTTCCTTACTTGAAACTCGCTTTATAAATTTAGCAATAGCAACAGAAAAGCTTAACGAAGAAAAAAAAGATACAAAAATGCAGCACACAGCGCGATTATTTTTTCACGGGGGCAAAAAACTTTGCCTAGTCCTCTTGGCCATCGGCCTGTGCAAATCACCTTTTGCTCTTATTTTGGTTGACATCTCCATTTCGGATTTAATTTATGTTGATGACATTTTATTTAAAAAAAATATTGAATAAAAAAAAAATGTCGGAGGAATTTTTTTTCGGTAGGATTTAACACTCTCGACTGGTTTGATTTAAAATTAACATACGGAAGCAAGTTGTTGTGATGAAATATCTTTTTTCGGATTATGTAGAGCATTTATTTATTTATTTTTTTTTTTTTAGTTAAAAAATTTCCAATCATGCAAATTTTGCAATGATTAATATACAATTTGTCCGTTTATAAAGTTTTTGCTTTAAAAGGAAAGACAAAAAAAAGAAAAATTACTTTTTAGCTAATCTAAAGCATGGAAATGGATCCGGTGTCTCTTGATATAATAAACATGAGCGTTGATCCTCACCTTAAAAAAAACGTCTGGTCGTTTTTGTTTTTTTTTCTATCATTTCATACTGGATGAGCATAGTCTGAGCATATATTTGACTTATACATGCGATTAAATTACTATGCATTCGATCTGGTTTTTGCTAGCCATGACCTTGATAACGGGTAAGACTTATTAGCAATAATACCCCCGATTTCGGTTTCGATTTACCTTAACATGTTTATAATAATCGAAAAAATTTTGTTGTCCGGCATTCTCTTTTTTTTATAAACTTGATCGACCGGTATGCTCTTCTTATTTTGCACCCTCGGCTATTTTTTTGTGGGTTTTGTTTATCTCGTGCTACTAATTCCGGCTAAATGGTTCTTCCTCTTCCCGTAAGACAAATAGATGCATAAATTATGCAAAATATTGGAAATACATAAAAAATGCATAAATCTATTCTATGCACATATAAAAGTGAATGTGATGTGTCTCGTTGTACGCACAAAAAAAAAAAAAAAAAAAGAAAAAGGAAGGAATTTAGAAAACCTAAGAATGTCGCAGAAGACAAAAAAAATTTTTTTTTCGCGGCAGACGAAAAATAGTTAAGAATTCTAGTTGCCTAAAAAATTAAAATGAAAGTCAAAACTTTTTTTTTTTATTTATTTATTTATTTTTTTTTTTTTTTTTTTTCAAAATTAAAAAAAAATTAAAATAAAAATTTAAAAAAAATCGAAAATTTTGTTGAAAATTTGGCAAAATTTTTTTTCTATCAAAAATGTTACCAAAAAAAATCTTTTTTTTTTTCTATTAAAAATTTTGCCAAAGGATGTGGGTAATTAAGGCCGATTTTTGGGCCCCCTAGAATAAAAAATATGCATCGGGTGTCGGTGCCGGAACCGGAAATGGGAGTTAAGTAAATAATATGGCATCGGCATCGACCCGAGATTTCAGCCGACCGAGTCGAATTCGGGCACCTGTTGGCACCAAGTTTAAAATAAATTACCTAGCACTGGCACCAGCTTCGGCATTGACCTGAGTTTTTAGCCGACCGAGGCTGGCTTCGGCACCTGCATCGGCTTGGGACCCTTCCCAAATTTTTTTATTAATAATACAAAAATTATACATTTTTTTATATACATTTTTTGCTTCTTATCTGGCAAAAATATTTAAATTTTTTTGCATCACTTTGTCGTACTGGTTCCTTCTTTTTTGCGAAAAAAACGAAGAAATAAAATAAAAAAGAACGAAGCTCGATTAGGAACATGTGAAATCAAAGTTCAAAGTGGAACAGAGGTCGTGGATTACGAAAAATGCTAAAAACACACACACGAGAAGAATGCGGTATTTAATTTTTTTTTTTTTTCTTTTTCAAGAAAACAGAGTCGTTTCACATAAACTATTGTGGTGATCATGAATGTATAGGAAATCCTACATTTATATTGTCAACCCTGTGAACTCTGTTACACATACCACCAATTTAAATTCAGTCGCATCACGAATAATATATTTAATTAAGGTTCATCCGGTAAGATTTTTTTTTTTTTTTTTTTTTAAGATCCCCCTCTTCCCTTCTCTGAAAACGGCCGAAACAAATTCAGCCGGATTATCCTTATACTGACCGCTCCTTAATTTCACGGTTAAAGGTCAGGTGTAGTTTTCGGTAGTTCCTCATGCTGAGGGGGGGAATGTGTTTTTTTTTTTTTTTTTTAAAACGGGGACTATGGTCATGTTTAAAGTCGTGTAAATTATAAATAAATTTGATAGGAGGGAAAAAAAGAAGGCGGAAGATTGTATCAGACAATCAATAGATTTTAAGATGAAATTGTAAAACCTGATCTTGAAAGAATGATGGTCTAGTTTTTTTTTTTTTTTTTCTTTTTTTTTTTCTACTGATCGGATTTCGCATAGAAAGTCGTTTTACTAGTTGCATAATTAATAACTAGGAGGAAAGCAACTTGTCCTTGGGAATGTCACGGGTGAGATTCTTTGTACCAAAAAAAAAAAAAAAAGTTTTAATGTTTTTGTTTTTTGCGGTTTTCTTTCAATGAGTGGTTTTTTTCCCCTCGTTTATTTTTGATTTTAGTTTCCGTAGAATGGGGTGAAGTTGAAAGGATGAAAGGAAATTTAAAAAAAAAAAAAAATCTAGGTTTATTTTAGGCACCAAAAATAAAATTTTTTTATTTCATTTCCACCTGAAAGTTGACGGTAGCATTCAAATCTATGTTCTAAATTATCTGTTTGCAGTTTTCCCGAAAGAACATATTAATTTTAACTCCTGGAATTGTTACACAGTAAAAAATATTATGTAAATATGTTAAAAACGGTCTACATAAAGTCTATGTTAAGTTATTATGTTAAAAAATCAACAACACTTGTTTGTAAACAGCAAAAAAATGACAATCGTTAATGGACGCAGAACATTAAACAAAACAATTGTGTTATTTTTCTTAACAAAATATTTATGTAGACCGATTTGGACATACAATTTGTGTCAATTTTAACATAAAATTTTTAACTGTGTAGGGACTTTTGAATAAGGCTATCAACACTTTTACATTTTGTTGTAAAGCAGCGAATATCTATCTTTCATTAAAATCCACATCGGTAAACAAAATGAATTTTCTTCCATCTTTCTAACCAAATTAAGAATTTTCTTAAGAGAAGGCTTCAGATATTTATTTAAATATACCAAAATAAATTTCCCTGGCCTAAAACGTTTTTTTGGAGATACAAATTAAAAATCTGGCTTTGTAGCGAACTTTATATTCATACTGGCATCTTTCTTTCAAAATTTCAGATTCTCAGGTTGTAAAGAAACTCCGGAAAACGTTTTCAAAAATAAATGTCGGGAATATATTTTCCAAAGCGTTTTCCGGAGTTTCTTTACAACCTGAGAATCTGAAATTTTGAAGGAAAGATGCCAGTATCACTATGAAGTTCGCTACGAAGCCAGGTTTCTAATTTGTATCTCCAAAAAAAAGTTCTAAGCCATGGAAATTTATTTTGGTATATTTAAATAAATATACCAAAGGTTGAAGCCTCCTCTTAAAAAAACTCAATTCTTTCATCGTCTAAACTGGTAAATGGTTTAGCATCTTCGTAATTTACTAATTGATAAGTGAGAATAATATCATAAAGGAGAACGAAAGAAGAAAGAACAATAGGTAACTGCAATACTCTTAGTATTTCGTGATGTAGCCGTCACTCAGAATCACCGCCTCAAACCTCGACTTCATTGAATCATATAAATTGTCGAAAAAATTCGTCGTTCGAACAAACCGTCGAAAACTCCTCGAACGTGCCTCACCAAGTTAGGCCTTATGCAATCTAGCCTTCGATGATCCCACTGCCGCACCATCTCGCCCCAAACGTTCTCGATCAAATTAAGATCGGGGCTCTGCGCCTCCCACGACAGGAGAATGATTTGCTCATGGTTTTCAAACCAACTGCGCACAACGTGCGCAGTATGGATGGACGCACGGTCCTGCTGAAAATGGTAATTTTCCTTTTCGGGGTACATTTCCTGCAACGTTGGCAAAACCACTTGGTCTAGGATCTGTGGGGGAAAGATGTTGGAAATAATTTTAGGAATGAGCATGTAGGATGTAGCATTTGCTACATCCTACATGCTCATTATAATTGGATATTGCTAATTATAATTGGATATTGTTTTTAGGACACTCTAAGTAAAAAATTTGATTTTTAGTGCCTAAAATAAACCTAGAATTTTTTTTTTAAATTTCCTTTTAACTTTACCCCATTCTACGGTACTTTATTCGTTTATTTTTTAGTTACTTTCAACATTAGATGCAATTCTTAATAAAATAATTTACATCGATTTTCATGTTTTTCCAGGTGATTCTCTGTTTGAGCCTTTCCAGTGTTTTCGCTTGTCCAAAATGACCAGAGGAAATACACGAATGGAATTAACCGAACCGCATTTCTTAAACTAAGCGGTATTTCGGTTGTCCGTCCTTTTCGGGAATTCTATACCTACAGTTTTTTCTAGTCTTTTAGAATGTAATTCGGCAAATCCGGATTTTCTTCAATTCTTTTAACGAAGTTTTGGAATTCCTGGTCAAAAGAATTGGAGAATTCAAAATCCAGTTGGGGATCTTTTGTGTTGAACAAAAATATTACTCGACTAAAATGACTAGAAAAACTAATAATGAGGCTTAAGTAAATTAAGTATCTAATTTTCGACCCTTCAAACGACGATATCTCCGTCCCGGAAAAAGATATAAAGCTCGGCGAGGTCTCATTTTACAACGGGCTTTCATATGATATGTGACAAGCCTTGATAAAAATTTGAGGGACATGGCTCGATGTAACCTTTAGCCAGGAGTTTCTCTTCTTTGGAGTAAATCTCATTCAATACAGCAGGAGAGTTACGTCGAAAGGATTCCTGAACGGAGGAATGTTAGGGTCTAGGTATATGTGGTAAAAGCGTTTCTTCGGTTTGCCCTTCCATGTTATCGAACTTTTCTTTCCAGGCGGAAAGACTTTTTACGGAGAAAAAAGTTCGGTTCGTGCTACTCAATGTTGAGTTGGGTCCTGTGACATCTAAACATTAGAGTTGATAATACCGAAAATTTAGTAAGTATTACTACGAGTTCGTAATGATTAATAACGTTTAGTAATAATTACCTAATTTTTAGTATTATCAACTCAAGTGTTTAGATGTCACAAGCCCCAACTTAACATTCAGTAGCAGGAACCGAATTTTTTTTTCCTTGTATTCAAAGTTCGAATTCTTTAATTTGTTCGTTGCTTGCTGCCGGAATAGTAAAGTCTTCAGGTTTTACGGTTTCGAACCCTTTGTGTTCTCGCCTGCCCTGAGGCGGAAGAGTGCTTTGAGGATGAGGATGAAGTACTCTTCCCCGAAGAGGTAGATACGGGAAAGGAATGCATTATTTTAATGCATTCTTTTAGGTTTAGACACATTCAATTTTCGGTAATCAATTGCCAGTCGTTTTTTGTTTGTGCTGTAAGGTATTGGTTTTTGGGCTTGGAATTAAAAATAAAATAAAATAAAAAGAGGACGGGAGGGGTATCAGAGGGCTTCGGGGATACTCGACAATTTACGTTATTTCCCAGGCTTTAGATGCAGGTGTCTTCTGGGTTTTCTGAGAAATTCAAGTTCGGACAAGTTTTTGCAGATAAGAACAAAATAATATTATTTCAAAGGGGCCGATCTGATATTTCTTGGAAAAACAAATTTTAAGACGTATTTACAAGGGAGGACGTGGGAACGTAATGAAAGAAGAGTATATCTGATTTAAAAGAAAAAATTAAAATTTTAAAATTTTAAAATTCCTATTTCATTAGGAATAATCTAGCTATTTATTTATAATTTGTTAAATTTTATCGTTGTTAATAGCAAGTTGCTAATTATTAAAATAAAAAAAAAAAAAAAAAATGGGGAAATTTCGGAACTTCAAAAAAATTTTTGGGGCTCAAAAAGTTGAATCGTTACAATGCCTTCCTTGTTCACAACTACTATAACCGAGTTCTAGGGAGAATGAATTAGGTTAATGAATGCATTAGGTTAATGCATTCTTTTCCCGTATCTACCTCTTCGGAGAAGTATACTTCATCCTCATCCTCGAAGCATTCTTCCGTCCCAAAGGCGGAAAAGAACACTAAGGAACACAAAAAATTTTTTTGTCCGCAAAATAAATTTGAAATAATTTTCTCTTATTTAAGCTAAAAACTTTACAAGGAATTAATTAAATTTTGGCCTGTGGTTCATTAATAAAAATCTTTCATTTCATAAAAATTCCATTGATAAAAATTCATTTTTCAAATTGTATGGGCAAAAATTATTTTTTTCCTTTCTTGGGTGGAGAAATGGATGTCGAAGAGCGAGGCCGTTTCGCTGGTTTCGCTGGGGCTTGACAAGGCTTTGGATTTGAAATTTCCAACTCAGATACTTGGATTGTTTGTATACTTTTCTCTTCGAGATATGATGATATTTTGACCCTTTTTGCGTTTAGGAGGTGACCAATTTGGAAATTATCCTTTAAACTCATCTGGATTTTCGACGTTATCGTTTTCTTTTAAACCACTATTCGAGAGTGCTGGCGATACCTCATTAATGTCTTTGTTGTCAATATTTTCTGTTTCAAATGATTTTTTTTTAAAAAAAAGTAAATTCCTAGTACATTTTTCCTAAGCTTTTCCTAACCGTTTCTAAGCTTTTCCTAAGCTTTTCCTTAAGCTTTTCCTAAGCTTTTCCTAATTTTCAATTTTCCTAAAATTTTTTGACTTTTTAAATAAAATTTCTTAAAATGAATAGTTTTCTAATTTTTTGAATCCCTAAAGGCATTCTAGGAATCAGAACATTTTAGGAAAATTAAAAATTAGAAAAAAAAAATAGTCAGGAAAACTATTTTAGGAGCCAAAATTTTTAGAAAAAATGGATTAGGAATTTATTTTTTTTTTTTAGGAAAAATGGATTTAGGAATTTATTATTTCCTTGAAAAATGGATTAGGAATTTATTTTTTCCTGAAAAAATGGATTAGGAATTTTTTTATAGGAAAAATGGATTAGGAATTTATTTATTTATTTATTTATTTTTAGGAAAAATGGTAGGAAATCTTTCCGGGGGGGAATAAAAACCTCGAATTTCAAGAATTCACTGGAAGAATTTCTTATGTTGAATGCATAGCTTAGGATAGTACTTTCTCCGTTTTGGATCACTAAAATTTTTGGGGGTTCACGGCAGTAGTGATTCATGTTATGAATCAGAACTCCCCACTTTTGAAGTACGAAAGAGAGGGAAGAATTCAAAACCGTCATTAATTAATTTTCATTGATTGAGACTACGTTCCGGCAAGAAAGTGTTTAACCCGACCTTTATGCACCGCGTTAGTGACCTTTCCATTTGGTTACCAGTTCTTGACCATTACACTCACACATCCATACATACGCCATATAAAAATGTGACACACTTTAAAGTTTCGATAAATTCGACTTGACACACTTTTTTTACCGTCGGGCATAAAAGCCTCATTTCCTAACTTGTTAAACGAGAACCTCATATATATATTTTTTTTTCGGCTTTTTGAAGAATGACGTATGGGCATTTAAATTCTTTTTTTTTATTTTTTTGAATCATTTATAATAATCATAAATGATTTTTGTCGGTCAATTTAGACAGGAACGAAAGTGAAAAAAAAAATGGATCAGGGACGTTTGTCTTGTTTCGTTGAACATCCTGAAAATCCTTTAAGTACCGTTGCCCAGGTAGGATAATTTTTTTTGTATTAAAATCCCCCTCTTGGTGTTTGTGTGAACCTGACCGTTAAGTTGAATGTCAGGAACGGAATAAAATTGGCGGAATATGATCTCACGCTCGATCGGAGTTACATTATCATCAATGGAAATCGATTGATATCGATCATTTGAAATTGCTCTCTCTCCCTCCCTCTCTCTCGCTCCTCTCCCGTTATTCAGTCTGATGCGATTCCTTTCGGCTCTTTTGCAATTCTCTTCGTGTCAAAATTAAACTTTTCGGATTGGGTTATTTTATCCGACGAGTGTGTTTTTAAGCGTGGAGTTAATTACAATTCGATGGCCTGACCTGTTGACCGCACTCACGTCCACCACTAAAAAAAAAAAAAAAAAAAAAATGGTTTCTGAAGGGTTTTTCTTTTTAGTTTTTTTTTTTACAATCTGATTAAATCCGCACGTTGGTGAGCTTTGACTCTGCGTATGAACGGGAAAACAGCAGGTGGAAGATTCATGCAAGAAAAAAAAAAAAAAGATTTGGAGATCCTTATAACCGAAGAAAATTAATTGTTAAATTAAAATTGCATGACCGATATCAATTAAATACCTGACAGGATGATTTTGGAGAAAAAAAAAATTGTTTGAATTAACGAATCAGAAGTTAAAAATGAACGAGACGGTTTGAGTCACGTCGATTTGTGTGGAAATTGAGGATGTGATGAGGATAAGAAGTTTGTTGCTTATAAAAAAAAAAAAAAAAAAAAAACGTTAGGTGGGTGTATGAATGACCGCGTCACGAAATATTCGATGGCGCGTATGTATTTTTTTTTTTTTTTTTTTGTTGAATTATGGGAAATCGGTGATCGTTTAAATACTGTATTTGGAATTTGATCTTTCCTTCCTGGGAATGAGCCCGGTAGCTGTGTGGCTTACAGGAGACACTGGGAACTTTGTTTCTAGGCAGGATTTCCTTTGGGATATATCCCACGTTTTCCTTTCGCGGATTACAATTTTTAGGAATTTCTTAGTTTTCGGAATAATTTCTTTATTTGTATGTTAAGGTGGCAAAAAAAAAAAAAAAAAGAAAGGTTTTTTTGATCGATTCACCAAATATAATCTACACGGATAAAACACTGTTAGTAATTATTACTATCTTATTAGTAATTACACATCTACCTGAAGCTGAGGATAAATTTTATATATATTATTAGTCATTTTTACCATACTTATTACTTATGGTAAAAATATGGTATTATGGAAATAATCTTATGGAAATTTACCCTCAGCTTGAGGTAGATGTATAATTACTAATGCCACCCCCTAACTTTTTTTATTTGGGAGCGTTTTGACTAATTACACCCCAGGCCTAACTGTTATGCTTGCATATAAATCACTTCAATTACCGGATTCTCAATGACCCTAGATCGGTATTTGCGTTGGACACGATCATCCATCGATTTGTTTTCTTTTATAAATAAGTTTAACTCCGGATCATCAATCTATTTTCTTGTCCCGAAAATCGGACAAGGTAACTTGAGTTGGTGAAAGGATCTCAGAGATCTTATAGGGACCTTGCCATTTGGGTGCGAATTTTTTCGTGATACAACCCGCAGCATTCGATAATATGTGACTTTTTTTCCGTCCGCCATGGTTTCTCTCAATTTTATTGCAAACTCAGAAATCGGTTGATTATGAGACTCAAGAGGGGGAAAAATATCAAGCGTCTCCTACAGCAAGCAATTTTTTTTGCAGTTTTCTTTACTATTATTACTATTACTTGGGAACGTTTAAGTATTACGTAAGACTTTTTTCGAGCTTTCGGACCCCCCCCCCCTCCCTTCGTAAGCATTAGTAAGATTTATTTGAGCCCCCCCCCCCCTATTATATTACGTAAGATTTTTGCGGATCCCCCCCCCCTTTTTTTCAGCGCCAATTTTAAATTGAAATAACATTTTTCTTAAATCTAGATTTATAGTTCATACTCATATCCCTGAAGATGGCTAAAAATGGCACAAAATCTCATCAGAAAACGAATTTTTATTTCTTAAAATTTTTTGAAATAACTTTTCAATTTTATAACATCATGAGGTATCCTAAGTTCACGACCGATGGTTAGAAAGGCAGGCGCGAACCCAGTAGTCTCATTCTTGGATGTGCGCATGGCAAACAAAATGAACGGGAAGTAAACGTTTTTACGCCACCCCATAACTTTTTTTATTTGGGAGCGTTCAAGTGTTACATAAGACCGAAAGGGGGTAGAGGGTACTCGAAATCCTTACGATTTCCTACTTGGGGGAGTTTGGCAAATCTTACGTAAAAATTCCTATTATAGCTTATTGTTCAGCATTTTTTTTTAATTTCAGAAAATTAAGTTGTTTTGATTTTTTTTCGAATGTCTAAAGTAGAAAAATTGAAAAGTTATTTCAAAAAATTTGAAGAAATAAAAATTCGTTTTCTGATGAGATTTTGTGCCATTTTTAGCCATCTTCAGGGATATGAGTATGAACTATAAATCTAGATTTAAGGAAAATGTTATTTCAATTTAAAATTGGCGCTGAAAAAAAGGGGGGAGGGATCCGCGAAAATCTTACGTAATATAATAGGGGGGTTCGAAGCCCGAAAAAATTCTTACGTAATACTTGAACGTTCCCAAGTAATTGTAATAATAATAAAGAAACGGCAAAAAAATTGCTTGCTGTAGGAGACGCTTGATATTTTTTCCCCTTCCAAACGGGCCACTCGGATAAAACGCTCTTAGTAATTATTACTGATAGTAATTCTCTCATAAGTAATTATTCATGCACCTATAGGCTAAGGGTAAATTTTATATATATTATTAGTAATTTTTACCTTACTTATAGTAAAAATTTTTAATAATATATATAAAATTTACCCTCTTAACTTATAGGTAGATGTATAATTACTAATAAGAGAATTACTATTAGTAATAGTTACTAAGAGCGTTTTACCGGTGCACTTCAAAAATTTTTCACATCATGTATTTCCTCCTTCGCCGTTTCCTTCGCCGTGGAGGTGGCGGAAGTTGCTGCCGTCGAGGTGTGGGATTCATTGACGATAAATCCTGCTGGATTTCTCTTTCGGCCTTAGAAAAGAAAAATAAATTTACAAAGTTATCCTGTAACCAGAGCCGATTAATCTGCCGTTGTAGAACTCTGCTGTGAAAAGGGGAATCGACCTATCGCACATGTCTGGGTTGGCCATGTTTGTTTTAAAAGCTAAACATGAACAAACATTGCCATCCCAGAGATGTGCGATAGGTCGGTTCCCCTTTTCACGGAGAATTAAGGTTTTAAAAAAAATTTGTATGTACACAGTAAAAAATTTTATGTAAATATGTTAAAAACGGTCTACATCAAGTCTATGTTACGTTATTGTGTTCAAAAATCAACAAAACTTGCTTGTAAACAACAAAAAAAACGACAATCGTTAATGGACGCAGAACATTAAACAAAACAATTTCGTTAATTTTCTTAACAAAAAATGTATGTAGACCGATTTGGACATATCAGTAAATATATTACACATACAACTGTTGTGTCAATTTTAACATAAAATTTTTTACTATGTACATATAAGAGGAGAAGAAGAAGGGAAGAGAAGAGACAAGATAACATACTTACATAGTTCTCATTTGTTCTACTTGATCCTTTGTTAATCCTATTTGGCCGCATATAGCACTGTAGGTTGCATAATGCAATGGCTCCCCTTCGCCGGATACTGTCGCGTTTCAAACTGCCTCATTTTGAGCGACTTTTGGGAAATTCCGGTGCCTTGCTTTTCCTCTGTTATCCCTTTTGTAACGATTGAAAAATGACAATCGTTCCTTTTTTACTTTTAAATTTAATTTACGCGCCTTGAAATGGTATTTTTGTCGCACAGGCGTACGACGATCGCGTAAGGTTGGCCAACACAAAAATGTTGAAGTCATTTTCCCTCGCCTCGTAGCTTTGATCACCGGTCGTGTGAAATATTTAATTATTTATTTCGTTAAATTCACTTAACTTAATTATTTATGTATTTAATTCTTTTTGTTAAACCGCATTACTTTTATTATTAAAATGAGGTGGTAGGAGATTTATTCTCCCGAGGGAGAGCGGGAGGCGATCCCTTAAAAATGGAGGAATAGCATCTTCTTAACCCGTTTAACGGTAAGAATTGATTTAAGAAAATTGTGAATCGATTTATTAATTGTTACTCTTGATTACGCTTAATTGTTAACGCTTTTGTTATATTTTTATTATCAGGGTTTTAGTTTAGTCCTGGATTTATTTTTTATTATCTCTTGTTCGATGAATATAAGGAAGACTTATACTCCACGTGGTCGTTTTATTTCATCATCCCGTCTAAATCACGAAACGGGAAAACATCCTGTTTCATTTCCATTGTTTTTTTTCTTATCTATAAAGTAGAGTATTCTCATCATTTCGTCCGCAGTAGGTGGAGCCATGTTTAGTCTGAGAAAAGACATGTGTAAGTCTTTGGGTGCAAATTCACTATGGAATGTTGGACCAGCATGTTGGTCCAACATTCCATAGTGAATTTGCAAACTTGGTTATAAAATTAAATCCTGTTTACTGTAAATAAACTCATCAAACTTTTTGAATTTTCTTTTTCGGATTATTTTGCGTATTTTAAAATACGCAAAAACTCAACGCTAATGCCAAAACGTTTATATGTTTCAAAATGTTTCAAAACTTAATCAATTTTTACTGCACGCTTTAAATTGAATTAAATTGACTTTATTTCGAGACATTTTGGAACCAAATAAACTTTTTGCGTCAGCATTGCAGTTTTTGCGGATTTTAAAATACGCACAAGCAAAAGCACACCTTAAAAAATGTGATGAAATTAGAGTCTGTACCTCAGAGCTGGAAAGTTAAATATGCAAAATAAAGATGACCGTTTATTATGGGTAAGCAATTTTGTGCGGCCATCTTCGATTTGCATATATTACTTCTGGCTCTGAGGTACAAACATCGATTTATTTTGGCGGGCCTGTTTGAATAAATTTGAAAAATCGTTATTGAATTAAAATCAGATAAAATGATTTAGGAAATTTTTACTTATATTAATGCTCGTACAACGTGCAAAACTCCACTACTGTCGGACTTTTATTCCAGTTCATACCGCAGTCATGAGGAGGAGGCTGCATTCCTTTCTTTATGTACCGCGCGTGAATCACATAATAAACCAAAACCAGGTATAATTCACAAAAGATATCTAAGTTTTGATTGTAAAAGATATCTACACCTATACTATCTATACCTGAAGACCACACGGGAAGAACGATCAGATTCCATTTCGAGGAAAACCGACAAGTAGTGTTCGATTTTCGCTGAAATGTCTTTCATTTAAACTTGTTTTGAAAAAACAGAAGCAGAATAAAAATGCAGAAGTAAAAAATGGCTATGTTTACGAAAAATTAACGTCCAAAATAAACGAACCCATACCCCCATGACTGATTTATGAAAATAAAATAAATTATAATGGATTTCTTTGAAGAAAATGATGACGAAGATAATCTAGGTATTTTAAATGAATTTGGGGTATCAGTAAAGTTTCATTGCGTAAGGCTAGACTAGGTTAGGTTACCACTGACCGATACTATATCAATCTTATGATACATTATAAAGTGTTAGCTAGAAACTTTCGTTAGCTTTTGTTGGAAATTCAAATGCAGTTTTTCAATATTTTAGAGGCATAGTTTTTTAGAAGTTAAAATAACAATTTTATGATAAGGCTATGCGATGTTTACTAGGCAGGGCCTCCTCTTCCTGTACCCCAGTTCGATGTCTCGGACCTCGCTGTCGGTTTTGATTGCTTGCGACTTAATTGTTCGGTTTGTAAGCTTCTTACAAAGCTTTAATTATCGTTTTAGTTGGAAGTACAAGAAAAAGAAAATTGCACGGACGTATGTCTGACGTCATGAAAAAAATTAGACTTTCTACGCATCCACATATCAGTGCAAAAAGCAAAAAGCTAAAAGAGGTTCAATAACATTAAACTAAAAAAAAAAAAAACTTGACGAATAACTGCTATGACACTGACTCATGTACGATTTTATCTGCATTAAATAAACCAGGGGAAATTACAACATGATATAGGCAATCTAATCGTCAAAAAGAAAAAAGTTTTGGTCCGAGCCAAAAAATGTAAACAAACAGCAATACAAACAGCCATTTTCCTTTTCTGCATTTTCATTCTGCTCCTTTTTTTTATAAAAAGTTTTGAAGGGAGACATTTCAGCGAAAATCGAACACTACTTGTCGGTTTTCCTCGAAATGGAATCTGATCGTTCTTCCCGTGTGGTCTTCACCTATCTACGCCAATATTTACATCTTCGCTTACTCGGATGTAATATAATTCTGTACCTCAGTGCAGAACCAAGCCAAACCTATTCAAAGGTTGCAACTTTTTATTTCAAACGCGATTTTAAAAAGCATATACAAGCGTTGCAAGCTTGTTAAGTCGCAAATCTTCTGCGAGTTAACTTTTCTGCTTTGTTAACAAAATAGACTTGCTAGCAAAAGGGATAAAATCAGCTCTGCCAACTGTTGAGCCTGTATACCGGGTAAAGCCGGGTAAACTGTAATAAGGTAAAGCCGGGTTTGAAATAAGAAGTTGCAAACATTAATTGGACTAGGTTTAGTTCTGCACTGAGGCACAGAATTGTGTATACCAATTCTCGCATATAGTAATCCCGATAGTAACGTCCTTACTTAACGCCTTCAGTTTTGAAATCACCAAAATTATTGTTCCTCTTACCCAGGCATAATGTAATCTTAAGAGAAGGCTTCAGATATTTATTTAAATATACCAAAATAAATTTCCCTGGCCTAAAACTTTTTTTTGGAGATACAAATTAAAAATCTGGCTTCGTAGCGAACTTTATATTCATACTGGCATCTTTCTTTCAAAATTTCAGATTCTCGGGTTGTAAAGAAACTCCGGAAAACGTTTTCAAAAATAAATGTCGGGAATATATTTTCCAAAGCGTCTTCCGGAGTTTCTTTACAACCTGAGAATCTGAAATTTTGAAGGGAAGATGCCAGTATCACTATGAAGTTTTCTAATTTGTATCTCCAAAAAAAAGTCCTAAGCCATGGAAATTTATTTTGGTATATTTAAATAAATATCTGAAGCCTCCTCTTAATGCCCAATAGCCCCTTATTGCTTCATCATCGCCTTCAACGTTTTATCTTGAATTACTTTCGAACGACTTAATTTCTTACAAGCCACAACCACTACCAATTCCTTTTCTTTTTTTAAGTCCGGATCATAAATTTTTTTCTTAAATTTTCTACGGGACCCGGACTTTTTCTTCTTTGGGAGGGGGAATATGATGTTTACAAAGAGGGATAAACTTGAAAACGTTAAACCAGTAAAAGTCTTACCTGTAAAAAAATTGTAGGTCAAACCCGCTGTTTGACGGCTGATTAAGGATCTTTGTAGTAAAATATCAGACTCCATTTCGTTCGAACTCTTATACCAGTTTGCACATTGTAATGTGTAATATAAGTATGTACCTCAGTGCAGAACTAGACCAAGTCCATTCAAAGATTGCAACTTCTTACTTCAAACGTGACTTTACAAGAGTTGCGAACTCAAAATTATGTCTTCTGCGAGTTAACTTTTCTGCTTTGTTAACCAAATAAACTTGCTAGCAGAAGGCATAAAATTAGCTCTGCCAACTTTTGAGCCTGTATGCCTTTTGTAAGGTCGGATTTGAAATTAGAAGTTGCAATCATTGAATGGACTCGGTCTAGTTCTGCACTGAGGCACAGAATTGAATATACCAATTCTCATATACAGCAATTTCGATTACAACGTCCTTACTCAACGCCTTCAATGCTGAAAAATCAACATTATTGGTCTTGTTGGTTAGATATAATGTAATCGTAATGCCCAATAGCCCCTTATTACTTCATCATTTCCTTCCAACGAGTTCCGATCGGTATTTTCTTTGAACGGCTCAATTTCTTAGATCGTGTCTTCACATCCGATCGTAATAGTGAAACGTCACCGTTCGCTATTGTCAATGGTCACCAAAGTACCGGAAACTGAATGCAAGCCAACATCAAAAATACATGTAACTATATAGAAGCAACTGAGTTCAGTTTCCGGTACTTTGGTGACCATTAACAATAACGAACGGTAACATTTCACTATTGGGATCGGATGTGAAGACACGACCTTAAATGCGACGGTCACTACCAATTCCTTTTCGCTTTTTAGCTCCGGTTCATAGATTTTCTTCTTATATTTTCCATGGGAGCCAGACTTTTTTTCTTCTTGGGGAAGGAGGGGGGGAGAATCCCACGGTTACGAGATACCAAATAAATTGGAAGAACGTAATTTCAACCGTTCTGGAGAGAAAAAAAAATTGAACCCGACCCCTAACGAGTGATGATGCTGATGAACCATTGCACCAATGGACAAAGGTCCACCAGAAACGGACGTGTCCTTCCTGGCTGTTTTTTCTTGGAATAGTCAGTGCCAACCAAGTGATCTTTGCAATATCGACTGCTTCAAAGAACAAGTTCCTTTTTTTTTTTTTTTTGAAAAGTACAAAAACTATCTTTTTTTGTAACTACCTATAAACGACCTATTTAGATCGTAATTGCTACACAGGATAGATCGTTTTTGCATTGACAGAAAAAAGTTATGGAGATTTTCAACTGTCCGAAAAAAGATAGGGATTTTTTTGTACTGTTCCAAAAAAAAAAAAAAAAAAAAAAAGGGACTTGTTCTTTAGAGCAGTCGATATATCAGCATGAAATTCTGAAAAGTTTTAAAGGTTTTAAAACAACCACTACCAATTCCTTTTCTTTTTTTACGTCCGGGTCATAAATTGTTTTCGTAAATTTTCCATGGGACCCGGAATTTTTCTTCTTTGGGGGGGAAAATCCAATTACAATCAAATAAATTATAAATTTGGCAAAACTTAATGGTAGCATTCTGGAGAGAAAAAAAAGCTACTATGAAGGGACTGGATACTTCTCCATATTCGTAGTTCCTTAAGTGCCCTTTGTGAAGAGGTGTTACTATATCGCGAAAATCGCTATAAGCTAGAGTTGTTAGGCCTATAAAGAGTTTTTACTGTTGTCATTGGTGAAATGAAGAAAAATGGAGTGAGGATTAGGGTGGTTCTTATTTTGCAAAGTTTGGATTTTCGGAGGTGCCACCCCCAAACTTTTTTTATTTGCATGAGATACGTTTCCCTGAATTTGTTCAAATTTATTACTCAAAGGGAAATAAATGGTGCTTCTTCTGTCCGGTATCCCGTTCGGTTTTTGAGCAAGAGGCCAAAATAAGACGAAAAAATCGAGAAAAGTGATAAAACGAACTAAGTCCTCAGTTTTCGTTGCTTTTTGGCTTCTGTCTCATAAACTGGACCAGATACGAAAAACTGTTTTCAAATTCGAAATCTACGCAAAATTTCCGATAGGAATGGAGTGTTTTCTTTTTTACACAAAAAATAAATATCAATTTTTTGGTTTTTATGGGATTTTTTCGGACTAAAGCTCGTTGAGGCACGCTTTTCCGTCGAGTAAAAAATTTGAAAAAATTTAGGGAAACTTATTGTCATATAAATAAAAAAAGTGACACCTCCGAAAATCCAAACTTTGCAAAATAAGAACCACCCTAGAGAATATCGAGTAAAGCATTTTGTGGAGTAACGCCGTAGAAATATTCAAATAGGCAACTTGTACGACATGCATGTAGCGTAAGTTTCCACTGCAATATTCAAGGCTTTTTGTTGTTTTAAGAAAAATTCTAAAAAAAAACTTTGTTTCTAGTGACAAAGTTGATCTGCATTTTTTAGTATCTTGACAAGGCTGGGCCGGGGGGGAACTGACGCCCCGAACACCGAGAGTTTTTACGGTGGGCCTGTTGAGCTGGAAAATATTATAAATGCAAAAATTTGATGACTGTAACAGTCGATAAACAGAAAAAAATAATTTAAACAATTTAAAACGAAACAAGTTGTAACTTGTTAGGATAAAAAAATTAAAACAATTACAACAATAATCAATGCTACATTTTGCAATGAGTGAGATGTTCATGCATAAAAAATTATGCATATTCAAATTTTTCTGCTATGCATAAACTTTGCAAAATTTACGCATGCCAAAATTTTTGTATAAATGATACAAAAATTATACATTTTTTATATAAACCTTTTGCTTTATTTTGCAAAAATTTATCCTATTTTTGCATCACTTTTTCGTACTTCTTTTAAATTGAGTTAGCAATATTCGGTTAAATTGAAGAGGATTTTCCAATTGGACAAAACAACTCCGGCCCTGCAGTCTAAAAAAAATCGATAAAACTCTTATCAGTCCGCTAAATATTAAAGATTCGGATTTCGCATTCGATTCCGATACATTGTCATCATCATAATATGAAAAACTTTCGCATAAATAAAACGTTAAAACCGTTACAACTTTTGCAACTGAAAAATAAAATGAAAAAAAAAAAGTCTAAAAAGAGGGAGGGGAAAAAAGTAATCAGTTAATAAAAATGAGACATTCTTTCAGAAATAATATTAAAGGAAAATTCCGGGTAATTATAATTGAATGGCGCTTGCGTGGCAGGAGACCCAGAGGTGCGATTAGTGAGCTAATGCTCCACTTCACTGTTAATGACGTCAAGGAGGGAACCCACCCCTCAAACAACCTCCCATTTTCATTACAAAGGGGCTGTTTTCAACGTGCTCATGTCACTCGATTCGAACCTCGGATCAAATTCCGGAAATGTCCTCACGTACGGATAATACGTTACCTTTTCGTCTTTTCCGGATTTTCGTTCGAAAATATCCGATCGAGACTTCGGTAAATTTTGTTAAAAAAAAATAAAAAAATAAAACAAAGGACGATTCTGAGAAAAATAATAATAAATCAATTATTCGTTGGAAAATGTTTGGGTCGTTAATTTCATTATCACATGAAGGGGGGGGGGGGTGAAAAAACGATTCGGGAAATTCAAATGGCTCGGATATGAAAATGTAACGAGACTCGTTTAAAAAGGCCTTTGTTCATAGTCCCAGAGCGTCCATTAATCTAAAGTTTACGAGAAACATTTTAATTAACAGTCTAACTGCCCTAATAGCTCCCCAAGCTCCACTTTAATCCCGACCATTGCTAATTAGAGAGAACACCAACTACAAGATGGCTGCAAAGTTCAAATACCCATCTCTATATTCTATGTCAGATTTCAACACTCGCATTATTATTTTTAATTTTTTTTTTGCTTTTTTCGCAAATGAACATTCGGGTTGCTGCTTTTCCGTCAGAAAACAAGTTTTCGAGGAAACTCGGAGGAAAAGTCGACATTCCACGTTGAGCAGGGATTTGAAGTTGAAAAAAAAAAATGTCGCAAACGAAGAAGGAGGTTTTTTTTTTTTTTAAATTTGGTTTAAACGAGGAGATGTTTAGTCCTAAAGCTGCGAAAAACGTTGCATTAATTTTAGGCGTAAATTCACGATTGACATGTCCAAACATGATATGATTTTGTAAAAGACTTAATTTTATCTCGAAATTGTTTGCTGTTTACCGTACACTTAACTGTGTATCGGTTGTTTTATAGAGAAATGCGAAGTTGTGAGTTTTACTTCTCTTTTTTTTTTCTCCACCTTCTTTATTTGAATTTGTTGTTATTCTCAAGCTGTGTAGGTAACTGAGATTATACAAACCCAAAAAATTTTAAATGAATTAAAAATACTTCTTCCTCTGTCACAAGATACGATTTTATTGTTGTTAGATAAAGCGATGCATTTCGTTCCTCTTATGAACCATCTTTAGGCTGAAAAATGCACAATACATTCATTAAACAACTTCAAAAACAATATGCGAAAAATAGCGTGGCAGACTTAACCCTACTTGGACGTATCAATCAACAGCGATAAAATATTTTACATTTTTGTATATCAGAGCCATAATATTATATTTTCCAAAATAAAAATAAAGAAGATTGTTATTTGTGATTAATGGCGAAGGCAGACGCTAAACTCATCCGCCAGGGTCGCTAGTGAGTGTCGTCTGCTACATAGACATATATACTAGACCGGGCATCCTAATGAGAGCAGTCTCCCTAGGATGTCATTTGTTTTTTTTAAAATCTGGGGGAAAACAGAACGACAATATGGCTACAGTGGTAAACAAAAAATTTATTGATATACCGTAATGTGTAAAAAATTGCAAACAATTACTTCTTTTATTTCAAAAATAGTAAAAGACAACGTTTTATATATAAAAGAATTTAAAATGTGAAATTAATTTACAAATCAATTTTCTATTGTTTACCTACTGTACGCTATTTTACCGTTGTTTTCCCCTAGATTTAAAAGAAATAAAAGACATGTTAGGGAAGCTCTTTTGTACAGGATGCTCGGTCTAGTATATATGTCTATGATGTCGTCTGCTATAACGGTTATTACTGTTGTTGTCCAATCAGTTTTAAAGTAAACAAAGCTCGTATTGAACGACAACAATGCGACCGTTATGATCACTAGCGACCCGTATAGACAGATCCGGAAACTCCTATCCCTTATACATCGGAGACCATGTTTCGCTTAACTACGCAAAAATTAGTTCTTCCTTTCTACCACCGTGAGCGCTACTTGTATTAGACACTTTTTGATTTTGTCGTTGAGATTTTTAAACAAAGATGGCGTCGACTTTCTCTTATTGTAACGCGAGATTTAATTATCTAAGCGCTACTCTCATCAGTTTGCTACGAACAATAGCAATGCTTTTACACCGCCAATATGTCTTTTATTTTCCGCAATTTCTTTTGTTTATTTTGATTCGATCAGCGTTGTCTGCCTTTACTTGTGATTTCTGTTCTGTAACTTTTTCCAAAAAATTTAATATTGTGCGACATTTACAATCGAAACATAAAACAATTGAAGAGCAAGCGGGAAAAAGGATCAGAGTCCATGTTTTTGTTTTGAATCCTTTGACAAAAGCTAAATATAACACTTAAGTGTAAACATAAACAATGGACTCTGATCCTTTTTCCCGCTTACTCTTCAATTGATGTACCGGTGACCACAAGAGACCACAAGAGTCCCAGTAGGAGTCCCAACTTTAACGGTTTAGTGATGGACGACAAGACAAGAGCTTGACCGAGGACTTGTCTCGGCTTGTCTTGTTCTCATTTTTCGTCCATCACTAGACATGTTGCGGCTCTCAAGATCGCAGCGCCGCCAGTGGCCCATTTTTGAACTAATTTTGCGTAGTTAAGCGGGACATGAACGCACAGGAAGTTTACGGATCTGTCTATACGTCCGTGACCCTGGCGGATGTGTTTTCCGTCTGCCTTCGTCATTAAATGTTAAAAACTCATCCTTTTTAGGCCAAAAATTTGATTTTGCTACCCAACTCTTTAAAGTTGGATATCTCTGGAATCTTAAAAGGATCTTCCTCCCTCACACACACACACACACACACACCTGGCTTTTACAGGACCTGGAGCCCTATCGCCGCGCTATAAACCTTCTTCCAATCGGGCCTCCTTTGGCAGGCAACTCGCCAGTCGGGCGCTCCCAACCTTCTCGCATCTGCCGCCACGTTATCTTCCCACCTGATCCGTGGTCTTCCTTGAGGTCTGGGACTCGTCGGTCTGCCCTCCAGGACCTGCCGGATATATCTTGACGGAGGTGCGCGAGCGACATGTCCCGCCCACTTGAGCCTTCGGGACTTAATCACACTAGTGATTAAAGGTTGCCCAGTGAGCCTTCGGATCTCGTCATTTGAACGCATGCGCACCCTGCCAGTAATTGGATCCCTTCTAGGGCCTAGAATTCGGCGTAAGACCTTATTTTCGAATACCAGCAACCTCTCTTGAGCGCGGACGGTAAGACTCCAAGTGTCACAGCCGTACGTGACTACAGGGCGGATTATGGCATTATAAATGCGGAGTTTCGCTCGTCTAGATAAAACCCTACTACGAAGGAGATGGCCTAGCGCAAAAAGACAACGATTGCCACTCTGAATCCTCGCCGCGACCTCAAAATTAATGTCATTGTCGCTGGTGACATACGACCCTAGGTACCGAAATTCGGTAACGTTCTTGAACCTAAGGTTTTCCACCTCCAGAGGTTCATCGTGCCGTCTCTGTCTGTCTTTCTCATTGACCATAACAAGGTACTCAGTTTTCTCCTCATTCGCTTCGAGCCCAACCCTACGAGCAGTAATTAGCAACTCTCCACACAGCCTTCGAACATCGTCACGGGTTTCCCCTAATAAATCGATGTCATCAGCATAATCCAGATCTTTAATGAGTCCGCCTACATTTACTCCCCCAGGGACGTTCTCCAGGCACCGTACGACTTTCTCTAGGACTAGGTTGAAAAGGACAGGCGAAAGCCCATCGCCTTGCCTAAGTCCGGTGTTAACATCGAAGGCATCACTCAAAACCCCTTTCGAAACGACCCTAGACCTCACCCCGCTCAGACACACCGCCGTCATCCGTATTATCTTCCTCGAAAACCCAAATTCGGCCATGATGTTAAAAAGACCTTCCCTGTGAATACTATCATAGGCTTTCTTGAAGTCGACAAACAAATTATGGACCTCGCTGTCATGCTCGCGCTTCTTTTCCAAAATTTGTCGTAACGTGAAAATCTGGTCGATTGTGCTGCGGTTCGGCCTAAAGCCACACTGATGTTCCCCAATGACTTCTTCTGCCAGTGGTAAAATGCGCTGCAGAAGAATACTCGATAACACCTTGTATGCTGTGCAGAGCAACGAGATGCCTCGGTAGGTTAGGCCTTTTTTATGAAGAGGGATGATCAGAGCCTCTTTCCATTGGTCGGGCAGTTCTTCGGCCTCCCATATTTTCGAAATGAGTTTGTGCAACACTTCGCAGGTCGCCTCCCCTCCATGCTTCCACAGTTCTCCGGGAATTTCATCCGCTCCACTTGCCTTCCTCTGCTTCAGCTTCTCCACAGCATCCTTCACTTCCTGGAGAGAAATGGGAGGATCCTCGGCTGGGCCGTCTATTGGCTGTACATGGGGCAGAGGGTTAGCAGGTAGAGGGACGTTCAATAGTTCTTCAAAATACTCCTTCCAACGATCAAGTATTCGATGCGGGTCGGTAAGAAGTTTTCCGTTCGAGGACCTTATGATCCCCGTGCTGGGTTGGAACCCTCTCCTAAAGTTTTTCACTCGTTGAAAAAACTTTCGGCTGTTTTTTGCCGTACTTTCGGCCTCAAGTTCCTCCACCAGGCCCCTTTCATACTGCTTTTTCTTCGCCTTCAGCAGATTTCGGGTAACTCGTTGTTGAATCTCATACCCTAGCTGCTGAATCCAACATTCGGCGTACTGAAGGGCTAGTAGCCTCGCTTTAGCGCGTTTCTCTACTGCCCTTTCGCAGTCCTCATCGAACCATGGTTTAGCTCGACGCAGTTTCTGGTGTCCGAGTACTTCTGCTGCTGTATCTTTCGTGACATCCCTTACTTTCTCCCAGCACGTGTTGGTATCTTTCGTATCCAAGTCCAGGGCGTCGAAACGATTCCTTAGTTCGAGTTGGAATCTGGTGACAACTTCCTTTTTTTCTAGCTTCTGGGTATCAAAACGCCGTACTGCTTGACGCCGCCTTTCCACTTTACTTGAGATACGCATTGCCATATTGCATGATACCAACATATGATCTGAGTCCGTATCAGCACCCCTCCACGATCGCACATCCTGCACCATACTTCCATGTCGACGGTCTATCAATACGTGATCAATCTGATTGATAGTTTTACCGTCCGGCGATCTCCAGGTCCCTTTGTGAATATCACGGTGGGGGAACATGGTAGATTTTACCGACATGTTTCTCGAAGCGGCAAAATTTGCTATTCGTAGGCCGTTGTCGTTGGATTCCTGATGCAAGCTGTGACGACCTATGAAAGGGAGCAGTCCCTCCTCTCGACCTATCTTGGCATTACAATCCCCAAGAACGATTTTTACATCGTCGGGCGGGCAGCGATCATAAATCGTGTCTAGTGACTCATAAAACTCGTCCTTCGTAGCGTCACTTTTCTCCTCAGTTGGTGCATGGATGTTAATAAAAGAAAGGTTGAACCATCGCCCCCTAACGCGTAACACACACATCCGTTCGTTAACGGCCTGAAAGTCGATCACACTCTGCAGCAACTCATCCGCCACAGCGAAACCGACTCCAAAGCTGTGTCTGGTGGGATGACAACTCCAAAAGAAGGTGAAACCGCCAGAGGACAGATGGTCCGCCCCTACCAATCGCGTCTCCTGCAATGCCGCGATCTGGATGCCATACCTCTTCAGCACGGATATGAGGTTAGCCAGGCCCCCCGGCTTATACAGGCTCCGTGTGTTGAGGGTTCCAATTTTCAGTTGACCATTCCTTTGCCTAAGTCGTCTAAGTTGAGTCCGTCCGGTTTTATTCTTATAGCGTAACGTAACAAATAGTAGTTTCGGGTTGTGCCGGTTGTTAGCCCACAGCAACCCTAGCTGGACGGGGGGGCTGCCCCCTTACGGCTATCCAAGCTAGCCCACCTCCCTGATTGCCCTCTTCCGTTGGCTACACAACGCATACCCATTATGCGCCATGTATTTCCGGGGACCACGACGTGGACGTGGAAGTAGGGATTGTCGGTAAAGACTCAAGTGAATAGCGGGATGAAAGGCATTGCCTCTCAAACCCGATGCCAAACCAACCTTTGACCCCCATCTTCCTCCCTAAACTACAAAATCTTGTATTTTAGTAATCCTATAAGTAAATTCCGTGTAGCACGATTTACTGCGTTGATTTCAACCAAAACGAAGTATTTTACGTAGGTCGTTTTTAAAGACCCGACACGGTGGTCAACAAGCCAATTATTAATCGACTAAAATGTCGAAAAAAACGACTTCACAGTAAGGTAAGGAATCAAAAGGGAGTTTAAAATATGAGGAAATTAAAATCCCCCCCTGATCGTTTTGGGGCCCCCATAAGGCCCCCCCAGAAGCTCCGAATTTTTTTCCAGTCGTGTTGTATATCACATGAAAGCCCGTTGTAAATGCTATCGAATGAGACCTTAAAGAGACTTCTACCTCTTATGGTATTTTTTCGTGTTTCAAACAACATTTCAGAATAATATTATAAAAATATTCTCAAATATTTCCAAGATGTTGTGGAAATGAAAATATTTCAGTAGCAACATTTTTACAACATTTTTACAATGTTTTTTTTTTTTTCATTTTCCCCATGCTTTTTTTTTTATATAAAAAAAAAGCTTTAAAAAATTAAAAAGACATTTAAAAATATTCACGAAGCGGTTTACAAATTCTAAAAAATAAAAACCGAAACGAACCTAAATGACTGCGCATGCGAAACGTGAGGTTCGAAGTGATAGGTTTAGCGAAAAGTGAGATCCGAATTATCCGAATTTTTGACAAGGAGTAAAACAGTAAGTATATGTGTACGTCATTTAGAAAAGGTACCATCGGAGGTTTGGGGCATAGCTTGTTTTGGAATTTGACTTAAAATTTGCCGTCTTTTTTTCTTTGTTTTTGTTTTGGAAAAATAAAAACAAAAATGGATGACTTCCAACTATTTCATAACCTAGAATTTTTAAGTGATTAAGAATATTTTAATAATGAAATAAGAATAAGAGATTATGAAGACATTCTTTGCCCCCGACCAAATACCCCACCAATTGAAGAATCTACAATAAACCAAAACAAAATTGAAGAAAACCCTGTAGAGCTCCCCGAAAAAGATGCTGTTATACAATTGGAAGTGCCTAGCAAAAAGAGGAAGCAAATTCACTGTAGCTTTTGCAAAAAACCGGGGCATAAAAACGCGGTCTATAATGGAATTTTTAAATGTCCAAAGAGGCAATCTGAGGAAAATAAAGTTTAATTATTAATAAAAGAATAATCGTAATAAGGTTATGTTGTAATTTTTTTTGAACCGTAAACAAAACTTTGCGTTCGAATTTTTTTATTTCGAAAAGACTATCGGGGTGAAGTTTGTTTCCAAAACAAATCATACGCCAAACCTCCGATGGTACCTTTTCTAAACGACGTACACATATTTTGTTTACTTAAAAAATTTTTAAAACTTTGCGTAAACATTTTTTTAAAGGCGGGACTAGAAAAACTGAAAAACAAGCAGTTTAAAAAAACATGTAGTTAACCAATTTAAAAGAACAACACAAACGTCATTGCCGCAAATTACAACAAAAAAATTTAAAAATCCGCTGATATTGCCAATTACTTCACTGAAAATTGAGGGGTCAACTTTGCCCCTTTTAAATGGCATCTACATAACTATAAGAGGTAGAAGTCTCTGTAAGGTCTCATTCGACAGCATTTACAACAGGTTTTCATATGATATACAACACGACCGGAAAAAAATTCGGGATTTCTGATGGGGCCTTATGGGGCCCCAAAACGATCAGAGGGGATTTTAATTTTATCATATTTTAAACTCCCTTTTGATTCCTTACCTTACTGTGAAGTCCATTTTTCCCGACATTTTAGTCGATTAATAATTGGCTTGTTGACCACCGTGGACAACTGAAACAACACATGATGTTGATCGACTGATTTTGAAACACATTAATGTAAAGCTCCATCACATATAAAACCATTAACATTTCTGAAACACGAAACAGACATGATGTAGTCCTTCTGCTTCCAAATAAAATCATTGTTGCTGCAATGAAAGTCGAACACTATATATAAAGCTACTCCTAATATTGGCTGATACTGCAACAGGTATCAAAGTAATACACCTAAAAAAATTTTTTTCATTGAAATTAATGAAACTGAAATTAGGCAAGGCACTTTTTTTCATCCTTAACTGAAATACCTGGTTATAAAGCTGAGGCAGCAAATAATGTTCATGATCGGTCAATAAAGTAAATCCAGTGTTAAATCCAGGCAGTCTTTCGGGGTACTGCTCGATGAAAATTCCTATATAATTGGATTTAATTGGTTTTAACTCCGTTATTATTTAATTTGTATTCGGAGATGATCCTCTCGGAAGCTTTAGACGGCCTAAATCTAGGAATCGTGATCAACGGCGAAGAAATCAACAATTTGCGTTATGCAGACGACACGGTCTTACCGACAGGCAGTGCAGAAGATCTGCAAACTTTGCTCGATCATGTTAACGAAATGAGCAATCGGTACGGCTTAACCATAAATTCGCGAAAAACAAAGTTTATGGTTGTCAGCAGGGAAAATGTTGACGTGAGAATCTTTATCGCCGGAAAGGAAATTGAACGGGTCCACTCGTATAAATATCTTGGGTGCTGCGTAAATGATTCTTGGGATTGTAACCAGGAAGTCCGAGCACGTATTGAGCAAGCCAGAGGAACTTTCTTCAAAATGAGGAACTGTTGTGCAATCGCAACTTGAGTCTCCAAACAAGGGTCCGTATCGTCCGATGTACGTTTTTCCCGTGCTCTATATGGACACGAGGGATGGACTTTAACTAGGGCGTTGGAAAAGAAGTTGGAGGCTTTTGAGATGTGGGTATACCGTCGAATGCTTAAAATCTCTGGACTGACAGGGTGAGAAACACTGACGTCTTGGCTCGTATGGGAAAGGAGTTGGAAGTGCTGTACGAGATCAAGCGTCGGAAGCTCGATTATTTCGGCCATGTGATTCGAAATGAAAAGTACCGCCTCCTTCAGCTTGTGATGGAGGGAAAAATCGAGGGTAAGCGCAAGCAAGGCCGTAGGAAAACCTCATGGCTTAAGAATCTCAGAGACTGGTTTGGTGTTGATTCCTTGAGTCTTTTTAGAGCGGCGGTCTCAAAAGTAAAAATATGCCAGATGATAGCCAATCTTCGTCGCGGAGACGGCACTTGAAAGAAGAAGAAGTGTTAAATCCAATTATATCCTTATGTCTCTTGTAAAAAACCCACTACATAGAGTATTCCCTCTTGAGCAAGCTCAGCTTCGGCGCACACGATGTCTAACACTCTGTCGCCTTTTCGTAGCACATCCTTTGCTAAAGCTTGATCTAGCCGAGAAGTTAAACTTAACTTACTGTAAGCTCTAATGTCTGGACGACTAGAGAACAGTAAACGTACTAACTGTTTTGTCTGATTTTCATCGAATTTTTACTGTCGCTGCAGAGCTATTTTGTCTGTAGCCAGGCTTTCGATGAATTCGTTGGTTCCCGGATTTCCGTTTTTGTATTCGACCGTAAACGATCGAATGTCCACGGTGGTCAACAAGCCGACCGTAAACGGTCGAATGTCGGGCAAGTTACGTCACCGGAAGGTTTAACAAACGTTACACATACAAAGTTAGTTAAATAAAACTTAATGTAAAGTTAGCCTATATTATTTTAACTGCATTTGTTGTACAAATGTTTATTTCTAATTTTTATAAACGTTATATCTAACTGTTTCAGACGTGCACTGTATATGTTATTATGGTAAGTTGCATGTAATAAGGGCTCAGATTCATTTCTATAACTAGACCAAGTCCATTCAAGGATTGCAACTTCTTACTTCAAACGTGTCTTTACAAGCGTTGCCAACTCAAATTAACGTCTTCTGTAGTTAACTTTTCTGTTTTGTTGACAAAATAAACTTGCTAGCAGATGGCATAAAATCACCACTGCCAACCTGAGCCTGTATACCTTTTGTAAAGTCAGGTTTGAAATAAGAAGTGGCAATCCTTGAATAGACTTGGTCTAGTTCTGCGCTGAGGTACAGATTTATAAATTATTATTAAAAATCAAAAACAATATTAAAATTCAAATTGTCAAATGTCATGCAGGTGATGTGATGTAATGTTCTTCTATTTTCTAATTTTTCGAATTCTAATTTTTTGGTTGTTATTATCCTAATATCTTCGAGACAATCTCTACTAATAAAGTTTATTACATTTTTAACGGGATATGGATCTTTTTATAAGCAAATCACGATTAAAAGTTCGTGAACTTAGTAAGCTAAACATAGGAAATCAGTTGAAAAGTTAAATCGAAGTGACGAAAGATGGAATTGAACCATCGACCTTTCGTTTTCATGACGACTGCTCTACCACTAAGCTACTTCGACAATCTACTAATAAAGGTTCTTAACATATACGTATAAAGAAAAATCATAAATGTTTGGCTTTCTTTTGACGTCCAAAGTCTCATAAAATCTTCCCGGAGAATGACGTTTTCGGTACATCGTTTTTTACGTCTTCTTTGGTCGATGACGACTCCGGTACCCTTTGTGGTTGACGAAGTCTTTATGACGATTAAAATACGTCGTTTTTTGCTGGAAATTTTATTACCGAAATCATGTTTTAAGGTTTACCTACGCCTCTGCTCTCGGTTTCCTCTCCCACATGAAATTCTAATAAGTTTTCGTTAGAATCCAAGTGAATGGTCGAGTAAATTTTTTTTTTTTTCTGCAGTAAAAACCATTTTCATTTATAAAATTACCCGTTTTCCCGCTTGTTGTTTTTCCTTTTCCTGCCCGTTGTTGTCTTAAAATAAACGTCCATTATGGCGGTGATGACTCAAATTTTCCCATCCGGAAAATATCAGCTTTTACACTGCGAAACAAAGAGAGAATTCATCCCGAAGAGGAAAGAAAAGAGAGAGAGAGAGAGAGAAAGAAAGATCAGAGAAGCAGAAATTATTTCATCGGAAACCCTGCCAACTGTAAAAAGCAAAATGGATTAAAGCTTATCATTTTTTATTCGGAGGAAAACAGGATTTCTTGATTTATTCTGCGTTTTTGTTGGAATGAACGGAGGGGTGGGGGTGGGGAGTGAAAGAAAAACCTCCTCTGAATCATTTCCCAAACAATTCTTTTTTAATGCTTTTCAAGTGTCGGTTTATCAGCTTCTTTTTTTTAATGAAAAAAAAAAAGGTAAAATGGAAAAAAATTGAAAAGAGAATCTGTGTTATCTCATAATAATGTAGTTTTAAGTGGAAAATTGATCGGTAAATATCCTGCCTATTTCTCACTCAAATATTTACTCTCACCTGTTTTTATCTGCCTACTTCGACATTTTCAAATAACCTTTTAATGGAACATAATCAGCGATTGGAGAAAATGGATTTTTTTTATATTTTTTGTTTTGTTCACTGTAAAAAATATTAGTCTGAAATTTAATAACATTGCTATGAAGTTACTTTCCCAGCAATGTTATGAAATTCATAACATAAATACAATTAAAATTAACAACATGTTATTAAAATATTGTTAAATAAAATTCCATACTTTCTGTCCTAAGCCTAATATATAGGTAATATAAACCTTATATTAGGTTTCGGACACAGAGTGGGGAATTTATTTAATATTTAATAACCTACACCGTCCACCTGAGCTCAAAATAATCGAATTAAAATATTGTTAATTTTTATAGCTCACTAAAATTATTTATTCTGATTTGTAGGGGAAAAAATCTCCGGTAAGAATTCCGAAACTTAAAAGCTAGGCAGATTTATTTAGCAGAAAAACAGGCCCTGTTATATGAAAAATTGCCGTAGAAAAATCTCAACAGCAAACTAGAATCGAACCTCAGACCTAACAGAACTGGAACAACCAACAATACCAATCAATCAAACCAGCGCCTTAACCATGAGTAATATGCATAAAAAGTAGTAATTGCTTTTATCTGAAGTAAAAGCTTTTACTTCGAAGCAAATGCTTTTACTCGGAAAGCAAATGCTTTTACTCCGGAAGAAAAAGCTTTTGGTTATGACCTTTTACTAAACACCTTTTACTTAGCAGCTTTTGCGTCGCACCTTTTGCTTAGGACCTTTTGCTAATCACCTTTTACTTAACAGCTTTTACTTAGTAGCTTTTACTGAGCACCTTTTACTTAGTAACTTTTGCTTAAGACATCTTACTAAGTACCTTTTGCTTAGAACCACAAGTTACAAGTTTCAAGTTCAGTTGCAATAAATAATTAAAAACATTAAATCAGTGGGTGTGTTAAGTTGATATTTTTTCACTTGGTGTGTAAGTTGGTATTTCATTGCACTTAGGGTGTTTTTCTCTATTGCCACGTCTCTTGAGTTTTTGTACTTTATAAGATAAAATGAAAGGCGGTTGTTCTTCGTTCGTGATCTGAATAAAAGATTCGCTTGTTGATTGAAAGGTATTATAATTTTATGTATCAGCCCTTAATACAAAACTTCATATCAGTCCTAAAACGACGTACGTAGAGCGTCAAGAGTTCTTCCTTACACCTATTGATCCCCGACCCTAGGCCATAGGGATCCCATCATATTACAAACTACAGTTAGTGTCTCTATACAGACACAAAGACTTTCAGGTGATTTTTGGAAAATTACTCAGGTAGTATACTAAATATTTTGGACTCCATAAAATTCCTGCCCACATAGACCTTTTCCATCTATAGGATGTCTATTAGGGTGGTTCGAAAATCAACTTTTTTGGAATTTCAAAACTCCTATATTGGGAAAAGTTTCTTTATAGGTAGACTATCAACCCTGAATTTTTTCAGATTTTTTGAACTACATCCTGAGGTGTCAAATCGGCCTTGAAATTTCCAAAAAACCCATAAAAGGGCCAAAAATGAACTTTTTTTTTTGCATAAAAGACCATCGATTCCTATCGGAAATTTTGCGTAGATTACGAATTTGAAACCGAAAATTAGTTTTGGTGCACGGTTTTTGAGCCACAGGCAAAACGCCATAACCAGGTTTTTAGAGCATTTAAATCCGGCCTGTAGCTCAAAAATTATACACCAAAACTAATTTTCGGTTTCAAATTCGTAATCTACGCAAAATTTCCGATAGGAATCGATGGTCTTTTATGCAAAAAAAAAAAGTTCATTTTTGGCCCTTTTATGGGTTTTTTGGAAATTTCAAGGCCGATTTGACACCTCAGGATGTAGTTCAAAAAATCTGAAAAAATTCAGGGTTGATACTCTACCTATAAAGAAACTTTTCCCAATATAGGAGTTTTGAAATTCCAAAAAAGTTGATTTTCGAACCACCCTAATGTCTATAAGACGTATATATTTGGGAATGGATACCTAATAGCAATCTAAAATTTTGCAACAGCTAGCTAATAGCCATCTATTAGCTAGCTATTTTCCAAAATGTCCTCGCTATTAGCCGGCTAATATGAGTCTATTTTATAAGGCTATATAAAGGCTATAAAATATATTTATAGAAATATACATTTAAGGCTATAAAAAGGCTATCGCACGGCTATTTTGAGGCTATCGATTTTGAATTTTAAATTAAGAAAAAAGATTTAAAAATGTCTGAATTTGAGAAGTTACAGCATTTTATATAAGTGGCCAATATACCAGTAATATTCTTAAAATGATAACTTTTGATTTAAATGCTAGTTAATAAGTATAAAAAATACATTAATTAATTAATTTTTAAAATTCTCAAAAAGTTTTACTGAAATTAAAAATTAGATATATATAAATGAATTAGATCACTAATTTAAGTATTTATTAAAACGACTCTCTCATTTTAAAAAATGATCCTATATTTGCTTTTCAATTTTTTAAGTACTAAAAATGCTTGATTTGCTTGCAATTAAAATGTCTAACAGGCACAAAATATTGGATGTCTCTAAAACGTCTATAGAATATATCTAAGAGATACTAAAATAGATGTCTATTACATACTGTTATAGACTTCTATTAGACATGTATAAGATATCAATAGTATAGCTAATTTTTTGGCGATTCATAGATATCTCAAAGCTCAGAGGGTCTATGTGGGTGAATTCCAAAAGTATTTTTTCCAAAATTTCGATTCGAAATTTTTGAAATCTCACTGATTGGAAACGAAATTTCTTCTAAAAAATGATTATTATTATTATAAAGTTTGGCCCTAAAATTTCTAAATTTTTATACTGTAATCAAAACATTACAATTAAATAATCACATGACTTATTAATTTCTACGAGGAAGAGTTGACAAGAAAGCTAACGTCCAAAAATCGTCATCTGATTTTTGCCTTGCTTGCCTTGCTTGTTGTTCCCTTGCTAGTTGCTCCCTTGCTTGTTGCTCCCTTGCTTGTTGTTCTCTTGCTTGTTGTTCCCTTGCTTGTTGTTCCCTTTCTCGTTGTTGTTGTTGTTGTTCTAAGGCTTGAGCTCGGGCTTTAAATTGCTCCATTTCATTTTTTACGCTTTCTAGGTATATCCTATTGCTTTCCTCATATCGTCTCCACGCATCGATTTCCTCTTGTTTCTTAGCGTCTTGAGCTTTTTGAACCTGCTTCTCATAATTCCATTGTTGTTCCAACGATTTATGATCTTTTTGTAAGGCTTGGATTTTAGCTTGATAAGCTTGTCCAGTTGTCTCTAGCAATCTCCTTTGGTCTTCTTGATCTTGTTTCAACTTTTTGACTTCATGTAATTGCTGATTGATTTGAACCCTTTGCACCCTGATTCGTTCTTCAGAACAATTGAAATCGCGCAAATACGTGCTTTGTTTATCCAGCTTTTCTTCTAATTCCTCGATAAAGCTACCAAGTGACTTTTGATCGTAGCCCTTCATTCGACACTTATAGTAATCGAGTGCTGATTTTAATTCTGTCCTGTTGAAAATTATTCAAAAATTTAACTTAAAATTTTATTTCTACTTATGTTAAATAATTACCTCAGCAAATCTTCGAATTCGTTATGTGGGACTCCCTGTTTTTCCTTAATGACGTTCCGGATATTGCCATCGAAATAGTTCATAGCAGATGTCTGAGCCATCCCATTTTTTAAGTCTATAACTGACTGGAATAAGGTTCGGGAATCAGGCATATCATCACTATTGAAGAATTGCGACCATTTTCCGGCAAGTTTTGCCAAATCTGACCCGTATACCAGTTGACCTGTAAAGTTTTTTGATCAAAATCAATATTAATACAACAAAAATTGTCTTTATAACTATACCTGAAATTCGCTTTAATACCAGGTTTGAGGGTTTCAGAACCAGAGTTACCAATTGTTTTAAATTATCCACAAAATCTTCGTCCGCTTTTGCCGTATCAAACCTGCCATACTTTCCCAACTCTTTACCAGGTTCAGACATCAGAAAGAAGGATATATTTTCGAAAGTCTCAGCTATTTTTTGGTGAACAACTTGTACTTCTTTTGCCTGGTCTTTATTGACATCGAAGAGGTCTTTTTTGTAATTCTTGCCTAAAAATCAAATAAACTTTTTGATTTTTTGCAGTTAAATCCTGAACGTCTGACAGCTCCTACCGTTTATACTGGTTTTAGAGTCGTAATATCCGTAGTCATAGTCATTGGACTGAAAATCTCTGATCAAAATCATAAGTCTCGCAAAGGGGTCTTCTCTGTACTCCTTTCCGTCTCCCAAACGAGCGTAGTGCACGAAATATTCCAAAAATTGATATTTGGATTCGTCCACTTGTTTCATGACGTTGAAAATCATGTTTGATGACAGTAGAGTCGACATCGCAAATATAACAGCGTTCTCCTGGTTGTCAGTTTGTTGATCAAAACATCCTTGGCAAAGCAAGTTTTTATATGAAATCAAAATTTAAATTGATTGTAGTGAAGTACAATTTTCAAGGTTTAAAATTATGTCATTTTTAATTTTTCCCACAAACCAAAAACTATGTCATTTTGTCATTTTTGTTTTATCAGCCGCAGGGAAAATAAAGCATTGTTTTTAGCATAAACAGAGTTTCTGTTTTTGATGTATTTACACGTTTTGAGGTCTTCGGATGCCGAAAAAAGCAAAATTTGGTTGGTGTCTGCTGTCTGCTGTGTGTAAGGGTGCATATGGGGATGGGTAAATGCGAGTCCGTCGAAAATCAGAAAAACGAAAGAACAGACATCGATGAATTTTGGTGGATAGCAACTTCTAGTGAAAAGGTGCTGATTCGTTTTTGAGCCAAATCGGTTCAGCGATTCGGAAGCAGTTAGTGAAAATTTTAAATGAACAATTTTTAGGACTTTATTAACCATAAATTGCGAACGCAGCTACAGATTATGGCCAATTTTCGTACGGTAGTAGATATTCATCAAAGTACGCTACCATCAAGATTTGGTTGAATTTGGTTGAGTTATTCACAATCGGTGAGCATTGGGCTAAGTATGGATATATATCTAAAGATCGATATCTCCAACTTTTGATACGTCACGATAGGGCGTAATCGATTACGTCAACAAAGCGATTTGGTTGTGCTGATTTGCGGGTTGCTCGTGGTAGCTAATGAAAAACTAACCGTGTTTTTGGAAATATTTTCGGGGTGGAGGATTTCGAATGTCAAATAATTTTTCGGAAATTCGAATTCCCTATGCCTGTACTGGGGCTTTAGTAGACCTCTGATCGAAAAACTGGCCATATTTTTGAGAATTGTTTAAATTGTCGATGAAGCACTTTGATCAACCGATCAAAGGATCTCATTTTTTAACTTTATGCAATTTTCGATTTAAGACTATACACTAAAAAATTGTATGATGTTAATATTTCAAAACAAGTTTCCCATAAATTTTATGTTATTTTTAACATCTTTTTTACTGTGCATAAATACCTTGGGTATCCATGAAATAGACGGCTACTTTCTCTCCTTTAGGTCCTTTTAATATATAAGGTCTGTCCCACATATCAATTCCGACTGTAGTTCTCTGGACACCGGATCTGAACTCAAACGCATCATTTAATTGGTAGTCAATCCAATTATCTTGCTTATTCTTTTCATTGCACTCCAGATATTTAATGAATTGGTTCAACAGGAATGACTTTCCCATACGTAAGGGTCCGTTAACTGAATAAATGGCAATGGGATTTTTACCAGCTTTTAGCATGATGTCCCTGAATGCTTCATTGTTAAAATGATATCCTTGATCATTTTTGTAAAAGATTCTGATTGGTGCCATCGATTCTAAAAACGAACATACAGAAAAATCTGAAGTAAAATTCTGTAACTTAGTGCAGAACAGCCCATTCAAGGATTGTTACTTCTTATTTCAAACCTGACTGACTGTACAAAGCATACAAGCGTTGCCAACTCTAATTAATGTCTTCTGCGAGTTAACATTTCTGCTTTTTTAACCAAATAAGCTTTCTAGCAAAAGGCATAAAATCAGCACTGCCAACCGTTTAGCCTGTATACCTTTTGTAAAGTCGGATTTGAAGTAAAAAGTTGCAATCCTTGAATGGACTTTGTCTAGTTCTGCACTGATGTACAGAATTAAATTTTCAATTTCAGATTGCTGCACAATACTTACTGTGATTTCAATCGAAGTTGTGTCGATATAAACTCAGAATCCAAACTGAAACCCAGAAAAAATGTTTGATTTATATATCCAATAATCATCATTGATCCGGATTTGAAAATCGATTTAAGGAAAAAATTGTCACGTGATAGATTAATATATGACAGATTAGATTTACGGAATTTCAATTGAGGAAAAATGGCTATTTTACCTTCCCGGAGAATTTTTGTTGTCTTAATCATCATCATCGACCCCGAATTCCCCGAATTTAAAAATCGTTTTAAGGAAAAATTCTCAAGTGATAGATTAATATATGACAGATAAAAATTTCAATTGAGGAAAAATCATTATTTTATCCTTCACACAATTATTAAGGAAAATGAGTGACGGCATGAGGAAAATTAAATTGACGACTGAGTTGAAAAGACTTTTAAAAATTACTTTTAGAAGGCGATAAGGCAAAAAATGCTGTTAACAATTTTATATTATTGAAGTTATTGAATTTCATTACCAGTTATGAATTTTCATTGCAAATATTCTAATGCAATTTAATAACATTTTTCACTGTGTTCGGTTTTTTTTTCGGGACATGCTGTACACTGCGAAAATGTTAAAAATGAATAAACCCCATCCCTCTCTCCCCCTTGATCCTTCGCAAACGTGGCATTAACATTTTAAGGATCTCTCGTTAATAAAAGTTAAAGAGGAGAAAAAGCGAACCTACAAAATGTTAATCAGAAAACTTTTAGTCAAGTATTTTACGGTGGATGGTCGGTCATGGGAAGAGGATAGAAACGAACTCATCAGCCTCTCACCCTTTTCCCTTCTCTTTTCTCTCTCTCTCCTCTCCCCCGCCCCCCTACTCCCTTTTCGGAAAAAGGGAGGCTTGGGACGTCAGCACTGATGAAACCAAGACGATACAGAAAGTGGAAATGGAGCCGCCATTTTGTTTCACTCATTGCCTCATTAACTACTCCACTCCTAACTTGTTATGATTCGCTCTTTAATGAATATTCCTGTTTTACTTAATTCCCTTTGATTTTCGTTGGATTTTGTTTTGGGGGGGGATTTTCCCGTGAATAATTTTCGGCGTAGGGTCCTGGTCTTGATTTTTTTTGCATAAAAATGTTGGGAGGTGAAGCTGATGACGCTTTTAATAGCTAATTGGCATCTGCTGTCAGGGATGGAAAACCAATGGTTCTGGTTTTTGGTTGAAGACGTAAGCTTAATAAACCATGGTATTTTGAGGCTCCGGTTCTGCAAGGCCGAAGCTTATTGGTTTTAGTTTGGTTTTTTTTTTCTTCAAAATAATTAAGTTCGGATTCTCTGGTTTCGTTTCTTTTTTGAAATATGACGGGAAAGGTAAAAAGGAAATATATCAATGGAAACAAATTTTATTCTGCTAGGAACGTTCTTTAATGTTCCATATCTTTCTAGAATATTCTAAGATGTTATAAATAAGAGGAAGGAAGAAAAATGTAGTTGTAAGTATTGTAAAAATATTGTTTGTGAGTATGTGAGAAATAAAGTTGCTGTACAGCTTACTCAGTTTTATTTTATTTTAATAGGTTATGGGCCCATCACGGTACCACTGTCCATGATCCATTCATCTTCTTGCCTCAAATTTTCTGTATAATTAGTATTAAAAAAAAGTAGATCCTTCAATGAAATTTGCTCCTTCAGCCTGAGACGAGCAGTTGTTACATGAATTACCCTGAGCATTTGAATTTTGATTAATCATGCCTTAATAAGGCAGTCAGGAATCGAAAACTCTGACAGGGTTTCTTTGTCATTAATTTTTAATTGCGGAAATACGTTGAAGATTTCTTTACAGCCATCAGGGCGAACAGGATACCGCTTATTTGGGCCACAGAACTGCCTTGCATACCATTTTTTGAAATCTTCAGTGTACTTTTGTTTCCCCTTAATTTGTTTTGGAGGTAGGTCGTCGTCGGGGCGCCGATGAAACTGCTGAACTAGAGCCGGGACCTGCCGAGCCTGGCCGGACCCGGAAGGCTGAGCTTAGTTTCCGGAAGGATATTCTGTAACATCAACAGCAATGACGCGGTGGTTCTCTTGTTCAAACACCAGTCTCCTTGTTGTTCTGTTTACATCATTGCCATCCCTTTGAATTATTTTCTGTTCTTGTACCGCAGACAATCTTCTGCTGGGGCTAACGTCCGGTGTAGTGACAGTTGGGTCACTTATGGCGCTTAGGGGTGCATCAAGAAAAACATTTTCAATGCTTCCAAGATCTAAAAGATCATTAGTAAGTATTGCTATTACCTTGTCCACCACGAAAATTGTTTCTTTGCTGTCTATAATTATCATCATTATTGTAACATGTTTTAAAATGTCCAAATGGTCTACAATTGAAAGATTTTCTTTCATCACTATTATTTATCTGACTGTCTTACTGCTTACGATTTGATTGTCCATTCACCAATTTATTTTCATTAAATTGCATTCTACCAATTTAAAAAGTTGGTAAAATTGCTTTCAAATTGCTTTCATTATTATTAAACGGTATTTTACTCTGTCCATTTGTTCCTGGAAAACGATCAAATCTACCACGACTTTTTTGTTTTCCATTGTTCCTTTTATTTTTCTACAATTGCTTTTTTGATTTTTCCTTTTGCCTTTTCTTTTCCCTTACGGAGATGTGTTGACAAAGTTTAATTCGAAAGGTTGCAACTTTTCGAATATGGTTGCAACTTTTGAAAATGTCACGTAAATTTTGGAGGGGATTTCGAAGGTTTGAAAGTAATGTTATGGAGCTATAAATAATAAGGGGTTCTGGGAAAAAAAAAAGCGCGAATTTTTGATTTTATGTTTGGTCACCCCCGGAATTTTCTGCTCTTGGTGCGTCTAAACACCCTGGATTTTTTAAGGTATTTAAAATGAATGATTTCAGTTAGGGTCGGGTCGCCTAAATGTAAACACCCCCGAAATGTCAACACCCCTGATTTTTTCCTAAGTAAAAAGCGTTTTCGGCCCAAAATATAATGAAATGTGTTCTTTGTTTCATAATCTTCCTACAAAAGCCTGATTTCCCCCCGAAAAATGTTTACTATTTTTCTTATAATGTTTTTAAAAAAATACGAATTTTTTTCTCGGTAAAACTCGTCTTGTGGATTTTTTTCAAATATTTATTTTGAAGGAAAGACACATTAAAAAATTTTGAAATACCACTCATTTACTTACATGTTAATGAAGTTTATGTTACCGACTTACATTTCAAGGAATGTTAAAGATTTTCATGTTTTTTTCTTAAATTTCCGCAAAAGATCGAAAATCAAAAAGATGTCGGAAATGTAAACACGCCATTTTGTCCATTTGATTGTTATGTAAATAAAAGAATTTTTCGGGATTTTTTTTTATTTGAAAAAAAATTGTAAAATTATTTCTGTGAGCATTGATTTATAAAAGTGGTATGTATTACTATTAGAGGGATGATGTAGCATTCTGGAGAGATAAATTTTGAACTGATTTCTTTTCACGGAGAGCCGTCTGGCGAGCGTTTACATGTAGGTTCATTTTTATGAAAAACAGCTAAAATCAAACCGAAATGTCAACGCTATTATATCAACCCTCTAAGCAAAATTTTATAGTAGTACCTGTATCACATATTTACTTCATGTCTTGAAGAACACATTGGGCTGTTGAATCACTTTTTAAAACGTAATTTTTTGGAAGAAAAAAATATTTGAAAATGCCGTGTCCGAAATGGCGGAAAGTGTTTACATTTAGGCGACCCGACCCTATTTTTTGTCACAAATATAAAAATACCTCCTTTTAGGTCATAAAAATTATTAATTAACAGTGTATGATCATTTCGTCAGCCAAAAGGCTTACATGTAATGACATTTCATGCAGAAATGATCATATGCCGTTAATAAATAATTTTTATGACCTAAAAGGAGATATTTTTATATTGGTGACATTGTCATATGCCATAGGTCATAGGCTCCCAAGATAATAATTTCATTTGGTTTTAGTTTTGGTTAAATTCGATGTTAGGACTACAATATAATGCAAGGTAACTTTTATTATCAACTTTCAGCCTAGTTAGACGGAAGTGCGTCTTCATTTGTCCATATTCCAATATTGTTTTTTTCCTGGAGGTTTAGGTTCGATAGTCTCACAACCTCCAGATGTGATGAATTGATGAATTTCCTGACCTTTAACATCAAAAGCCGCCTTGAGCTTAAAGGTCAGAAATTCCCATGAGGGCAAATTATTTAGAGATGGCGTACTCCGCCTATGCTTAACTTACGGGATTAACGGTAGCTGGTGCAACTGATGTTAGCTACCGTTATCTCCATAAGTTAAGCATAGTACGATATCTCGCTAAGACGATCTGCTAGGATTATGGTTCGCTTTTAATATAACCCACGAATAACAGGTTACTTTTTGATTATTGCTTTAGTTTTTAAATTTCGAACATCGGATATTTGCCACACGTTTCCATCCGAAAGTGGTTAAAAAAATCCGAAAGTTTGGTCTTCTAAGGTTAAAGACACACCTCTGTTCTTCCTCTCCTGTTCTTCGTACTCCGAAACTTCTTCCTGATGCTCTTCGTCGCCGTCAACTACCCTTCGTCTAAAAAAAAATCCCAAACACGCCCGGAAACACACACCAAACAACACACTGAAACAACCATTCCCTCTTCCACCAACCATATCCTCGTCCCATTCAAAAGTCGTTTGATCGTTTGACATTTTCTTTGTTTTCAAAATTTCCAAAACAAAACAAACAAAATGGCAAACGACCATTGACTACAACAAAACGTTTATTGATATTAACCGCCATTTCGAAAAAGGCTCAAATTTCCCCAAGTTCCTTAAAACGTTTTTTGGAAATTTCGCACCGTATACCTAAAATCGGGACATGAATATAGGCAAAATCGTAATCTATGATTCAAGAGCTTTGGCTGTTCTGCCCTTTGTTTTTTGAAATTTTTCGTTCTTCCACTTGAAAAACTGATAAGAATGAAACAGTCAAAAAAATTCTAAGTCGGTCGTTTGTGGACTACTGGTATTTTTGAGAATATTTTCGCGGTAGAGGATTTCAAATCTGAAAAAAATTTTCCGAAATTCGCATTCCTTATGCCCGTATTGCGGCTTTGGCAGACTTTTGATCCAAAAACTAATCGTATTTTTGAGAATATTTCTGTGGTGGAGGATTCCGGATCTCAAATAATTTTTCAGAAATGCACCAACTGTACTGTGGCTTTGCGCACCTATGATCAAAAATCTAGTCGTACTTTTGAGAATATTTTCGGCGTAGAGGATTCCGAATCTGAAATAATATTTTAGAAATTCGAATTCTCTATGTCCGTACTCGGCTTTGATAGAGCTCTGACACCTTTTAGTCTTACATTGAAACACCGCAACACCTCGGGTTTCGCCCCCATGACCGTGACATCTTTTAGGCTTAGAGTGAAACACCGCAACACCTCGGTTTCACCCCCATGACCGTGACATCTTTTAGACTTAGAGTAAACCTACCTCAGGTTTCGCCCCCCAAGCTCGCAACACTTTTTAGTCTTAGAGTGAAACACCGCAACACCTCGGTTTCCCCCCAAGACCGTGACATCTTTTAGTCTTAGAGTGAAACACCGCAACACCTCGGGTTTCGCCCCCCAAGCTCGCAACACTTTTTAGTCTTAGAATGAAACACCGCAACACCTCGGCTTTCGCCCCCATGACCGTGACATCTTTTATTCTTAGAGTGAAACACCGCAACACCTCGGTTTCGCCCCCCCCCCCCCCCCCCAAGCTCGTGACACTTTTTTTAGTCTTAGAATGAAACACCGCAACACCTCGGGTTTCGCCCCCCAATTTCGTGACACATTTTAGTCGTAGAGTGAAACACCGCAACACCTCGGTTTCACCCCCCCTAAATCGGGACTTTATCAGTTTCTAACCTAAAGCCTTACTTTCTGCCCTTATAAAAAGTGTTTCATGTTGCAACATTTTTTCGATTTTTTCCCTATAGTGTGCCATAAGAAGTTTCACTTCAAAAATATGTAAAAATTATATATAAAATATATATTTTTTATATATTTAAAATGTGTATAATTTTTATAGTTTTACGCGATAAAAAATTAGACAAAAAATTTATATATTTTCTGCATAAGAAATATGTATTTTATATACAGTTAGAAAAGTGCCAAAAATATTTTTTTAAATATATATAAAAAACTCAAAAATTGACTGATCGGTATCGGGAATAATGGAACACAAATTAGAAAAAAACAAGACAAATTCTTCACCGAACTCAAAAATTTTCCAAAAAAAATATGCAATTTTTACAACGAAAATTTATATATAATTTGTGTATAATTTTCATACAAAATTTATCACCATAAATGGCAATTTTCCGCTCTAATTTTCCTGGTACTTCATAGTAACTGCCGCATTGCACATTGCAGATTGAAAAAATTTGCACTGATTTTGTAGTTTCATCTCCTCAGATAAACAGGTCAAGTAAGCATTCCCTGAAAAAATTTAAAAATGATTTGATCAGCGGATTAATTATTTTTTTTTTAAATTGACAAACTGGTTTTGGCGTTTAGTAAAAAATCTGCTTGACATTCAAATTTTCTTCTTTTCTAATAAATATATTCTTTATGCTGACCGTAAACAATTTGACCAGTACTGCTTGTTGCTTATAATTTATACATTTTTTTTATTATTATATCTGTACCTCAGTGCGGAACTGCACCAAGTCCATTCAAGGATTGCAACTTCTTATTTCAAACGTGACTTTACAAGAGTTGCGAACTCAAAATTATGTCTTCTGCGAGTTAACTTTTCTGTTCTGCTTGCATAGTTTATAAAATAAACTTGCTAGCAGAAGGCATAAAATCAGCCCAGCCAACCGTTGACTTCGTAAAGTCGGGTTTGAAATAAGAAGTTGCAATCCTTGAATGGATTTGGTGCAGTTCTGCACTGAGGTACAGATATGTTGATCGAATCAAAATTATACCTATAATTCGACTGTCTAATAACAATTTTTTTTTTCATCATTTTTTTAAAATTTTTTCTCTGCACTTGAGGCTATTAAGTCATAAGCCATGAGCCATATTATAAACCATATTATATTTTTTCTGTACTTGGATGGACTTGGTCCAGTTCACAGTGGTCTTAAAGCCGAATCTTATTCGACAAAAATGTCGACAAAAGTTGACTTTGCAGGTTTGTTCGGGATTATTTAGGAAATCAAAAATCGTTGGAAAAAGAAACGATTCAAACTTCCGTTCCCCTTTCATTTGCATTCAGTTTGTCCCTGAGTAATGAATAACTCTCTTAAAACAAAATTCATTTAGCAAAATGGTAATATGCATTTCCCCAAGGAAATTCAATTTTCATGAAAACTCCAAAGTTAAAATCATTTTATTTTCAGCTTACAAGTTAAGTATGAGTTTTCATTTTATTTTAAACATTTAATTTGATTAATTATTTGGGTTATAAATTAACAATTAAAATAAGTCGACTTTTTCCACCGCGCGCGGCATTGAGGGAAAGCCTTTTTTTTTTTTTTCCTGCAGAGAGGATAATCTACTCGACTTTCTTTGCGGTCGGGATCCGGTTTTTTTTATTTTCCTTCTTTTTTTTTTAATTCGATTTTTTATCGAAGATTTTTTTTCCCTTTTTTTTTTTTATTCTTACTCTGATACTATAAAGTACACAAACAATTTTTTTTCCCTCCTTTTCTTTTTATTTTCCTTGTAAACGCCCCATAAAGAATCACTTTGCAAGCTCGTTTTCACCCATTCCGATGAAATCGGTGAACTAGAAAATTACTGGAGTTAAAAAAGGAAAATGGACGATTCGAATGTTTTTAAATCTTGGTCATTTCTAAACCCTCGAGTCGTCCTCGTAAAACTGACGCTTCAGAAATTTAGGGATCGCTCGGATTTTTTACACGCTTCTTTTTTCCTGGGATTTCGTTGTTTCGGTCATTTTGAAAATATGCGTTCGAATTTGAGAGAATTTTAAAGTTATTCGTTTTGAACACCCTCCAGAATATTATTTTTTTAAAATTCGAATAGTTTTTTTTTTCTCTCTTTGGTTTTCCGGGCGCCATTTCCCCGAGTCTCTGATATGGGGCTGGAAAATATTTTCCTGATTGAAATGAAAGCAATTTGAGTAAAAGCTTGATACAAGGAGTCCGACAGCTCATGAATAAATGATCTGTGATGTTCCTTTTAATCCTGGGAAAATAAAACCAACATCTTTTCAAAAAGTTTTCCTTAATAAGATTTTCCGAGGATTTTCCACGAACACATAAATCTAGTGAGATATCGTATAAAAACGGGAGAAAAAAAGAAAAGAAAAAAAAAAACTCTTGCAGAATTAATCGTCGGAATTTCATGAATAGGAATGGGATCGAGAGTTTGTTGGCAACGGTGTCTAAGTCTATATCTAGTTTTTTTTTTTTTTTTTTTTTTTTTTTTTTTTATATTGCGACTGACGCGACTGCCGAATTGAGATTTTTTGACGTTTTCCCTGTTCATAATTCCTGTTTATTGTAGTTTTGTATGGGTGTGGGAAAATTTCATTAGGTCAGGGTTGGAGTACCAAAATAAAGAAATGGGCTCCATGGGCCTTATTTTCAGCGTTCAAATGAAAACGGAAATGGTCCTCTTGAAAGCTTAATGGAATACTTGGTTCCTCGAAAAAGCTGGCTTGTAGGGATTTGGTACCCTCACACGGACCGCAACTGGCAATTATTATCGAAGGTAGTTGCCCAAAAATTCCACTTCACAGCAAGATAGGGAATCAAGAGGGAGCTTAAAATAAGCAATAATTAAAGTCCCCCCTGATTGTCTTGGGACCCCCTATAGTGCAGAAGCCCTGATTTTTTTCCCCGGCCGTGTTGTATATCATCTGAGAGTCCGTTGTGAATGCTGTCGAATTACCGACATTTACCGAACCTTACCGACATTTCTACAATCCTCTTATATGTATATGTAGATATTGCCTTTTAAAAGGGCCAAAATCGACCCTTTAATTATGAATAATTTAAATGGCAAGATCTACATATCTACTGCATTAAGAGGTAGAAATGTTGGTAAGTTTTCATTCGACTTCTTGATGTACTACCCACAGCTCTGAAAAATACGTACGTCGAATTCCTTCCCGCCGATGTGATCTTTTCAGATCTGCCTTCCTGATTCTTTATTCCTGAAAACTTTCCATTTCTTAAATAAGCAACATTCTTATTTTCGATTTTACTTTTTATGTTCTCTTTACAGCAATTTCAGGCTTTTAAAGGACGAAGGACATTGGGTGCAGAAAAAGTGTGCATTACGCCCGGATGAAGTAATTGATTAATTTGCGAACTGGTCAGAAAAATTGACCAGATCACGAATTGGTCAGGCGCGTATCCAAATCGTGGAGACCAATTCGCGAAACGGTCAAAAAATTGACCAGTCCACAATTCGGACAACACACACACACCTGGCTTTTACAGGACCTGGAGCCCTATCGCCACGCTATAAACCTTCTTCCAATCGGTTCTCTCCTGGCTGGCATCTCGCCAGTTTGGCACTCCCAACCTTCTTGCATCTGCCGCCATTTGGACAACGCGCCTGACCAATTCGTGATCTGGTCAACTTTTCTGACCAGTTCGCGAATTGGTCAATTACTTCATCCGGGCGTAACGTATATGAAGGCTCAGCGGGAAAAAGGATCATGTTTTTCAATACATTTTCCGAAACGTCGAATACAATGACTGGCTCCTTTTCTGAAGAATTCTGAAATACAAATGATGTATAAATTACTTTACAAATAATATATAAATTACGTATGCAGTAACAATTTATAATGGCATATTTAACATTACCTTAAACAATTCTTTAAAATAAACGCTGCTTAAAGACAGCACCAACTTATGGTGCCGACCAATTCGCGAACTGGTCAGAAAAGTTGACCAGATCACGAATTGGTCAGGCGCGTTGTCCAAATGGCGGCAGATGGAAGAAGGTTGGGAGTGCCAAACTGGCGAGATGCCAGCCAGGAGAGAACCGATTGGAAGAAGGTTTATAAAAAACGAAATAATAATTATATTTGTTATAAAAAACAATACAATTCACCTTCCCCGTGACCGTTGTGAAAAAAAAGTAAAAAATACCAAAACAATATCCGAGGTAATATAAGTAAAATAATATAAAAAATAAAAATAAAAAGAAGTGTTAAGCCTCCCTCACCCTCCTTAATCTCTCCTGCCTCGCCCAATGTAGAAACTTCCCTAATTTATTAATATATTTGGGTTCTGACTTAGGAAGTAGTAAGTAGGATTATATTCTGTATATCAAAATCTTTAGGTACCTCCTTCCTTCCTGAGCTTATTACAGTACACATTATGTGGTCAACTCCATCTACCCTCTCGCAGAGTGGAAATGTCCGTACCCCCTCATCTTTCATGACTGCACATCCACCCTCCACCCTTAACCATGCTATCCCCGACCTTGCCTTTCTGTTTATCTCTATATAATTTTCAGGTGATCTAAATTTCTTACTTTACGGTAGAAGGCTAAACGATGTCATTTTCGAGATTTCTCCTTCCCTCTTTATCCCTGCCTCATTACTTAATGCTTGAATATTATCTCTTTCAGACTTTTTCAACGATACTTCAAAGGGTAAAACCAGCATTCTTCTAGTCGTATTTTTTCAACATGTCGGCGATGTTACCCAGCCACCCTGTTACAACTTCTTTCTCTTTCAACCGTCTATATATGCTTTCTGCAATGTTTTATTGCTTTTCATAGTGTTTTACTCGGAAGGCATACCCTAACTGCATTTTTTCCACAAGACTCGTTCTTTCCCAGTTCAGGTCCTGTAAAATGCCTCAGTCGCTGAACTTTGACTCACCCTAGGATCTTTTGCCAGCTTAACTCCTAGCCTGTCAATCTTACTCGTATCGTAATTACTTCCCCTATCTCAGCTCCAACGTAAGTATCGGTGCACCACCGTTTTAAAGATTTTATCATTAATGGAACTGGGAAGTCTTTAAACTATAAATCGCATTCCTAACACAACCAAGGGCCTTTGGGCTTACTATTTACAACCTCGATTGCCTATTCCATCTTAGGTTATACCGAAAGACTAAACCAAGTAATTGAATTCCTTGACATTTTCTAACTGCTGCCCTTTAAGAACCATTTCTCTTTCTTGTTGATTCGACTTTTGACCGTAAAGACCATAGTTTTTGTTTTCTGTGTATTTATCTTTAAATTCGAAGAGTTGACAATACTCATCAAACCTTATTTAATAACCTTTGAAGCCCGATGATGGATGTCGACATTAGTACCATGTCATCAGCATAGAGCAATATGGGAATTTCTTTATTTACCTATACTTGGGGCATGAAAATCAGGGCTCATTGTCCATTTTGATGTCATTTATAAATAAAGCAAAAAGAATGGAAGAGAGTAGGCATCCCTGACGTACCCCCTTATTGCCCTTTACTGGTCCTGTGGTATTTAAATGTCCTAGTTTCACACAAAAATTTGTATCTCGATAAATTGCCTTCAATACCCCTATGAATTTATCACTCACCCCTAATTTCTGCAATTTCAACCATAACTTATTCCTATCAACTGTGTCAAATGCCTTTTCCAGGTCTACAAAACAAGCATACATTTTTGGAAGAAGGTTTATAGCGTGGCGATAGGGCTCCAGGTCCTGTAAAAGCCAGGTGTGTGTGTGTTGTCCGAATTGTGGACTGGTCAATTTTTTTTTTTTTGACCGTTTCGCGAATTTGTCTCCACGATTTGGATCCAATGTTTACACTTTGCACTAATGTTTACCTTTTGACAAAGGAATCAAACAAAAATACGGACTGTGATCTTTATTTCCGCGGAGTCCTCATATACGCTCTCTGGGACATTTTCAATTTGACGTGTTGTATCGTATCATAACGCCTGATATATTCAGTGGATCTTTTAATTATTTATCTTCTAGTGAGCTCATGCCAGAAGACGAGTGTTCCTAATTCCCTAAAAATTCCGCATCGACCTTATCTGCTTTAATTGACAATCCCAACATTGCATTTACTTTGCCATGATTAGCGAAAAGACGGTATGTGCTTTGCAAATAAAGAAATGAAATGTAATAATTTAAACAAAAACTAAACACCGGAAACAAAAATCGATTTCTTCTGTTTATTTGCAAAGCGCATTCACCGCCCGATAGCATTTTCAATCCATTGAACACCCTGTGGATTGTCCATTAGATATCCACAGGATATCCAAATCCATAGGATAACCATAGGTTGTCTGAAGGACTCTTTTTGGATCAGTGCGGATATAGGTAAGTCCGGTAAACGTTTAATAAATATCCTCATGACTTCCTGAAGACGTCCTCGGGACTGGATAGACTTTGCTATTTGGGACCTTTTCACTAACAACGGCAGAGTAGGTGCAATGTTGGGATTTCCCATCGAAATAGATGAGGTCGAAGCAGAATTTTTAGTACGTGGATTTCCTAAAATTTTCTAAATGTAATTAGTCACGCTTTTAACTTCTACATGTCATACCTTTAATTTTGTACCTCAGAGTAGAACTGGACTTCAGCGAGTCATGTTTTTACTACAACACCAATTTCACAAAATTATGTCGCAGTCAATTTCACAAAATCAAGTCGCACAAAATTATGTATTAAGGTTCTTTACCCTAACCATTGTTTTCAACGCGGCCAACAAGAATCCCAAGTCTTTCAATACGCGGAAAAAAAAGTTCGGTTCTTGTTACTCAATGTTAAGTTGGGTCTTGTGACATCTAAACATTTGAGTTGATAATACTAAAAATTAGGTAATTAGGTAAACGTTGTTATTCCAGGCCCGTAGCCAGCCGGAGAAACAAAGGTGGGCACGAGACATTCAAAGGGGGGCTTCAAATGGCCCCTTATAACATGGAAGATAGGGAAAATACATGGGCCAAGTCAAATTTATAGGGGGGCTGAAGCTTTTCCATAGGGGGGCTGAGCCACCCTATGCCCCCCCCCCCTGGCTACGAGGCTGTGTTATTCATTACGAACTCTTAGTAATAATTACTAAATTTTCGGTTTTATCAACTCAAATGTTTAGATGTCACAGGATCCAACTTAACATTGAGTAGCAGGAACCGAACTTTTTTCTCCGTGAAGCCGGTTGGTTGTCATATCTTTCCACGCATAATACTTTCCCATACTGATTTGAATTCAAAATAGGGCTTATGTAGTTTCGGCAAAGTCCTCCCTTGTAACAGCAGCTCTGGCAATTTAACATTAGACAATGATTGCAGTTCTGAATTGAACTCATTAGACAAATGTTCAAGGCGTTTAAAATATTGAGTGAGGTCCTCATTATTTTCGACTTCGGATGAGAAACATTTTTCCAACAACCTACCGAGGCGCTGCGAACTACTTCGTTCATATATACTCAGCAATTTTGAACGTTGCCCAGGCAACTTTGACTCATACTGCATTTGCCGTTGCGCAAGTACCGGTGATTTCAAATACCTATCATCCATGTGACTTACAATAATTAACTGTGTTAGGCTATCCTTTTCCGCATGTTTTCCGATCTTATTCTCCTTTGCTGCCTTTTTCTCATTTGCAGTTTTTTTTTGTCATTTTAGTTGAATCGTATCTTTGTTCAAGAGCACTGTATCACTGTGTCCTCTGGCGGAAATGGCGGGAACTTGCAAATGCAGTCATCTTAACCTCACTGTACGAGTTAGTTGTCGTATGACGGAACAAGGAGAAGAAACAGAAAAGCAGATCTGCGGTAAGCAGCTAAAGAATAATAATAAAAAGAAGAAAAAAGTGAATTCTTCATCCGTTGGAAGTAGTCATTGGTTAGATTCCGAGGTTTGTTGGAGAATAACAAGCTTCTAAAAAAAAAAAAAGATATCTCTATCAATTCAGGATCGATCTTTTTTATGGGATTTTGGAACAGGAATTTCAAAACACCTTTATTTATCTGCCGACCGGTTTCGGAAACGGTTTATTTCCTTCCTCGGGGCTAAAACAATTGTCTCTGTCAAGATCACTGCCTACGACAATTATTGTCGACATAATTGAATTTTTTAAATTTTACCTCCCCTTTACTTTTCTGTGCCTCAGAATAGAACTGAGCCAAGTCCATCCAAGAAACGTAACTTCTTATTTAAAACCCGACTTTACAAAATGGAGTCGCATTTCGTGGGTTGTACATTGTTTCAATACTAATTTTTGTCTTCTGCTTGTTTTTATCCGATTTTCTTTTAAAATTATCGGAGTAGAACACTCAACTAAATGTTGCCAACCCTTAAAACAATGTAATATTTACGAAATGCGAGTTGGGTTTTAAATTAGAAGATACGTTCCTTGGATGGTCTTGGCTCAGTTCTATTCTGAGGCACAGTTTTTATTTGTATAGACATAAAAAACCGAAACACATCACTAGCTTTTTTACAGGGTTGCCAGGTGCACCACCATGGTGGTACATGTACCACTATTGAAGAAAAGGCCTCTTATGTTTAAAATTGTATTGAACTGCGACAAATTAAGAACCCAACTGACATTGGTGAAATTTTCCATAGTCAGGCTAACATTTAAAAACTAAAGATTGGGCTTGCGCCCGAAATTCTGGAGTATTGAAATCCCCAGGGGGTGCCACTCTTATGAACGATTTGGAGTCGGATGACAACGTGTTTAGCTTATGGATGACGTCATATCTTCATAAGCTAAACATGATGTCATCCGACTCCAAACTTTACATGGGAGTTTCAGCTCTACGTAGTTTTATTTGCTCTGTGGAAATCCCGACAAATTAAGAGTTGAGTATGAGGCTCCAGATTCATCGAGCTTGATAAAAACTCGTAAAGAGTTTGGTAGTCAGTTTCAGGCGCTGAAGGCGCTATGTAAACCTTCTTGCAAAGAAGCAAGACTCTGTAACCTGACCTCTGCCCAGCAAGCGTCAGCATGACGAATATTTAAAGTATTCGGTTTTTTTATGATATATTTGTCTTTGATTGCTGTAAACACACCACCCCGCGGTTTTTGCAACATAATGTAGAGTTAATGTAGAGTTTCTCATTACGGAATAATTGATACTATGTAATAAGATCTGATAGAAACTTTTGGAGTATCACTTTTAGCTTATGGAGTACCACTATTGAAATCGTGATATTCTGGTATCTGTTGAAATCGTGATATCGGTGGTAGTGGTATTCTGTACCACTGTGGAGAATTAAGTTGGTAGTAAAAAAGTATCGTGTAAATAGAGAAGATGGAAGGGAAGGAGATGAATAAATAAATGACCAAATGACCGCAAGATACTGATATTTAATTTAATTAAAACAGCCTAATAGCTATTTCGACTTTTTTAAGTCATCTTCGGAGGCTACAAACTTGACTAGAAAAAACAGGTACACTGAGACATTTTTTTTTTCTAGTCAAGTTTGTAGCCTCCGAAGATGACTTAAAAAAGTCGAAATAGCTATCAGGCTGTTTTAATTAAATTAAATATCAGTATCTTGCGGTCATTTGGTCATTTATTTATTCATATCAAGACCGTAGTCTCCTCGCCTGTATAGGGAAGGAGATGTTACGATAGTTTGTATATATTTTCAATAAATAGAAAAAAATGGAGAGAGAAAATATTATGTTATCGTTTCTTTGTATATAAGTTCAATAAATATTTCTGAACCCAGGAAGATAATATTTGGCATCCCTTGTGGGGATTTCGAATTTGGGCAGTTTCGTCCGTATTTTCTTTTTTTTTCGTTTTGGCGTCTCTTCATCCAAGTCAGAATCGTCAGAAGATTCGAATCCCTCCTCGGGGTCGTTGTCTACCGCTGGTTGTTTTTTCTTTGCACTAATATTTTTTTTCTCGCTTGTTGACTAGTAACATCGTCCGTTTTGTTCTCTTGCGTGTCTGGTTGGGATATAGTACAGTCTCGCATGGCTACTCGCGCTTGCAATATTAAAAATAACTCCCTATAATGCTCCACCGTTTCATATTCCTGTTCGCTCTGTTCATCCGTATAAGTTCCGGCTTCATCCAAAATCTTGAATATGGTTTCGTCAAATTCAATCAACCGCTTTGCTTTATCCTCTACAACTGACGCGACGAGCTCCGTGTCTTTTTTTTTTCGCCAAATTTGTTAGGGCTGCTCGCACTGCACCCCGTTTATTGACTAGTTTCTTTAATTCCGCATTTGGTTTGTCAACGTTTGGCTTACTTGCATTTTCCTCTTCGTCCGCCATCGTAACCTAACCTGATCCAAGTTAGGTTAAGTGCACCACATGTATATAAGTTCAATAAATATTTCTGAACCCAGGAAGATAATAACCACCGAAAAAAAGTTTCCCCAATGTTTAGCTTATGGGCTTACCACTATCTAAGGTTGAGATGTACCACATTTGTAATTTTAGATCTGGCAACCTGCGAGCTATGACTCAGTTTTGCTGCTGAAGTTCTCGACAAAACGGCTGCTTTATTATTTTTTTTCTTAACCTCTACTTCCTTTTTTTTTTTTTTTTTTTTTTTTTTTTGGGTAAGTGAGTAAACTTTATATCGATTTATAATTTTTATATTGAGAATCTTATTTATATATAATTTACACTGTACAACGATTACCCTAAACATAAACATTGACACATATTTTTATAAAATTTTATTAGGAACCTTTGTTTTATTTTTATTTTATTTTATTTTATTTCGTATGTTTTGGAATTGTTCAGCGAAATTTTGACTTGGCGCTTTAAACTGAACGGATCAGAATTTTTTTATCAAAAATAATTCCGAAGTAACGGCGAAAACTCTCTGCTGAACCGTTATTGAAAAGATTGCTTAAAAATTCACGACAGTCGAGGGGGGGGGGGGGGATAGGAGACTTAATTAGACCACATAAGGCCTATACAAGCCTTCACTGCATCCGTTCTCGTTGATATTCACATAAAATCTTTTATTGTGGTTTAACTGTCCCAAACCTTTCACATTGATTTCCGTTAAAGTGATATTTGCTTTGTTTTCTTCGAAACATTTTTTTTCCGTCATTTGATTTTCTTCCGCACTTTGCACTTTTTCGTTTTCGTTTTTCGTTATTATTTGACCGTTTTTAGGTTCTAAAAATTGCATCGCGCTTTTATCCGGGAAATGCTTGTTTTCCACGAAGGGTATGGTCCCGTTTTTGCTTTCCACCGGGGGGAAAGTGTTGAGGGGGACTCCCGGCGACGTTTGCGGGTACGGTTTGAGACCTTCAGATTTTTCGGAGAAACCGTTCGGGGGCGGGTAATTCCCTTTGGTCATGTCCACGAGGAGGCCGGTCCGGATTTCCGTCGGTCGGATCCTTCCGTCGTTTCCGTCTTTGGCTATTAAACAGGGTTTCGGTGCGGTGGGAGGTGAGCTGGACGTGACGGGTTTCGACTTTTGACAATCTTCTTTTTGTTTGGCTTCCTGTTGAGCTTTTTTACTTCGTTTCCATTTCATTCGTCGGTTTTGGAACCATATTTTTACCTGCGAAAATGAAATAAAAAAAATTAGTTATGAAAGAGGTTTCAGGATGGCCTTATAGACAGGTCCGGAAACTTCCCTTGCCCTTCATGTCCCGCTCAACTATGCACATTTTAGTTCTAAAACGGGCCATTGATGGCGCTGCGATCTTGAGACACGCAACATGTCTAATCGTAACGGTCGTATAGACGTCGATATGGCCGTGCGCCGCCATCTTTGTTTACAAATCTCAACGACCAATCAAAAAGCGTCTCAAGTACAAGCTGCGCTTAGTGTGGTAGAAATAAAGAACTAATTCTTGCGTTGTTAAGTGGGACAAGATCTTCTATGTATAAGGGATAGGAGTTTCCGGACCTGTCTATACGGCCGTGCCTTTTAGCATGAGGATTTTCTCCTTTATTTGTAGCATTATATCACATCTCCGGTCGGATTCAGGAGATCCCTCTGCTTTCCTTTTTTTTCTTTGGTTAGGTGGGGTTCGTCGCAGAGAATGAGATCGATTGTTGGCTGTCAGCATTGACTTGGGTGTGCTGACTTTGAGGAAAATTGCTGCCATGCAGTAAGAGGGTTGTGCTTAGTTAGAGGGTTAGGCACCAAGTTATATCCTAAATAAGTGTGTTAGGTAGTAATTAGTGCCTAAATTAGCGGCTATGGTACTAAGTCAGCTCTAAATGAGTGGGTAAGATATTAAGGTACTAAGGTAGTACCTGAATTAGTGAGTTTTTGTTCTGAGATTTAGTTATCTGCGGGATTAATATGCTTAACATATGTACAACTCTCGTAGGAGAGTTTAAAGATTAATTAAAAATCAGATGAAATACCTGCGTTTCAGTGAGCATGAGCGACGTGGCCACTTCGAATCTTTTCGGCCTTGATAAATATTTATTATGTTTAAATTGTTTTTCTAATTCCAATAGCTGTTGGCTAGTGAAGGCAGTTCTGGGCCTTCTCGTTTTCCCGAGTAAGGCGTGTCCACCCGGTACGCAACCTAAAAGAAAAAGAAACGAAACATTTTAATCAATTTAAAACTTATTTTTCATTCGAGACAAATCCGACACGGCGAGAAATGCCATACGGCGGTTTTTATATATTTTTTTGTCATCTCTACAGCAATTACCCGTAAGTTAACGATAAATTTGAACCCGGGATTGAATAAAATGGAAGGGTGTGAAGTCGAAAAACGGGGATGATTAATTCCATGTGTAAATAAACACTTATCTAATTTATTTAATACCGCACCATTCCACTTTACAACCACCTCCTACTCTCCCTCTTTTTTTTTTGATTTTAAGCCACCCGACACACCCATACCAAATCATTAATTTTGCTTTTTTTCTGATTGTGCGAAAAATATTCTTCGCTTTGATGATTCTAATCGAGGGAAAGTTGAGTGGTGTTAGGAGTTTTTTTTTTATTTTTGGAGATGCGTAAATTGCGTAAATTTTTGATTTTGGAAAATGCAGAAAATAAAAGTAAAAAATTTGCACCCAAACTGGTTTTTATACAGATGTCCAACGGGGAATCAAAATGATAACATATGCGCGGTTTAAGGGATGAAAATTTTGGTTAAAGGGTGGATCAGCCCCGTTAAAAAGAGTGGTTGTTTTATAGGGTGCAAGAAGGAAAATTAGGATTCATTACACGCGCCACTTACTATCATCATCATTTATCCAATTTAATTTTTTTCCATTAATGCTCATTTCATTTTATTTTTATTTATCGGCTTTGATTCCCCTGGCGTTCATAAACGCTTTTTATCATTTTTTTTATTTGAGGATGCTAATGCGTATGGAGTTGGCTGTCATCGGTAAACAAATCAAATGAGGAGATTCGATGGAAATTTTTTTTTTTTTTTTGTTTGTTGAAAAAAAATTGACTGAATACTTCACTTGCAGTTATAGCTGCGTCTATTGGAATTGTAAAATTAGGAGTGTTGCTCCTATGTAAGATGGAAAGAAATAAGTAGGAGAGCTTGTACTTTCTGGATTATTTCTAATTTTGGGAAATTCTATATTTGTAATTCGTTAAGGATTAGGATTCCTTAACTTATCAATTCTGTGCCTCAGTGCAGAACTAGACCAATTCCATTCAAGGATTGCAACTTCATATTTCAAACCCGACTTTACAAAAGGTGTACAGGCTCAACGGTTGGCAGAGCTTATTTTACTTCTTCTGCTAGCAAGTTTATTTTGTTAACAGAGCAGAAAAGTTAACTCGCAGAAGAGACATTAACTTAATTTGGCAGCGCTTGTATGTGCTTTGTAAAGTCACGTTTGAAATAAGAAGTTGCAATCCTTGAATGGACTTGGTCTGGTTCTGCACTGAGGTACACAATTCATTTTTCGTTTTTTTGAAATTTTTCGCGTGAACAAGACCGCCCTTGTTTTAAATTCAAATCTGAGATTTGGACACTTTTTCCATGCTTCATTAATTTTAGTAAAAGTTTTTACAAAATTCAAAGAGACATTCCCATAAAGGGATTTTTCCGGAGGCAAGTCCCCCAATTGATATAGATCATATCCGTTTCATTTCATGTGCTGCGGGAAACCTCCCACAAGAAAAAAAAAGACACCATTATTGTTATTGTTTGTACAGTACAGGACCTGTGCAGACAATACAATAATGGTGTCTTTTTTTTCCCAGTTTATGTAGTTTTAAGGAAATAAAGTAGTATTCTAAAGGTATTAATTCGTTTACATCACCGAACGGTTAGCCGGGCGGTGGAGACATTTTAACGATATAAAGAATATGTAACAAATAGTATTACATATCAGGTGTGGAGGTGGTGTATTAAAGGCCGAGACTGGGGTTTACAGCCCGAACGAAATGAGAGCCTTATCCAGTCGGGGCGGAAAATGAATTTATTTTTTTTTCAAGCGGGTGGAAAAAAGTCCATTTTCTTCCCAATGTGATGAAAATTTTTTTTAAAGTCCTGTATTTTATACGTGAAAACGGGGTATAACTGCACCGAAACTGTGCCAAAACATTTTGTTATGTTCAAAGATACAGATCCATGATTTGAATGCATGATCAAGACGTAATTGTCTTTATATTTTATAATTTTTAAGGAGGTTCTCCAGGTGAAACATTATACTTTACATTATATTTTACACCACCTAAATAATAAGGAAGCGTGCTGGTATCATGTAAAAAAAATAAAATTCCATTGGTTTTTGCCGTTGGGATCCCGTCTTTCCTTTTTTCACCATTTACTTGTTTCCTTTTCTTGTTTATGATACTTAACCTTGCCTGGTGGTTTATTATAACAAAAATAATTATTTATTTATTAATAATTTATTATAAATATTATTTATAAATAATTATTTATTTGAGATTCTTAACTGATCGTTCTCCTGCAACTTAAACATAGGCGAAACTTTGTTTATTTTTGTAGAAAGGTTTTTCCGCCTACAAAAATTTAATTGGAATCGATTAATTTTTTTAAAATTATGGGAAAATTCCTCTTAACATTCTACACAACTTTTGTGACATGAAATTTTCCTGTCCACCAATTTCACAACTGAACCTCGCACTATTGTATAGACTTTTAATAACAGAGATGATTTTTGTGCTCAGATTGTCTTGCCAATTTTCTCCACAGCTTTGTGTGTGGGACAGAATCAAACGCTCGTTTGAAGTCTACAAATGTGGCGTATACCTTCCTTCCACTCAGACGGAGGTTGTTACTGATTGCTGCTTGGGGGGTAAATATGGCTTCTCGCATCCTCTACCTTTTCTAAATCCAAATTGTTCTTCCCCCAGGAGCCCTTTTTCTTCCGTCCAGAGTTGAATTCTGGCTGCAAGTATGCTAATAAAAAATTTTAATATACGATTGAGGAGAGGTATGGGTCTATAGTTTAGGGGGTCCAACTTATCTCCCTTCTTAAATATTAGGCAAAGTTTCGATTTGGTCCATAAAGCCGGGATACTTTCCGTTTGAAGGATATTAATGTTGCAATCTCTTCATCCGAATACGGATGACGGAGATATGCATTGTGCTCGTGTATTCACGCTAAATAATCGTTAAAAGGTTCATTCGCCTTTTGTTGCGTATCATACATTTGACGTCTTAATGCTTTTTCCTGGTCCGCAGGGAGAAACGAATCTCGAAACAATTTGCATGCTGCAGACCAAGTCAAGCCTGGAAGGTATTTATTTTAGCGTGGAAAATGGGTTTTACCTCTTGAGCGAGTAGATGAGTTATCGTCTTTACTAGCTCAAGTCCGGAAAAGCCAAAGTCGGTACCTAGCTTTTCTAAGTCTTTTAAAAAAATTATTCGATTCCAATTAAATTTTTATAGGCGGAAAAACCTTCCTACAAAAATAAACAAAGTTTCGCCTATGTTTAAGTTGCAGGAGAACGATCAGTTAAGAATCTCAAATTCACTTGGAGAACATCCTTAATTGTTTTCGCATTAAAAAATCTTTTTTTCCTGAGAGATTAGTAGAGCACTCTAGCGGTGATTTTGATAACTAATTCAACAACAAAAAATAAATAATGGCGTTTTATTTTTTTATTGCGAAAACATTTAAAAAATTATCAAATTTAGGAACCATAAAGCCTTTTTCGTAGAATTTAAATATTGAATCTTTGCCTCTGAAACATAACAAAATTTTTTGGCACGGTTTCGGTGCGATCCCACTTAATTTTCATTTGTAAAAAATCGAACTTTCGGAAACAAAATTATTTTTCTTTTTTAAATCGATATAATTTTTCACCGCCCGGCTAACCCGCCGGTGGTGTAAACGAACTAATACCTTGGATAACAAAATAATCACTTCTCTTTTTATTAATGAACGAAATAATCATTTTATTTTTAACAAAAGAAAATAAAATTCGTCAAAAAAATTAGCTTGTCTTTTCATTTCATGGTTGTGAAATGTCTTTCCTGTCTTTTAAATCGTTTAAAATCAAGCTTACGGTGGAATACCAGGCACTTGCGAGTCAAATCAGGTCCTTGTAAAATAAAGATTAAATTCACCCGTTAAATAAATTTGTTTTAGTTTAAAATTAATTTAAGATTTAAAAAATTTTTAAAAATTAATTTAAGACTTTTCCTTTTTTTTAATAAGTATACACGGAGAAAAAAGTTCGGTACCTGTTACTGAACCTGTGACATCTAAACATTTGAGTAGATAATACCGAAAAAATTTAGTAATTATTACTAAGAGTTCGTAATGATTAATAACGTTTAGTAATAATTACCTAATTTTCAGTATTGTCAACTCAAATGTTTAGATGTCACAAGCCCCAACTTAACTTTCAGTAACAGGAACCAACTTTCAGTAACAGGAACCGAACTTTTTTTCCGAACTTTTTTTTATACTATAGTATAATTTATTTATTTATATGTACGTTTACAATTTTTCGATATAAGATGCTTTGTTTGTAAACTTTTTGCCATATTCTTATTTTCCGCCTTGTTACCAACCTAAAAACTGTTTTTAAAAGGATGCTCAGTCGAGCATCTTATATCGAAAAATTGTAAACGTAAATATACACGGTAAAAAAGTTTATATTAACTTACTAAAAAAAGGGCTACACATTTTTTATGTTAAAAAAAAAAATAGAATGTTATTGTCCATAAGACATTCTTTTGTTTTTAGTGTTTTGTTCGTTGCTACAGGCGAATTATGTTACTTTTAACATAAAATTTTTTACCGTGTAAATAAATAATTAAATTATACGACTTATTTTTAAAAAAAAGGAAAAGTTTTAAATTAATTTTTAACTAAGATTAATTTACTTAAAGCGTGAATTTAATTTTTATTTTACAAGGACCTGATTTGATTCACAAGTGCCAGGTAATCCACCTTAATAAAAATGAGTTACTCAGGAAAAAAGAAATCATCAAAACAAAAAAATAAGAACTCCACAAAATAAAAATAAAATAAAATTTCTTAAAATTGAAACAGGTCAGTGACCATCTGACACCTCAAGATGCCGTTCAAATTTCTGGAAAAATTCAGGGTCGATACTTTGCCTATAAAGAAACTTTTCCCGATTTAAGAGTTTTGAAATTCCAAAAAAGTTGATTTTCGAACCACTTTAACGCACACTTCAGCGTTAGTGATAATGAAAAACAGCCTAAGGACTCGAGTTTTCCCTTATAAGTCTCAGGAGTAAAAACCTTCTTTCAATTCTTTTTCATTTTCCATCAAAACATTTTCCAACGGCATATGGGCTCGTTTGAAAATAATCAAAATCAAATCCAATTATTAATTTAGGCTCAAATCCTTTTGCGTCTCCTCAACGACGATTTTTTCCCTTTTTATAATTCCTAAAGAATTTTTTTTTTTTTTGTCCCCTTTCCTCCCCTGTTTTTCTCTGGAAACTCCATCGCTAAATAAGAATATAGCAAAAATCAACAACGCGCAAGAAGCAAAATAATTTAACGTGATTAAGAGCTGATTCATCGTAGAACAGGAGCTAATCTTGGTTCTATTATACTCAGATGTGTTGACATTATATATTAACCACCCTTTATAATTTTATTTCATTATGAGTTTGGATTTGGACGTATCCCTCGTCTCGGCGGCTTCGAGTCTAAAGCGAAGGTTTGATTTTTTCAAAATTTTGTTGTCACGTCTGCCAAATGGGATTTCGTCAGTTTTCCTCTTAAGGGCACGAAAGAAGATTGAGGGAGAAAATGAATGGGAGGGAGCGTGATTATCAAGTGTGGCCTCTTAAAAAGAGGAAAAAAATAAACGCGAATCAGAAAAAAAAAAAAAAATGATTTCGTACCCCGTGAGATAAGCAAATATTATATATTCGTTATCAGTTATGTTGTAACAATCTGTTTCAATAAAAGTAATTATCCGTTAAAATAAGTTTTATTCAAACATATTAAAATTGTTATGAATGAAAATCCCACATTAGGGTGTGCCAAATATTCCGCGTCTGATTTTCGATGTTCTTTCGGCGTAAATGGAATTATATATTTTTTTCGTTTTTTGGTTTTTCCAATCACGTTTAAGGAGTAGGGTGACCGTTATGCGAGAGTGTAAAATATTTTTGTGGGGTCCCTCTTTCAAAAGTCTCCAAAAAATCAAAAAAAAAGTGCGCAAAACCTGAGTTCTATATTTTTACTCTAACACGTGCCTGTAAAGGACACGACGTCGGCTGAGTGGCGAGCGAGCTCGACTCCGAAACGAATGATCGTGTGGAGTCTTGGTTCGAACCTGATTTTAGTCAGGATTTTTTTTCCGCCAGCATTCACCTCTGATACTCATGTGTGTATCATGTGAAGAAGACAGATGTGTCACGGGGTTCGGATTCCCTGTCTAAATAAAGTAGGTCCCGCTCATTCGTAAAATACCTTTGCGATATGAGTGCCCGGTCTCCGAGCTCGTCACTCGATGCGTTAAGGGGTATGACGTAGTAACGCCTAAACCTTACACCAGAAACCGAACTTAGTAAAGGTAGGCGCCGGGTCATAGGGCTTCATGTCCTTATTATGCCGAAAAAGAAGAAGATATGTAGAAAAGTTTTTCGTGAAGTTTGCATAGTAAACGCCGCCATGGGCAGTTATATGGACACTCCATTCTTTCAGTTCATGAAAAAAATTCCTCTGAGTTTAGAAGTAGAAGAAGAAGATACAACTATAACAATGAATAGCTTTTCATATATTATATGTAAAAATGGCTTTTTAAAATGTAATTTCTACATATAATATATGTAAAAGTTACGTGCCTGTAATCACTTTGATTTTCACATTTAAAATACATGGAAATTTTTAGATTTTTACAGCATTTTTTTTGTTTCTTTTTTCTCTCCGCGAAGTGGACAGATGAAAATTTGATCACTTGGCCTAGTTATTATTTACATAATGTAGCTATCGATAAAAATTTCAAAAACTTTAATTTGGCCATTTTCTAATGCCTTGAGATTTCGAAAATATGCTTAAAAACCACTCAAAACACCATTTTTAAGCTGGCTCAGAACACTGGAGAATGGTCAGATTAATGTTTTTGAAATTTTTATCGATTACTACATTTTTCTTTCTTTCTTTCTTTTTCGGCATAATCAGGACATGAAGCCCTATGACCCGGCGCCTACACACAATGTATACACTTACGCCTTTCTATAAACTGCCAGAGATTTTATGTAGTGGAGCAGATTAAAATTCTTTGCCTTTGCCCTGGCTTGCATTTTGTTTTTTCAAGTTATAGAAATTAATTGATACTTAATGGAACCTATGACCCACTGAATATATAAATATTATTCAGAAAAAAATCTCCAATTTAGGTTATATACTATTTTTATTTATTGTGAATGATCATTTCGACGGTCTACAGGCCGTCATCATCAGCACCTAAAATTGCAAAATTACACCAGAAAAAATTTCCTCACAGCCATTAAATTACGTAGTACGGTAAACCTTACGATTATTACAAATATACATCGAAAAATATTTATTTACATAGTTATAAATTAATTAATTTATTAACAGGGAAATTGATCAATTTCCCTGTTTCCGGTTTGTCAGCCATGAGGACTAAGAAAAGAAAGAAAAAGAAATGTAAACCCTAATTAATTTTAATTTATAACTATGTAAATAAATATTTTTCGATGTATATTTGTAATAATCGTAAGGTTTACCGTACTACGTAATTTAATGGCTGTGAGGAAATTTTTTCTGGTGTAATTTTGCAATTTTAGGTGCTGATGATGTATTGATGACGGCCTGTAGACCGTCGAAATGATCATTCACAATAAATAAAAATAGTATATGACCTAAATTGGAGATTTTTTTCTGAATAATATTTATATATAGAAATTAACTTTTAAAAATGTTTGATGCTCTTTCTTTCTTTCTTTCTTCTTTCTCTACATTTTTAAGTACCGTAGATTGGGGTGAAGTTGAAGGCTGGGGTGAAGTTGAAGGGCCTAAAAAATGCTATTAAGCATCGCCTGCTTATCTCTAAATACCAATGAAAATAACTAAAAATGTTCTCTACTTTTCCGCTGCATAGTCATAATGCTTAAAATTGTGCTGATAATGACTTTTTCAGGCCCTTCAACTTCACCCCACCTCTTCAACTTCACCCCAATCTACGGTAGTAAAGAACCCTCAACCATAACCTTTCAAATTTTAAAGTATAATATTTGCAAATCTTCTTATACTTTATGATTTAAAAAAATTATATGCATAAATTATGCAAAAATTATGTATATCCAGATTTCCATGCTTAGAAAAATTATTCATGTTCCAATTTTTTTGCTTAAAAAAATATGCATAAACTTTGCAAAATCTATGCATATACAGATTTTTATGCTTAAAAAATTGATACATATACAAATTTTCGTGCTTGAAAAATATGCGTAAACTTTGCAAAAATGATGTATATCCAGATTTTTATGCTTAAAAAATCTTTGCACATTCAAATTTTGATGCTTAAAAAAACATGCATAAACTTTTGCAGAAATTATGTTCATGCTTAAAAATTTATGCATAATCAAATTTTGATGCTTAAAAAAATATGCATAAACTTTGAAAAAGTTATTATGCATATCCAGATTTTCATGCTTAAAAAATTTATGCATGTTCAGAATATGGTGCTTGAAAAAGAATGCATAAACTTTTCAAAATTATGCATAGGCCTATCCAGATTTTCATACTTAAAAAAAATTTGCATATTCAAATTTTGGTGCTTAAAAAATATGCATAAACTTTGCAAAAATTATGTGTTCACAGATTTTCATGTTTAAAAGATTTATGCATAAATTGCAAAAATTATCCACACCCAGATATTCATGCTTATTATATTTTAATGCATTCAAATTATGCATCAATTAAAAAATTTTTGCTTATTCAAGTTTTGGTGCTTAAAAAATATGCATAAATATTTTTGAATTTCTTGGACTTGAGGAACCAATAATTAAATTAAAATTAAGTGTGGCACTACCTGAGTAAAAACGAAAATTTTTTAGAAAAAACAAAACCGATCGGTAGTTCCTGAGTTAATTTTAATTTAATTATTGGTTCCTCAAGTTCAAGGGATTCAAAAATATTAATCAAAAAGAAAGGAACAAGAATTTCAAATCATTTCTGTAAACATTCATAAACTTTGCAAAAATTATGCATGGCCAAATTTTTGTATAAATGATACAAAAATAATTCATTATTTATATAAATTTTTTTTGCGTTTATTTTGCAAAAATTTTATACACTTTGTGCATCACTTTCGTACGGAAATGCAAAAGTATCGCAATCTGTAATAAAATGGAAATGCAAAGGTGATGCATTGGGGTAATGCAAGGTCAAGGGTACACCGAAACGCATGAATGAGTAATCCCTTGTACTGCCCCTCATTGACAAGAAAAAAGAAAAAAAATGGGGAGAAATTTTATTTTGGAGCACCCTAATCTGATATACAGATTTTTTTTTTTCCCTGAGGTTGGAAACAGGCGTATATTTCGTTAATTAAACCCAGGGCTAGAACGCTTTATTAGAACGCTTTCCAAATTGGAAATAAAAATAAATAAAGAGATAGTGATGAGGACGCATGATAAATAAGTAATAATGATAATGCAAAACAATAAAAGATGAATGCAAATAACGAACAAAATTGGAACAAATTAATATAACAATGTTATTTACACGATTCGGCACTAATCACACGAACCCATATGGCCATTAAACGATCTCCCCCCCTCTCCTCCTTCCTCCGCAATAAACAGTCCTCCCCCCCTTTTTTTAAGCTTTTACTTTTTTTTCGATTCACGTTTAGCTTTTTTTTTTTTTTTCCTCTCGTCGGATTAAAAAATCCTTTCTGAAATTTTTTCGGGAATTTTTTTTTATCTTTGAATGTTTTAACCGGAAAGGGACAGAAACAAATCGATTGAAAAATAAATGATGCTGCTAATTACCCCATCTGCTTTGCGACCCCAGTTTGAACTTGTCACCACATGGGGCACCCCTCTTCGCGGAAGGGAAATATTTATAGCCTATAAACCACCCCAGTACAACACTAATAAGATTGCATTACCATTACAAAAGAAAATATCTAATTCGGAAAGTCCGCCGAAGAGCTCGCTTGACAAAGGAAAAGCAGAGGACAAACGGGATTAAAAAAGTTTTCTTCTTCCCATTTTTATAGCTGGTATAAGTTGTTTGTTGAATTATCCAATACTGTAATTAAATTAATCTTGCTTTTCTTTTTTTTTTCTCCCATCTTTTTTTTCGGTCTGGAAATTTATTGCGAGTATCTGATATTTAAGTTAAATGGGAGATAAAAAAAAAAAAAAAAAAAAAAAATTAACCCTTTTGAAAAAAAGTTAACATTTGAAATGGGATAATAATTATTCTTTTGTTTTTTTTGTTTTCCTATGGTGAAAATGGGGCGATAATTATTTCGTTTTAGTTTTTGACAAATCCGGAAAATTAATTGATAGGGATTCCCCGTGGTTTTATGTGGGCGTTTTAGAACCTCCTTATGTCCGTTTTTTTCCCTGCGTACTCATTGCGGGAAAAAAAGATTTTGGACGGTTAAGTCTTTTAAGGCAATTGCCTCATATATAGAGATTCCTCCCGGGATTTCCCGGGAATTCCCGTTTTGGTTAGCTTTTCATTTCCCGGGAATCGAGAAATTGGCACACTTAAATTCCCGGGAAAACCGAGAATTTATTTTGAAGGCAAAAAGAAAAGAAAATAACCCGGATTTCCCTATTTTCGGGAACCAAGTTCCCGATAATTCCCGTTCCGGGATTTTTCGGGATCCCGAGCTTTTTTTCCCGAAAAATTTCCCGGGAACATTTTTTTTAACTAGTCGGGAATCCCGCTTCCCGGGAATCGAATTTTTCTAATTTTTGGTAATTCACGATTCTCGGGACCGACAAGTTTTTTCCCGGGAACGGGAATAATATCAATTTTATCAACTTTTTGACTCATAAAATTTTAAATATTTTAGGAAAAAGTTATGAAAATCAGAATTTTTTTTTATAATTTGCCTAAAGCGTGCCCTTTAAACAACATAGAAAAATTTTTTTGTAAATGGCTCCGCTTATTTCTGAACTTTTTTCCCGAAAATAAGGAAATCAGGGTAATTTTCTTTTCTTTTCGCCTTCAAAATATAACTATAAATATAAATACAAATATTCGCCGGGATTATCGGGAATTCAAATGTATCAAATTTCCTATTCCCGGGAAATGAAAAGCTAACCAAAACGGGAATTCTCCTTCCCGGGATTAATATTTTTTTCAAAAACTGGAATTCCTGATTCCCGGGAATGAAAAAACGTCAAGAATTTGGAATCTCTACTTTGGAATCTCATAAAAAGAACGTGGGTCGATAAGGCCGATTTTTGGGCTGTTTAAAAAAAAAAGTTTTTTTATGTTAAAAGGTGGTTTCATATGAGGTTAATAAGGGGTCATAAGTGGCACTGAGTTGCGCGCATGCTATGGCCATTTTTTTAAATTTTTTCACTTTTCGCTGTTGTGAACATGACAGTCGGAAATCTTCCAGTGGCAGACAAATAGTAGCCATGAAGGCCAATTTACTGCACCATATTAAGGTTGCGACCGGCGTGTTCACACATGCTTAATTCGCATGGTTTTTAGGCCTCATGAAGAAGCCGTTGAATGGCCCTAATTTCCTTTTCACACGAGCTTTCTAATGTTGAAAGCTTACTTAATTCACCATTTCCAACTTAAGCACATATGTGCGCCATTGTAAAATGAAGGAAATTGAATTTCAGATGGCTGATTTTTAATGTTTATACTCTGTTTTAACCGTATTTTCATTCATATTACATGCCCTAACGTTTAAATGGATCAGATGCATTATTGTGCGAATATATTTTGATCTCATTAATCAGTAAAACATGAATAAAAGGTCCGCGATTTATTTATCAATACTTGTTTTCGAGAACATTTTTAAAAAGTGTTCTTCCGAAAAGGCGCGAAACAAGTTTTTTTAAAAAAAATGTTCTCGAAAGCAAGTAGTTGATAAATAAATCGCGGACCTTTTATTCATGTTTTACTGATTAATGAGATCAAAATATATATTCGCACAATAATGCATCTGATCCATTTAAACGTTAGGGCATGTAATATGAATGAAAAATACGGTTAAAACAGAGTATAAACATTAAAAATCAGCCATCTGAAATTCAATTTCCTTCATTTTACAATGGCGCACATATGTGCTTAAGTTGGAAATGGTGAATTAAGTAAGCTTTCAACATTAGAAAGCTCGTGTGAAAAGGAAATTAGGGCCATTCAACGGCTTCTTCATGAGGCCTAAAAACCATGCGAATTAAGCATGTGTGAACACGCCGGTCGCAACCTTAATATGGTGCAGTAAATTGGCCTTCATGGCTACTATTTGTCTGCCACTGGAAGATTTCCGACTGTCATGTTCACAACAGCGAAAAGTGAAAAAATTTAAAAAAATGGCCATAGCATGCGCGCAACTCAGTGCCACTTATGACCCCTTATTAACCTCATATGAAACCACCTTTTAACATAAAAAAACTTTTTTTTTTAAACAGCCCAAAAATCGGCCTTATCGACCCACGTTCTTTGGTTACAAATCGCAAAAGAAACGTTTTCAATTTCGAAACCGAATTTAATGTTTAGCTTATGGGCGAAATCAGCTAAACCAGATTCCTCATAAATGGTGCCCATAGGTTCGCTGCACATCGGTCGTGGTCTTCATTTCTGAGAAAATGAAACGGTGTTTTAACCGTTAATAAGTTTATTAAAATCGATCCGGTTCCTAATTGACAGATCAAACGTTTTAAGGATTAGATCGGTCCGAAACTTTTAATGAAATTTCCTTCAAAATCTTCACACTTGGGGAAAAAAAAAAAAAAAGAAAGACGAAAGCTCATGATTTATAACTTATTTGTTAGCGAGAAGTCATTCTTGAAAGGCAAAAAATCAATCAATCAATCACTCTAGACAAAAAGTCACGGCTTGTTTTTACAAAAACTTTTTAAAGATTAGAAAAAAAAAAAAAAAGGCTGGTAGGATTTTTTTTCCCCATCGTTTTTTTCTTACTTCTTTTTTCCATAAAAAAACAAAACTTTTTTTTTCCCCCTTTCATTCGGAATTTATGATATTAAGGTAAAATGAAGCATTTTTCCCTTACGATTCGATGGAAATTATGATTTTTCAGTCGGGAAAGGAACGGGGGCGTCTGTTTGGGGGCGGGTGACCGGATGAAATTTCTGCCTAATTCGGTTCGTAATATAGAGACTGATGTTCTGGGTAAAAGTGGCCCTTATTTTATGGAATAAAAATTTCGAAATTCCCGTAAAGATCGAAGAATGAAAAAGATTTATTTTTTTGTTAAAATGGTTGTTTCCTATTCGAATTTTTATGCAGATTACGAAAATGAAGTTAAAATTTCGAAAATTTTTACAAAAATAAAATTTCTGATTTTTTGAACTTTACGGGGATTTTGAAATTTTTAGCTTCCAGGTGACACGGCTGGCTGAACGACGTCCAAAAAATCGGAAAAAATTCAAGGAATTTTGTTTTGGTTACTTTAAAAAAAAAAAAAAAATAGGGGGTGCGCTCACCTAAATTCAAAAATTCGTAAAATAAGAGCCAAACTAACGAAGATTCAAATATTATCCTTATTGAGCTTTTTTATGTATAGTCTAAATCTAAATATATACACGGTAAAAAAATTTATATTAAAAGTAACATAATTCACTATAGTAAAAAAAGAGGCTACATATATTTCCTATGTAAATTTTATATAACACGATTATGTTGCATCAATTTAATTGTTGATCAATCAATGACCAATCGTAATATGCCAACATAAAAATGTTTACATTCAAAACATAATAAGTGTTACATATAAAATGTGCAGCCCTTCTTCAGGTTGTTAACATAAAACATTTTTACCGTGTATAAAAATGAATTTGATGTGTCCCGTTGTACGCACCAAAAAAAAAGAAGGGTATTTAGAATCCTTCTTAGAAATAAAAATGTCGCAGCAGACGAAGAAAATTTTTTTGTCAAAGTATGTATGAAGAATTTGTCTTTTTACCGGAAATATTTTTTTTTTATCCTCCATTATAATTATGCATAAATAAATATGCATAAAACTAAAAAAAAAATTGAATGAACATAAAATTTTTCCAAGTTTTCCTGATTTAAAAAATTATATACATAAACTTTGCAAAAATTATGCACACGGTAAAAAATTTTATGTTAAAAGTAACATAGTTTGCCTGTAGCCTCGAACAAAACACTAAAAACAAAAGAATGTCTTATGGACGATAACGTTCTATTTTTTTTAACATAAAAAATGTGTAGCCCTTTTTTAGCAAGTTAACGTAAAAATTTTTACCGTGCATGACCAAAGTTTTGTATAAATGATACAAAAACAATACATTTTTTGTATAAATTTTTTGCATTTATTTTGTAAAAATTTTATACACTTTTTTCATAAGCTTTTCGTATGGGAACAATCGCCATCCAACTTGGGAATGTTAGGCCGAACATTCTCACCCGAATCGGTCAGAATAGTCAAGTGAATTTGCGCTTATGAAATTTTTTTTATTGTTTAAAATTCTGGATACATTACCGGGAAAAATTCTCTAATTATTTTTAAAGACATAGTCGTTTTATAATTTTTTAATTTTTTTTTTTTTTTATTTTCAGGTAAGTTTTCTTGGATTTGTCAAGAGTAATCGATTAAAGTTTGTATTAACTTTGAATGTGGTCTGCTGTCAAATCGGTTAAAACCTGTTCAATTTTTTTTCTGTAAGTATGGGAGTGAACCCGAAAAAAAAAGTAGGAAACTTAAACTTTTAGACGTTTTAATGGATTAATTTTTATTGGTTTACGTGGTCTATGTTTATTGTAAAAATGCTTAATTGTTTTATTTAATCGTAAGCACTGAGGATGGAACTTTAGTTCCGAAAAGGCCTTGAGCGATAGTTAAGATAAAATATAATAAATTATTTACGGCCTAATTCTGGAGTCTTTAACAAGAAAAATCCTTATAAATAGAAAACTAGATTTTCATTTTGAAATTGAAAATTTGCTTGAGATTGTACCGTTAATTGTACTAAAAAAAAATTTTGATAGGCATAGCCAGGGATGATTGTTTTAAAACAAATTGGTTTAAAACATGGTGTTTTAAAACATTTGAATAAAAAACACCGTTTTAAAACACTGTTTTAAACACCGTATTTTATTAAGTGAATAAAATACGTTTTAAAATACATTTCTAAGAGGCCCGAGCCCGCAATTTGTCGCGTAATTAAATAATTAAATAATAAAAAAATAATTTAAATAAAAATTAAATTTAAATAATAATTTATATAAAATTAAAATAATAAAATTAAATAATAATTTATATAAAAATAATTAAAAAAATAATTTAATGCATAATTAATGCCTAATTATATCGCGAGAATGAAAACTGAGTAATATAATACTTTGAGAATGAAAAAAAGAGTGAGTTTTACGAATAACTTGCGATTTTGGGGGAAAGAAAAAATTGCAAAAGCTTCCCTTTAAATTACGATCGCGGGTAGGGGGGGGGAATAAAGAAAAAAGTTTAATCTACCTAAAGAATTCCAGAGTAAAGAAACATGAAAAGCAATAAATAACCGGATTTCGGTTTCTTTTAAAAACAAAAAATCGAGGAGGGGGGGAAAACGGGAGGCAAAAATGAATTCAATTATCCGAATAAAAAGAAGAAAAAGAAATCAGAAGAAAAACAAATAAGACAAAAAAAAATCAGAAGGAGAGGGGAATGATTTAAACGGTTTTTTTTTTTTCCTTGGATTGAGGTAAAAATAAAAAGTTAGGGTGTTTAAGGAGATATAATCCGAAGAAATGTAAGTCGTAAGTCAAAATTATGATTTGTGGATGTAAAAAAAAAAAAAAAAAAGATCCCCTCCACTTTAACATAAAAAGCTCGACTTTCTATTTTTGCATGGGTTTTTATTCCCTTCCCCGCCCCCTCCTCCCTCCATGCCCCTCCCTTAACCGACTCCGGGATTCTTTTTTTATTTCGTTCACGTTTTTGTTTTTCGTATCCGTTTTTCCGAAAGTTTCGGTATCAAATTACGTTTCTCCCTGATTTATCATTCGCGTCCGGTTTTCGCTTGGATGATTAGTTTTTTTTAAGAAGTTTTCTTTTTTTTTTTCTGATAAAAAGGAAATCGAAAATATCGAATTCGCACGTATTCCTCACGTAGATTTATCGAAGTTGAACGGGTTCGTTACGAACAAATAATGTCCTTGTTTGGCAACGCTGATCCTTAGCAGCCACATTCTGATTCGAAAAATTTTTAAACTAAAAATTGTTGTTACCATGGCAACCTAAATCCATTGTGACCGTTGGTTTGGATATACTCATTCTTAAATGTCGCCATGGTAACTATTAGAAAAGGGGCAAGTCCTGTTTCCGATTGGTCATAACTCATTCTTGGTTCTCGGTTTTCCATAGGCTTTTACCGAATTTGAATGTTTGAAGTTACCGAAGACTGCGGGAACGTCCAAAACGTTGCACATCAAAATTTTCGCAGAAAATTTTCTTTTGGTCGATAAAGCAAACCGTTTTTTTTTCCTTGCGAAAATTCAATTTTTATTTAAAATTGAAAAGCTTTCGGGAAACCTTCAATCCGGAAATCAGCGATTACCATATATTTTAATAACGCATTTTAGAGGAACCCCCATTTGGTTGTGATCTTTTTTTACAACACTGGAGTGGGCATTTTTCTTTTTTTGAAATTCCAGTACGACATTTCCTTTCTTTTTTAAGTTCCTTTTTTTATATTTTTAATCGACTGTTGACAGGAGTAAAAATTTTAGGGAAAAATTTGCTGTTGTGGTTTTGCGCTGAAGAATCGTAACGTTTTCTTTTGGCCGAGGATATAGGGCGCAATTTCACTGCAGACATGTTCGGCGAACATTTTGGACAAACATTGTCGCATGACATGCTTAAAAAACGGTCACTCCTTATGTAAAGCTTCCCAACATATGCGGGAAAATGTTCGATGAAAATGTTTGGCGTGAAATTGTGCCAATAGACTTCGAAAATATTTTTTCAGGGCTAGACCCGAAAAGTTTACTTTCGAGATCATGTAAACAAAACAAATTTCGTTATTCTCGCCCTGAAAACTACATTTCCAAGGCTGGACCGAAAAATTTCGATTTTTTACTCGGTCTTCTTGCCGGTCATCGCCTTCGGCTCGGATCGGCAACGGCCTCGTAAAAAATCTCACTTTTCGGGTCCAGCTTGGAAATCTACTATTTCGATTGCCTTGTTTTTTCTTCGAAATTATTTGGATGTTTCCGATACTTCAGAGACCAATTTCTGGCTCTTATTGCAAAGGTAGATACGAGTGGAGGGAATGAGTTGGACGTATGCTTCACGGAAAAAATGTATATGCGAAAGTTACTAATGTTAATGTCACTATACAACTACATATAACAATAAGTAACTTTTACATATATGTAGAAATTACATTTTAAAATGTCACATATATATATATATACATATATACATATATGTAAAAGTTACACATTGTTAAATGTAGTTGTATAGTGATGTTAAATGTTAGTAACTTGTACATATACATTTTTTCTGTGCCCGGATAAAAGGGTTTCGTAAAAGGTAAACATACTATATGTAAATTATACTCATTGCTTACTGTGACTATACATTATACAACCACTTAGACTATGAGTAACTTTTACTAAACTGTAGGATAAAAACAGTCAGTTTATCGCCATAATAATGCATTAGTTAAAGTATATTGAATTGTAGTTTTTTCGATCATTTTATTGTAAATTATAGGTACTTCAACTGCTGTCAAAATGGCAGTAATCTTAAATTATTGCTAAATTTTTTTTTTTTTTTTTTTTTTTTTTTACAGTAAGGTTATATGTAAATAATATGAAAACTATGTTCAATGCTACTTGTATATTTATTTTTTCAACAACATTGTCTTTTATCCGTCAATGGTTTACAAAATTGTGTTTACTAAAATAATTTTTTTTTTCTTTTCTTTTTCAGGTAAGTTTAAATACCGGCCGGTACCCAATTTAAAGCTACAAAAATATTATCATCGAAGCTAAGTATATCAAAAAGTATAATCGTATTAACACCAATGAGCAAATCCCTTAAACTGAAATGTTATTTAAAGGTATTTTTCAATTGCTTTGCAAATTTTCAAAAAAAAAAAAATTTAAACTCTAATACATTACTCCAAGTCTATTTTCTCATCTACAAGTAAAGGGAGGTGCAGGTTAGGTTATGTTTTCATTTAGCAATGCTATTGCAAATTTTAAAAAATGTTGAAATTTTTTTTTTTTCTTTTTTATGCTTGGCAAGGCAAATGCTAGATTTGGCGGGAAAAAATCCGGAGCGGAGTGGAAAGATGGAATTAATAACTCGTACCCATGAAAGACTCGAACCCCCGTCTTCCCGTTTGGCCCGGGCTGTTCTAAGCTCAAAACTAACGATCTGAGATATCAATCTCTCGAAATAAAACCCTCTTAAGAATCATGGGATAAACCCAGAGTCGTTTTTTGAGTCCTCCATGGGTACGAATTGTTAATTTTTCTCGAAAATTTCTTTCCATCTTTCCACCCTACTCCAGATTTTTCCCCGCCATACCTTGAAATCTTTGTATATATTCCCCGAACCCCCAAGATTCAATAGTTTGTTCCATTTCGAATTAATCGATTTAAAAAAAAAAGTATGACTTTTAATCCGCAAGATCGAAACCGATACCTGACGAACAATTAAACGAGCCTGGCAGATTCTTGTCTAGACGCGAACAACCCTTGTCGTTCATTTTACAGTTGTTGCTGTTTTTTTTTTTTTTTTTTTTACGATGAGCTACTGTAAATTGAAGGTAACGTATTTTAGAGTAAAAAATACTTCAAAAATTGATGATTTATCTTAACTTAATGTTTTTTTTTAACATTATATCGAAGCAAGAAATTTACCAGATTTTGAACGCAGTTTAAAAAAATTGAGAAAAAAAGTTTCAAAATGGAATGAAACCTAAAAGTTTTCGAATCCTCTGAAAATTCTTCAAAGTTTGAAACTAAAAAGTTTCAATTATTCCTTCAATATTATTGGGAATTGGATCAATTTATTTTTAAAATTTTGAAATTATTTAAGGAAGAAGTAACAAAGGAACATCAATTAAAATATTAGTCGAAGCGGCGAAGGATGAACTCGAACCACCGACCTTCCGTTTTCATGACGGCTGCTCTACCACTAAGCTACATCGACACCACGACCAATACCCAATAATATTGAAAGAATAATTAATAGTCAGGATCGCAATTTTCCACAAATAAAAAGTTTCAATTTTTGAAAAATTTCGAGAAAAATAGAAGCTCGCAATTTCCATTTGAAGACATCAGTGGAAGAAGAAGGCCGTTCAAGAAACAAAAGAAAAACGCCATGTAAATAAATTTCGTTCTTTCTGAACGGCCCGCCTCCTTCTTCCACTGATGTCTTCATTTCACTTTGAAACTTTTTTGAACTGAGCAACGTATTTTTTTCTCATTAAAAAACATCATCAACTGTCAAATTGAGATTGGTAAAATTTATTTGACAGTTTGTATTGTAATTAACACAGTGATCGTTTTACATATAAAAATTACATTTACGAAACCGTTTTATCCGTGTATATACATATAGAAAATGTATATGTAAAAGTTACAAATATTTAATGTCATTATACAACTATATATAACAGTGAATAACCCCAGCCATCGGATATGGGGAGAAAAGAGAACGTCATCCTCACCAGAATAAGAATCGGACATACCAGACTAACGCAAGCCTACCTGCTTCTGGGAGAATGTCCACCGATATGCTCGTGCGGCGAAGACTTCACGGTGGCGCACCTACTTATGGAATGCCCAAACCATCGGGACGCCAGAGCAAGGCATCAAATAGTGGGAGAACTAGCCGAGCTGGTTAAACCAGGATCGGAAAAACTACCCAAATTAATGGTATTTCTAAAGGAAACAGGCAACTACTACCAACTATAACAGAACACCAGCCACCAACATTTCGGGCTCAACAATAGGATAAACCTAGTCAGTAATATCTAGTCATTGGGAGGGCCCTATACACCCTCCCAACTTTTATAGCAGCAATATAATGAAACCTTTATAGCAGGAATATGGGCATAATGCCCGCCCCAAGTGGCCGAAGGCTAAATGGCCGTAGTAGCCGTAGCCAGGCATTTAAAAAAAAAAAAAAAGAAAAAAAAAAAAAAAGAATAACCCCAGCCACCGGGAAAGTATAGAAATGGAGTATAGTGAATTTCGGGTATAGATTTGTATAATTTTTCTCGTAAGCTAAACATGGGCGCAACGTAAGTATATGCAAGGATAGTTTTTTTTTTTTTTTATCCTTGCATATACTTACGTTGCGTCCATGTTTAGCTTACGAGAAAAATTATACCCGAAATTCACTATACTCCATTTCTTTACTTTCCCGGCGGTTGGGACTTTTCATATATAATATGTAGAAATGGCATTTTAAAATGTAATTTCTACATATAATATATGTAAAAGTTACTCATTAGTTGTTGTACAATGACATTAAATATTAGTAACTTTTACATATACATTTTTTTCCGTGTACGTGCAATTTTTTGTATAATTTATATCTGATTTTAATGTAATTGTGCATCTCTTTTTCGTTTGAACATTTTTTTCGATCTCCAAAATTGAACTAAAATTCTACCTAAAAGAGCTCTCCCCTGTTTTCCGTTCCTGAAATTCTCGCGATGACCGAGAAACTCGGGGAAACACTTTAAAATTGAAACGGAGCAATCTTTTAAAGTAAACCCTCCTCCATTGAGAGACCGCTTAAAGCTTTAAAGGCAGTGCTTCATTAAATAGTTACCGTCGAGTATAAAATAGAAATTTCCCCGAGGATAAAAGCACCAATCCGGAAATGTCGGTAATAGGATTCAATGTAGAGCTCATAAATTGAAATTGCAGATTTGAAGCCATGATTCCGTGTAATTTGTAGGAATTTCAAGCTATTTCAATGTTGTTCTGCCTTCCGCATTATCTTGTTTCATTTTCCTCCGTCTTTCTCTCCCCGGGCCCTCTCTCACCCGCCTTTAATCTTCGATTTTCATATGTCAAGGTTGGAAAAGCCGTTATGACGGTAAAAAAAAAAAAATTTTTTTGCGGAAAAAAAGAAAAAGGATTTTTTTTCACGTGTTTGAAAAGACAGTTAAAAAATTTAATGGGTTTTTAAAATCTGGTTTAACTACGTTTCGGAATCATTTTTTAGTCGAAAGAAGGAAAAAAAAAAAAAAAGTTTTTTTTTTTTTGTTGTTAACTGAGGGAAGTAACGAATGGTAAGTGGATCGGAGAGAGATAGAGCAATTAGCTAACTTAATTTCTGCTCTTTTCTCCCATGCACTTGGACGTAGACTTGAAAAAAAGGTTGAAGCGTTATCTTTAACTTATGTTTAAGTAGCCTTTTGTTAAGGGTTTGCTCGGATCCCTCGAGCCCAGGACTCCAATTAACTCCCCAACCATTTCCCTCTTTTTAACCTTCTTCTCCTCCTTTCCTTGTGGCAGATATATACACCCGCACCCCAAGATCGTCTTTAAAACTAGATTGAAAAAAAAAAAAAAAAATCAGATTGACGCCATTTTTTTTTTTATTGTTTCACGAAAAATTAAAATGGAGAAATATGATTTTGGCTGCGGAAAGAGAAATCGTTTCACAGTTTTGTATTTAATTGTAAAATTTTTAAATTTTGTAATAATTTTTTTTTTTTTTTTTTTTAAGTTTTTTGGCGGAAATTAAAAAAAAAACAGGATCGGACAAAGTTTGTCGTGATCCAATATTGATCCAGACCTTAATCCAGCCTTGATAAAATAAAATGTGTATAATTTATAAGAAAGTATGATTTTTATATATTTTATATGTGATTTATACGTATTTAATTAATATATAAATTATATGTATTTCATATAATTTATATATTTTTTTTATATAAAAAACCAACTTTTTTACCTCTACCTGTATAAAAGAAAATAATGGATATTTTTAAGGAGTTATTAGTCCAAAACTTGACAAAATTTACAAGAATACTTTGAGGAGAAAAAATTTGATTTTGATTTTTTTTGTTATATTACTGAATTAAAAATTAATGTCAGTTGAGCTTAGTAAATTCATTGTGAGTAATTGTTGATTTGGAGGGTACAAATTTACAAAATCGTCGATGCTAACTTTGATATTAAGGCCGGAAAAAATGCTTAACAGAATTAAGAACTCTTCAACACGGATAGGGAACATAATTTATTAATTTGTAATTTGACAAAAAATAAGATTCGGTTCTCATTCCGACAATTTCAGAAATGTACTAATCGTAAAAAGCTTTTATTAACATTTAACAATTAAAAAAAATTTTTTTTTTTCGATGTCTTTTAAGATTTTGATTCCGATTCCTTTTAATTTCCCGAGCACATCTTCAGGACGTCTTGAGGATATTTATTGGACGTCCATTGGATTTACCTATGTCCGCACTGATTCAAAAAACGTCCTTTGGAATTGATAGGTCCTTAAATCCCGGTTGGAACGAAAAGACAAATTTGAAGGACCAAAATAACGATAGTTTGATTAGGTCGACTTCATCGGAACAGTCTAGGGAGCTAAGGTCGACGCCACGTGGTTTCGTTATGAATAAAACAGCCAATTTGGATAACCATTTTTATATTATAAAAATATCAAACTCTAGCACCCTAAAATAACACATTTAGGATAAGTAACTAAATAGGCATGACGATAAAACAATAAAATAAAAGAATCACTATTTTAATAAACCTTACCGGCATTCCGGGTGCGAAAAAAGAATTTGATTACGCCATTGCCAGGGGAGAGCTTGGCTCCATAAAATAAAAATCAGTCAATTTACATGATGCGGCAATTAGTTAAACTTTTAAAACCCATAATACTCAAAAAAAAATTAAAAGTATTAACCGAAATTAAATCAAATTTAATCGACTTTGCTATTTTCCCACATTCATGAGTCAAGCCACGAGAGAAAAGAAAGAAAAGCTTTCCTCTCCACTTCAACTTTTGCGCTTGCGCGAGCATCTGTTTGCTATCCGCAACTTTAGCTAAGAAAAAAAATCGTTCGCGCCATTTAGGGCGTTTCAGAATCATATTGATATCCCGTGGATTTGGATATCCTGTGGATATCTAATGGACAATCCATAAGATTTCCAATGGATTGAAAATGCTATCTGGGAAAACTTGAGTTACGGGAACCGTTATTTTCAAATAAAATCGAATTCTAATTTACTGCCGTGTTAGACGATTTGGGCGTATGTCCATTCTTGAATTGAATGGTTGTTTACATAAGTTAAAAGTAGAAGACGGAGTGCCAACTTTAGAATGGACATACGCTCAAATCGCTTAACACGGCAGTCTAGATCTTATTAGATCTTAATTTGATCTAAAAAATTTAATCTATTGTCTGTCTCCATTGGACAATTAATTGGAGGGAGGAATTGATTTTACCACCGGAAATTCTGAATATTTTTGGACTTTTTTTCCTCTGCTGCCACTTTTTTTTCGTTGTCGCTATTTTTAATTTTTTTTTTTTCTACGTATGTAAATCAAATAATTAACTTTTTCTTTGTAAAATTTTAAAAAAAATGTACTTCGCTTTAAGACTATTTCTAAGCATTTTGAAGCGATTAAATATTTTAATATGCTATTGACATTTTGTGTTATATCACTTGGTGCAATTGCTGTATTCAAATTGCTATATGCAAAATTTGTTCAAAAATGTCAGATTATATCCATAACTATACTGACAGGTCTGCATAGTTATGGATATAATCTGACATTTTTTAATAAGTTTTGCATATAGTCCACGAAAATGACAATTTTTTTGCTACAATTTTCTTGGACTGTTCAGTGTTCAGATTGTAACTTGTCTTTTTAACCACGGTTAAAAAATAATAATGAATCTATTACTGATAAAGTGTAGGTTTTTTTTATAAAATTTCTTTAGCTCTTTTTCTTTTTGACAGTTTTTTAACAGACCCACTTATGTTTTTGAGAGTTAATGCTTCAATGGTTTTAATTCTGTGGTATATAATGTGTTATATATATTCTGCGTAATGTATATATATTCTGTAATAATTCAATGGTTTAAAGTCCCATAACAAAATTTACTATAAATCAAAATAAAAATTCCACCAAGAACTACTGTTCAATTGAATAGTAGTTCTTGGTGGAACTTTTATTTTGATTTAAAGTTCGGACTACTGGGCTGCGCTCCCCTGCTTAAAAAAAATTTACTATTTTTAAATACTTGCTTTTAAATCGATTTTTTTGAATTTGGAGTTTCTACTACTTCGTCGTAGTTAAACAGCTTTTTTTTTTTTTTTTTTTTTTTTTTTTATCGCTTTTGACGGCGTTTGCATAGTAGAAGGCAGCCCCAGAATGTTCTGGTGCACCACCAACCTCTTTCCCTATTTTTCTTTAAATCCATAAATGAAATAGTATTTTTTAATACAAGGAGTGCAAACGACAAAATTGCCCGTCGAGACCGAGTTTTAAGCCCGAGCCGAAGGCGAGGACCTTAAATAGGTCGAGACGGGCAAGTCGTTTGCATTTCTTGCATTGAAAGATATTTTTTATCACAAGGTACGGTGTAAAATATTCTGTAAATAAACTGAAAAGGACTGAAAAGTGGACTTTTCAGTACCGTGTGATGAAAAAATATTATTGTTTACTTCTAGCAGCTGATAAGTGAAAACCGTTTGATTTTGAGTGTTCAAAAAAATAATCAAAACATTAAAAAAAGTGATAGCAGAAGAAAAAAGTCTAAAAATACATAAAATTTCCGGTGATACAAGTAATTGTGCCCTTGGATTAATTGGCCAATGGAGACAGAGATTTTTTTTTTTTTTTGAAAAATGAGTAAAAGTAAAGTTGGCAGTAAGATTTTTCGAGCTTTCGAGTCTAAAAACCTTGACCCCGGTCTAAATTTACTGGCAAGCCTATTTACTTAAAAAAATACTTGACTTGATGCACTTAAAAAAATTCAACGTTTTGATCAAGTTCTATCTTGCAACAAAATTGGATTGTTTCCTAGTAAACGAACAGGTTTCCTTGACAAGATATTTTTGACTGTTTTTGCATGATTCGTAAGGAAATGTTTTATCACCAGACATTTTTGCTTTCGAATTAGGGAGTTCGTTCAAAACCCGGATGGGGGTTCGAGCATTCCTGTTTTGTTGCAAGACAGAACTTGATCAAAACATTTCATTTTTCGGCGATTTGGGCATTCGAAGTTTTGAAATTTATTTTTTTGAATCTTATTATAATTTTTTTTTTTTGGCGTTTTGAATAATTTCAGAACCCTAAATAATTTTTTTATTTATTTCTTATTTTTTTTAAATGGTAATTTAGAAACTCGTTTAAAAATTATTTTTTCAGCATTCAGAACCTGTTTAAAGTACCTAAAAACATATGTTTAACTTATTTCCTTTTAGAGTTTTTTGAAATTAAAACGATCGAATATGTCAGCTAAAACTGGCGGGGGTGTCGGGCGCGATAGTAATAAAAATATACACAGTAAAAAATTTTATGTCAAAATCAACATAAATCAACATAAGCAGGTCCACATAATTTTTATGTTGTTTTTGTTTTATGTTTGCCTTATGGGAGAAACAACATAAAAAATTTATGTGGACCTCTTAGAACATATTTACATAATATTTTTTTCTGTGTACCTTAAATAAATCATAACCTAAAGGAAAAGGGGTCCAGGGGCGAAGCTTTTGTCAGGGGTGTCGGGCTCGGGTTCAAAGTCAAATCTGGGGAATTCCTATTTTCTTTATTTTTGGACAGAATTAAGACGTTTAATGTATGGACTGGCAGTCGATTAAGTGGAAAAATCAAGGTGGAAATTCGGATCTTGTTTAATCAGTAGGGCAATGTCACCGATTCAACCGATTTGCCCTACTGATTAAATTAGAATCGATTTTTCACCGTTGATTTTTCAATTGGTCGACCGCTAGTATATAAATAAAAATAAATAAATATAAATATAAATTAAAATTAAAATGACTGCTCGGGCTTCTGAACTTACCCAAAACGCCAAAAAAATAATTATTAAAAAATTATTTTAAAATGTCCAAATTTCGGGGTTTTGAGTTTTCTAAATTTTGGGCTTTCGGGATTTTGACAGAGACTCCGCCTTAGCAATTTTTTTTTCCCCGAGTGTGTTTGAATAAATGCGAGAAAATATTTTCAATTGTTTGACCGGAGCTGCAATAGGGTTGTTTCACACAATTTAATTTAATGTTTTAAACCGCTTCAAAAATTCGAGGAAAAAATACGGAAGCATTTTGCGTTGGAATTTTTTAGTTCCAGATCGTCATTAGCTGAAAAAAAAATAAAAAAAATTGGGCCAAAAATTGATGCATTTGAAATGGTTTCGAAAAGCGGGATGGCCTTTTTTGAACTAATTGTTTTTATCGTTCTGCACCTTGAGAATTAGCGACTATGTATTTCTTACATTGATCTCTATTATATACGCTAGATTTACAACTGATTTTCTTCACCTATATTTAACTTATGAAATAAAAAAAAGCTACCGCGAACCCAGTTTGACTCCAGTGCACTACCTCCGAGATCCAGTTTTCATTAATTAGCCAAATGATTTTAAACATTTTTGTGTACAAGATGGAAAAATAAATGATCAGAAATTTGCAACTAGATATCACGACATCACAAAATATTGCAATTGCAATCTTTCCTCAAAAATACGGAAAGCAAGTATGATCGTTATTCAATTGTTTACAAAAAATTGATAAAGAAGGTAGTGCATTGGAGTCAAATTTGGTTCGCCATTTTGCCCGTCAGTTGGGAATCTAGCGTAAATAATAGAGATCAATGATTTCTTATTATGCGCTGAAGGCAAATAACAGAACGATAAAAACAATTGGTTAAAAGAGGGCCGTTTGTTTTTGTCCCGCTTTTCGAAATCGTTTCAAATGCATCAATTTTTCGCCCGATTTTTATTATTTTTTTTGAGCTAATGACAAGTTAAAACAAAAAAATTACAACTCAATGCATTTTTATTTTTTGCTCTAACTTTTTAGGCGGTTTAAAAAATTTAATTTAATTATGTGAAACAACCCTATTCCGATTCCGATTCCGATTCCGCAGAATCTTCTCTATTTATGAGTAGGATTCCGATTCCGATTTAAACCATAATTGATTAACTGTAATAACGGCATTTTCGTGCTTTTTTGATCAATCTGAATCTAAATTATTTTTAAAGTGCCGATTCCGAACTGTTTTCAGGCGAGATTTCGATTCCCATTCCGATTACTTTTGAAATAGCGGACTCCGATTCCGAATAAAAATTAATCGGAATTGCAGCCCTGTTTGACAAATTCCCCGTTTTCTGTAAATTTACATTCTAAATATTTAGATCAGTTTAGGCCTATCTTGTTTTTACTCTAAATTTTAAAAGTAGGTAAATTTTTTTTTTTTTTTTTTTTTTTTTTTTTTTCTCTCACCTGCGAGTTCCGGAAGTCTCGGGTAAAACATGCCAGTCCTAGCCAACCATTCCAATTGCATGTGATGCAAATGTTGAGTCCCGCTTGCATTTAGTCCAAGGATCGCACCACCGGAATTCGTTGAAACTTGCTTCGCGTTTTGCCCGTTGGAATTTGAAATTTTCAAGTTCATACTACCCGGGGAATTGGGATTTAAAGGATGGAAAGCGGAGCTAAAGGAATGCGGATTGGAATAGGCTAAAAATGCGGGATGAGGGCTTATGTGCGGTACGTTCGGTCTAGATCCCAACATTAAATTCGGGTTTTGATTCATGAAGGATTGTGGTCCGTTCCCGACCAATAATCCCGGCCGGGGGAATATTTGCGATCCCCTTAATTCGTCTCCGTTTGAATTGTTTTTGTTGGAGTCGTAATCGTTTTCGTTTCCGGGGAAATCGGCGGGCTGGACAATTCCGATTGGGCCGGGCTGTTGCTTCTGGTGTCGTTGCTTTTCCCGGAAAACGGGGTCCCGCTCCTGCTGTTTTCGTATTCCCGGCTCGGGTTTTCGTATTCCGGGGATTCCCGCCTTTCGTTTAAATAAGAGTCACTTTCTTGGTACAAGTCCGTTCTTGTCTCACAGTTTTCGTCCTCCACGTCACGCGACCTTATCACTTTGAGCTTGGGCACGGGTTCGTAAACACAATCCTCGTCTTTGACGTTTAATTTTTGAACGTGGAAACTTTCGAACAAACGGCTTTTCCCGCCTCCGCTCGTTCGATTCTCTATCGCGTCTAAAAAAATCTTGGATTGTTTTTCGTCTTCCTCGAAAAATTTTTTATTACCCTGATCCTTTTGCCTGGAGAAAAGTCTCGCTAATTCGTTGTTGCATCGAATATCCCTTAAATTAAATTCCAAATTTTTGTTTTCGTTTTTGGCGAGGAGAGCGTCGATGCAAAACGATTTTTTCGTTTTGTCCGAATTCGATTTCGTCCCGAAATTTTCCTCCTCTTTGCCGCTGGTGACCTCCGTTTTGATCCCGACGCTCGAGCCCGTCGGCGATTCGCAATCATTTTTCCGGGGCGATTTTTGGTAGCAATTTAAAAGGTTCATGTCTTCAGTTTTCGCGGTGTATTCCGCCATGGTGCATGATTTTTTTTTTTTTTAATGTACGACTCAAGCGGCACTACCGACTAAATCGACATCGCGCGAAAGGTTAAAAAAAACTAAATAATAAAACGGACCGAGAGAGGAGTGTAAAAAAAAATGGAAAAAAAAAAACACAACAGATCGAAAAAACCACGAATTGATGATCGGTTAAATGTGTGAATGGAAGAATTGCTTACTAGTTCCCGGTGAAAGAACACGTTGAATGAACTGAGGGTGGGATCTAAGCGGGGTTGATTTCCCCTTTCGATGAGAAGTTCAGCCCTTTTGAGATATCACATTTGTTCCGTTGTGAAAACCCCTTCTCACTTTCATTTTTACATTAAAAAATCTTCGCCAACTGTTTATTACAGTATTTTAGTAGCCAAATCAGCCTCTGAGAATTTTTTTTAAGTTAATAACTAGGTGACTCTTGGGCACACGGTGGTGTTGAACAAAAATATTATTCGACTAAAAAAACTGCTGAGGCTTTTTTAGGAAACATGTTAACTATCAAAATCCACTAAAATCAAAATCTTACCTGATTGTCCAAGCCTACCCCCCACGACCCCTCTGGCCCCTCAAATTTTTATCAAGGCTTGTTGGGTATCATATAAAAGCCCATTGTAAATGCTTTAAAATGAGACCTCGCCGAGCTTTATATCTTTTACCTGGACGGAGATATCGTCCTTTGAGAGGTCAAAAATTAAACACTTAATCTCTTGCGGGCGGGTGTATCATATTTGATACGGTAGCGACTTAATGTAAAATAATTAATTCAACGATGCTGTATTGACTTATTTCTGTTGGTATGAGGTCAAAACAATAAAATCTTAAAATTTTAGTAAAAATTAAGATCCTATGTTTAGCTTATGGGAGTATTATTACTTAATTAGAATATTAATTAATGGCATTAAAATTATATTTTTGATATTAATATAAATAAATAAATTACAAACTATTGTGATATGGCCAAAATTAAAAATGTTTATCATATGACGAATTTATTCCTCCCATACTTAGCTTATGGAGCTAAGATAAAATTAAACTTTCAGAAGCGAAATATGACAAAAAAATTTCATAAGCTATAAATTTTGATATCAATATAGATTCTGAGACTTGTTATCTTGATTTTACTGCATTTTATACTTCAGCTATTAGTTTTGAGCGATTTTTGTAAGATTTAATTAAAAATATTTTTTTCCATAAGCTAAACATAGGCGGCCAAATATTTTTTTAGCTTTACTAACTGCCTCTATGGATCATACTATATTAAAATCTTGCCGAAAAAGTCCAAACAGAATCTACGCCCCTAACGCTTCTAAAGAAAAAATAGGCTTCCGACAGCAAAAGGTTAATTCTGGGCTATTCAAACGACGATATCTCCTTCTAGGTAAAATATATTACTCAGATGCGCATTTTTTTTTTTTTCTTTTGAACGGAATCATCTTCAGTGACCTTGTGAGCTTAAATAAATAAAAGCGTGAGATAAAAAACGTATTGGATTCAGAAAAACATATTGAGTTTACAGCTTTCAGCTGATCAGATTGAATCCATTATGATTTAGCCTTTTCAAGAGCACGTTGGCCAACTCTATTAGCACATCTAGCTTTGAAGTCGATGAATTTCGGAGTAAGTTTCCGTCTTTTACATTCCTTTAGAAAACCAATGTCAACTTTAAGGAATTTCGCTTTTTTGTGAAGTTGTTGAAAACGCTGCAACGGTTTGGAGATCATTATTATGAATAATAAGGAGCAGCCCTGTGATCTGGTATTTGAATAAATGAAATAAACAATCCTCCCAACGTTCAAGTATGCGATGCGGGTCGGTAACAAGTTTTTAGTCCGATGATCCCCGTGCTGGGCTGGAACCCTCTCCTGAAGTTTTGCACTCGCTGAAAAAACTTTCGGCCTCAAGTTCCTCCACCAGGCCCCTTTCATAACGCTTTTTCTTCGCCTTAAGCAGATTTCGGTTAACTCGTTGCTGAATCTCTTACCCTAGCTGCTGAATCCAACATTCGGCGTTCTGGAGGGCTAGTAGCCTCGCTTTACCGCGTTTCTCTACTGCCCTTTCGCAGTCCTCGTCGAACCATGTTTTAGCTCGACGCGGTTTCTGGTGTCCGAGTACTTCTGCTGCTGTCTCTTTCGTGACATCAACTTACTTTCCTTACTTTTGATACACCATAGAGAATTAACGTACCACCCTCTAAATGTAAGCTCAGGTGATTGGTTGCTATGAAATGCGGTCGTCATTTCAGATTTTTCTTGGGGAGCGCAAAGATGTCTTGGTACGGACAGCCACGCCTCAGCTTAGGGGGAGTAAAAGTTATGGTTCTTATATTTATCTTATGACAGCAAAAAATCCTCAGAACCCTCCAAAGACTTCCAAATGACGCCAATGAATACGTCATACAACTTTTATGACCGTTTATAGTTTTTTTAATGTTTCTGAGGAAAGTGTCATATAGGAAATTGTCATAGAGGAGGAGGCTGTCATAATCATAGAAATTATGACAATTTTCATTCTTAAATTATATTTTTAATCCTTGTTGTGGAATCTGCCATAACTGGAAACTGTCATAATTGAGATTTTTATTGGTACGTAAATTGTATTATGACCGTTTTTTTTTAAATCGGAAATTGTTAATACAACTTACGTATTGCAACACTTACTTACGTTACTTACAACTTATGTAATAACTGTCATAAGATAATTTCCTTCTATGACCTTCTATTGGTATAAAAGGAAACTGTCATAAGACGGTCATAAAACTGCCATAAGACAGTTATAAGACTGTTATAAAAGTCGTACAACGGTTATAAGACAGTTATAAGAGAGTCATAAGACAGTCATAAAACTATTATAAGACTGTTATAAGAGAATCATAAAACTGTCATAAGACCGTTATAAGACACTTATAAAACTGTCATTAGACAGTCATACAACTGCTATAAGACAGCTATAGAGTTGTCATAAAACCGTTATAAGACTTATAAAACTGTCATAAATCTGTCATAAGTTCGTTATAAGAGAGTCATAATACTGCCATAAGACTGTTATAAGGTAGTTATAAGAGAGCCATAAAACGGTCATAAGACAGTCATAAAACTATTATAAGACCGTTATAAGAGAATCATGAAACTGTCATAAGACCGTTATAAGACACTTATAAAACTGCCATTAGACAGTCATGCAACTGCTATAAGACAGCCATAGAACTGGCAGTAATAATACTGCCATAAGACTTATAAGATAGTTATAAGAGGGCCATAAAAAGGTCATAAGACAGTCATAAAACTGTTGTAAGACAGGTATAAAACTCATTAGACAGTTATACAACTGTTATTAGACAGTTATAAGAGAGTCATAAGACAGTTATAGAACTGGCATAAAACTGTCATAAAACTGTCATAAGACAGTTATGAGACTCATAAAACTGTTATAAGACAGTTATAAGAGAGTCATAAGACAGTTATAGAACTGGCATAAAACTGTCATAAAACTGTCATAAGACAGTCATGAAACTGTTGTAAGACCGTTATAAGAGAGTCACAAAACGGTTATAAGACAGTCATAAAACTGACATTAGATAGTCATGAAACTGTTCTAAGAGAGTCATAAAACGTTCATAAGACAGTTATAGAACTGGCATAAAACTGTCATAGACAGTTATAAGATTCATAAGACAGTTTCATAAGATCCGGTTTTTTTTTTTTTTTAACAGAAATTCTTAGTTCAACTTACGTACGTACTTAACATTTACTCACTTACTTATTATTCATTCCATCCCTTACTCCTTTTTTTTACTTTTTTTATTTCATTTCATTTTATTTTATTCAAATGAATATTATTTATCATTCACAACCACCCGCTTTTGTAATGAGCTGAACTTTTTACGATAAAAAAGCTTACATCGCTTAGTGACTCGTTTTAGAGCAATAGAATGTCCTGGCACTTTTTATTGGTCGAAAGGTGCGAAGCCACGCCCTATCCTCTTTTAATGCGAAAGGGGGTGACTTTCCATGCCTCCCTCATATGATGACTTACAACTGAAATGTGAAAATGAGAACCCCACTTTAAAAGCTCTTTTCTTGTGCGCTAAATATCTTTTTTGCATTTTTTTTTTCTTTTTTTTTTTTTTTTTTTTGCCCGACACTTCCCTACCGTTCCCCGCCGCACTCTTCCCCCACGTTTTTTTTTATTTTAATAAAAATGAAATATATTGGAAAAGTTTGAATATTACTTTTTTTTTTAATGTTCCCGATCTGCCTAAATGATTGTCCACTAAATTGTTAGTCGAAGTATCGATGAGATAAGCATAAGGAGAAAAAAAAATTTATTTTAATTTTGATTTGAAGTCAGTAAGCGGAAAGAAAAAAGAAACGATTAAGGAGCAATAAATTTGTTGTATATGACCATTAGTTACGATTTGTTAATTTTAACGGAAGTTATGGGATTGCCTATTTTGATTTTTGAATCATTTTTTTAAAAAAATTGCGAATTTGGTGTTTTTGCGAAAAATAATTTTAAAAAATTTAAATTTTTGGCGGGAAATTAATTTTTTTTACAAAAATTAAATTATAAAGACTGGATTCGAATGTGCCTAAAATTTTAAAAACATTTTTGGCACGGAAGATAAAGAGCCGTGTCAAATCCTCAGATTTGAAAAAAGAAATAACACGAAAGCGACGAAAAAGAATAAAAAAAAAAAAAAAATGAAATGGGGAAAGAATTAAGGCCATCTTGAAAATGAAAAATCATGTCAAAGAATGGTATTACTTTTCCACACAATTCGTGGAGAGGAAAATGGGAGGGAAGGGAGGGATCTGGAGCTTGGGATGAAGGGTGAAGCACGAAAAAGCAAACTGGATAAAAATTCCCTTGTCTCGCTGATTGCTTGCCTGCTACTGATACTTAACGCTTCGTTTAACGCGATTCTTTTCAAGCAAATTCGATTTTGTTTTGTTTTAGATCATGTTTATATTCCGCATCACGTAAAAAAATTTTACATCGTTAAAAAAAATTTTGTTTCTTGCGTTTCCTTTTGGATTTTTTTTTTTAACGGACGAGGAGCTAAAAAAATTTAGGCAAATTCAAAATGGAGTATAAAAATGGAAGATGCGTATAAATATACGCAGTATATTTGTTAAAAATTTTTTTAAGATTTTACATCCAAGATGGAGGCAGCGTTTAACCAGTGGGTGGAAACGTTTTATAGCGCCTATGTTTAGCTTATGTAAGCTCAGAAACGGAAACGATTTTTTTGCTAATTCCACCCCCAATTTTTAAGTCATGGTCATAAAGACAGGTCTTGATTTTGGAAGCTACCCACACCAAAACTGTTCAGCTTAAGTACGGAGATTTTTGTAGCAAAAGCATACGGCAGATGGCGCAGCGATCTTTTGAGCGGCACTGTTGGGGAACGTTCAAGTCTTACGCAAAACTTTTTATTGGGTTTTTAGACCCCCTCCCCCCCCCTTTTTGTAAGAATTAGTAAGATTTCTTTGACCCCACTATTATATTACGTAAGATTTTCGCTGACCCCCCCCCCCCCCAATTTTTTTTTTTTTTTTGTTTTTTGTAGCGCCAATTTTAAATTGGAGCAAAATTTTTCTCAAACCTAGATTGAGTTTATTTCTTTATTTCTGTAAATTGTAACAGGAAATTCAGTCTTATATTGTAGAGAATGCTAAATGCATAAAAAAGTCCGTCTTTATTTTTCAAAAATTAGTGAAAAAAAATTCGATTTTTTCAAATATTCAAAAAAAAGGAAACTAAAATTAATTTTTTGAAATTAAAAAAAAAATTCTGAACAATAAATTATAACAGAAATTCTTACGTAAGATTTGCCAAATTCCCCCCTGCCCCATGTAAGAAATTCGAGTACCCCCTCCTCCCACTTCCGGTCTTACATAATACTAGTATTACGAGTATTACGTAACACGAGTATTACATAAGACTTTTTTTGGGTTTTTTGGACCCCCCCCCCCCTTCGTAAGAATTAGTAAAATTTCTATGAGCCCCGTCTTTTATATTACGTAAGATTTTCGAAACCCCCCCCCTTTTTTTTTTCAACGCCAGTTTTAAATTTAAATAATATCTTCTTAAATCTATATTTATAGCTCATACTCATATACCTAAAGATGGCTATAATTGGCACAAAATCTCATCAAGAAAATTAAATTTTTATTTCTTAAAATTTTTCGAAAAAAATTTTCAATTTTTCTACTTAAGACATTGGAAAAAAAATTAAATCAACTTAATTTTTTGAAATTAAAAAAAAAAATTCTGAACAATAAGTTATAATGGAAATTCTTACGTAAGATTTGCCAATACCCTCTTTAAGTAAGAAATCGTGAAAATTTTGAGTACTCCCTCCCCCCCTATCTTTTGGTCTTACGTTATACTTGAGCGCTCCCTTTCTCTTTAAAAAAAAAAAGAAAAAATGGGGGGGGGGGGAGAGGTCAGCAAAAATCTTACGTAAGTTGAAGTGGGGGTCAAAGAAATCTTACTAAATTTTACGACAGGGGGGAGGGGGTCGGAAAACCCGAAAAAAAGTCTTACGCAATACTTGAACGCTCCTTTAAGTATTTCTTAAGCATCGTAATCGGGTTAGAGGGGGTCAGAAATACCCCTCTTTGCCGTAAGCTAATTATTGACAAAAAAAAGAGGACAGGTCTAAAAAGCATTATTTTAAAAAAAAATATACTTACATAATACTTAAAGGCCTCTAATCAATGGAAAATGTCCGTAATATTGCTTAAGTAATACTTAAATTGCCCCCCCAATTCTTAAGTCATTTTTTAAATTTTAGATATGGGGTCATTCAAATTTTACCTTTGTACGATTTATGCGACATTCAAACCCCCTATTAGATTGGAAAATAGGCTTCCGCTTATGTAGATATGACATTAGGGTAAGATTTTTTTTTCAACCTCCCCCATCCCCCCCCACCTTCCTCACACCACGAAAGCTGATTTCGTAATATTTGAATGATCCTTTATCTAGATTTTTTTTTTCGACGAAAAAAAAAAGGAAAAAAATCGTGAAAATTCTTCTTACAGTTATCCGTCTATACCTGAAAAGAATTCCTATGATCCGGTGTTTGATTGTGTCGGGATTGCTCACTGACTCGAAAAAAGAATTCAATTTCAAGATAGCTCTTCCCGTTATTTTAGGATCGCTTCTCTTCCTTTCTCACTTTCTCCCATTTCAAATTTCGGGTTCCTTTTTTCTTTCTTTATCTTTTTTCCTGTTCAATTCAATCTCATTATGTTTTTTTTTTTTTTCTCCTCCTCTCTTTTCAGAATCGAGCCCTCAGTGCCGTTACTAAAAAATTGTCGCTTTTTTGATATGTTCTAATGAAATTCGGAATCGTTTCCCTTTCTTTTTTTTTTACCGGGAGTTTCCTAGATATTTTATTTATTTTTAGATTTTTCCGAAACAATGGAAAAGGGGGAATCTAAATTGGAAAATTTTGGAGACTTAGAAACTTTTGTTTTGGGGCTAAAATGAACGCAGAGGACATGAACTTACGGCTTTGAAAGTTATTCTTAAAGGATAAAATTGGAAAAAAGAATTGGATTTATATTCGGTTTTTAAACCGGCACTGAAATCGATGATTGCATATGGGGAGATATTGTTGGATTTTATTACCAAATCAAACAAGTTTTCCTTCGTTTGTTATTCCAGAAAGGAATTGTGGCATTTATTTTAAACTTTGAGTATATATTATATCTTCTTCATTTTTTTCCCCCTTTCGAAAATGGATTTCTGATTCATTCGAATTAATATTAGCCATAAATATGCGTGAAATACCCAAATATGCCACACGTGGACCTCTTTAAGAGTACCACCTTTTTCCCACCTAGGGAAAAATCCAGGATTACGCTTTTAATCGTATAAAGGTCAACAGAAATCGGTTCTGAGTCACGAAATCCTTGATTTTTTTTTTGTAAAGCAAGCGACTGGGCAACTTCATAATTATTTTTTGATAAGATTCGTGAGTCAGATTTTGTGTACAGCTTTTGTTTTTCAACTCATCCTCGTGACATCCAAACTTAAGTTCGAAGAGTTTTTTGACCTTTCGAAAATGTTAAAACTATTTCAGGACAATATGGAGGAAATTACTAAAAAAATTTATAATGTTGTCATTTTAGCCTTTTTAATTCGGTTGCAACGCTCGATTTTAAGTCTTCTGCTTCTGCCCCAGTCATCATTGATCAGGATTCTCAACAATCTCCTACTTTTAACACACCTCATCAGCCTATTTCATTTATCTGGGAAAAGAAAAAGGAAATTTGAGGCCGAAAATAGCAAAATTCGCGACTAAATATGACAAAATTGAGTCACGAAAATACGGCGATTAATCCCGTCAAAAAATCGTTGGAGCTCTTGGTCTACTGACGTTCCAACACTCAACTTTTAAAGACTGTTATTTTAACACTCGCACATTTATTTTTATCTTGTGTTTTAATTCGTAATTTAATTATTTCAGTGTCTATTTTTAAACTTTTAAAATCGAGAAATTATAGAAGATCGGCTGAAGATAAAATTATAAGGTAAGTTAAACATGATTTTTTAAAAGGGAAATAGTGAAGAAAAAAGTCTTAACACAATTTACGTTTAATTTTAATGAATAATTTACTTACTCATATTTGTCATTTATGCTATATGTTTAGCTTACCTGTAACAACTAAGCTAAGTAAATTGTTCTTTAAAATTAAACGTAGTGTTAAGACTTTTCCCTTCACTATTTCCCTTTTAGAAAAAATCATGTTTAACTTACCTTCTGTATAATTTTATCTTTAGCCGATCTTCTATAATTTTTCGATTTTAAAAGTTTAAAAATAGACACTGAAATAATTAAATTACGAATTAAAACACAAGATAAAAATAAATGTGCGAGTGTTAAAATAACAGTCTTTAAAAGTCGCCGTGTTGAAGTGTCGCATGTGTTTAAAAGCCATTGTGTTGAAAAGTCGCGTGTTGGAACGTCAAAATACCGGAACTCTAGGGTTGCAATCTCCAGCATTCGCATACATGGTTCAAAGTCTATTTCGCCCCCGCGGACCGAAGCTCGCAGTTTTTTCCCATCCCCCGATCCCCTTTCCACTTTAACAGGTTGAAAATGCAAAGCATTTAAATCATAATCAATCAGTGAGGGAATCTCTTCGGCGTTAAATTTTTCACCCATCAATCAATCCCACCTATTCACGTGATAGCAGAGGCAGGCAAAGCAAAGCAAAAGCAAAGCAGGCGGTCAGCATATATTTACACAAAACGCAATTGGGAGTTTGATGAGTGTCGAATCAAGCCCGACAAAAAGCAAATGTTGAAATAACTTCCATCGAAAAGTTTACAGAACGTGATTCCACAAAAATAAAATCATTTTCGGAATGTAATTATAAAACGATGAAGAATGTCCTTCAACAAAATTAAATGTTTACATATATTTCGAAAAATAGGGGAGGAAAGAAAAAAGAAAAAAAAAAAAAACCTTTTGCATCTTTTACGTAATTTTGTTTTCTTGCCTTCTGTCCCGTCCCTACTTTTTACTTTTTAACATATTTTCGAAAAAAAATAAATAAATAAAATAAAAAATAAATTGCGTATGAAAATATCAAACAATCGAGGGGCGATTTAAGACCATAATGTTTTGCTGGACGGGTTCCCAGTTCCTTAACGAGTCTTGAATCAAATTCACCCCGTTTGAAATTTACTCAGGCGTCTGTTTTCGTGATTTTAAATTGGTAACTCAATTTGCCACAAGGACAGAATCCCAGAATGTGGAAACCTTTACCTTTTGATAAACTAGTTAAACAAATTAACTGCCTCGGCACACGGTGTCTCGCCTCTCAATTGATATTTTAACCGTTACCCGTTTCCTCAATCTAACAACCCGGAATTGTACCCAAACGGTAGGAATAGCCGGGAGAAAGGGTTTCGGGTTTGAATTTCCGAAGAAAAAAAAAAAAAAAAGAGCAAATTATGTTACCCAAAGTTCGGAGCTGATTAACTAAAGTGAAAAATAGCTGGAATCGCTCATTGGTGGATCAACTTTTAATCAAAAAACCTGAATTGTAAAACCGTATGACGTAACTCAGGTTTTCCTTGAAAATGATACGGTAAACTTTGTTAAATTTCCGAGAATTTGCGAGAAATCTTATTCTCGTACGAAAAAGAGATACATAAATGCCCAAAAATTATTACGAAACCCCGTTGTTTCGGAAGTGATGTCAACCAGCTGAGGAACTCATTTTAAAAAAACTCCTACTTATTTCCTGTATAGGCATTCCGCATGACACTCATGTAATACAAATATGTCGTGCAGAATTTGTTTTATATTACAAAACAATTGAAAATTCCGAGACTTTGTCTGTTCTTCGCAAATATTAGTTCGCTTTGAATTTTTTTGGAAAAGAAAAAAAGGTCTTGCTTAAGAAATATAAATGTAGTATTTCTGGAATCTGGAGACTGCAAGACCGGGATTTCGGGATTCAGAAGTTTCCAAGCCCGGAATGGATAGCCGGCCGGATGGATGGCCGGTTCATAATTTTTTTTTCCCTTTTAATTTTAATTTTATTATGCTCCGGCAATTCAGCCACAATTAAGCAGCAAAATGACAGCTTGTCATTTTGTTAAGATTAACAATATTTTAAATATAAAATGAGGGGAAGAGTCAATTTTAGGACCGAAAATGGCAATTTTCGGGATTAATAATCCCGTCTTAAAATTGTCTGAGATCCCGGGATTGCAATCTTTAGAGCTTGTGAGGGTAGGGTAGGTGTTGAGCTTTTAGAAAATAAAACCTTTTTAAAACCTATTCTTTATTTCTCTAATATGAAAATCTTAACTAAATCTCTTTTTCTTTTTTCAACATGCTGAATACTCTATCCCATTTTATATGCATCCGTTTCCTTTCTTTAAATAATAATCGGAGAAATGGTTTACATCAAAAGTTCCTCGAGATATTCATTGCAGGTACAAACAGGTTGTTATGTCCTGGTATCTCCGGTAAGGAGATGCCCTGATGCACTGAGAAAAAAACCTCTAAGAAAACCTTATTTTTTACGTCTAAGACGTCCCTATAGCCCCAACGCCATGATATGTTAATTTGTAGTCATAAACCTAAAAATTTTGAGCTTTGATCTTAAATCTGACGTCTAAGACTTCAAATTATTAGGTCTACTACTGCAAATTAACATCATCATGCAGTTGGGGCTATAGGGGCGTCTGAGACGTAAACGAAGATGTTTCTTTTCTTAGTGTGTTTCCACATAAAAACGATAAAAAATGATAAACCTTTTGTAACTTAAAATCTTACGTATATTCTCTAATGGCGGATTTGTACAGTGAACAAAGATGGCCGACAAAGGTGGCCCTGGAGAGAGCATAGACTAAGGAGCCCTTGGAGGGATTCCCGACACAGGTTGTTTTAAAATTTCCGCTTCTTGTTTTCCAGCTCTTTACTGTTGAACTTTTTCCTAAGATTTCTTTTTCGCAAAGAGGCTTAAAAAATGTAAATAAACGTTTTATTGCCATTTTAAATATTTTTTCCATAACTTCTTTTCTTAAAAGTTTCGCTGTAATTTTTTTCTTAGGAGGACACCGAAAGGAAAATAAATGCTCTCCTATTGTTTTGTTTTTTCGTGTGTGATAGAAAAAATAAACTTTTCCTCCTCTTTCCCGTATTGAATACTTTCCTAATGATAATCCTCGTCTTTTGAATTGTGAGAAAAAAGACGAAATCGTCCAGCTTATTTCCTCTTGGAAGTCTTTCCATTTTTCATTAAAAGATCGTCTCAAAGTTTTTTTGTCTCTACAAGGAATTGATTCGATCGTTATTCCGGCAGAAAAATTTTCCGTATCTTCTGAAGAGTTTTCTGGAATTTCTTCATCGACGGTCCTGATGGTGCTTCCAAGGAATATCACCTGCGGTGTGATTCTTGGCAACCCATGTACGCTGTATGTATCAATGGCGTGGATCGTAATGCCAGCATTCGTTTCGCCTTCGGTCATCTGCGAAAAAAATAGAAAAAAAGTTAAAAATGTTGCTAAAAAGTAAATGACAGCTTAAGGTATCGGTTCGCTGGCCAAAAGACGCACAACTAGATGAGTGCTTTAAAAGTTATTTCCCTACCAATTCAAATACTAAAAAACGATCAATGCTGTTTTTGAGTTGACTTCTTTGTAGATCAAGAGCCACCAAAGAAATCAAAAATGATCAATTGCGATCAAAAGCGAACACGCAAAAAACAAAATTTCCCGTCTCGGCCAGGATTGATCAATGCGCTTGGTTTTATTAATTCTTATTAATAATTTATTTTTATTTTTAATTAATTATTTTTGGTCGTGCACAAATCCCCGAAAGTTTCGGGGTTTTGTACGGTCTACTGACGTTCCAACACGAGACTTTTCAACACGGCACTTTCCAACCCGGCGATTTTTAAACACTTGAGATATTTCATCACTCGGACATTCCAATACTTCGATTTTTCAACACGTCACATTTCAACACAATGGCTTTTAAACACATGCGACACTTCAACACGGCGACTTTTAAAGACTGTTATTTTAACACTCGTACATTTATTTTTAATCTTGTGTTTGAATTCGTAATTTAATTATTTCAGTGTCTATTTTTTAAACTTTTAAAATCGAAAAATTATAGAAGATCGGCTAATGATAAAATTATACAGAAGGTAAGTTAAACATGATTTTTTCTAAAAGGGAAATAGTGAAGGGAAAAGTTTTAACACAATTTATGTTTAATTATAATGAACAATTTACTTACCCATATTTGTCATTTATGCTATATGTTTAGCTTACCTGTAACAACTAAGCCAAGTAAATTGTTCAATAAAATTAAAAGTAAATTGTGTTAAGACTTTTCCCTTCACTATTTCTCTTTTAGAAAAAATCATGTTTAACTTACCTTCTGTATAATTTTATCATTAGCCGATCTTCTATAATTTTTCGATTTTAAAAGTTTAAAAAATAGACACTGAAATAATTAAATTACGAATTAAAACAGAAAATAAAAATAAATGTACGAGTGTTAAATAAACAGTCTTTAAAAGTCAACGTGTTGAAGTGTCGCATGTGTTTAAAAGCCATTGTGCTGAAATGTGACGTGTTGAAAAGTCGACGTATTGGAACGTCGGAACACCGTTTTGTACAGAGGGGTTTTTAAAAAATGTATTTTTAAAAATTTGAAAATAGTTATATTTTATACTTATTGCACGTACATAAGAACGAAATCAGTAAACCAAAATTTTATGATTTTATGAAGAGAGAGCATCAAATCAGAATCTGATGTTGCCGTCATGTTTTTGAACACTTCAAAAAAGCCCTAAACGACGCCCTTTTGCTTGGAGAGTAGTATTATCTTTCTTGTTTCTAGTCATTATTTTTATTTTTTTATTCTTTTGTTAACGTATTTATATTTTTTTATTTTTTTGTTATCATATTCACTTTATTTTATCTATTTATTTATTTATTTATTTATTTTTTGTATCTTTCAATCAACAAAGATTGCTTCTAAAAGACGTATTTTCGCTGTTACCCTCTTTATATGTATTAATAAAACATTAAATAATATTTTTATAAAAACTTTTAGTACAAGCTAATAAAATTTGGTCAAACCGGATATTATACATCTGCAAATCCCACAAGATACCGGTTTTGGGTCCTCACTATTCCCGTAAAATTCTTTTCTAGATGCAAGGATTGCTGCACAAGGCCCGCAAGATAGGCGATGGAAGCAGGGAAGTGCTATACGAGTACTTGCGAAGGTGATACAGATGCTGCAAGCAACGTCACCATCTTCGATTTGTCTGTGCTCTTCCACCGATTGTAAGTCGTCTGCTAATTTTTGCCGCTGCCATAGTACATCTGCTAAAGGCAACCTCTCATTCCCTTCCAGGATTTTTACACGCTCGGCCCAATCAGGTTTAGCTGGTGAATCTTGTGCCGGTGGAGCTAAATTTACATTCCTCGGGGGTCTTCTGGGAGCTCGGCGTTGATTGGGATTCCTTGGGGGTCTTCGGGGACCTTGTGTAGGTAGAACTGCATTCGGCTCTGGAGGATCTGGCAGAATTGGTAAGTTAAGATCATGATGAAGTCTATGATTTTGGCGTCTGATCGTCGCTGTACGAGCCATTTCCTGTAAAGAATAGGGAAGTTAAGCAATTTTTTTTTTATGTATATATATTTTGATCCCTAAATATGAGTTAATTACCAAAATGTACATAAAACTTTAAAAAAATACCAAAAATAATAGTAAAAAATTGTTAAATTTTAATGTAAAAATAAATCGTTTTAAACTCGGTATTTAAACAGGTATACCAACTGAGTTAAATGAAACAGGAATACCAAATTTTAAAATTCAAAAAATAGTACAATGACGTCTCAATTTTATTTTCCGTTTTTTTGATTTTTTCAAAATGTCCGATTTTTTTAGGAATTTTTGGAATTTTTTTCTCCGATTTTGTTTCATTGACCCTTCTTGATTTTTATTAAAATAATATTTTTATGAAGTAGAGAACTCATTTTAACCAAAATATGCCTCACTTGCTATAATAATGCTTAACTTCCCTATTAATGAAAACCCATACACCATGCGATTTCACTTCTGCCGCTACGCTTACAAGCCAGGCCTCGAACCGGTTTCTGGTCTGAAATTTAGGGACTTTAGGGACCAAAAACATGAAAATGAAGTACCTTTTTAAGGACCTAAAAAGTAGCCTAAAGCTGGCCAGTTTTTTTATTTTAGGCACGTTCCTTTGGTTGATTGATTTTAAAGGTTTGCGACATGACTTAAAAAAACTTTTGAATCCTAGCAAAAAAAAAAAAAAAAAAAAAAAAAAAAAAAAATTAATTTTTTTTTTTTTTCTCTTTTTCTATTAAATTTTTTTTAAATTTTTGCTTCGTAAGATTATTATGTTCTTTATTATGAACGATAGGAAATTTTTCTTAAACGCGATACAGATTCCGAAAATATGGATTTTTAGGGACCATATTTTTCGGACTTTTAAGGACTTCTTTTAAAAATATGGACTTTAGAGACATTCAGGGACCAAGTTCGAGGCCTATTACAAGCCTATCCGATGAGAGCCGAACAGTCGGTCACCAATTTGCATGACTAAAAGCAAATCCTTTTAGGCTCTCTAGACATGACTCGTCTCCCATTGTTACATATTGAAAAATAACCCGCGAATTCGAGAAAAAAAAAATCCCAAATTTAATTAGCGACTGTTTAAAATCGTAAAATTTGTACTTTACTAGTTTCGTGCTTACGTACGTTGAAATATATATATTTTTAGAAATATATGTATATACTTTTTAAAATTACAAACCCCTCTGTACAAAACCCCAAAATTTTCAGGGATTTGTGCACTACCAAAAATTATTAATTAAAAATAAAAATAAATGATTTAAACCCCCCCTGTACAAATCCCCGAAACTTTTCGTGTACATATCCCAGTAATTTGGTTTCGTGCTTACGTGAGTCGGGGATTTGTGAGGGTCTAAAACAGGCTCGTAGCCAGAACGAAGAGCCGGGGGGGAGGCAATTGGGCTAGTTAAGGGGGGCAATAGGTTTTCATTCCCTATACCTGGCATTTTTTGCCAATTTACTCCAGGGGGTGCACCAAGTCATCACCTTGGCTACTGGCCAGCTCCCAAATTTTAAAATGAAAAATTTAATAATATTTCATTAGATTTTAAATCGATAAAATGAAATAGTTATTGAATCCCAAATTACAAAATCCATCTCAATTTTGCTTTTTTTTTTTTTTTTTTTTTTTTTCCACGCCGGGGTTCTTCTACGCCCCATTTGGCGAATCGAACCGACATTTTTAGCGTTTCCGTTCGATACAGAAACAGAATCTTGCTCCCAATCAAATTACATGTATGATTCGACCCCCGATTTACTTGGTTTAAGCGTCGGAATTTTCTTTACTTTTTTTAAAACTATATCTGTCTAAGTGTGTACCGTATGGGTCAGTATGCCCGTGTGTGTACCGAACGGAGGCCCTTGTGGCAAAAATGAAGAAGACCGTCAAAAAACCAAGTGACATTTTTTTCAAAAACCTTTTTTGTTCTAATTGGCCCCCTAAAAATAGATAACAGTAAGCCGAGCTTAAATTTTAAAAATAATGATATTAATATTTTTTTTTTTTTTTTTTTTTTAAAAGAAAGATAGAAATGCTTTTACTTTCGTTGATCTAAAAGCACCTGACATCTTGTAAACATTTCGTATTATTTTCGCTTCGCCACCTCTATTATTTAACATTTTTCTGTCCCTTTTGCTTGCTTCAAAATTATGATTTGCTATGCATATTTTCAAGACGGTGTTGTATGTTCATTTTAAAACTCCTATATCGGGAAAAGTTTTTTTATGGGTAGACCATCAACCCTGACTTTTTTTAAATTCTTTGGACGGCGGCACCTCATGCCTTGAAATTCCTAAAAAGCCTGCATATGGGGCAAGAATGAAAATATTTCTTGGCCATAAAAAAAATCCTCAAGGTATTGGCAAATAGCCATAACAAGATTTTCAGAGCTTTTAAATACGGTCTGTGGCTCAAAAACCGTACAATAAAACTAATTTTCGACTTCAGATTCTTAATCTATGCAAAATTTCTGATGGGAATTGATGGTTTTTTTATGAGAAGAAAGAATTTCATTTTTGACCCTTACAAGGATTTTTCGGAAATTTCAAGGGCAATAAGACACCTCAAGATGCAGTTCAAAAAATCTAAAAAAAATTCAGGGTTGATACTCTACCTATAAAGGAACTTATGTAGTTAAGTTTATTTCGAAATTCTAAAAAAGCTTATTTCCGAACCACCCAAGTGATTGAAAGTTTTTTTTTCTCCTGTTTTCAGTGCAGAGATCTAAGAAAAATTGTTTATCGAATAACAGTAGCTTTTGCTTAGGAAGAAAAAGTTTGAGAAATAAATGGCATTTTAAGCTGATTCCTACCCTACGGAGGGGCGACTTTGTACTTTTACCCAGATGTAAAGTCTCGGGCGTAAAAGATTTTTATAAGGTTTGACTATTAAACATACTGTAGTTAATAGACAATGTGTTTTATTATATTTAATGCATAACATTACTTATTTTTCAGAATTAATAGTATTCTAATAAGTACATAGTCGCCCCTCCGTACGGTAGTCGTTTTGTAAAAATTATTAACAGGTCTCTTGACAATTTCATATCTCTACGACCTGCCATTTGTATAGAATTTTTTTAAAAGTGAAAACATTTCTAATATCAAAAAACAATAAACAAAACAGAAATTAGATATATTGTTTAGAGAAAAAAAAAAAAAAATGTTGCTTACCGTTGCTTATCGTCAATTCTTCGTTGAGAAAACAAATAAAGTGTGACTAATGACACGGTCAGTCGCATGTACATCTGAGTATGGTTACTAATTCTTCTGTACCAGGCAGGTCAACTGAGCTATGTCCATATCAATCGTGCATGGAGATATACTCTTTTAACCCGCTGCCTGAACCGGTTTTGAGCTGCAACGGTTCAAAAGAGTATATCTCCATGCAAGATTGTGATGGACATAGATCAGTTTACCTGCCTAGCACCGATTTTGTTTTTCCACCACCATGATCCAATGTTGCCAATTCTTAAACCACGTCTTTTTTTTTTTTAATGTGTGATTGGCGCATTTTAAAGAACTAAAAACACCATGAGGGGTAAAATTCGACGTTGAAAATACTTTTTTTTTTTGAGGACTTACGCTTATAATAAGCTATAAGTATTAATAACGGTCATAATAAGCTTAATTACGCTTATAATAAGTATATACGCTTATTATAAGCGTTATGCATATAACATTATGCATAACTCTCACCAAGAGATTATTAATCCTTGTAAATTATCAGCCAACGTCCAAGTCAATTTTTTTTATTTTTTATGAAAGACATCCGTGTTTTACAAATACAGCATAATTGTTAATCTCCAATGTATGTTTAATCATACTTATTTCATTATATTCAATCAGCAAATTTTCTCCGAATTTTGCGATTAATAAGTGATTTGTTTTAATTTCTCTTCATGAGCGAAAATATCAACTTCTTTAATAAACGATTTCTTTCAAAAATGAATTTTCACGAGATTTTTTTATGGCCTTTCAAGACGCGTCTGACTCTTATTATATAATTTTCGTGTGCTTACAGCAGTGTTTTAAACGTCAGCGTTTAAAAACTGTGTTTTTATTCCAATGTTTTAAAAACGTTGTAAACGATGTTTAAGTTCCCCGCCATTGTTTAATTTCTCTTCGTTGGAGACATTTTTCGCTTTCAAGTCCTCTCCATACAACCAACGCCTTGGCAAACCGTATGCAGAAAAGAGAATCCCCTTTTATGTTTTTTGGCACTGGATTCAGGCCCGTAGCCTGACCGACATATACAGGGGGGCTGGAGGTTTTTAAAGGGGGGCTGGAATTTTTTTTATGTCTTACACAGTGTATGGAATTGGATGATAATTAATATTTTTCCAGTTAAAATTAGAATTTGATTTGGAATTTGCATATAAATTTCAAATCCACAGGGGGGCTCAAGCGTTTTCACAGGGGGGCTGAGCCACCCTATGCCCCCCCCCCCCTGGCTACGAGGCTGACTGGATTTACTTTGGCCCATACTCTTTTAAGAGGGATATTTTGTATAAGTTTTCGTTTCAGTATGAAAGGTAACTTGCTTATCTCGGTGCAACAGAATTTTCTCATAACGACTGATTCCGAAACTCTAAAGGAGGCGTTAATTTTAAATAAATTAAAATAATATTAAACTGATATCATAAAATCTTTTTATTTGCCGTTAAATATTGTACTTCTCTATTATTAAATTACTCGATGAAAATTATATTTTTAATGCTATGTAAATAAACTTCTGATAGAAATAATACAAAAATACTTGAAATTTAAACAATTCCTTTTCTACTAAATAACATTTGAGCATCATTTTTATACGCAGCATATAATATATAAGCTTATTTAGAATATGGTATACATTTTTTTTCTAATTTACTAAATAATTAAATAAATCTATTACCGAAAAAATAGTTGGTTTTGAAAATTCGTAATTTTAGGCGAATGAAACTTTTGTGCGTTACATCTTTATTCCTCCGCCATAAATGCTCAATGTGCATATTTATTTAATTGCTCTAGTGCTAATTCAATTGAAATATTATATCTTAAAATATTTTGTAACAAACTTCTTCGGTAAAATATTCAAAATTATAAGGGACTAGCAGCAGTTAATAACAATCAAAGACTAGGAAAAACGGAAATGTATAAAAAAAATATTTATCACAGAAGAAATATTTTCAATGTTTTTAAAAAGGTACGAAATATGGCAAAAATAACGGAATTAATCCTTTTGAAAACTAGGTAAGCCCCGGAATTAAAAACTAAAATACTCGTGAAAATTAACCCCTAATTTTCCCGAAAAAAAAAAAAAAAAAATATATTTTAGCAATTAAAATATGATGTTCTACCACTCCGCTATATCTATTTTCCCGAGAAACATTTCGGAGTCGTCGCGCGAAACGCATATTCCTACTTCGAGGATCCTGCCCTTTTCCGATACCAAGTATTTCCTGAAAAAGATAATTAAGATTAAATTTTAAAAAATTAAAAAGTACTTTTTTAGGTTCATAGCCAAGAAAAAGGATTTTGAGATTTTTTATAGCCTTTTCAGCCTGGCTATGGCCTGATTTTTCATAAAATTACCGAACAACCCAATCGTAAGAAGTAAATCCAGAATAATATTCTCCGACGTTTGATAATCCCCTGTAATAGTTGGTCACACTGACGGAGTCTTTCAATTTCTTTTTGACTAACTGCTTTTCATCTGTTTGAAGAATCATGTATAAGTAAGGGTACTTATTGGAAGTGATGGCGTTTCCTCCGAAAATTCGTTTGGAAGCTACGGTGACAGACCAATCCTTTTTCACTTCGAAATCGCAAAGGAATAACGTAACGTATTTTTGCTTTTTATTCTCCTGAAAAAGAAAAAATTAATAATTATAAATCGAATCAGCTAAATATAATTTATTTAAATTAAAATAATTTATTGTTTTGAGTTTCACAAAATAAAATAAAAAAAAGGCTGCTACCACCATCCTTGGGAAACTGTTTCAACTTAATCCTCATTATGAGCCCAGCACCGGTCACATCAGGCAAAAAATTCCCATGAAAATTTTTAATTAGAGCCTGGTATAGGGACCGGTAAAAATCTCGGAACCGGTTCCAAGAAAAAAGGACTTCTTCGGAACCGATACTCTCGGTACCGCCAAAAGAAGAAATTATTTTTAATTTAATTTTTTTTAAATTTTCGTTTTAATATTCACTTTGGCAGTTTCTTAAATTAAATTTTAATGTGAAAATGTTTCTTCTTATGTTGTAAAATATTAAACAAAAATTTCTAAGAAATCAAGAATCAAAATCCAAATTTCCGAGAACGTGTTAGATCGGCATTGTACAAAAGGAAGTCAAGCGGTAGCGCATCGGCGACATCACTTGTTATTCACTGTGCAAGAAAAAACTTGTGTTTTTCTCTCCACTTGTAGTTTTAGCGTTTAATTTAACTTTTTTTTTTTTTTTTTTTGTATAATAATTAGGAATATTAAAATTGCGGGAACGGGAACCGGTACCAGAACGTCCGGAACCGGTTCTGTGGTTTTCCGAATTTCGACTCGGCACCGGTGCTCCCGGTGCTGCTATCCCTAGCAACATGGAAATAAAAATAATTAATTGATTATCTATCGGGATTGGATCTATATTTCAAAAAAGCCACGAAAGAAAAAAAAAAAAAAATTAACAAAAAAAAGAAAGACATAGTTACCTTTTCCAGAACCGAAGGATTAATTTTCAAGCATCCACCTCCGTTAAATCCCTCTTCCGTTGTATACTGCAAAACGGTCTTATCAATATCCTTGTACATCGAATTCAATATTTTCAACTCCTTTGCTTTTTCTGGATCTTCATGATCAATTTTTTTAATTAAATAAATTTTTTTAATAATGTTTTGAATAACCTCGCTGTTTGTATTAAAATTCAAATGGCAAGAAGTGTTTTGGTAGCTCTGTTTCACAAGGTTAAACCAAGGTTCGTCCTTTGCGATTCCTTGAGCGAATTTCTTCGTCCCATAGCCTCGATTAAAATCCGTCGAAAAGGGTAACTTCTTGATACCTTTCACATAAAAGTACGGCCACAACTTCGACCAAAATATCATGTCATTAATTCTGAAATCCCCAGGGATTGCTTCTTCCGTCCAGCCCATGGCGAAAATTGCAGCCGATAAATCCTCTTTTCTGACCATTTCCAATGCTTGGTTTGTGTCGAAACCTCCACCTACACGCGTATTCCTTCCGAAAACGTCGATCCCCACGAAAACGTCGTGAGCTCTTGCTCCAGCCATTTCTCTAGATTTTTTTAATCTATCAGAGGTCCAGTTGTAATTTAAAAAAATCCCATCGCAAATGTCAAAGAAGGACTTATTCATCATGTTTAATTCGTTTTGATAATTAACAGATCCGTTGATGGTGACAGCATCATACCAAATCAAATATGTTTTGGAATGTTTTCGATCTTTTAGATTTTGCTTCAACAATTTTAAAAATGTAAGGAGATTCGGTGTTAAATCCTGTGGTAAGGGACTCTCAATGTTTACTAAATAGCCATCAAATTTGTGAATTGCTGCTATTAACGAAAGAACATCTGCAAACCATTGCAATTTCGTTTCACTTTCCAAAATAACTTTCCATGGATCCCCATTAGGTGGTTCTGTGATGATTGTTCCTGAAAAAAAATAAGACAGTAAAATATTATTTCCAAGTTTTAAAGGAAAAAAAAATCACAAAAATACCAAGGATCGGAACTCCATTTTCATGAGCTGCATTGATCCAAGTTAATGTTGGTACAGTGACAAATTCATGGCTAAAGTAGACAAAGATGTCAATGCCAGTCCAATTGTAGAAATTGTATGAATTAGGCTTATCTGTTCCGTAAATAAATCTAAAAAAAAAAAAAAAATTATCGTGTTAATATGCCACATTCAGATAAAGCCATAGGAAATAATGCAATGCATCCTGCTGCATTTTTTTTATCTATTCATTCATATTTCGAATACGCACCGATCATCCAAATAATTTCCCTTGTAATCATGACAAAGTAACGTTTTGGGGACGCTATCCCTCAGCACCCGGCGTTTTGGAAACCATTTTTCATCGTCCACCATAGGTTCGTTAACGTAGCAGTAATCGGTCGAAGGCTGCAAATCCTTCACCATGTCCATCCATGGGAAATGCTTTCCTGATGAAATAAAATGTAAAAACCTCGTAATGTCATCCAACGACTTGTAAGGGTGAATTTCTTTTGAACAATCAACTTTTGAATCAAGTAGGGTTGTGTCAACCGGGAACGGACAGTCCTTTAGTAAATTCGCCATATCCGACTAAACTAAACCTGCTTGAATGTAGTTCCGCGAAAGACTGAATCGTTATTAAAACCATTACAAAACATGTAACATGTGTAGCAGAAATTATTAAAAAGTAGTAGCAGCGTTTATCTTATCGAATTAAATTTGTTTCCCCTATTTGTTTTGGTTTTACGCAGCAGTGTGACCAACTGAATTTTTGCGGTGTTTTAAACCTTAAATATTTAATTACTCATAGTGTGTAACTGTATATTTAATGATAAGGCCGTAAAAGAAAAAGTTATATATAACTTTTTCTTCTGTGTTTAGAGCAGTGATTAAAAACGGTGTTTTATTTCAACGTTTTAAAACGTTGTAAAACACTTTAAAACGATTTGTTTTAAAACAATCAACCCTGCTTAAAACAAATAGGATGTAGGATCAATTGAAGGGTCGGATGGAAGAAGGAAGTAATTTAAAATTAGAAAGCTGAAAGGAGAAAGGCGACATCTCTAACAAAAAAATAAGCTAGTTTGTGATGATTAGTCATGTCCCTCACGTGGTGTCTGGAGGTCGACATTCTTATGGGGTGAAATGCTAGAACATTACAAATCCTGTTAAGATTTGTAACGTTCTAGCATTTTCACCCCATATAAAACCTACACGATATAAGTGTAGGCATTAACTATATGTATGTGTAACTATATATTTAATGGTGTAGGTAGAGAGCCTATTTCTAGAGAGCCTGAAAGAAGTCGCCAACTCTATTTGAGCTCTGCGATTGGCTGAAAATATTTTTAAGTGTTTTTCTCAGAGGTAAGATCTGATGCAGGTATGTCCCAATTTTCTAAATTGATAAACGGTCATATGTCCATCGGTCTTAAGCGTTACTGATGGGTTGCTTATACCAGATCTTCAACCAATCAGAGAGCACCATTCTCCAAGATTGAGTTGGCGACTGTCCTTTCAGGCTCTCTGTAGAAAATGGAATCAAAAAATGCATTTGTTTACATTTTCTTGTTTTTTTTTTTCAATTTTCTACTACTCCCTTTTTCCACCCGACCCTTCCATGCCCGAAGCCAAGGGGGGGGGGGCAGGGGGCAATTCCTCCGGCTTGATTTGGGCTCCACTGGAGTAAATACGCTAATCGTGATAGAAGTATGGAATGAAGACCTATGCCCCCTTACCAAGCCCAACTGCCCCCTCACTGGCTCTTCATTCCGGCTACGGGCCCGGACCGTTCATATAATGGGAAAATAAGTGCGTTAGATACTAAAGACCCTTAGTTAGAAGAGACCCGAGAGCAAGATTCCGGAAACATGAGTATGCACATGGATTTTTTCTTCTGTCTTTTTATGTTTTTAATTGTTTTCAGAAAGCATATTTCAACTGTCTTTTGCAAAACTATTGCGCATGATCATATGCCTTTAAAATTTCGCGCCTATTTTTTTCTGCCGGGTATCTAGGTACAGAAAAGGTGTAACGCTTTGTTTTTGTTTTTAAAAAATGAAATAAAAATATTAACTTAATCTTTATTTTCTAAATTTTTTCAACATTTCTTTTTTACACTTTTTTTTAAAATTAGAAACTGACAAAATTGTATTCTTTTTACATGAAAAAATAAATTTTTTTAACCGATTCCGTGAACTCTTAACCTAAATTAAAAAACGAATTTAATCTAACATATTAACTTCAGCAGGATCTTTTTCGACTTTAGATGAGTTGGGATTCTGGTCGGGATCAATAAGTCTCGAATCAAGAAGTTCGGCTTGGGATGGGCTACGATTTCGGTTCGGATCAAGTCCGAAATTAACAGGTTTATCGGCTTCAGATGGGTTGGATTTCAATCCAGAACTAACAGGCTTGCCTATGAATGGGTTATAAGTCCAGTTAAAATCAGATCCAGGATTAGGACCGAATTATAAGGACAGAATTGGAAAAAAGTGTTGTTTATGGTAAGAGTATTGCCCATGACTTGGATGAAAGCACTGTCCATTGCAGGAAAAATTTTATTTGTTTCGGATAATTTGAATGGATAAGACATAGGAGACATGCCGTAAACTGGACCCGTAGACATTGCTTGAAACGTGCATGCCCCCGGAGCAGAGGTGAAAATTGAGGGTCCAGTCATACTAGGCTGACCCATATATGAACGAGGAGCAGGCACGTAGTTAGCATCGGGAGAGTTAACTCCCATACTTGAACATATAAATAAAGATCCGGATGTTGGCGTATCACGCATCCTACCAGGATCATTAACAACCAGTTAATGGATTAATAACTAGCCCAGTATCGTGGAGGTGCATAAGGAGTAGGGTATGTGCCATGCATAAGATTTGAGGTTGCAGACACATTTGACTGAGTCTGATATGCGGGACCAGGGTTGGGTACAAAGGGAGAACCAGGAGGAAGGATATTCGTGGAAAGCTGGTTTAGTTGATTAGGTGAAGGAGCAAACAAGGTTTTTATTTTTATAATCAAATTGTAGACGTCTGCCCTAAACTGCAATTTCTGGATTTCGTTAAAGCTCGAAATCAGGGGGAGTAACAACATTAGGAATGATCTATTATCGCTATCGATGTGTTCGTCATGTGGTGGTTTTGGCTGAGTCTGATTTGCATGAGCAGAGTTTTGTCCAACGTAATAAGCAGGAGGGATGATGTTATTCATGGAAATCAGTTTCAGTTGATGAGGTGAAAGAGCAGGAAAGGTTTTAATTCTTAAAATCAAATTGTAGATGCCTGCCCTAAACTGCAATTTCTGGATTTCGCTAAAGCTCGAAATCAGGGGGAGTAACGATATTAGGAATGATTTGTTGTCGTCATCATTAATGTGTTCGTCATGTGATGATTTCGTTAAATTATCTACTTCTGATGATTTTGTTAAAGTTTCGTCTTCAGAACCACCGGGCGTACTTAAGTGGAGGTTGCTTTGGGATAGGTTGGAATTTCTTTTGGGATCAGTCTTGACTTGGGATGGGTTTTGATCCTGCTTGGAATCAGATCCAGAATTCGGAGGCCTGACTTCAGATGAAATAAGAGCACTCTGTTCCTTCAGCAATTTTAAATCGTCTCTTTCTTCTGGTGTATCAAAATTAGGAAACTTGAATCGCGGATCTAGGGACCGTTCGGGATCACGTCCAAAAAGGGCATCTTTGACTGGAAATGGGTTACAGGACCGTCTGGAATCGAATACAGAATCAGGAGCCTGGCCTTGGCATGGCTTAGGATCCCGGTTATGGTCATATTCAAATAAATAACGTTTGACTTGGAACGGGTGATTTAATCCTATGAAGCCGCCCTTGTCTTGGGAATGCATAACGTCCGTTACGGTAACATGGCAATCTTTATTTGCTTCAAAGATTTGCGTATTTATGACTTCTGGTGGAGATAAAGGTGGCGACGAATCAGAGGTCATACTATGCGGTGGCATCAAACCGGGAATATGAGGTTTTTCCGCTTCTTTTTTTTGAAGAATTTCCTGAATCGCTTTTTCTACGGGAGATAGTATTGAAATATCTTCTTCTTCCAAAAGAGAATTTTCTTGGTATTCTACTGTTTTTGTCTGTGGTGTTTGAGGTTTTTCTGAAAGTTTGGAGGAAGTGTTGTCGCGGATATTACATGTCTTTTCCAACATTTTGGTAAGCTTGTCCGAATTCCCTGCTGTTTCTGTCTTTTTCGCGTTTCCTATCCATTCTCGTGTTTTTCCTATCCAGCAATACTCCTCATCTGTATCATTCTCCTCGCTGCCAGCGATGTCGATATCCTTGTCATTATCAGTGAATCCATATCCTTTTTAGGAAATCCTTGGAACATCTCGCTTTGGCTTTTTCCCTCACGTTGTTGTCCTTTATTGATTTAACAACTAAAAAAAACAAAAAGAAAAAAAGAATTTTAAATTGAATAGTATTGATTTAGAAACTTAAAGAATGTTGTGGGTTTATTTTTTTTTTTAAGGAATTAAAATAATTGATATTTTATTTAACGGGAATGGGATCTCCATGAAAAATAATGTTCAGGGCTAGGCTCCACTGTAGGGTGGATCGAAAAAAGCGAATTTTTGAATTTGAAAACGCCTGATATGGGAATCGATGCCTTTTTATGATACTGTTAACCCTAATTTTTTTCAGATTTTTTGAAGGTCATCTTGAGGTCGCGCAATGACCTTGAAGTTTTTGAAAAGCCCCTATAAGGGAAAAAAGTAAGAATTTTTTTTTGCTGAAAAAACTATCGTTTCCTATCGGAAATTTTGCGTAGATTACGAATATAAAGTCCAAAATCATTTCGAGTCCGCGGTTTTTCGAGCTTTACGTCTATTTTCTAAACACTGAAATACTTTAGGCTGCTTTTTCTTTTAGCTTAAAAACTAGACACAAAAATGAATTTTGGACTTCATATTCGTAATCTACGCAAAATTTCCGATAGGAAGCGATACTTTTTTTAGCAAAAAAAAAAAATTCTTATTTTTTCCCTTATATGGGCTTTTCCAAAACTTCAAGGTCATTGCGCGACCTCAAGATGACCTTCAAAAAATCTGAAAAAAATTAGGGTTAACAGTATCATAAAAAGGCATCGATTCCCATATCAGGCGTTTTCAAATTCAAAAATTCGCTTTTTTCGATCCACCCTAGGCTCCAGTGCTTTTTTTTTATTTACGCATTTGGTTACTTTAGGCCATTAGTTTGGGCCAATTTCTACCTTTTTTCACCAAGGGAAAAATATGTCTCTAGGCTATTTTTTGCGTATTTTCACGTGGTAATAGCAAAATTTTGAACCAGCAAGGTCTTATCAGAGAAAAATTTTTTTTGCGATTTTTATGATTTTGGCCACTTTCGCCTTTAGGGTTCCAAGGCGAAATACATGATTTTGGGCCAATTTTTTGCGTACTTTCACATGGTGAAAGCGAAATTTATGTTTAGCGTGGTCTTCGTGGCGAAACAAATTTTTTGAGATTTTGGCAATTTTATGGCCACTTTGGCAGTTGGGGGAAAAAACTAAAAAAATACGTATCTAGACCAGTTTTTTGCGTACTCTCACCCGGTGATAGCAAAATTTGTGTGCAGCGTCATCTTCGCAGAGAAAATTTTTTTTTTAAATTTTTGACCATTTTTTGGCCACTTTCTCGTTGAAAGAAAAATTTAGAAGCCCATGTTCTTAAGCCAATTTTTGACATACTTTTTGAATGTCATAGCGAAATTTTGGTCCGGCGACGCTAACATGAAAGAAATAATTTTTCCCCTTTCATTGGCCATTTTTTAAAAAATTAACAATTTGCCCTTAGATAGCCCTTTGAAAGAGTTTTTTTTTTTTCGTTGTTTGGATTCTTCAGTCGGACAACCCATTCTCTGCCAAAAAAATAAAAACTGAACTTGCACTCCCATCCCCGCCTCAGAAACGGCTTTCATTTCGATTCTAATATTTCTAATTTACCTACTTACTAGGTCCTATCGATGGGTGAAAGTCCAAAAAAAATTTAATTTTGGGGCACAGCCCTTATCGTAACCCGGTGGCAGCCTTTATTTCTTATATTATTTTGAGAGTGAAGTTAATCTACAATCCCCTTATTGACCTATCCTATGCGTTTAAAGCCATAATAAGGTTTCCGGGAAAAAGGTCGACAAGGAAAAAGGTCGAATGAAAAATCGACCTTTTTCTTTCGACCTTTTTCCGAAAAATCCAAGTTTAACCGGGAATAAGATCGAATTTTCCTGAAGCACATTACAAATGGCATTATCAATATGGTAAAGTAAAACATAAATCTTTATTAAATTGCGGGTCTGCTGATGGTATGAGGTGAAAATGATGAAATCTTTAAATTGTAGTAAAAATAAAGTTCCTATGTTTAGCTTATGGGAATATTATTACTTAATTTGAATGTTAATTAATGGCAAAATTAAAAATTGTGAGCTGACATGTTTATCATATGATAGATGAGATTCGATCACAGAAAAGGAAAACAAGATAAGCGGGCATGAACCGTATTACCAAGTTACCTCTAGTGAGGGTCTTAAATTAAGCTTAAAAAGAAAAAGCAATTCAATTAAGCAAGGAAAAAGCAAGAAGCAAAAGAGAAATTAAACAAGTATAAAAACGACACATTAAATTACAAAATTGTTATTTTATAAACAAGTGCAATAATTGCCCGCAATAAAGCTTGACTTTACCATATTGATAATTTCATTTTTAAGGTACTACAAAATCGATCTTATTCCCGCTTTAACTTGGATTTTTCGGAAAAAGGTCGACAAGGAAAAAGGTCGAAAGAAAAAGGTCGATTTTTCATTCGACCTTTTTCCTTGTCGACCTTTTTCCCTGTAACCCATAATAACCGCCTACCGACTTTAGTGTTTGCAACCAGCATCCCATGCATGTAATGCTCTGTATGGCATTACCCAAGTATTTAATTTTATGATTGCTTTTTTTTTTTTTTTTCTTTTTTTAGAAAAATATACGAACTTTTTATTTTACCACTTCAAATTATTGTACAGATTTGCCTCTATGACACAAATTTGAGCTTAAAGTCCTTGTTTTAATGCAGCAAGATCTAATTTTTCTTAATTTCTTGCAAAAAAAATTCAATAACGTTACTATGCTATGAAAAAAAAAAAAATTTTTTTTAATTTAGGCAACCCTTTACAATTTAGGCTCAACTTTTTAACGCCTCTGTGGGGCTATTGATTTTTTGTTTCATAGCTTCGAATTATTGAAAGGGTTGCCTTTAAAACAAAAATTTGAACTTTCAGTCCTTGTTTTAATGCAGCAAGATCTAATTTTTCTTAATTTCTTGCTAAAAAATTCAATAACGTTATGATGCTATGAAAAAAATAATTTTTTTTTAAATTTAGGCAACCCTTCAATCTAGCTTCTCTTTTCTTTGGTAAAAGTCGATTTTTTTATTCTGATCTCTCGTTTAAAGAAAAAAAAAAAAAAAAAAAAAAGTCGGTTTAAAGAGCAAAAAATGTAAATATGAAATTATGCTTAATTTTGCTTTTTGTCATATTTATATTTTTTGCTATTTAAGCCGATTTTTTTTTTTTAGACCAACGTGCTGGTCCAACATTTCACAGTGAAAATGCACCCTTAGTCGAAATAAAAATTTTTCAAAATCACAATTGCTTATGTACGATTTAAAAAATAAGTTAAAATGCAATGGAAAAATTTTGCTATAGGGTAGCACGCCGCAAACCGCAGGGTTTTCTTTTTCTAGCATTTTTCCTTATGATAGGAGGCCAAATCGGGCTGAAAATGTATGAAATCATTTTCTTCACATACAAAAGAGCGTGATTGGGTGTTTCAGTGTACTTATGAACGTAATTTAATCTTATGTTTGACAAAAATATTAAATTGAATCGTTTGTTTATTTTCCGAATATAAAAAGAATTTGGCACCAATACTTTAAAAACGGTCCAAAACCAAAGCATAAAGAAAAATAAAATCGGATTTTTGCCGAATATAATTACAATTATAAGTTTACTGCAATACCCAATCATCCTCTTTAAAAAAAAAAAAATAAATGTATAGATTATAAAAAAATTATGCATATCCTATTCATGCTTAAAACAATTATGCATAAATTCTGCAAAAATTATGCACATTAAAATTTCGGTGCTTAAAAAAAAAAAATTGCATAAGCTTTTGCAAAAATTAAGCAAATCCAATTTTTGTATAAATGATCGAAAAATAATATTTTGTTTTTTATCATTTTTTTGCATTCTTTTCATTACTTTTTCGTACGGGCTACAGCACCAGTATAAAGAATTAGATTCCGCAATGTAAATGGTAATGCAATCGATCGTGTAAAAGTTTAATATATTTACCAAAATATTCAGTGAGTCAATAAGAAAAATAAAGAATAGGCTTTGAGCACCACGTAAAAACGATATCCTATTTAAATTGCTTTAAATTTTAAATGAATCGATGTGGATGAAAGAAAAAAAAAAGAAGCCATTTAACTCATACCAGAAGCCACTTCAAAGTTTTAACAAAATGCAGGAAAACGTCTCCGTAATAAAAAATTGAAAAACAAAAATGAATAAAATAAAATAAAAAATTCGAAAAAAAATTAAAAATTAAGCTCACCTCACAAAAAATATCCAACAACTTTTATCTTAAGTGACTTAACGAACTGATGGTCTTCGTGACTATTTATCTTCTGAGCCTGACGAAGTTTGAAGAGAACATTGAACAACCAGTTGTTTCTGACAATAGTCTTGGGTAAAGTCCACTCAACCACCCCTGATGCAATGTTGTCATTTTTTGGGTCCCTCCTTTGATTTTTTTTTGTAATACTTAAGGTTAGGAAGCGACTTGGCAACTTCATGATTATTTTTGGACGAGGTTCGTGACGTCAGGTTTTGTGTACAGCTTTTGTGTTCCTCGTGACATCAAAACTTGGTTGAAAAGTTTTTTGACCTTTTGGAAATGTTAAACTATTTAGTGACAAAATGGAATGTTTATGGAACAAGTTTGTCATTTAACCATTTTAATGTGGTTACTAGAGAGCCTAGAAGGAGAGAGTCGCGATTCCCATACATAACCATGCTGCTTTTTGATTGGTAGTTTTCCTCCGTGGTTCTAGATTTTTTGAGCTAACCTAAACTGGCTAATGTTTTCGGTTTTATATCAGTTTTATATTAATAAATTTACTTTCAGATACCTCAAAAAATTATGCAATCAAATTTTTAATCTCTTACGTTTTGTAATAGAAGAGCTACCATTAGTTTATAATTATTTTTATTAAATGCATTCCAAGTTGCCTATCCCATAAATGTAGGGGCATGTGAATTTGGTCTTTTTTTTTCCCTTAGACACTGAGTATTTGATGCTATGTCTATTTTAATTTTTAAAAATTAAATACAATCTTAAAAAAAAAAAAAAAAAAAAGCTTTATGGAAATAGTATTGGAATCCCGCTGATACTCTGGATATAAGAAGCAACCAATTTAGGTTAGAACGAAATCTAGAACCACGAAGGAAAACTACCAATCAGAGCGATCTGATATAAAATGCGACTCTCTCCTTCTAGGCTCTCTAGTGGTTACAACTCGCGATTTTAATGTTCCAAATCGACCACTCGAAGAAAATCGATTTTTTTTAAAATGAAATTGTATGAGCTTTTTAAGTTCTTTCACTCCCCTCTTATAACATTTTACCCGTAATTCACATCCTTTCTGAGGTTTTTCGAAAGAATTGGAAGGTAGGGTGGTTCTTTAAAACCGACTTTTCTGTGACGAACTCTCCTGATTTTGTTCCAATGCCTATAAAATTATTCCATAAAAAAATTTAGGCCTCGGTCAGCTTAATGTTTTGACAGCTTAGGATGTTCACAGTTGAAAAAATGATACCTATGACTTGAAGGGCTCTTTTGCTTTTGCTTGAAAATTGAGCCTTCGATAAATTCCCGGGAATTTTTGGAAATTTTAAAAGATAGGAGGAGCAAGTCTCTGGAAATAAATACATAAAAAGGCTTTACTCATGACAAAGTACAAATATATTTCTGAAATCAACAGTTCTATACAACAGTACTAAATTTTTTTTTTTTTTTTCGTTAAAAGTTGTTACTTAAAATTAATTAAATTCATTTTTTTTTAATTTTTAAATTTGGTATTTTTGTACATTATAGGATACCTTTTACACAAATGATTTTTTTATGACTTCAGACCGAGAAATAAAATAGGGAAAGCCGTGACATTATAATTTTGTTAGTGCTAATAAAATCAATAAAAACTCATGCAATTATCTATTTATAAATCGCGGCGAAATCCCCTTATTTTTTTTATCTGTGCAAAGGCACCCAAAACATAATTTTATATTTTTTCAATGCTTCTCAATATTTTTTTTTAAAACAAAAGAAAAAAAAAATTGAAATGGCATTTAAAGTTTTCAAAATAGGGCGTGCATGCCTTTCACAAAAGGTTTTTTTTTTTTTTTTTTTTTTCGTTTTTGACTCCAGAAGGCACCTAAATAAAAAAATTGTTAACAATTTCGACCGAAAAAAAGGCACGCATTTAAAAGGACTGTTAACCGCATCAAAGGTTTAAAAACAAAACAAAAAAAAAATTATCCTTCCCCTTTTTAGTTTTTGAGTTTTCTAATAATTCTAATTGAGCATATTAGTACTGTTCTTAATTTCCCTTTTTAAATGCATCTTTTTTTTTTATATAATTATGAAAAATTTATGATTAAAATCACAGTTGCTTTGATTTTTTTTCCCAAAAACATTTTGTCGCGTCGAAGAGTTAATGAAAATTTTAAAAAAATTAAGCTTATTCGTAGAGTCTGTCTTTAAGATGAGTATCTAAGTTATTTTTTTTTTTACTGAAATGTACCTTATAAAATTTACGAGAAAAAAATTTCTACGATTATGCTTGTAATATGGTATAGGGTAAAATAATTTTCCGTGAATCTTTAATTTTTTCCATTGCTTTGAAATTTAGGCAAGTTTTTACCGGATAAAAAAATGCTCCTGTAAGAAATTTGATCGCATGTTCCTACGAAAAAGTGATGCAAAAAGAGTAGAAAATTTTTGATAAACAAATGCAAAAAAAAAAAAAAAAAAAAAAAAAAAATATAAAAAAATTATTATTAATAATAATTTTTTTTAATTAATTATAATACAGTTGACCCTCGCCCAACGCGGCATCACGCAACGCGGATCCAGCTGTACGCGGTTTTTTTTTTGAGACCACGAATTCCCCGAGCGCGGCCCTTCCCTCACTTACACACGGTTTTTATTTTTTTATGTGCACCAAATATGCAATAAATTATCGAACGCAGTTATTTCAGGTTCCGACAGGGCTATGTTTATAATTTAACCTCTTGCGGGCGGGTGTATCATATTAGATACAGTAGCGATTTAATGTAAAATTAAGTTCCTATGTTTAGCTTATGGGTGTGTTATTACTAAATTAGAATATTAATTAATGGCATTTAGATTATATTTTTGATATTTAGTGATTTTTGTAAGATTTCATGAATAGAAGCCTGAATTTTGCCGGAGGATTAAAAAAGCTTCTAGCACCCTATGAGGAAATGAGAAAGGATATGGTTAATAATGCTGCGCAACCGAAAATTAACACGTTTTTTAAAAAATAAATAAATAAATGTAAATAAATGGTGAGTTTCAACTTAAATTTTTTTTTTTTTTTTAAATTTACGTGGACTCTTGGTCCAGGTTCCCCCGAACCCCCCTTTTCCCATAAGAAGTTGGTCTCATACAACGCGGTTTCCTCGTACGCGGCACCCCCCTTTCCCCCTATCCCCCGCGTTGGGCGAGGGTCAACTGTAATTATTTATTATAATTATAATAATTATTCAATTAATAATAATTGATACAAAAATTTTTGTATCAATTACACAAAAATTTGGACATGCATAATTTTTGCCAAGCCTTAGAATTTTTTTAAGCACCCAAATTTTGAATGTACATAATTTTTAAATTTTGAATTTATGCATAATTGTTTTAAGTATGAACTTTGGCCATGCATCATTTTTGCATTTATGCATATAATTTTTTAAAGCAGGAAAGTTCGCAAATATTATGCTTATTCAATTTTTTTTCCCATTTTATGCATACTTATTTATGCTTAATTTATGCAGAATTATAATAGAGGATGAAAAAAAAATTTTAAAAGTTATAAGTTATGCGTTTTTTAAGTGTCCAATTTTTTTTATAATTTATGAATAATTTTTATATAATTTATGCATCTCTTTTTCGTGCGGGTCTGCACTTTTGCAAACAACTGGAGTTGAACCGTTGTTGGCATTATCTGACCAGCGATGAAACCGTTTGTTTAAAACAACGATACATAAGTTTAAATCTTTCACAGGGGCAATGAGTTTTTTTTTTTCTCACTATGGCTTGAATTTCCTAATTGCCTAAATTCATTATTTGCCACGCGGCGCTGCAAGTTTTTATTTAAGTTTCAAGGAAGAAAATCAAATCTGGAGAAACAATTTCGAAATGATCTGTTCAATCTTTCCGATTATTTCGTCTTGTGGTACTAGATGAAAGGATTTGGCAACCTAAGAATCTTGCCATTTTTATTCCAATTCAGTAGCGCGATCTTAAATACAGGTCAGGCAACTGTTATCTTAAAAAGTGTCCCCCGAATTTGAAGCAGAAGAATAGTTTAAACTTTGCTCAATAGACGGTTGGAGCTGTAGTTAGGGAATCACGTATATGCCCTCTATCCAATCAACACTTTCAAAATACTTTTTTTTTATAATGGCTGCCAGAACACGTGATTCCCTAACTACAGCTCCAGCCATCTATCGAGCAATATGTGAACTATTCTTCTGCTTCAATTTCGGGGGACATATTTGTCCATATAAGGGATACCCGAGTTGCTTGACCGGATCGTGCTCTAAATCGACTTGATGTCGTTTTGTTGTTTATTTTTGCTGATGAACTAAAATACATGAACTCGTATGGAAGAAGTTCAATTATTTTCAAAATTTACAACTGTGTTGTTTATTACTTTTTTCAGCCCTAAAATGAATAGATATTTAGCACTAAATTGATTTCCTACACTTTAAATTAGTTATCAATTTTTTAAAATGTTTTTTCAACAAAAACTAAATTCTTCCATAAGCTAAGTATTATACGAGAACCTCGTATAATACCAGCGAGATTTGAATTTGGAACCAGGTTAGGTTAGAATCTTCGGCATGACGTCACATGCAACTAGGCAATTATCTCTGCATATAGGTTTCAATGTTTATCTGTTTTTATCGCATATATAGGCTTCGTGCAAGTGTAGACTTGTAGCTAGTTTATTTAAGAGCCCCGATTGTCCGTAAGTTTCGTTTTGATGGAAATGTTCCCGGCTCATAAGCTAAACAGGTATTTTTAAGCATACATTTATTTTTTAAGATTTGCAGGAAGCCTATAGATCTAAAAATTGGCCTAAAATTGGGCCCTGTCCCATGTCTCTTTTGAGTATCTCTAATGAGAAATGATGCCGATTAAAATACCGATTTTCGATTCTTCTACCTGTCAAAAGAAGTATCGAAGATATTGATATTTTCGGCAAAACTCATCCGCTACAGTCGCTGGTATCTTTTTTGTTGTTATTCTTGGATCATAAGAATGTAAAGGCTGTAACAGACGATATTTAATGGCAACAGTGGGAGATTACTTAAGCTTCGATTCGGTTTTTTACATGCCAAAACGTGTCGAAACATGTTCTCACACGAACATTCAGCGCCGCGTGTGCGATAATATTCTAAACGTTTTTCTGCCGGTACTAAAAAACAGCTTTATGCATTTCTTTTGCTTTTTGTGCCAAAAGGCGATTTTTTCTTGTATCAAATTAACATTTAAAAGGCGTTATTTTAAGAGTCACATAAATACGGAAGCCCTGAAGGGTCAAATTTTTTTGATTTTTCGCTCGTTGCCACTTTTCCTACTGGCAATGCCCCTTTTTTGTGGCAATGCCACTTTCCAAAGTGGCAATGCCACTTTCCTTAGTCGCAATGCCACTTTCCAAAGTGGCAATGCCACTTTCCTTAGTCGCAATGCCACTTTCCTTCATGGCAATGCCACTTCCTTTTGTGGCAAAGTCATGGCAAAAAAAAATAATCATTGCCACTTCATTTTGTGGCAATGCTACTACTTAAACTGGCAATTCTTAGTATTAAATTTTAATTGCCACTTTAGGAACTGGCAATAAATTTTCTAAAACACAAAAAAATTGCATATCGACTTGCAACATCTGTCGCACACTATTATCAGCGAGGTAATACTATGCGCGACACATGGCTACCGCGAAATAAAGTACTCCCTCCGTTCCAAATTAATAGTTACATTCTTTTGATTGCTCGGCGTTTCTGACTCTTTTGACTGAAGCCCAAAGTAATGGTGTCACTTGACGTACCTACCCGAACACTTTTTTGCACCCCCCCCCAACCGCCCCTCCAGGTCCCCCCCCAGGTCCCCCCTTGGAAAAAAAAATTATTTAATATACTACAAAAAATGGACCTTGCGGAGAATTTTCGCTCCGCTTCGCAGAGAAAGCGGAAAAATTAAACCTGGGTGGAAATGATTAAGCTTATGACCCAAAACAATATCCCACGGTCATAAAATTTTTTCCGATCGTTCCTCCCTGGAAAAGTGGGGGGCAATATCGAAGGGGGGTGAATTTTTAAAAATCGTTGGATGGTCACGAAATTTGGAGTACGGGGGTTTTAAGGGTCGCTGATTCGATTCTGAAGTTAGATTTCAAAAATTCAAGATGAATCAGCGACCCAAATACCCCCCCAAAAAAACTTTGGCCAAAATAATTCGATTTTCCAAAATATGTCCGCCATATTGGATCGGCCATCTTGAATTTTTGAAATCTGACTTCAGAATCGAAATCACGACCCTTAAAACCCCCTTACTCCAAATTTCGTGACCATCCAACGATTTTAAAATTTCACCCCCTTCGATATGCCCCCCACTTTTCCAGGGAGGAACGATCGGAAAAAATTTTATGACCGTGGGATATTGTTTTGGGTCATAAGCTTAATCATTTCCACCCATGGTTTAATTTTTCCGCTTTCTTGCGAAGCGGAGCGAAAATTCTCCGCAAGGTCCATTTTTTGTAGTATAGTAAATAATTTTTTTTTCCAAGGGGGGGACCTGGGGGGGACCTGGAGGGGCGGTTGGGGGGTGGTGCAAAAAAGTGTTCGGGTAGTACGTCAAGTGACACCATTACTTTGGGCTTCAGTCAAAGAGTCAGAAACGCCGAGCAATCAAAAGAAATGTAACTATTATTTGGAACGGAGGGAGTACTTTATTTCGCGGTAGCCATGTTGTCGCGCATAGTATTACCTCGCTGATAATAGTGCGACAGATGTTGCCAAGTCGATATGCAATTTTTTTGTGTTTTTAGAAAATTTATTGCCAGTTCCTAAAGTGGCAATTAAAATTTAAATACTAAGAATTGCCAGTTTAAGTAGTAGCATTGCCACAAAATGAAGTGGCAATGATTATTTTTTTTTGCCATGACTTTGCCACAAAAGGAAGTGGCATTGCCATGAAGGAAGTGGCATTGCGACTAAAGAAAGTGGCATTGCCACTTTGGAAAGTGGCATTGCCACTGGAAAGTGGCATTGCCACTTTGGAAAGTGGCATTGCGACTAAGGAAAGTGGCATTGCCACTTTGGAAGTGGCATTGCCACTTTGAAAAGTGGCATTGCCACAAAAAAGGGGCATTGCCAGTAGGAAAAGTGGCAACGAGCGAAAAATCAAAAAAATTTGACCCTTCAGGGCTTCCGTACATAAAGCAGAAGAAATAGATTTACATTTAACTTTTAGCGTAATGAAGCAAATAAAATTGAATATTTTATTTACTTGAGGAAGAATTCTGGCGACGTTAGTGAGAAACAAAACAAGCTTTCTTAGCATTATGGACCATTCACATACGGCGCTTTTTTACCTCCTGGCCACTCTTGGGCTTCAAAAAAAGGCCACTCTTGGCCTTAAATGCGGTTCGGCAAAAAATGGGCCATTCTCTATTTTGCGGGAGGTAAAATATCACTTGATGGCTTTCCTATTCATCTGTTAACCGTCAGAAATTAATTTACAGAAATGCAGACATATTTTTTAATTAAAAAAAGACGTTCAAAAATGACTATTAAAAATGATGTCGCATTAAGGTTGGGTAATGCGGCTCAGGAGGGTGGCGAATGCGAACGGCCCTTTTAGCCAAATAAGCCTGATGTCCGTTATTTAAACGAAACACTAATAGCATTTTTATTGTGTAGTAAAACCTTGCCTAAATTTTAATTAAGACCGTTTAAAAGATTCGTACCGGTATGTTGGTTTGAACAGACTTCGGGTGCGTTTAGAAATGTTAAAAGCTCAGTCTGATTATCATTTAAAACAAGCGTAAAATGTTTTAAATTTCTTGGCGTTTAAAAGTGGCGACTATGATCCGTAGATATGTAATGCATTTATATTCTTAGAAGTTTACCTAATTTTTTAAAATATTTTCTTTTTTTTTTTCTTTTTCAGGTGGTGTTTTTGATTTCATATAAAAATCAAGTTTTGCTGCCAGGACATCAGAGAACGTCTTAGTCAGACGCCACTTAAAAGAGTAAGACGGAATAATAAGACGTACTGCCGTCTTCATTTTGCAGAAGTGATGCTCATTTACGGTGAACATCGAAACTTAAAAGGTAAGAGATCAATCAAGTATCTTTTTTTTTTTTAATGACTATTTTTGAGTCCTTCTATGGAAAAGGCTTTTGACACCCTTCACTCCTTTGCCATTTTATTACCACGCGTTTTTTTTTTTTTTTTTTTTTTTTTTTTTTTTTTTTACACGATTTTAAATGATAGTCAATTTGAGCTTCTAACTTTTTAGACCTCTTTTTAATATCTGACCACGCTTGTGGCAAGCTTTCAAATATTTGAAAAAAAAAAAAAAGACGTATCCACGTCAAAACAAAAATTACATTTATGTATAAATCAACATTCAACACTACCTTTTTTTTAAAATTTTTTAATTTATTTACTGTTTATATCATCATGCAATGTGACTTTTTCTATTGTAAAAACTATTACAGTATTTTTATATATGTGGTAATTAGTAAATATGTAAATCAATTGAAAAAAAAAATTGCTTGCGTATATGGGTTTTTGCCGTTACTATTTTCTATTTTCTTAAAATTAGCATGTGAAAAATTAGTATATGACACGGATATGAAATCAATTTGAAATCGGAATGAACATCATCCCGTAAAATAAAAAAAATAAAAAGTAAAAAAAAAAATGGAAAAACAATAACAATTTTCTTTAGTTTTATTTAAATTATAAAATAAAATTAAAACAATAAAAAAAAAGACAACAGGTTTCCATGTTGGATTAATCGTGTGAATAACATTGATTCAGTTCAATTATTTTTTTCTAAAAAAGAAAAATTACTGACTAGTTTGCGTTAAAAAGAAATCGAAGTGGAAGAATAAAATATTTTACTGTATTTCAAATTTTAAAAAAAAAGACGTATTCACGCCATGAAAAAAAAAAAATCGGCTTTACAAATGATGCACTCAATGCCATTATCATACTCTTGACTCGTTTCCGTAACCGAGAATATTAGTTTTTTTTTGTACTTTTATAAGATCTATCCTAAAACATTTTTTTAAAATTGGTAATATCTCCTTCGATCAATTTAATAGACCGTTTTTTACGCTGATACTGTACTTTAACCGGATTACTTATCGTTAACATTTCTCGAGAAGGCTTTTTAAAAAAAAAAAAAATGTTTACGTTTATAAAAAAGAAAAAATAACAAATTTTTAAACAAAAAATTATAACAAATAATTTTAAAAATGAAAAATGAAAAATACTAACAATTAATTTTTTTTTAATTTTATAAAGGAAAAACTAAATATTTAAAATCGAAAATAGTTTCCTTAATTAATTTTTTTTTAATGGTCTAATGGTATAAAAAAAACGAATGGTCCCGAAATTTTAAAAAAAGAAATTAAAATTTAACAAAAAAAATTTGTTTTCCTTTTTTTTTGGATCACAGCAATTATATTCATTTTACATCTCGAATGCCCTATTATTGTCGATTTTTAATATATTAATATTCAGTCCCCGAATTACACTAAATTGGTAATAGTTTTTTTATTTTTTTTTTCTTGGAGCATTTGGCAAACTCTGGTAAAAATAATTCATGAATTTTTTTTGAAAATTTTGATATGGTCGTTATGTGAAGTGTACAAAAAGTTCGAAATCGGTTTAAACCGAAATGAATTAATTTTTTTTCTCCGAAGAAAGTGATGCCAAAGTGATGTAAAGGTTTCATCAATTCGTTTAAAATGCTCTTAACACTTTATAGATCCTAATATTTTTTTACACTTTCTCAGACTTTTTTTAAAAAAAAAAATATGTAAATTCCATAGTCGATAATAAAATTTTGTCATATCAAAAATCGAATCGGTAATAACAGTTTCTTAAATAAATCCGAGGTAAAATAGCATCCGTGTTCGATTATTTAAAAAAAAATGCTCTTATAAATCGCAAACGATACATGCAAAATGAGATCAATTTTTAAAAAGAAAATGGTAACAAATTAATCTATCTACCTCCGTTAGACATATTTCTGCGATTGCAGCGCATTCTGTGTTAACTTGTAAGTTCGAATATGAACTAATCTGATTGCTGTGGCATGATCTTTTGAACTTAACCTCACTTTGTCAGCTTTTATTGCATCAAAAAATTTTAGTTGCGATTTTTTTCGGATTTCCTGCTCCAGAAGCCCTTTTGTGGTTTTGGAGCTTCTTTTAGAAGATTTTAAAGTAAATAATCGGATTCAGCGACCTCGAAAATGTAGAAATCGACTACCATGTCGATCAAAAAACTTTTTGGTTTGGGGGGGTTAGGGGGGTCGGAGCCCCCAAAAATAATGTGTGATTAAAATAAGGTTAAAAACGAAATAACGACTGTAAAAACTTGTTATTGACTCCTATCCTATTGGCTTTGTAAATAATTTAAATATTTTTGGTGGTGCCCCAGACTCAAAGACTTTAGGGGCCTGCCCCCCAAAAATGTACGGATTAAGTATTCGGCTGATTTAAAATATTAATGGAATTACTCTGTCAACATTTGAAAAATTCTTGTTTACTTCTCTCGTATATTCTTCAGTTGTTAGAGGTGATAAGGTGGACCCCCTTCAATTGAGGGCTCCGCCCCCAAAAGCAAAATTGAAGGACCAAATTTTAGAAAAACCAGAAAAGCTTGTCCAAAAGTCGAATTCGTCGACCTCTAAAAATGTAATAAACGTTTTTAAAGTCTTAAGGTGTTTAATCTCTTTCTCGGGGGTATTTTGGGGGCTCCGCCCCCTAATATTTGGGAACTCCCAAAAAATCGATATGGTAATCAATTTCGATGTTTTTGAGGTCCCTGAGTTCGATTTTGCATGTTATTTTTCGATTGCAGTTAGTGTTGGCCAGGGAGGCAATGGAAAGACAGCTTTTCGGATTAAATATCATAACAGGATTAATTTAAAAATGTACTGAAGTAAATCGAAATGCAATAAATAGGATTTTTTGGTAAATGCGATGATAGCAGCTACCTTGTCGATTTTTATAAAATTTCAAAATGGGGAGGGGGTAGGTACAGCCTCTTAAGTCTCCAAACGAAGGATTAAAACCTTATGTAAAGAAACACGTGGGTGTCGATTTTGATGTTTTCAAGGTCACTGAATTCGATTACATGGGCACAATTTTTTTGGCTGCTTTTTCTTTCCATCGAATAATTATTTATTTTTTTTTTAAATAAAAAGCTGACCAAGTGATGTTAATTATTAGTAATTGTAAAATTTTTCGTAAAATATTTTGGAAGCAGTTAGATTAATCTGTTATTCAGGAAATTAGCTGTGGACAAAAAAAAATTAAATTCTAAAATTGGCAACTCATCTCACGCGCATGCTCGCATGGGCCAAGAGGTGGCGCAATAGTGGCCGATATTAGAATTTATATTTTGTTTATTTTTTTTATGTAAAAATGAAAAAAAAATGATTAATTTTCGAATTCGAATCAGTTATCATACTCAAGAAGTTCAATAAGTTGATTGTCTTCGTTTATTTTCGTCCCGAAAAAATTTAAATCGGGGGAATTTGGAGAACTGGAAAACTCCCCCATAAGAGTCGGTTTGAAAGACGTTATAACCGGGTCTTTGATATTGTCGTTATTCCCTTGGTACAAGGAATTTTTAAACAATTCCCCGTTGTTTGACTGACCCGGGTCCTCCGGATTGGGCCCCCCCTCTTGGATGACTTTCTCATCCGGATTTTCGAAACTGGGTAAAAAATTTTTAATGTTATCCGTCAAAGCGTTATCGAACGTCGAACTCGAATTTAAATCTAATTTATTTGAAAAAACGGAATCGGAAACCTCCGGGAAATTTTCCGAGGTGGAACTCGCGAACAAGAGTTGGTCGTTGAGCTGCGGGATTTGATTGTCGCTCTGGAAATTCATTTCCAGCTCCGGGAACGAATTCATGGAGCGATTGTCCTTCGGGCAATCCTGAGTCGAATTGCTGACGAAATCGGAAAATTCGCTGGGGACCGGGGTCGGGGTCGGGTTCCCCTGTGAAAAATTGAAAAATTGACCGTAAACCGGGGAAATTTGATTGGTCATCCAACAGTTTTCCCCCATCATTCGATTTAAAGGCACGGATTGAGATCGAAACGCGGACGATTGACCGTCTGACTGAGTTTTAGAATTTCCCAAAAGTCTTTGAACCTCGTTTGATAGGGAGTCCGTCGAAATGAAATTCGGATTCGGGATTTGAAATTGGTTTGAGTTGCAGGGAGCCGGGACTATCGCCCTTTCGTACGTCATCACTTTGGATAAATTTTTCCTCGCTTTCGACCTGTAGAAATTGGTCGAGGAAAAGCTCCTCGGTCGGTACGCCGCATTGGATTCCTCGTATTCCATCGGGGTCGAATTTGAAATTTTTGAAAAATTAAAAACGTTTTCGTTTCCGAAATCGCTCCGAATCGCGGGTTTCCTTTCCGACGGAGGAATGAAATGATCGTTTTGAGATGAATTTTGACGGGACCTGGGGACCGGGGTGTTCCTCGGGCTTACGAAAGGGCTCGCCGACGGAGTCGAGGGGGTTTTCATCGGGGACTGAGGCCCCGGGGAAATCGGAGTAAAGCTGAAAAATTTTGTACGGGTGTTCGGGCTTTGAGCTACGTGAAGAGGGGCTCGATTCAACAATTTCTGATCCAACTTGAGCATCGGCCTGTCCATCTGGACTTGTTGCTGCTGCTGCTCCGGGAAATTAACGGAAGATTGAAGGTTATCGCTCGGGATCTGATTCATCGGTACGAAATTATTCACCTCGGGTGGACTTTCCTTGACCGGGGAATAATTTTCGTTTCCGCAAGTCATCGACTTCTCGAGCAATATCCTCAAGTGGGATATTTTTTTGTTATCCGAATTGCAATCCGAATTTTCCGATTTGGCCAGGGAAAATTCGACGGAGCTTTGGCTCCTCGGAGCCTGGCTCGTTTTCGGGTAAACCTCGAAGCAGCTTTGACTCCTCGAAAGTTCCGGTTCGTTATTACTAATATTAACATTATTATTATATTATTATTATTAAAATTTTCCATTTCTTGAGAAATAACACTAATTTGTACTGAATTATTTTCGATTGGTTTCACAGCCTGACCGACGAAAACATCCGCCCCGACGATTTGATTATTCTCTTCTAAATGCTGAAAATATCTCACGATTTCCTCTTCCGGCTCTTGAGAATCGCTCTCTTCGCACAGGGCGATCCCTTCCGATTTTTTATTGTTGTTTTCGATATACTGCCCGGAGGGATCGAAATCGAATCGAACGTTTAATTTTGGCAGCTCCACAGGTTTCGGTTGTATCGGGACGTATGACTTTTTGAAATTCCTTTGATTTTTCGAAAAGGAATTCGCCCTCCTTTGATTTTTACCTTTCGGCTTGCCCGACTCGGACTCCAGATTTTTATTGCAATCCAACCCGTTCGCGGTTTTATTCGAAACGATCAAATTCTCCATCATTTTTTTATTATCGTCTTCGATTTTATCGTTGTTGTTGTTAACGATCCCGTTGATTTTTTCGTCCCCGGAGACGGAGGAACCGTCGTCCACCTTGTCGATATTCTCGAAATACAACCCGATGTCGTTGGCCAATTCGTACCCGATGGTGTCGAACGCGTTAAACGAATTATCCGAGCTTTCCTCGCATTTAACCCCTTCCGGATCGATTTCCGATTTGATTAATTCGTCGCCCGCTTTCGGATTCGGCCCCTCGGTAAATCTAAACTCCTTCCCTTTGATTGTACCTTCGATTTTTGTACGTTTTGCGGTTTTTAACTGGGTCGCAGCCTCTTTGTCCCCCACGGGTGATGATCGGTTCGGAGCTGGGAAAATCTTCCCGCTGCGGCTGGTGGACGATTTCCATTTCCTTTTCGGTTTTTCCATTTTTTTGCTTTTCTCCGCGGATGACGACTGAACTGATGTGGAACCTGGGAGAAAAAAAGATAAATAAAACTGTAAAAAAAAAAAAATCATACTGGAATATGGGGGGTATATCCCTACGTAGGACCACGTCTTTGGGGTACTGTCTTAATATTGCTAAATTTAAACAATGAAACGATTTAAAAATTTTAAGACATTTTTTTTTCTCGTTTTTGGCCGAAAAATTCGAATTTTTAGATAAAAATATAATTTTTTTTCCTGGCAAATTTTCGAAGTTAAAATTTCAAGATTAAAAAGATTAAATAGTAATTTTTGGTGCGAAAAGCGCTACACCCGGACAGACAGATCTCCCCAGGACCCCCAACGACCAGGACCGAGCCCCAAGACGTAATCCTACATCAAAAAAAAAATTTATTTTCAGGTTTGGTAAATGGCAATATACCGTCGCTGCTTCTATCGTTGTCGGAATTGTTTTGAAGACACAGACGAGGCAGTATGGGGGTTGGTAATTTGCAGGTGTTCCTCATCCCGGAGTAGCAGTATCGGGAATTTCCCCTCGTTCCCAGTCGTCTTGGCCGAACACCTGGATAAACTTGCTTCATCACTTTTCCGAAGTCAGCGGTCGACAAAGGTTTCATCGATACGTTCTCGCAGTATTTCCTGTTGAAAAAAGAAAAACTGATAAGTTACTGCAGATTAAATATAGGATAATTCATTAAATTTTGAAATTGAACTGAACCGAAGCAATCGAGATGAACCGAATTACCTAAACTGAATTGAATTTTATTCTAAAATAATTCTGTTTAAAAATAATTTAATTTAATTTGAAAATAATCGTTTGATATCATTTTAGTTGCTCAGATTAACTGGATTAATTAATTGGGATGTGCTTCTGTGTATCAGAGTCAAAACGTCGAATTTGAAAAAAATCCAAACATCCGCTATTTATTTATTTTCTGTAAGAAATAAAATCACGTGACCACGACATGCCAGGAAACACTACGTTTTGGCTCAGAGATACAGAATCGGATTAAAGTCGTGTCTCCACTTGCGAATAATCCATTAGTAGGATTATAATCCGAAGGTGTGATTTAAGGGTTTGTAAGAATTTTTGAATTTTTTTCGCTCATTCGGATTACCCTTGGATTAATCCGCAAGGGGAGACAAGATATAAAATATGCCGAAATAATTGCTTTAATTTCTTTTGAAATGAATTAGATCCTAATTAATCCAGAGAATTAATTAATCAAAAGTCTTTCAGAAAATGGATTGAACTAGATTTTAACTTAAGCTTTAATTACATTTTAAAATTGGAAAGTTAAGTAATCTTTAAATTCGATTTTAATCGTACAATTTAGTTTTTAATGGAAAAAACTGTGGAATTTAAATTTGATTGGTAAATGAGATTTTAAGAACAACATCGAATTGGATTTTAAATTAGTATCTTGTATCCACTTGCGAATTAATCCCATAATATTAATAGCAGATTAATCTGACTAGGAAGAGTATAGTAACAGTAGTCGATTAATCCGAGGATAGGATAAAAATTTCTACAACTGCAATTTTTTTTGCTCTGAGATTTTTTAGCTTATGTTGCTTTTAAGACGCCTAAAATTGTTCTCAAAACCAGCGAAAACAATTTTAGCATTTATATAGCCCAATTAATTGTATCCTCAGATTATATAATCCTATTATCGGATTAGTCCCAAGTGGAGACACGACTTAAACTTGTAATCTGATTAATCTTCTACCGGTCAGAGAGTCAAACGTGGAATTGAAAGACGATTCGAATTTCAAATATTATTAATTATAAATTTGGAAGTTGTCACCTGATCGTTCAAATTTGATCTTTTGGCTATCGTCTACAGAATTACTTTAACTGTTTTTAAAACTTTAATTTTAATTTCATAAATTAAATTTTAAATTGATTAATTAATATCATGTTTTCATCAGCTTACTACTGAATAAATTTATATCTGGAGAATAAAAATAATTAATTACAAATTAATAGTTCTAAGATCATTAATTTAAAGACATTAGTTGATCGACAAAATTGTATTTAAGGTAATAATAAACTATCAATAAAATATTTCGTTAATAAAAAAAAATTGATAATCGGTAAATCCATCAATAATTAAATAAATTAATAGATGTACTTTTAAACGTATTTATAACCAAGCGTTTTTGAATGAATTTAATTGGATTCAGAATTGATTAATCCAAATGCTTACAAATATTGGTCATATACATCTTGCTTCGGTATCGAGATTTCCCTATCTTCCTCTAAATGAGTTTTGATCCAAACGATGGTTTGTTGAATTTCTTGTCGATTTCCCAAAGGATTAAGAGGCCTGAAAATGAAAAAAAAAAAAAATCAGTTTAAATTTTTCAGCTCAAAAGCAAAAGGTAATAAAACTAATTAAAATTTCCCTTAAAATGACTTCTCATTTCAAACAATGTACTTGTTAAAACATTTTTTCTCCCTCAGGTAATGCAAACAGAAAGCTCTTTCAGAGTGCTCATTAAAAAATAAAAGGAGAGCTTTTAATTGCTATTCGTGGTAAGAAATAAAAAGCAAAAAGTGCAAATGGTATTCGACTGTGTAAAAAAATTTTTAAATATCCTTAACGTTGAGGTCAAGAAAAAAAAAAAAAAATTAAACAGGAAAAAAAAATATCATCTTATTTTTTCAAAAACTGGATAGAACCAGCAGTAATTAGACTACTTACAATATCAGAAATATTTCTAATTTAAACCTCAAAAAATCAATAAAATCATCCCTTAAGTAAAAACAAATATTTTTGAAAGTCTGTAAAAAAAGTTTTTAAATGAAAACAAATTATTCGATTTACATATTTTGATCTGCCAGGCTTATGTTAATGCAGGAGCTTTTGAATCGAACACAGATGAATAATTCAGAAACATATGAATTATTTAATGTTAAGAATTCTTAAATAATCATTCTGCATAAAAATTTTTTTTTTTTCTTTCTGAATTCGAAAACTGAACATCTGATTCATGAGTTTTCGAAAATTACATCAATATGCAAACAAACAAACAAACAAACCAACTATTTGATTTCATCTTTAAAAAGACTTTAACACATGATGTTTATTAGATTTTGAAAACAAAGAAAAGCAAGATAAAATGTTACTTACTGCCTGAGAGGATCGAATGGGCTACTCGTGGAACTGGGCAATTTTAAATAAAGCAAAAGCTTTTCAGCATCGGATAATCGGCGAATTTCAACAACAAGCTTTTGAATAACACTATGCCTTTCTTTACTTATTTCTATTGGTTCCATCTTGGTCAACTTGTTTTCAAGGTCAGTAGAAAAAACATTCAAGCTCAAATCTGAGATCAATTTTTTTCTTAATATATCTAGGCATTCACTTTTTAAATTTTGGTCATCACAGCAATCCGAGCCGACGTTCGCATTTTCCTCGTTGTTGTTATATCCGTTTAGCATCGGTCCCTCCGTCGTATAAACACAATTATTATTTTCGATATTCAACGTTCTGCCATTTTGATAAGATAAAATCGATTTCGACGAAGATACTTTGACCATATTTGAATTAAGTTTATTACCAATTTTTATGTCCTTTTCCGTTTCCGTAAATTTCCCGGCCATCTTTCCCGTTCTATCGTATCCCTTCTACGCTCCAGTTTTTTTTTAAATTTTTTTTTTACATGACAAACTCAAAGGCGCTAGGAATATTCATCATGCTCACCCGAACCGGTCTATCAGCTGTCCTGTCTTACGAACCAGTGTTGCCAAATTTAATTCTTTTTTTTCCCGATTTTTATTTGAATTCAGTTAAACAACCAAATACACCCAATACTTTAATTAGTTTTTAAATTGTAATGTTATTTTTTAAAAGATATTTTTTCACTGAATTGAATATATCCTCTGTATCCATCTTGAGAATTTAACTGAGATTTAAATTTTACTCTGGATTTAAAAGTTGTGCCTGTTATTTTTTGTTTATTTTTTTTAAAATCACCCTAAAATTGTATTTTTTTTTCATGGAAATGATTAAATTATGTTTGATTTTTAAGCCGTATAGCATTTTTAATAAATTCGCATTATATTTAATTGTAAAAAAATCATCGCCATGTCGAAAAATTTTCCGTTAGACATTTTGCCGTTTAGCAGAGAAATCATCCTTAGGATTTTAATAAGTTACTTTTAAAAATAATTTTTTACTCACCTTTTGTGCATGGAATAAGTTTTTTAAAAAGAACAAAGCCAAGGCAATGTTATTACATATGATAGGGCTTGGCTCATTAACTGGCTTATGGTGTGTGAAAATGATGTGGAATTTTGGGGCATAAAAATACTTCTTTAACATTCTTTCAAGTTGGTATTTTAAACGCAGAATTATTCCGACAGGGGCGCTGGTTGTCCTTAGCGGTAACCAATCGAAATTCACACAACTTCAAACAATCTTTACCTTCGTTTGGCTATTGCTACGGACATATAGAAAATAATTTAAGTTTTAAATCCTCACTGAACATTGTTTTTTTTTTTTTTTTTTTTCAAAAAATTTTGATTTGATGTAATTATCTTCCATTCTGTAAACAAATTTGACCATCATTTGCCAAGAGTTCATAATTTCCCTGTATTTGACGCTACAATTTTTTATGTATTGTCGGCCATCCTTTGACAACTACTGTTTTCAAACCACAGCAGTACGGAGTATCCTCCCAAGAAATGAAGTCCTGGGATTCCACATCCCTACTTAATCATGCCTGAAAATACAAAGCTGTGGGACCTTTGACCCAGAATAAAAATCTGAAAACTGTAATTCCTATTACAAGGTAGCATTTTTTGCATTCTTTTTAATTGCAAACATAGAATGAAATGCCATAAATTATTAATATAATCAAAACTTGATAACAAAAGAAATTCTATGCGCAATCTAACTTGAAAATAAAAAATTACAGTTCTGAAAAATTTTACTTTTACTCCACAAGTGAAGCCCAAAAATGTCATAAAGCATGAATAAATAGTTGATTGAGCTCATTCAATACTTATTTTTTTCATTTTTTTTCATTTCATTAAACTTAGTAAATAAAATAACTAGATTAAACTTGGCATCGTTGCACTTGACCCTGACATTTACAGAAGCTGCGTTCATATAATTACAAAACTTTGTTATAATCATTTTAATACTTTTTATCTGATTAGAAATAGGACCTATATTTTTTTTTCAAATAAAAATAAAATTCAATCTAGAATTTAGAAAATAAAACCGTTTACTATACTGCTAAATTCCTTGTTTAAAAAAAAAATTCCCTTAAAAAAATGATTAATTTTTAATATTTTTTTATATTAGTCAAGCTGTACATGATGGAATAATCAATCCCATAATATTTTAACTGCCAACATGCAAACTCTTTCTATACAATGAAAAAAAAAAAAAAAAACTTTTAACCTGAAATTTAATCTTTAAACAAACAAAAACCTTACTTCATCCCAATTTTAATTCTATACAAATTCTATATGATCAAATTTGGCCTTGATTATTGGTAAATAAAAAAAAAGATTGTATATGATAAGTTTTCTTAAATAACAGAATTATTAATGGCTTTCTCCTTTTTTCCCTGCGACTCTCTTAAAATCCCCCATATTGGTGGTGGAAATAGGAGATCCAATGAACCCTAAATGCTCGATTATTGTTGTTTCTGCTCCGCTCTGATTGTTTTTAATGAACAATTGCATGTTGTGCACGTTTTGGAATTTAACATATCGTAAATTAATGGGTCCTCCCTCTAAATCAGTCGGAGTGAGCCTAAAAAACCACAAAAGGGAAATTAATTTTTTTATTTACGAAAATAAAATTTTTCTCATGCTTACTCTAATTCCTGGACAGGAGCAGAGGCCTCAGCTAAATCAAAATCCATTGTCCTAGGTTGATTTATAAAAAGCTTAACTATTTTCGGTCCTTGATCTTGAGGCCCTTTAATTTTCAATGAATGGATTTTAACAGACTGAGAGAATGTGACAGATATAATTAGTTGTTCATCACAATCGGATTCTAAATAGCTCCCGCTGGTATTTTGACAGTTAGTGAATGGATGTTGATCTGATTCATTCAAACATTCGGATTGATTTTTTATTATAAAGGAAGAAAGGTCCATGTGACCGGCAACATCACAAGAATCACCATCGTCATTCCCGTAATATTGTTTGATTTTGGATTCCAATGAAACTGGGTCTGCTCCTTGAAGTCTGTCAACTTTTGTCTACAAAAAAAAAAATTAAATGAATTACTTTGCTGTCGTAAGTTTTATGGCTCCATTAAATACTAATGTTACATAACGGCATCTAAAATGCTGCCAAAATAGTTGATTTCCCTTGAAAATTTTTAAAGTTTCTGTTAGACATTTAAGTCTCGATTTTATAAAAAATGAAGCATTTAATACTTAAACAAAAAATTTTCTTCTAACTTTTACATCTTTGTTTTGATCTAATTACTTGGGTAAGTTTTCTCCATTTACCTTGCATTTGTAAAATATAAAAGTTGGCATTGCAGACACTCCTTGACTTGCAGCAGTATCTTGACATTTGTCCACATCAACTTTTAAAAACACAGCTTTTGGATATTTACTTGATAATGTATCAAAAACAGGAGCTATTCGTTGACATGGCCCACACCTTTAAAAAAAAAGCAATATTTTGTTTTATTAACTTTTACTTTATTGACAGAAAAGATGCAATCTTAAAGGTAATGAAAAAATTGATGGCTCGAAAATTCAATTCCATGTTGTAATTTTTTTTTTTAAATCATCGACTGCATTAGCTTCTAGTTACTGATATTTTATTCACTGACTAATTTGAAGTGAATGATTAATAAGGAAATAAAATACTTGAGCCCTGAAAGCTAGGTTAAGGAAATAACCCTATCTGGTTAACAATGACATACCAGCTTGCAGTAAAATCAACAACGACCAATCTGGAGCCAGCTCCCGATACTTCTGCCTGGAAGTGACCATCATCGTTTATTACTTTAACTAAACCTCCCATATTAATAAATGCTGATCTATTATTAAAATAAAATTTCTTAATAAGTTATTAATAAATAGCTTATGACTATGCACAAATTCCCGTCCACGGTCCACAGGTTGCATGCATTGGTAAATATTTATCGTTCTTGTGTCATAGAATAAACAAATTCAAATTAATGAGAGAACAAGGCGGGAAAGAAAGTTGTAAAAGAAACCTATGATTTTAGAAGAAGAATAATCGTTTTATGAAATGTTTAGGTTTAAGATCTATCAGTTAAGATAAAGATTTTCGTAAATCTTTGTTCTAATTTCGTAAAATACTTTGAATTTTAAACGAAAAATTAATTTTGAATAAGAAGTTCACAATAATTGTTTTAACGAAAAATTACATGGACTTTTTTTTTCGTTGCAGACATCGTTAAAATTGATATTAATTTTTCGACTGGACAAAGGTTAACCGTTGATGTAGATTTAAATCAAATGCACACTGTCGCTGATTTATGCCGATTCTTAAGTGAACATTCCAATCCTAAGTTTGATTCTAGTAGGGTATTTGTTTTTTTTGTTCTATTACTGCTTTCGCAGGTCTATATATTCTATTTCTAAACTAAACTGGCTTTACAGAATCTACTCTTTCAATGAGGTTAAGATGATTGAATTTGTAGTTCTTGCAATCCCCGCCAGAGGGAAGGAGTTTCGGCGGTCACCCATCCAGAAACTGGCCGCCATCAATGCTGCTTAACTTCATTGATTACGAATGCCGCTATTCTGGATTGGTCACCACTCCGACCCCCTGTTTTCGACCGAGACGGATAATGCAAGTCTAGTCTTGCTTAGAAAATTTTTTTTTTTTAATTTTTCCAGAATAAAGTTGCACAATGGAGTTTCATTGAGTGAAATTTGTGTGGAAGAAGATGGGTCTAGAAAAATATCCCTTGGGATAATCATATCCGAGGAATTATTATACAGGAATTGGCAGTTTGGAAATCGACAAGGGCTGTTGTATGATTTTGATCCAAACCGTAAGTTACTTAGTTTTGATTACTTTAATTTAATCATTTCGTGTGGGGAATTAAAATTTTGCATGTGGGTTTAAAAAATGATTATTTATGTTCAGGTCTATCCTTCTTCACCATGGGCTCTTAAATAAATGGAGGTAAGCTAGATGTTTTTAAATGATGAGATTGCAGCATAAGATTTTTTTTTTTTTTTTTTTTTTTTATGTAGATATAGAAAACTAAAAGTGCCATAATATTTTTATTGATTATGAAGTTTAAATTACAGTACTTTTTAGAATTGTTTTAAAAAATATATGTTTTTAAATGAACTTTTTTCTTTAAATCTAACTCTTTTTTTCAAGGATGAACAATTAAACCACTTCCCTCCAAAAATACATCCAGAAAAAATCGATGCCGTTTAATTGATATAATTATTTAACGCATATCAAATGATATCAATTTTTTTCATCTTCGATTAATACATCCTTATTGAGCTTTTGTGTAAAAATTTTTTGAACCCAATTAAAGGGATTGTGCCGACCTTTAGGGTTGGGAAATTTGGATGTGGGGATTTGAGATTCAGGTGTTAAATGTTGTCTTATAAATCCTTTTTTTCAAGATCGTTTAAGATAATGACTCATTGGGAAAATGAAAATTAAACCTTTCTTTTTTTGCTTGAATCGAGCCCACATTTTCAAACTGAGCCAGTATCATATACATTTTTCGTGCGAAAGAGCCCGCAACATGTACATCGTTAGTCTAAACAAAATAACGGTTTGAACGGGGAATAAGAAAAGTGAGAACGGCGACAAGCGGCGGACGATGTTGAAAACAAAATACAAAATGCAAAACGGTAAACGGTGGTATATTGTCGGTCTTTGAATTATTGAATTTAAAAAAAACGGTAAGGAAAAGGTGAAATAACGATAAGTTTAACGTTAATAGTGGTCAGCATCACAGACGGAAAGCAACTCGATTTTAATTATAATAAATCGATAACCGTTTTAATATTCACGTTTGGGGAAGGAAATTTTTTGCAAGTGTTTTCAAAATGGCGTCCCATTTATATCCAGGTTGTTTTGTGAATTTTTTTAAAGTTAAAAATTCCCATTTGGAATTAAATAAAAGGGAATTAAATGGTTTCGCGTTGTAAAACCCGGTAAATATGATGTTGCTTTAGCTTTTGTTTATGGTTTTACTCAGGAAGGAGGAGAAACATCGACTCAGTTTTTCCTTTTTTTTTTTTTTCTTTTTTGTAGGCGATCTTTTGTTCAGCTTTCTATGGGTCAAGGACGAACAATTAAACCACTTCCCTCCAAAAATACATCCAGAAAAAAATCGATGCCGTTTAATTGATATAGTTATTTAACGGATATCAAATGATATCGATTTTTTTTCATCTTCGATTAATACGTCCTTACTGAGCTTTTGTGTAAAAATTTTTTGAGCCCAATTAAAGGGATTGTACTGACCTTTAGGGTTGGGAAATGTGGGTGTGGGGGTTTGGGATTCAGGTGTTAAATGTTGTCTTATAAATCTTTTTTTTTCAAGATCGTTTAAGATAATGACTCATTGGGGAAATGAATATTGAACCTTTTTTTTTTTTTTGCTTGAATCGAAAAGGGCTTGAGAATATTTTTGCAAAGGTTTTCTTTTTGTTAATATACTTTAATTGTTTCAGTTTTAATGACACGGTTGTTAATTTTGATTAATTATTTTGCTTTTTCATTTTCAGATTTTTAGTTAAGTGCTGCATTGTATAATGGTGATCATCTTCCACCAGATCTAGGCAAGCTGGATCATAAAATTCAAAAAGATGCAACATCAAAGGTTCCATCTTCACCCAGATCCAGATCAGGAAACATTTGTACTGCCAGTGGTGAGTAATATTGAACTGAATTGTTAAATTTATTGATTTTCTTGTTGAAAAGCTGATATAATCAACATACAGTAGTTTTTATTGGGGTCTCCAATTAGGGAATGTTTTACAGCTTTGATAATTAATTGTGCGAGAAGGATACTGTGTAGAAGAAATTTAATCATTTCTGTGTGATTACTGGATTGAACCATTTTTTTATGCTGCAAGTATGATGTATGTGATGCAAATGTTTTCCAAGATCACCTGTTAGGTCACGAAAGCTCTCAGCTTGAAAGCAGGTTTTGCTAACGTCTGATGTTATTAAGTGGAATCTAGGTGCTGTAGGTTCATTTTCAATTAGGGAAAATTTTCATTGCGTTTGGAACTTTAGCAGTAAGATCACTTGATGGTTGTGCATTAGTAAGGAGAAGACAAGTTACTAAAGCATGTGATACATGCAACTTCACACATTCACAGAGTTTTTCATTTTTTTTTCAGAGCTTTTGATTTTAAAGGAGTTGTCCAGGAGGAAGTTAATCTTCATAAAATATGTTTAAAAGATTCATGTAGGTTTTCATGTTGGTACTTCTGTTATCAGACAAAGAAAACAAAAGGTTAAGCTTTATTTGTTTCAAAGCTTCCTGTTTAATTTTATTTTCCTTTACATGGAAATAAAACTGAAGAAGCTGTCCCAAGAAAATATCATAAAGATCTTTTATTATTATTATTTTTATTTTCTTCGTAGCCATTTGGTTTTATTTTCATTCTACTTCATTCATTTGAGTTATAGTTTTAGGTAACAAGTGGTAACTTGTTGGTGTGTAATTATTATTTTTTTTTTTGAAAGGAAAAAATTCTGATATCGTGACTTTAAAATAACTTTTAATTTTTACGAAGAGTTTAGGATTTAATTCTATCCTTTGCAGTTTGTTTCGTAAAAAATTTTATTGATTATGATTTCCAGTGTGAAAAATTCATGTCGGTTAATAAGCTATGAAATTAAACAGCAAGGCAGATTCGAGTGGGGAAAAGAAATGATTGCGGAAGTACAAAAATGTTTCATCATGGGTTTCAAAATGCAGGGGTGCAATATTGTACCTTGACCAGGGGGTAAGGTAAACCTGTATGGCAAAAATGTTTTCCCCAGGAGGGATGGATTTTTGCAAGAACTTTTTATTTGGCAAAGAAAAATAATTAGGATGAACGGGAAAATTTTTTCAAAATTTCTCCTGAAATTATTTTTCTCCAGGATTTTATCCAAAAGCAGGGTTGCTGTTTAAAACATTTTTTAATAAAAAACAGTTTAAAACGTTTTATATTATTTTCCCCATGTTTTAAAACGTTTTAAAACACGGTGTTTTAAACCAATTTGTTTTAAAACAATCATCCCTGTCCAAAAGTTGTGTCCATTGTGGCCAAAGCCTTTTTTTTTTTTTTTTTTTTTTTTATAGCGAAAAATTGTATTTTTTAATTTTTTTTCCCTTCAAAAATTTCCCCCGAAGAGACATTTGGAGCTCCGTTTGGAGATCCTTTCCCTAAGGAAAACCGTTCGATTTGACAGCGACAGAGACGACAAATTTTTTAAATAAAAATCACTCTGACGCCACGTTATTTAACTTCCCACCCCTTTTTAGGCTTGTGATCCTGTTTCGGAAATCCCAAAGCTAAAAATAAACCATTCGCGCTAGGAATAAAAATATGGAAATGAGGAAAACCCATTTGCAGAAGGTAACAAGTTTCCCGAAAAGAAACCACTACCTACGACCGTTATTTTTAGAAAAATTGATTAGTATGGCGTGTCTGATGCCTTTGCCTTTCAAAAAAAAAGATAAGTTACCTTTTAACTTTCAGAAAAAAAAAAAAAAAAAAATCGAATCTCGATTTCTATAAAAAAAAATATCTAGACACATTTGAAACGTTGGGGGTAAAAAAAAAAAATGAATGGATTTTCAAGGACTTCTTTTCCAAGGTACGCCCATGTCCGATAAAATCCATTTTTGATAGAGAAAGCCCGGGTTTTCTTTTGGTTTGGGAATTTCCCCAAGTTTGTTTACTCCACACAAGTTAAATATGTAACCAGGGGCGACGAGCGCCTTCAAAACGGTTAAATTCTTGCAGTTTAAAAACTTTTTTTTTTCTCTTGTTATTAGGAAGAAATCAATTATTTAAAATGGGCGGATTTCCTTAGAAGGTTTTGCATCATCTTTAATTACATTCTTAAGATGGACGCGCCCCCCATGGGTTAGATTTTGTATATCAAAAAAAATTATTTTTTGCGGGGGCGTGACATCCCCTTTATTTTGTTTTTGGTACATTCTCTTCCGTGATAAGTTTTTTTAACAATTTTTTTTTCCCTTTTTTTAGTTCCGAGTATAGTCGTCCATAACGGATCACCCACCATTCCTTGCGGTTCTGGTGACGTCCCCTCAGGGGGAGCAGAAAAGCAGGTAAGCTTAAAAAAAAAAAAAAAAAAAAAAAGGATAATTTTAAGCGGTTAACCTTCTAAGGACCGTCATAATCGGAATAAAAAATTCGTAACTTTGTTATAATTGACTGCAGTTAGCTAAAACTTGACCTAGGCCTACTTATGTGTTTGGGATTGCTGATTTCGAATTGAAGTTGAGGTTTGGAAAATTAAAATCCGAAAATCAAAATGGCGGAGAAATTTAATTTTTAAAAATTTTACTTTTGACGCCATTTTGCTTTTTTTTGTTTGGAATTGCATCATTTTAAAACTTGAAACTACGTAGAAGCAGATTGTTTTCACTCAGAAAATAAAATGACTAATGCGAAAGCAAAACTGCATTAAGACAAGATATTTTTCACAAAAAGTGTGCGAAAACAAAAAAATGTCTAGTGATAAGTCAATGACTTGCCACAAGACATTTTATTTTGTTTTGCAACTATTGGCGACACTGTCGGGCATTTTTTCTCGAAATCAACATGGCGGCTCGCGAAAACGATAATTAAAAACGTAACATCGTTTTAATTTTTATTTTAAAAACGTTTTTCATGGATTAAACAAGATGGATAATGCACATTTTTAGTATTTCTGTACCTCAGTGCAGAACTACACCAAGTCCATTCAAGGATTGCAACTTCTTATTTCAAACCCGACCCGACTTTACAAAGCATATACAAGCGTTGCCAACTCAAATTAATGTCTTCTGCGAGTTCTTTTCTGCTTTGTTAACAAAATAAACCGAATAAACTTGATAGCAGAAGACGTAAAATCAGCACTGCCAACAGTTGAGCCTGTATACCTTTTGTAAAGTCGGGTTTGAAATAAGAAGTTGCAATCTTTGAATGGACTTGGTGTAGTTCTGCACTGAGGTACAGATTTAGGTAACTTAAATTAAATATTTTCTTTAAGAAATTGAGCAGAAGTCTAACATTGTCCAATGCGGAGGATAGGTTATGTTTAGGTTATGTTATTACTACGAAGCTACAAAAAACTAAGTAAAAATATAATTCTTCTATTGATATTTCATATAGTTATTTTATTTACATTGTTTAGTGTGAAATTGTTTGATACACTCGGGCATGAACAGTATTTTCATAACTTAATATAGGTTCTACATAAGTCGCCATTTTGTTTGTTTACAATATACGACTTGCCGACCATAGACATATACACTAGACTGGGCATCCTGTACAAAAGAGCTTCCCTAACATGTCTTTTGTTTCTTTTAAATCTAGGGGAAAACAGAACGGTAAAATGGCGTACAGTACCGTAGGTAAACAATAGAAAATTGATTTGTAAATTAATTCCACATTTTAAATTCTTTTATATATAAAACGTTGTCTTTTACTATTTTTGAGGTAAAAGAAGTAATTGTTTGCAATTTTTTACACATTACGGTATATCAATAAATTTTTTGTTTACCACTGTAGCCATAAGGTAAAAGCACCAATTATTGACCAGGCACCAATTACTGACCAGTCCATAAGCTAAACACGATTTCCTTTTATGGTATATGTGTTTAGCTTATGGACTGGTCAGTAATTGGGGCCTGGTCAATAATTGGTGCTTTTACCTTATTGTCGTTCTGTTTTCCCCCAGATTTAAAAAAAAACAAATGACATCCTAGGGAGGCTGCTCCCATTAGGATGCCCGGTCTAGTATATATGTCTATGTTGCCGACAGCCGAGCCGATGACTTGCGACAAGTCAGAAAATGTCTTGGTACAAAACGAAAGCATAATAACCGCTTGTGCTAGGGTCAAGTGGGGGAAAAAAAAGCCAATTTTTGAAAATTATGAATAACGTAGCAATTAATGTTTTAAAAAAAATTTTTTTTCGGTACAAAGTTTTAATTTTATATCTAGCTTATGTTTCAAAAGCAAATATGCGTCTGTTTAACCAAATATGGTCAAAATCTCCGAAAAATGCTGCCTTTTTTTTACCCGCAAAGTGGGGCAAAAACGAGCCAAACATGAGGTAATAACGTGACACCCGCGAAATTAACACCACATCGAGTTTTAGAAAATTTTTTTCGCGGTACAAGGCAAGATAATATTATTATGAAATGATATTTTGCCGTAATAAAGCGTTTACCTTTCCCAAAAGCACTTTTTTCGTCATTTTTCACAATTTTCACAAAACCAAAACATTGCACTCAATATGGCGTCGATTTTTTCCGAACATGCAAAGTGCCATATATCGAATGGCTTTTTTTTACCCGTGATGGTGCCTCGTTTTTACCCCACAACTTTAAAGCTATATAACTCGTGCTAAAATCAGTTATTTGTAAATTTCGAACCACATAATGATTCCTCAGTCATTATTGTTTATTTACGTTCCGTAATATTTTCACCTGTTTTGTTTTTTTTTCGAATAAAATGTAATTTTAAAACAAGTGTCAACAATTGCTTTTTCAAAACAAAGCCGAATGTTTAAGAAATAATTTTTTTTACCTAAAAATATAGGAGGAAATGAAAATTTCTTAACGACATAGCGAAATATAAGCTTCAAACTTTTATCATGAATTTTTCGGAACTTTAAAGATCTGTCATTAATCCAATATTCAAGTGTCTTTTTTTTACCTCAAATTTTCAATGGCCGTTTTTTCCCCCACTTGACCCTAAGTTAATTATTTGTTTTCTGAATGTACGAAAAAAAACAAAAATTATGTGATATTTTATATTTTGTATTATATGCATGTGATGCGGGTTGCCTATACTCGAAATTTGTAGGCGCTCAATATAGGTTTTAGCGTATTGGAAGAGCGCAGGTATATGCGGGGGATAGTTTTTGCTAAAAATTATTCAAAAATAAAAATTTGGAAAAATCTTTTTCCAATTTTCCAAGAATTTTCCAGAAATATTCTAGGATTTGTAACCTTGATGATTTACTAATATTATTATTATTATTATTTTTTTTTTTCAGAGCAAAGAGGGAAAGGAAGATCGAACAAAATACATGATGAGCCTGGGTGACGAACCTATTACCAGCCAACACGGGCCGAGTATGAATAACATGGCGGGGAATCAAAGGCCTGTGAATTGTCTACCTATTCCTCCGTCTGTGAGCCCTCCTTCCGTGCCTGCGGTGAAACCTAATCCCATTAACGTTGGAGTCAACAGCGGGAATCGAAGTTTAGGTAAAACCGGCGGCCCGAACCGTTCGAAAATGGATCGAAGTTTAAGCAAGCAGGATAGCTTTGACGCGGATGATGTGATGCCTTCTTCCGTACCGAGAATGAGAGTGAGTATGAAATGAGGTTGGCAACAAAAACAATCTTTCTTAATTTTTTTTTTTTTTTTTTTTTTTTTCAGGGTAATCCGAAAGTTAAATTACTACAAAGGAGCCATGCCATGAGAGAGGAGACATCTCCACCGAGGGAAATGGAGTACAGTCATTTATCACCGAACAACGCCAACGTCGGGGAAAAACACGTTAATAAAACGGTTAACGGGATAAATAACAATAACAAAGTTGGCAATATGATTTCTCAGACGAATAAGACTGGTTATCAAGGCGGGAATAGTCTTCAAGTAACCAATAATATAAGCAGACCTAATTCGAGGCATAAACTTAGGCACCAAGGCTCTTCCCAGGGTAGCGTGGATAGCTCCAGCCCTTGTTTATCGAGAGGTTGGTTCAATGTAATATTTTTAAAATCGTTGCCCTGAGGTGTAATATGGGACACCTATTTTTTTTATACAGTCTGGTGGTGTCTGATTTGGGAAATTATAGATTTTCTGTGGATCGATCAATTTAAAAATCGATGCCTATTTATTGATAGATTTAAAAAGTGGTTTTTGACTAGGAAATTTTGGTTTTCATTATTTTTATGGAATTGTAGGAACAAAATATTAGAAATAGGCGACTTTCGATATTGGTAAAAAAATATTATCGGTTTGAAAACTTTTTTCGGTATTATCGATATTTTCAATCGTAAATTGTGGACCACACAAGTACAAACTAGGAAAATTTAGTGGTTTCATGGGTAAAAAAAAAAAATTCTGGACATAAACAAGTTGTATCCAAATATTTTCTTGCCTTCTCGCAAGATTACCGTTCCTTTCGATTTGTAGTTCATACGACTTTGCTAAAAATTTCTTGCTTAAAATTTGAATTCCAGAAATGAAAATCTTCGTAAGAACTTTGTTTTTTAAATTTGTAGTCCTGAAATTATTTTTTCATCACTCAGTGCAGAAAACTTACTTTTCCGCACTAGTGCGTTTTAGAAAAACCTTTATTGCGCTGTGCTTTGTGATGAAAAGTAGCTTACAACACAAGAACTGCAAAAGAATTACCCGTCGAGACCTTTTTAAAGCCCTCGCCTTCGGCTCGGGCCTCAAAATCGGCCTCGACGGACAATTTTTTCTTTTGCAGCTCTTGTGTTGTAATATACTATTATTTAGTTTTGTTGCCTAAAATTTTTTTTGAAAATTTTTTTACCTTTTCTAAACGGGTATTGACCAAAATTTTTATGATTTGGTTGATTTCGATTTTAAAAGGTTGAAAACCAACATAAACTTGTATTTTGAGCCGCCGGCTTTGAATAAATAATCTGAAGTCAAATTTAAGAAAAATTAAAGTATAGTATCGGGAAGCCATTAAAATGGTTCTAATACAAGATTTCCTGCCTGAAGTTAGCTTACCCTGAAAAAGGTTTTCTTACAGTGAAATTTATGTGAACTGATCGAGTACTTCACTGATGTATTCGATATATCGATTGAAAGGTTATCGATAAGTGAATTATCGATAAATTAAACCAATTTTTTCAGAAAAGCAAAAAAAAGAAAGTAGTTTTGCCAAAAAAGTTAAGTTAAATTTTTTGATATTACTTAACAATTACTTACAATTTATTAAGTTTGTTACTACTACTTTTTTCCTACAATTTTGTTTTGCAAAATTCTTGGAAAAATACAGTTTTTCCCCGAAAATATCGTTCAAATTATCGACCAAAAACTTGTCGATATGGTGTATCGATAAAATTGTAAATATCGAAAAAATATCGATAATTTTTGTATCGATTTATCGCTATATTGAAGTTATCTATAAAATATCGGCAACACTACTACTCCTGAATAAAGAAAACACGTACATATGTTTGGTTGGAACATAATTTTGTTAGCCGAAAAAAAATTTAATTTCTGCCAAAATTATGGAAATTAATTAATTTTTTTAATTTTTTTTTTTATGAATTTTCAGATAGCTCTACAGAACAATACACCGACAGCTCAGGAATTGATCTCAGTCAGTTTATTGCAGACACGCTTAACCGAAATTATAAAGACAGGATGCTTTTGCTGCAGATCGAGCAGGATTTACTTTCGCTAGCGAAAGAACCCAAGTAAGTCTAAGAACCCTATTTTGCGTGGGCATTAGAAAAAATTACTTTTAAAATTTAGAAGAGGCAGGTCGCTCCCGGCAGATTCGAACCTGTGGTCGTATCGCGACCAGTAGTGGCGGCTGTGAGAAACAGGCTTAAGCCCACACAGCTGGATTATCGCGTTCAATCCCCCTGTAAAGCACCGGGAATCCTTTTTTTTTTTTTTTCGATTAATTCCTTTTTTTTCTTTTACAGGAGGGCATATCAAAAATTCCCTGTTATGTCATCATATCAAAGAATGTTAGTTCATCGCGTCGCTGCATTTTTCGGTATGGACCATAACGTGGATCAATCCGGTAATTGCGTCGTAGTAAACGTGACAAATTCCACTAGGATACCTGACATCCGTTTTAGCGAATTAATTAGGGAGGACTGCAGGTTCCCGGAAGAGCCTAGGCGGTGCATCCTTAAAAGAGATTCCAATTCCTTCGAGGAAGGGATGCAGTTGAGGGTAAATTTTTTCAGAATGTAACCAGAAGCTCGTTTTTTTTTCTATCTTTTTTTTTCTCCGTATTTTGATGTTAATTTTTATCGTTTTTTTTTAAAAAGCCTCGAAATTTTGGTGCTTTTTTTCTGGAATTTTATCGAGCTTCCATTTTTATTCATTATTATATTGTGAGATTAAAAATTAGCTTGTAAAGAAAACTAAGTAAAGTTGGGTGGTATTCACAGTCCCCCGAGCGACAACTAAGCGGCGACTCGCGCCGAAGCAAGAGTTTCGAAGAAAGAGAGGAGGAGTATGAAAGAGCTCGCAAGCGAATTTTTAATCGCGATGTGAGTAAATTAATACGATCTGTTTGTATAATTTTTTTTTAATACTTTTTTTTTACCTTTTTATGTTTTTTTTTCCTAAGTTTTTAATCGGCTTCTTTGTGTAAAAGAATCTTCAGTTGCGGAAAAAAAGGGGGGGTGAATAAGCGACTGCAGAGTCTTAATAACCGAATTATTTTCCTCAAAATTTAATCACGCTTTTTTTAAAAAAAATTTTTGTTAATTTTTTTTCCCCGTGTTAGTGGTAAATTACATTTTTTTTTGTTTTTCTTGACGCTGTAGCCTAATCAAAAAGTGCACTAAAAAATTTGTCATTTCTTTTGTCATGTATTATGTATGCATTTTTCCGACTAAATTGTTTTTTTTTTTTTTTTTTTTTTCTGTGAGATTCATTTTTTTTTTTTCATTAACCATTCTCATGCAATTTTTTTTTTTTTTTTTTTTTTTTTTGAGGAAGAAATTTAATTTTTTTTTCCAAACACAAAGAAAAAAAAATTCTTTTTAAATGCACCAAAATTGCGGTGAAGTTTTTTTTTGCATGAAAAATTTTGATTAATTATTACTATACTTTTTTTTTTTTAATTTTTAATGACGTACTAAATTTTTTTTGTTTTTAGGATGGCCTACCCTCAGGTTCTCCATTCCGCTCCCATGACATCAGTTCCAGGCGAAGTTCCCACGAGGATTTACGTTGGCACGGGGGGGAATCTCAGCCGTGGTCAAGTTCAGACAGTGATATTTGCAACTCTAGGGTTCGTCAAACGTCTTCTAGGTCTAGTCGCATAACGAAAGTCGAATCGTTTGAAGGCCACGATACGTTGAAAGCTAATTCGTTAAAAAGTTCCGTGTCGAAAAGTTTTAGTTTCGGCGGTTACACCGGGATGTCTCGCGGGGACAGCGTGAGCTCCTGTAGTTCAAGAGTCTTAATGAAACAAGGTAACATTAAAATTTTTGAGAGTTCAATTTTCATTATAAGGTGCAGCTGATAAGGATCGTAGTTTCAGAAATTTTCGTCAGGAGCGATGCTTGTCCTTAATGGTTATCAGTAGCGGCTCAGAGCAAAAGTGTCGAATGTAAAACTTGTCACTTGACCGTTTCTTATGGAAATTGAATAGGGGCCGTGTTGATATTTTTTAAATTCGACTTTTTGGCTCTGAAACGCAGAATGATGTAAATTTAAATAAGATTGTTGATTACGTGTAAAACCTCTGGGCTCTGGATTAGTCAGAAATAAAGCTCAGTTTTAAAAGCGAACATGTTTAACCGATCGTAGAAATAAGAAGGCTCCTCTGAGGAAACATTTGAAATATATAACCCCATTAAATGATATACAATGTAAACTTTGCTGCTACGATTGCTTACAATTATAATTTTCGAAATTCTTTTTTTTTTTACCAGATTCAGCAACGAGTAGTATGTCTTCTACGAGATTAAGCCCGTCGAGTAGCGGATATAAGTCGCAGTCCGTTAGATCTGACGCTACCGCTTCGACGACACCGTCGCCAAATCAGGTACAATTCTGTTTTTTTTTTTTTTCGTTTTTCCTAAAAAAAATCATTTTAATTAAGAAAATTTTTTTTTTTTTTTTTTACAGGCAACCAGTCAATGCTCTTTCTCACCGGAACCAAATACTGTTATATGGGCGGTTTCCGCGTTGGCCGCCGTACCTCCTGGTGCTGTGCTTATTAATCCTGCCACGGGACAACCTTTAACAAATCCGGATGGCTCTTTATATCGTCACGATCCTGACAATCCAATCAAATTATGTCCTACAATCGAAGAAGATGTTTCTACAAACGCGTTATCTAGTCCTCCTTCAGGTTCGAGTTTTTTTCATTTTTTAAATAAAAATTTTTTAAGTATAGAAATATTTAAGTTATCAATATTGTTAAATAAAATTTTTAATTCAAATTATTCCACCGGGAGCGCTGTAGTGCTGCCCCTCAATTTCTTTTGCACTACTGGCAGAAGCGTCAGTTTCATCACTGACAGAAAAACTGTCAGTTTCATCAATGACAGAAAAAGTGTCAGTTCCACAGCTAACGGTGTCCATTTCTGCCGCTTTTGTTGTTAATAGCGGCGATAGTTTAACTGACACTTTTCTGTCAATAATGAGACTGAAACTTTTGTTAAAATTTAAGAGCATACAGAGAAGTGTCAGCAAAGCTTCTGTCAGTTTTGTGTTTTACTGTTTCTAAATGTAATTTTTTTTCTTCTTTTTTTTTTTAGACACAATGGCGTCTAGCAATTGTAGTCCGGAACATGTGATAAAAGAAGAGACTGTAGTCGAACCTTTAGAAGACAACACAAACGTGGAATCACCCGCCGAAGTTACCGTCGCCGAGAAATCAACGGCAATCCTTATTAATTCATCGACTTCTCCGAGCCTTCCGGAATTACCAAATTCGGAACCGAACGAAATTAAAGAGGAACCGAAATACTCAGATCCCGGACCGGCGGAAACCGCGCCCGGTGATCACCACGCCCCTCCTCCTCCTCAGCATCATCACCACCATCACCGCCAACAACAACAACAACAACAACATCAGCATCAGCATCAGCAGCCTCCTCCTCTTCCTCCTCCCCCTCCGCAGCATCATCATCACCATCATCATCACCATCATCAGGAGGAAACGTCCCAAAGCGATGCAGGCTCAGCACAAATATACTCTGAAACCATTGAGACAATGCCCGTTGAAGTTGCTCAAAATAATAATTATAATGCTGTTGAAAGTGAAAATAACGTTTATAATGACAATGTTGGTGGTAGAACGAGCGACGGAAGAGAATACTCAGGTCGAAATAACCAAATTTCTTATCAGGTTAATTACACTTCTAATGGTAATGTTCAAGGTGCTACCGATTATGGATCTCAGCCTAATACTGGTGCTTTTATGAATACAAGTGTAGGGTACGTATATTTAAAAATTTGTACGTCGGAGCTGTTGAGTCGAATTTGAAACTTGTCAAGTGATCGTTTATTACGGAAAATATGCAAATGGCGATTTTTGGGCTTTTTTCAAATTCGAATTTGGACTGTTGAGGTGCAGAAATTAAGGATTTTTTAAGCTTATTAAATTTTTTTTTTTTAATTTTTTTAGAGTCACGCCAATAAACTACACTGTCGGAGCTCAGTATCCGCCGGAAGCAGTTCACATGCCTCCTGAAATGATATACCCTCAACAGGTTGTTTATACTGGAGCTCAGCAAAGCAACGCGTACGGTGTCGTCCATGCTGCCACCGCTCCTTCTGCTGCTGCTGCTCCTGCAGCTCCAGCCCCTGTTCCTGCTTATGAACCAAGACCCAACGTACGTTGGTTTTATTATTTTTTATGAAGAATAAGATCGAGGACCGTTTTAAAAATATCATTTAGCTGGAGGCTTAGAAAATGTAGTACATCGATTTGACAGTAATCCTATGCGCCGGAGGTCAACTGACGTATCTTCATTGTAAATATAACTGGAGATAGTCTGTTTTGACTGTTTATGAAAATCATGTGACTACAAGTTTGCACGCTCACATGTTGGCGTAAACTTGTGGTCACATGACACTTTCACAAAACGTCGAAACTGATTATCTCCAATCATATTTACGATGGAGATAAGTTAGTTGACCTTTGACGCACGGAATTGTTAATTAAAAAAAAAAAATGTGCGTTTGGAAAGCTAATCTAGGATTCTCCTAGCAGCTCCAAAGCGAGATATGTTAATAATCTTCCAAATCGGATCGATATATCATTTCTCATTTTTTTTGTATTAATTGACCGTGAAAAAATCAAGTCGAACGATTGTAATGAAGAGGATCAATTAATCGAATTTCAGAAAATCGATTAATCGGATTGAAGTCAGATCGAACGATTACTTGAAACAAAGAGAATCGATTAATCAGAAATCAAATCAAACGATTACTTGAAATAAAGAGAATCGATTAATCGAATTTCAGAAAATCGATTAATCGAATTTCCGAAAATTGATTAATCGGATTGAAGTCAGATTGAACGATTGCTTGAAATAAAGAGAATTGATTAATCGAATTTCAGGAAATCGATTAATCGGATTGAAGAAAATCGATTAATCGGATTTAAGAAAATCGATTAATCGGATTTAAGAAAATCGTTGAGTAGAAAATCAGCAGTTTCGATTTTTTTTACTAAATAGTTATGGACCTGTTTTTTGAACACTTTTGTATGCTTATCATACCTTTAAAGGTCGTTAAAAGTGTTAAAAATAATTAAATGGAGCGTTTCGAAAGCTGCTCCATTATTCTCTTAGCAGGTTTAAAGCGAAATATGCCCGATAATCTGGAAAATCGGATCGATATATCGATTCTGATTCTGATTTTATGAAAAGCAAAAATCTATTAAACGAAAATAAAACAATCACTGGAAAATAGTGATAAAAAGGAGAGAATCGATTTGAGAAGATAAAACTGTTAATAAAAATCAGCACAAATCGACTAATTTTGCGATTGATATTTTTAAACTAATATTTAAATGGGCAGTATTCCGGGGCGGTGAGATTTTGGCAGTATTAAATTTTTTGTGGCAGTATTTTATTGGTTTTGTCTCAGTATAATAATTAAAATGAACAGTTAAGGTTATTTGATAAAATATGATTGATTTAAAATGAGCAGTTATTTATCTTTAAAAATAACAGAGAAAAAAAGTATGTTTTGTGTCCGAAAAAAATATTTTACCGAGTAAAAATCTTAAACGACCTGTAAATATTTTTTTGAAAATTGAAAAAAGAATTTAGGGCATGATGTAGAGGTTCGTGCATTTGCTGATGAACAAAGATCTAAGTGCATTGGTTTCTTTTTTATTTTTTGCTTATTTTTTTAAATTTATTTATTTGTTTACTTATTTTTATTTTATGCTGACCAAAATGCTTTAATTTACCTGCAAAACTTGATTTTTTTTACTGCCCAAAAAGTTTAAAAATACTGCCCGTTTAATACAAGCCATATTTTTATGACCCTTACCAAAGTTATTATTTAATTAAATTGTTTCTTTTTAATTTATAATTAAATTTTTTTAATTTTCAGGAATCAAACACAACAATGGCTGTTCCAGAATTAAGTAATTATTTTATGGGATTGAACGTGAGTAGCGATCAGGTTCCACCTTCTGCTACTCCCGCGCCGCAGCTGGGTTACTGGGGTCCATCACCTAATACTAGTCAAACACAGGTACTAATTTCGTTTAAATTAATAATGCTTCCTGAATTTTAATTATTAATTGACGTAAATCGATGTTTATTAGTCAACATGGTCCCAATCTTGAGTAAAGTTTTAAAAAAAATAAAGGTCGACCTGATAGCTGATCTAGGCTAATTTTTTTAGTTAAATAAATTGATTTGGCTAATTGAGAAAAAACGCATAAGGCACTTTCGTACTGAAAACCTGTTTCCTTTTTTAATTTCAGGGTTCAACTCATTCATCTCAAATTCAGATGTATTATTTTCCTAGCGGCGTTCCAACGGGTACAACTGTACACCCGAAGTACACTCCAGCCGCTCCATCAATGTATACTTATAATGTGCCTCCGATGGTGTATCCAACCGAAATATGCCAGTCAATGACGTAAGTTAATTTGGAGATGCGATACCCATTTATTTAGTGGGGAATGCTAATGGAAAAATTTCTGACTGCGAATCAGACTCGAACCTAAGACTCCAGGCAATTATTCGTTTTTTTTTTTTTTTTTTTTTTTCAGACCGAGTACAGCGAATGCCGTTTTCCCAGCTCCATATTACACGACCCAACCCAATACAAACATGTCTTACAGAGCACCGACTCCACCTACTCCCTCTGCAGTTACAGCTACAGCCATGGCACCAGCGAGTTTTTTCTTATACCACCCTCAACCTCCCCCTCCTCCTGCACCCCCACACCACATTCAGTTCGGAATGGTTCGACCTCAACAGGTGATTATTATCTTTTTTTAAGCTTTTTCTAAGGCTCAATTTATTTACGATTTAACTTTCTTTTTTTTTTTTCAGCAAGCACCTGCAATCAGATCTAGTCCACCTCCCGGGCCCAGAGCAAGGATGCCGTATAATAGATCGGCGTCGGAAAGGGTTCGGCATCATGGTTCGTTGAATTTGGAAACGAAAACACCTAGCTTACATTTTTCATCTCCGCTCTCCGGTTTATATGGACTCAGGTTTATGCCAGGTAAGGTTTGAATTAAATTTTTTTTTTTCTTCCTGAACTCGAATCAACCAAAATGGAACCAAAAATTAACTTCGTTTTTTAAGTGAGCTTTTAAATCGAAGTTAATTAATTAATTAATTCATTAATTGAAGAAATTGAAATTGGAATTGAGCCGAATTCAATCCTAGGCCAACCGAGTATCGATTGATTAAATTGAATTTTATTAAATTAAACTACGTTGAAATAAAATAAGATTTGATTAACATTAATAAATTAAAATCAAGCGAAATGAAATAGAATTAAATTTAATTTAATTTAGTAAATTGAAAGTAACAAAACAAAGTTAGGATTAAAACAAATCAAATTTGATTAAATGGCTTGAAGTGAAAGCCAATTGGATTTGAGATAAGTCTTAAGTAAATAAATTTAATTTTAAAAAACTGCAATGAAATGGAAATGAAATAAATGGAATTGAATCAAATTAAATTAAATCAAGTCGTCATAACATTTATTAATCTTTTGATGGGATAAAATTGGTTTGAATTTTAATTACATTAAATTCCATCATTCTCTCATTTAATTTAATCGAGCAATGCCTTACAGTAAATTAAACCTAAATCCGGTGACATCAGATCCAAGAAGAGCTCATTTTAATTGAAATTAAATTAAATTTTGTCGAAATAAAATTAAAGTTGTTAAAAGACCTAACAAAGAAGAGAATTGAATATTAAGTTCTAATCAAATAGGCAAAACAAATTTAAAATGAATTGAATTAGATTAAATTAAATTAAATTAAATTAAATTAAATTAAAGTAATTGAATGAATCAAACCGAATAGAATTGAACTTTATTAATTAGAATAAGGGTTCAATTAAATTGAAATCTATTAAATCTGGAATTGATATTTAACGAAATTAAATTTAATCAAAACATACTGAATTTGATTGAATTAAATTAAATTGAAATAAATTCTATTAATTTGAATTTTAAAGTAGAGTTATTTATTTTTTACCATATTTGTAAAAAAATATTTTCACAAACCGAATCAAATGGAATTAAATTAAATTAAATTAAATTGGATAGATTAAGGAATCCGGAATAAAATTAAATTGAATTGCAGTCAAACAAATTTTTTATAACATTAAAAGTAGTACATTCAACTAGACATAATTTACCAATTAAAATTTGAATTTAATTATACCAGATAAACAGACTAAACTAAATTAAGTTAAATTAATTTAAATTTCAAATTTGAATATATGAATGGGCATCTCCTACTCACTAGAGATCTGATAAGCAATTAAATTGAATTAAATTAAATTAATATAATTGTAATGGGCTGGATCCCATTTGAAGGAACTCAATTTCAAACTAGGAAAATTAAACTAAAATAAAATAAGTTGAATTAAATTAAATTAAAATAAATTAAATTAAATTAAATTAAATTAAATTGAATTAATTTAAATTAAAGTAAAGTAAAGTAAAGTAACGCTGGTGAATTAATTTTAATGGACTTGAACTCAAACTTTGAGTAACTACGTCTTCGTAAAACGAAGCCGAATTAAAATTTTTAATTAAATCAAATTCAATCAATTTTTGTTTAAAGGAGAAATTCAACCGATCGGAATGATCAGACCTATAGGAAACGTTCGGCCTGCCACAAATTCAAATCAAATGCAATATCACGCTGGTTCGCAGTCGTGTAATGACTCAGTACTTACAGCTTCTCGCCCGCCGAAACCGAGGAAGCAACGATAAACAAAAAGTTATTTATGTATAAGGGAAGTTAAGGGCGAATCGCATCAACAATGATAATCATAGGCCCTTTATTTTCTTTCCTTTAGGTTAAGTTATTTACATATAGAAAAAAAGAAGAAGAAGCTATAGTTAATTATTAGTTTATATACCAAAGTTTATATATTTAAACAGTATTCACTCTACAGAAAATAGAATAAGAAATTTCGAACTCTGCTCACCGTTATGGAACCATCGACTTTAATGTGCCATTTTTTGATTCTTATAAAAAAGAGGTTTAATTTTTCTTAAGCCAAAGATGATTTAGTTTTTTTCTGGTTTTAATTGTTCAAAAAAAATATTGAAATCAACTAAAATTAATTTTTTTTTATAATTTTTTAGACATGCGAAAAATAGTTAAATTTTGTTCCCCGGTATGAAACTAACGGAAAATAAAAATTGTAGGATAAGATGGGGCGTAAAAAGGCAGGGCGAAAAAGCGTAAAAGACAGCTTATTTTTTGGCTTGCTTTGACATGCCCCGAAACCGAAAAGTAGAGCCCTGAGTACTGGGAAAACGGCAAGCCGTGTCATGTCGCTTCCCAGTCTGTTGTGTAAAATGGTGACTTGAACGGAGATGGCTTAATGGCGGCGGTAAGCCAAGCACTGTTTTTAACTTAGCACCATTTAAAAATCAAAAATCAATCTCCCGTTGCCGTTCTCCCGTAAATGAATAGGGCTCTACCGAAAAGTTGTGGAATTTACAGTGTCGATAATTTATCGATATTTCGATGCATCGAAGTCTAACATACCGCCAATGTCGGAAAAAATGTTTAAAATCAACAATAGGTGCGTTCGGAAATCTGGTCGGAAATCTCGGATTTCTCGGAGATGGTAAAAAATTTCGATATCTTGATATTAATCGAAATTTGATGTCGATATTTAATATCGATATTGCGATATTTAATATCGATATCGAATTTCGATTAATATCGAGATATCGAAATTCGATATCGATATTTTTTCGATTTACGTCGAGATATCGAAATTTTTTACCATCTCCAAGAAATCCGAGATCTCCGACCAGATTTCCGAACGCACCTAATATCGGGAGCCCGAACGCGTTTAAAGCTGTGAATATCGATACACCGGTATCTACTTCGATTCGTCAAATATCGATAATTTCCGGAATTGTTTTCACCACTTAATAGAAAATTATTAATAAAAAATGGTCCTTTTCTTGAGGGTGTAAGTTCCGAGGCTGATCTGACTGAAAGTCGTGACGACACTTGTCCTAGTCAGAAGCAGTTCCTTTTATTTTTTTGCTTATATGAAAAGCTTTTTTTTTTCATATTTCTGAGCTTTGGTCTTTATAAAATACAAGTTTCGAACGTCCGTCAGCTTTTCAGTAATTGCTGTACATTTTTTTTTTTGACTTGAATACGTCTTCATTTTTACAGTGAGAAATTATTCGTTTTAAAATGGTGCGATTCGCTTTTAAAACTTTTTTTGGTTAGTTTATTTATTAAAAAAAAAACTATAAAAATAAAAAAAATGAAAAAAAAGAAAAAATTAAATAAGAAACGACAAAAAGAATGCATGCGTCTCGTTTTTTCCATGCTATTCCAATTTCTTATAATGTTTTTTGGTCATTATTTTTTAAGCTAAAAAAGAAAAAAAATTTAAAAAAAAGAAAAAAAAAATTTTGTAAACAGTTACCTTCTTTTTCGGTGTTAAGTAAGGTTTAGTTTCGGCGATGTTTTTCTGGAGAACAAAAAAAAAAGACAAAATATCACATTTCAATTTAGGATTGTTAAAGACACGGAAATGAAATTGAATTGGAAAAAAAAATCGAACGAAGTGATGGTATTGTTGATATATTATCTATTTTATTATTAGGAGATTTTGTGTAAGAATCGAAACAAAGAAAAGACGACGATATTTATGTTAGTTTTTTTTTCTAATTACCCCGTTAGGATTTTGCTTACAAGCTTTTTTGCCGATTTTTTAAGAAGCTGTGCTTCTTTTAAAAAATCTAATAAAAAAATAATGAAATAAAAATGATTCAAAGTCTATAATCCGTTGGAAAAGTGATTTCCGAAGTAAAACTATGTCCTTTGTGACAGTCAATGAGACTTGAACTATTTTCTGAAAACGGTTACTTCAGCTAATAGATAAGTTAGTTTTGGCAATTTTTGATCCCCTCCCCAAGAAAAAGTGAGTTATAAGTCCGACCAATACGTTATAAAAACTTATAACAAGGTGATAAAACTTACAATCTTGTTATAAGTTTTTATAATTTATTGGTCAGGCTTATAACTCACTTTTTCTAGGGTCCATATTTATTTCAGTCCGAATACCCTCCTAAAAATATGTTTACCCCCTCTACCCAGCGACACTGTCCCAACGTCCTTACCTAATGGTTGAATGGCCTTTTGGAGCCATAAACATTTTTTAAAATAATTTTCGACCCCCCCCCCCCCCCCCCCCCGAAAGAATGCTTTCCTACTACTTGAATGGCTGCCTTGACTGGTGGCAAATTGATCATCCATCCGATGTGGTGCTCTAACTATACTTAGCTTATGGGTGGTAAATTTAAAATTTTTAAGAACTTAAAAGATCATATTTCATCTTCTGCTTGTATATTTACAGATTGATATACTGTATATTTAAATATAAATATATATATATACAGTTGGCTCTCCATAGCGTTTCATGGATTCGCCATAAGCTCAATATGGGTTTTAACTGGAATGTCATGGAGATATGCTTGTATATATATTTTCGGATAAATATACCGTAAATTAAGGAACTAACTGTAGGGAGCCATTCATTACGCCAAATATTACGCCAACATAATTTTGAAAATTTTTTACCCCCTCCCTCTCCATCTTTTAAATCGCTGATTTTGTACCCCTCACAAACTATGTTACTGACGTAATATTTGAATGGCCCCTCAGTTCGTCTATTTCCCGTTAAATATCCCGTATATATTTACGGATAAATATACAGTTGCGGAACGTAACCATTTACCATGAATTTTTCAATGGATTAGAGGCTTGAATTTAAAAAAATTTTGAATTTTTATTTTTTACAATCAGTCGAACTAGCTGTTTAGATATTTTTCTTGTTGTTAATTTTATTTTGACGAAAAATCGAAATTTTTTTTTTTCCTTTTTAATGAACAAAGAAAAAAATGTGATCGTGATAAGTTGAATGTTTTGACAGCCTTTCCATGCGTCATTTTTATGATTCCTCATCTTGTTATCAGTATCGTAATTCACTTTTTTTTTCGAAAAAATTAGGCCAAATAAAAACCGAGCCAATTTTCATTTTTAACATTTTGTTCTCCAGTCATCCCGCGACTAAATCACAATAAAAAATAAATAAATCACTAGCTTGTTGAATAAAATATAATGATTTTTACAAAAAAATTATTTAAAAAAATAAAAAAAAATGAAAAAAAAAAAATTAATTTTTTCTTGTCTTTTTTTACTGGCCATATAATTTTATTCTCCCCTATTTTTGGTTGTGTTTTTTTTTTTAATTATTATTATTATTATTATTATTTGGATGAGCATTCCGCGTTGACAAGTGACCAAAAATTAAAAAAAAGTAACTGACAAATATTTTTGATTTTCCCCCTGTGCCCATTTCGATCGAAAACTAAATGCTCTGCCTCAGTAATTATTAAATTTTTTTTTTTTAATTTGCGAAGTGTATAGACTTTTTTTTGTTAACGAAAGGTCTTTTACAGTAGTATTTAAATTAATTTTGTTCTTTAAAAAAAAAATCGTTAAAAGTTATTAGATTTTATTACGAAATTTTGTTTTTGCAAATTTTATTGATCCTGATTGATGATTTTTAACGCAAATTAAATGAGGCTTTGTGTGGCAAACTGTATCCGATAGGGGAGGCGTCGCGTCGGCTGCTTTCGTATGGTAAAATGGCGGTTAGTTTGGGACAGGTCCGGAAACTCCTATCCCTTCTAGATGGGAGATCTGGTCCCGCTTATTGTAACTACGCGAAAATTAGTTCTTCCTTTCCACCACCGTGAGCGCTACTTGTACGCGATACGCTTTTTGATTGGTCGTTGAGATTTGTAAACAACGATGGAGGCGACTTTCCGCCACTAAAGTCCCAATGGGAGTCCCAACATAAATGATTAGACATGTTGCGCTCTCAAGATCGCAGCGCCATTAATGGCCTGTTTTAGAACTAAAATGTGAGTAGTTAAGCGGGGCATGAACCAAATGGGGAGTTTCCGGACCTGTCTATACCGCCGTGGGAATAAATATAAGCAGGGAATATTTAATAACAAATCGAAGGCGGCAGCCATTTTTAACCAAGATAGCTGCCGCCGGCCCCCTCTAGCGGATTTAGTTTGCCGTAAAAATCCTCATTCCACCGCACTCTCTTTTGGTCTTTGAAAGATAAGAAGATGAAAATTAGCATCTTCGCTTTACAACCCCATCACACCCCCCAGAATATTGACATAATTAACGGAGTGTTGGAAGCTGTTCGATTCAGCCTGTGCAAAACTGTGCTGAAATAAAAATGGAGTCGTTCTCTTATAAGGTAGCTGCCATTTTAAGAAACCAGCAATCCAACTGAAACACGAATCTGGATTACCCACGCTCTGCTGATTTAGGCTTTCCAGCTTAATTATTGAAAGGCCTGGGCTTTAAGTTTCACAAAAAGGTTTTTGCCGCATACACAATCCGGGACTTCGAAAGCATTAGTCGGACGTGTTTCAACATGAAAACTTTGCTGTCAAGAGACAATGGTGGCTTAGTCGTAAGTATAAAATAAACAAAAAATAATTTTATTAAAAAAGTATTTAGTAGAATGTTTATAATTTTCCATGCCTTTTCCACACTCAGAAAAAAAAAAATTGCTAATGCGAAAGCAAAATGCCTTGTGACAAAACATTTTCTTAAAAATCATGCGAAAACAATAAAAATATCTTGTCAAGAAGCAACATATCCGTTTTTGTGGAGTATTTTTGCTGTGCAACAAAACATTCCGGTGTTGTAAGACAGAACTTGTTCAAAACATTTCTTTTTTCTAAGTGCATAAGCTAACTACAGGGTTTAAGTGAAAAGTTATAAAGGTTCGACTGTATCATAAACAGGTATGATTTAATGTCTGCAGAAGCTTGAAGGGCTGAAAATATTAAAATTAGTACGCCGATTCTAGGGCAAGTATCAACTTGTTCTCGGCAAGTTGATACTTGCTTTGCACTCAGAAAAGAAAATGACTAATGCGAAAGCAAAATAAGTGCATTCAGACAAGACATTTTTCCTAAAAACCGTGCGAAAACAAAAAAATGTCTTGTGATTAGTCATTTCGGTTTGCCTTGGGATAAAATGACTTGCCGCAAGATAATTTGTTTTGTTTTGCAACTATTGGCGGCACTGTCGGATATTTCTTATCGGAATCAACATGGCGACTCGCGAAAACGATAATTATTGTTTAATTAAATAAAAATGTAATATCGTTTTGATTTTCATTTTAAAAACGTGTATCATGGATTAAACAAAATGGATATTGCACATTTTTAATATTCAGGTAACTTAAATTAAATGTTTTCTTTTAAAAAATTGAACAGAAGTTTAACATCGTCCAATGCGGAGGATAGGTTATGTTTAGGTTACGTGATTACTACGAAGCTAAAAAAACGAAATAAAAATATAATTTTCGTACTGATATTTCATATAGTTATTTTATTTACATTGTTTAGTGTGAAATTGTTTGATACACACAGCATGAACAGTATTTTCATAACATAATATAAAAGTTCTACATAAGTCGCCATTTTGTTTGTTTACAATATACGACAGCCGAGCTGATGACTTGCGACAAGTCAGAAAATGTCTTCGTACAAAACAAAAGCGTTCAAAGCATAATAATTGCTTATGCTAAGTTAATTTGTTTACTGAGTGTACTTTGCATTACTGATGCATTACAGATTGCATTAGATACAGTACAACTTGATTTAAGGCGACCTCGATACTTTACCATCTGCATTCGCATTGTTTCCATTACTTGCATTACCACTGCCTTCCTTTTATTACTTTAAATTCTCGCATTACAATGTTCCTCATTTTTGGCAGCGAGTACCCCTCATTTAAAAAAAAAAAAAATTAAAGAAATTGGGAAATGCATCTTTCTCGATTCCAGGCAATTCTTTTTTTGTTTCTGAGCAATTCTCGGGAATTTTCCTGCCCGAACTCTTGTAAAATGAAAACAAACCGGCAATATGGGTCAAATTTTTCCATTGGAAAAATCCCGAGTAGGAGCTTTAATTCTTTAAGAAAGTTAGGAAACTTACTAAGCACAGCTTTTTCGCTTTTGCATCCGTAGTGCCATCTATTTTCAAAGCGGCGAACTAAAAGCTAATTACTTGGCAACTTTGCACACGCGCCTTTTATTTAAATTATTCGGGTGTTTTTCAAGCTTTAAAAAAAAAAATGAAAATATGATTTAGCTTAGAGACCGCTCAAAAAGATTGTTTACAACTTTTTTCATTATTGTTTTCAGATATCGGTGACGTAAGAATCGTATAAACATGGTGTGATCGAACTTGAGGTGCACTCATCTAAAAATAAAATCCTTGGCTTTTAATTCAGGTAAAAAGATAAAAATATCGCCATGGCAACGAAGGCAGGTACTTTGAAAAGTTGAATAAGGTGTAGGAAGGTTAGGATTAAATCGAACTAACCGGCTTTTTAAATGATTATTTAATTTCATTAAGTGAGAAACGGTATAATTTTCTGCTAATTAACCGTAAATATTAATTTTTGTTTTTTAATTAATTTTTTTTTTTTTTTTTTGGTTTCAGATTCAAAAGTTCCGCGTCCCAGTTTGGAAAAAAAAAGAACAACAACAACAACAAACGAGGGAAATGTAAATATTTTGATTTTTAGCAACTTTAAACATGATTACTGAAAAATATGTCGATGATAAAAAGTTATTTTAAGCGCAAGGGGGAAAAAAAGGAAGAAGAGCATGAGCATCGATGGAATTTAGGAAAACGGAATTATTAAATGAAATGAAACAATTCGATGTGAGATAAGACTGTTTGAAAGTTGATAAATGTAGGAAAGACCCGATTCGAGCCCTCTATTGAATTCATTACAACTTTGCTTTTTATAAGCCTGTATCTTTTATCAGTGCGTTGAAACAACAACAACAGTACCATTAGTCGACATGACGGCATCGCGGGTTTGCAGGATTTTTTTTCAGTCTCGCACGTTACCCGTATCAAATTTTAGGAATTTAGCAATCGGTAAGCGATGCTTTTTTTTCGGGGGTTTTAATTGCGATTTTTTATGGGATTTGGTTGTAGGGCAAAACGATCCTCAATCGCGAATTTTTTTCTCGGGTGGTCCAGATGGCAACGTGACTTGCATATGGACCGAAAAGGGTTCCAGGAAAGGGGAAACCGGAGTTCGAGGGGCGGTTTTCCCAACGGGAAATCTGTTTAATTTAAAATAGCTTTGTGTATGTTTATATGTATATTTATTTCTTCGGTATATTTATACGTACATTTACGGTATAAATATCCACACTGTGTATTTTTAAGCAAAAACCAATATTTTGAAGGGGCAAAGAATTTTTTTTTTTTTTTTTTTAATTTCCCGGATTTTTCTCTGAAATTTTTTTCGTAAGCCTACCCTTTCTGACTCGTAAATATATCAAAAGTGTATTGCACTGTGTGGAAATTTAAATGATAACCTTTTGCCCTGATTAGAGTAAATATAAAGAACTCCGCAACAAGTGGTGGATGATGAGATAAAAAAAAAAATTATAATTAATATTTTTGGATTTAATATTTTAAAACTTTTTTTTTAGGGGCAAGATGCTATTCTTCGAAAAAAACGATCGGATTCGTCGGGCTCGGAAACATGGGACGACCCATGGCTCAAAACCTGTTGAAAAATGTAAGAAAAAAAATTTTTTGATTAATCGTGCATTCGCTCCTGACGTAAAAAAAAAAAAAATCGTTTTAAACTCGACGTCCTTCAAACGGTTTTAAAATTGTTTAAAAAGGAGAATGCTTAAGTTTGTTTTTGAGCATATGATCGCAACCTTGACATTGGTGTCAGTGAAAGAATGGCATCAACTACCTGTCGCGATAATTAAAATGATAACAGATTTTTTTTTTGCAATTTTTTTTTTTTTTTACTAATTATGGTTTTAATTTTTTTTAGGAATATCCGTTAGTTGTATACGATGTTTTGGAAGAAACTATGGAACAAGCGAAACACGATGGAGCTAGGACTGCCACCAGCCCTGCTGATTTAGCAGGATTGGTCGATGTTGTTATCACGATGCTCCCGACTAATCAGCATGTATTGGATTGTTACTTAGGCCCTCACGGAATTCTTCAGTAAGCTGATTAAGAAACATTTATGGCAAAAAAAAGTTAAAGAGACTGATGGTCAGGACCCTAAATAGGGTTTTAGTTATTGTCAGCAGGGGTCCGAAGCTTGAAAATTTTGGCCGATGCCGATGCTATCATCGGATTTTTTTTGATATCCGAAATCGGCCTCGGCATAGGCATCGGCGCTGCGAAATTGTTAGTGCTGGCATCGGCATCGGCATCGACCCGAGATATTTAGCCGGCCGCGGCTGGCATCGGAATCGGGTCCCTGATTTTAAAAATCGTCTTGAATGGCTCTATGATTTTTTTTCCCACTAAGATCAGAATCAGAGGCGGCATCGGATATAATCGCTTGGCGGCGTCGGCCTCGGTATCGGATGTCGGTGCCGGAATCGAAATCGGAATCGAGAGTTATAAATAAATTATATAGAACCGGCATATCGTCATCGGCATCGGCATCGACCCGAGATTTCAGCCGGCACCGGCATCGGATTCGGACCCCTGATTTTCAGTCAATTGACTCATGTCAGTGAAAATCCTAAAATTCGAGCTGACTTCGTTTGAATGACTGAACTGACTAAGTGTCTAATTTTCAAAGTTTTAATTACCATCAGTGAAAATTGGATCTATTAACAGACAAAGGCTTAACTGACTCACGGTCAGTCAGAACTTTGAGTCGAATGACAGTCAAATGACTGAAGGTCATTACCTAATTCTTAATGTTTAGCTGACAGCAGCTGACCATGTCAGTAAGTTTTAGGGGCCATTCAAATATTTTTTCAGTGAAAAAATAAGTCAGTTAACTGACTGACATTTAATTAAATGACTCACGGTCAGTCAATGAATTTAAATGACGGGAAAAAGAATCAGAGTCCATGTTTTTGTTTGAATGCTTTGACAGAAGCTAAACATAAGATCTAAGTGTAAACAAAAACGATGGACCCTGATTCTTTTTTCCCGCTTACTCTTCAAATGCTAATGGCGAATTTTCCAAAATTATCAGGATTTGCGTCCACTTAGTTAGCTTAGGTCAGTTAACCCTGAGAAAATCGAAAAACTTGTCAGTTTGATTAATCACGATATTATTTTTTTTCTTCTGATGATTCCGATTGACTGTTGTCAGTAAAAACTCTGAGAATTGGTCAGTGGCCGTCAGTCATTTGACTGTCAAAAATTCATTAAATTTTTATATTGCTGTTAAACAAATTTTAACTGCTCCCCGGCAGTACATCAGTCACATAATTAAAGGTCTAGTACCCAATCCACAAAATCTAGCAGCCCGTCAAATTTCTCAAATTTCAGTGAAATTAGCTGACTGAAAGAGAAAGTGGATCAGTCAACTGACTAATGACAGTCGAAACTCTGACAGACCCAGCGGCGTAACAGTAATTAGGCGAATGAGGCGGCCGCCTCCGGCCTCGCTCAAGTCAAAATTAAAAGCGGCCTCGCGCTCGACTTTGGTTTTTGAAATTTTTTTTTTCAGCTTGCATTACAAAGTGAACGATCTGGATATAATTGAGCCGAGCCTGTACATTTCTTAAAAACAGTGCCATAAAATTTTTAGGGGGAAAAAATGACAATAGGAGCAGGTCAAAAATTTGAGTGATTTTCATCTTTCTTTCTTTTTCTTTTCCTTTTTTCTTTTTTTCCTTGAATAAATTTCTAATGAAAGATTCTTCGATCCTTCTTACGACCGAAAAAAATGTATCCGCAAATTAATGCCGCAAAAAATAGGCCTCGCAAAAAGGTTTCGCCTCCGGCCTCGCAAAAGCTGTTACGCCACTGGACAGACCTTGTCAGTCGAAATTTAAATGATTTTTTGCTATGGCGATTACCGATCGGTTTTTTGACTTCCTCCCCGTTAGGACTCTTCTTCAGGCGGGAGGAGCAGAAGGGGGCTTTAACTTGACTAAACTAATTTTTTTTCAAATTCTGATTTTAGAGGAGCCAAAAAAAACACAGTGCTTATAGACAGTTCAACAATCGATCCGAACGTTGCAACAACGGTAGATAAGCACGCCGCCGAAAAAAGGACGTCCTTCGTCGACGCACCCGTGTCTGGTGGTATGTACATTTACAAATTTTTAAAATTTTGGTAAAAGCATTCCCCTTTTTTTCTGTTTAGAATTTTATTTTGTTCCTTAGGGATTATCGGAGCCAAGGACGGGACCCTAACTTTCATGGTTGGAGGGGATGAATCTGTATTCCGAACCGTTAAGCCCATTCTCCAGTGTATGGGCTCGAACATAGTTTACTGCGGGAAAACCGGATGCGGTCAAGTAGCTAAAATTTGCAACAATATGTTGCTCGGAATTTCTATGTTGGGGGTATCCGAAGCTTTAAATCTCGGAGCCAGATTAGGACTTGATCCGAAACTTTTAACGAGTATTATAAATACGAGCACGGGTCGCTGTTGGTCTTCGGAGAAATATAATCCTGTGCCGGATATTTTGCCGAACGTTCCAAGCTCAAATAATTATGACGTAATATATTTTTATTTATTTAATTCATTTTTTGATGAAACGTTTAATTAAATTTTGTGTTTTGTTGTTGGTTTAGGGAGGATTCCAAAGTCAGCTTATGTGCAAAGATCTCGGTCTAGCTCAGGATTTAGCAACACGATTGAAATGCCCAATACCTCTCGGGTCGGCTACTCATCAGTTCTACAGACTTGTTAATGTAGCAGGGGATGGAGAGAAAGATTTTACTTATGTTTATCAATATTTGAAAGGCAAAGAATAAAACAATAAATTGATTTGGAAAACATTATTATTATTAGTATATACTTTTTCTTGAACATTGCAACAAAAGAAAAAACACTGTTAACTGTACCAGTTAACGATAAAGGGAGAGTCTCTTTGTTGAGATCTATATTAATCGTTATGATTTTTAAAGTTGACGGGAAGTATTTAAGGAAAAAGTAAAGTTTTTAGTATCCCTACCCAGTACAAAGTAGCCCTGCTACAGTAAACTCAAAAGCAATTTACATTTTAACAAAGTTAAGACTTTGTTTTTATCAAAACAAAGTTAAGACTTTGTTTTGCATCACTTATAGGATCTCTTCTTTCTTGTTTTATCTTGAAATTCCTAAACCAGGTATAGCAAACTCAAAGCAGATTATTTTATTATCGATCAAAAAAATAAAGTACCCCTAGTTTATTTTTAGGCTAAAAAGAAAAAAAATGTATATCCTAGAAAAATTATTATAACGTTGGATGTAAGAGGTAACATATTTGATGAAATATTTTTAGCTCTAATTCACTCAGAAATAAGGCGTAAGATTGAAAGTTTTAAAGGTGTCTTATAATACGCCCCATCTTATAGACTTTTTTAAGACGTCTTTGTTTTAAAGACATCTTTAAGACATCTTAATATCAGATGCCTTATATAATATCATCTTGTAAGGTGGGGCAATATCAGACATCTTTAAAACTTATATGTCTTTAAGACATCTTTAGGAGAGATGTGTTACTCGGGAAACTTTTTTCACGTACTCCCACTCATCAATATACCATTTAATAATCTATTTCATGTAATTTTGAAGCAACATTTTCTTATCAACTCACACTTTGTTTTTGTTTTCCTCCTTCCACCTTCCTCCTCATTTATTCTAATACCACGACACTATCTGTGAAATTAAATTTAAGAGATCCTCGATTCATAAGTTAAACATAAGCAGAAAAATTAAATTGTGGCAGAAGTCAAGTGACTGATGCGTATACTCTTAACTTTATTAGTTTGTTTTCCACAATCTTTCACGATCTTCTATGGAGAAGGGACATATTAATTTCATTTCTCTTTTAGGTTGAATACCAAGTAGAAAATCATTTTTACATCATGCCACGTCAAGGAGGATATGCGGACAATGCGATGAACCGATCTCTTGGGAGAGTTGGAATGGCGTATGGTACAGCTGTTCATTCACGGTCTTCGGCTTCCAGCTACTCAACAGCCAGTTCAGGAACTTACGTCGATAATGCTATGAACCGATCACTTGGAAGAGTTGGAATGGAATACGGCACTGCTGTTCATTCACGATCTTCAATAACCAGCTCTTCAGGAGCCAGTCCAGGAGTGCACGTTGACAATCCGATGAACCGATTCCTTGGGAAAGTTGGGATGGCCCACGGAACAGCTGTTCATTCAAGATTTTCAGCAATGAGTGTCGGATCTAAATCAAACATGGGAACTGGGGAAAGAACTTATGTTGATAACGCATACAATCGCAGGATGGGAAGAGTGGGAAAAGAATTTGGTACCCATGTCATTTCGAAGTCAGTTGGAACAACTTCAAGCCGAAGTAGTAGCTCCACTCAACCAAAACAAAAACAGACCTATGTGGATAACGCATTGAACAGAACGCTCGGTCGCGTAGGGATGCCATTAGGGTCAATGCCTCACAGCAGTACTGAAAAATCCAAGAAGCTTAAGGATCTGTTCCCAGTCACAATTCAACAAATCATTTCAACAACAAACAATTACAATGTCGATGAGAACTTTTCTCTTGCTTACCAGGAAATAGAACGCAGAAGGAACAATTGTTTACTTTGTTTACCAGGAAATGAAAATAAAATTCATGACGTTGAAACTTTGCAACTTTGCGATCAAATGGAAAGTGTCATAAATCGTCGTGAAGCAGCCAAATCAAAGAAATATGACTGTTTGAATCCTCCCTCATGGTTGAGAAATGGCGAAGTCATTAATTATGCTGACCTGGAGATTGGAGACCAAATAGGTAGTGGAGGGTTTGGGAATGTACATGTCGCCATCTGGAAGGGTGAGATGAAAGTTTGCGTCAAGGTATTGCGTGTCCAGCGAGTCCGTGAGCAGAAAAGAAAAGAGTTCGAAGAAGAGGTGAAACAGTTGTCTTCTATAAAACATCCTGCGATTGTGTCATTTTACGGAGCTTGCGTTACGACACCTAAATTGGCAATCGTTATGGAATTTATGGGACAAGGATCGCTGTATGATGTCATCCACATCGATCAAAAGCAATTTGCGGATTCAACCAAGTTTCAACTGGCAAAGGACATGCTGTCAGCTTTGAAGTACATTCATTCGTTGAATATTGTTCACCGTGACGTAAAAAGTTCCAATGTACTAATGTGTGACAACTTAGATCATTGTAAACTTTCTGACTTTGGACTTGCTCTCAAAGAAGAAGCTGAGAACAACTCGTCTGTTGCCGATCACACTGCTGTGGGGACGATGAAATACAGTCCGTTTGAAGTGATCGAGGGCGAACGGCTGACTGTTAACCAGTTCAAAGCCGTCGACATCTATTCCACGGCTCTCACGATCCTGGAGCTCATGACCGAACGGAGTCCTTTTGATGGATTAAATCAGCATCAGGTTCGAAAAGCTATCCAAAAAGGTGAAAACAAAGATCTAAACCTCATTGGTAATTTATCTTTGAAAAAGTTGCTAGCCAGATGTTTAGATAAACGGCCATCAAACCGACCTTCTGCATCCCAGTTCATACAGCTCCTGGATGAAACGGAAGATTTGGAAAATTGGATTGCGAAAAGACTATATTAATGGGACAGAATCGTACTTCCTGAAATTTAGACGTACGATTTTTCTATATACAGCAATTTTTAATGCAGCAGTGCGTAAAAGCTCTCTTTTATGTAAGAAATTTCAGTTTAAAAAAATACAATAAAATAAAAAATGAAAATAGTAGTTTTCTCCACCACAGTAAACAGACAACAAATATTCAATTTTATTAGTTGTAAAAAGTACTAAATAAATTTTTCAATTCCAAAGATTGCTGTTGATTAGTACAACTGGATGGTTGTTTGTCCGATTTCATTTGATCAAAGAAAAAAGGTAGCTATTTGCATTTGATCGAACATTTTTGTTTCATTATTATTTAGATGATAATATGCGAAGACGTTAAATTTTTCATAAAGAATATAGTGTATTCATCGTTTGAAAGATGGCGCCTGAGATCAATTTTATTCCCACGACACTTTTTTTTTTTTTTCAAAGGTTGGCTGCATTCCGTTTGTCGTTCACCATTGTTATTGTTTACACACAACTAGTTCGTTATTTTGTTTATTAAATTAAATAATAATTATTTTCTAGTTAAAATATTTGGATTTTGTGCATTATAAAAGCTTTGACGAAGGTAAATCATACCAGTTTTTTATTTGTTCAAAACTGTGATAAAAAAAAGTCCCGGTTTTTTTTTTTTTTACCAATAGAAGCAATGGTTTTTAACTGGATGGTAGATAATCGGTTTAATAGGGTGTAAAATTATTTTTCAGTAAATAACTCGAAAAAGAAAAAAAATTAATTTGGCAATAAACTAGCAAGTCACGACACTTAATCTTAAAAGCCACGGCATTCCAACCCATTCTATCCACCAATCAACCTGCTCGGAATGAAACAATGATTCTGAGCAGGTTCATATAGTCTCCTTTAAAACAAGGAAAAATAGATCCATCAATAAATTACTTCCCTTGATCCTTTATGAATGTTAGCACCAGTTGTATGAAATTTTAAAGCATTCAAGTTTATTTGTTTGTAAACATATTCAAGGCAAGGGTAAGAAAAGAAGTACCTGGTTAATGAATTAATTAATTATACTTAGAATTATCCTTATGCTTAATTACTTATTTAAGCCTCTAAGAATAAATGTTACATTAATGAACATCAAATTTAATGTTTAAAAATCTCTAAAGCAAGTCAGATGAGCCAAAACATCAAAGTTGTGAAATGACAGCAATTACTTCACTTTCCGGAAAAAAACTTCACATGTCAAATTTTCAAATTTTGGCCCTCAAGATACTGATAGGATACATATCTGTACAAAGCATATAAAAAACCAAAAGTCGTCAACTAAAAAAATTAAATGAAAAAATTATTTGGCACAGATATTTATTAGGAATCAAACTCATAAAGCTTTAATAAAGTAATTTCTACTAAACTTTAGGCTGCATAACTTTACTTTTATTAGATTGAATTCCAATCATTTTCTGTTTGAACAGTTCTCTCTCATTTGCAGAAATCATTAATTCTTGGATGAAATTATATTTGGCTTCAAAATCATAATTCCTGTTCATTAAAAAGCTCGACAAATATCCATGTATAAATTTTTCTCTGTGTTTTGATAAATCATTATCGTTCATGATTATATTTACAGTTGAGAAGTCAAATAGTCTAAATAAATTTAAAAAAACAGTTCCCTTGTCAAGAAAAACTTTTTCTTTTATTTCTTCAGAAGTTCTTTCCAGTGTGCTCTGCAAAAGATCCTGACCTATTTTTTTATTCTGGGTACAAAACTCGATTTTATATTCATATGAACCTGACAAAAAATTTAAAATCTGAAAAAGTACATGCTTTTTAGCTGAGTCTTTTAAACCAACCCATATGAAATTAAGCAGTGGTAAACACAGTTCTTGGTGTGGCCAAGTTTTTAAAAAAATTTGAAAGCAGTGAGTTCCTCTATATTTCAAATAGTTCAACCTCTCTTCAAGAGTCATTTTATGCAACAAAAATAACAGTGAATCTGCTGTCTTTCTAATTTGGTAAGGATTTATTTCAGATTTCGAACTGGCAAGATTTATCAATTTATTTGCACAATGTAAGAGAAGTCTTAGAGGATTATGAATTTCCAGTTTATTAAAAAAATGTGCAGCACTTTCCCTAAAGCCATATGTGACACATAATTCAAACTGTACCTCTGTAATACTTGAATTGTTATTGAACCTATGCTTTAATGTCTCAACTCCCTGAAATAATTTGTTTTTGTGGCTGTAGGTGGCTGTAAGACTAAACAACAATACATTTAAAACATTGTCATAATTAATACCATTTCTGAAAAGTGAAGGAAATGCTGTTTTCAATTCCTTGAAAAGACTACGTATAAATGTTTCCTGACAATATGTTGAGTAAACAGCATAGCATAATAATGTTCTTTCGTAATGGGAGCAGTCATACTGGTGGACAATAGCTTCACCATAGTATTTTTGCCAAACTGACTCATAAGTTTTAACTTCATCAATAGTACCATACATAGCCCAATAAATTTTTTCGAAAAATTTAAATTCAAAAAATTTCAGATCTTTGACTGCATGCAATAACCAAAAAAATATTTGATCTCCAACGAGAATGATCACATTTTTTAAAATCTTTAGTATTCTTGAAGGAAGATTTACAACAAGGTGCTTTGAGATTATTAACTCAGTCATTGAATTCCAATGTACTTTTGTTTGCTGTTGAGGGTCACTTCTTTCAAAAAACTCTTTTATTTCAGCTTTAACGTCTGGCCTCTTCCAAAAACCTGTTCCGAATGAAATCAGGGAAATCCATTGTAAATCACACGGCAGGCGCAGTAAGAGATTTTCTTTGTCCATATTATTCCTAATTTTTCCAGTAGCAGCAATCAATACTGTAAACAGAAAAGATATAGCCTATGAGCCATACCCACAACTGATTTAAATTTTACTATATTTGTTTTACTCACAATAATACTTAGCAAAAGTAAAAACAAAATTAATGGTTTTTAAAAGTACCTTTCTACGTTTACTATAATTTTTCCATTATTAAATTTCATAATAATTTTTATTAATCAAAATAAATTTAATTTATTTTGCTAGAGCCCTATATACTGGGAGAAGCGCAACCTAGGGTCGAGTTTTGATTGGTGGATGAAAAAGTAGTGTTTAGCTTAAGGCCGCCATTTTTCTTCCTCTGTCAGTCGCTGCATTTTTCGCTCTGTCAGCCTCTGTCAGTCAGTCAAGGATCTAAATGAAGTTTGGAGTTTTTGGAAAAACAGTTGATATGTGCATGGAGTTTACATGTGAGGATACAAGCTGAGAATTTACTGCAAAAATTATAGCAACTATGCAGCATAGTTGAATTAACGATGAAATACTTGTACGGCCAAGGTCATCAGAATAATTGTGTGGTAAGTTGTTTGTTTTAAAAATTAAATGACCAGCTTTATAGCTTTAATTATATCTCAAAGTTGTTTTTAAATAAATATCTGTCATTCCAAGTTAAAGGTAAAAACATATGATCCAAAAACGAAATTCCTATGAATTAAATTTTAGAAATGGCAATATATCTACTTGTATCTTTAAAAGGCAAACTTTATTATTTAGCATTGATGGTTAATTGCCTTAATGCATTTAGTTTATGGCACATCATCATTATGCAGCACTTTCGAGAAGATTTTGATCTGTGTATTTCTTGTTAGATCTAAAAGAATAATAAGTCTTACAATTGCTTCTCTGAACAAGCGTATAGTAAAACTGTGTTTAAACTTATCATTTAAAACCATTGTTTAATGTTGATTTAAAAAATGAATCAGAAAATTTTTTTTTTCTTTATGTAGTATTAACTTTTATGCAAATTTTTAATTTTGTTTATGTAAATTCTTTTTTTTAGATTTTAATAAAGATAAACTTCAGTTGCCACCAATCACGTAATGGTTCGATTTGTATGTCTCAGTTGGATGTTATGGTATGAGCAGACTGTCTTCCACAGGCAAACTCATCAGGTATGGATTTATTTAAGATTATTTTTTTATTAACTACAATTAAAGTTTTTGATCTTTTTAATTTGGATTAATCATTTGAAAAAAGCATATGTTCAGTTGTGAGGAGTAGGATCAGAGGTCATTCATTTTGAAAGCTAAAATAGTCTGAGTAAAGTTTTAGAATTTAGTAATCAGTTTTTTTTAGCAATTTTGGAAGACATGACAGGAATTATTTAACAAATCTGTTGACATCTGACTGGATTTCGTTGTTACCTTAGTAGTTAATAATCAGTTTCGTGTAGGAAACTTTGTAGGTCCCTGGACCTCTTCATGTTGTTCGGTGTTATATGGTATTTCAAATATGAAAGGTCTTCATTCACCCTAAACCAGGGTGCAAAGCCCTAATGACCCATAATAGCTTACTGTATTGTTAAATAATGGATCGATGGAAAAAAAAAAAAACATATTTTATCCCATTACTTTTTTTTTTTCTTTTAAAAATCTAAAGTAAAAAACTAATAATCATAAACCTAAAGTTATTTCTTTCCTTTGTTTTACAGACTCATGCTCACAATGAGGATTCACTGCGCCTGTTGGATGGAAAATATTTTGTATTTGCATTCCTTTAACTTCAGATATCCAAATTCATTGCTTAAGTGGAATCTTCTGTTTTGATGTAAGTAAAAAATAGACTTCTATCTCTATTGCGATATTCCGAAGAATGCAAATTTTTTTGGGCTGTAAAGCGATAAATACTTGGTTGGAATTTTAATTTTAGCAGTATTTGCAAAAGTAATTTAAGAATATAAATGGTTATTTTGTTTATAAATATAGTTTTGCAAAAATCTTAACGCAAGAACAATTTCATGAACTGACCTAAAAAAAATTTATATGCGCTTTTAGCTGTAGCTTACTGTATTGTAAAATGTTGCGTTATCGTAAAAAAAATTTTTGAAGAGGTAAATTTTGATTTTATAAAAAAATCTGATTTGGCTAAAGATCTTCTGTTATCGCAAAGGTTTAATTTGAACTTACATTAAAGTTAGTAAAATCGTTTAGGCGAATAGATTTGCTTAAAAAAAAAGCGCAAGTTATCAATTTTAATTAATTTTAAAAATCACTTAAAAATTAATTGCTTTTGAATTTTTAACCATTCACTTTGGTTCTGAGTAACGTTAGCAGCTATAAAACTATTTCCCATATTTTGTTTTGAAAGGTTAAAATAAATAAGAGGCATAATACCTAATTTTTTTTCTTTTTTGCTTGCAGGTTCTTATTAGGCTCTCTAGTTCTTATTTCAAAAGAAAGACTCAGTACCGCGCCCATTTTAAATTATCTAGCAGACAGCGAAATAAAAATGTCGCACAACCGACGGGAACGAGTCGTCGAAGGTGGCGGTGGGATTTCTTAAAATGGCGTCGATGAAGATGAATGGAATTTATGTGTTGGATTTTAATCGAGGAACTTCGAGCTAAGTTTTCAGTAGAAATAATGAAAAACAACAAGCGTCAATTCAGAAAGCCATCAAGATTTTATTTAATGGAGATTTTAAGAGGTTAGTGGATTAGATGTGTGCATTTTTGTTTTCGTCATGGGGGGTTTAAATTTTTCTTTGAAGAAATGGATTTGGGTCCTTTGAGTTTTATTTACGGTCGTACCTTTTTTCGAATAACGAATTCTTGACCATGAAAGTATTATTATAAGTTAGTGGTAATGTATTTGGACGTTTCTTTCTCTTCGAAACTTTGTAATTGTGAGTAATAAATCTACCATTTGCCGGAATTTTGACTACATATATACATGCTCTGTATTAAGATTTTTAAAACGTCATGGATTTTCTTTTGGATTCGGAACTCTGTGAAATAATTTTCTGAGGGGTTAAATAATTTTTAGATGATAAATAATCTTTTATATTTTTGATGAACTTTGAGATAAAAAATTTCCTTAATCGTCAATGATCATTTTAACAGGAATAATAGTAATTATAATCATGTACAAGTAGTAACTATTTTAAATAAGAAAAGGAGTGCTCCTCATAATGTTTAATAGTTCTTTTCTTTTGTTAAGGAACTTAAGGGGTAGAAAGTATTTGACGATACAGCTGAAGATGAGTTGTAGAAGCAGATAATAAGAGGAGACACCATGTATACTTTCTGGAAAAACTACTGCAACAGGATTGAATTGTTAAAGTGCTGGTACTATCACAATAGCCAATTGAAAACGATAGAAGGGTAAGTTTTTTTTATTTTATACAGTTTATTTTTTTTCCTTTTAATCCAGTCAAAGCTAAATATGTCTGGTTATTCTCAATTTGAAAGACTGAGCAACCTAACAGAAACATGTTAAATAAATGTAAAGTGTTAGTTAGCAAAGCTTAAATGTTTGTAAGCAAATTTGTTTAACTTTCAAGGATGATCATGTTTTGAAATTTAAAATTTTAGAATTTTAAGAACTTTATTGGAAAAAATGTGTGAAAAGAGTGATTGCTAAAGTGGAACTCTTTAAGAAAAATTTAATTATCGAAAAATATTTGACTGATTATATTTTTCACATTCAACCTAAATTTATTATTTGAAATTTCTCGTTAATATTTTCTTACCAAGCAGCTACTAAACTTTTAATTAAATCTAAATCTTAATATAACTTTTTTTTTTTCTCAATGAATTATTGATTATCAGGCAAATTAAAGATTTTTTTTTACAAAAAATATATTTTGTTGTTTTTATTTTCAGCGCAAATTAAGTCATTTCTAAATTGTACTTGGAATGCGATGGGATAAGCAGTCATCTATAGGCAAACCATCACAGGTTTTGTTAAACTCAAGACTCACGGATTTAGTGAAGATCACAGGTAAGAGATTTAATTAGTACCTTCAAAATAAGAGCTTATTAAGGCTAAGGGTATACATGGGTTGGATATAAAATCGAAGTTAACTGTGTCACAGTAAAGTTCAAAATGTTCATTGTGAGTTTGGCTTGGCTGTTTTCGAAAGTCTTTGTAGAGGTTAAAACATGCTTACATTAAATTTGATGTCCACTTTGGTTCATGAAATTTAGGAAATAATTTATTAAGTAATTCTTTGAAGAATTAAACCAGCTAATACTGTTCTGAAATAATTAAGTTGAACGTACTAATATTGTTAAGAATTTTTAAAAAATTAAAAATTTTTCAGATTACTCGTTCGCATGACTGTAATATTAAGATTTAAAAAAAAAATAAAAGTAAATATTAAAACCGTGTAATTGATTATTTTTTCTTATATTTGACAGGGTCAGGCTTAATAAGGTCAATCCACTGCGCCGTCTGTCATAATCCTGGCCTTCACAGCAATCCACAGTATGGTCTTCAAGCTTGATAAGTGATGTTGGCTAGCAACACCAGGACTTACGAACTAGAATTGCACTGAGCTTTCCGAATGGTTTTAATTTTTTATACGTCAGAGTAAGTAGTTATTTTAATGTCAAAATTTGATTGTATAAGAGTTAGCTCAAAGGTTAAAAGTTCGTTAATGTAGTTGATGTTTAATATAAACTTACATTGAAGTTGCTAAAATCGTTTAGGTGAATAAATTTGCTTAAAAGAAAGCGCAAGTTAGCATTTTTTATTAATTTTAAAAATTAATTAATTCTTTATTTGCTTTTGATTTAAGTTGTTTAAATTTTTAACTAATGTTATTTTTTTTTCTTTTTTTCAGAGCTTCAAGAGGACGAGATTCAGCGCTTCAAGAGATCAACGAGGGATTTTTATTTTTAGGGATCAGTCATACACAACGTCAGGCGTTCCGCGGCGGTTTTTTTTTCTTTGGTCGCTTTAGACCGATTTTTTTTCCTTTGACAGCCTGGTCGTCGCTGGTGAGGCTGTCACACTTTTCGCCTTTTTTTTTTTTTTTTTTTTTTTCTTAAAGGGGTTAGTGAGGACGCGATGGGAGGGGGGAGGGAGCGAGGGTCTGCTTGTCGCTGGTGAGGGGACCCGAGCGTCTCGCGTTCGACGTCGTGGTTAAGCCGTCGGGGCGGCCAATATCATCCCTGACGCGAGGGGAGGGATGGAGCTTTAGAGCCAGCTTGTTACAGAGCTCCTAGCCCACGTACAGGAGACCTCTGGTATGGAGACTCGATGTGGTGGTCAGTCGTGCGGGGCGTGAATGTGTGGCTGACCGTAGGAGAGGGGAACATTCCTTAACCGGAATGTAGCGAACCGATTCGTGTCATTGGGCCTTTGTCTAATGACGCGGTTAAGACGTGCTTCACGCACTCATACAGACATGTGGCCGGGTAGGCGTAACTAGGGCTTCCTATCCTGTTAGGTTTTCCAATTACCGGCGCTGTATGAGGTCCGGACGGGGACTTGTTGATCCACAAGTGGGTTTGGGGAGCTGTAATGCTGAGAACCGAACCCGTGGAACGACTCCACGCACATGATGACCACCACCGTGGGGGCGACCTAGCGATAGGGACTTTTGAGGTCGCTTTAAGTGTTAGGCGAAAAGGGGCCGAAGGGGTAAAAGAACGCTCTGTTGTCTGTGACTCTCGACGGAGAGGGCATCCCGAAAAAATTTTACTTGTTTTTTCTTTCGGTATGCTCTCCAAGTCTTTAGGCCATTCATCATCAGGAGCTAGCATCATCATCCAGTGGGACATCGATTTATTATATTCACCAACGTTATTCGTCTTCTTGATGACATCGAAGTTGTCATCAAGAAGGAAAAACCTTCAGGAAGAAAGAAAAACTACCCGGATCAACGCTTCTGCTGCCAAGACACCGAAGACATTCCAAATTCCAAGACAAGGATAGTTCACCTATCGACGACGTTTACGACAATTTTTTTTTTTCTCTAAAAGATTATTGTAATATGTAAATAGGGTAGGGGCACCTATTATATCGGACGAGCCAGCGAGGTTTTGTTTTCCAGTTTTACAGAATCGCTTTGGCGAGTAAGATTTTATTAGTTTTTTAATTACTTTTGCAAAGTTAATTAAAGTCCGATTTTTCCGACAGGAATAAAATTATTTTTGGCTTTCATCTGCCAGCGTGGCATTGGAATTTATGAACCTTTAAAGAAAGTTTATTTTATTAGGTAACTAACAATTTTCATTGATAACGAGCAATGTTCCAAAAAAAAAACTAATATCCTTTGAATAATATTTAATTATGTAATCGATTCACTAATTGAAAACATAAACTCAGTTCCCTGGCTCTCCGATAAGCAGGTAAACCTCTCCTCCCTTTGATGAACTAGGACACTGAACAACTCATAATTTTTTATCTCGTGGTTTGGAGATTTTTTCCGTGAGTCGTAATGTTTCTGCCTTAAACTCAGCTTTAAATAATAATATTAAGATAAGGTTTTTTTTTTTTTTTTTTTTTTTTTTTTTTTTTGGAAAACAATTTTTATGTGGAAATGAAAAAAAAAATCAAAGTTTTTAAGATTTTTTAGCTTTTTCAAAAGGTGTTCTAAGCTCTCGTAAAATTTCGTAAGCTTTTTTAAAAATTTTCTTTCTCTTGAGTACTTCCGACCAGCAATTTTTAATTTAAAAAAATTTAGAATTTAAAATTAGCCCAGATATTCCGGTCGGGGTCAAATATTCTTATGTTTACTTTCCATCTAGTTCGATTAACAGTGAAATTTTTAAGGAAGGACATGTGCAAATGTTTCAGGTCACGTTTGGAAATGGTTTTTTTAAAAATCGTTTTTACTTTGATGCGCCTTTATGTATGTCCTTAATTGGGATTATCTAAAAAAATTTTAAAATTACAATTGTGCTGATATTAAATATTTATTACTGATTAATTTTTATTACAAGAGTCGTTTACTGGTATTTCGATAGTTCATGTTGAGTTCAATGTTACAGTTTATGTAATTGTAATGTAATGTAAATGTGTGTCACTGATAAAAATCGAGTGATACGGATTTTTTACGATTTTTTGATGGCTTTACAAGGCTATTCAACACAAAGGTTAATTCAATGCGTAATAAGTTTCCAGAAATTTAATGCTGAAATCATATTTTCAAGAGGAAACTTTCCGAAGAGTGCTTCTGCCCGTTCGAATTATTCTAATTCTGCGTTTCGTAGAGTTTGAATAACACGAACAAACGAGAAACATAATGGTAGAAATGGTACGGAACGTTTCGTGTTAAAAATAAGACTTTTTCAAACAAAGATTGGTAAAGCACAATACGCATTGAATTAACAGCAATTTTTAATTCCCATTTAAACCATTTAAAAGTCGCAAATAATCCAAAGTCGTTCGACTTTCACAAGCAAAAAATACTATTGTAATTGTACTTGTAATTGTAATTGTAATTGTAATTGTATTTTAATTGTATTGTAATTTAAATTTTAATTGTAATTTAAATTGTAATTGTAACTGTAATTGTAATTGTAATTGTAATAATAAAATATATATTTCAAATAAAATACTTCAAACGATATGCAGTGTATTTATTTTAACCTTTACCTCACACGTCACTTGATTAAAATTATAAAGAGAAGTTAAGTTCGCGACGTCGAAGACCAACCGATATGAGAAAAAAAATGTGGTGACGTCATCACTTTTTTTACTTCATCGTAGAGAGTTGCGGTTAAGCTCATTCGATTCATCTGGTCAAGGCGAAAAATTTTTCCAATGGGAACAACAGTTCGACGCGCCTGGTCGAGAGGGTCGAAATGCCGTTTCGCGCGGCCCCCTAGCCCCAACAGCTTCGGAGATATTCACGGTTAAAGTTTTCTTTTTTGACAAAATCTATGGAGACATTGTCTCCACCTTTTCATATACTCCGATCGCGACGCCCATAGCACCGTTCGACGCGCCTAGTCCAGAGGGTCAAAATTCCGTTTCGCGCGCCCCCCTAGCCCCCCGCGTTACGGAGATATTCACGGTTAAAGTTTTCCAAAATTGACTTTTTTTTTAAACTTTAACCGTGAATATCTCGAGAACGATTTGAGCTAGGGGGTCGCGCGAAACGGATTTATGACCTACTCGACGAGACGCGTCGACTGCCAAAAGGGCGACCGGATTTGAAGACATGAAAAAACGTGACATGAAATTTTTTTTTTTGACATGTCACGTTTTTTCATGTCTTCAAATCCGGTCGCCCTTTTGGCAGTCGACGCGTCTCATCGAGTAGATCATAAATCCGTTTCGCGCGGCCCCCTAGCCCCCCGCGTTACGGAGATATTCACGGTTAAAGTTTTCCAAAATTGACTTTTTTTTAAACTTTAACCGTGAATATCTCGGGAACGGTTTGCGCCAGGGGGTCGCGCAAAACGGATTTATGACCTACTCGACGAGACGCATCGACTGCCAAAAGGGTGACCGGATTTGAAGACATGAAAAAATGTGACACGTCAAAAAAAAAAAATTTCATGTCACGTTTTTTCATGTCTTCAAATCCGGTCGCCCTTTTGGCAGTCGACGCGTCTCGTCGAGTAGGTCATAAATCCGTTTCGCGCGACCCCCTAGCTCAAACCGTTACGGAGATATTCACGGTTAAAGTCTTCCAAAATTGACTTTTTTTTAAACTTTAACCGTGAATATCTCGGGAACGATTTGAGCTAGGGGTCGCACGAAACGGATTTATGACCTACTCGACGAGACGCGTCGACTGCCAAAAGGGCGACCGGATTTGAAGACATGAAAAAACGTGACATGAAATTTTTTTTTTTGACATGTCACGTTTTTTCATGTCTTCAAATCCGGTCGCCCTTTTGGCAGTCGACGCGTCTCGTCGAGTAGGTCATAAATCCGTTTCGCGCGGCCCCCTAGCCCCCCGCGTTACGGAGATATTCGCGGTTAAAGTCTTCCAAAATTGACTTTTTTTTAAAACTTTAACCGTGAATATCTCGGGAACGATTTGAGCTAGGGGGTCGCGCGAAACGGATTTATGACCTACTCGACGAGACGCGTCGACTGCCAAAAGGGCGACCGGATTTGAAGACATGAAAAAACGTGACATGAAATTTTTTTTTTTGACATGTCACGTTTTTTCATGTCTTCAAATCCGGTCGCCCTTTTGGCAGTCGACGCGTCTCATCGAGTAGATCATAAATCCGTTTCGCGCGGCCCCTTAGCCCCGCGCGTTACGGAGATATTCAGGTTAAGTTTTCCAAAATTGACTTTTTTTTTAAACTTTAACCGTGAATATCTCGGGAACGATTTGAGCTAGGGGGTCGCGCGAAACGGATTTATGACCTACTCGACGAGACGCATCGACTGCCAAAAGGGCGACCGGATTTGAAGACATGAAAAAACGTGACATGTCAAAAAAAAAAATTTCATGTCACGTTTTTTCATGTCTTCAAATCCGGTCGCCCTTTTGGCAGTCGATGCGTCTCGTCGAGTAGGTCATAAATCCGTTTCGCGCGACCCCCTAGCTCAAACCGTTACGGAGATATTCACGGTTAAAGTCTTCCAAAATTGATTTTTTTTTTAAACTTTAACCGTGAATATCTCCGTAACGGATAGGGCTAGAGGGCCGCGCGAAGCGGAATTTTGACCCCCTCGACGAGACGCATCGACCTGAGAATCGGCGTCGCGATTGTAGCATATGAAAATGTGGAGACAATGTCTCCATAGATTTTGTCAAAAAAAAAGTCCAGGGTCGTCATCACCTTTATTCACATTGTCCGATCGCGACGCCGATTGGCAGGTCGATGCGTCTCGTCGAGGGGGTCAAAATTCCGTTTCGCGCGGCTCCCTAGCCCAATCCGTTACGGAGATATTCATGGTTAAAGTTTAAAAAAAAATCAATTTTGGAAGACTTTAACCGTGAATATCACTGGAACGAATGAGGTTAGGGGGCCGCGCGAAACTGAATTTCGATCCTCTCGAGTAGGCGCGTCGAACTGTGCTATGGTCGTCGCGATCGGACGATGTGAAACTAGTGATGACGTCACTAGACTTTTTTTTTGACAAAATCTATGGAGACATTGTCTCCACATTTTCATATGCTCCAATCGCGACGCCGATTGGCAGGTCGATGCGTCTCGTCGAGGGGGTCAAAATTCCGTTTCGCGCGGCCCTCTAGCCCTATCCGTTACGGAGATATTCACGGTTAAAGTTTAAAAAAAAATCAATTTTGGAAGACTTTAACCGTGAATATCTCCGTAACGGTTGGGGCTAGGGGGCCGAGCGAAAGGGAATTTTGACCCTCTCGACTAGGCGCGTCGAACTGTTGTTCCCATTGGTAAAATTTTTTGCCTTGACCAGACGAATCGAATGAGATTAACCGCAACTCTCTACGATGAAGTAAAAGAAATGATGAAGTAAAAGAAATGATGACGTCACCACATTTTTTTTCTCATATCCGTTGGTCCTCGACGTCGTGAACTTAACTTCTTTTTATAATTTTAATCAAGTGACTTGTGAGGTAAAGGTTAAAATAAATACACTGCATATCGTTTGAAGTATTTTATTTGAAATATATATTTTATTAATACAATTACAATTACAATTACAATTACAACTTTTTACAATAGCATTTTTTGCTTGTGAAAGTCGAACGATTTCGGATTATTTTCGACTTGAACAAAAAATGTATCTCCCAGCTCGGAAACTACTCGGATCGAAAAATGGACTTCATATTCGTAATCTACATCTTCGAAAACCCCTTATCCACACAAAAAATCGACACCTTAATTTTGACCAAAATCGAGAAAAATGAAAAGACTATATAGTCTTTGTACTTTTTCCATTTTTGACCAAAAAATCGACTTCTACGAAATCAGGGTTTAAAGGTGGTTCTGGGGGTTTTCGACGCTTCTGAATCCTCTGGTGAAGTCAGTTTTTCGATCCGACCACGTCTGGAGCGGGTATTCCGGAAAAACTGGAGCCAGTTTCGATTTTTTTGAACAAAAAATGCATCTCCCGGCTCGGAAATTGCTCGGATCGAAAAATGGGCTTCACCCAGATGGACCTTTTTAGCCCGTAGATATCTAAACATAACTAAAAAATTAGCGAAGTAATCGATATCTAGCAAATGGTTAATAGATGGCTAATAAACAGATAAATTACTTTTTTATTTCGTAGATATCTAAACATGGCTAAAAAGTTAGCGAAGTAATAGATATCTAGCACATGGTTAATAGATGGCTAATAAACCGACCAATTAACTAGACTATAGACATCTAATAGTTAAATAATTTAATTTTTTTAAAGTTCATATAATTTAAAAAAGTGAGGCAGATATTTTATGTTTGACTATCCTTGAATTCATTTTACGTTTACATCCTACTGTCGGCACTTGTTCAGTTTATGTTGACATGTTACTACGAAACCTATTTTACTTTGAGTCAAAATATTTACGTTAAAATGCCTTGAAAATATAAGATGTAAAACTTTATGCTTAAAAGAAGATATGCCTTTATGCATAAAAAATAACTTATTAACAATTACATTTTTAAAGTAAGTTTTAGATCGGAATATTAGCGATATACTAAAGTTCATAAGGAATTTTTTAAAAATAAAAGAAATGTACATGATATATTATCAGTATCAGGAAATTTTTGCCTAATTTTTTCTGACCATTTCAGCCACTTTTTGTTTGCTTTAACCATACTACATAAAACCCGAACCGACGGGCTAAAGCCGGTTTTAGTAGCCCACTACAAAATGGCTAATTTGAAATCTAAAAGATAGATTTTAGATATCCATGAATTAAACGTATTGTAGTTGGCTAATAGCGCGGACATTTTCCCGATTATCTGTCTTTTAGATTTCTTCTAGTCATCTAAGAGCAACTCGCAGAAGTCTATTAGATATCTAGTGTTAAAATTAGATATCATATAGACGTCTCTTAGATGGGAAAGGTCCATCTGGGCATATTCGTAATCTACACCCTCGGAAACCCCTTATCCACACAAAAAATCGACACCTTAAATTTTGACCAAAATCGAGAAAAATGAAAAGACTATATATAGCCTTTCCTTTTTTTTCGACGAAAAAAAAAATTTGGACTTTTCCAGGGTTTCTCAGTGGTTCCGGGGGTTTTCGACTCTCCTGAATCCAATGGTGAAGTCAGTTTTTCGATCGGGTGAGTTGCGGAACGGGAAATCGAGAAAAACCGTTTTTGGGAAGATCAGAAAATGGCTCCCACGCCTCAGAAAATGCTAGGATCGAAAAACGGACTTCATATTCGGTTTACACACCAAAATACAAACCATATCATTTCATTAGTCAACAAATTTTTTAAATTTTGACGGAAAATATTCCCCAGTCTAAAAGTTTCATAATTTAAATATAGCAATTTATGTTTCATTACCAGTGACATCTTGACTACGTCCATAAATGGTTTTAACAAAAAGCTTTTAAAAAATGTAAAGACATTTAAATCAAGAAAAAAGAATTTCAGTAAGCTGGACTTTTCTGGTATCTTAAACGAAACGGGAGCATTTCCGTTTCGGAATTGAATATTTATTTACATAAGTTAAAAATAAGAGACAAGAGTCGACTTCGAATTGGACGTATACGGCCGTTTAGTTTAGGACGGTAGTTTTTGAATTCAAACACTAAAATGATATATTTAAAAATAAAAAATCAGTAAATCACAATTCACAAGGCCTCTAATTGCTTATTGCCCGAACTAAAAATTGATTCGTTTTTTTCACAATTTTCTACAAGGTATAAATTTTATAATGTGAGTATAAAAGGGACCGTAGTATGTTCTATCATTTTTTCTTAAAATGAAATCTATTTTAATATCACCGTTTATAAGAATGTTAAAAGCATCGCATTTGCATTTCATTTGCGACTTAAATTCTTCAATATATTTATTTATTTCGTTCCCTCTTCCTCCTTTAAATTTAATAGCAATGGGAACACAATTCCTTCGAAGCTGAACTAATTGCAAAGCTTTGTTTAAAATTTCTACAACATCCTCCAAACTTCCAACTGAAGGTTCTATTAATTCTAAATCTGGAAGGGACTCAATCATCCTGAGTAGACTCAATTTTGTAACATCATAAGAATACATATAACTGATTTGTTTAAATTTAAAATTATTTGACATCCAATACTCTATCACTTCGTCAGTTAAGGAGGTTTGAGTCATGTCCAAAAACTCCAAATGCGGAAGGGGTGACAATAATTTAAAATAATTTCCTCTATCCTCATCCTCATCCACATCTTCAATACCCTCAAAACCCTGCAAACTTAATTTTTTAAGTTTGGGGATTTCACTTAAGAAATAAAAAAAATCATCGTCCTTTAAATTGGTCCCTTGGCCAAAATGCAATTCTTCCACTTGCGGCAAAGACAGATTTCTATAGTCATGGTCAAATTCAATAAGATCCGTACTTGAGATATTGATCACTTTAAGCTGGCGACATACATTCACCAAAGGCACTGATGTAATCTTTGTAAACGAAACGTTTAGCTCCCGTAAATTTGGAAGACCTTCCAAACAAGATTTCAGTAAATGCATATCGTTCATTAACGTGCAGGAGACATCCAAACTTTTAATAGTTTTACTTAAACATCGTAAACCATAATCATCAAGGAAGGCAGTATATAATCCATTCATCTCGAAAGTGTCCAGTTTGACAGCTTTTTTAAAAACGAAGCCACCGATTTCGGTTTGTCTATAGAACATTCCCGGCAACTAACTTGTTTTAAATTTTTCGCTACATTCGAAGACAATAAATTTAAGTCAATGTTTTTATACTCCAATTCATCAAAACAAAGATTTTCCAAATTTTTACAGTACTGGTTAATTAATGCAAACAATTGTTTCGGTGTTAAGTTAGGTCTTGAAAAATATAAATCAGTTAAATTTTCTCCGCATCTCCACAAAATTTCTTTCACATTTTCCACTGTAAGATTAACGGTTTTAAACTCCGAGTCAAGATCCAGATATTTTAATTGTCTCGCAGATTTTAACGCAGTTGCCTTCCATCGTTTATTTACTCTTTCAACCTTAATTTTTTCTCTTAATGGCAATTGATCGATGATCAGCCTTAACGTGAAGTCATCCAGTGCATCCATGCAAGAGTTGTTCAACAAATCCATTTCGATTCCTTGAAGATTAATTAGCCGCTTCAGGCCAGAATTTTCATGTGAATGGCCAAAAAGAAGAGAGGTCCGATTTATTATCAATTCTATCCTCCACTAAGGATAATTCAACGTATGAGAGGTCCGTCACTTTTAATTTTTAAATGTCGACGTCCTAGAAACAAAACAAAAATTAATACATCATCATCTTCAGTACCATTAAAGCAGTATAAATCAAACCTAACCTAACCTAACCTAACCTAACCTAACTTAACCTAACCTAACTTAACCTAACCTAACCTAACTTAACCTAACTTAACCTAACCTAACCTAACTACACCAGGGTCCTCCAGGCAAATATCATGTCCAAAAATTGATTTTCAATTTTTACAATATTTCCTTGGACAGTAACTTAAAATCATTGTCCTTTCAAGTCCAATAGTCAATGTCAAGAACCACTAAATTTTTACAATATTTAGTAATTACTGGAAATATTTTCCCTGGCTTTATATTTTTTGGAAGGTACACGCAGCATAAACTTTCCCCACTTTGCATAAAATTTTCACAATATTATCTATGTTAAACTCCACATATTTGAAATCATCGTGAAAATTCACAGTATTTACTTGTCTGGCAGATTTTAAAGCAAGTTCTCTCCAACGTTTATTAACTCTCTATACTTTAATTTTTTCACGTAATGGTAAACAATCAATGATTAGCCTTTAAAGTAAAGTCCTCTAATGAATTCGTGAAAGAATAATTTGTATCAATAACTGACAAATTTAAATTGTCTGGTTAAATCTTTTTACTTACGACAATTTAACTGCAACTTCATGACTTTACCAATCTGAACGTATTTATTAGAGATCCAACAAACAGGTTTCATAAATGATCCTTGTGGTTATATTTTAAGATGCTTTCTTAAGATATATCTGTACACACCTTTCCACATTTTTTTTTTAAAGTTCTGGAAGGAAAAAAAAAATTTTGAAATACTATAAAAAAATCTGTATGGAGGGCCAACTTAGTCTACAACATACAATGACTTAATATGTTCATAATTTAGAATTACTAAAACAATTTAAATGGATATATCAACCGTAATATAAGCCTAGCTATAGGTATTCATTATTGAGGCTGGCTGATTTCATGAACCAAAAAATTCAACCTTAATTCTGGGGCCATTTTTACTCAACACAAACATGGTATGATATGAACTATGAAACAACATTACTTACGTCTGTTTTGTTCCATCCAAGCATTATATCTTGTATCGTATCTTGACTCTGTCAAAAGCTATTGTCATCCAAATCTTTACATAGGCATTAATCAGTCATTTTATTTCAAATTTATTAACCTTTTAAAAAAGGAAAGCAAATCGCAAACAATGATCACTTCAGAACACCAACAGAAGTCAGACAGCGAGAGCCAAAATGAATTAAATATGGCGGAGTTCTAGAACCACGACTGACGCCATATTAGGTCGTCAGAATACCGGCAAGTTTAAATATATTATGCCCTTAATCTTTTTTTTAAATTATAATGCTAGACACCAGGAAAATTTAAGTCCACATACCTTTTACCTAAGGAAAATGAAAATTTGTTCAATTTTTCGCTGGAGGTCATGCTTTTCAATACTTCCGCATAAATTACATAAAAATGTAATATTGATACTCTTCAAAGTAACTCATCTAGGTAACAGTATATATTGGTCAAATTGGTTTTTTTTTTTCCTAGTAAAATACAGAAAAAAGATGTATATTTTATAGTCAATTTTTACAGGACTTCTAGAGACTTGAAGGCCCCTTTTCAAATATCAATCATTTTTTGAAATTTTAATATGGGGGACACTACCCTGGTCTCTAACAAACAGTTCTGTCTAAAAAAGCTATTTTAGCCTTTAGAACTATAAATAAAAAAGGTATGAGTATGTACATTTTAAGTGTTGGGAAATTTCCGAGAATGCTCTTTCTAAATTTGAAGTTTTTTTCAAAAATTTAACACAGCTGATTAAATTGATCTTTTTATGCTTTTAGAACCCCAGAAAATAGGAGGCATATATTCAGTGACATTATTGCATTTCGTCAGTTTAACATAAAAGGGATTCCTTTCAGGATGTATCATACAATTTGTCTGAGTAAAAAAGCGAAAGCATGTTGTTTAGGGAAAAAGACTTATTTTAAGTCTAAACTGAAAAAAAAAATCTTCATGGATTAAATTAATTGTCATTTATCAATTATATAATTATTTTAAATGTAAGCAAAAATTATCATAAAAAGTATAAAAAGTTGATCGCTTAAGAAATAAAATTTTTTGCCCAATAATGGGCCTTATTGAGACAGTAAATCACACAGACTATTAGGGCTGAAAAAGTGGATTATGAGGCAAAGAAATTCTTCAACAATTTTAAAGCCGGAAAATCCATATCAATCACTTTTAAAGAGTTTTAGAAGTCTCACTTTTTTCTTTTTCTTCTTTTCATTTTTTTATATATTTCATTATTATCAGTTTTTTTCCATGAATAATAAAACTGAATTATGGAAGCCATACTTTTATTATTCAAAACGTCATGTATTATGTTGAATTTTTTCCCATAAAAAGAAAAAACTGTTTCAAAAATCCTAATTTCCTTAGGAGTCCAAAAATTGGGCTCAGGAGTAAAATTAATCAAATCTGACCGAGCTTTTTCTAAGTCATGATTATGCCATGATAACATTCCTAAAGCTTGCTCTTCGTTGTAGTTCCAATTTTTCTCTGCAAAGAGAATGAAGTCATCCAGATCGCCGTCGCTAATCTTATCAGAATATTTCCACAAAGCTTTATTTATTGGTTTTTCCAAAGGGCTTCTTTTATCTTCTGGAACATAATCCGGGCATGTTGCTTGATAATTTTTCCCAATTCTCACTGCGGACTTGTACAGTTCCTCATTGCCCTGAATTATAAAACTAGGGCCTGGATTTGCTTCTGTGTTCTCCAATGTATTTTGCTCCCCCATCTGGTTTAACTTTATTTGGAGATTTTTTTAAAATAATTTTGGTTTTGTGAGAGGCAAACTGTCAATGTGTTCCTTCCATTTTTATATCTGAAATAATAAATTAAAATCAGGGCTGGAAAAGAGCCTTCAGGCAACTCTCCCCTCTGAATGAAGAAGAGGAAGGGCATGAAACAATGGCCTTGCTAATAATACTTTAATCGTAGAAAGAGTAGAAAGCTGGTATCTATTTCTCAAGTTGATATAGCCTAAACTTTGCAGTCTAGATTAAAAGAATGAAAAACATACCAAGTTAGCCTCCATAACTTCTATTTCAGGTTCTTTTGGTGCTTCATCATCAATCTAAAAAAATTAGGATAAATGATTGACCTTATTTGATTCACATCCTAATTTTCCAAAAAATGCAATGCATAATTTTCTCATCAACAAAAAATAAGGCAAATTGAATCCCTAATCATCACATCATCACTATAACACAAATCTTCTTTTCTATAAAAAATTGCAATATAACATCACATTGAACAGAAAAATTATATGAATCACATTCAACAGGAAAATTATGTGCATCACATTTAGACGTTCTTTGAAATTTCAATCCTTCAGAATAACTATTTATTTCCCGCTGTGAACTTCAGAATAAAGGAGCAAAATGTCTACAAAAAAATCCATGTGAGGACGTGAAGACGAAATGGTCTCGGTGTTTATGGTGTGCGCGTTCTTGCCACTAGAGGGGGGATCGATCGTTGCTTCAGTTAAAGTCTCGGGTATAAGAGAGTGAATTATTCTTTCTGCCTTTGACCAGGAGCTGCAGCTAAAAGGGTAGAGCTTCCGTCCGGCAAACGGAGAGATCGGGTTCGATTCCTCGCGGCTAACCATAGTGAAACCCTAGTGTGCTCACTTTCGTCTCTTACTCCGCACCCCCCCGTTCCCCTAAAATGGCGCTGCCAATCAGTTTTCGTTAACCGTTTCACAAGTGTACGTAATATCGCTCTTAGCCAATCCTGGTTAACTTCACAAGTATATGTCATGTTACGTCATAGGCCAATTGAGCACACTAGGGTTTCACTATGCGGCTAACGGGCTCAGACTGGGAATTTTTTTCTCTCTTATATCCGAATGCATTTTATCCATCTGAGGGTTTTTCAAAATACACCGTGATTTAGGATTCTTGTATTACGAGAGGCGAATGGTCAATTTATCAAGTAATTCACCGAGTAAAAAGTCTCTCGGGCTATTGCTCGACAGTGCTGCCAACACACAAAAAAAAATTGTGTTATTAAAAAACAGAGTCAGTTTCATAAGCTTAACATTGGTGACAGAGTCAAATTAGTGTCTTTTTCTTCACCAAAATACAGCAATTCAAAGACAACAGGGGCAGCAGGGCTGAAAATATTATGGCCGCAGTATTTGGTCATCAGAATCGCGGCAAATTTAAATTGCATTGCCTAATTTTTCTTTAAAGTTTAATGTTCATTAATTATCCCTTATTTTCGACCAAAATTATTACCATATAAATTCATACAATTAATTTTTTGTTTTTTCTGCTTAAATAGAAATTTGAAATGCTCTTCAAACTTCTAGTGTTTTGTTATTTCAAAATCAATTACATTATGGCACAAAAATCTTTTTTTAGCGTTTGTTCAATACTGCATAAAGGAAATTAAGCTTATTCTTGTAAATTTTGTCGAGACTAGCAGACATTTTTCAAATTTTAATCATTTTTTGAAATTTAAATCAGAAACAATTATCCAAAGATGTATTTTAGCCTTTAGAACTCAAAAGAGAGAATACTATGTTTGCATTTGGTATTAGTGAGGCTGCACTTTTCTAAGTTTGAAATTTTTTGGAAACTTCAAGGCTAATAAATAAAATTCATCTAAACAAATGTATAATTCGTACGTATATTTTCCTTAGGTTTCTATAAAAAATATAAATTTTACAATTTTTTTATACATTCAACGTCTCTTGGACCATAAAAGTCGATTGTTTTTACTTTTTTCTTAAAAATAAGACTAAGAAACAATGAAAAACTAAATTACGACTATAAGGACAAAATTTCGTTGTCATAGTCAGCCCGAAAAACTATCCTTAATTAGGCACTCAGTAAAAAAGGTGGCGACACGTCACGTTCCTGTCATGAGTCATTTTCTGGGACTTTTTGCGAGATTTTCGACGTCAAAATGACTTCGAAAATTGTCGTCACCTTGATTTCGAAACGGCAATGTCATCTCCTTCAGACGTCAATAAGGCGTCTTCTTGATGTTATTTACTGACAAATTTTATTGTCTCGGAATGTGACCGTGCCTGATGACGTCTTAATGATGTTTAAAGTACATCATGTTTTTCGCTCGGCAGGCATATGCTAGAGTTTTTACAACGATTTTAAAATTAAATCAAAATGAACACTTCCCCACCTAGCCAAAAGCATGGACCTTGAAAGCAGGAGACCAACCTTTCGCTATAGATCCATATACGGTACTACAGATACAAACTAGACCTTATACTTTGTTTTTCGAAAAACAAAGTATAAGACTGACATTGCTTTTTAAGAGTAGGCAGTACCAGTGGCAGCAGATAAATCGTATTTTTTTCATTTTACAGAAAAACGAAAAACAAAAACTAAGAAATCTTCAGAAAAAAATTTCAAATATTTCTTAGTTTTTGTTAACGTAGGACTACGTTATTGGGCTCGGTCCTGGGGAAATCCGTCTGCCGAGGATCTGTGACCGCGATGTTCGCACCAAATTAATAAAATTAACAAGAATTATTAATTTTTGCGTGTTTTTGATCAAAAAAATCGAATTTTTTGACACAAAAAACTTAAAATTTCTGGTAAAAATGTCATGTTTAATAATTTACGAGTAAATAACGAAAAAAACTTTAAATTTTTGATAAAAAAGATCAAAAGTTGAAAAAAACTTCATTTAAAAAATTAATATTGCTTGTAAATTTTATTACTTAGAAGGTAGAAAATTTCAAAAACGTTAAAATTGTAATATTAAATTAATTTATTAAAAAATATTAATTATCGGTGCGAAAAGTGCGGTAATTTGATTAAAATTTTAATATTAAAATAATAATTTACGAGTAGGCTAATAACGAATATTAACTAAAATTTAGCGAAAATTATCAAGAATTAAACGAAATTAACGAAAAATTAACAAAAATTAACGGAAATGATCGAGAATTAATGAAAATTAACCAAAAATTAAAGAATATGAACGGGAAATTAACAAAAATTTCTTTTTAGCCGGAAACATAACATGAGCTAAATTTAACTTAACTAAATTTAACTTTGAAGACTTTAGTTAAAATTTTGACAAATTTTTTTTGAACTTTTGACCGTTTTTATCAAAAATTTTAAGTTTTTTTCGCGCCAGGAAAAAAAATATTTTTATCAAAAAAAATTCAAATTTTTGACAAAAAAAAAGCCTTAAAATTTTTAAATCATTTCATTGTTTAAATTTAGCAATGTTAGGACACTACCCCAATACAAGGACGTAGTCCTACGTAGGGATATGCCTGGTTATAGATCTAAATGCAACTCTCGTGACTAATCCCGTGATAATTTTTTTTAAGATTTTACTTCGTCTTTCCGTAAAATGAAAAATACGATTTATCTGCTGCCACTGGTACTGCGTACTCTTTATATAGACTGTATGCACGGTCGTATAGACAGGTCCGGAAACTTACTATGCCGTTCATGTCCCGCTTAACTACGCATATTTTAGTTCTAAAATGGCCACTGGCGGCGCTGCGATCTTGAGAGCCGCAACATGTCTAATCGTATAAGTTGCGACCATGGCCATATAAACGTCTATACGGCTGTGTGCCGCCATTGTCGGCATAGAATCTCAACGACCAATCAAAAAGCGTCTCTCTAACAAGTAGCGCTTACGGTGGTAGAAAGCAAGAACTAATTTTGGCGTAGTTAAGTGGGACATGATCTCCCATGTATAAGGGATAGGAGTTTCCGGACCTGTCTATACGACCGTGACTGTATGCATGTGACATCATTTTAACGGGAAGTGGTTGGTTCAATTCCATAACGAGCGTGCCGTCACTGGAGGACAAACAATCTCACTGGAGGACCAACTTACATTGAGTCTTATGGGCAAAAACTTACAGCCTGAGTTTAAAGTAGTTTACGAGTCCCCGTGCGTGGTAATTTAAATACTTTTTTTATCAAAAAATTGAGCCAAATTGTTCGGACGAATAAATAGATTCTTATTTATCATGTCCAGAACAGTTCTCATAGATGATTTAGGGAATTAATTAAAAATTCTGAAAATAAAATTTTTAATAATAAAGACACTCAAATGACTTCGATTTCGCTTTACAAGGCGGTGAAAAGTCGAAATTTGAGTAAATGTTTACAAACATGGCTCCATCTTTGGCAAAAAAAAGTTTCAATTTCCAAATATAAATCGAAATATTTAACAATCCTTTAAAGGCGAGGTCGTTTTTTTTAAATAGAATCGTTGTAAGTACGAAGATCAATTCATTTCTAGTTTTTTTCGCAAATCGATCGAGTAGATTTTTTAAAATTTGTGAAAATATCACACTTCCGGTGCCTGATTCCCATAAGAGCAATGCTTTGATCGGACTTTGAGAGGTAACTTTGACATTTAATTACATTAAAACTACATAAGCGAAAAATCTGAAAAAATTCCAGTTGATAGATTATGTCCTGAAGAATCAATAAGCGGAAAATAAAAAAATTCTATCGATATTCGATTGACTCGTAAACTACTTTAAGATCTGTAATACTTCACAAATTGGTGTACCAGGTTAAGATTTGCTGCGCAAAAGTCTGCTGCCCAAAATCGAAATCGATCACATTTTAAAAGAGTTTCGAAATTTCACTTTTTTCTTTTGCTTTTCTTCATTTTTCTTTGATACGTTTTACTGCCACAAGTTTTTTTCCATACATAATAATAGTGAATTATGGAAAGCAATTCTTTATCAAATAATCTCTCTTGGATCAGGTCAAATCTTTTCCCGAAAGATTTGAAAACTTCTTCAAAAATCATAGTATCTTCCGGAGTCCAATAACATCCACGAATACATTCAGGCGTAGGTGTAAATTTACTTAAATCTGACCGAGCTTTTTTTAAGTCATGCTTATGCCAAATTAGCATTCCTAATGATTGCTCTTCGTTGTACTTCCACTTGTCCTTGGCAGACTGAATATAGTCATCCAGGTCGCTGTCGCTAATCTTATCAGTTGGTGCCCAGAGCGTTGTGTCTTCTTCGCTAACATCCTCCATTTTACGAACTTTTTTCTTAACTTTTTTCTTATGCAAGTCTTTCCCATTGCTGATGTCTACATCCTCCAAGGTATATCTTTTATCTTCGGGGATATAATCTGGGCATGTTGCTTGGTATTTCTTGCCAATTTTCACCGAAGACTTGTAAGGTTGGCCATCGTCCTCAAATATAAAACCGGGGTCCGGATTCGAAGATATAAAACTGGGGCCCGGATCCGAAGATATAAAACTGGGGCCCGGATCCGAAGACATAAAACTGGGGCCCGGATTCGAAGACATAAAACTGGGGTCCGGATTCGAACATATAAAACTGGGGCCTGGATTCGAACTTATATAATTGGGGCCCGAACTCGAGCACATAAAACTAGGGCCTGGATTGCCGCCGCCATCCTCCGTGTACATGTCTGCCATCTGGAACAACTTCACACGCCGAGCTTTTTTTTTCTGTCTTTTCGTACTAGCAGCGGTGCATGATCAATGAGCTAAGGCATCCGTTTCTATACCTGAAATAATACATTAACATCAGGGCTGGATCGGGTCACCAAGCAACTTTTTCTCTGGCTATATAGAAGGCGAAGAAAGCAGGAAATGCCAATTGCCGATTGTCAATATCACAACACAGTAGATTTGAGCGTTCATAAATTGTTTCAACTCAACTTCAAAATCTAGATTTAAACAAAGAAAACTTACCGAGTCAGGCTCTGCAATCTCTGTTTCAGATTCTTTCTGTGCTTCATTATCAACCTGAAAAAAATGTTGACAAATATTCAATTTTATTCAATGCTCATCCTAAGTTTTCGAAAAAGGATTTGTATAATTATATCATGTACACAACCAAAAACCCCAATCATTAAAAAATAAAAATTACTTAAAAATAAAATTTTTCTGAGAATTTTTGTGCTTTTATAATGAATTCCATTTGTAATATTCCATTTACCAAGAATATTAAATGCATCACAACCTTCACTTTACCCGTAATTTAAATTCTTCAATACTAGCATTTATTTGCTTCTCATCCGTAAACTTTAGAGACAAAGGAATACTATTGCCACGAAGCTGAAGTAATCTTACAGCTTCTTCAATCAAATAGCTCTAAATCTGGTAAAGACTCAATCATTTAAATTGTTCCGATTGCTCCCATCACGAAATCCACAAATGATTCGCTTAAATTCAAAATTATTTGACATCCAATATTCAATTACGTCATCAGAAAAGGCAGGCCAAATGCTCCAGATAGTCCAGATGATCCAATAATTTTAAATATTCTTCAGGATTGTAATTATCATTATCTTTATCATGGTCAATGCCATTAAAGCCATCCAAATCTTGACTTTTCAATTTCTGGATTTCACTTAAAAAATGTAGAGAATCATCAATATAATAGAAAGGATGTGGGCGTGCATGAGCCATAACTAAAACTATAAATTCACAGCTTTTTCTAAAAATGGAGCTACAAACAACACTATGGTTCTGTAGATGAACTCCATAACAAAAAATTGATTTTAATTTTTCAGTACATCTTTGGACAGTAATTTTTAGTCATTATCCTCCAAGATCAGTCCCTGAAGGTAAAGATTCACTAAATTTTTACAATGCTTGTTAATTAATGGAAATGCTTGTCTTGCTGTTATGCTTTTTGGAAGACATAAATGATTTAAATGCTCTCCACATTTCTCCAAAATTTTCTCGATATCATTCACATCAAGATTTATCCCTTCGAAAAGATATGCCAAAATCAGAACTTTTATTGTCTTACAGATTTTAAAGCAAGTTCTTTTTAACGTTTAACAATCCTCTCCGCTATTATTTTACTTTTTCATGCAATTGTAAGCAATCAATGATGAGCCTTAAGGAAAAATCATGGTATATCCATGTAAGAGTCATTTGTATCAATAACTGGGAAATCCATTTCCCCTAGATCAAATTTCCTTACAAATAATAAGTAACTGCTTTTGTAGCTTTACTGACAGCAATCAATCCATATGTATTTTGTGTGGATTTCAAAATATAACCAACAGGTTTGATGTTCTTGGAATCATTGTCCACTATAATTTCAGAAGTTGTATCTACATGTATATTTTTAATTCTTTCTATGGCCCAGAAGGAAAAAAAAATTGGGCCTACTGAAAAAATTTATGCAACGGGTCAGCCTGAATTCTAAAGCAACTATTCACTGATATGATATTTTTCAAGTTTGGAACTACTTAAGTAATAGAAATGTCAGGCTGCATATTCATTTATGAGTCCAGATGGTTGGATAAAACTTAGAATCAAAGGAAAGAATCTAACAATAACGCTGAGGCCATTTTTTACTTAGCATAAACAAAGCACTATAAACATAGGTTAACTTACTCGTCTCCTCCAAATTTTTCTTTGAACTATCTCTCAACAATAATTTTGTAACATGATGTACTGTTACTGACATTTTACTTGAACAAAACATCAAATATCTATTTTCATTATCCGAAATAATGTAATCGAATCAAATCTGATCTGTTTACATGACCACGCCGGTTTACCACCACATAAAGGGAAGTTCTAAAACCACGACTGCCGCCATATTTGCTTTTTGGAATCGCGGCAAATTTAAATGATTTAAATGTTTGTATTAGCTCTCTTTTCCAACTTGTATAACGTTTCAGCGGAAAAAAAAATTGATCCCGGTGTAATTTTTTCCATTTCTTCCTAATTGGAATGCATTAGAGGTCATTAATTAGCTGGTTTCATGTGACGTCATTTTAACTGATTCCTAATAGGGTAGTTTCACCTTTGAATATTTATGTAGGTTAGGTTAGGTTAGATAAGGTAAATATTTAAACCTTTTAAATAATTATAATGCTGACCGCAGCAGTTGAAGATCAAAAGCAAAATGTCACCATAACTGACGACGGTAAAAGAGCTACTAATTCGAAACTTAAACCTGGTAAAAATCTTAAAAAAGGTCGGAAATCAAAGATATGGTTGAAGGAGGAAGATCTGACAGGTTCAGCTGTCAATAAAATTGAAAATTTCGAAATATTATCTGAAGGTAATAATTTGTTCATAAATGGCAGTTTATTAATCAATGATGGTAAACGTTATGGATTGGTGGGTTTGGAAAGTTGTGGAAAAACTACTTTACTTAAGCATGTAGCCAACAATCGTTGTGGTGTCGATGTTTTGTATTGGGATGAAGGTATTGTAGATCATACACTGCCAGCAATGAAAGCTGTTTTAAAACCTTCAACCAGGTGTAAGAAGCTCTTAGCTGAACGTAAAGATTTAATAGCTGAACAAAAGAATGGAAATGATACTGAAAGCGTAAGAAATAGATTACGAGAACTTTTAAAGAACTGCTCATGATTGAGCAACGAATTTAAATGTGTGCATTAGCTCTTTTTCCCAACTTGCAACGTTTTAGCGGGAAAAAAAATTGATCCCGATGTAACTTTTTTCCATTTCTTCCTAAATGGAATGCATTAGAGATTCTTAATTAGCACAACTAATCTACACGTTTTGCGGATAATTTTAGAAAGAAGGAATCAAAATAACGTCAACAAATCAAAAAAAAATTAAGAGATTTTATCCTTTTAAAATATATTCACATATTATAGCACATGAGAAAATAAGTAATAAAACAAAAAAAAAAAAAGAATGTTTTCACTGTATACAAAGCTAAAGAACATAAAACAATAATTAAGAAGTGAAACGTACAAAAAAGAAAGAATATACAATATATTTAAAAAAGATAAGTGCCATTTGGTGTTTTTTTTCTCCAGACACATTTTTTATAAAAAATAATGCCCCCATTTCAAAAATATTCAGGAAAGCAAGGTCTTTTTTTTTTTTTTTTTTTTTTTTAATATTTTGGCACTTTTATGCTTTCCTTCAGAATAAAATCTAAAGCTCCAAGCTGTGCGAACAGGTACATTTTTTTATATCTCACCAAAAAAACATATACATGTATAAATATTATTCATAAATTTCTTTTATCAAAAAAAAAAGTGATTCTAATTAGGCACAATTAATCTAAATACTTTATGCTGATGATTATGACACTTTCAAAAACAATTATTTAAAATCGAAAAATGTTTTTAAAAAGTGTCATCTTCATCGTCGTCAATGCACATCACTCATTGCAGAAAAAAAAAATTGTTTAAAGCATTTTTACCAAAATACAATTTCTTTTCTTTATCAAAATTAGCACCGATTTTTTATTAAAAAAAAAAAAAAATTAAAAATCGGTTTACAAAAAAAACTTAAAAAAAACGATAATCGATAAGAATACGAATAAAATAAAAATTATAATAAATGACAAAAGTACAAAAAAACACAGAATAGATAAATCGAAGAGCTGAATCGAAAACCGGGATTTTTTTTTTTCTCCAATTTTTCCTTTTCAATTGTCTTTTTTATGAGGGAGAACATTAATTAAAAAAACAAAGGATTAGAAAAAATTATTAAAAAAAAAAAAAAAAAAAAAATCAGTCCTTTCGCAGCAAAAATTGTTCAACGAGTAATTAAAAAAAAAAAAAATCTGACTAGTAGGCTGATATGAAGTTTACAAAAAAATAGATTACATAGTCAAATTTTACTCGTTGGATAATTTGGCGAAAAAAAAAATTGGCACGATTTCAAAAATAAAATAAGCGAATTAAATTTTATATGTACAGAAAAAAAAAACAATTAATCGATTACTACCGATTTTTAATCTGATTTCGATTCATTTTGCGGAATTCAAATTTTCAGGGAAAAAGGAAGACGAAAAGGCAGTCAAACGTCGGATCCGGGGCGAATTCAGAATAAAAATCAATAAATTAAAAAAAAAAGAAGTTAGCGAACTAATTATTCGAATGATTACTTTTTTTTACAAATCTTGGATTTAATTTATTTTTAATTTAATTTTTTTTTAGTCATTTTTGCATATTTTTTTATTTATATTTACAGTAAAAAATTGTCGTATAAAAAAATCAACGTAAATTTACGTTTTCGAATCCGATTAAGCTTACACGAGAAAAAAAAAATTAATATTAAAATCCTAAAAAAAAAAATCGTTGCACACATCGGATATAATCTTTTAAATAAGTTATACTATTCATTGCGACAAAGAAACCTTAACCTTAAGCCTAACTTAAAACGAAAATAAAAAAAGCGAAACAAATTTTTCAATTAAAAAAAAAATTAAAGAGATTCTTGGAACGGGTGAGGCAACTTCAAAACGCATCCGCTAGGATCGCTAGTGAATACAAAGACGATTAGAATTGGAAACCGGGAATATTTTAGAAATTTTTGAGAATACAGAGAAATAAAAAGCAAAGCTTCTGGAATTTCAGGAAACTTTTCCCAAAAAAATAAATTCCCGGAAATAAAAATAAATTTCCGAGAATATAAATTAATTCCCGGGAATTTACGGGGATATTATTAAAAAATAATGCAGGCTTGTTTTCTCGCTTATTGTCACTTTTTCAATAGTATTTAAAAATTGCCTGGAGCTAATTCCCCGAAAATATCCCGTAGAGTAGAGCTTTGCTCATTTTTTAAAAAAATTTGATTGGATAACTGAATGACAACGTTACACCAGACGATATTCGCTAGCGACCCTGGCGGACAACTTTTGCAGTTTGACTCCTAAATTGCTCGAAAATATATTTTTTTTTATTCTGTTCTAAGGGCAAGTACTATATTATATATCACAGTTTATACATTCTTTTTAAATTGAATACTGAGTAATAAAAAAAAATGTGGGCAGTTTTTTAAATAAATCGTAGAACGTAGAAGAAAATACTGATTTTCAACCAAAAATGCATTTAAATAAACTAGACTAACAAGAGATTTTGCGTTGTTCTTACTCTTTATTCGGTGAAAGCATGAATTGCTATTAAAAAACATTTGAAGGTTTTAAAAGAAACCCGACTGAAAATATAAAAATTAAAAATTTTGAGATTTTATCAAAAATTCTGAATTTTCGACGTTTTGAAAAAAATCTCGAAATTTCCGATTTTTAAAACGAACAGAAATGAGGAATTCATGCTTTCGAAAAATTATTTCAAGGTTGAACGTATGGCTGTCGGATAAAGGCATTGCTCGACCCTCGAAAAAAAAAAAAAAAAAAAAAGAAAAGTCGGCCGGTTCAAATTTTTGAAAAAAACGTAAGGTAAAAGCACCAATTATTGACCAGGCACCAATTACTGACCAGTCCATAAGCTAAACACGTATACCATAAAAGGAAATCGTGCTTAGCTTATGGACTGGTCAGTAATTGGTACCTGGTCAATAATTGGTGCTTTTACCTTACGTAGAGCTCTTCCCCACATAGTGAGTTTTAAAAAATCTGTACGTCAGAGCCAAAAAGTTCAATATGCAAATTCAACATGGCCGTTTGTTATGGGTAAACAACGTTTAGCGGACATCTTTAATTTGCATATTGAACCTTTTGGCTCTGACGTACAGAAATGGGGAACTGAAAACTGCGGCCAGCTTCAGATTCGTTGTTAAATATTCCCATCTCATTTTAAGTCACTTATCAACCAATCCGAAGCCGGCCGCTTTTTTACAAGAATAACCTAGCGGATTTATTTTTCAATATAAATCCTAATTTTACCGGAACTTGATAAACTCTCTTTAAAAAATCCTTTCTTTTTTTTCGAATTTTCCGAAGTCCGAGCAAACCTTATCCGAATTCAGCAATAAACTTAAAAAAAAAAAATAGTACAGAAAGCTTCAAGAATCCAAGAAAAAAAATTTACAAAAGTATACAATCATCGAAGCAAAAAAAAAAAATGAACGCCCGGTGCGCTTAAAATAAAAATAAATAATTCTAAAAAAAAAAAAAAATTATCCTAAATTGATCCCGTTTTTTTTCATTTTTAATTAAATCGCGTTTTCTAATTTTTCTTTTTCCTTTTCGACCAAGAATCAGGATAATGTCCCCCTATTCCCTGAGAGTGTTGCCCTATGTAATTCCCTTCCGGGGAAGGTTCGGGAGAAGGTAAAAAATTGTTATACTTTCGTTTTTGGCCGACGGGGGTCGCCATCGAATTCGGCGGAGGGGACGAAAACGGGGAGGAATTCCACGAGTGAGGGGAATAAGGAATGTTCGGGGGCGGAGTGGAACGAACGTTCCCGTTTGCCTTGTTCCATTTCGCTTCGTATCCGATGGGTTTCGGAGGCGGCTTGTTGTTGTTCGTCGTCGGAGCGGACCAAATCGGCATCGGAAGAGCTGACGGATGAGGTTGAAGCATCGGAGTTTTATCGGAATTATCGGAGTCGACGCTGTCGGAAAGTTTGCTGGAGCTGCTTCCGTTGCTGTTGGTCCTGTATAAATTGTTGTTTAAATTCGAAACGGACATTTTCTTCGGTAGCGGACCGTCATCGTGTCCGTTTTTCTCCGGGGAAGTCTTATACGCGTTTTGCTGCTGCTGTTGTTGTTGCTGCTGCTGTTGCTTGGCGAGGGATAAATACTGATTTAAAGATTCGTTGACCAACCCTTGCAACTGAGGATTTTCCCCGAGGTATTGCAAAAGGGGGTTTTGGTTAAGTAGCCCGATATTCGACTCGGGGGTAGGGATCAGAGAGAACTGAGGGGATTCTAAAACAGTCGGCTGAGTGAACCAACCGGCGTGGAAACCGCCGGGCGGGGTTTGAGGCACGGTCCTCTGCGGAGGTTCAGCTGCTATTAACGGATTCATCACAGACTGCAGTCCGGGTATCGGAGGAATGCTCCTAGTCAATGGGTAGACTCCAGGCATTAGCGCGGTTAATCCGAGACCGGCTCGTTGGGCGAACGGGTTTATTTGCGGACCTGCAAAAGGCAGGTGTGGTCCCTAAAGGAAAAACAAAATAAATTTAAAAACAGAAAAAAGTACAGCGGGTTCTTTTGACGAGAAACTAAAATTCGGTCATGGTTGGAGGACTTTTTTTTTGCTTACCAATAAATTTTCTTCTGGGGGCAATGGAGTTTTATCCGCGACTTCGGAAATCGAAGCCGTTGAATTCCAAAGGGTAGCCGGTCCAGCAGCGGGTCTTGTTGCTCCCGGGGTTGTTTCACCCCCGGGGCTCGGAAATGAAGGAGAAGTCACGTTAGCAGTTTGATCTACACCGGGGCTAACGCCGATCAGCTGAAAAAATTAAAATTCCCAACTAAAATTATTTTAAAAAAAAAAAATGAATTTTTATGTTATTTATTTGAAAGCCATTAAATAAATGGCTTGGATTCCTAACGCAGTAACATTCCAAGCGAATAAAGGAACTATTTTCCAAGTTATTAAAATTTCACCGAACTTTGCTTTTGAAAAATTTTTGAAGATTCTAAAAATCTAAAAACGTAAAAAAAAAACTCAAGGAAAATTAACTTGCCTTCCTACGTTAAACAAGATAGTTTTCATTACGAATCTATGCTTAATTGCATAATTATTCAGAAAAATTGGAGAAAATGATTTGATAATTTGTAAACAAAGTCTTCTGTAAACAGGTTAAACATTGTTTTGCCCTATGCGGGAAAAGTAATTTTCTGCTCTGACAGCATGCGCGGAAAGTGGCTCCTTCTATTTATGAGTAATGAAATTTTTTTATGAAATTTCTTGAAAATGTTTTAGAAATTCTTTAGAAAATTTCTCGTAACTTTTTTAGAAAATTTCTCGAAAATTTTTTTTTAGAATTTCTTGTATAAATTTTTTAGAAATTTTTTCGATTTTTTGTAAATTTTTTGAAACAGATTAAAAAGAAAAAAAAAAAAAAAAAAAAAAAAAAAGAACATGAGGCCCTATCTGAAATCGATAATGGCTAGAATATTAATCTTGAAACATTGTCCGGACACATAAAATAAAAAATTCCCATAAAGTTCAGGAAATCGGGAATTTTTCGCCATTTTATGCGTCAAGAAGAAATCTTGGGACAGTTCGCAATAGTTTTTTATGTTACAAACGAAAAATTTTTTCAAAAAATTGCCACTTCATGGAATTTTTTTTATACAATAAGAAATGTTCCTGAATATTTCCGGGATTTTATTTTTATTCCTGTACTTTCACATGAAACACCCATTCCGACACCCCGAATTTTCAAAAAAAAAAAAAAAAATTAATTAACAAACGTTGGCCATTCGCATATGTTTCACCTAACTTCTCGCAGCCAAAATGGCCGCCGCTTAATTCGAAAAACTTTTTTTTTTTTTTTAAATTACGAAAAAAGAATTAAAATTACATTTAGTGAAGCGGCAGAAGGTTTAACCGCATCCACAAAAATCCCTCGTCCAGTTAAATCAGTCGGCGTTAATCCATTCAAAGCAGACATAACGGGTATTTGAGGAACGACGCCTGACAACCCTCCAGGCAGTGCTAATCCTGAATTTTCAAGAGATGCGATTGCCCCAGGCAAGAGATGACCACCAGTTCCTACGAGATAAAAAAAGAAACCAGCATTAAAAAACCCGAATAAAGCTTTTAAAATCTAAAAAACAAAAAAAACAAAAAAACATCAAAACAAACCATTTGCTGCTCCTTTAAACTGCTTTAAAATGGCGGACATTTGAGGATTCTGAAGAAGGGCTGCATTTTGAGATTGGCAAGCCAAAAGGCGAAGGAGTGCGGCTTGTTGTTCGTAAGGGAGATCGTTAACCGGTGATTCGGAACCGGGCGTCGTACCGGAAACGGTTTTATTATTTAACGTTGGCTTTTTATTACGAGATCCTAAAATCGGTTTCTGGATTTTCCCGTCTTCCCCATTGTGATTGTTTCCTGTGGCGTTTCCTAGTTGTTGCTCCGTTACCATTATGTTTTGAATACTTTGTGCGACTAAAAAAAAAAGATTATAAAGATTAAAAAGGGTAAGAAATTTAACGACTCGTCGAACAGCAGACGCCACTCAGTCTCTTGGAAACCCGACTTTGGTACTGGATGTCTAAGGACTTGTTTGAAAGGCCGACTTGAAATAGTCGAAATGGGATTCCAAAAAGCACCTTAAAAAGCACCTTCCTTAAAAATTAAAAGTTAAAGAAAAAATCAGACTGGGATATGGGGGCATATCCCTACGTAGGACTACGTCTTTGGGGTACAGTCCTAATATCGCTAAATTTAAACAATGAAACAATTTAAAAATTTTAAGGCATTTTTTTGCTCTTTTTTGGCTAATAAAAAGGTCAAAAGTTGAAAAGAATTAGTCAAAATTTTAATTAAAGTCTTCAAAGTTAAAATTTTAATAGGCCTATTAAAACATTGGTTTTATTTATATTCTTGGCTAACGGAAAAAGGACAAAATTAAAAAATGTAATGAACATTTTACTGAAAATATCTAAGTTCCTGTTTTTTTCCATGCAGTCAAATTTTAATATTTAAAACAAAAACGCGAAAATTAAAAAAAAGTTAAATAAAATTTCAAGAAATTTTTTAATATTTGCTTTAGCAACTTCAAATTTCATGAAAATCTACAAGTAATTTTCAAGCTCCATGCTTTCGTTCATGTCGTCTTAATTTTAAAGTAAAATAAAATTTTAACTTTAAATTTCTTTGAAATTTTTTATGACATTTCTTGAAAATTTTATAGGAATTTTTTAGAAAATTTCTTGTACATTTTTTACATTTCTCGTAAATTTTTTAGAAAATTTCTCGTAATCGTTTTTACAAGTTTCTCGTAAATGTTTTATAAAATTTCTCGTCGTAATTTTTTTAGAAAATTTCTCGTAGATTTTTAAGAAAATTTCTCCTAGTAAATTTGTAGAAAATTTCTCGTAAATTTTTAAGAAAATTTCTCGTCGTAAATTTTTTTAGAAAATTTCTCCTCGTAAATTTTTTTAGAAAATTTCTCCTCGTAAATTTTTTAGAAAATTTCTCGTAATCGTTTTTGAAAGTTTCTCGTAAATGTTTTAAAAAATTTCTCGTTGTAATTTTTTAAAAAACTTCTGGTCGTAAATTTTTTGAAAAATTTTAAAAAAATTTTTCCTCGTAATTTTAAAAAATTTCTCGTCGTAAATTTTTTAGAAAATTCTCGTAAAATTTAGGAAAATTTCTCCTCGTTTTTTTAGAAAATTTCTTGTAATTGTTTTAACAAGTTTCTCGTAAATGTTTTAGAAAATGTCTCGTAAATTTTTTAGAAAATTTCTCGTAAATTTTTAAGAAAATTTCTCGTCCTAAATTTTTTTTGAAAATTTCTCTTCGTAAATTTTTTTAGAAAATTTCTCGTCGTAAATTTTTAGAAAATTTCTCGTAATCGTTTTTGAAAGTTTCTCGTAAATGTTTTAAAAAATTTCTCGTTGTAATTTTTTAAAAAACTTCTGGTCGTAAATTTTTTGAAAAATTTTAAAAAAATTTTTCCTCGTAAATTTTAAAAAAATTTCTCGTCGTAAATTTTTTAGAAAATTTCTCGTAAAATTTAGGAAAATTTCTCCTCGTTTTTTTAGAAAATTTCTTGTAATTGTTTTAACAAGTTTCTCGTAAATGTTTTAGAAAATGTCTCGTAAATTTTTTAGAAAATTTCTCGTAAATTTTTAAGAAAATTTCTCGTCCTAAATTTTTTTTGAAAATTTCTCTTCGTAAATTTTTTTAGAAAATTTCTCGTCGTAAATTTTAGAAAATTTCTCGTAATCGTTTTTGAGTTTCTCGTAAATGTTTTAAAAAATTTCTCGTTGTAAATTTTTAAAAAATTTTAAAAAAATTTTTCCTCGTAAATTTTAAAAAAATTTTTCCTCGTAAATTTTAAAAAAATTTCTTGTCGTAAATTTTTTAAAAAATTTCTCGTCGTAAATTTTTTAGAAAATTTCTCGTAAAATTTAAGAAAATTTCTCCTCGTTTTTTTAGAAAATTTCTTGTAATTGTTTTAACAAGTTTCTCGTAAATTTTTTAGAAAATTTCTCCTCGTTTTTTTAGAAAATTTCTCGTAATTGTTTTAGCAAGTTTCTCGTAAATGTTTTAAAAAATTTCTCGTAAATTTTTTAGAAAATTGTTTGTAAGTCTTACATTAAAAAAAACAGCGAAAGTTTAAAAAAAAGTTAAATAAACTATACAAGACATTCTTTAACTTCTAACCTTCGTTCATGTCGTCTTAAATTTTTTTAAAAAAGCCAAATATGAAAAATAAAAATAGCCAAAATATTATTTAAAATTTTCAAAGATAAAATAATTTTCGGTGCGAACAGACCGACACCCAAACAGACAGATTTCCCCAGGACCGAGCCCCAAGACTTAGTCCTACGTCAAAAAAAAGGTTCGAAAATACTCCGCCAGGAGCACTGCTTTTAACATCAAATTATAAAAAGCAGAAATGAATCAACAGCGCCCCTACCGGAATTATGAATTTAAAAGAATTAAAATAACGACTTACATATTGGATTTTGTTTTTGCAAATTTTTGAAACTTTGAAAGACTCCAGGCGGAGGAGTGGGGAGAAGACCGTTCCCCTTTCCCCTGTTATTATCAGTCTCGTTTAATAGTTTTAAATATAAATTAATCGCCCTGACACCGGGGATGTAATACGAAATCCTTAATTTTTTCCCCTTTAACTCGCATCCGTTCAATTGAGTTTGAGTATTTTCGGCGTCCTCCCCGGCGTTGAACTCGACGAGGCCCCAATTTTGGGGGCAACCGTTTTTCAGCGCGATTTGGCAGTACGGAGGATTGACGACTTTGCTGAACAGCCTTCGAAATTCTCCCATGTCCCTGTAGTTAAGGGGCAAATTGTCGACATAAAGGCACTTCGAGTGTAGGGATTCAAAGGTTATGTGTGATCCGTCAATAAAATCAGCGCATAATGTCGAGTCGTTGATTTGCATCCCGTCGAGTTTGCTTTTCGCGTGCAGGGCGGCTTCCTTCGTTGCATATTCCACAAATCCGTAGCCTTTGCTTTCCCCTGGGGAAAAAAAAAAAAAAGAAATTATATATTTTGGGAAAATTGGCAGATTGCAAAGATTCGATTCGAGGCTTTCGAGTGGGGCAGGTTGCTTAAATCAAAAAAATCCTCATTTTTAGACAAAAAAAGGTATACCCACCAGTTTTTTCGGAGATCATGAGAAAGCAAGTCTTAACTTCCCCGTAAGAGCTAACCAACCCGGTGAAATGAGATTCGCTGTAATTCAACGGATATCGAGCCACGCAAAGCACCATTTCAGTCAAAGTCGGGCTGACCGGGATTTTTTGACCCCTGAGCAAGAAAGTCCTGTCCTTATCCCAGTCTTCAAGCATTTCCGGGTCTTCGAGGTAGGCTTTGGCCGATCCGGCGGACCCATGTCCGCACGACAGTATCACAGAGCTGATGGGGAAATCCGATAACATTTGACGAATTTCCTGTAAATAAAAAATAAAATAAAAAACTTTAAAAAAATCATAAAAACATAATAATAAAATGAATCACAAAACTCGTTAAATTTTTTCTTTCAAAATTTTAGAATAACTGACACACTTATCGACAGTTTGTCAGCTTAAAGACGAGAGGGAAGAGAGAAAGAGAAAAAAAAAAGACGTTGTATAAATTTTACGAGTCAGCCGTAAAAAAAAAAAGATATAAACACATTTTCTTTTTCGAATTTCATTTAATATTTCAGAATGGCTTTTTTCCAAAAAAAAAAAAAAAAAAAAAAAAAAAAATTATGTAGGTATTGTATTCTGATGTTTCAAAATGACTTCTGCTATTTCTATTTCCTCGACTTTTGTACCAGGAAAAAAAAAATTGCGGATCCCCAGAATGTTAAAGTGCGATATCCTCGACTATTACCCAACGTGATTTTTCTTTTAATTTCGTTAAGTGGCCGATCAATCACGGCGATAATTAATGTCTTTGTTTAATTAATATATTTTTTTTTCGCAAAGTAAACAAGTCACGACATTGTACTCTTCAATAAAAATTATAGCGAAAAAAAAAAAAAACTTCTTTGAAAAAGGGAATGACGTAAAAAAAATAAAACTTTTCTGAGAACCCAAAACCGCAAGGAGCTCGATGATAACAAATTGAATCCTTCTTTTTAGATAAAAAGTGTCTTAAATAAGCAAAAAAGCGTCGTTAAAAAATTGTTATATCGACTAGTTTCATTTTCTGTATTTAATATCTATAAAGGTAAATCACTAGGCCAAAGGGACATTATAAAAAAGTGATGCGCCCGATATTGCTCAGTTATGCAACCGGTAATCAATTTCAATTTTTTAAACTCTTTTTTCGAAACCTTTTCAATATTATTTGTATGAATCGGGGGGTTTTAGGGGTCGCTGATTCCGAATCTGAGATTAGTTTTTACGTGGGAAGCACTGGTGGTCCACCAGAAAACAAACTCTTTTTAAAATATCAGGGTTAATAAAAAAATTAATCATGAATTATTTTGACTCCATGTTTATGTTTACCACAGTTTGATTCATCATTGGTCGATGAAAATTGTCAATTAGCGCTACCGATAGGGGTAAAATGGAACTAATTTAAGAAACAATATGGGGGACAATAAGGTCTAAGTTTCGAGACTTGTTTACAAAATCGTGGAGCCACAGAAGAAAAATTTATACAGAAAGCCATTTCAATAGGGTTTATGAGGGGTATCAAAGTTTAGTTCCTTGAAGTCCATATAGATGGCGATGCTATTAAGCCAAGCTGCAAATAAATTAAATAGCCAGAAGAGGAGTATTTTTTCACTTTCGGTTTAGACTTCAGGTAGTCTTACCAGCCAATTTTCCATGTCCAAATTAAAATATATCCGAGAAACATCTTTGCAAAAATCTTAAAAGCACGAGGTAATCCCAAGATGGGGTATAATAGTAAGATCATTTTACACTACGGTTGCATCAGGTCAAAATATTTTTGATGATTAGGAGACAGTTCTATTGTACCTTATTTTCAATTGTCAAAGTGAAGGAAAAAGGATGAAAAAAAAAAAAAACAGCCAGATGCTCTTGCCGTGAAGAAAAAAAAATTAAGAAATTTCGGTTGCAGTCATTTTTATTTTCATTGACACATTTGTAGGGGGTGAATCTAATTTGCCTAATAGCGAGCTCGTTGCGGGCCCGTTGCGAGCCCGTTAAAAAAGTCTATTTTGCCTAATTTAAAAAAAAAAAAAAAAAAAAAAAAAAAATTGTGCGCCAGTTTCAAGCCGCCTAAAAACATCAATATTTCAAACCACCACGGCCCCAAAATAATAGCTCTCGTCCTAAACGACCCTTTAAAAAAAAAAAATCCGAAAAAATCACCCCCGGGGGATGAAAATAATTTTTTTTTAATTTTCTAATACCCGAGTCAGAACTGGCCTACTGGCCTACGAGCCCCTATCGGGACTAAAAAATTTTAACGAGTCAGACCGGAAATTGAAAGCTCTTGTCCTAAACCCTTTAAAAAAAAATCACCCGAAAAAATCACCCCCGGGGGATGATTTTTTAGGAATTTTTTCTTTCTGAAGGGTCGTTTAGGACGAGAGCTTTCAATTTCCAGTCTGACTCGTTAAAATTTTTTAGTCCCGACAGAGGCTCGTAGGCCACTTCTGACTCGGGTATTGGAAAATTAAAAAAAAATTATTTTCATCCCCCAAGGGTGATTTTTTCGGAATTTTTTTTTTAAAGTGCTGTTAGGACGAGGGCTTTCAATTTCCGGTCGGACTCGTTAAAATTTTTTAGTCCCGACAGGGGCTCGTAGGCCAGTTCTGACTCGGGTATTAGAAAATTTAAAAAAAATTACTTTCATCCCCCGGGGGATGATTTTTTAGGAATTTTTTCTTTCTGAAGGGTTGTTTAGGACGAGAGCTTTCAATTTCCGGTCGGACTCGTTAAAATTTTTTAGTCCCGACAGAGGCTCGTAGGCCATTTCTGACTCGGGTATTAGAAAATTAAAAAAAAATTATTTTCATCCCCCGGGGGTGATTTTTTCGGATTTTTTTTTTTAAAGGGTCGTTTAGGACGAGAGCTATTATTTTGGGGCCGTGGTGGTTTGAAATATTGATGTTTTTAGGCGGCTTGGAACTGGCGCACAATTTTTTTTTTTTTTTTAAATTAGGCAAAATAGACTTTTTTAACGGGCTCGCAACGGGCCCGCAACGAGCCCGCTATTAGGCAAATTAGATTCACCCAGGGAGGGTGGGTGAGGGGGCTGGTTGCGAAAAAGTGCAGCATTTGTTAGCTATGCCTTTTTAGCCTATAGCTTTTAAAGAATAAAAAAAAACAATGGAATGGGCAGGCTATACTCTTAATGTTTTTAAAACTCTAATTATAAAAAGCGATTTGCATCTTTAATTCCTCGACCATTCTGACACTCAAAAATCTACGATTTTTTTTAAGTATGGGGCGCAAATGAAAGGCAAGCAGTGCTGTACTAGTACGCAAAACCCAACTTTTTTATTTATTATTTTTTTTTTTTAACCGCAAGGATGCTCATTGTCAAATTTCAAACCTGTCCATTTGAAAATGAAAGTGAATTATTTTTATTTCTATACAAAACATGATTTGAACTAAGAGGCATCACATTTTTGTTAAAATTTATTTGATCTGAAAAAAGGATTTCACCTCAGGGGCGGACTGGGTAATCTTGCGGCCCCTTGGTCTCATTATTATGGCTCTTCGGGTAATCGCCCGAATTGCCCTTATGGCCAGTCCGCCCCTGTTTCACCTTTTGATTTTTTCAAACCAACTTCTAAAATTAGAGTTTCACACAGGGCAGAGCCAAATTTTAGACTAGGCAAAACAGGCAACTGCCTAGGATCGTAAGCCTTTAGGGAGTCGCTGCAAGAAAGGAGAACTTAGATTAGGGTAGCGCTTAAAAAGTCAGCTTTTGATTTTCGGTCGTGCCACCTCTAATTTTGTTCCAATATATAACATATTTATCGAAATAAAATTTCAGCTCGATCGGCCATATTTAAGGGGTCGCTGAAGTACCCCCCATTTCCGGTACTGCACAATCTACATTCTCATAAGAAAAGCCTCTAAAATTGTTTTGAGTCAAACCAGAGGAAGAAAAAAAAAAAAAAAATCATAATTCCTCAGTCTTGTATTCTTGGGTGTTATACCGCTGGAAAAAAGAAAGACATAGGTTTGAGCTATTCAATTTTTTACAAAATAGTGACTGACAATATTTGGTTTCTACACATTCGCGGTAGTCTGATTTATGGCACAACCCGTTTCGTTTATCTTAAGTTGAAAACTTATTTATGCGTCCTCTTATTACCGAAAAAGGTTTTTTTAAGATCAGAAGCCTAAACTGATGACTGTGAAACGATTTTGTATTTATCCCTTTTTTGCATTCACTATGTAAAAAAGTTTTAAGAAGCTTTTGAGGCCCTGTAAGTCCAGATTTTTTTCAATGAAAATTATTCGTGAAATTCTTCTGAAAATTGTTTATAAAATGGTTTTTTCCGCAATAGCAAAAAGTTATAAATAAGGGCAAAAAAAATTATTTTGTGCCGTTAGATAATTATAATGTTCTGGAATTAAACCCAGCGGTTTCAGCGCCATCAGCTGTTTGCATCAGAAACTACGTGGTACAACTAGTGCCATCTTTTGGCTGCATCATCGTCCTCAAAACGATGCTAGCGCCTCACCTTGGCTGCATCATTACACATACCCCTCGTATTCCCTATTGAATTGGCTTTCTGTATAAATTTTTCTTCTGTGGTGGAGCTGAGGGAATTGATCAACGAACAAAACCAGGGATGATTGTTTTAAAACAAATTGGTTTAAAACACGGTGTTTTAAAACGTTTTAAAACATTTGAATAAAAAACACCGTTTTAAAACACTAACGTTTTAAAACACTGTTTTAAACACCGCATTTTATCAAGTGAATAAAATACGTTTTAAAATGCATTTTTAAGAGGCCCGAGCCCGCAATTTGTCGCACACGACTCATTTTATAAAATCTATGGTATGGACCATACCATAGATTGTATGAGCCGCTCATATTCATAATGATGCTTAATCGCAGGGATGATTGTTTTAAAACAAATTGGTTTAAAACACGGTGTTTTAAAACGTTTTAAAACATTTGAATAAAAAACACCGTTTTAAAACACTAACGTTTTAAAACACTGTTTTAAACACCGCATTTTATCAAGTGAATAAAATACGTTTTAAAATGCATTTTTAAGAGGCCCGAGCCCGCAATTTGTCGCACACGACTCATTTTATAAAATCTATGGTATGGACCATACCATAGATTGTATGAGCCGCTCATATTCATAATGGATGCTTAATCGCAGGGATGATTGTTTTAAAACAAATTGGTTTAAAACACGGTGTTTTAAAACGTTTTAAAACATTTGAATAAAAAACACCGTTTTAAAAATTTGAATAAAAATAAAAACGAATTTAAAACATTTTGAACGTGTTTTAAAACATGTTTTAAAACGTTTTAAAACATTTGAATAAAAAACACCGTTTTAAAACACTAACGTTTTAAAACACTGTTTTAAACACCGCATTTTATCAGTGAATAAAATACGTTTTAAAATGCATTTTTAAGAGGCCCGAGCCCGCAATTTGTCGCACACGACTCATTTTATAAAATCTATGGTATGGACCATACCATAGATTGTATGAGCCGCTCATATTCATAATGGATGCTTAATCGCAGGGATGATTGTTTTAAAACAAATTGGTTTAAAACACGGTGTTTTAAAACGTTTTAAAACATTTGAATAAAAAACACCGTTTTAAAACACTAACGTTTTAAAACACTGTTTTAAACACCGCATTTTATCAAGTGAATAAAATACGTTTTAAAATGCATTTTTAAGAGGCCCGAGCCCGCAATTTGTCGCACACGACTCATTTTATAAAATCTATGGTATGGACCATACCATAGATTGTATGAGCCGCTCATATTCATAATGGATGCTTAATCGCAGGGATGATTGTTTTAAAACAAATTGGTTTAAAACACGGTGTTTTAAAACGTTTTAAAACATTTGAATAAAAAACACCGTTTTAAAAATTTGAATAAAAATAAAAACGAATTTAAAACATTTTGAACGTGTTTTAAAACATGTTTTAAAACGTTTTAAAACCAGGCCGAATAAAAGACGTTTTAAAACGTTTTAAAACATGGGAAAATAATATAAAACGTTTTAAACTGTTTTTTATTAAAAAATGTTTTAAACAGCAACCCTGAACAAAACCAAAACCAAAAACCCACCAACAACACACAGCGCCTCTAGCGGAAAATTTTTGCGTCGGAAATCCCGATTTCGAATTCCCAGAGAGACAGAAAAAAAAGAAGAATTTTAATCTCAAAAAAATTTTTGGTATGCAACAACCTGCAATGCAGCAAAGTAACAAATAATGTTTTTGTTTTTTAATTCAAATTTATTTTTCTTTTCACGAAATATTTCGTAGATTTAAAAAAAAAAAAAAATTGATAAACAAAAATACAAGTCGCCTAAAGTGCAAAAAGGTGATTTACGATTAACATCGTCTCATTGTCGCATTTCTCATTTATACCGACAAGCTTAAGTGACGTAAAAAAGCTCTGATGAAGGGACAAAAAAAAAAAAAAGTCGAGCCACGAAGACAAGGAAGAAGAGGGTTAAAAAAAAAAAAAATAAATAAAAAGAAGCGATTTTGTTAATTAACATTTAAACGCGGAATTAATAGATCACCTGTTATAATCATTTCAAATGAAAAAGAAGTTGACTTTTTGTATTCTTTGGCTGGGTTCATATTAATATTTTGGCCCCCATTCCTAATCAGATCGAAAAAAGCAAAAGTCTCGGTAAATTATGAAACATCTAAGACTTCTTTTGTTCCCACCCGGGAAGTTCTCAACGAACTGAGAACCAATAATTTATAAACTGTGACATCTTAAAAAAAAAAAAAAAATATGGTTTATGTGCCGCAGAGTTATCAATAAAAATCGATTTAGATGTGAAAATTGATAAATGAAACCATTTTTTTTTCTCCCGACTGGCCAATTTCCAAACGAAAAAAAAAAAATGTGAAATATAAAAAAGAAAAAATATACATATATAAAATTTATCTCCCCGTTTTCATTTTATTAAAAGCCATTTTCGACTATTCATCATTTAAGTACAATTTAAACATTAATTTTGTTAAGACAATTGTCAGCTACTCCCCATCTCAATTAGAATTAAAGTAATATCTTTCGAAACTTGGCGACAGGAGAATCATTAATAATTTAAATTTTTTTAAAACCCAGACGATATAAAGGAGCTGTGCATGTTCCCACCCTTTATTTTTTTATTATTTTTTTTTTTTAACTGGTGGAAAAAAAATGATTAAATTATTTGTGCACGCCTTCAGCCCTGCAGGGCGTTCCCCACCACCTAATCCGTTTTTCCTAAAAAAAAAAAAAAAATAAATAAATAAATTCCTAACTTATTTTCCTAAAATTTTTGTTTCTAAAATTTTTTTCCCAATTTTCGATTTTCCTAAAATTTTTGGTGTCACAAAATAAAATTTCCTAAAATGAATTTTCTCCTAATTTTTTAAATCCTTAAGAGATTTTAGGAAATTTTATTTTAGGGATTTGAAAAAAAATTTTTAGGAATCAAAAAATTTTAGTGAAATTAAAAGTTAAGAAAAAAAAATAGATAGGAAATCAATTTCAGGAATTAAAATTTTTAGGCAAAATGGATTAGGAATTTATTTTTTTGGTGAAAATGGAGAATTTTCGAAAGGAGCCACGAGGACAATCTTTTGAAATTTTGGTAAAAAGAATTTTAAGCAAGAGGAAAACTGTGGTGGGCTTAGTGAAAGTAAAAAATCAAATACTTCATGTTTCCCAATTTTCTTCTTATCAGTGCTGGCAAATCGAACCAAGCCGCACGGACAAGTTAATTACAAAAAACCTAACCGAAACCTAACCTAACCTAACCGTTATTTATCATTACTGACTAGAGGACGATCATAACTGACTAAAGAAAAAACATACTGATTGAAAGACAATCAAAAGTGACTGGAGGACAATCATAACTGGCTGGAGAACGATCATAACTGACCTGACTGGAGGACAATCATAACTGACTGGAGGACAATCATAACTGGCTGGAGAACGATCATAACTGACCTGACTGGAGGACAATCATAACTGACCTGACTGGAGGATAATCATAACTGACTGGAGAACGTTCATAACTGACTAGAGGACAGTCATAACTGACTGGAGGATAATCATAACTGACTGGAGAACGTTCATAACTGACCTGACTGGAGGATGATCATAACTAACTGGAGGACAATCATAACTAACTGGAGGACAATCATAACTGGCTGGAGGATAATGATAACTGACTGGAAGACGATCAAAACTGGCTGGAGAACGATTATTTTTATTTATTTATTTATTTATTTAATAAAATTTAATTTAATAATATAAATTTTTTATTTATTTAATATTTAATAAATAAATAAATAAATAAATAAAAATAATTAAATAAACTTACTATGTTTAAAAAAAACCGAGCGAAACCTGTTATTTCTTTTTTTTTTTTTTAATTAACGAACTGAAACCGAACTGAGTTTAGGAAAAACATTCGAACCCGAACTGGAACCTGAACCGGAACCGGAACCGGAACCGAAACCGAACCCATTTTACCAAAAAAGAAAACTTAACCAAACCGGAATCCACTTCTTTAAAAAGATTGTAAAAAGAACTGAATCAGAAATTAACCCTACGACACTATCCTGAAAAAAACCGAAACCGGACAGAACCAAAGTTAGTAGGTCAAACGCCAAGCCAAATTCAATTTTATTTTTTTGAAATGGGTTCGCCAGCACTGCTTCCAATAAATTGATCTTAGCTGCCTTGAGGTAGAATTTGTAACTCTAATGCTTAGCTTACGGAGCTATCGAAAACAATCTTTAAAACAGGGCTGCGGTTCCGGTTCCGAAGCCGATTTTAAGGTTACTATTCCGACCGATTTTTGAACCAAATTCCGATTCCCGACTGCTTGAAAAAAATTTAGCTTGAAAATTTAATGCGATTTTTGGCGAAAATGTAAATCCTATGTTTAGCTTATGAGAGTGTTATTATTTAATTAGAATATTAATTAACGGCATTAAAATTATATTTTTGATATTAATATAAATAAATAAATTACAAACTATTGTGATATGGCCGAAATTAAAAATCGTGAGCTGACATGTTTTATCATATGACGAATATCTTCCTCCCACACTTAGCTTATGAAGCTAAAATAAAATCAAACTTTCAGAAGCGAAATATGACAAAAATTTCATAAGCTATAAATTTTGATATCGATATAAATTTCTAGACTTGTTTTCTTGATTTTACTGAACTTTATACTTCAGCTATTATTTTTTTAGCAATTTTTGTGAGATTTTAGTAAAAATATTTTTTCCCATAAGCTAAACATAGGCGGCCAAATATTTTTAGCTTTACTAACTAAATCAACCAAACAGCATCTACGGCCCTAACAAAAAAAAATAGGCTCCCGACAGCAAAAGGTTAAAGAGTTAAAATATACTATTATGGTCGCTACTAAGTTATAAAGTCCATCATTTAAAGATTTTTTTTTTCTTTTAATCTTTAAAATTTTGTCATCTTCATCGAAAATGATGTCATTGAAATAAAATCAATACCAATACCAACAAAAAAAAAACACCTGATAAACTTATGAAATTTCACAAATGACTAATCCCATTATTCCGCCCTCTTCGTACTTCAAAATATTTAAAAAGGAAATAAAAAAAATTCAAAGGCCACCGTCAAGTGCTGTTACGCAATTCTGAACCGCTCATCAATATTTAAAATAAAAAAAAATAATTAAATACAATTTTTTCAAAAAAAAAAAAAAGAAAGGATTGTGACGGAGGAAGTTGACCTGATACCCATTACCGATTCACATAACGTTTCTTTTTTTTTTTTTTTATTTCCTCTCATAAACAGGCATTGGTCGTTTGGACCTGGGAGTGCATTGACGTCTTTAAGACCTTGATCACGGTTGAAGATTTTTTTTTTTTTTTTTACTTTCTGTCTCCCCAATGATTCATATCGAAAATTTGTGAATGAAAAAATGCCGTTTTAAATTGGACAAAAAAAAAAAAAATTTTTTTTCATAAGTGACCGTGACTCCAAAAAAAAGTAGGTTCTTTTTATTTTTTTTTTTTAAATATAGAGATGCAACCGTTAAGTTCCATCGCCTTGAGCCCCTCCCGCGAAATTGACGTATGATGTCACGTACTTGATATTGACGTACAAACAATAGGGAAAAAGAATTTTTTTTTTCTTTTTTTTTTAGGGCAAAGATGATAAAATATTTGCTGCCCATCCCACGTTTCTAAGGAAAAGAATTACATCAGGGGGCGCCTTTTTGTCTTAAGGTCTTGAATTTAATAAAAAACCCTGACCGTGGACATAGTTTTCCGTTTAAACAATTCGATAAAAGTCTTTAAAAAAAAGTATTTGTTTACATTTCAAAGCAAATAAATCGTGACGGGGTGGGTGAGTTTTAATATCAAATATCATTAAAAAAAAAAAAAAAAAAAAAAAGATTTGATTTGCATTTGTTTCAATTTTTTTTTTTATTATTAATTTAAACGACATTTTCCTTTTTGTCTCTCTCTTTAAAAAAAAATATATCATGCCAGTTTGTTTGCTTTTATTTTCTCTTGGCATTGATTGTTTTGCACTTCAGTGGGTGATTTTTTATAGCCATTTACTCTCCTTTCGAAATTGAAGCTCGTAAAAGCCGAGCGTTCTCGTCGTGGCCAAGGGGTTTACGATTCCTCCCTCCCCCCCCTCCCCTTCCCCCCTTCTTTAGCTCCTCCGATGTCTCAAACTTCTTTCGGATTAATTTCCAAGCAAAGTTCAGGCGATTTTTTCCCCTCGTCTATTCAAGGTTCTTTTTTTTGAAAAAAAAAAATTTAGGATAATGAACGCATTATTCGATTTTAAGACACAACAAATTCGAAAAACGATTAAAAATTATCAGGTTGTAAATATTTGTTTGGTCTAATTTTTTCGACAGAAAAAAAAAACTTGGAGATAAAATAATTGCAGGATTTATTTCGCTGTTTTAAAATTAAAAAAAAAAAAATTAACCTTTTAAGGATGATCAAGGATCCTAAAAAGCTCTTGGCGCCATGTTGCTTTTCCTGTTTGGAATTGCATCATTCTGACATCAAACAGGCTCCGAGCGACTTTGACTGCAGCGCCACCGTTAAAATTATGTTTAGCTTATATAAAAGCAATATTCCCGCGAACTAATTGCGTGATGGAAATATATACGCTTCTATAAGGTAGACAGGTATATTTAAGTGTATATTTATACAAAAAAGAAGTCGCTCAGAGCCTATAGACGATTTCGCGCAAAGCATTCTGGGACTAAAAGACCAAAACAAGCAGACGTCGCCTGTGTGAGATTTGTAAGTTAAGAATAAGCGATACAGTGATTTTAGCTATATTTCAAGGCATTTAATTTCGAAAATTCTTTTAACTGATGCCAGCTATTTCTATAAAAATAATTCCGAAATCAAACCTTCGTAATTTTTTCCTGGAACCGAGCAAAATGAATTTTTAACTTCCATGTCTATGCTTAGCTTATGGGAAGCATTATTCCGGGTCAGACGACACGATTTGCAATGCATTATGGGATGAAACGTCACTGTCGAAACCGTCTACTTAAAATCTACGGGATCGAATTTGAATCGACACCTACAATTTTAAGCAAATAATTCCCGAATTTCGTTTCATTTTCTCCCATTTTTCAGCATCAAATGTCTTTCTTTTGGAGACTTCATACTGGAGCAACATATCAACGTCATCTCCTTTTCCTCCGATTGCTCTTAAGTAATGTGTGTGCAACCCAACCCTTTAATTTCAATTTTCCCGAGGGATTTTTCTTAACGCAAAAACCCCGAAAAAGGGTAGTACTGAAACTAGACCAATCGCTTAAAATATTTCCAGACGAAAATAACAATTCACGATAATCGTGGCCTAATTGGTTCATTTTTAAATTTAGCTAATAAATCATATTGTATTCATTAACGAAAAAAAAAAAAAAGTGCGAAAAAAAATATATAATTAAATTAACGTGAACGTTATTATGTCTTCAACTTTTAATTTCTTTTATGATTTAATGCCAGTGCAGTTTATTTTTGCTTTACGACATATATATTTTTAAATTTAAAAATTCAAAATGATCCGAATATTATTGAAATCAAACTTAAAAAAATTCAAAGCATACGCTATTGCCGGTTTTCCCGGAAATTTTTCTCCCCAATTTTATTTTCCATTATTTCAGCCGCTCTGGCCAATTTTCAGTATAGGCAACCCGCATCACTTATACATTCGAAGTGTAAGCTTCATTGAACACCGGAAGAAAAGGCTATTTTGCCTAAAACTCGATTTCCTGGCATATAGAACTACGTAAAAACAAAACTTTCATGCATGCGCAAAAAAAAAAAAAAAAAAAAAAATCCTGGATTAGATCCCTAGACGTGCAGGGTGAGAGTCGTCGACCTTGCTGCTTAACTACGAGACCAACTGTAGTTCTTAAGTTACAATCCACTGCTTTGTATAACTACCGGTATATGATCCAATGAATGAAAGCTGTGAGATTACATACGACGAAATCGTCCATTTAACTTACACCCCCTCTGACTTACCCTTGTATTTTTATTACAAGTTTCAACTTGTTCCAAATAAATAAAATGCAGAATACAACAAAATCAAAGTTTTTCGACCGTAAACGTTTTTGAAATTATTTGCAGGTTTCATACGCATTTCAGACAAGTTTAAACTTGAAGTAAAAATTCCAGCATACACCAAACGAGTTCTTCAAATATCTAAAACTTTGGATTTTTTTGCCGTAAATCGAGTATTATTCAAAACAACCATTCCTTCCGATATTGTCACTGAAGCATATAATCTTGCCCCTCTAAAATGGGTCAAGTATTTGAACTTCAGGTTCCTCAAAAACTTCTAGCTTCCCCACTCTCAAAAAAAAAAAAAAAATTTCTTTTTCTTTGCTAGGCAACCAGAATTACATCAGATTAATCCCCGTTGTGAAAATCCGTAGCTGTCAAAACTGGTCTAATAATATTTCTTTCTATCCTGCCAAGGTCATCTTCAACCGTCCAAAATTATGCACACAAACCTTTTCATTGTAATCCAATTAGTCGATTAAACCTGGATTACCCAAGTATGAATACCTAACTGAAAGGGAAAGCAGACATGAGGATTCTTTTTTTTTTCATCCTTTTCAAACCTAAACCTCCAAACTTTATATTTGACAACTCTCTTGGATTCTATTTTATTTTCCTAACAGACTTGCATCGATTTAAATTTTTCCTTTAACCAATTCAAAAAATTGTTCCCCAAAATTGGACTTCGAAGAAGAATATTTTTTAACACTAACTCACTTTGATAGAAAAGTAAAACAAAATTAATACACCCGAAACCTCTTCTCTTTAAGGACAAATCTTTCCTCTTGACTACTCGAAAAGCCTTTTTTTACACCAAATTTTTTTCATCTCTGTTCCACTTCCACAAAAATAAGAATCTGCTGTCCGAAATAAATCTTAAAATGCCCTTTGATGTTTTCCCACAGGAAAAAAAAAATCCTTCAGATCAGATTTATCATATAATTTTCTTATAATCAAGCTTGTGCCTTTATTCATTATCGATAAAAAAAATCCCTTCACTTGCTTTCAAAATAAATTTCCTCTATTATCACTTACGAAATTGAAAAAAAAAAAAAAATTTAGCCCACTTACGATATTAATTAATCCTCTGCAGCAAAAGCTATACTATTTCCAAAAAAAAAAAAAAAAACCTTCAAGTCAAAGAAAGTTCTCCGAACAACATTTTTGAAAACCTCCCTGCCGAAAAAAAAAAAGTAAAGAAAACATCTCCCAATTCAATTATTAATTAAAAGCTCAAGACAAATTTCGAGCTTTGTTTGCTAAGGATGATTAATCCGAGGGTCGGATTAACGAGATTCTGGAATTAATTGGTTTATTCAAACGCAAATTAAATCAAAAAATCCCTCCTTATTTAAAAAAAAAAAATCATAATCCACCGGAAATTTATCTCAAAAATGTGTTAAAAATTGCTCGTTCGGAAATATAATTGCGCAGATTGCTAAATGGACGTTTCAAGTTTTTATCTTCAAACAAGAAAACGTCCTTTAAATATTGATTCTTCAACTTGTTTAAACGATATGATTTTTTCCTCTGATAACTGAAAACTTTTTGACTTAAGATTATGTAATCTTGGAAAGGAACACCCACAAGGATTTGCTGAGGTGAAAAATATTTTTTGACAAACTAAAGACTATCATTTTTAGCCCTTGAAGTTTCCCTTTTTTTTCTTATTATTTTTACCACTCAACCAAAATTTTTCGTCTCAGGCATCCTTATTCTTATAAATTCAGCCTCTTTAGTTTTTTTAAAACGATTTTGAATCTAAAAATCCCTAAAGTCGCATGGGATGACCTGCACTAAGTGGTGTGGATAATTCCGACATCATGACCATTGTAGGCATAATCTAATCACCCCTGTCAACCAGCACAAAATAAACAGCTGACCCTGTAATCTTTATTCACCTCAATCCACCCATATCAGTCCATCCTCATTGGTGCAAAACCACTCCCAACTGGTGGTACGATACTTTTATATATTTATCAAAACAACAACTTTCCACCCTTTCAAATCCCTTCTGAGCATTTTCTCCTTTTAGCCCCGCTGTCAACTTTTTTTTTTTTTATTTAAGAACTTTTCCCTTCCCAAAAATGTTTGTGCATTATATTTCATAAAAAAAAAGGAAGAGATAAAAAAAAAATTCTTATCACCAAAACAATGCAACATCTGTCCAACTAGCTAACCCCAAAAAAAAAAAAAATCTTTAAAAAAAGTTCCGTTAAAAAAAAAAAAAAATTATATATATCCACTACAATTTTTTTTAAAATTCAGAAGGCTTTTCTCCCCTTTTTCCCTCAACAAAAATTTTTCTTAATTTTTTTTTAAAATGCCAAATCAAAATTATTCTCCAAATTAAAACTTTTCTCAAATATTTTGCAATTCAAAAAGAAAAAAAAAAAAAAAAAGAAATAACTCCTTTCTATAAAAATAACAGACATAACATCCTAACTGGCTGTGTAATTACAATTTTACTTTGACAAATATGTCATTAGATCAGTCAAAAAGAAATTAAAGGGATAAACCTATGATATCTTTTCATTGGAAATAAAAAAAAAAAAAATGAAATAATGACAGAAAATCTCTAACTTCTTTAAAAGTGACTTCATCATGTTAGTGAGGAGGGTCAATGGACGGTCAGACAGTGAACCTGAATGTTCAGGTACATGCACAGGCTCTTTAAATGTAGCCTGAGGACTTATAAATCAGGCTTTTACAAGGCAAGCCTTTGTTTACACATGGACAAAAGGGAAATACACGTGATTTTCTAATCATCTGTTTAAATCGCCGAAAAAAAATGGAATCCAAATGACAGTTTTAATTTAAAATAAAAATCTTTTTTGACTCACCTCTTCCGAAACATCTCGCGGTAAATGTTTAATTTGAAGATATCTGTTTTGATGAAATTTATGTTTCAACTCGTTGACTTTGAATTTGATTTTAAATTCTTTATCCTCAAAGCAAAATTCGGTGGTTGATGCGGTGGCCACAATATTCCCGCTCCATAATTTATCCTTAACTTTGCTGATGAGATTATGCCCTAAACGGTGAGATTGATGATTTGAATTCGGTATAGCTTCGGTGGATGTAGTCGCCATTTTGAACGCTCATAACCGACACCGGTCACTTTTAAATCATTTTAATATATTTTAACCAAACAAATAACGATTGAAATATTTATAAAATAATAAAAAACTTATTTAACAGCATTTATATATAAATTTCAATAAGGACACTGCATGTTTTAAGTCAAATTATCACAATTTTTCAAAATGTACAATCAAAGACACACTCTTCTTCGAGAATAACAACAGACCCGCTTACCGACTAAAGCGAACTCTGTCGGTGGTACTCTGAAACACGAAGTTGCTAAGTAGCCAACTTGTGAAAATGAAAATCCCTAAAAGTACACGTTTGACGAGACGTTTTTTTTTTCCTTTCCTCTTCTTTTTCTTTTCAAAAATTTTACCTAATTAAAGGCCGAATATGGCTTCGGACTCAAAAACTCCAACACGATTTGAAATTTTACTTTCAATTGGAATAAAAGGAACCAAACTTAACTATTTAAACTCGACAAATGACGAAAATGAAAACCCACGTATTTAAAAGTTTTTGAGCTCGATTTGGGATATCGAAAAATTTGGTCCTTCTTCAAAGCCTTTTGCATGTATATGTTCATTTGAATAATGATCGCCATTTACTGTAATTTTCGTTAAAGAATGCAACTGAGCCTTTACAGTGCATCTTTTTTTTATTGTTAATTAATTCACTTTAAGAAAAAAAAATTTAAATGAGGGTGAGGTCGTTATTTCTTAAGGGGTGAAATCTTAGAAAAGGATAGTCAAGTTTTGATGAAAAGTGACTCATCTTTATTTCATCAGTGTATAGGTGGGGGAATATAGAGATAAAAAAAAAAAAAAGGCGGGTTGTTATTTAGCTGAATACATTAAAGTTTTTAGAGTACTAAAGGTAAATATAGTAAGCTTATGAAAAATTTTAAGTTAGGTAGAAATTTCAAAAAAAGCTAATAAATAAATAATCCTATCAGCTTTTCCTATTCCTATCAGCAGTTCACAGTCCACGATTTGATCTTACACCGAAAAAACCTTTTCTAATAATAAATCAGTGCATAAGCTTTAACAGTTATGCAATAATGAATATCGGACTGTTCATTAATTATGTAATCATTTCAGGGTGGGAGAGGGTCATCAAATGAAGGTGCTAACATTAAGCCTCCATAACAGAAACCAGGTTTTTGATGATGATTTGGGGAGGAGGGGGGGAAGTTAATACAGCTCCTAAGCATTTGAGTCAAAATTAATGGACAGAAGGCAGCTGCAAAATGAATCCACTAGGATCGTTAGTGGGTAGGGACCTTTTTAGTGCTAACCAATCATGTAGGTTCTAAGCTCTCATTGGACCCTAACAGTGCTGTCAATTCCATTGTACAGTTCCTGGAAATTCCCTTTTCCCGTATTTTGTAATGTAATCAGTTATTGATTTAAAAATATTGGTTGCACTTACCAGAAATTAGAAACGGCGGCTCCTGACGGCTTCTATTTCCCCAGATTAAAAATATTTTAGACCCCCGAAAACAAAACCACGGCATCCATCTTGGATTAAAGAATCACGTGACAACCGCCATTTTTCTTCATTCATGTTAACGCTAATCTTGCGGTAGAAACGAATATACAGTATATTCGTCCTTGCACAAAACAAAATTAATTATTCAAATTATATTCTGCTTCATTGAGATTCAGTTAATCCAAAATATCTAGCGCCACTTCATCTTAAAATAAAAAACGTAACAAAGAACACTTTTTTTTTTTCAAACAAAATCCTAATTAGGTCGAATTAACATAAATTTGTCGAAAGCAAAAAAAATTTCTTCCACGCGGATTTGAATGACGTTTGTTTGAAAAAACTTAAAAATAAAATTAAAAAAAAGGAAGGATAAATATACAAAATTCAAATTTGGTGTTTTATTTTATTCTTTGTACAAATGAATGCAAGTCAGAGGTCAATTTTGTTAAAAGAGAGATGACATGAGGGGCAAACAAGGGAATGATGGTTTTGTTCCTTTTCGTTATTATATTCTTATTTGTTGAAACAGTTATCTCATTTACTTCCTCCTTCTTTTTTTTTGTTAAATATCGGGAGCGAGTAAGGAAAGTTTACATGTTTCATCATGTGGTTGATCAGTTATGTTTTCATTCCGCTTATCATTGTTTTTTATTTGTTTTTAATTGATACCAGGAAACCGGAGGGATTTCCACCAGGTGAGTTCATTTCAGGAAACAAAAAGGAAATTTCAATTTCATCAATTTTTTGTGAGATGGGAAGGCTTTTTTTATGCACTTTTCCCCCCCGATACCTTAAAAAATCAATCCAGTCACAAAAAAATCGCTCCCGAAAAACCTTCTTTTTTTTTCTTTTAATTTCAGGGCCATCATGGGTTCCGATTGTCGGATGCCACTTGGAAATTAAAAAGCTAACCAAAAAATTCGGTTTATATCATTTGGTGTGGGAAGAATTATGCAAAATTTTCGGACCAATCGTGGGGCTTCGTTTAGGCCGAGATCGAATCATCCTGGTTTCCGGCCAGAAACTGGTGAAGAAAGTTTTACTGAAAGAAGAATTTGACGCAAGACCAGACGGATTCTTCTTCAGGATGAGGAGTTACCGAAAAAGATTAGGTATTTAAAATAAAAAAAATAAAAAATAAATAAAAATAAGAATGTTGTTATGAGATTTCGAAAAATCGCTCAATAATTATTGGCTACTTTTTAAAAGATTGAGTCAAGTAGGGGCTAAAATCAGAATTTCACCTTTCACCTACAATCACTTATGGTTTATTCATGAATTTTTTTATGCAAGTTTCTTTTGTTGAAGGATGACCTTAACGGTAGCCAACCAAAGCTAACAATTTCCTGAAATGGCGAATTTTGATTGGTTAACATTAAGTACAGCGCCCCCAGCTGAAAAAACCATAATTAAACAAAATCAAGGCATAACCTAACTGAAACTAAATTGAAAGCATTTGACAAATAAACTGATTTTTTCTTCTTTGATTCAAGTTTCTGGAGTCTTTTCTCGGAAAACACCTACTCTCCTAAAATGTTTCATTTTCCATAAGCTAAACATATAAAACAATTTCGGGGCAACAAAACTATACTTCCAATTTTTTTTTCAGGAGTCGTCTTCGTGGACGGTAACCACTTCCAAGAGCAAAAACGATTTTGCATGACGGCTTTGAAAAAATTAGGCTTCGGCAAAAGAATAATGGAAGAGATCATCATGAAAGAGGCTGAGGAATTAATCAAATCGATACACGATCAATGCAAAAAATGTGAAATCATTCGGATAAACAATATTTTTGATATAGCGGTTTTGAACAGTCTTTGGGCATTAATGGCAGGTTAATAAATTCAAATAAATTATTTTAATAATTGGGTTCGTGTTAGTAAACCGCCAGCTGGGAATGAGAAAAATCTGTAACGGCTATAAATACGGCTATGTTTACTTACGGTAATCAGAGCATAAATGAGTGATAAGGAAAGATTTTGCTACTTGCACGAAGCCTTTACATTTTATGTTTATTTTTTTAAAAATGGCGGCATTTTGCGATCGATGGAACTGGTTGTGCCTCGTGTGATGTTCGAAACTAGGTACGAACAGTCCCTGCGTTTGCTCACGTGCAAAAACATCCAAAACTAATTATAAGGATTATTTTGATCCCCATTAAAATATTTGGACATTTTCGGGAATATTTTTCGTAAATATTTCAGCCCCAAGAGCGTTGAACCAACACAAAGAGTCTTTAATCATAAACACGTATAGATAACTATAAATACGTAAAACTTCCCATGCCGTTCATATCCGGCTTAACTACGCACTTTTTAGTTCTAAAACGGCCATTAATGGCGCTGCTATTTTGAAAGACACAACATGTCTAATCGATTAAAGTTGGGACTCCCACTGGGACTCTAGCACGGTCGTATAGACAGGTCCAGAAACTTCCTATGCCGATTATGTCCCTCTTAACTACGCCAAAATTAGTTCTAAAATTGGCCACTGGCGGAGCTGCGATCTAGAGAGCAGCAACGTGTCTAATGTTTACGATGGGACTCTCACTGGGACTCTCGTTTCGAACAACAAGAGAAAGTAGCCGCCATCGTTGTTTACATTACCAACGACCAATCAAAAAGCGTCTCTTTAACAAGTAGCGCTCACGGTGGTAGAAAGGAGGAACTAATTTATGCGTACTTAAGCGGGACATGGTCTCCAATGTATAAGGGATAGTAGTTTCCGGACCTGTCTATACGACCGTGGACTCTAGTGGCGGAAAGTCGCCGCCATCGTTGTTTTCAAATCTCTACGACCAATCAAAAAGCGTCTCGCGTACAAGTAGCGGACCTGTCTACACGGCCGTGGTCGTAAACTCAAAATTCAAGATGGCGGGGGCTGTATATTACGGTTACTTAACTCGCATTTATTTACCGTACACTTATAACGTATTTTTTCTTTGTAAATTTACAGGAGAAAGATTTGAGCTTGACGACCAGAAACTCGGAGACCTGATAGAACTGGTTCACGAGGCATTCCGTTTGTTGGACATGTCAGGGGGAGTTTTGAATCAAATGCCTTTTTTAAGGTTCATAGCTCCCAATGCAACAGGCTACAATAAAATACGATTTGTGCTTAAAAGATTTGAAAATTTTTTAAGGCAAGTTGTCATCGACCACAAGAAAAATTTAGGGGAGGAAGGAAATAACTTGATCGATTTGTTTTTGTTGGAGATGAATAATCGATCGAACGATGAAGATTCATCTTTTACAGGTAAAATATGAAAAAAAAATGAACATCCAAGCCCTATTAATGCTATATACGGGAATGTACGACTATTAGAACGTCCGTCACATTGTCGGAGAACATGCACTTTTTTTGCAAAGTCCCTAAAAACTACCAACTTAAACAATTAAAAATTCATAAATGTATGGACTTTTTGTGTCTTAGGTTGAAGGTGATTAGGGACTTACATAAAAATCTACATAAAAACGGCTTATTTTTTGATGATGGTGCTCAGGAGGGGGTCAAAACTATTTAAAAAAATGATTTGAACGCCTGTAATAATTAAAATGAACTCAAATGACTGAAAATGATGTTTCAGATGAACAATTAATAATACTTCTATTGGATTTGTTCATGGCCGGTTCTGAGACGACAAGTAATAACCTGAGCATGGCCATGCTGTATATGTTAGTTCTTCCTCAAATTCAGCAAAAAGTTCAAAATAACATCGACTTAATTGTCCCTCACGATCGGTTACCGACACTACAGGATCGCCCAAGGTATCACTTGCATTATGTGCATTTTGAGCAAATACATGTATAATTTGGTCGAAATGATTGCTTAAAATTTTCAGGTTAAGTTATGTGGAAGCGGTTTTACTGGAGGTTCAAAGGCATGCGTCGGTAGTTCCCGTCTCAGTAGCCACAGATCAGTGAAAAACGTCGAGTTTCAAGGTTACACGATTCCGAAAGATGCCACGATACTAATAAATCTGAGAAGCGTGATGATGGATAAAGAACACTGGGGAGACCCAGAAAATTTCAGACCTGAGAGATTTTTGGATTCCAACGGTCAAACAATACAAGATGATTGGTTCATTCCTTTCGGGCAAGGTAACAAATGAAAATTGTTATTGCTAATTAAATCCGCTAGAGGGCAGTCTGCTGCTATACTGATAAAATGGCTACCAATCGCAATAATTTCATGTTACCAGGTTTTTTTTTAACAGGTTGGCCGCCATTTTACCGATAGTACAACAGGATTGTATTCGACAACCCCCTATTGAGGGTCATTTCATTTTAAAAAAATTAACCAAAATGTAGAGGGGTTAAATATAATACACGTATATATATATACCCTGTGTCCGTTTTTAGGACACTGAAAAAGTAAACAAACCTTCATTTGTTTTGATAAACTAATCTTAAAAACGGACACCCGGTATATGCCAAAAAGCAAAAAGTAAACAAAGGTATATATATACCGTGTAAAGACCGTATATTAATAGAGACCGGCGAATTTAAATTGACGCCATATTATTCAACATGGCGGCTTACAATGCAGTAGCTTGAGCAGAAGAAAAATCGGCCTTTTTTAAGTACAGTCGTCTGGATTTAGGAATTCCCAGAAGGCTCTTCCCAAAAAAAAGAAAATCGAATAAAAAAATCTAAGTTTAAAGATTAAAATTTCATATATTGGCAAAACTGATCAAATTTTCATTCAATTTTCAATATGGCGATCTATTATGGCTTCTAATAAGCGAACCAATCAGATTTATCGGTGAATTCGCCAGTCTCTTTTTATAAAGGGTCTCCAAAGCCTTGTATATATATACGAATTGACCACGTGATTAACATCACTAAATGTTTTGATTTTAGGAAAGAGAAGATGCCTTGGAGAAGGTTTAGCCAAACCGAGCATGTTTTTATTTTTCTCAGCAATAATGCAAAACTTCCAGATATTAAAAACGGACGAACAACCTTCGCTAATTCCTCAAGACGGGATCACCTTATCCCCTCAACCCTTCAGCGCTAGATTAAAACCAAGGATAAAAAGGCGTTGCTTGAAAAGTAATAATATGTAATAAAATTCTGTAAACATAATAGATCTTTTTACAAGATTGTATTTTTTTTTCTAAATAAGTTATTCCATAAATTTTAAAATAAATAAAAAAATTTTTTTTAAGGGGAGTTTTTTAATATTTACATCAACGAATAATTAAGTCTTTTAGGTTTTTAAATAATTAAAAGAAAAACTTTAAATGGAACTTTTAAGGCACGAATATTTTTTTTATGCAATCTCAATTTAACACTTATCGTTTACATATTTGGGAAAAAAATAATATCATGAAATTTAAAAGAACAAATGAAAGAAAGCAAGAAAGGGAAAAAGTTGAAGTTTAACTAACCTTAACCTAACAGAAAAGCAGAAATTTAAAGGGAATAATTTTTGTTTCGTTGCTTTCATCATATTATTTAACAAAACAAGGAAAATTATTATAATTATTAATTATTATTTCTTTTTTCGTACCCGTTACAAATACTGCTCCTTTAAATAAGACTAGAATAATTGACAATCGTAACTTAATTTTACATTTTCTTTTTTTCGATGAAAAAAGAAAAAAGTACGGGAACAGAATAATTACGTAATAAAAATAATAATAAATACAACGAAGGGGGGGTTGGGGAAAAAAAAAATCAACGCAATTAGGCCTACCTGACGGGAAAATTTGTTCACCTTGCTGCACGGTCTGCTTCGTAAGATTCTAATGTCTCGTACTTTCCGACTTCCTCTTTTACGTGTTGTAACATAATTTCTAAAGCTGCAATGGCGTCTTCAGTCGAATCGTGGCCTCCCACTAAAAATTTAAACAGAAAAAGAAAAAATTGTTAATAATCATCATTGCGAAAGCTACTGTTTGGGACTTTTTTGGAACATAAAAACAAATTAAGTTTCTAGTACGTTTTTCCGATGCAAAATATTCCGCAAGGAGTTTTCTGGAGTTCTACGGGATCATACAAGTAAGCACTTAAGGGGGGAGGGGGTCTCTCCATAAGAAAAGACCTATTTCTGCTTGCTATGAGGGGGGATCTGAAAAGACCAAAATAATGCTTTCATAATACCTATGTGATCCTTGCTTTTCCAATTCAAGACGATCTAAAAAACCCGCAATAATTGTAAAAAAAGCACTTACCATTTTCTTGTATTATTTTGTTGATTTTTTTAACGCTGAGATCTTTCAATGAATATTTGTACGGGAAATATTTCTCGTTTTTGTAAAAAACGCTCGTGTCCACGACGGTGTCATGAATTAACTGAAATATAAGACAAAAATTAAAAATTAATAATTATTTACACAAATTTTATTTCCCAATAAAATAAAAAGGAAAATTATTAAATGCTTACATGCAATGCTCGGAGATCACTATCAAGGGAATGGCCGATTAGTATAGTTTTATTCGAAAACAAAGAAAGCAAAACAGCTTGTACGTCCTTCAGGCTAGTTCTAACCGTTTCCATCATCTTCTCTTCAATACCTAAAAATAATTTTTAAAAAGATTTAAATTTTGAAGGCCATTATTCCCAATAGAGAAGTCACATGTTTTGAGATGACTCCATCGTTTAATTGCGATAGGGGAGATATGACAAAAAGCGTAATTTTGACTCAGTAAAAAAAACTGTTAACCCCCGAAAAGAGAAAAAACAAAAATTTGAATTTGAATGCCCACCAAAACGGAACGTGAAGGAACGTGACGTCATCTGCCTAAAAGTGGTCGTGTTCATTTCTAAAACTCTGAACGGCATCGATGCTTAATGTTTACAAGCATGTTTACAAACAAGACGTGCTTCGTTTCGAGTTCGATATCTCGCTTCGATACAGGCAGATGACGTCACACCAATGAAAACTCGTTTTAGGAGTGATCACGTGACAAAAACTTTTCCGGACTTTGTTTTTATTCTTTTTTAAATTTGATGCAAAATTTTCACGTTTAAATACTAGTTTTTAGTTAAGAGCATACTACACATTAGTTTCCGGCAAAAATCTCAAAATATGACTTGTCTATTCGGAATAATATCACGTAAGCTTTGAAATATCTATTAAACTAATTAAAATAATTACCTGAATAAACTGTGTTGTAACATTCTATAGGTTGTCTAGGTTTCACTAACGTATCATAAACTACTTCTTTTTTCAAATTTACAACGGTAATACGGGCAAGCTCGTAGCCAAGTCTTGTGTAAACCATTTCACAGTCCAAAGCATAAACTCCAGGATCTGTGTCGTCTGAAAAAAATTAAAAAAAGATAACATTAAGTAAGAAACAAAAAATAGCAAGTTTAGGGAAAGGCGAATTTAAGCAAAGACATCGTAGCTGGGAATATTTTATGAGATTAAAATAAATTCCCAGAAATTTATAGGAGTAAATATTATTCCCTTTCCATATTCAAGCAAAAAAAAAAAAAAATTCTTTAAACCGTAGAATTGTACGCCGGGAATATTTTCGGAGTTGAAAATAAATTCCTATGGTTAATAAATAAATTTACGGTAACAATTTCCTATTTCCAGACAGTAAATAAAATTACCGAAAAATATATGGAAATATTTCCCTGAAATTGTAAAATTGAAAGCAGGAGGATATATTTCGTGGAAATAAATATAAATATTTGAACTTTATGGGAATAAAATTAAAAGTAAAATTCAATGTGCCGTATATTTATGTAACTGTATATCTATATACTGTATATAGGCATATATATATACACTGCATATTTGCGTATACTTACATATAATTTTTCAAAAAAATATTCTGGACATATCTGAATTGTAAAAATCAAATAGGACAATGTTTTTAATCAAGTCCTTAAATTTAATACTTTAAACTTAAATTTAAAGCAGGCCCGTAGCCAGTCCAATCGATTATGGGGAGCGATAACAACTACTTAAGGAAACTCTAAATGGCCTCTTATTAAATAAAAAAAACACAATAGGTGGCAAAATCTTCTTCAAGAAAATCCCAAAAATCCAAGTCAGCGGATATTTTTAATAAAAAATCATAATTTTAACGTCAGGCAATATGCCTGTGTCGTAGGACTATGTCTCGGGCCCGGTCCTGGGGAAATCTATCTGTCCACGTGCCCGGTGTCGCACTCTTCGCACCAAAAATTTAAATAAAATTTTAACTAATTTTTTTCAACTTTTAACCTTCCGTTAATTTTCAAGAAACCTAACTTTCACAAGAAACTTAAAGAATGACATTTTTACCAAAAATTTTAAGTTATTTTCGTCAAAAAATTCGAATTTTTTGAGCCAAAAAAAGCAAAAAAAAAAATGCCTTAAATTTTTGAAGACTTTAATTAAAATTTCGACTGATTTTTTTTCAACTTTTGACCTTTTTTACGAAAAAATTTTACGTTTTTTTCTTGCCAGGAAAAAAAAATTACATTTTTAACAAAAAATTCGAATTTTTTGATCAAAAACAAGAAAAAAAAATGCCTTAAAATTTTTAGGTAAATCGTTTCATTGTTTAAATTTAGCAATATTAGGACAGTATCCCAAAGACGTAGTCCTACGCAGGGATATGCCCCCATATTCCAGTAGGATTTTTTTTTTTTTTTTTTATAATAATTATATTCCCAGAAAATGAAGGAGGTAAATACCGAACTGTTTTTATAACTATAAATTGATATCAGCCCTAAAACGTTTTACTCACTTTCTTTTGCTAATGTTTTAACACAGTTTGGAAAATTTTCGTAATCATTGCAATCCGTTACATGCCTAACATGAGTGGCACAACCCTCAACAGAAGAAGTATTGCAACAATTGTATATCCTTTCGGAATTTCGACCTGAAAAAAATTCAGAATTTTTAAGTTCTCGCACATAAGCTAAAAAAAAAAAAAAAATTATTTTAATTTATTCTTCCAGGGTCGCTGCACTCGAACCGAACAGGATATCAATTACAAAAAAGAATCATTTGTCGATAATTAAACGATTTTTTGATTTAACGAAACTAAAAATATCGATAATACCGAAAAAATCTTCAAATCAATAGTGTCAAAATATCGATGTTTTTTTTCGTTAAGGGGTCGTACATCAATTACGTAAGCACATTTAGGGGGGAGGGAGGGGATTCAAATTTGACATCTTGCTCATAAGCTAAGCATAGGCGAAATGGGATAAAGCGTGCAAAAAGGGCCTAACCCATGCTTACGTAATTTATGCACGACCCCTAATATCAAAAGTCGATCAATTTTAATATCTTTGATTCTTTGACCCTAAAATTGTACAGAAGTTTACTTTTCGAAGGAGATATTAATAAACCATATCTATGTTGCGGAAGTAAAATGGCGACCAGAAGTGGGGGTAAGGAGGCAACCTATTAACACGATGCGTCCTATGTTACATAAGCTCTTATGGGCAATTCCAAGTAAATTTCAATTTATTAAATTAAAACAAACTAAACTCGGAAAATTATTTAACTGCACGGCTAAATAAAAAAATCATGAGCTTAAATGCAAGTAATTATAATTTTTAATGTGCTTAAAATTTTTTTTTTTTAAGTTTTTGCCCATAAAGACTCAACGTAAGTTGGTCCTCCAGTGAGATTGTTTGACCTCCAGTGACGTCACGCTAAATAATTCGTTATGGAATTAAATCAACCACTTCCCCTTTAAATGACGTCCCTTGCATACGGCCTATTGACTTAATACCTAGTGACTACAGCGCCCCTGGCGGAAATTTGATATCCCAACTCCAACCCACCTCCAGATTTTTTTTTGCCAGGATGATAGCAACACGTCTCCGGACCTTCCTTATATTGTTTCAAAGTAACCGGGTCGACTTCGTACTGCTTGGAGCATCGAACGCAGTACCTCATGTTATTGCTCATTTTCTTAATATACTGATATTTGTCGTTATACTTTAGTTCGTAATTTAAGGCGCAGGTAGCGTAGCCCGGCCGTCCGCTATCCATCGGAAAACCGTTGTCCTTTAATTCCTCCGGAGTAAGTTTGCACCTAAGCAATTCCTCGTAAATGTGCTTATCTAAAAAAAAATGAAAATAAATTAAATATAGAGCTTGTTTAATATTTTCACAAAACGTCACCGATTTGATTATCAAAAATACATTCAAGTGTAAAAAAAAATTAAAAAATTGATAAAATGCAATCGGCTTGTCAAACCGAATTAGTTCAAAGTATCAATTTTTTTAAAAACATTTTATATTTTTTTTTTTTTTTTAAAGTAAATGTCAGTAGGATTTTATTAATTAATTTAAGTGTGGCCCTCTTTAGCCGAAACAGCGTATGTCCAATGCTTTCTTACGTAAGTTAAACTTTACTCCCGATTTCGGGATGCCCATAAGGCGGTGAAGCCGGAGGAGAGCAGAGTGTTAATTATATCAATTAAATTAAATTAATTTTGAATATGAGACTTACCCGTAAGCATGCTAATATCCACCTTTTTAGTCTTGAAAACCGTAAAATTTTTTTTCCCTCCGGACAGGACATCCGAATGGGACATCTTCGGGCGTAAGGAATTTATTACTGTCGTATCCCCCTGGATCACAGCCACCCTTCTTCTTGTTTTCACTATTAGCGACGTAAAAGCAGCGTGGTATGCCGGTAAAGATCCTGAAAAAAAAATTCAATTAATTTTTTTTTTTTAAATTCTCACCGAATTCACAAATTTTCCCGGCTGCGAAAAAATAAAAATAAAAAATTCTCTCTACCCTGAGTTTTTGGCATTTCGACATTCCGCACTTCTAAACATCAAAAAAGAATATTTAGCACAAAGATAATTATAAAGAATTTTTATCGAAATGACAAAACCTTTTATGGCCAGCTGAAGAAATTACTAACATAGATATTGTATTTAAGATAAGATTTTTTTTTCAAGATTTTAACGATAAAAAACGATGACGTTCCAATAATATTTTTAAAAAAAAATAATATGAATCAGACGTAACGGCACCGTTAAAAAAAAATAATAATTTTACCTGAATGAGCCCGAAAAATTTCCTCCTCGAGTTTCATGGCCTCCTCCGCAGATTCGCCTTTCGTCGGGAAAAGTTTATTCGTTTCTATGAGTAATTTTTCTAAGCAAGCTTGCCTTTTGATCCTTGAAATTTGTTTGGACCCTTCTTTGATCGTTGGTTTCTCCTTTAACTCCTGAAAAGAACAAAAAAAAAGTGTTGATTAGATTGCTTAAAATTTTTATAATATTATGAATTTAAAATTCCAAGGAGAAAACCGGCCTTTGGTCAATCTTTGTTCAAAGCCAGACATTTCAGATGAAATATAAGATTTTTAATGGAAATCTTTAAAACTAGACGACAATTTTGAAAAATTCCGATTTTAAGTACGAAAATTTTAAGTACTATTTTTTCTTTTTTTTTTTTAACTTTTGGCCTTTTTTTATAGTAAAATTAGACGACATGAAAGAAAGCAAGGGCTTAGAGAAAATTTCATGTAGATTTTCAAGAAATTTAACTTTTACAAGAAACTTAAAGTTTCTAAAGCAAGGATTTAAAAATTTCTTGAAATTTTGTTTAACTCTTTTTTGGCTACTATATAAATGGGACAGTAAAAAAATGTGGGTAGGGCAGTTTTTTTCCCTAAAAATTGGCAGCGGTAAATTTAAATATGGGGCAGTTTTTTAAATGAATTGGCAGTGGATTAATTTTATTTTGGGGCAGTAAATTTTTATAAAGCTAATTTTTTAATGTTTTATTTGTTTGCACAAATATTGCTTATAAAACGCAGGGCATTATTCACATGCCAAACAAACATTATTTACTCCCTGGAACAGGCATGATTTTGATCACTTTAAAAACTGAAAAATATATCAAACGTATAATGTGTCACTTTATGCTAACATTTTTTTAAAAAATGCCAAAATATTTTTTTAACGCCAAATATTTTTATTTCTTTTACTGACAAAATAATATTTCTACTGCCCAAAATTGTAATGCCAATAAAAAAAAAAGCCGGCAAAATTATTAAATTTACTGCCAATCTATGAAAAAAACTACCATTTTATGAAAAATTACTGTCCCTTTAATTAGACGCCCCTTTTTTTTTAAATTTTCGCAGTTTTTTTTTTTTAAAATATCTTTTTTTTAGATGTTCAAATTAGATTACATGAATAAAAACAAAAACTTGAAAATTTTAAATAAAATGTCCACTACATTAATTTTTTTTAAAAATTCATTTTCTAAAAAATTTACGAGAAATTTTCTAAAACATTTCGAAAAAAATTTTTAAAAAATTTCTAAAACATTTTCAAGAAATTTCATAAAAAGTTTACAAGAAATTTTATGAAAAATTTCTAAAAGATTTACGACAAATTTAAAGTTAAAATTTTATTTTAAAATCAGACGACTTGACCGAAAGCATGGGCTTGGAAAATTTCTTGTAAATTTTCTTTTAAAAAAGTTATGCTGCTTCTCCACTATGCCTCAAAATTAATTTTCAAAATTTCCGGAAGTACTTTGCTTTAAATATTCAAACATGGATTACGAATAAAAAAACGCAATGTAGCAAAACTAGTCAACTTAATTTTTGAAGCTTAATTCAGAAATCCATAGAATAAAGCACAGTACTCCCGGAAATTTTGAAAATTAATATTGAGTCATAATGGAGAAGCAACATTAAATTTTAAATAATATTTTAACTAAAAGCAAATATTAAAAAATTTCTTGAAATTTTAATTAACTTTTTTTTTAATTTTCGCGTTTTTTTTAAATATTAAAATTAGACTGCATGAACAAAAAAAGGAACTTAGAAATTTTAAATTAAATGTTCATTACATTTTTTAATTTTGTCCTTTTTCTGTTAGCCAAGGATATGAGCTAAACCAATGTTTTAATATTAAAATTTTAACTTTGAAGACTTTAATTAAAATTTTGACTAATTCTTTCAACTTTTGATCTTTTCTATCAAAAACTTTAAATTTTTTTTCGTGCCACGAAAAAAAATGATATTTTCATCAAAAAATTCGAATTTTTTGACCAAAAACAAGCAAGAAAATGCCTCAAAATTTTTAATCGTTTCATCGTTTATAGCAATATTAGGACAGGGCCCCAAAGACGTAGTCCTACGAAGGGATATGCCCCCATATCCCAGTATGATTTTTTCATAAAAACCAGTGCCGGCTGAAGCCTGCCATTAAAAATTTATTTCGGACATTCGAAAATCAACTAATCAAATGCAGCTAAAGCCGGATGTAAGTCACAAAATTTGCAAGTGACGGCGGTAGTTCCCCCCACGGAGTAGGCTTACTTATATATCTTTTCCCGCAATCAACTTATAACTAAAAAATAATGATCTCTTCAGTTTTTTCGCACCTTAACCAGAGCCGGTACGTGAGCCTTCCTCGCAGCTCCGTGAGAAACAGTTTGAGCAATTGTAGTCCTTTCGTTGACTTTTAAACCCTGATTTATTTTTTCTTGTATTGCCTTTTTCGCTTGAAGCATTTGCTGAATATTTGTGACAGCTGCTATCCTAATAGCCGGTCCTAAAAAAAAAAAAATTACATTTCACACTCAAATTTCAAATTGGATAAAAATTTTAAAAAATTGGTTCGCCGCCTTACTGGGTAACCCTAAAACGGGCGCGGGGGCGGGTGGTTGAACGACATTTTCCTTTGGTTTTTCGGCAGTCTTATTGTACCTCTCCAACATTACGTCCTGTGCTGATTTTCTAAAAATTTTCTTCGTAACAGTCTTCTCACGTAGAACCGAATGATCGGACGTCAAGCTAGTGGAATGAGCCGTCCTTCTTTTCGCTTGCATAGTGCTTTCGTATTCTTCGCTGTTCACAGTGACTTCAAGTTTCGAAGTTTCAGAGTCCGAGGTCGCCGAGTAGCTGTTAAATATTTCCCGGCATTGCCTTTCTACTATATCCGGATCGTCCTCGCCGTCGTCAAACAACATGTTTGCTAAAAAAAAACACAGAAATTTTTTTAAAATTAATCCGTTCAAAAAATAAAAAATAAAATTTATTTTACCATCTTCTTCGCTTATGGAAAATCTAGCTTTTACATTCCTTTCGTTATCCTCATCATTATGTTTCCTTTTCTTGCTTTCGCTGTCGCTATTTTCCGAGTGAGTATCTGATTCTGCGCCTAAATCCACGAAATTATCGTTTTCTTCCTCGCTTTCCGATTCTTCCTTTCTTTTCCCGTTTTCTTTTTTGTACTTTTCGTCTCTGCTACGCTTTGAACTTTTATGAGATTTCGAACTAGATTTTTTATCCTCGGGCGAACTCTTCCGCCTGTGATGCCGGCTGGAAGATGATTTTTTGCTAGACGAACGATGACTGGAAGAGCTGGAGTGATGTCGACTTGACGAATGCTTGGAACTTCAGAAAACAAAAAATTAAATAAAACAAATTTCTCAACTCGGAATTAAGAAAATATACCTTGAAGAACGAGATTTAGAACTAGAGGAACTAGAATGCCTGTGACTTTTACTATCAGATTTATCTTTTGAACTGGATTTGTGATGACTGCTACGACTTTTGTCTTTTTTCTTATCCTCTGATTTATTTTCTTCCTTATTTACTTCCAAACTTGTTTCAGTGGCTTTACTTTTATCGTCTAAAAAGAAAAAAAAAAACCTTGCTCATTATTAAAAAAATTCAAAATCATTTCTCACCTTACCTTCTTGTAAGGCATTGGAACTGTCTTTTAATAATTCTTTCATCATTTCAATTTCGGAGGATATAAATTCAATTTCTGCCAAACCTTCATCCATGTCAACTTCTTCAACCACATCATCTTTACCTGTAGGAATGTAATCACTAACCAAATCGTCACTTCCTGGTTCATATTTACTTTCTTCAGCTGATGTTTTATCTGACGGTTTGTAGTCAACGTTATTGGTAGTCCCAGTTGCTTCCGGTACATATTGAATTTTTTTCTTTTCTTTACTTGGTACATATTCCTTCACTAAATTTTTGTTTGAGCTATCTGGTATGTATTTGCTTTCAGTTGCAGTTGCTTTACTTGGAACATAACTTTTGCTATTCTGCGATTTATCTTCAATTGTTCCAGGATCATATTTGCTATTTAAGTATTTATTTTGTTCACTTGAATTATTTTTAGCACCATCATTAGAAACAGATTTCAAATATGTTCTTGCATTGTTAATAATTTCCTGAGACTTAGCATGGTTTAAACCATTGCTTTTATTTTTAGGTTGAACAAGTCTTGATTGTGGGGTTGGAGTATATGCACAAGGTATGTGACGATTTAATTTTTCATACGGGTTAGATTCATTCACTAATTTTACAAAAAGAGAGTCATGGCCAGTTTCTTTCTTTTGACTTGGCTGTGTTTTCTCAGCTGCCAAACTGCTTGTTGGCTGTAATATTTCATCTGTGGTTGAATTCACAGAAATATTCGGTTTGGATAATATATCAAGTATCTCCGAGCTTGACGGTTCATCTGAAACGTAAGGAAAACAAAAGTTAATTATTTCCTTTATAAATGCCGATGTTACGCAAAACGGTAAAGGAATAAATAAATGAATTACCATTCCCTATTTTTTTCTTGGCATGTCTAAAATGACAATGAGGTCGAACGCATAACCCTTTCTCGAAAAAAGGACAATCGTTTTTTTTGAAAAATCCTTTAGACGGCAACATGATTTTTTTGAAGTTTCATTCATAGAATGAAGTTAATTAACGTCGCAACTAGTCATATCTTCTTTTCAATTAATCGGTGAGGATTTTTCACAACAAACGTGAACTATAGCTAAAAAAAACACCATAAAGTCAAAATCACTCGTCAATCTACAGCCACGTTTAATGTTGCCGAAAGCGTACTATAGATAGCAGCACTATCGCGCATTCGTGATGCGAGCCACGCAGCAGTAAGGAAGCCCTCTCCTGATTCGTCTAGATGTATGCGTTGCCTCCTATTGGTTTATTTTTGGCGGAGTTGCTTAAAATTATTTTCAAGTTTCGAAGCTGGCTTTGAATTACATGACAGAACGATTTATTTTTGATTTGAAAAGATATACGACTCAATTGCATCCTTTAAAAATCCTAATATTAGATATGATCAGATCCAAAACGTAAAATCTGAAAAAAACAAAATGGCCGCTGTTTATTCATTTTCCGTAGGCGACAAACTTCAAGTTCAATGTTTTGACTCTGACGTAGTGTACAGTTTACAGTTATACTTTCACCTTGCATAAAAAGTTATTCAAAAGGCTTTTCATGTTAAAAAAAAAAATTTTATTTATAATATATAAATAATGATATATTATATCCTTATGAGAATAATTAGCGTCTCTTTTCTAAAACTTATTAAGTTTCAGAGACGCTATCTTCCAACGATCCTGCTGACTCTTTTCCAGGTAAAAAATGATATCTGTAGTAACAATTAATATAATCTCTTTATATATATCGCAATTCATAATTAAATTAACTTCATGGAATTAAATAAAACAAAACAAAACAAGGAACTTTGTATTTCTGTTAATTAAAACAAAAACAGTACTTCAACAATAATCATGATCGGCAAGGGTTGCAAATTGTCGTGACGTGCTTGGCTGTAATTCTGCGACCATGTTCGAACAATTACCTTGATTATCTTCACAAAATATTAATTCGGTTATTTCCATGTCGCAATCAGGGTTTTGGATGCTTTCATTAAGCAGTATCTGCTCCATTACGAATTTCTTTAATATTTCAGGACCTTCCATTCCGCGATATCTGAAAAATTCATTTGTAAGCATTTATAAAGATAACAGCATTATTTACATTGCTTGTGAACACTTACACAGCATGGGTGCTGTAATCTTCGGAGTTTTCTGTCAATAATTTGCAGTGCACCTTATAATTTCTTTTCCCGCAAAACTCATTGATAAAAACATTCATATCCTCTAATTTTGTGAAAAAATAACAGTTCAAATCCCTAGCATTTAAGTTATCGCAAACGTCGTTAAAGAGGCTGCTGTCGTAAAACTGTATCTGTAAAAAAAAAAAAACGAAAAAAATTAAACGATTTTGAAGGCGAAATAAACTATCAAAGTTGCTGCCGGTTGCTGTTCCGATTTATTACCTCCTCCAGAATTGGCATGTACATCTGGATTCCGGTTTCTTGTGCCCACTGCGCGATTTCTTGGCGTTCATTAACTGTTTGCTCCAAAGTCGTTGTGCTCTCGATAACTTGGTCAGTTTCGTATTCGCTTGGCTGCAGCACTGCGGCGATTTCTAAAAAAAAAAAAGACAATTTTAATTGTAACAATGTAAGTAATATAAACAATATAAACTAAGTAAGAAGTAATAATAAGTAATAATAATTATTATTACTAATAATCGTAATTGTAATTATTGCTGTAATTACAATCAATAATTATCACTAACAATTACAATCAATAATTATTACTAACAATTATAATTAATAATTATAATCAATAATTATTACTAATAATTGTAATTAATAATAATTTATTAATGGCTGCTAATTGTTAGTACCTGTTGCTTCGTTGACTTCTGACATTCTATTTGGCTGAAGAAAAGTAATGTATTTTTCCATAAAATCGTCTATCCGAGTAGGAAGCTTTTTGTCTTTAAATACCAAATGTTTTATATCGTTAAAGTGTCCTTCGCTCGGGGCAGTGTCCTGCATTTCTTGGCTTTCCGGAAAATATTTCCTCATAATGTTAGTCCATACGGGAAACCACTCCACGAGGTTCTTAAGTTCGTCCAACAATTCCGGACAGAACCATTCGTTTTCAATTTTCCCTCCGCCTTGACGTTCCACTTCCTGAGTCACAGCACGTATCAAAAAATTTAGTCTCCCCACAAAAGGGTTATTCTCAGCCATCCCTTCATCCCCTAGGCGTAAATCCGTTCTCGCAGGAACCTTATTTCCTGAGATCAGAGCTTGCAGTCGGTCTTTTTCCAATTCGCACAGGCTCCTCCGAAAGGAATTCGCTGAGTCAACGTATTTGCTCACAGCCACAGCTATGATGCTGACGAGTAAATCTTCGGCCTCTTCCCAAATTTCCACCTTTTGCAAAAGCTCCATCGACCGCGTGTAAAATTTACGACGCACTTTTGCCCCCGCACTTCTTCCCTGCAAACACTTCCACGTTGAAATTAATTTAATTACGTGTTTAACGTCACACCGAATGTAACATTTCAATTCGTTCGTTTCCCCTCCAAAAAATATTTTCCCGCAAGCGGCAACGTACTCTCCGATGGACCTCATCCCGAGAAGGGCCGAAGCTACCCCAGAGAGTATTTCCCTAGACGCATTCGCACAAATTTCGTACGGACACGGAGCACCGGACGCTATGTACCGTAAGAGCCAAGTGCTTATTGAAATCGCGTCTTCAACTTCCGATAAGCAATGCCCTACTGGGAATTTGCAATTTTGGTCATTCACGACTATTTCGTAAAGAAGTATCTCATCTGATTTTTTCCCGGATGGACGAAGCAGAGGATTCACAACCGATTCCGTTACTTCAATTGACACCCTGCTTCCGGGGGTTGTTTCCACGTAATTTTTAAAATGGAGCACTTGTTGGTCGCTCCAAAAATACACAAAAAAAGGAGCACACCCTATGTTTCTAATAGTCCCGGAAAAAGGTTCCTCTGATTGCATCATTTGGAGAGCCACGAATGTATTTTTGGGCCGCTGTAGCTTTTGTTTTTCTTTGCGGTATTTTGCCACTCTTAGGGTATGTTTCTCCGGTATATTTAACGGATCCACTCCATTCGCTGCTAGAACTTGGCGCATCAAGGAAGGACCGAATCCGGTTTCCGCCATTATCTCTACAAGTTCTTCTCTGAAAGCTCCAGTCAACCTTCTCTTTTTCTTGTGTATGTGATCCTCAGAATAATTGGTAACGGAGAACTGAATTTTAATAATATCTTCTTCTACTGGTTCAGTCTGTATCCTCCCATAAAAGGATGCTTTGCATTCGGTACATTTTCCCCTCAATCTAAGAAATGGGAAAGCCCTTTTTCCCACATAATAACTACTAATGCCAAATTCACAACTAATATAATCATTTATTTTATGCCTTAGGAAAGATGCATATTCAGGATTAAGTACCATGCGATTACGATTTCCTCTTCTAGGGGCTTCCCTTTCTTTCGGCTTTAAATATTTAATATATTCATCCATTGTCAGCTCAACTTCAAAACGAAATGCATCAGGATTATTATCATACTCCAGACACCATTCTTTATCATTTTCAGTCTCCACATTCTCTTCCTCCTCCAATTCTTCTTCCACCTGCTGTACCTCTTCCGCTTGTAATTCTATGTTTCCTTCATCTTTCTCCTCCTGTTCTGTTGTATCAGGAGGATTTTCTGTCGGAAGAATATTACATTCCTCCCAGATGTTATAATAGTTTTTTGTTGCTATTGTATACAAAGCTCCAGCAGTGATATGTAAATCTGCTGTTTTTAACATGCCACATAATTCATTCCAAATCGGAAATTTTTTTGCTAAAACTTTCCCATTCTTAAAAATTAAATCAGCATGATTTTTCATGGTCTTAACTATCAAATCAATTTCCTCCTTGCGACGTCGCATGATTGTTTAATTTTCAAAATTAATTGAAGTAGAATTTTGTATCTAAAAGAAAAAAATAATAACAAGTAAATTAATAATTGAATCATTAGGGAGAAAAAAAAAGTAAAAAAAAAAAAACTTGAAACATGTTATCACACCATTCCATTATTTTACCTTTTGGATGGTGTTAAATAGCATTAGATCACTCAACAGCGTTTAAAAAACTTAAAAAGCAATCTTTTCTTACACCTATGTAGTTAAATTTAAATCTGCCGCTTATTCCAGACACAGCAGACATTTTCGTCTATATAAACAACAAATGTCTTATGAAGAACCGAAAAAAACCTTTTGCAATGCTCCCGAAATGTCTGTTTAATTGACGATACACAAAATCAGAGAGCATAAACGTTGCAATCGAACGATGGTATTGGTATTGAAACCAAAAATAATGTCACTTTTTTATATATACAAGATAAAAAAAGACTAAAGAGACTTACGCAAAGATGATGCCGAACCTCCATTTTATGACGTCATCACGTGTCACTAACTTAGTTCAAATGCTGTGCGAAAAATGGCGCTATGCTGGACGATGTCAAAAGTTCAAAATTAAACTTTTTATCTTCAATTCTGTCATATTTTAGCAAATAAATACTTTTAAAACTTCCAAAATGCCAAGAGGAATTCTCTAAATCTAAACACCAAATTCTTTTTCCAAAAATGAAGACATTATATCCAGATTTTTCGTTCACCTGAAAAAGATATTTACAGGACAAACGTTAAAATTAAACTGAATAAAAATTCGGCTACAAAAATGAAAAGTAAATTAGGCCTATAGAAATGAATAGACATTATACAACATGACAAGTCTGAGAGGAGATGATTAAAAATCGGCCCAAAAATCCCATGTATCAAATATAGGTTTTCTTTCCTCAGACATCTAAATTTTCGTTAAATTGGAAAGCAATCACAAATAAAAGTCTGACAAACTTTCTGTCGGTGACCCAATCTTTAAACAATATTTATTGGTTTGCCGTCATCGCTCATAAACGAAATTATGTTATATTCATTTTCTTATAAGCATGGTTCCTTGACAAAAGATCAACATAAGAAATTATTAAAGTTAATGAAAATCAAACTTTTGATGATACTGTCAACAGTTTAGGCTCCGTGCAAGTAAGGCACTAGCTCTCCGTTATTTCTATATTTAGTTAATGCAATAGCCCAAATAGTTTTGAAAAATTAAATTCCTGGGGAGTAAGCTAAACAGGTACTTTTAAGGGTTATTTATATTAAAATTTGACATGCACGCAGTCTATAGTCCGCCATGTTTGGAAAATCTTTAAGCTTTAATCACGGTACCGTGCTTTGAATGTTTAACGATTAACATTTAATAATTAGAATGTCTTTGGAGGAAATTAAAAACGACGCCCTTACGATGGTCTGCAGGCGACAAAGGGATGAATTTCAAGCGGGAAAGAGAGCGTCACACCATATTCTTTCTTTCTTTTTCGGCATAATCAGGACATGAAGCCCTATGACCCGGCGCCTACCTTTACCAAGTTCGGTTTCCGGTGTAAGGTTTAGGCGTTACTACGTCATACCCCTTAATGTATCGAGTGACGAGCTCGAAGACGGGGCACTCATATCGCAAAGGTATTTTACGAATGAGCGGGACCTACTTTATTTAGAAAGGGAATCCGAACCCTGTGACACATCTGTCTTCTTCACATGATACACACATGAGTATCAGAGGTGATTGCTGGCGGAAAAAAATCCTGACTGAAATCAGGTTCGAACCAAGACTCCACACGATCATTCGTTTCGGAGTCGAGCACGCTCGCCACTCAGCCGACGTTGTGTCTTGTGTCACACCATAAGAGGACTGAAATCCAAAAAGTTATGGATTCTACTGCTAGATTGTTTGCGTTATCAGGCAAATTCACGTGTGCTGCCTTGTATATGGACATTAAGAAAAACCGTGTTTAAGTGGCTGTAAACAACAATTGTTTAAATGTTTCAATAGGAAAAACTTTATGGGTAAAGCTATTTAGCATTACCGAGGTTGAAAAGAGAAAATATCTAGCTGATTACTTAAAAAAATTAATCGCAAATGTTGTTGAAGATTAGAGACCCTAAATTAAAAGAGACTGGCAAAAAAATTTGGCCCGAAAAAGCGGTGCCCACGGATCATGCGCACTGATTTTTGAAAGTTTTTGGTTACATTTGCCGGTGTAAACTGCAGCAAAGCCAAAAATGGCGATTGTTTTTGTTTATTCAATATGTATTTGTTTACCGGCTCCTTAAAAAAGTCAGATTTTGAACGCAAACTTTGAAAGTGCTTACCAAGACAACAAAACACATAATGCTGTTCAGCTATTACTGATAGCCACCAATTAAGTCGGATTTATTTAAATTTCTAATGGAGAGCAAAACAAAAACCTGCGCCATTTTTTACTGTAATGCATTTCGCAGCGGCAGTTTTGCCAAAATTCCGAAAATTCCAACATATTAGTGCGCATGATCCGTGGGCACCGATTTTTCGCGACAATTTTTTTTGCCAGTCTCTTTTAATTTAGGGTCTCTAGTTGAAGATAGCCTGAGTAAGAGCGTCTACGGGTACAACAGTTACGTCGATGCTGAGAAACTCCAACAAAAAGTATCGGATTGCCTATACTCTACATGGGTGTCAACCGACCTTAAAAATCAATTAATTATTTTGAATGAGGTTTTAATCAAATTCCAAAGCACGATTTGCCAAAGGCATACGGTAGATGTGATACAGTATGAGCTTGCTCTTGAGGCAGCAAATAATTGTGCCGAAACTTTAAAAGGAATGAGATCCTCGATAATTGAAGACGAATTAACTTTTTTACTCGATTCTTTTAAGAGAATCAGTTTAGATTTATCAAGAGTAATGAAACACCAAGGTTTCAAGGAATTTAAAATTTTAACTCCTTTCAGCACGTATAATTTTCATGCTGAAATGAAAATAATTTCTGGTCTTCACTCAGAGCATTTTAAAACCTCAAATGAAATTAACATTGGAATTTCCAAACATGCATGTCTAATGTGTGAAATCGGCATAAAAACCATTAACGATTCCTTTAGAAATGTAAATGATCCGAGAGAAATAATTGTAAGGGGGTTCCATGGGAAAGCATATCAATTTTGGAGTTTTCCAGTATTTTTAAGAAACCGAACAATAAACGGTTTAACGGCGGATGACTTTTATAAAAAAGTTATCAGTCGGTTATGCCTTACATACCAGAAAGGTTATGTATTGGGCTTTGAATACCTTAAAGATGCTGTTAGCATCGAAAGCTTTTTAACGGAAGTACAAAGCACACAAATTATTACATTACCTGAAGAAAATAATTTAAATTTTAACTCCTTTCAGCACGTATAATTTTCATGCTGAAATGAAAATAATTTCTGGTCTTCACTCAGAGCATTTAAAACCTCAAATGAATTAACATTGGAATTTCCAAACATGCATGTCTAATGTGTGAAATCGGCATAAAAACCATTAACGATTCCTTTAGAAATGTAATGATCCGAGAGAAATAATTGTAAGGGGGTTCCATGGGAAAGCATATCAATTTTGGAGTTTTCCAGTATTTTTAAGAAACCGAACAATAAACGGTTTAACGGCGGATGACTTTTATAAAAAAGTTATCAGTCGGTTATGCCTTACATACCAGAAAGGTTATGTATTGGGCTTTGAATACCTTAAAGATGCTGTTAGCATCGAAAGCTTTTTAACGGAAGTACAAAGCACACAAATTATTACATTACCTGAAGAAAATAATTTAAATTTTAAACAAGCGAAGTTAATCATCCAAGACTTTGAAAGCCTCCAATTGAAGTATAAATCTTCTGGCATAATTTTTTTTAATAGGAATGTGAAAACATTGGTAGGTAGAAAAAAATATAGCCCCGAAGAAATTATGTCCGCAAGTGATTAGCTATTGTGAGTTTAGAGGACAAAATATCGGGCAAAATAGCCAAAAGCGCGGTTAATATAGTATAGTATTTTCGGCAGGAAAATAGCCAAAAAGTTGTGAAAAATTTTAGGAAAAAACTAGTCTTCTTTATAAAAAGAATTTCGGAGATAAAAACTTCGAAAAAAAAAAAAAATTAAAAGCGAGCATAATTAATTCAGAGGAATTCATGTTTATAATTTTAAAAAAAAAGAACGATCAATTAAAATTTCTTACTTTGCTTTTGATGCTGACAGCATCATTAAGGTATTCATTTTTATTATATTTCTGATAATAATATGTGGACTTTTTTAGAAAAAGGAACCTTAGGGTTAAAATTTTCAAAACCTCACCATATATGTGAAATTCAGAATCAAAAACCGACAAAAATTCGAATTTTCCCCCTACGGTCGCTTTTCCTGTGGAAAAATCCATGAATTGAATGCACACTATGAAAAATCCATGACATTGGTATTCAAAATTTTGAATGGTAAGCCTTTAACAGTATCTCTCGTACATTGATATAAAAACTAGATTACCTTTCCTTGATTTAGAATGTTTCATTACGGAAAAGTAACTAATTTTGTACATTTTCATTAGCTTTTTAAGACACTTAATTTTTAATTAATATTGTGCACCAACAGATGCTGGTGATCTAATGCCTCATTATATATCAATATATCAAACCTACAATTTACTTTCACCAAAAACTTAAAATTTTTTTATGAAATGATTCTACATTACTAAAAAAATACATACATTATCAGTTGGAAAGATGCTGAAGTGAGTACAATTACATTTCATCATCATCATGAACATCATACTGTGGAAGAGTTGAGTTTCAGTCATGTTTGATGGTAACTTTCGAAATTGCTTAAAATATGAAAAATCTGCTCCTTTTTCCAGCAAAAACTTAACCAGCGGAATTGTACCCATTACGTAGGCTATAGATAATGCAGTTTTACCATCTTTATCTTTAGCATTTATTTCTGCTCCGTTATTAATAAGAATTTCAGCTAACTCAACTGTTCGGGCAAAATGCAGAGGTCTCCTTTGAAAATCATCTTCAGCATTTACATTTGCTCCAAGATCAAGTAATTTTTTTACTACACATATGTCTCTCTCCAGGACTTGTAAGTGCAGATATGTTAAGCCATCCTCAAATTTATAAGTAAGAATTTTACTAATGATGTCCTTATCATATTCAGGGAGGAAATTGTTGTCTAATCCTTGACTTACTGCAGCAGGAATATTCGAATCCATAGAATTGTCCAGGGAATTTCCAGAATCGCATTGATGAATCATGATAGCAGGATCAGATGTTTGAGATGAAATATCATCTTTTCCTACTTGAACCACTTTTAGCTTATCTTTCTGCAACAAAAAAAAAAAGAAAAACATGAATGAAAAGCTACAAAAAATGTTAAACCGTAGGATGAGGTTTATTACTGGTCACAATAAATATATTGCAATAGAGACTTTACATCACAAAACTGGGCTCCTCTCAATTGGGAAAAAAAAAAGGGGATTTGCACTGTTATGTGCAAAAAGGCTGAAAACATCATTTAGAAAAAACATTTAGAAGATATTCTTATTCCTATAAAAAATTGGGCAAATTTACCTCTATAATGTTCTTCATAAATTCCTCAATTTGACGAAAAGCAGACTTGCTCTCAAAATCAATGGTGCAATCCATTATTTCACAAACTTTTACAACTTTTAAAAGCAACAAAAAAACAAATTATTATTTTATATCTTATAAAAGTTATAAAAAAACAAATCTTTCATGGTGTTTGTTGACAATTTGACGTGGCAGAAGAGATTCCGATACGAATCCTACTTTAAACAGTGACGTCACTTGGAGGTCTTTAAAGTGCGCATAGTGTTGTTAAAGGGATATATATACGATATTGATACGCGTATTAATACGTATATATATACGTATTAATACCAATACCAAAAAATAAATCCCGTATTCATTGAATATTTAATAATTTTTGTCGTTTTTCCTGTAAATTAACGCTTTTCTGGTTGAAATAAGCCGTTTAATTTGTTAAGAATGCTTATTCGCACCTTATGAAGCAATAAAAACCCGTTTTAATGAACCTGGAAACGATAATATTTCCAAGATGTTTGAATTGAGCGCTAAGAAACAAATATGGCGTTCAAGCTTGTGTGATGATTACCGGATTATTCATATTGGTTTTTATTATTGCTTCTGCACTAAAAGCACTACTTTTCAACGAATTCTTTATGTATCTGCTATTATTTGATCAAATAGGACCGCGAAAATGCCCCGAAAAGTAAAAAAAAAATTTGTTTTTTTTTCAAAATCGGATTACGTGTTTAACTTATTGGTATTTATATCCGTATCAATACGTATATATATCCGTATATATATACGTATTAATATCCAAACCAAAAAATACTGTATTTTTAACAACACTAAGTGCGCATCAGTGAAGTTTAAGCGATCATCGATTCATAAGTTAAACATAAGCGAACAACATTAAATACTGGCAGCAGACAAGTGACTGATGCGTACTCTCATAATCATTTATTATTTAAATAATATTTTTGCTCAAAAAAAAAACCGAAAATAAACGGTGCGGTGCATTTATATAGAGCACAATATATACTTTACCTGGAATTAATAAAATTTACTGAAAAAATTAACCAGATTTAAGGAGGTCAAAAAATGAAAAAAAATTTTAAAACAGCCGCCATTATATGGTCTAAGAAAGTTCCTCTATGTTGAATTTGAACATGGCGACTTCAAAAACACCGCCCAGCATCAAAATTCCTATTTTTTCGAATAAAATCTTCCAATAAAGGCTGCTCAACGAGTAAATATAGCTGTAATAGTATAGCGGAATTTCGGAGGATCATTTTTATTACCGAATATTACATAGGTACGTTTATATTGACGGCTAAAGATACATTTACAACGCATTGATTTTGACAAGTAGCATATCAACACTCCCACAAGTTATTGTTTGTTACAACGTTTATATCGTTTTTGTTAATATTTCGGTGAAAATATTCATCGGCACTGCGATTTTTAAGTTTTTAACAAACCGGAAAGCTGTTATTTGAGTATTTGACGAGAGTTTAACATGGTTTTGATTGAGGAAAAAAAGAAAGAAAATTAAGCTCCAATATGACAATGCTTTTTTTTTTTTTTACAGATTGATAAGGTGATACTGCAGCTGTAATTATAATCGCAGATATGCAGGAAACATTATCAGCTTAAATAGTATAGGTGGGTAATTATAATATAGAAAAAATATAGTTGATAAATGAAGTAGTGAAAGAGAAACAAAGTTTGAACATAATTAACAACTGAGCTTTAGATTCAAAAAGCTGCTTGTTTTTTTGATAAAGCGTTTAAAATATATTTCTGTATTCTAAAAATCAGATATCTTTCCATGCTTTAAGGACTCTTGCAAGAAAAAGAAACCTTATAACTTTATTTATTTTTATTTTTTTCAGCTAGAATGGATGAAGTTACCTTTAAACATTACGAAAATGAAGGACCATAAACAAGTATACGTACTACAATTCTTATTGATCTACACGATTTCAAACATCATAGCAAATGAAGAATATAAAATTGAATATGTAAACATTCAAGGAGTAAATCGATCTCTGATAGATGGAAACCTTACACTGTCTTGCCTTGCATCTCCGAACAACAGTATCATGTGGTGGGAGTTTAACAATGAAAATATCACTTCCAATTCCAGGATTACCATAAATAAGACTGTAGTAGATTATCAGGCTAATTTAACTTTACATGCAACTCATATTAAAACGTCTGATGCAGGAAATTATACGTGTCATGTCGTACTTCCGGAAAACAATAAATTACAAGACTCGAAACGATTTTACGTGGACGTCGTGCTGGTGGGAGAAGTTGTTAAAACCATGGATGCCAGAGTGTCTAAAGGTGGGAACGGGAACTTGACATGTTTAATGAAAGGGTATCCTTTACAAGATGTTAAATGGAAAATCGAGAAATCTGGGTTGTCTGATTTGTTACCTCAGAATGTCCATGTGAAAAGAATAAATGAAAGCTATATTGAGACGGAATTGAGTTTTTTGAATGTGAATCAGTACGACAATGGAACTTATTTGTGTGAGGCTGTAGGTCCTGACGGAGTGTTCAATGCCCCTGTTCATTTATATGTTTTGGATGTACCTCAGGTTAAAATCAGTTTGGTGAAGGCAGTCGGAGCTCATGTTTTGTATGTCAGTTGGACTGTGAATGACGGGAACCTCCCCGTTGAAAATGTGTACCTTCAGTATAAAAAAAACGGAACGGAAGCTTGGGTTTACTATCCTGCAAAAATAGGAGGGGGAAACACGAGCTATTTAATTGAAAATTTAGAAAAAAACACGGCATATCAGGTCGGGGTTCGGGCTAAAAATGCTAAAGGTCAAGGAGAGGTTTACAATCACGAAGTTTGGGTTTCTACGTTGGATAAAGATCCGAGTTTCGTCCCGGAAGTGAGCGTTAAAGGGATCACGTTAAATTCCATTTCGTTAGGTTGGACCCAGCCTCCGCCGGACGTGAAGGAATACGTGCAGTATTATCAAATCGTGTTGGCAAATAACGAGACGAAACAGGAAACGATAACCCCGGCTTCCTCGATGAACGCGTATTTATTCACCAATTTAATTTCGGCCGCGACTTACAGGATTAAAATCGCGGCCTGCAGCGAATACATGAAAAAATGCGGGGAATGGTCGAAGGAAGTTAACGGAACCACTTTAGACGGGATTTCCGACCCGCCGGAAAACCTATCCGTTCAGTGCCGCTTCGACAACATAAGTCACGCCAGCTTCGTTTTCGTGTCTTGGGAACCCCCGAAGAAGCCATACGGTCAGATAATTCATTACAACGTCATATTGCAAGGGGTTGCGAGTTTCCGGAACGACAAGGGTAAGGTCGAATCCACGACCTACGGCCCCAAGGTGAAGACGATAGCGGGGGAAATGAAATCCGCAAGGTTTGAAGTCGTCCCACCGAACACGAACTACACGGTCCGGGTGAAAGGGGTAACGAGATCGAGGCACGTCGGAAAGGAGGAAGTCATGCATTGCTCCATGCCTCCGACGATCCCCGAAAGGGATAAATTGTTAAGGATAGACTGGAGCAAAATAGAATCTCAAAACGGGAGACTGTTGTTCAGACTGAATTTGAAAAGACTGTCCGAGAGGAACGGGGCCATTTGTTGTTACATGGTCTACCTCGTCAAATTGGCCCCGGGGCAAAGGGCCTCCGACTTGCCCCATCCGGAAGATCTCCCAGTTTTGACTTACGAGCAAGTCCATAAAAATATTTCCGGGGGGGCTTATATCGCGGATACGTTCGACAGCACGTCCCTGACGGAAGAGGTTTTCTTAGGAGATGGAAAAACTTCGAATTCGTTGGATTCTCCCTGCAGGAACTGCATATCTCACCTGCATCGGAAAAAAGAGGAAACGACGACGGAATACATCCCCCTGGCGGAAATCCACGGTTTATCAACGGAAATCGAATTCACGACGAGTCAGATCACGCATCTCTCTTCCAACGATTTGCAAGAGGAGACTACTTTCAAACGTGCCAAGCGTTCCTCTTCCCCCACGGACCCAGCTCCTTTGGCCTTCGACGGATACCTCGACAACAACTTCAACTACACCGGATTCGTGGAAATAATAGTCCACGGGGAAAACGGAAACCTCATCCAGGCCTACAGCAATTACTTTATGCCGATGGTTCCGGGTCCGACCGTTCTAACAGCTTTGGACAATTCTCGTCAGTTAACGATCGCTCTTTACGTCCTGATCGGCCTGGTCGTCATAGTTTTCATATTGCTTATCGTTCTGTTCGTCCTTCACAACTACAGCAAGAACGTGGCGGAAGAACAAGGGATCGACATGACTTTCACCAACACTTTGATGCATTTGTGCAGGAACGTCGGAGGGCGTCACGTCCCGGTGTCTTCCAGCCCGCCGGACATGCCGCCGATACCGAAAGCGGATTTAGCAGCTGCGGTAGCGGAGCGTCAGAGAGATTCGGATTACGGGTACCAACACGAATTCGAGATGTTACCGGACAGATTTCCGGACAGAACGACGAGAGCCTCGGAAGCGAGGGAGAATTACTATAAGAACCGTTATCCGGACATCAAAGCGTACGATCAGACGAGGGTGAAGTTGTCTCAAACGGACGGGATAGCGGGGTCGGATTACATCAACGCGAATTACGTCGTGGGGTATAAAGAGCGGAAAAAGTTCATCTGTGCCCAAGGGCCGATGGATAACACCGTCAACGATTTTTGGAGGATGATATGGGAGCAACATTTGGAAATCGTCCTCATGCTCACGAACCTGGAGGAATACAGTAAGACGAAGTGCGCGAAATACTGGCCGGACAAGGAAACCGGGGAGAAGAAATTCGGGGAGTTCGTCGTGTGTCACGTCCAGGAGAAACGTTATTCGGATTACATCATCAGGGAATTGAAATTGCGTCAGGACACGACCAACGAGAAAGAGGAAGAAAGGACCATCATACAGTATCATTATCTCATGTGGAAGGATTTCCAAGCTCCGGAACACCCCACCGGCATATTGAAATTCATAAAAAGGATAAACGAGGATTATTCCTTGGAGAAAGGTCCGATTTTAATTCACTGCAGCGCCGGGGTCGGTCGGACCGGCACCCTAGTCGCTTTAGATTCTCTCCTCCAACAGTTGAAAGAGGAAAACCAAGTCGCCGTGTTCAACACCGTGTGCGATCTCCGCCACCAAAGAACTTCCTCGTACAATCCTTAAAGCAGTACGTCTTTATATACAGAGCTTTGCTCGAAATGTCCCAAAGCGGGGACACCGAAATCAAAGTGGCCAATCTGAAAAGCACCATAGAGAGACTCAGGCGGAAGGAAAACGGGAAAGACAAATGCCCGTTACAAGAAGAATTCGAAAAACTGGAATTGCTCGTTGACGAAAAAGGGAAATCCTGGAGCGTCGGGAGCAGCGAAGAAAACAAAGCCAAAAACAGGACGGAAGACTTAATACCGTACGACAGGAACCGAGTCATATTGGCTCCGATCCCCGGGAGAGATCATTCCACCTACATAAACGCTTCCTTCATCGAAGGCTACGACAACTCCGAATCGTTCATAATCGCTCAAGATCCCTTACCCTGTACCCTTTCCGACTTTTGGAGGATGATCTCAGAACAATCCGTCTCCACCCTCGTTATGATCTCCGATTTAGGGGACGGACCCAAAAAATGCATAAGATACTGGCCCGAGCCCGACGACGAATCCTGTTACGACAACATCAAGGTGAAATACATCCAAAGCGAAAGCTGCCCCTATTACACCAGAAGGGAATTCGCGGTTACCAACATGAAAACCGACGACAGCATCATAACCACCCAATTCCAGTACAACGGTTGGCCGACCGTCGAAGGTGAAGTCCCGGAGGTGACGAGAGGACTCATCGAACTCGTGGACCAAACTCAAGAAAATCATGCGATAGCGGCGGGAGACGGGAACCCGGGACCCATCGTTGTCCACTGCAACTGGGGAGCGGAAAGGAGCTCCATTTTCGTGGCTCTCAGCATATTAGTGCAACAGTTGAAAACCGATAGGAGCGTAGATATTTTTGCCACTGCCAAAAAATTGAGATCTCAGAGACAGCAAATGCTTAAAAATTATGTACAGTATGAATTTTTACATAGGGCAATCGTAAATTATGCTGATCTGCATCATATGACTGAAAACGGAACCACTTCACCATTATAAATAAAAATAAAAGCAAGACCTTTTGGTCTTCTGTAAAGACTGATCATAGGCCTAGAATTGATCTCTCAGGCCTTTTTTTTCTGCATGTGATAAAATGACGGAATCTTAAAATTTTTATTCTCCTAGTGTTGGTTTTGTAATTTATTTTGTAGCGAATTTCATTGGAATTTCCCCTGACCAAAACTTGCTAAACTTTTTAATACGAGATTGCGAAGGAAAATTTGTAACCCCTTTTTTTATGAAATAATCACGTTGTTCTATTTATTTTTTTTTGTATACTTTGGATTCAAAACGTCTAATTTAAAAGCTCTCACGTAATCGGTTCTTACGGAAAATTACAGCAATTTTGATTTTTTTCAAATTGGACGTTTTGAGCGCTGATTTTTAAGTACAATTTTCCTGGCCCTCTCTGTTATAAAGTATTTCCGTTGCATTAAAATCGATTGTATGTTAATTTATTTTAAAAATTAATTCCATATACTTGTTACGAAGTTTTGCTTCAAAAGCTCACTTATTGAATTACACCTTCTCGTTTAGTTCGTAATTACAAAAAAAAAAAAAAAAAAATGCTACCGGATTAGGGATCGTGGAAAAATTACTTTTCCTGGTAGCAATGCTTTTGAAATGTTTTTTTAAAAAAAGTAAAACGTGCTATCGATGAAAAAAATGTACCATCAAATTAAATTTTTATCTAAAACTTTTTTATTTTGTAAAAAAGCAGGGCTGCAATTCCGATTAATTTTTATTCGGAATCGGAACCGAAATCTGCTATTTCAAAAGTAATTGGAATCAGAATCGGAATCCATGTTTTTTTTTTTTTTTTTGAAGAAATAGGAATCGGAATCGAGTCTGAAAAATATTCGGAATCTTCGGAATCGGCATCGGCATCCAAAAAAATATTTTTGGAATCGGCCTCGGCCTTGCTAAATTTTTGTTACTTGTAATGAGGGCTGTAATTCCGATCAATTTTTATTTGGAATCGGAACCGAAATCGCAATCTGCTATTTTAAAAACTAATTGGAATCGGAATCGGAATCTATGCTTTTTTTAAAGAAATCGGAATCGGAATCGGAATCGGCATCGGCATCGGCATCCAAAAAAATATTTTCGATACAGATTGACTTAGAAAGAACGAAAATACCGTTATTGAAATCGGAACCAAGTTCGGAATTGGCATCGGCATCGGCATCGGCATCGGCATCGGCATCGGCATCCAAAAAAATATTTTCGATACAGATTGACTTAGAAAGAACGAAAATACCGTTATTGAAATCGGAACCAAGTTCGGAATTGGCATCGGCATCGGCATCGGCATCGGCATCGGCATCGGCATCCAAAAAAATATTTTCGATACAGATTGACTTAGAAAGAACGAAAATACCGTTATTGAAATCGGAACCAAGTTCGGAATCGGAATCGGTATCGCTAAAATACTTGTTAATTGGAATCGGCATCGGCATCGGCACTGGCATCCAAAAAAATACTTTTGATTCAGATTGACTTAAAAATCACAAAAATACCGTTATTACAGTTATCTATTTTGCTTGAAATCGGAATCAAAATGGGAATCGGTATCGCTGAAATATTTGTTAATTGGAATCGGAATCGGAATTGCAGCCCTGGCTGGAATCGGAATCTGAAATTTTTTTCCACCTTTCGGAATCGGAATCTTAGTCATAAATAGTCAAGATTCTATTGGAATCGGAATTGCAGCTTTGTAAAAAAGTTTGACCAAAAAAAAAAACAAGGAATTGGATAAAGTGTTACTGCTGCTTCACATTAGCAGCAGCTCTTATAAACCGGAATTCAAATGCAGTCATTTCCCGCTTTTTTCAAATTGGTTCGTAAAAGTTTTCGGTAATTCATACTTTTATTACTATTTCACTGCCAAATTATTTTTACAAATCCACAGTTTCTTTACAAAAGGAAAAAAAAAAAATTATTAAGGGGATCCCATCATTCAAGACTAAGAAAATCGAGTAGGTTTTTTTTAAAAATCCCGTTTTTCTTTGTCCGTTAGTTAATTCTTAATCTTGGCCAATGGGATCGGCTTTAATTAAAACGTGTTCTTAAAACTTTACACTAGTCAAACTTTTACCAATCAATTATATTTTTAAAATAAAAAAAATCGATTTATACAAAATAATTTTTTTATGCCCAGAGACCAATCATCATTGAAAATCAATTATTTTAAGATGCTTAGTATGTAAATTATTTAGACGAAGCATTTGATTTAAAAAAAAGATTGGAAGATACCGATCTAAAATTTTTTTACAATTTATTCACAAAAGCTAATTTAAAAAAAATGTTTTGATATTCATTTTCAAAAAAAAATTTAGATACTTTTGTAATTTGTAATGATTTTTAAAAAAATCCTGTAAGGAATCATACGAATAAGAAAATGACGCTGGGTCGTGCATAAATTATGTCTAAGTATTTCTCTGACCACCGCCTGCTGAATGTAAGCAATGTACGAATTTCGTGACCCCTCCCTCCCGATTCCTTAACCATAGTAACGTAATTTATGGACGGCTTCCACACCATAACTTAATTTTTTAATTTAAGGATTTCTGAGAAATGTTACCCAGTAACAACAGGACATTATAAAGTCAAGCCCCCCCCTTCGACGCTCGCTCCTGATAAATTTTTCTACAAAAGGCACTTGGTTAATTTCACTCAATTTTTTATTGATCAGATATCAGGAATATCCATTTTATTTAATTGTTGTAAATTTTACCTAGTCAAATTTATACTTATGAGAATTGAAGCTGAAAAATTATTCCACAAGGATCGCTGCGTGTCTGCAAATTAGTCTCCATCAAGCTTAATTTTAATGAGAAAAATTACTCCCTCCCTGCGGCTCTTGCGGAATAATTATTCAGCTACTGATCTCGCTCAATTTCGTATTATATATATATACGTATATATAACAATTAAATAAATTAAAGCTTAAATTTTGTAGCTCTTGTAAATTTTTTATATGTACAGACGAAATCAGTTTACAAGCTGATTAACAGATGACTTTGTATGGTTTTTTTTTTTTTTATTACTTTCTAAATCGTAATAAACCAAATGTAACAAACAGATTTTTTGACATTTTTTTATTTTAACCTTCTATACATGATAGTATTCTTCATCTTAGGGATGTAACTTGATTACTTTGCTAAAAAAATAGGCTTTTGTAGATGCACACAAGTTTCGAACAAGTCTAAAATTTGACCAGATTTTCAATTCGACTCAGAAAATTATTTCTCAAGACAATGATTTGGAAATGCAACAAAAACATACGAAAAACAACATTCATTTTGCTGGGATAATTGCAAAATATGGAAAAATCGAAAGGTAATGTAAGTCTGATTAACTTGAAAATTCAGAAGTTCATGAGTTTAAGTCGAATTAATTTTCAAGTCAAATTATTATTTACAATGAAAAATAAGAAAATTTCATTCCTTTATTTTACACATTATGGAAATAAAAGTTTTAAACTAACGTTAAATCATTTCAATGATAATCTGAAACTAGCATTTAAATCAGTGCATCATTATTCAATTTAATCCTATTCGGTCAATCCTATCAAATTTAACCAGTACGATCAAATCTGATCATTTATCTATTCATATTTGATCAATCTGATCACAATCGCGATTTTGTATCTTAAATCCCTGTACTTATTTTAATTTTTATCTCTACTATTACTCATTTAGCTCTAATTTCTGAGCAAATTCATGCTTTTGCCCCTAATAACTCAGCAAGGTATAGTAGGTACAAAATACATGTTTGTTGAAAATCATTGTGATAAGTTTTAATCAATGCTTTTAAACAATGCTTTGAAAAAAAAAAAAAAAAAAAAAAGAATTGGATCAGTTGTGATTTATAATTTACTATTTATAACTTCATATTAATAAATAAAATAAGCCTAACTTAATACATAAATATTATTTCAGGGATGATAAATGAGAAAAAATTAATGGCTAGGGAACAGTTTTCCAACATCCACCCACAAGCTAATCATTATTGCCTTTTTGTGTCCATGGAATCGCAGTGAAAAATCGGTAACCCTCTTTAAAAATCTTTTTTTTTCTGAGTTTTGAACCCAATATTGCCCAGGACAAGCTCATATATTTAGTTCAATTATCCTCTCATCCATCTATTCGCAAGAAATACGATTAAAATTACTTACATACGGTAAAAATCCAACGCATCTACCTACGAATGACTGGCAACCACAAAGTAGAGATTTTCATCGAAATGGAAAGAAAATGTGAATAAAAATCTTAAATATTTCCATCGCGAAATATGCTTTTCACTCGATAATAACACCGGAAAAATAAAATTAACTTATTCACAGTAAATAATACCGTTAATAATTATACGAGAGCACGCCCGTCGTCTTTGAGAACAGTTAAAATCATAAAAACCAATATGGCCGCTATGGCAATTTTAAGAACTTTCCTCCGCAACGCATTCTGGGAGTGACACGTCACAGTGTCAATAACCTCTATCAAAACAATCGAAATTCGTTAACGAATATTTTTTTCGAAAATCCGACTGTAGATTTTTAAATATTACAACACAGGAATTCAAATCAAATGTTTTTAGGAATTCGAATTTCGAATAGGGTATATTGCAAATCATCCCACGTTATAATTTCTTAAAGGTAATTATAACGCGGAATTAGAATAACAAGACGGCCATCGCTGAAAAGGCTCCAAGCGACTTATTTTTGCATAAATATACACTTATAATATACCTGTTTACCTTACAGAAGCGTATATATTTCCACCCCGCAATTAGTTCGCGGGAAATATTGCTAAGCTAAACACGATTTTAATAATGGCGCTGCAATCAAAATGGCTCGGAGCCTCTAAATTTACGATTAGAAAGGATGCTTATCTTGTGAAATAATTTTAAAAAAGTTTTAAATCATTAAAAAATATATAATAATATTATTTACTTATTTATTTTTAAAAATCGTGATCCGAGAACAGTTATATATTGTGAAAACTGATTTGATACATTAGTTACAATCGAATTTAAACGTTATTGGCAACTTCGTGTTGACATTGAAAAATTTCATAAGGTGCGTCTCCATTAGTGAATTAATTACATGATGTAATTAATTACAGAATGCAATTAAATGGCTTACAAAGGTGTTAATTTTTTTTTTTTCAAATCTTTGGAGCTCGATATCCTTTTTCATAATGTAGATCTAACCAGCAAGATCAAAAACAACAATTTAGTACCTTCGAAAATCATTTAATTACATCCTGTAATTAATTACATCATCTAATTAATTCACCAATGGAGACACACCTATATTTTCAAAATAATTAAGCTTATGCTTCAAAATAGTAAGATGCCAATAACTAAAAGGAAAAATAAAAATTAACTAAAAACTTTACAAAAATTAATATATGCTAAAATTCTCGGACACTCATTTTTAGTAATTTTAGTAAAAATCACTTATTTCGGAAAAACAAAACGTAAAATTAGTTAATAAATATACCGATTAATTTATCTTTTTGCTAATGATTTTTTTATTTAAAAAAAAAGGCAAGAAAAACGTTTTGTCAAAAAACATATTTTTTCGATTTTTTTAAAAGGCATTTGATTTTTAACGACACTTAAATTTCTTTATTCTTTTTTATAAAAAGGCATAAATTCCACATTTAAAGTTTGTGCGTACAAGAATATCAAAATTACATTTAATGTGAAAAAAATGGATTTTCCTTTTTTTGCAAAAAAGTCAAATGAAAATTGCACTTGAAAAATAATGCCAGTTTTCATTTTTTTTTTTTTTTTTAAAGACGTATTCACGTCAAAATGTAAACAGTCAACAAACACTAGATTCAAATACGAGGAAGGAACAGAACCCATGCTGGGTTCCCCTATGGGTCATCTAGCCTCGAGGTCGTAGGTTCGAATCCCAGAAGAGATCTGATCCTTTCTCAGTTAATTCTCTTAAAATTACACCATTTGATTTGAAAATGGTTTTTTTTCTTCAACAACAATTATTTAATAAAGTCAATATAAAAAAATATTTGTTTTAAAATTAAAAATTGATATTTTTTTCTCTTTAAAATAATGTACTTGCTTGATTTAAAATTACAATGCGATATAAATATAGTACATTATCTATATATAATACGTCTCTATATTGATTTTTGTAATTGATTTACTCGCTTATAAATTACTTTTTTAAGTATATAATTAAATTAATTTGGTATTAGTAACTAGTCAAATTTTCTTTTTTTTTTTTTTAATTTTTTTTAGCACCTTTTACTCTTGCTTGGGTGTTACCCAAAGTGCACTTAAGTGTTAGTTAAAAAATTATTAAAAATCTTGCATGGCATTAAGTATATATATATTTTTTTTAAAATATTTTTAATCCAATTTTTTAGAGATCATGTTGTGCAAAATGACGGATTAAAAAAAGTTTTTTTAGAGGCACTAGTTAAAATTTAAAGCACAACATAAAAACTTTTTTTAAAATTAAAAACAATCCGCTTGAAAAAAATTTTTATACATAGACACATAAAAAAGATAATTTTTTTTTTTAGTAGTCTATAGAAAGACGAAGAGTAAGTAAATTAGTGATCCCAATGAAAACGATAAATTCCCGGGAAGACCAGGCAAAATCTGTTATTCCTTGGCCAGTACAAGCAAGGCCAGGAAAGAAAAGATTTGTCTTGCCTTGCACTGCGCAAGGAAATATTGTCCAGTCTTGTCGGGAATTTATGGAACTTGTTGAGATCATTAAAATAAATTTATTTTTGTGCCTTATTAAGTTTTTTTTTTTTTTTTAAGAAAAAGCAAAACACAATTTTTTTATACAATTCTAAAAAATACTGACAATTTAATTTTAGTAACTAAAATTCACGGTCAAAGTTTTTCTCTTAAATCTTTTATATTTTTTTTTACAGTTAAAATTTTTTTTTTTAATTCTAAAAAAAGGAAACGACTAGGATTCATTTTGGCAATAGCTTTCCGTTACTTTGACACTTTTCTATTGACACCATTTTTCCCTCAATTTTTTTTAAATTTTAAATTGGCACTAAATAATGGAATAATGATGAAATAAATAATTAAAATGATTGATTGATTATGTACAAATTTTTAAAAAAATATTTTGATTCAAATGGAAAGGATCGTGTGCTTATCGTAGATATTTTTTCAAACATAACAACGATTTGATTTGTAATGAATGAATTTATGAGATTTGAAACAGAGGCAGCACTTTGCAGTGGAGTTTAATCACAGTTCCAGAATGCTTTGCGAAGGAAAGACCTTGAAGACACAAGTCACTGCAGGAACACAGCCTGTAAGTTCAATGTAGCGGACATTTTTGTTTGTAAGACTAAACCGCTTTCAAGGTCTAAACCTTTCCCATAATGCTTTTCGGTTTATCGACTGTAAATAAACTCCATAAGACGGCACTGTGCGGCCATAAGCTAAACATGGATTCTAAGATCGTGTTCGGACTTCGCTTATTTTAAATATATGTTAACTTCGATTCCCTATAGATGGCGACATCTTTGTTTCATGCAAGATCGTGCAATGCAAGCACGATCATGCACGCCAAAAAAATAGAGATTTTTCAAAACCGTTAATTCAGCGTTTTAGAGAAAGATGTCATTAGATTCTCCCGATAAATGAGGATTTTTACGGCAAAATAAATCCGCTAGGGGACTGTCGGCTGCTATCTTGGTAAAATGGCGGCCGGCTTCGGATTGGTTAATAAATATTCCTTCTCATATTAAAGTTATTTATTAACCAATCCGAAGCCGGCCGCCATTTTACCATGATAGCAGCCGACAGCCCCTAGCGGATTTAGTTTGCCCTAAAAATTCTCATTCATGACTGAAAACAGTGTCGCCATCTTTAGGGAATTGATTGAATCAGGGCTTCTGAAAAACCTCTGGTGGAATCAATCACGTGATTTGGATACCGAATCACAAGCAGCCAGTAGGTTACTCAAAAATTTCTATAACACGGCCATTAGGTCACGTGACTTAGTCCTTTACGAAATCCAAAATGCAGTGTTGCCAGATTAAAAATTAAAAAAATTTCCTTGTATCTGGCAACACTGCCGAAATTAATATTTCTTCTTCACGGGGGGGTGCAACTCTTATGGGCGATTTGGTTTGTGATCACACCATGTTTAGCTTACGGATGACGTCACTCCTTCATAAGCTAAGCATGATGTGATCCAAAAACCAAACTATTACCACGGGAGTTACCTCTAATTCAATTGGAAGAACCTAGCGTCGACTGCTGTGTGGTTCGAGTAAAAGATCGCTTCTCAACTGTTTTCTGGGAGGAAATCTGCTGTTTCATCATCATTTTTTGTAAATTGCTAATTTCGTCGTTTTCGACGTTTATAATTTCCGAATTTTTTTCCGAACTAGTTTCCGTTTTGGTAACTTGACCGTTTTTACTTTCGTAAATCTGAGGGGGAGGAGGGGGGAAATCAACATCTTCGCTCCTCCCCTGAGAGAAAACGGAGCCTTCCTTCCGTGTCGGGCTCAAATGCCCGAAGCCGACGGAGGGCTCCGAGGGACTCGGGGTGACTTTCCCGAAACTAGAAAAATTTGTGGGACTTTTTTGACTGTCAAAAGAGCTCGGGGTTACTTTCCCGAAGCTCGAAAACAAAGTCGGACTTTTTGGCAGTGTGATCGTTTCGAAACGATCGGGATCGTATTCCTGAGGTTTCAACCCTTTCCCCGCGTCCGAAACCTTTTCGGGGGATTTGAGAGACGTATAATGCCTCGGACTAATGGAAGAACTTTGACCGTGTGCGGGACTATTTTCAAAAGATCTTGTTTCGTACCTGTTAGTCGTGCCATTAGTTAATCATTTTTTTTATAAGTTGAATATTAAAAATCGTAGAACATCCAGTTGATAGTCGATAAGCCAGCCATATTAATGAAAGAAAAAAAAAAGTTAAAAAAATTAAGTATTAGTAAAAAAAGTATAGTCGAATTTTCGTTTTAAAGCAGAATTTCAATCGAATTAAATTTTTCAAATCGATAAGTTAAAAAAAAAAGCTTCAAAACAATTTTTTTTTGAATCATTCCAACTGTACAGGGTTTTTAATTACTCGGGCAAGCAATAACAATTTTATTTACATGTCACCCAAACATTTTTTTTTTGTGAAGCAAAGGAGGTTATGTTTCTTAATAATTAAATTAAAAAATTTCCCACTAGATGGTGTTGCAATTAAAAAACGTTCGGTTGTAGGTTATGGGCCCATAATTCCCAATTTATGGTCTTCTTTTGGAACGCTATGACTCTATGCGTCAACAGCGGCATTTAGTGAAAACGTTTTGAATTACAACTCATTAGCGCCATCTAGCTAAGAATTTTTGGAACAATTGATACATAACCTTCTTTGCTCTTTTAAAATTTTTCTTTGTAATTTTTTTTCCCATTTTTTTTTTAGTACCTTTCAAAGCTAACATACCATTTTTGAAGTATGCTAGGTTTCTCTGGTAATTTTTTTTTTTTTTAACCGCATGCTTTACTTGTTAAAAAGAAAAAATAATTTTCGGATATTTAGTTGAACATTTTCAATTTTCTTTCTCGTTTTTGTTTTACCGACTTAAATTAAACGGGAATGAGTTAATTTATGAAAAAAGGACCTCACCTGGTAGTGAAACTTTCGTAACCGCTTTGGTATCCGTCAGTTTCACCATCGCTTTCACCTCCTTTTATTTTGTACTTGGCTTGTCGAATCGCGGTTAGCCGGCTTCTGGCTTCTTCGAGTTCCCTTTCGATCCTGTAGACTTCTGATCGGGCGTTGATTTCTTGGGCGATGCCTAAAAGAAAGAAATAAAATTAATCAATAAAAATCAAAAAATTAATTGTAAAATTTTTCACTAGATGGTGCTGCAATTAAAAAACGTTCCGCTGTAGGTTATGGGCCCATAATTCCCAATTATTCTAATTTTTGGCAAATGCACCCATATTTTTTACAGGGATATTTTTATTCATTTTCAAAATCAACTCACCTCCAACCATCCTCTTGTTAAGAACCAAACTTCTTTCTTCTTCTTGTTGTATAGCTTGCTGAGCAGCTCGAACCAAATTATCCGTAGCTCTTTTAACAGCATTTCCTGCAGCCTGTAAGCATCAAAATTTCAAGTTATTTTCAAAAAACTTTACCATAAACCTTTCGTTTACCAACCTGTAATCTTTTTGTACTATCAGCATCCGGATCAGCTTTGACCTTGCAAGCGACGAGCAACTGCGCCGTCGAACTGGCGACTTGTTTCGCGGCTGAAATTAATTTTTCTTCGGAGCCGACTCCTTGGACGAGGGAATTCGCGGCTTCCACGAGGCTGTGAGTTGCGGCGGCAACGAGTCGAGCAGCCGAAATCAATCCTTCGGACCACTGGCCGTCATCGGAGGAAGTCAACGGACGGCGACTTACTTTTCCGTTGTCGATCAATTCCCTTTGGGCCGCCGACGCTGCTTTAACGAGAGCGGAAGTGGCCGCAGCGATGGATTTGGCGGCTTCTAAAATCATTTCGTCGAAGTTCAGCGATTCATCGGTTTCCTAGAAAAAAATAACAAACGAATTAATTAATTTTTAATTCGAAAAATACGAAGTTCTATTTTTAAAAAAAATGGTTGCAATCAGACTTTTTTACCTCCCAAGGGGACGATTTATAGTTTCTCAGGTCGCTTTCACGGGCCTCCCTAAAATATGTTCGATATCTGGTTGAAAGTAAGAAGAAACAACCAAGAATATCAAACATATCTCAAAGAAACTCGTATTTCTCCGCAGCTCTCCTTTTTTTTAAACGTAAAAAAAAAAGAAAAAAACTTTTTCATACCTGAATGGATCTCCTCGGTCTTAAGCTAGCAAGCTTTTTGGCCGCTGCGTCGATCGAATTAGCAGCTCCCAACAGTTCGTTTTCGGCGATAACCGTCGGATCGTCTGGATCAACCCAATCTGACCCTAAAAAAAAGTTTTTAAAAATTGAGTACCGGAAAAGTGTATTTATACCAGTAAATATACCGGAAAAGCATATTTATACCGATAAATATACCGGAAAATATAATTTATACCGATAAATATGCCGGAAAATATTATTTATACCGATAAATATACCGGAAAAGCATATTTATACCGATAAATATACCGAAAAAACATATTTATACCGATAAATATACCGGAAACGTATATTTATACCAATTTTCCACTTTTAAATTATGGGTATATTTAAGGAAAATATACCGTATATTTTCTTTTTCTTACCTTTAAGCAATTGCGCGCTAGCGACAAGCTCGGTCACGCACTGAGCAATTTTCCTTGATATAACTGGCAGTGAATTCTTTGCTTCCGGTTGCCCGGGTTTGCTTAAAACGTGTAAGATTGCTTGGAGTAATTCCCTGTATTGCACAGCCACGTCGTGACCGGCTTGAAGCGTTCTAGTTTTCAATTCCAGAGTTTCCGCGTTGTTCGCGACCCCTTTGCAAATGGACAACATATCGGATATCGCTTTTCGGCCGACGTTAGCGGCGACGATGGCGTCGTCTTGTTTTCCGCTGTTTCCGGCTGCGACAGCTCTCGCCGTGGCCGTCGTTATGGGTTTCGTGCATCGAACCAAATCCTCCGGCGTGGCGCTGGATTTGTATTGTTCAGGCGACTGAAGAGCCCTAATTTCCTGGGCTATCGCTTCGATCGTCGCTTCCAAAGCTCTGGTACCTCTTGTATGTTCATCTTCAACTGCTTTAACCGTTTTCAACAAAGAAGTGACGTTTGTGACCATAACCTGGAAAAAAATTAAAACATTAAATTTTAAAACTTAAATTATATAGAAATTAACAATCAATCTTTCAAAAATTTCGAAAATCCATGCGTGTGAAAATGTTAGGCTGTTTTCAACATTTAAATTTTGAAAAAAAAGCTGAAAAAAAGGATTAACATGATTAAATTGAATGTTAGGATTTTGTTTGATTATAAAAATCGTCTTAAGAGGTTTTCTTTAAAAAAAAAAAAAAAAATTGTTGACCATGCTAATTCAAAACTCAAAAATTTCTTTTCCAGAAAAAATAAAATTAATTGGTTAACAAAAGCGCCAAAACGGACGTACCTGATTTTGAGAGAAAAAAAAAGAGGATCAGAATAATTTAAAACGAAAATTAGCGAAAATTATTTGTTTGATTTAAAAATCTTAGTAAAATATATATTTCGCTTTTAAAAACTAAAAAGTATAAAAAGGGTTTTTTTAAAAAAAAAAAAAAGGAAAGAGTTTTTAAGAAGAGAATGTTTTTAAATTTTTAAAAGAAAGTTTTTTTTTTTTTTTTTTTTGAAATGTTAAGAAAGAGCTAAAATGTCTGGCTGCGGTGTGCTGGAAGAGCGATGTTGGAGACTTTCATTAGAAAGAACGCGAATGAGTTCTTCCTCTTGCTCCGAGATGAACCAATCCGTTTCGGACTCCGTCGATTGACCCTGTTACCACACAACACAATGCTCAATTTTGTCATTTTGGAAATATTCGGAAAATCACTTTTTTTCAAAAATAATCATTCAATTCATTTTACTTACAATTTCTGATTTTACAACAGAAAAAAAAAAAGAAAACTACAGCTACACAACATCTATGAAAGGAGATTGGATAGTAGAAAAAAAATAAAATGATAGATTTCATTCAACATGAATTTAAAAAAAAAAATAAAAAAATAATAATAATAAACAAGCTTAAAAAAAGGAGAGTGGACTCAAATTTTTGGGGGCCCTGAAGGGTCAAATGCATTATTTTATTTCCATTAGTTGCATAAGAATTGGCACGCTGCAAAGTGGCAATTCTACACTCCAATATGGAAATGCCATGCCGTAAATTGTTCCCGACCATTTTTCCTAATCCAATTTTCCTAAAAATAATAAATTCCTAATCCATTTTTTACAAAAAATTTTGGTTCCTAAATTGTTTTCCTAACTATTTTTTTTTCTAATTTTTAATTTTCCTAAAATGTTTTGTTTCCTAAAATTAAATTTCCTAAAATCCGTTAAGGGATTTAAAAAAAGGAAAAATATTCATTTTAGGAAATAAAAAAAAATAAATTCCTAACTCATTTCTCCTAAAAAAAAAAAAAATAAATAAATAAATTCCTAATCCATTTTTCCTAAAAAAAAAAAAAAAAAAAAAAAAAAAAAAAAAATAATTCCTGATCCATTTTTTTCTAAAAATTTTGGTTCCTAAAATTGTTCTCCTAACTATTTTTTTTTTCCTAATACAGTCAACCTCGGCTATAGTGGATTTCAAGGGACCGGCCAAATGTAGTCCACTATAACCGAGGTCCACTATATCCGAGGTCGAAAAAATTCGGTAGAAAAAAATGAAAAAAGTAAAATGAAGTGGTAATTGAAAAAAAGCGTGAATTATAATCGTATATTTAAGCACTTGCAACTTTAAAGAAAAAATTTGTAATTCGAGCCTGTTTTAAAAGTTGCAATACCATACTTTTTTGATATTTCCGCCTGAGTACCGCCATTTTTCAATTCGTTTAAAACTTTAATTTTTTCATCTAACGAAAATGCTTTTCTTTTCGACATTTTAAGCTCAACTAACAAATAAAAGCAAAAAGAAAACATTTTTTGATTGCAATGCAACATGATCATTCGTGAAAAAAGAAAAAAAATCTTTGAAAACGGTTGCTTATGCCGAAAAATTCACATTGAAATCAATAATATCTTTAAAAATCTGTCCACTATAACCGAGGTCTCGGTCCACTATAACCGAGGTAATTTAACATTGCAATATAGGGAATGGGACTGGGACCGGACGAGTTTGTCCACTATAACCGAAATTCCACTATAACCGAGGCCACTATAACCGAGGTTGACTGTATTTTTAATTTTCCTAAATTTTTTTTTCCTAAAATAAAATTTCCTAAAATGAATATTTTTCCTAATTTTTTAAATTCCTCAACGGATTTTAGGAAATTTAATTTTAGGAAACAAAACATTTTAGGAAAACTAAAAATTAGAAAAAAAAATAGGCCTAGTTAAAAAAACAATTTTAGGGACCAAAATTTTTAGTAAAAAATGGACTAGGAATTTTTTTTTCTTTCATTTAGGAAAAATGGTAGGGAATCGCCCCAAATTGGCAAAGTCACACTTCAATGTGGCAATGCCATGCTCCAAATTGACAAATGGCGAGTTATAAACTGGCATTTTGTGCTGGCTCTTCACTTCGAAAAGTGGCAACTAGGAATAAATAAAAATATTTGACCCTTCAAGGCTTTCGAAACAAATTCATTTTTTTTTTTTTTTTTTTCGAAAAGAAATTTTACACTATAGAAAAAAAAGCATTGTGTTGTGATTTGTAAAGGTCAATGTATTTTTGAGACTGCTCCATTCACACAAAAAAAAATTATTGAATAAAAATTAAGTCCACCCACCGAAATAAAAAAAAAATAAAATAAAAAAACGAATCGTTACGTCATCTCGGTGTTAAGAGCAGTCGGAAGAGATAAAAAAAATAAAGTGTTAAAAGTACCAGCAGGCAGTGCGATAAAAAGGAAGAATAAAAATAAATAAATGTCGTGCTTCTCAAAGATGTTCTAGTGAAGAGTTCGTAAAAAAAAAAGGTAAACAATTATAAGTCTTAAAATGTTTCGAGTAGAAAAAATAAAAAGATGAAATAATTAGTCAATTCAATTTAAAAAAAAAATAAAATAAAAAGGTGACTGGCATGCAATGAAGAATTTGTTTTTTTTTTACTTACACTTAAATTACAGAAAAGGTAAAACGTTTTAAAACTCACTTTTGCTGAATCTTTCAAATGATTCATGGACGGATGATCGATTCCCTTTCCGCTAGCTGATTTAGTAGCGTGGATTAAGTCCCCCAAAGCGCTTGCCACGTCTTTTACAGCGTTAATTAGCATAACCTGCGCTTCTGGATTGTTGGATCCCAAGCTCGCGGCTCCGAATTTCACGACCTCAGCCAGTTGAACGATTGTGCTGACTGCGTTTTGAGCAGCAACCGCAAGTTGTTCCTGACTTGAAGCAGCTCCTGTAAAAATTAAAAAAAAAAAGAATTAGTCGTTTTTATTTTTCAAGAGGCCCGTAGCCAGGGAAGCGGCTCAGCACCCCTAATTAGCATTATATGGACCATTTTTGACCCCTTCTCCCCGTTGTAAGCAAAGTACGAAATTTCAAAATAGTTGTAATTGCCCCTAACCTTTTGAAAGCAGGGTTTCAAAGCCGGCGCCGATGCCGGCAGCGGACGGTAAAAAAACTCTGTTAGCGCTGGCGCCAGATGATTTAATTTCATTTTGCTGCTGGCGCCGGCAATTCAAAATTTTTTTTAAAAATAATTTTTCGATTTTCAGAATTTTATTAATTTTAAAAAATTAAAAAAAAAAAAAAATTTATTAATTTTATTAATTTTTTAAAATTTAATAAAATTTTGAATAATAATTCTATTAATTTTTTTAAAATTAATAAAATGACGCCGACGCCAACGCCAATTTTTTTACAACTGCGGCCCTGGCGCCGATTTTTTTTTCTGAAAATTGGTGCCGGCGCCTTCTAATTTTTACCGCTTTCGGACCCCTGATTGAAAGTCATTAGGGGTCGTCCATAAATTAAGTAAGCATGTTTGGGGAGGGGGGGTCCAAATTAGCAATCTTATCCATAAGCTAAGTATGGGCGAACGGGGGAGGGGGTCAAAAATACCATATTGCACGCTTACGTAATTAATGGACGACTCCTTAGGGCTGGCTACGCCCTTATTTCAAAAAAATATTTTCTCGCCTTTTTTTTTTTTGTGATTTAAAAACTTACCAGCCACTAAAGTTTTCGTGTCCTCAACTAAAGCTTTCGCTGTTTTCAAAATATTTTCCCTGTGGTCGGCAAAAGTTTCGTTTTCGTTTTCAGCGTGTAAAGTTCCAGCAGTGGCAAACATGATGGTGGTATCTAAATCACCGATGATGCCGCTTACGGTGGAAGCAGCGTTAATGCAAGCTTGAGTGCCTCTCGATCCGGCTTGCAGTGCGGCCAGAATTTGCGAAACGCGTTCGGAGACGTGTTTCGCAGCATCGGCGACGTCCCTCTGAGTAAAGCTATCACCCAAGGGAGCCATTTGACAATTATTTCCGGCTTTTACGAGGTCCGAGCAAGCTCTTCCCAGCATTTGAATTCCGCTCCTTAAAAAAAAAAAAAAAGAAATTAAATTAAATTATTGCGTTTGAAAAATTTTTTTTTCTTGTAAAATTTACCTTATTCGAGTGGAGACATCCGCATTACTCGTGGACGAGGCCGCTCCAATGCTATCGTTGGCCAATTGCGAATAATTTTTCGTCAATTCCGCGGAAAGCTGACCGAGTTTCTGAACGTCCGTGCCTGATTTCGTAACCATTTCTTGTGCTATTCGCGCGATTTCTTTGCTTCTCGCGACCATTCTCGTTTGGTAATCGACGAAACTGTCGATTTGATCGACTCCGATCGTGGAGCTTCGATTATCGGCAACGCGAGTCATGGCCCTCGTTATGGTATCCAACAAACCCGTGATAACGCCTGCCTGAGTCGAAAGATGTTCTAAAGTTACGTTTAAATCGTGCAAGGCTTCTCGGGTCGCTTCCGTGGATTCGTCGATATCCGGGTGAATGCTGATCGCCTGGAAAATTAAAAAAAAAAAATTTTCAGACCTCAGTTGGAAAAAAAAAATCGGGGAAAAAATAGTGATGTCGATAATTTTGAAAATATCGATGATTATCGAAATCGGATATCGAAACCAAGCGATATCAATATATAAAAATAATAATTAATAATTAATAATTTAAAAAAAAAAAACATAATCGATAGTATCATTGTACCAATTTTTCATCGATAATTTAGCTTCGATTTATCGAAGCATCGACTTCGATAAAATTATCGAACTTCGATATTGCCTTAAAAATGTCGATACTTCGATAGTATCATTGTAACAAATTTTTCATCGATAATTTAGCTTCGATATAGCGAAGCATTGACTTCGATATATCGAAGTCTAATCGGGTCCCTAGGGCTGACCGCAAGAGATTTAGCGGCTTTGACCATAGCGCTTGACCCATCGATGATGGAATATATCGAAGCATCGACTTCGATATATCGAAGTATCGATTAATTATAGATATCAGTAGAAAAAAAAAATGGGTTAACTGCCTACTGTGAAAATTTTCACGACTTCAATTTTTACCTTTGGATTTCCGCCTCCTTCTTTTGTCGCGTAAATCAGCTGCGACGCGCATTCCGTCAAAGTCTTCGTTTGATCCAACAAAACCATCTGAGGTTGAGAATGAATCATGTTCGAAGCGGCTCCGATCGCGTTTTTAACCAACGGCTCAAAGTACTGAATAAATTGCGTCACGGCATGGCCGACGTTCTCCGCTTGGAATTTCGCCGCCGTTTTGAGCGGTGTCAATTTCTCGCTGATTTCGTTGACCGAAGTTTGAACGTGATCCGTGAAACCTTGAAGGGTGTTTTCCCTGTGAGGCTGTAAACTCTGACTCACGACCAACAGAGCGGTCTGATCTAATTCTTTTATCATCGCGTTCAACGTTTCGATGGCGGCGTCGCATTCTTTTTGCCCGGGAGCTTTGTCCCTGATGGAAGAGACCAATTTTTTAATAGAGTCGGAAACGGATTTGCTGTGATTGGCGAGCAACTGCCACGTCGGAGGGTCCCTAGGGCTGACCGCAAGAGATTTAGCGGCTTTGACCATAGCGCATGACCCGTCGATGATGGAATGACCCGCGGCCGTTATCGGCTCCTGTGCGGCTCTCGCAGCAATGGAAATTTTTGCCGGTTGACTCGCGAATTCCGGACTTCCGGCGAAAGTGCAAAGATTTTCAACGGCTTCCAAAAGAGGTTTCGTGGCTCTTGCAGTATTTTCTCGGTTCCTTTCGTTATATTCCTGATCCAGCATTTTGATTTCCTTGACTAAATTCGCGGTGGAATTTGCGACGTCCTTAGCGGACTGAACGAAATGCCGTTTCGCGACCGGGTTGGTGGTTTTCGAAGATGCCAATCGACAAGCATTGCATAACGCGCTCGTGTGTTTCGCGATGACCGTCGCCGCGGATAGAACTTGCTGCTGATTACTCGTCGGGTTAACCAAATCTTGACAAGCGGTTTGAATGGCTTGACTCGCTCTGGCCAGCTGAGCTTGATCCAAAAGACCCGGGCGACCTATCACGGAGCTCGGATCTGACACCCCGACTAAATACGCCGCCTGTGCCGCAGCTTCGACCAATCCGCAAATCGACGATGAAACGCCCTTCACGGCTTCTCCGAATTGTTCGTGTTCGGATTTTTTGGCGTGATTTGCAATGCCGGTCATTCCGTCTCCTAAGCTTTTCGATTTAGACATGACGGTATCGAGGCATTCGAAATAAGTGGAGTCGTTTATGGGATCCGCGGTGTTATCCAGAAGAGGTCTCATCGCTTGAATGTTCCGAATAGCGTTATCGCATTCTTTTTGACCCGGTGCCGCGCTGGTGCAGACATCAACGAGGTAATTGATGCTTTCGGTCACGGCCCTGGCGGCGGCGGCTAACTGATTTTTAGCATTTGGAGCGGTCGGATTGCTTGCTACTGTTTTCGCCGTCGTCAACAATTTACTGGAAACCATGGTGACGTTTTTCAAAGACACCACCATCTGAGTTCGAACCTCGGTATCCTAGAAGAACAAAGATACAATGTTATTTTCAAAGAAATATCTTTGTTGACTTTTTTTTGGACGTACTCTAGTTTGCCCGGCCATTTCCATGGAAACGCCCATCAAATCGTGGAAGGCATGGCCGAATTGCTTGGAACTTTGAGCAAGTTTCGTAGAACTTGAAACGGTCCGGACTACTTCGCTTGACGCATCGTTTAGGTTTGCGGCTGCGCAATTCAGTTCTTGTTGCAACTGACTAAAAATTTAAAAAAAAAAAAAAAAGTTAATTAAAAAAATTTTTTTAAACGCAAGACCCTTGCTTACAGTCCCAACAGTAAAAAAAAACGTACTTGTATGTTTTGTTTGTGTGCGGGAATTCGTTCATGTTCAAAATTTGTGAGGCGTCGTCGATGTTATTAATAACCTCATCCACGTCCTTTTGTCCAGGCAAACAGCTGACGCATTGATTCAAGGCGGCTGACACTTCTTTCGAAATGTTTATCAAATCTTGAGTTGTGATTTTTTCGTGAGAGAGAAGAGAATGTCTCGCTTCTTCGATGAGAATCAGCGATTTATCCATGACGCTGTCTGCGCTTTGAATAATTCTCGTTTGAAGTTGGCGATCGTTGGTTGTGGCTGCAACACCTCTCACAGCTGACGTCAAGTCTTTTAAACTGTGAGCCGTCTCTTGGGCAGCATGACCGGTGTAATTATCATTTTGCTGCGCCGCTGCGGTTTGCAATTGCGCCATTGCGGATCGTACGTTTTTGGATGACGTTCCCAATTGTAAAGCCGCTCCTTCGGGCTGAAAAAAAAAAAATTAACATATGAATATGATTTTTAAATTTTGGATTTAAACCAAAATGCTTTGCGTTTCAAACTTACAGTTTCCCCTGGCAAAGGTCTCAATTCATTCCTCAGAGCCGCCTTTTGGAATTGATCCAATTCAACCTTGAGACTTCGGATCAGCTGCTCAGCAGAGGTAAAAGCTTCGTTTTCAAAACCTCCGCAAACCTCTCGAGATCGATCTATCGCCGTCCGGAGATCGTTCAAAGAAGAAGCCAACTGCTGAGAATTAGACGACAATTGAAGCGCGCTGGATTGATCGGAAATAGTCGGCAACACAGCTCGAGCGGATTGAACGACTCGTGCTCCAGGTTGCAAAAATTGTTCGCTCGCGTTGATGAGATTAAGTTGAGCCGTGGGATTGTCCGGTTCGGCCAGAGTGCCTTTCACAGCTTCGGCCAATCGGGGTAAAGCGTCGGCAAGAGCCCGACAATCTGTTAATAATTCTTCTTGGGAAGCTCGGGATTGATTGCTTTGTCCTGCGTTTTGAGCGGCTGATATGCATTGGATGCTGTCGCTTGCGGCTTGTTTCGCTGCAGCCTAAAGAAAAAAGGGGGGAAAAACATCGAATTAATAACAATAATTTAAAAAATTGAGACATTTAAAAATTAAAAATTTATTTACTTCTAATTTTGAAATGAGTTTTCTTCTTAAAGCAGGGGTGACAGCTTGAGTCGTGGCTGATCTCAAATCTTCAACGGCACGGCGGAGCGAATTTTGACGGTTCATGTCATGCGGGTTCGAAGCGCAAAGCCGAGCAGCTTCCACCATTCGAGCCGTGGCATCTGCGAGAACTTTAGCGGCGGCCAAAAGCCTTTTCTGGATTTCTGAATCTGGTTGCTTTTCAGCTTCGCCCTTTATTGCTTGTATAAGTTGAGCAGTGGCTTGTCCTAAAATCCTGGCCTGCCTAACCATTTCCGCCGAATCCCCCGAAGAAGCCAAGAGACGATCTGTTGATATCAAAATCGTTTCCACCGCGCTTTCGTGAACGCTAGCTCTTTCTTTTACCATAGATGCGTTTCTATAAAAAAAAAAAAATTAAAGCATGAGACAAAAAATATTAAATAAAAATAAAAAAAACTAAAATTGATATATTTACTTGATATGGTTTAATAAATCGTTCAAAGTTCGTGTCACTTCAGCGGCAGCTTGACTCAATTCCCTCAGCAAATTCTCATCGTTGGAAGCTTCGTTGCAAATCGATACTAAATCTTCGACTGCTTTAGTCACTTCCTTTACTGCTACGATTAATTGCTGTTGGCACGCCGGGCTGTGTAATGTTGGAGCAACCACCTGAAAAAAGTTGAAAATTGATTAAAAATTGATAATTAAAAAAAATAAAAATAAAAATGAATTAAAATCAATTTTTTTACCTTTGAACAAGCTACGAGCTGTGACGTAGCAAGAGCGCACTGAGTAGCAGCAGTTATCACTTTATTTTGAATGACCGGATCTTCGCACGTCGCCGCAATATTCTTAGCTTTTAATACTAAAGCCGCTGTCGTGTTCGCAACCGCTTTCGCGAGACTCAAAAGCATGTCTTGAAGTTCTCTGTTATTCTCAGAATCCTCCCCGATGGTCGTTAAAACTTGGTGAGAAGCTTCTCCGACTCGGCTAGCTGCGCTCAATAGGTTTTGACGAGGCTGAAAAAAAAAAAAAATTATTTTCAATTTAATAATTTAAAATTTTTGGATTACGCCTACATGTAATAAAATTAATCTCTTGGAACTCAAAAACTTGAAAATGCATGCAATAAGTTTCATTAAATTTTTCATGAACATGGATGAAATTGGTTCTTTCGGTTTGAAAAAAAGTAGATTCTTGTTGAAACTGATTATCTTTAAGCGACAGGATTTCGTATGATTTTGCCTGTCGGGTCCATTAATTACGTAAGCATGTAAGACGGTAATTTAACCCCCTCCCCCAAACATGCTTACGTAATTTATGGACGACCCCTCAAACCCTTGTTTCCCATTTCTTCGTAACCCATAGTCTCTCATGGACCCATGCTACGCGTTCAAAACCGTATAAAGCGCCTTCCGATTTCTAGTACAGGCAACCTGCACTACTTGCATGTAATGCAAAATATCGCGTAAAATTTGTTTTCTTTCTTAAAATAATAGGGAACTCCTTGTATTTCAAACTTTAAAAAAGGGAGGCCAACATTTCAGGCCGGTAATCCGATATGGCGGTCAAAATAAAATTTTTAACGTTTAAAATGGCTCCGCCATGTTGGATTTAAAATTTTTTTAAATTCTGGCCTCAGATTCAAAACAATGCATGTGCGCATAAGCAAAGGTTTAACCTTCTGAAAAACTTGAAAATGACTGAGTTTCGGCCACAATGGCATATATATGGTATCCGCCTTTAAGGTGCTAATTTTTTGAAAATATCTTACAAATATTTTAAAGATTTTTTTTTTTTTTCAGAATTACTTTAAATCTTGAATTTTTGCACTTTAAGAGCTTCGAATTTCGAAAATACAAAATGACCGCTAAACTTTGTCTTCCAATATCAAAAGCTAATCCCCAGTTTTCAAATTCAAAGTTTTGGCTCTTAAGGTACAGAATCTACCATCTTAAAACAACTTTTAAAAAAATATCAAAATCCACGTTAATTCCATCCATCATTTTTTTACAAATTTTTTTAAAACAATCAGCTATGCCACACCTCTTTAGCTTCCGGTTCGGCAGCTCTCAGAAGATCGCTAAAAGCATGGCAAAGTTGTCTTGCTGCGTCTAATAATTTCTCGCCGTTTCCGGAGTCGTCCATCAATGCAGCGATCATCCTCACGCCTCGCGTCATTTCCGGTAAATTGCTCGCTATGGTCGTTATGGCAGCTCCGACGGCTCTGTGATCAACTTCTTCCGTACCTGAAAAATTTTTTAAATGATTTTAATTTTATTTATTTCTTTAAATTTTAATAATTCCTAAAACTTACTTGAAGTGAGCGTGACGACCTGGGCGGTCGCAGCGTTCATCGCCGCTATCTGAGAGCTGACATTTTGTTTGTTGGTGTCCAAAGTCGTTTCTTTCCATTTAATGGAGGCTGGATCGGATCCAAGGCGAGGTATCGTCACTTTTGTGATAAGCTCCTTCTCGGCTGTGACGATGACCTCATGGCCGGCACTAATTGTCGATAATAAGGCACGCTGAGGTTCAGATAAAACGCTCGTAACTTTTGTTTGTTGAACCTGAGTAATTAATTAAAAAATTTATAATGATTTTTTTTTAAAAAATTATTAAATTAGAAGATGTTAGTGGCGATTTATCTTCGCTCTTTTTATTAAAAAAAAATATTTTTTAGAAAAAAAAGAAAATCGAGCGAGTGATTTAAGGAAAAAACAGAAAGTCTATCTACCTACTCTTATCCATAAAGCATCTGTTGCAGATAGAAAGACATGGAAAGAAAAAAGAAAGAAGGAAATTTGTAGAGCATTTTTAAAAGTTAAAAGCAAATTAAAATATTAATGATCCTTTAAGCAGCGTTAAAAAAGTTTTTTAAAAAAGTTATTGTTCGTGAGCAAGCTTTCTTTGAGAAAGATTGCTGACCTATTTTTAATTTTTTTTTATTTAAAATGAAATGGAAAGCTTGCTTTAGTTTATTTATTATTAGCTTTTTCAGTACCGTAGATGGGGAATGAGCTAAATGCAGCTGACCACTGACTGTGGTATACTGCGCTGTTCCCATGTGGCCAGTATTGTAGGTACGGGCACCTAAAATTACAATTCATTATTAAGGAAAAAAACTAAGAAATTAACAAAACAAAATAAAATAAAAAATTATCAAATTTTTTATCGTTTAAAAAAGAAAAAAAAATTCAACCTACCATCGGCTCCGGCTCTCATAACGGCCGGTTTGGCTACCGATTCGGTGTTGACCTTTCCGATTTTGCTGGATTCGTGTTGTAAAATGGTAGCTTTTGAGGGGCTTACGCTGTCTTCGACCATCGTAGACCCTTCGTCCCCTTCGATTCCGAAGTGATCTTTCGCTTGTTTCTGTAATTAAATAACAAAAAAAAAAAAAAAAATTGATTAATGAATTAAAATGCGAGTTCTTTAATTGCATTTCCTTCTTGGCCAAATGAAAATCAAGTGGATTAATGCGACGTAATCTTTGGTGAGTTATTTACAGATAACAAAAGATAACGGGGCCTTATCGATATCGAAATTAAAAAACAAGGAAAGAATATATCTAGTTCTTTTTTTTTTTTTTTTAGACATTACGTGAAATGATTGCTATCTTCTTTTGAAACGAAAAAAAAAAAGAAAACATTAATAAAACAAAAATTTGTGAAGATGTGAACTAAAAGTAATTTTTTTTTACAAAAATGAATAATTTTTTGGTGCCAAAAAATTTTTTAAAAATTCGTAAGTTTGAATTAATATTGTTCTTTTATTCTATTTTGCAATGTGGTGAAACGTCTCCAAGGGGAAAAGCATAAATATTTAAAATTAGGGTGACCAGAATTACTATTAATTCTAAACATTTTTCTAAATTTTTTCATTTAAGAAATTAAAAAAAAAAAAAAAAAAAATATTTTCCATGACTTTGAAATTAAAAATTAAATTTTAGACCGAAGTAGGCTGCTTGTGCCCAACATGCACTACCAGACAATACGGCGCTGTTTGTTTTATTGATTTGAAATCTATTACTCATAATTTTCCAATTCCGAAAAGGAAAATCTGTCGTTATTTACGGGAAAAGCTGCCACGAACAGAATAGCTGCGAAAAAGAAAAAAATTTCGATGCCTGAACTCCAGATATTTTTCAAAATTATTTTTAACCGAAGGCTTTCCAAGTACCGCAAGAAAGGGATTAAATTTCACAAAAAAATCCAAATTTTAGGTATCCTCTGGTGTACCCAGGAGTTTCTGGTGCTAGTTTCAGCTTGTCTGAAATGTATGTGCGACCGAAAAAGAATTTCAAAACAATTTAAGACGAAAAACTTAAACTTTTTTGGCGAATAAACATAAAATCGTTTTACAATTACACCAGTCCTCCCCATTCATCCCGTTTTCCCTTTCAATTTACCTTTTTAAGAATTATATCTATATATCCGGATATCAAATCCTGAATTTGTTCTCCTTCCGTCGTTTGAACGGAATAATATTCGTCACTGTAGTCACCGAAATCCAAGGTAAACGTGTTGGGGCTAGCTCCCCAACGTCTAACTGTCGTCAATGGCCACGTCTTCAAAATTTCCTTCGTTTTCTCGTCCAGTCGTAAAACCGATTCCTTCGTGACTCCCAAAAGCCGAGGCACTAATTTGTTTTTACCTTTCATTTTTTCCTAAAAAAAATCAAAAAAAAAAAAAATCAAAATTAATCAAAATTATAATATTAACGAGATATTTCTAAAAAAATTAAAATTTTTTCCTAAACCTTCAGACTTTCAATTCGGGAAAATTTTAAAAATCGCACGTCCCACCGTAAATTCGTACAAAAATGTCGGTGTGAGGGCCTCAGACTTATTGATTATGAATGTGAATTTTTTTTAAAGGAAAAAATATTGTTTTTTCATGCTTCAGAAGCAAAAAATTAAAATTCTAACGATTTTTTCAAAAAATATTCAGAGAAACCTCAATAATTCTAAAATGAGTGATTGCCCCATAAGCTAAACATATGTCAGAAGCATCTCATTGAATCCTTTTTAGGCAGGATTTCCTTCGGGAAAATCATAGTCCATGTTCATAAAAACGTAAAAAACTTCTAAAAAATCGTGCCTATGGCCTTAAAAACTAGTTTCATTAAAAAAAATTCAACCTGCACTTAGAGATATCCAACGTATACATATACATACATATACGTATAAATATACCATTTTTGAAAATATACGGTAGATTTTCACATAGGAAATATCATTTTAGTTTTTTAATTTACATAATTTTGTATTTTATTCAATTTTTTATTTCTGTACTAATTATTTTTACTATTTCCAATATGGCAAACAAAAAAAGTACGTAAAATAATTTTAAACTCCAAAACTGTTAATTAAATTCGGAGAATGATTGAAAAACGAAAATATACCAAATCGGTATATTTGTACGTATAAATATACCAAGTATACATAAAAATAAATATACGGTATATTTCCTATCTCTACCTGCACTCAGAGTGCGTGGAATTTACGCAGGAGCTTCATTCAAAATTTCGGGTCACTGAATTTTTAGTTCCAGCGTTTCTTCAAAAAACTCTAGGATTACACTCAAGCAATGCGCGTAGCATACTTAATTTTCGTAGGCGCTTAATAACGGCTACAACCTTAAAGTCGGAATAATTAAATGCAACATACCGGGGAATTTATGAGGGTTCCACTACCCGAAATTTTTCCGTGAAAGGGTTAAAAAAATAAGCGGGGGAGAAAAAGTTATGGACGTATCGACAAAGGTCTCTGAGAAAAAATCTTTTTCAAAGACAAGACCACCGAAAAACGATTTATGAATGAGCGTGCATTTGACATTTCCTATTGTATTTCATAAACCGTAAGTGGGCATCGTCGGAAAAATTTTCCTTTCACTATTTTCTTTCTGCTTTTTTTTTTTGTTTCTTTCCCATATTATATTATTTTACTTTATTTTCCTCGCATACCTTCACAAGGAAGAAAGCGACCCCGTAGGTTTTAAGGGATCTGGCCGTTTTAGTGTAAAGCACTTTGGCATCCAGCTCCGATTGCCCTTGATGTTTTTTATGCTCAGCAAAAATTTTCTTTTCGATGTTTTTGACTTTGACGTACCCTTGAGGCAAAAATTCTTTCAAGCTGAAAAAAATAAAATAAATAAATAAAATAAATAATTAAGTATTGCAAGGCAGGGTAACGATAAACAGCAAATGGCCCGTGTCAGTGCAAAAAAGGAAAGGAATTCCGGGCTGCAATTGTCCTTATAAACTCAATTAAATGAATTTCGTCAAAAATTTAGAAAGGCAGCCGTCCTCTTTTAGCCCGGACATATCCACCCTGCCGAGCATGATTACCCCGATTTACGGTAACTTCTATTTTTTCTTTTCCAAATTAAGATTACAATCAAAAATAATCAAAATAAACTCACTCTAAAAACCCAGGCCGGTGCTTTGATTCGACGTAATCACCAAATTGAATCTGACATTGTATCCCGGCAAACTCGCAAGCTTTTTCTTGAGTGACTGGATGAGTTCCATCAAGGATTGCATCTCGAGCTTGAACGTAAAGAAGATTTAATTGAACCGGATCCCTCGAATCGATATTCTGATCCGAGAAAAAGAATTTCCGTCGGAGGAGAACCGTTTCGGATTCGTCGATGCCTTGCTCTCGTAATGTTTTCGAAGGATCTACCCAATTAACTGCGAAAAAAAAAAGTGAAGTATAAAAAAAAAAGTAACAGATTTTCTCTCTTCACGTTTTTTTTTTTTCTCTCCAGGAAAATCTGGTTGAATAATTTTTTAACTTGTCAGTCACCTTCATCGTCAGTTTTCAGTTTCTTTCGAAGTTGTTCCATTTTCGCATCTTTTTCCTTTTCTTCCTTCTTTCGCCTAAGGGTAAGCGTCCCGAAATTATTGGGTTTGTTCTCCAATTCATCTTCAACGTTATCGCGGACTAAACTGTATTCCTCGTGGTTGGTAATTCCTGAAAGAAAAAAAGGGGGAAATTAACGTAGGGAAACAGAAGCAGAGTAAACTTTTTAGTCCGACAGAATAATAAGTTGGAAAATTCATTAGAAAAAGCATCGAGTGCCCTCCTTAATAAGAATAAATCAAGAGCCAAATCCAATCAGCAGCTCTCCATAAACCCATGTATAGCGGCCATCTTGCGTTTTTACTTAACTTGTGGATGGGACGCAATATGGCCGCCATACAGGTTTCAACCTTTCAAAGCTTTAAAAAAATGATTAAAAATTGGTATTCCTCGATTCGTGAAATCTTACCGATTTTAGTGCAAATCACCACCATTAAATTGGCAACCGGTTGACTGTCGTCGACTAGAAGTGTTTTTAAAGTTCCATCTAACATCCGAACCCTTAAAGTCCTTAGTTTCTTTTTGTATTCCAGCAAATCCCCATTTCTTAGTATATAATAATCCAGGTTTCTCCCCGGCTCGAGCCATACCCCTTTCTTTTGATCTTCGTCTGCTAGGAAAAGGCCGTAATCTTTTGCTGTAAAGAAAAAAAAAAGAATAAATAAATTATTAAACGATTTAAATTTAAAAAAAGAAAAAAAAAGTGCAAAGTCAAAATTATTTTATTGGGACGACCGACCCATTTAAAGTGTAATAAATTAATCAACAGAGTTGCGATATTAATTAAATAAAAGCTATTTCCGTGTGTTGGGGTTAAGCGCATAGGTCGTTAATTTTATTAAATTTTTTTTCTTTTTTTAATTTGCGATTTTTTTTTTATTTTTGCTTTTAGGATATTTTCAAGTAACTGATATGGATGGAGAGCATCCGATTTTCAAAGCCACGCGTCAATTATGCGACCAAGTAAATCAAACATTAAAAATTGCGACGAATGATATAAAGGTATTTTTTTATTTTTATTTCTAAATAAGGTAATTTGACTTCCCAAAGGCTGCGCTGTATGTCATTCACAAACTATCATTTGAATTAAAGCATTTAAAAATTAACAGGAATGGTTTAAATGTTCTCAGATTGTTTTGCTAAAAAAGAACCTTGGAAAGATCTAACATCGTACAAATATAACCTGTAAGTTAAACATGGCGGCCATGTTGATTTTTACGAGGAACAATCCCATATCCTACCCATAATGCTTTGCGGTCTACCGACATTGAATTTCATTTACGAATACAAGACGTATTCGTAGTTCATCCTTTACAAAATGGAGTTGCATTTTTTAAATATTGTAAAATATTACATTGTTTCAAAGGTTGGCAACATTTAGTTGCGTCTTCTGCTCTAATAATTTTTGAAGAAAATTGAATATATTGAATATAAACAAGTCATATACATAAATTGGCATTTACTAGAGACTAAAGGCGAATTTACCGATAAAACTGATTAGTTCACTCTTTAAAATCCATAATGGATCGCCATATTGGAAATTTAATAAAAATTTGAAAATTTCCCAGTATTACCAATATATAAAATTTAAATCTTTAAATTCCGTTTTTTATTCGATTTTCTTTTGTTTGAGAAAAGCCTTAGATAATAGAATTCATAGATCGGACATTCCTATTCTATTTACATTGTTTGTTTTGGTCCGAAAAAATTGAGCCTACCTCATGTTTAGCTTATGGATGCCCATATGAAAATTTTTTGAAGATATTGTCCCATCTATGGATTCTATTATCTAAGAGAAAAGCCTTCTGAAAATTCCTAAATTCAGGCGGCTTGACTTGGAAATTGGCGATTTTTCTTCTGCTCAAGCCACTGCATAATAAGGTGTCAGATTGAATAATATGGCGTTAATTTGAATTCGCCAGTCTCTTTTATAATAGGGTCTCTAACATTACAAAATGCGACATTTTTAGCTGTACGAAATGCGACTCCATTATGTAAAGTAGGGTCTCAAATAAGAAGTTATGTTGCTTGGACGGACTTACCTCAGTTCTTTTCTGAGGAACAGAATAGTGCATTTCACTGCTAGAATCTAAAGCGAGACATTTAGAGTCCGAGACCGAGCGAAGCGAGGTATGAGCGGCCATATTGATTTTTGACATCACTTTTCGAGCGCCAGACCATAAATGCTTACTTTTATGCTAATTTCTTGCTTTGCATGTCTACTGACGTATCTCCATCGTCAATATGACTAAAGCCAAGCGGTTTAGACCGTATGCACGGAGGAAGAAGAATCCTTTTTTAAATTGACCCCGTAAGTCTAGTTCAATAATACCATCCGCCATATTGTAGAGTAATCCATTGTATTTAAATTGCTCCTCACCTCAACATGGCGACCCTTCAATTAATCACGTGGTCTATCACGTGGTGAACCCCCCCCCCCTATTATTTCCCCTTCGTGCATACGGTCTTTTGACGTGTTTGTGAAGTGTCACGTTACCACACGTTTACGCCACCATGAGCGTCGAAACAGGCGATCTCCAGTCATATTTACCATTGGATATACGTCAGTTCATTTCCGACGCACGGAATGGGCCTGCAGAGAGGCATGCAGCGCTACCTATTGAGCACCCGTACTAATTACCAATATTTCTTTGTAGAATGATATTTCCATTAGTAAAAATGAAATTACAAAAAAACACTTGCGGAGAAGGCACCGGGTTACGTCGGGAGAAATAGACCGAATGTTTACTGACAATTATAATCAGGAAGCGCCATTTTCTTTAGGTAAGCAGCCGTTCCCTTTAAAAATTCGTGGCCGAAGGTCAACGGGTGTATCACCATAATTAACATAATTGGAGATAGTGTGTTCTGGTTTTCTTTAAAAATCACGTGACTACACGTTTATCCACTCATGTCGGCGTAAACTTGTGACCACACGATTTTGAAAACCAGTCGAACAGAAATGGAAGATATACGTATATTTTGATCTGGTATATTTATACCCAGAAGCTAAGCATAGGCGATCGAATATAAATACGTGTATATATACATTTCGTCTGCTAATTGTGAACCCCAGCCAAAGCAGTCTATCTCAAATCAAATTTCGGGATGTAAATACGCCAGTTGACTTCCGGCATACGGAAATGCAAATGACATAATTTTTTAAAGCAATTTATCATTAAACTTTCTCAGATATAGCCAAATCGATAATTACAAGCACGGCAGACCTAACAATAACTGCCAGAAACATAAATTCAAAATGCAACGACTTCCGGTTAAAAAGCCTCATCCAGGTGGTAACGAAACAGCACATAGAAGCAGCCATACGTCTCGTCCAACGATATAAAGTAAGCACAAAATAATATCCCAACGCACGTGTTCGCGTATGCTGCTGATTTAGGTTACGCCGAGTCCATTGTCCACTTACATTTCCTTTTTTTTTCTCTCGCTCTCTCTCTTTCCCCTTTCAGCTACAAAACCCCAGGACGAAAGTTACCCGCGGTATAATTAAACTCGTCTCCCTTTTTCTTCACGTCGAATAATAAAATGAAATAAAAAAGCTTAAAACGTTTCAGCAACGGTCGCTTTTACGTGTCCGGCCTTTTATTTTAAACGCACGAAATAATTTTTTCTTTTTTTTTTCTCTCTTCCTGGTTCCAGATTTCCTCGATAAACGTTCACTGTTTGTTGTGCCAAGAGCAACTTCGAATATCGTTAGACGATATTGACAGGACTTTGGAGAGGATGATATCGGTTTGTTCGAAATTATATCCGAGTAGGAGGCAATTAGAAGAATTGATTGCACCTGCAACGGCTACTCGCGAGGCCTTAAATACTTTAAATGCGTCAATGTTAGTAGTTTAATTTTAATAAATTAATTTCTATTCATTTTTCCCGGCAAAAATGATGACGTCATTGTGGCGCATTGCATTTTCGACATTAGGCATAGTAATTTTCCGCACCATTTTACGACATTTTTGACGTCAAAACGAGTCCGACCGAAAGTATTTATCATTGTATGACGTTTTCTTGACGTCATTTCGACTTTGAAATACAAACGTCATGATCGTCATGACGTCAATAAGACGTCATGATCATTTTGACGTCAATAAGACTTCGTAAGGTCATGGTCAACTCGACGCCAATAAGACGTTGTGAGGTCTTTATCATTTTGTTGTCAATAAGACGTCATGATCATTTTGACGTCAATAAGACGTCGTAAGGACATGATCAACTCGATGTCAATAAGACGTCATGATAATTTTGACGTCAATAACGTCGTAAGGTCATGGTCGTCATGACGTCATAACGTCAATAAGACGTCGTAAGGACATGATCAACTTGACGTAAATAAGACGTCGTGAGGTCTTCCATCAGTTTGACGTCAATAAGACGTCATCAGGCATGCACGCTTTCAGGAACTGTTTTACGAGATTTTTGACGTCAAAATAACTTCATTAAACAAGTCAGATAATAATCTTTACTGTATGACGTGTGTAGGACGTCTTATTGACGTCAAAACGGTCATAAAGTTTGGATCTTGAAATCGAGAAATCGTTAGTATGGCGTCTTAAAATGACGAATATTATCGGCCGTACTCTTCGGACGTCATTTTGACGTCGAAAATCGTGTGAAATCGGAAAATGACCACACCTGATGACGCTTCACCATGACGTCATCTTTTTCGCTGGGTAGCTATTTCATTCTAATTCAGCGGTTGTCTTTAAATTCTCATTATCTGTTGGGTTTACGTGTTTAAATCTTAAACCATCAACCTCGTAAACATTTTAAAACTTTTTTCTCTTATTTTTACGGTATTCAATTTCCAGATGCAAATCAATAAACAGGAATGAAAACCCGGTTTTAATCGAAGAGCCGACGGATTTAACGCAATCCGCAAAGATCCTCGGGGAAGCCACAGCGCAAGTTCTACTAGCTATCAAGGTAATTAATTTCCACGGACGATACGCCTTTAAAAAAAAAAAAAAAATTCATGATTTTAACCGTACAAAGTATACAGAAATTTCAAACAAATTAAAAATAAAATGTGTCACAAGAAAAAAAAAAACAAGAAAAGGATAAACTCCCGAGGGAAAAAAAAGACAATCTTCTTAAGATAAAACATTAGTCGGATAAAGATTTTCTTCTCCCTTAAACTTATATGTTACGTTAAAGGTTTTTAAGTGATGAAAATAGAGTACAAGTTAGTTTTTTTTATTCAATCTTTTCCTCCTTTTTTTAAAACGGACTTTCTCTATGTCCTTTTTGGAGGACGTCATAAAGACGTCAATTGTACGGTCGGTTTCTGGGACTGCTTTACGGGATTTTTGACGTCAAAATGACTTCATTAGCTATGACCGTTAATATTCGTCACTGTTTGTCAATAAGACGTCTTACTGACGTCTTTTGACAATTATATTTCGAAACCGAGATGACGTCAATTAGACGTCGTCCAGTTAGTTATATTATCGGTCGAACTCTTTTGCCGTCATCTCGAAGTCGGAAATCTCATAAAATCATTCCGGAAAATGACCGCACCTGATGACGCGACATCATGAAGTCATCTTTTTAATAGAAATTAAAAACTGAATATACTTGTACTGCGTGAGTATGTATAACTATACGTACTCAAGACGTCATCAGGCATGCTCACTTTCCGGAACCATTTTAAGAAATTTTTGACGTCAAAACAACCTTATTAAGCAGGAGAGATAATACTCTTTACTGTATGACATCAGTAGGGCGTCTTATTGACGTCAAAGCGGTCATAATGTTTGTATCTTGAAATCGAGAACACGTCAGTATGACGTCGCAAAATGACGAATATTATCGGTCGTACTCTTCAGCAGGGTTGATTGTTTTAAAACAAATTGGTTTAAAACACGGTGTTTTAAAACGTTTTAAAACATTTGAATAAAAAACACCGTTTTAAAACACTAACGTTTTAAAACACTGTTTTAAACACCGTATTTTATTAAGTGAATAAAATGCGTTTTAAAATGCATTTTTAAGAGGCCCGAGCCCGCAATTTGTCGCGCAAGACACATTTTATCGGCTCACACAATGGTTGCTTAATCGCAGGGATGATTGTTTTAAAACAAATGGTTTAAAACACGGTGTTTTAAAACGTTTTAAAACATTTGAATAAAAAACACCGTTTTAAAACACTAACGTTTTAAAACACTGTTTTAAACACCGTATTTTATTAAGTGAATAAAATGCGTTTTAAAATGCATTTTTAAGAGGCCCGAGCCCGCAATTTGTCGCGCAAGACACATTTTATCGGCTCACACAATGGTTGCTTAATCGCAGGGATGATTGTTTTAAAACAAATTGGTTTAAAACACGGTGTTTTAAAACGTTTTAAAACATTTGAATAAAAAACACCGTTTTAAAAATTTGAATAAAAATAGAAACGAATTTAAAACATTTTGAACGTGTTTTAAAACATGTTTTAAAACGTTTTAAAACCAGGCCGAATAAAAGACGTTTTAAAACATGGGAAAATAATATAAAACGTTTTAAACTGTTTTTTATTAAAAAATGTTTTAAACAGCAACCCTGCTCTTCAGACGTTCACACTGACGTCCTAATCGTGTACAACCGGAAAATGACCGCACCTAATGACACGTCATCATGACGTCATCTTTTTAATAGGAAACGAAAACTAAAGATTTTTTTATGCCTTATATCATTGTCGATTTTTCGAATGGTTGAGAAAAAGGGGGATGTTGATATATATCAATTTTCCTTTTTTTTCCCCCCTCCCGCTGTGTTCTAAGGGAAATATGGCTGACATTGCGATGCGAGATATCAAATCGTACGGGGCAATCAATTCAACAATTGACAGAAAAACGAAATAAAACGGGGAGTGATATCTGTGCTTTTCTGAAGAAAAATGTTCAATCTGGAAAAGAGCAAAAATGAAAAGGAAAATGAAATGAGCATGAAACGGCAATGGCGATTTTCTATTTAAATTTCAGGAAATTATCAGGGAAAAGCCTAACTGGAAAGGGAAAAAATTTCTCATCGATGCAGCTGTAGTTCTATCGGACACCACAACCAGACTAGTCAAATATGCTCAATTCAGTATTTTATATTCCGAACTCAAACATATTCTAAGTTCCATCGAAAGCTTGGGAATACGTCTGCGAAATGGAGTTACGCATGATTTCCTACAAATTTTACAGGTAAAGATATTTCAACATTTTTTATGCTGTTCCGATTCGTGGTCGTCGGTAGGGGTCCAACATATTCCCTTTTTTATACGTGAATTAATATCCCCCTTTTAACAGTGTCGTCTGCTTCGGAGATATTAACTTCATAACAAACAAAAAATAGCTCATTATATCACACCACCTGCATGATATTTCGCAAATATCATGCATCTGACGTCATCAGCAAATAAAAATATTTCCTTTTTGATGCAAAGCAAGTGTGCCAACCTAAAAAGCAATGTTGGTAGTATAGTCAAAAATTCCTCTGCAGACGTGCTATTTATAAAGAAAAGAATCTTTCACTGACTAAAGCATTGTGGGTAAAATAACAGAGGCGAATTTGCCGCTCGAGCGTCGAGCGGCAAATCGAGGTGTTATTTTACCGTAAATCTCTAGTCAAGAAATATACTATTTCATACCGATTACGATTCGTGGTCATTGGTAGGGGTCCAATATATTCTTGTCGGCGGAGTCAAAAAAATACGTGAAAATAATAAGTTTCTTTTTTTTTCCTTTTCAGTTTATGGCCCGAGAAACTACGAAATTTAGCATAACGAATTTCAATTTAGCTAAAAAAATTTATGTAAACACGGAAACCCTGATAACTTTCTCGTTTTTAAACGAATCCCTCACCCTTATTTATTTAACTGAAAACTTCATAAAAATTATCAAGAAAGCAAACTCGTCGCCCTTGACTCCAGACATCTACAGGAAAACCCTCGAGCACAGTACCGAATTTATACAGGTAAATAGTAAAAAAAAAAAAAAAAAAAATCAACTAAATAGAAGCCTAAGCGTTTTCCGATAATAAAAAGGGAGAAAAAGAAAAGCGGAATTAAAATGAAATCGTTGGCGGAAACGTTAAAAACGAAAAATCCGTTGCCCACGCATAACTCATTAACTTTATTGTATCGATATGGAAAATCAATTAATTTAGGAAGTCCTAAAAGAGACAGAGAGGTAAAGGGAGTGGGGGCGGATTAAAAGAGGCAGAAAGAGATCCACCTAGCCCTGGGCTTTTGCTTGTCACGAAGTTAAAACCATTAGTTTTAAAGCCTTTTCAATTATTCGCCGAGGGTTTCATTTCACTCCAAGCGGCAGCAACAGTTTTCGAAGGACATGTAAGATAAGAGAGGAAACTATTTCCGAAGGATGCGAATTAACTTGATTTTCGTTTGGGGTTTAAGGGGAGGAAGCTCTTTTCCTTTTCTCCTGATTAGGAAATGCTTTTCATTAACGGGCATTACCGATTTTTTTTTTATTGTATTTTTTTTTATAGGGTTTTGAAGCTAATGTTAGGAACCACGAATTTTCCGGAAACCTCGAATCGGGTTTTGGAGTTTTATAAAATGCGACATCGCGGGAAAATGAAATTGCGTTTTCTAAACCCCGAAATTAAAAATTGCCGAATTGGTTTTCGGGTTTAATAAATTTCGGGGTTTGAATAAACGAAATAATGGCAATTCGTTTTGCCTTTCGGAGATGTTATATTTCGGGGTTTTTAAAATCAGCGATTTTAAATTTCGGGGTTTTCAAAACCAGGTTGGCTAAAATTTTTCGGAATTTTTAAAAACAGGGAAAACCTGGTTGGCAAAAATTATTTTTAGCTTATGAAGCATATGGTTGTACTTTGTTTTGACTTCTCAATAAGTTAATCATAATTTTAACCAACACGGAATTTTAACGTAGCTGAATTTAAAAGCCCCGAATTTTAATATCGCTGATTTAAAAAACCCCAATTTCAACGTCGATGATTTTAAAACTCCCGAATTTTAATATCGCGGGTTTTAAAACCCCCGAATTTTGATATCGCCGATTTTAAAACACTAAAATTTTGATATCGCCGATTTTAAAACCTCTGAATTTTCGTATTGCCAATTTTGAAACACTCGAATTTTAATATCGCGGGTTTTAAAACCCCCCAATTTTCATATCGCAGGTTTTAAAACCCCCGAATTTTGATATCGCCGATTTTATAACCCCTGAATTTTCATATCGCCGATTTTGAAACACCGGAATTTTAATATAAAAATGCCTATTTATGTCTAGTCTTTTATTTTAATGTCAGTGATCTTGTAATCGTCACATACGGTAGGGTTTAAATGATGATTATGCGTTAATTTTCAATACTGCTTCCACAATTTAAAGTTTTTAATTTTATTTGTTGCCTTTTAGCCTTGATAATGTTTTAAAAATAGAACGAAACCGGTCGGCAACTTTATGTCTATTTTATTTCAATGTTCCTAAAATCCAAGAAAATATTTCATGAAGCGATTAGAATTGAAGGAACAAGAACCAAAAAAAATTTATAACCGGAATTTTAATATCTCGGATTTTAAAACCCCCGAATTTTAATATCGCAGGTTTTAAAACCGCCGAATTTTGATATCGCCGATTTTATAACCTCTGAATTTTTATATCGCTGATTTTAAAACACCGGAATTTTAATATCGCGGATTTTAAAACCCCCGAATTTTAATATCGCAGGTTTTAAAACCTCTGAATTTTTATATCGCTGATTTTAAAACACCGGAATTTTAATATCGCGGATTTTAAAACCCCCGAATTTTAATATCGCAGGTTTTAAAACCGCCGAATTTTGATATCGCCGATTTTATAACCTCTGAATTTTTATATCGCTGATTTTAAAACACCGGAATTTTAATATCGCGGATTTTAAAACCCCCGAATTTTAATATCGCAGGTTTTAAAACCTCTGAATTTTTATATCGCTGATTTTAAAACACCGGAATTTTAATATCGCGGATTTTAAAACCCCCGAATTTTAATATCGCAGGTTTTAAAACCCCCCGAATTTTAATATCGCCGATTTTAAAAACCCCGAAGTATAAAATCGTCAAAAGACAAAAAGAATAGTCATTATTTCGTTTTTGCAAACCCCGAAATTTATGAAACCCGGAAACCAATTCGGCGGTTTATAATTTTGGGGTTCAGAAAACGCGATGTCGTCTTCCCGCGATGTCGCATTTTATAAAACCAGAAACCCGATACGGGGCTCGGAAAATTCGGCGTTCTACGGGGCCACGTAAGCATCGACCTAGAGGGAGGGGGGCCACGAACTGCTTACGAAATCTTTCGAGGGGGGTTTGAATTAACTTTACGAAAGAACTTAAATTTTTATTTTTCACTTGAAAACCAGCTTACTCAATTTTAATTATAGAAATTTGATGCGGGGGGGAGGGGGATGGTGGTGAGGAAAATCTTACATAAAACTTTGGGTGGGGGGGGGGGTATAGGAAATTATTACTAAATCTTAAAACGGGGGGGGGGGGTGTAAAAACATTCTTTTGACAAAGTAATACTTGAACGGCCCCTAAGGGGGTTTCCCCTTTCGTTTGTATTTTTGATACTACGATAAATTATCAAAAATTGTGAATACCGAAAAAAAAAAGCATCGTCCTATTTTCCAGAAAACCGAATACGGATGCAAACTAAATTTTTTAACTTTTAAATTATAAAAACGAACTCATACCTTTTTCTACCTTTTACACATTCATTCTTCTTTCATTCCCTTTTTTATTTCTTTTTTTACAGGAGGCAAAATGGGTTCTGGATTCGCTTAGGAATGTAATAAGTAGCCTGACAACGCGGTCTTGATACAGGGAAGATCTGGAAAATATCGAAAAGGATTATGTAGAGTTCTCGATTTTCCGGCTTACAAGGAAACTTTCGGATTAAGTGTAGCAATCGACCCTTTTCGAAAAACACTTCAAAGCTTTAGACTACGGCACGATTAGCTTTTTTTTTTTTTTTTTTTTTTTCCAAACCAATTTTTAAGGGTTTCTTTTTCGAGGGGTCTTAATTACAGTTTCCTTTTTTTTCCTGCAATATAATATTTTTTTTTCTATAAAAAAACCAAAATTTTATAGGGAGGATTAATTATGAATCAAACTCCAGAAATTGTTTTTTATAGCTACCATAAATCACTGGGGACAAACTTGATTAGCAACTTTTATCCGGGGGAAAGCAAGTCCCCGAGATTTTAACAGGTCACTTAATCTAAAAAGGCAAGGAACACTTTTCCTTAGGAGGCTAAAATATAAGCGTTTCAAAGTTAGGTATTAAGTTACGCTTATTAAAAGAAAACCGTTATAAATCACGACGGGGAAAGAGACTCTTAGCTCGCCGAAAAGAGAGACTCTGAGCGAGAGAGAAAGGAGAGAAAAAGTCAGTATATTAAAACGAAATATGACCGCCTTGAAGCATACAAGCAACGTGTTAGCTTAGTCTTCTTTAAAACCGAACAGGAAAAACTTCCTCGATAAACAACGAAAATAACATTTTGCACAGAAGGGAAATTAAAGCGACAGAGAACTTCATCTTACGCTCTGATTTCACAATAAGTTGAAACTCATCAGCAACAACATCTCTTGCTTTTTACCTTCTTTTTTTTTGTCCTCTCTCTCTCTCCCTTCTGAATTTCGTACCTTACTATATACAGCTTTGTTTTTCTCCAGCTGAATTTATTATCTCCGTATATGTGTTGCAGAAAGTATAAATAGAGCTTTATAGGTGATTTATACTGTAAATCTCAGGGAGTGCATAAATGAAAAGCGCTGGTTTATTTCGAAATTTAAGCTGACTTTATCATGAATTAAGCTTATTTAACGAATTTTCATTGCTGGACCCCCCTACGAAAAAGAGATGTTCAACCTAAGAATGGCATGGAATACGTGCAAAGTTTGATTTTAAAAATAAATTCAAAAAAATTTATGTAAAAAATGTATTAATTTTCATAATTTATCAAAAATTTTAAATCCACAATTTTTTTAAACATAAATGTCCTGTCTCCATTCGCCCATTACGCGAAGGGTACAATTAATTGTACCACCGGAAATGCTGTATATTTTTTCCTTCTGCTACCACTTTTTTAAGGGCAGTCTCCACCTGATAACGTTTACGGCCTTCGCGTTGTCCGTCATCGCGATTAACGTAATCGCACCGGAAGTACTTTGCAGGTTTTACTCCCGTAAACGTTTTTGGCATAAAAAGAGTACCGTATATTTCATTAAGTATACAAAATTGGCGGTTAGGGTAAGGCAGATGGCTTTTTTTATATATAATTATATATAATATATATAATTATATATAAATATATATAATTATATATAAATATATAATTATATATAAATATATAATTATATATATTATATATAATTATATATAATTATATATAATATATATAATTATATATAATTATATATAAATTATATATAATTATATATAAAAAAAGCCATAACGGAAATACCCATTCCCAATGTACGAAAGTTCCCAGAAAACAAATGCTTTAGTAATCAAAGTGAATTTCGGATAATTTCTTATGCGTTAGGGAGTTTTATGTTGTTAAAGACGGGACCGCATATATGCGGCATAGGGATTTTTTAAATTCCTGACTTCTTAGTGGGTAATGGAAGCACCTACAATGGGTTATACAACAAATTTTAAGTTCAAAATTTAAAAATTTTTTAAATCCTATACTTAGCTTATGGGAGATCAATTTCTTGCTGCACAAGCAATAGGAAATCCTAAAATTCACTATAATTATTTATTTAGGTATCTTTATTTTGAAACAAGGGCTTTATTCGACTTGAGTTAATGAAACAAATTCTAATGTTTAGCTTATGGAAACATCTTTCTCGTGTTTAGCTTATGAACGTTCCCTGAAAATTTTTTATTTACTATTTAAGAAATAGAAAAAACTTCACTTGCTCTGAAGTCGCTTGAATAGTCCCTATATTTTATTTACGGAGATTGGGCCGCTTGTGTTTAGCTTATGTTCAATTTTTTTATGTTTAGCTTATGGAGCTTCCTTAATAATTTGATTATTTTGGATTTAAATCTAAGACGAGGGATTTTACCTTTTTAATATCAAAGAGCCTTATGAAGGCTCTCTACAGGGCCACCTAATGGAGCCCAAAACTGAGATACATCTCACGAATACAATTCGCGGTGTTTTTAAAACAACATATGAATATAATGTTGACAAAATCGATTTGTTAAAACTTTAAGGTCCAAAAATGGCTACAAAAGGACCCTTTACATTCATTAATGCATTCAGTATTCTATTACTTCATTTTTGTAGTAGTAACCAATTTTTCAATAGAACAATAACAGCCAATTTTTCAATTTTTCAATAGAACAATAACAGCCTTCCCCTTTTTTTCCTTTATTATTTTTTTTTTTCTGGGAACTTTCGTCCATTGGGAATGGGTATTTTCGTTTGGGGAACTTTCGTAGTGGGAACTTACGTTATGGGAAGTTTCGTAATGGTAATTATGCGATTGGGAAGAACCCCCGGTAGCGGAGACGGCTCTTTATTTTTTTATTTTTTTATTTTATTATTTTTTTTTTTTTTTTTGGAACGCTAAAAATAATGAAAACGAAAAAAAAGTGGTAGCACAAGAAAAAAATCCAGAAATATACAGCATTTCCGGTGGTAGAATTAATAGTACCCTCAATCAATTGTCCAATGGAGACAGAGCATTCAAAATTTGAATATGCATAATTGTTACAAAATTTATGCATGATTATTTTGAACGCGAAAATCTGGAACAAAATGAAATCGATTCAAGCTATTTAAACGTCTGAATTTGACTTTATTTTATTTCCGTGAAGTTGGCAGTGCCCTTACGCCTCCTAATACTGTCATACCTGTTGCAGAACAAACGTTGAATTGGCCGGAACAATGAAGAACAAATCAAAAGCAACCGACAAAGGCAAAAATTTTTGATAAATTCAAATTGGGTCCTGTTCGCGTGAAGTTAGCAGGACCCACCAACTTTTGGCTCCAGTTTTTTTCAGGTTAGAGAACAAATTGGAACGAACACGGAACTATTAAAGAACAATGAAACGCTATTATATAAGACTATTTTCGACCAAATCCGTTGACTGGGTCCTGCCAACTTCACGGACGTGAAAAAAAGTCCAAAAATATACAGCATTTCCGGTGGTACAATTCATTGTACCCTTAATGGGCCAATGGAGACAGGACTAATGTATGTAATTATATTATAGCACCAAATTTGAATAAATATAATTTTCACAAAATTATGCATATTTCAATTATGCATGTCAAAATTAACACTTTTTTTTTATACAAATTGTACTAAATTCTTTAGGAGCTTCTCAGCTGCTATCATATTTCATTAAACCGGTGCCATAAAATCATTACCGGTTGCGAAGTTCGTTATCGTATCCCTTTAAACACGCAAAACGATGGACTAAAAACAATATTTTTGCTTTTTGCCTAAACGGAGAAAGCAGCCCCAAATCCTATCATATTCGGCCATTATTTAAGAAATTTGAAAATAACAAAGAAAAAATTGAGTATATCATCCGCTTATAACATATCAAAATGAAGAGCCCGATTTGGTGTACAAACAATGCTTTTTTTTTTTCCAAAAAAAAAAAAGCAGCACTTATCATTAGCTGATTTCTACGACTAACGACAGCTAATTTATCAAGGATGAACTTTCGTAACGTGTAACTAGCAAGATGATGTCGGTTATTAAGGCGATAAAAACGAAGATACCGTAAGAAAATAAAAAGATCGGTCGGGGGAGAAAAAGTCTAATTATTTCCACATCCCCAATTTTAGCAGGAAAAAAAAAAAAAAAAAAAAAAAAAAAGCTTTATCCCAATTATTTTTAATTGCCTCGGAAAACGAAACATTTAAAATAAAATAAAAATTCGATTTTCAAAAATTGATCTTTTTTTTTTTTTATCTGAAACAATTACAGCTTTTCTCAAGCATCGTGGCATCAGAATAAAAAAAAACAGCAGTCTCATAATTTTATTATTTTATTTTTCTCTTCGAAAAGCTCTCCACTGAAAACGAATATATATTTAAAATGTAATCCTTCCCCTCTCCCCCTTCTGTTTCGAATGAAAGCAAAAATAATGATGATGATAAAATTATATTGGGACAAGTTAAAACCGGGAGAGAGAAGAGCTCGAGTGCGATATGAGAAAATTAATCTGAATAAATACAGGATAAGAAGGATTTAGACGGTAGGTCGCTGCGAAGCAATCTTTCACTGTATCAGACAGAACCGAAGTGTTACCTCCCAGAATCGATAAACGTCATTTTCAAAAGCAGTTTACACAAATTTATACTTGATTCATTTTCAATTTCCTTCTTTGTCTCTTCTAATGACAGTCATAATTATGTCGAAAGTTTTTTTTTTTTTTCCTGCTTGCTCTTTTATTATTTTTTTTCCGCGTAAGTTCGGTCCCGAAAAGGAAAACCATAAACGCAATGAATCCTTTTTTAAAAAATCGGGTTCAGTCAACGGACTCTCTCTCTCTTTATCCGCAGCAATAAGGAAACAAGCTTTTGCTTTAATTCTCCCATAGCATAGGACTCAGGGCTCAAGGGTCGATATTTCGCTTTCAAACCCCGGATTTTTTTTTTAGAAATCGGACCACCCTGGTTTCGGATACTGGGTCAGCTTTTTAAATTTTTCAATGCGGTATCGATTCCAAACTGCAAAAAACACAAAAGGGGGAGAGTCGGTCCGATACGAATCTTAAAGGCCACGATTTCATGACGAAACATGCTGCATTAACATGTCGTTGAACATGTTACAACTTCCAAACATGTGGTCAACATTTTGAAACCTTAACGTATCCTCTAATAACGCCGAGAAGCGATAATTAAATAAATTCAGATGTAAGAGAGAAAAATTTCGAACGGCTGCCGTTCTGCTGTATGCGAACGTATTTAGACCAAAAGTTATACAGTTTTTGTCCTTAGTGCCCCCTATTCATATATAAAATTTGGGATCGATTGGGCTTGAATTGCGCCTCCAATCGAAGTAGGAAAAAGGAGGACAGACGGACGGACATACATAAATAGCTTCGGATTGAAAAGTTACCCCCGGCAAGTGCCGTTCGTTTTGCTCTCCGTTCAATATTAACGGAGGTACCCTTCACTCAAAACCAAATTTAATATACTCTTCTTATGAAATTGAAGAGTATAAAAAATTTGTGGTCGAAAAACTTTTATTTTGTTTTCTCCGTTCTACAAGTCTCAGCTTGTCCGGTTGGAACAAGTTGAAACTTGTGCAAGTGCAAGTTTCAACTTGTCTAAAATGTATGTGGGGCCGGAAAATAATTATTTCCAAAAATGAAGAGATCGAAAAACTTTGATTTAAATTTTTCGGTTCGACAAGTTTCAACTTGTCCGATTAGAACAAGTTGAAACTTGTGCAAGTGCGAGTTTCAACTTGTCTAAAATGTACACGTGCGGCCGAAAAATAATTTCCAAGAAATTCCAAATCAAAAAATTTTGATTTTGTTTTCTGGATTCGCATTTATTTAAAACAAGTTGCAACTTGTACCAATAAGTCAAAGTTTGTCAGATACCTAAAATTTGAATTTTTTTACCGTAAATCAAGTATTATAAAGTATAACGTAGCCATTACTTTTCCTACTTTCTATGAATGAAAATAACTAATTTATTTAAAGAGACGTGTAATTAACAAAAATTCAGTCTTCACATTCTGAATATTTTATCACTTCTTCCTTTGGTTGGTAAAAGGTCATGTAAGCACACATGGGGGAGGGAAAGGACAGAAAATCTTCAAAATTTTGCTAATTAAACATGCGCATAACCCCCTATAAGCTTATTTTAAAAGAAAAATTTGCTCAAATCCCCAAATCTTCATTTTTATTCCTTTATTTATTTATTTATTTATTTATTTATTTATTTATTTTTTTTTTTTTTTTTCAAAAAAAGTCCATACAAAAAAGTCAGGATAATCATCCCTTCTTGCCCTGCTCACGTCCTTCTCCTATATTTATGTAATGATTAATAAAGCGTATCATCACGTCTAATTATTTACTTTATCAATTTTCAGCTGTCCTTTTAATTTGTATATACGGGTAATTAATACACAGCGCATTATAGGCAAGCGTATAAAATCATATCAAGTTTGATCATGTCTATATTTTCCCTTTTCAACGTTATAATTGATTATTGATTCCATTGACTTGTTCCTCTTTGTTATCAAAACAAACATAACCAAATGGCCGCTTTTCGAACCCCCCTCCTCCGCTTTAATACGCGGTAATCTTATCCTTCGGGTACGTCAAATATTTACTCAGTAGTTTGTCTTTCTTAAGTGTACAAAACCCCTCAAAATTCCAAGAAAATGTTCCTACACAAGGAGATAGAGAGGGAAGAAAAAAAAAAAAAATTATATACTTACGTTGTCCTAAATTAGCTTCCTGAATTTTTTCTCTAATAACTTTACAGGCGTCGAAAACCGACGTCGACGGATTGAACTGCATCGTTTTCGTAACATTTTTTTCGACTATGCTTATTCTTAAAGACACCGCCGCCATTTTCGTTTGATTTTAATCAACGTCGTCACTTATAAAAATTCTTCGGTCGTATCAAACCCTGAAAAGGAAAGAAAAAACAAAATTAATAACTTTGTAAAAAATTAAAAAAGAAAAAAAAAATGGCCGGACATGGAAAAACATAGGTTATGGGCCCAAACGAATATTGACGAGCTACTCGGGAAACTTTTTTCATCCTTTTAACAAGAAAGACTTAGCAGTAGCGGAAGAGTTTGAGCCCCCTCAAGTATTACATAAGCATCTTATGGAGGGGGGGGGGGTCAGAATCGTCCGCCATAAGCTAAGTATTGACGAAGAAAAAAACGGGGGTCTAAATTTATCAAAAAAATGCCTGCTTAATACTTGAACAACCCTTTTCAGGTTTGGCAGATCTTTTGACAAAGTTGCTTACGTTATGACTGAGCGATCTTCAAGCGAATTGTGTTGGGGGTGGATGGAGAGGAGAAGGGGGTAGTGCTGTGCTCCTGAACCAAAAATTATCAACGTAAAATACTGGAAACAAACTCAATGTGTAGTTTTAGTTGAAAACATTTTAACTTCAAAAATTAACTTAGGCTCAAATAGTATTGGGTCATCTTGGGACTGGGGACTGCCCCCCTACCTCCACCCCCTATTTTTTTATCGCGTTGAATGTTACGTGAGAGCTCATTAATGAATTCAGTCGAGTGGGGCCATTATGGGGATATCCAGCTCTTATAGGTATGTAGGTGTTGGAATTTTAAAAAACCGAATAAACTTCCCCCCTCCCACCCTCCCCCTGCAGTTCCTAATTTTTAATGACTGAATTGAGAATGTCTTCATATCTAAGCGGTAGACATCAGGGGCCATTCAAGTATTACGTAAGCATGATTTTGGTGAATCTGAACCCCCCTCCCCCCCGGTTGTAAGATATTTCCCCATACTTAGCTTATGGCGAAAATGGTCAATCCGGACCCCCCCCCCCCCCTAAAGATCTTACGTAATACTTGAACGTTCCCTGTAAATCTTGAGAGCGTTTACAATGGGCTATCATGACAACAAGACTAAAAAAAACTAAGGCCCATGTAGGCCCCTTAAGACCCCCCCGCAATGAGGCCCCCACTGATGATTCGAAGCGATTTGAGTCTATTTGAAATCTGTCGTTGCAATTTTCCCAAATAAAGTCATATAGCGTTTTCTAGATTTTAGGCCATCCGCCCCCATGGGCAACTAAGAGGGGGGAGGGGGTTGCAAACTGAAGCACCCCATTCCTTTTTTCAAATTAAAAAAAAAAAATTAACGATTTTTTGCATTCCGAGATGCTATTGAAGCATTATAGTTTTTTTCAAATGTTAAAGAGTCGTGAGAAATAAATAATAGGGTTGGGGGCGGGGGGTGGAAAAATCAGAATTTGAAAAATCATTAAATTTACTTCAAACGGTTAACAATTAAGCGAAATCCAGTCAGCAACTTTTACCGCTTTTGAAATGCTAAAATGGATGTCTTTTTTCCACTAATCACCTTTCGGAATGAAATCCAACAAACCCCCATTTTATTAAATCATTTTTGGCTCCCTTTGGGCTCCTCACCATAGCGTCGTCGCCGGCCAAAAAAAAAAGGCAAAGCAGGGAAAAATGACGTTACGTATGAACTAGGTCGAGAAATGTGATTGACGCTCAGATGGTCGCCATGGAAACCTACTCTTACCCCTTACGACTGTAAACCCCTTTTCGCCCTTGGATACCCCCCCCCCCCCCACAAACCCCCTCCCCCCCCTCTCTTGTATTATCCAGGCAGTGTGTACGAAGGGTATTTCGTACTCCCACTGGAAACCGCACTTTACGCGATTACACAAAAGCACAGCGGAAAAAAAAATCTGGGTCTGTCAACCAAGAAAATTTTCATTTTTTTTTTATTTTTTCATAAAAATCTGTCTGTTGCATGTGTAGAGTTTTCGACCTCGGGGATTTCACATTGCAGTCAATTAAATGCGGACTATGCGGAAATTGAGAAAACAAAAACGAAATTTTGTGTTTGATATCTTCGGGAATGATGATGAATCATTTTTTGAATGGTTCTGTTTGTTTTGAAAACGGGAGTTACGCGCTCGTTCTGAATGAAAAGCTTCTTCCCTCGGGTTTTATTAAAAAGCCATGTTCGAGTAATGAGCATGCGTTGTTTTCGCCAAGTCGCTTTGCGTATTGATAAAAAAAAAAAACTTTCTTTTCATTATATTTTTATTTTATTTTATTTTGAAAAAAAGGTGAGCTTTAACACAGTTTCTGGTTGAAAGACGTCAGAAGTCGTGAGTCATAGAAACAAATTTTACGGTGACGCTAACATGTTTAGGCCTGATTATTATTCTTGATTTAAACCTTTGTCATTATCAGAAAAAAAAAAGAATCCAAAATTTTGCTTTCTGGATTTAATATTTCTAAAAATATTAGTTCGTTTACATCACCGGCCGGTGGAGACATTTTAACAATACAAAAATATGTAAAAAAATTTTTTTTTTTAAATCCGGTATTTTATACATGAAAATGAGGCCTAACCGCACCAAAACCGTGCCAAAACGTTTTCTTATGTTCAGCGATACAGATCCATGATTTTAACTGCATTAACAAGAATTAATTATTCTTATATTTCATAATTTTTGATTGTTTTCGCAATAAAAAATGTTTCTTTCCGAGAGACTAGTACAGCGCTCTAGCGGTGAAATCGCGAACTATTTCAACAACAAAAAATAAACAATGGCGTTGTATTTTTGTATTGCGAAAAAATTTTAAAAAATTATCAGATTTAGAAACCATAAAGCCTTTTTCATACAAGTTTAAAGATTAAATCTTTGCCTCTGAAACATAACAAAACATTTTGGCGCGGCTTCGGTGCGATCCGATCTCATTTTCATTTGTAAAAAAAAAAAAAAAAAAAAAAAAAAAAACCGAATTTTCAAAAACGAAATTAATTTTTTTAAATCGATATAATTTTTCACCGCCCGGCTAATCGGCCGGTGGTGTAAACGAACCTTAAAGAATTTATGCAGTCTCCATTGGACAATTAATTGTACCAACGGAAATGCTGCATATTTTTGGAATCTTTTCTTCTGCTACCACGTTTTTTTTATTGTTTTGATTTTTTTTTCGAACACTAAAAATAATTAAAACGAAAAAAAAATTGGTAGCAGAAGAAAAAAGTCCAAAAATATACAGCATTTCCGGTGGTGCAATTATTTGTACCTTTTAATTAATTCTAATTGGTCAATGGAGACAGGACATTAGTATTTATAACTTTTTCTTTCTTTCTTTATTCGTTTTTTTTTTTAATTCTTAAATCCGAATCCTTCCGGCTCTTAGTTTCAAATAACACTCCACCGCAATTCAACAAAAGAAAATAACGATGTGCCCATTTTGATTTTTGATGAGAAGTAATCAGCCTCTTATTCACGAAGTTGAGCACAGCTTCATTAAAATACAATGTTCAATATTCTCGATTCTTTATTTTCTTCGGCAGAAGGGATCCGATTAAATTCCGGCTTGAGGTCAATCGTGCTGACCATACAAAAAAGAAATGCATCATATATTTTGCAAAATTTTTACAAAAAAAAATCCCAAAAATTTATTATTCTTTTCATAATTTATACAAAAATTTGAACGTGTGTAATTTTTACAAAATTTATGCATTATTTTTTAAAACCAAAACGTCCTGTCTCCATTGACCTAATTAATCGAAGGGTACAATTAATTGCACCACCGGAAATGCTGTTATTTTTGGACTTTTTTCTTCTGCTGCCACTTTTTTTTTATTGTTTTGATTATTTTTTCCAACACAAAAAATAATGAAAACGAAAAAAAAGTGGTAGCAGAAGAAACAATTCCAAAAATATACAGCATTTCCGGTGGTGCAATTAATTGTACCCTTCAATTAATTCTTCAATGGAGACAGAGCATGAAAGTTTGGAGATGCGCAATTTTATCAAAATTTTTGTACATTGCTTTTCAAAATCGTAAATCACGAGGATTTTCCAGTAATTATGTTTTTTCAACTTCAAATCCAACCAAAAAGTCCCTCAAATAATGTTTTCCCGCAAGAAACGGCGATTTTGAGACTTCCAAATTCGTCGGTCTGCAAAACCTGACACATTTTATTAAATTCTATAAAATTCACATCTTATCGGAAAATAAACTCTAACCTTTGCATTGAGAGGGGGGGATTAAAAGAGAAACTAGGAATTTTTAAAGGAATTTTTCAAATATATATTACAGGCTAAATCAACTGAAAGCCGTTTGATTTCTATTCGAAAAATGCCGGAAATTGCAAAAAAAATTTCACGGTACGTTACCCACTGGAGGAGTCGACGGGTTACTACAATGTAAAAGATTTTTGTCACAAAGGCTACGAGTTTCCATAATTTTATAAAATTCTCAATTTTTACACTTTTTTTGGTAAGAGGAATTCGATGAAATCCGGAGTGGAGATCCATCGTGCTAAGGTTTATTGCGCCTCTCATTTAGCTCAGCAAAAAAAAGTATAATTTCTGCAATGTAAATGCAAAAAATTTATTGCTCTGTCTCCACTGAAGAATTGATTGGAGGGTACAATTAATTGTACCACCGGAAATCCTGTATATTTTTGGACTTTTTTTTTCTGCTACCACTTCTTTTTCGTTTTCATTATTTTTAGAGCTCGAAAAAATAATCAAAGCAAAAAAATTTTTTATTTTCGATCCTCATTGATAATCTTTATTTTTATTTTTAACGGGATATGGATCTTTTTATTAAGAAAATCACGATTATAAGTTCGTGAACTACATAAGTTAAAGATAGGAAATCAGTTGAAAAGTTAAATCGAAGTGGCGAAAGATGGAAATGAACCATCGACCCCTCGTTTTCATGACGATTGCTCTACCGCTAAGCTACTTCGACAATCTAATGTCGTTTTTCTATCCTCCAGTTATATAATTATCCATAAATTATGCATAAATAAATAAATATGCATAAAATCGAAAAAAATGAATATGCATTATAATTGCAAAATTTTCCTGCCTTATGATTTAAAAAAAAATATGCATAAATTATGCATATCCACATTTTTATGCTTAAAAAAATTATGCATACTGAAATTTTAGTGCTTCAAAAAAAATATGCATAAACTTTGCAAAAACGATGCATTTCTAAATTATTTTATAAACGATACAAAAATAATACATTTTTTATATAAATTTTTCGCATTTACTTTGTAAAAATTTTTTATTATTTTATGCATCTCTTTTCCGTACGGATGATGCTCTTTCAACACGTTCAAAACACCTTCCCAAATTAAAATAAATTTCCAAATTCAATTTTCAGAACATGAGAAATGAATATATGAATGAAAACAAAGAAACAAAAACAATTATCTCATTATTGGAATGTTCATAAAAGCAAGAGTACAAAATGAATGTGGCGTACCGGAAAAGCTTTCAGCTATGAAAATCGTAAGCTTTAATTTGCTTTTGACGTAAGTTAAACAGAACACAAGTCAATATCATTCCTGACATGGTTCTTAAATAGGGGAAAATTCTTTGAAAAGAAGCTTTTCTCCTGTACAAGAAAAAAAAAAAGAAAAGAAATAATGGAGGGGGGGGGGGGAAGAATTATTAAAAGTCGAAAAGCGTTCCGTTTTATCGTCAACAATTTAGGTGCATGTGTTGTAGAAAAAAAAGAGAGAGAGGAAAAAAAAATTGTAGAGTGAATATTCCAGACGAAATAAATAGGTCGCGGGGCGGAAAATCGAGTCGATTAAACATCTAGAAGATTTTTCCAACGGTTTAAATTTTTTGTTTTAAAAGATTTTTTTTTTTTGCGCTTTAATTGTGCTCTGTCTCCATTGGACAATTAATTGGAGGGTCGGTACAATTAATTGTACCGCCGAAAATACTGTATATTTTTAAACTTTTTTCTTTTGCTACCACTTTTTTTTTAGGGATGCGGACAACAAATTGCAACAAAATTTCAAGAAGATTGCTCAGATTTCAGAAGAAAAGAATGGACGAGGAAAGGAAATTACGAAAATCTCTCCATGTGTGTGCATATTCCCGTACGAAAAAGTCATGCAAAAAATTTATAAAATTTTTTCAAAATAAATGCAAAAAAATTTATTAAAATATTTTTTAATTTTGCAAGGTTTATGCCTAGTTTTTTTAAGTATCAATGTCCTGTCTCCATGGGCCCATTAATCGAAGGGTACAATTAATTGTACCACCGGAAATTCTGTATATTTTTATTTTTATTATTATATTATTATATTATATTATTATTATTATATTATTATATTGGACTCAAAATTTACAGGCTTATAAAAAAGCCCTAGACTTTTTTTCATTTTTTTAGACTTTTTTCTTCTGCTACCACTTTCATTTTTTATTTCTTTTAATTGTTTTGGTTATTTTTTAGAACACCAAAAACAATGAAAGCGATAAAAAAATAGGGATGCACACAACAAATTTTGAGAAATATGCTCAGATTTTGGTTCTGGACGTGTAAGAACTACTACAGAACTAAAATCTGAGCCAATTTCTCGAAAATTTGTTAAAATTTGTTGCGCGAATCCCTAAAAAAAAAAAAAAAAAAAAAAAAAAAAAAAAAGTGGTAGCAGAAGAAAAAGGTTCAAAAATTTACAGTATTTCCGGTGGCACAATTAATTTTACCGACACTCCAATTAATTGTCCAATGGAGACAGAGCACAAAATTTTAAAATGCATTATTTTTATAAAATGTATGCAGAGTTATTTGAAGGATGAAAATCTGAAAATAAATGTAATAAACAATCGTATAAATTAATAATGTATAAGCAACAAATAAATTTGAAAGCATAAAAGTAAATTTTTTTGCATTTATTTTGCAAAAATTTATAAAATTTATAAAATTTTTGCCCAAAAAACTGTATGAATTTTGTAAAAATTATGAATTTTAAATTTTTCGAAATTTCATTTAATTTTCCCAAAATTAAATGCAAAAAAAAAAAATGTATTAAAAAAAGTTTTTGTCTTGTCTCCATTGGCCAATTAATCGAAGGGTACAATTAATTGTACCACCGGAAATTCTGTACATTTTTAGACTTTTTTCTTCTACTGCCATTTTTTTTTTTTTTTTTTTTTGTATTTTGATTATTTTTGCGAACACAAAAAATTATGAAAACGAGAAAAAAGTGGTAGCAGAATAAAAAAGTCCAAAAATATACAGCATTTCCGGTGGTGCAATTAATTGTATCCTCCAATTAATTTTTCAATGAAGACAGAGCATTTAGTTTCGCGAGGTCTATGCCTACTTTTTTAAGTACCAAAATTTGAATATGCATAATAACTGCAGAATTTATGCAAACGATTTTTTTTTTAACCATGAAGGAAGATACTTTGCAAATACTATGCTTATTCAACTTGTTTTTATGCATACTTATTTATGCATTTATGCACAATTATGTTGAGGTTTGAAAAAAGTTTTTCCGGTAAAAAAAAAGCTAAGTTGTTTATACATGATTTATGCATTTTTTATGTATGTCCAATAATTTTGTATAATTTATACATGATTTTTATGTAATTTATGCATCTCTTTTTCGTGCGGGGACACAAATCAATATTTTTTTCTCAGAAAATACCAAAGGTAGTATCTTATATCGAAAGGAAAATATTGAATTGAATCGTGATATCCTTTCATCCCTTATTCAGGATTTTCCTTTTTTCTTTTCCCTGACAAGTGATAATTGAAGTCCAGTTTGAACAAAACCCCAAAAACCCCTTTTCCAAAAAAAAAAAAAAAAGTATTAAAATGTTCAAAGCAATTTTCAAGCAATTCGCAACGGTTGGCCATACAGATGTACTATTGAATTCCGATAAATTTTAACGAACATTCAACTCAAAAAAAAATTTCCTGAAAAGAAAAGAAAAAGCCTTTTTCTTTTTTCCACGATGCGGAAGTTAAACTAAAATACATCACCGTCAGAAAAAAATAAAATAAAAATAAAATTCTCCTAAAAAAAAGTTTCTGATAAATTATTGTATAATAGTCAAGCTGTGTTCTCCTTTTCATTCTATTATTCATCTCCTTGTTCGGCAAAAACATGGAAACCCCTAGTTTTGATTTCTCTAGTGTAAGAACCTCACAAAAAAATAAAATCCAGGGAAAATTTTGAAGGTTTTATTCCTCGTGACGAAACCAAGCATGAAAGGGGTATTAAGGGATTGCTAAAGTGTCATATCTGATATCGGGTATATTTCCTTTCCCCCCCCTGGCCCCCCCCGAACCCTTCTCCGGCATCGTAAATTAGCGTATAAGCTCACCCACATTAATACCCTCTTCGGTTTTCCAGAAACCCGGTAATTCCGGGTTTCAACTACATCGATATCCTCCCCTCGGAAATAAGGTAAAAAAAAGAAAAAAAAAATTGGAAAAAAAAATAAATTAAGAAAAAAATTAATTAAATTTAATCTCCACGCAGAAAAGCTTTTTATTTAAAATCTCAAAACAATCCTTACACTAACCTAATTATCACTTCCTCGTATACGGAGTTGGGAAAAACTTTTCCGAGACTTTTATTGGATTTTCGTGAAAATTGCAGCAGGGCGGAAAGTCGTTTCCGATTTTGTTAATTTTTAAAAAGGAGGAGCGATAAGAAATTTAATTATCAAGATATTTTAAACAGATTAAGTCTTGCAAAAAAAAAGAGGATTTTTTTTTTTTTTTGGCAAAATTTTTTGACTTACTCTGCACGACTTCGGAGTGGAAAATTCGACACGTAAATCCTTAGATTCCATTACTCTGCTACCTTCGGAAAATTCGGATAAACCGGCTTCCGGTTAAAATCTTTCGAAAAAAAAAAATCGTTTCAGAAAAGAAAAAGAAAAAATTTAAATTCGGGCTTAGCCGTGCCGAATCCAAAATCGAAGAAAAAAAAAATTATTCCCATTCATTGTTTTTCTATCTCTCTTACATTTTTTCTTTCTTCTTTAGTTTCTCCCTTTTTTTTATGAGCACTGAGGAAAAAATGCACGGAATCGACCGGTCTACACCGAGAGAGCGCATCGTTCGAACTATAAAGTCAAACTGTAGGAGAGAGTTAAAACTGATGCTGGAATCGAGTCTTGCGCTGGACCAAACCCCACAGCCTCAATCCGTCTCTCTCTATCCCCCAGCAACCTTTCTCTCTCTTTCGCGGTAGTAGTAACAATGGTAAACTCAAGGTTTTTCGGCGGCGGGGTAAAAAGAAATTGTAAAATTTTCCAAATAAAAAAAAGAAGCGAATTTCGATTTTCTTATTTTATTTTTTCCTAATTAATTAATTATTAATTATTTAAGTCCTGTCGAATTTTAAAACGACCTTGTTTATTTATGAATATGAGAAAACACAGATTTCCTCCATCCCGGGGAATTATTTTCCATGGTTTTCAAGTCCTGCCGTGCCCACCCCCTACGCCCCCTCCCCATTGCCCCTTCTTTTCCCTCTCTTATTCCTACATAACCCATGTCTCTCTCTCCGTTCTCTTTTTCCGGCTTTGAATAAAGAAAAACCCCATGTCTGTTTACATTAACGGAATAATTATGGTATGGTTTTTTTTTATATATATTTCTTTTCAGCAATCCCTCCCTCACTCTGCTTCTCCCACCGCCTTCAACGCAAAATTCGGCTGATCCTGAAATTTCCGAATTTCGGGGTAAAACCATAACCCGCGGTTATAAGTTTCTCCTGAGAGTATATATCAATTATACAAATTGTAGGAAAAGGCAGGTGGCGTCCGTATTATAACTTCATTTGAAATCGTCTTTCCCCTCCTCCTTCTCCTCTCACTTTAAACTTCTTAACTCCTCCATCGCTAGTGGAAAAGTTAAGTTTGTTACAGTTTTGTTGAACTATTCATCATTTCGCCCAAAGCTATTACCGTTAAGCCTTCCTCAAGAGAAAAAAAAATGCAGGAAATAAAAATAAAAGTCTAATTTCGTCTTGTAATAATTTCCTGAACGACGAGAACCAGAACCAGAACCAGAACCAGAACCAGAACCAAAGGTAAAGAAACCGTTAAGCCTTCCTCAAGAGAAAAAAACAGGAAATGAAAGTAAAAGTCTAATTTCGTCTCAGTAATTTCCTGAGCGACAAGAACCAGAACCAGAACCAGAACCAGAACCAAAGGTAGAGAAGCTAAACAAAATTAGGATAAAAGAGTTGAGTGAAAACAGAAGATATACAGAAAATAAGAACGAGAATAACTGTAATAACGATAACAAGAACCAGAACCAGAACCAAAACCCAAACGTTTTAAGCGAACACTGAAAAAGAAGGAAAGTAGCAGAACTAAATAAAGACGAAGAAAAGGAATTAACAAGATGAAGATCAAGAAAATTGAAACAAAAAAAAAGTTTATGAAAACAAGAGAACTAGAACCAGAACCAGAACCAAAAAAAAATGTACCTGAACTAAAACGAGTAGAGCTGAGTCAAAAAAGGAGAGGAAAAATAAATAAAAATAAGAATGAGAGCAATTACGACGAGAAAGGAACCAGAACCAGAACCAAAACCAAAACTAGTTTAATGAATACTAAGCTAAAGGGACCAGAACCAAAATGAGAGTAACCAAGAAGCACCCTAATAAAAAGAGAAAAGGAGAATTCAAAAAAAAAAATGTGAACGATAAAGACAAAAACCTGAACTGGAGCCAGAACCAAAACCAAAACCAAAACCAGCTTAACCAGTACTGTTTTTAAAAGGAAAGGAACTAAAACCAAATAAAAACGAAACAAAGAAAAGAAAATAACGAGGGTATGATCGAGAGAATTGAAGAAAAGAAAAAGCACATGTTAGCAGAAAAACAAGAACCAGAACCAGAACCAACGCCAGAACATGAATTACAGCCAAAACCTAGGCGAAGAAACGGAACCAGAATTAGAGCACGAAAAAAAGGAACAGAAGGTGAAAGAGAAAAAAAAAAGAGAACAATGAAGATAATAAAAAAACCAAAACCAAAATCAGAACCAGAACCAAAATCAACTGAAGAATGAACACCACGCACAAAAAAGGAACCAAAACATAAAACAAATGAAAGAGAAGGGATGAAAAAAACGTGAGATCGACAAAAATTAAACCCGAAAAAAATACATACAGAAAAGGGGAAACCAGAACCAAAACCAAAACCCAATTTAGAACCATAGAGAGAAAATAAGAGACCATAGACGAAACCATAGACGAAAGTTAAACAAAACAAAACAAAAAAAAAAAAAAGCATAGAGAAAAAAGGGAACCAGAACCAAAACCAAAACCCAGTTTAGAACCAGAATCAGGACGAAAATTTGAACAATGAACCGGAGTCTAATTAGAACAAAAATAAGAAGAGTGACGACGAGAACACTTACAAAATTAAACGAAAATTAGATTGAAGCGTCAATACCAATAACATAAGCCTAAAAATCAGGAACCGGGACCGGAACCGGAACCAAAACCAAAACGAAGTGAAAAGCCTAAACAGATACGAAGGAAGGATAAATCAACAAAATCAAAATAAAAATCAGAACGAACACCACGAAAATCGGTAAGAATAACTACAAGAACAAAAGTCAAAGCCAAACCAAGCCAAGGACCGGAAATGGAGAGAACTGCAACTGGAACCGCAAGAAAATTACGAATCCGGAAGTGAGTATCAGAGAAAAAACCAGAACCAGAACCATCGTCAAAACTACAATTTTGGAATTAAACTGAATAAAAATGAGATCGAAAATGAAAGTTAGAACCAGAACCAGAAACAGAACCAGAACCACATCGAAAGGGGAAGTCAGTGAGAAATGAAAATGAATAAATCAAAAGTGAAATGGATTCATCACTCCAAGTCCTAAGTTTCCGTTCACTTATTCCCTTGTACTCAAAATCTGGATACGTTAAAAGGAAAAAAAAAAAAAATTATCCGACTTTTTTTTATTGTTTACAAAACGAGATGCCATTAGATTCCTCCACATTCACTTTTCCCCGTTTATGGTTTTTCACTGTACAAGCTTCCGTTTCGTAATTAACTCGGAAATGACCGTTCGTGGCATTAATCTTTTCAAACTTGACGTATTTCCTTTTTTTACTTCGGTAGTTTTCTTTTCCAAGAGAAAAAAAAAAAAAAAAAAAGTAAATAAAAAAAAAAGACAATCAGTTGTCGAGTTTAAATTGATATTCATTTCAACTGAAAAATTGGACAGTGACTAATGTGATGTATAAACATATACGATATGCACATTCACCTACATATCATTTATTTTTAGATCAGTTTTTCCTTTTCGACAGAATTGTCCGAAGGTTTTTGTTTTTCTTGACCGGACGTTTTTTTTTTTCGAGATTTTTTTTATTTTCTTCTCTTCTCTCCCTTTTAAATTTTAAATTAAACGAAGAGGAAAAAAAAAGTATGAAATATAGGCCGTTTCGAGAATATGAGCTTTCCCTTTCTTCCATTTTTTTTTTTTTTTTAAAGCGACGAAGAAAGTTTTCGGTAATGGAGAGAAAACAAAAAAGGCGCCGCTAAAGCTGTAACCCGTCGCAGAAGATTAATACACTGCTGTGAAGTTACTCATCATCACCCACGATTCGATAATGGGAGTCTTTGTTGGGTTTTTAGAAATACTACGACCAAATGCAGTTCGTGTTATCCTTTTTTTTTTTTTTTTTTTTTTTTCTAGTTTACAGATTTTTTGTTTCGAAATAGAGCACAGTATCCTAAACATTGCTCAATTTTATATAAATTTTTCGATGACCGTATGCCAATACGTTAATTTTTTCGAATCAAAGTCCCTAAAAAGTGGTTGTCTAATGTCTACCCCACTCTATTTTTGTCTCCATTAGGTAATTAATCAAAGCGTTTGCTTCTTCAGATTTTCTTTCTTTCTTTTACCATTTCTTATTGTTTTTATTATTTTCGAACATCCCCCGAATGATTTTTAAATAACAGCAGCGGAAGAAAAAAAACGATAAAAACGTTAAACAGAAAAAAAAGGAAAGAATTAAAATAACAGTGCTTTCGCTACTCTGATTAATTACCTGATGGAGACAAGGTGAATGATTTCTTAATGAAGAAAAGATTCTGTTCGCTTTTTGTAAATTCAAGAAACGATTTCTGTTTTAAAAATTTCTTGATTTTGGTTTTTATTTTGAAATTCGGTTTTGATTTTTATTTTCCTTTCATTGGAATTTTTGCATTATCAATTAATCAAAAGGAATTTGATTAACCGTTATACTGATTTTCCCAAAAATTTTATATCCGCTCTACTGTCATTTTTATGTTACTTCGTTACCCTAAAGACGGCCTAAAAAAATAGTATTTTTTTTACATTTTATATCATGAATATAGACAGCTCGTTAAATTTAATTTTCATTTCATTTCATTTTCGTTCACTTTCATTGCAATTTTTTTTTTCGATTCCATCGCATTTTTAATTCAATTTCATTGTATTGCCATTTTATTTAACTTTATTTTGCACACTTTTATTCATTTTCTTTCCATTTTCATTTCACTCTCATTGCATCGTCCTATGCATTTTAAATCCCATTTTACTTCCATTTTTTATTCATATATCCTTCATTACCATTCATTCATTCATCCTTCACTATCATTTATCAATCATCCTTCAACCTTCAATATTATTCATGATTCATTCCTCCTCGTTCATTATCTACCATTTGCACAATCTCATTCATTATCGTTCGTTCATCCTTCACTATCATTCATCATTCACCCTTCACCCTTCATTCTTTAATATAATTAATCATTCATTCTTCATTCAATATCATTCACTTTTCATTCGATATCATCCATTCGTCATTCAATATCATTCACTTTTCATTCGATATTATTCATTGATCATTCAATATCATTCACTTTTCATTCATTCATCCTTCAATATTATCACTCATTCCTTATTGATTATCACTCGTTTTTTCTTCATTCATTATCGTTCGTTCATCCTTCTCTACCATTCATCATTCATCCACCCTTTACTATAATTCATCATTCACCCTTCATCCTTCAATATTATTAATCATTCATTCGTCATTCAATATCATTCACTTTTTATCGATATATACTTTTCATTCGATATAATTCATTCGTCATTCAATATCCTTCATTCATCCTTCAATATCACTCATTCCTAATTCATTATCGTTCATTCCTCATTCATTATCATTCATTATCATTCATTCTTCATTTATTATCATTCATTCTGCATTCATTATCATTCATTCTGCATTCATTATCATTCATTATTCATTTATTATCATTCATTCATCATTAATTATCGTTCGTTCATCCTCCACAACCATTCATCATTCATCCACCCTTTACTATTATTCATCATTCATCCTTAATCCTTCGGTATCATTCATCATTCACCCTTCATCCTTCAATATTATTAATTATTCATTTTCATCGCATATCATTCACTTTTCATTGAATATCATTTATCATTCATTCCTCATTCATTATCATTCGTTTATTCTTCATTCGTTATCGTTCGTTCATCCTTCAATATCATTCATTCATCCTTCGCTATTATTCATCATTCACTCATCATTCATTCCTGATTCATCTTAATTTGTTTATTCTTCATTCATTATCGTTGGTTCATTTTTCACCTCCACTCATCATTCATCCTTCTTCCTTGAATATTATTCATTATTCATTCTTTATACATTATCATTCATTAGTCCTTTACTAACATTCATCACTCATCCCTCCTTCACTATCATTGATCTTTCATACTTCAATGTCATTCATCATCATTCATCATGAATCCTTCAAAATTATTCATCATTCATACTTCGTTTATTGATATTCATTCATCCTTCACCACCATTCTTCATCCATTCTTCCTTTATCTTCATTCACTCCAAGTTCCTAATCATAATTCATTCTTCATGATCGTTCATTATCATTAATTCATCCTCATTCATTCATCATTGATTATCATTCATTCATTATCGTTCATTCCTCATTCATTATCATTCATTCCTCATTCATTATCATTCATTTCTCATTCATTATCATTCAATCCTCATTCATTATGATTCATTCCTCATTCATTATCATTCATTCCTCATTCATTATGATTCATTCCTCATTCATTATCATTCATTCCTTATTCATTATGATTCATTCCTCATTCATTATCATTCATTCCTTATTCATTATGATTCATTCTTCCTTCATTATCATTCATTCTTCCTTCATTATCATTCATTCTTCCTTCATTATCATTCATTCCTTATTCATTATAATTCATTCCTCCTTCATTGTCATTCATTCCTTATTCCTTATCATTCATTCCTCCTTCATTGTCATTCATTCCTTATTCCTTATCATTCATTCCTCATTCATTACTCTTTGATTATCATTCATTCCTCATTCATCACCATTCTTTCATTCATCATTTATTCCTCATTCATTATCTTTGATTCATCATTAAGTATTATTCATTTTCAGTTCAATTCCCACTGCAATTTCATATCCTTTAAGTCCAAATTTTTTTTTCTTAATTTTACAACTCTATTTGCATTTTCATTTTCACTCATTTCAGTATTTTAATGTGCATTTCCATTTTTTTTCCTTTTATTAGCATGTTTATTCCATTCTCAGCGCTTTCGTTTCCCTGTCCGCATTAGCACCTTCATTTCATTTCATTTCACTTTCTTTTCATTTTTTTTTTTATTATTAAGCATTTTTCTTTCTAAATCCCGACCTCGTTTTTTTCGCCCAACTGACAAGCAAATTAAAAAAAAAAAAAAAAAAAATCTCCACTTCGGAATTCATACTAACTTTCCCAGGTAATTAATTCTTCCGAAAAGCTCGACATCAATTTTTCATAAGACCCGAAAGAGGGGGGAAAAAAAATTAACTTCTTATAGGTATAACTTCCGGTCCCTTTTTTCGAAGAAAAGATATTTAAAGGTCCCAAGAGGAACAAACTTTAAAAAAAAAAAAAGAAAACTCTCCGAATTTAAAAACTTTCCTTTTCGATAATCATAAAAAATGGCAATAGATTTTTCTTCGATGGAAAAAAAAAAAAAAAAAAAAATTAACCTGAAAACAATGGGAAGGATAAGGGGGGGAAAAAATGTTGTTGGGCAGAAATCCTTGTTGACAGAAAACGTTGAAAATCAAGATGGCGGAACTAACATGGCAATTAATATCTAGGGGAAAGGAGATAAAAGACGAAGCCCGCAGTACGTCAATTTATCAAAAGGTTCTCCTCTAATGCGAATATGGAAAAAGGGCGTGTTCAAATGTCTCATCCCAAAAAGTTGGCACTAAAAAACTCGATTCTGGGCCTGGAACGGAGGAGATAAAGCGTCTTCCAGGCGCCCAGTCGACAGTAGGCGCCTGGAAGTCTCCTCTCTTCCCATTGGTCCAACGTTTATGTTTCATATTTAGCTCTCTCCTTTTTCTTTATAAAGTCAAACTTTTTATTTCGCGAAATTATAGCCCAAACTCCCAGTTTTTTTTTTTTTTTTTTTTTCCTCCTTTTTTTTTAAGACATTATATTGTAAAATCTATAGAGCTCGATTTCGAACTCGAGTAGTTTTCCCTGGGGATTTATAACAACAGTAACGATCGTGTTTGACGATTTCATGTTTTAATTTTATTCTGTTGGGTATCATGTCGTCGATTTATTTTGTTGTTTGGTCAGAGATTCCCCTGGCAGAAATCTAAGGGGCACAAAAAAATTTTTTTAAAAAATAAATAAATAAATAAAAAAGAAGAAGAGCTGAAGTGTCAGTCGTGAATTCCTGTCTACGTGATTTCCATTTTTTTAAAATTCCAACTTCTCTCCCCCGCCCCCCCCCCCCCCCAAAAAAAAATAGCTTCAAACTTGAAGAAGATTATCAGCCTCGATTGTTTTCTAGAAAATCAACATCCGAAAAAAAAAAATTTAATGTGGACTTCAAATTTGGCGAATTGATGTCCTGCTGCCGCGAGACTTAGACTGGGCCGCCTAGCTACCGGGAAAATCCCGGTGAGCCTTCCTGGAAGCGACAATCCGGCGCCCATAATTTTCTGTACGATAAACTTGTTCGGTTTTTAGAAAAATCAGGCGTCTGTTTTTCAGTCAGTAGTTCGAGTCAGAGAAAATTCCTAGTGCATGCCTGGCTTTTTTTTTTTTTTCAAATTTTCCTTCCGACTTCATATACAGTAGCAGACAAAAAAGTGGCAGCAGAAGCGAATCGCTTCCTTCAAGATCACCGCCAGCAGGAGAGTAAAGGATAAAGTTCTCCCTCAGGAAAAAAAAAGTTAAAAAATACTTATTACAATCAATTTTGACCGATTTTTCTCATTGAAATCTCCGAATTTGGGTATAAAAAATTTTTAAAAAAAGAAAAAAGACCCCCGTAAGAAAAAAAAAATGCATACATTGTATAAAAATCATGTACAAATTATATCAAAAATCTGACATACATAAAAAATTCATAAATTCTGTATTAAAAACACAAATTTTTTTACCGGGAACATTTTTTTTTCACCAAATTTTTTTTTTTCCTTTCCCAAAATAATTATGCATAAATTATGCATATAAAATTATGCATAAAGAAAATGAAAAGTATACGCATAGTAGAAAAAATAATGAATAAGCATAGAATTCGCAAAATTTTCCTGATTTATGATTTAAAAAAATTATATGCATAAATTTTTTGGTGCTTTAAAAAAAATTCATAAACTTTGCAAAAATTATGCATGTCCAAATTCTTGTATAAATGATACAAAAACAGATATGCATAAATTATATAAAGATCATGCACAAATTAGTAAAAAAATTGTATATAAAAATGCATAAATTAAGTATGAAGTACTTTTTTTTCGAGAGATTCTTTTTTCGTCCTCCAATATACTTATGCATAAATAAGTAAGCATAAAATGGAAAAAAGGGTTGAATAAGCATAATATTTGCAAGTTTTCGTGCTTTATAATTTTAAAAAATTATATGCATAAATTATACAAAAATTATGCAGATCCAGATTTTCATGCTTAAAAAAATTATGCACATTTATTTAAGTACTTAAAAAATATATGCATAAACTTTGCAAAAATTATGAATGTCCAAATTTTTGTATAAATTATACAAAAACAATAGATATGCATAAATTACATAAAAATCATGTATAATTTACTCAAAAAATTGGACATACATAAAAAATGCATAATTGCATAAATTATGTATGAAGTACTTTTTTTCCGGAAAGATTTTTTTTTTCGTCCTCCAATATACTTATGCATAAATAGGTAAGCATAAAACGGAAAAAGAAGTTGAAAAAGCATAATATTTGCAAATTTTCCTGCTTTATAATTTTAAAAAAATTATATGCATAAATTATGCAAAAACTATGCATATTCAAATTTAAGTACTTAAGAAACATATGCATAAACTTTGCAAAAATTATGCATGTCCAATTTTTTGCATAAATGGTAAAAAAAACTAGAGAGATGCATAAATTATATAAAAATCGTGTATAAATTACTCAAAAAATTGGATACACATCAAAAATGCATAAATCATGCATAAAGTACTTAATTTTTTTTTACTGGACAATTTTGTTTCCATCCTCCAAACACAATTATCCAAAAAAAAATATGCATAAATGTATATGCATAAAATCGAAAACTAAATATGCATAAATATTTGCAAATTTTCCTGCTTTATAATTTTAAAAAATTATAACACAAAAATATTTATGCATAAATACAAAAATTATGTTGATCCAGATTTTCTTGCTTAAAAAAATTATGCATATTCATTTTGGTTTTTAAAAAAATTATGCATAAACTTTGCAAAAATCATGCAAGTCGAAATTTTTGCAAAAAATGATACAAAAACGAGACATTTTTTACATAAAATTTTTGCATATATATATTTCAAAAAATATACACTTTTGGCTTCATTTTTTCGTACGGGTCCTTATGCATAAAAATGTTTTAGGGAATAGGGACTTCAAGAGACAACTGGAAAATTAGGAACTATTGGGAGGAAAAAAAAAAAAAAAAAAAAGAAAAAAGAAAAAAGGACAACATCGATCCCTGAAATAAAGTCAAAATTTCGGAGAGCAACCGATTTTTTTTTCTTGGACACCCTAGTGTCCACTTAATTATTAATTAAATACGGGAGCGGTTTTGACCTCATTATCTTAACTTGAGACGGTTGTTACGGTGGATCATAATTTCCCTCCCCGTCATTTAGAAAAGAACTAGAAAAAAAAAAAAAAAATTCCCGCTGACGTATGGGCGTTGTCTTCCGAGGGTCATTTTCACTATATAATTTTAACACCCAAGCGGCTTAATAAAGGACTTCAAAAAATTAATAAACCAACCGGAAGTTCGAAATTTAATAATTAATCGTAAGCAAAAATTAGATTTAAAAAAAAGAAAAAAAAAATTAATGCATTCGAACAACAGTCAATTCCATTTAAACAATACTAAATTATATTATTATGCAGGGCGGATAAAAGCGGATGGGAGGATCGTACATATAGGAAGTAGCGCTAAATTTGAAAAAAAAAAAAAAAAATTTATGGCCTTATTACAATCTCCGGGAATATCGATTTTTCGGAAAAAAAAAAATAATATCGTCCATCCCTAATAAAAGACTCCGGGCAATTGCAAGGAAAAAGCATTTAAATCCCACAATAAAAAACAGGAATAACGCTGCTGGACGCCGTTTTTAATGCCCTAGGAAAAGTCATTAAGATATATTTAATGACACAAAGAATTATTTTTTTCCGAATCTTCAATCGTTAATAAAAAAAATAAAGGAAAAACCGTGAGAAATCATGATTTTTGTCAAAAAAAAAAAAGAAGTGCCCTAGTTTTGTTTTTTGAGGCAGGTAAAGTTGAAATGGCATTGAAATCTGGACTGAAAATAGAAACAGAACTTGTCAGCAGTGCAACCAGCAGCTGCTGGCAACGCACTAGGAAATAATTTTGGTTTTTTTTTTTTTTTTTTCTTTCATCTTTTTTTTTCGTTGGAGCTACGGCCTCGCGAAAGGTTTGTAAACACGTCTGAAGGCTGAAGTCATTTTTATTTTCAGGGCCACTGTTGGGTTTTCGGAACTGACACTCCAGGGAATGAAATTAATGTTGAATTTTTTTTGTAAGATCTCAAAGTCATGACTTTTTTATAAGCTTTACATTTATTTTTATTTAAAGAACTTCTGACGGGTCAAAGAGGTGCGAGGGATGATTCTGATAAGCGGTGAGAGCTGAATGGAGAATTAAACCTTTTGACTACTCGAAGAGGTGAAAGTGATGATTTTGGAAAGCGGTGAAGAATCAATGAAGAATTAATAGGTTTGAGTAGTCTAAGAGCTAAGAAATGAAGATTTTGGTTGCAATAGGAGATCAGACATCACACATTAGAAATGTATTTCAAAGCATTATTTTTGTAAACGGTAAAAACTTGATTTTTTTTTTTAAAATATCTCAGTCTAAGAAGCGTTAATGATTTAGGTAAGGATAACAGATGAGATACCAGATATATATTTGAAAGCTTTACATTGGTAAGCAAAGGTCTGATTTGTTTTTTTTAATATTGTTGCCTTAGATTAGAAACGTAATGATTTTGGTAAGGCTCAGAAACTGCAAACTCATCTCATAACAGACTTAAGGCTTTACGTTGGTAAGCAGTGAAGATCTGATTTTTTATTTTCTAGTCAAAAGAGAAGACAATGATTTTGGTAAGCGCTTTCGAGTTATAAACAAACAATTTAAATTTTTCCATACTGAAAGAATTTGAAATCAAGATTTAAAAATACATGAAGATTTTTTTTAAAAAAAATTGTGATAATTTTTTAAGATTTTTGGGTTGGCATACTTGAATATTTTTCTATTTGAAGAAGCAAGATTCACCAGTTCAAGCAAAACAGGTTTTTACATGGGGTATTAAATGGTTTTTGTAGTTTAACCCTAGGAAAATAACTTACTTGAAAATCACATTCATAACCTAATCTTGACACAAGTATTCACCGAGTAAATTAGATGATGTTATTGAAAATTCATGTTCACTACACATTCACATTTTCTGAAAGACACGAAACGTTTGATTTAAGTCATAAATGAAATCAAAACGTAAGATAAAATGTAAAATAACTTCACAATGTGAATTAAATCGGAGCTCGCGGCTTTGTTTATTTCTTAATTTCAAAATGCCTGACTAATTTTCAAAATGGCGGACAAACATCTGATGTTTCGTTGTGGTAATGGAGAAAAATAAAAACTTAAATATCTTTGGATAGGAGGTGTCTTTTTCGTCGGGGTAAACTTCTTGCACATTGTCGACCAAAATGTCAACTTTTAAGCCAATTTTGAAGCCAATGAGAAGCGAAATTGCGTCCTGACGGTATGCCGGAAACAAATATGGACGGCGTGGATTGTCTGGTCTATTTCTCCAGTCTCTTTTTATCCAGTGTCCCTAACCACGACCATCTCTAGGACCAAAACACGTAAGTAGGTCAAGTTTCAGCATATTGCAGTCAATAATAACAAAATTATCAATTATTTATAACGATGAAACAACCGCTTTTAAAGAGTTAAATTGTTAAATTATACAAAATCTGCACTTTTCCCTCTTAATTCCATTAGTCGAGTCCATTTCCGATTCCCAACCCTTTAAAATTCGTTAAAATTCTCCTCGATTTTCAACTCCCAAAATTTTTCCCCTCCTTAAATCCCAAAATCTTATACTCCTCGAGTTCGCATGGAAGTAATTAGCAAACTAAATTTCAACATCGAAAAAGGTAACAAAGATTAAAGCGAAAATGGTTACTGATGATTTTCCCTCCTTTCCCTCTCTCCCTTCCTCCAGCCGTCGTGACTTTCAAGAAGATACCGACTGATTCTTCCTCCTCCCTCGCCCTCCTCTCTTTCTTCCCTTTTCCTTCATCCACGTCAAGTTTCTCCAATATCCTGTGTTCTTTGTACAGGACTTATAATACTGTACAGAGAGTAGTGGTTCTATTGTTATCTTTGTGTTTCGTAATATTCGAAATTCATACAATGGGAATCCGATATATGGAAAGACCTGTGCTTTTGTTTAATGCAACCAAGTTGGAACCTTTTTTTTCTCCCGTGGAAAAATTGAAAGTTTTTCTTTTTTTTTCGGGAAAAGAAAAATAACTTTATTTTCTAAACTTTTCTGTGACAGAAAAAAAAAAAAAAAACTTGGTAGACTTTTCAAATTTGATTAAAGATATATTTTCCGGGTTTGCTTATTTGCCAACTGAAGCGTTTATTCGGTTTCGGATCAATTTCCAATTGAATTTGTTTAATTGAATTAAATTTAAATTTAATTAGCCGTAGGAGAAGAATTAATCCATTCTTTTCTCAAGAAATTCAATATTTTTTTCGAGGAGTTACATTTATATCTTTCGACCATATGCGACCCCACCTGCAAATCATCCACGATTTATAAATACATTCAATCCGATTGGCAAGATTTCAATCTCATAATATCTGAACTCTCTTAAAAATCACTAAACAAATTAATACCGCCGTTGTAATTTTTTTTTTTTTTTTTTTTTTTTTTTTTTTTTTTTCATGTCAACAAAGAGGCTTGACCAGTGCTGGCAAACAACCGAACCGGTCTGGATCAAACAAGGGTTTTTCACAATTTTGAACCGAATCGCACCGCACGGACAAGCTGCAACCCAGAACCCAAACTCAGTTCCAAGCCGCAAATTCCACCCAAAATGATCAAAACAACAGCAATATAAGAAAAAAAAACATCCAGTATGTTATTAAAGAAATAATCAAGATTCAGTACCGTTCCGAACCGAACACGGTTCTTTAAGGTAAAAAAAACAAAAAAAAAAACGGTTTAATGGCATCTTCTTTAAGAAAAAAAATAAATAAATAAATAAAATAAAGCAGATGGAGCTAAAGAAGTAAATAGTATCAACAGGCCCAAATATTTACAGCAGAGGTCCAAAGCCGAAGCCGAAGCCGAAGCCGAAGCCGAAGCCGATGCTGGTGCCAGTGCTCAGGGTTGCTGTTTAAAACATTTTTTAATAAAAAACAGTTTAAAACGTTTTATATTATTTTCCCATGTTTTAAAACGTCTTAAAACGTCTTTTATTCGGCCTTGTTTTAAAACACGTTCAAAACGTTTTAAATTCGTTTCCATTTTTATTCAAATTTTTAAAACGGTGTTTTTTATTCAAATGTTTTAAAACGTTTTAAAACACCGCGTTTTAAACCAATTTGTTTTAAAACAATCATCCCTGCGCTTAAGCAACCATTATGAATATGAGCGGCTCATACAATCTATGGTATGGTCCATACCATAGATTGTATAAAATGAGTCGTGCGCGACAAATTGCGGGCTCGGGCCTCTTAAAAATGTATTTCAAAACGTATTTTATTCACTTAATAAAATACGGTGTTTTAAAACGTTAGTGTTTTAAAACGGTGTTTTTTATTCAAATGTTTTAAAACGTTTTAAAACACCGTGTTTTAAACCAATTTGTTTTAAAACAATCATCCCTGCCAGTGCTAGATATAATATGTTTCAAACTTGTTCAGACAAGTTTTTTTTATTTTTTTTTATTTATTTATTTTTTTTCAAAAAACAAAGAAAAAAAATTGACAAAATTCATGCACCGACGCTGGAATCGGAGTCGGCATCAGCATCAGCGCCGAAAATTTGCTATTCCGGCGCCGGTGCCAGCACTTTGGACATTTCGGCACCGATGTCGGAGTCGGCTCCAAACAATGTTTACCGGCTTGGGACCCCTGGAGCCTGAAAGATGCTGACAGTAGCAGCAAACTTCCATTTTTAAATTTCCCGCGCTTATTGCAAACGAACGGGAGCCTATACGATTTATATTGTAAATGAAACGGGTCTCGGATGTCTATCTGCGTCAAACTTTTTTAAAACTTCCAATCCCTAAAAAAAAAATTAGTCCCAACGTTTTATGCGTTTTCTACCCTTTATTATTACTGTTATTACTCGGGATTCCCCTTTCCGTTCTTTTTTTTTTTTTTTCTATCGCAATTTCGCGTTGCTTTTTCTTTCATTTCTTTCTTTTTTTTTTTTTTTTTTAAATCTGAAATTAAATTCTGGAGCTGCCTATGAAAAATTTTTAACCGAGTCCAAGTCACGTTCCTATGATTAGAGAGTTTTCCCTTAGATAATTCGTAAACACTGTGAGTGAATCGCTGTCTATTAATAAACCGGGATGACGTTGCATTGCTTTTTATTCCCTTCTCGGAAAAGAGAAAAAATAGTGATATGGTCAGTGGTCATTGCTTTAAAAAAAAAAAATGAAATTACGTTGCCTAAAGTTATTACATAGTATTTTTATTGCTACTTTTTTTTCGCGGTTAATGAATGGCACTTGTCATTTTTGAAATGCTCTTGAAAAAAAAATGTCAGATTACGTCAGGGGAAAAGAAAACAGATGACGGCTCGATTGTGCAGATTTAAAAAAAAAAAAAAAAAAATTAAAACTGTACAATGTAACTGTTTTATAGTTCGAAAAGAAAACTTTCTTTAAAAAATTTTTTAATGAGTAGATTTTGGAAAACTTCTGAAAATTCGGAAAATATTTTTTGTTACTCATAAATAGAAAGAGACACTTTTCGCGCATGCGATCACAGCAGGAAAATCATAAAATCATTTTCTCTGGTAACTAGAGCAAGAGATTCCTCCCGGGAATTCCCGGGTTTTTTCCCGAGAAATTTCCCGGAAACATTTTTTTTAACTAGTCGGGAATCCCGTTTCCCTCATTTTCGAGATTTTCTGATCCCCGGGATCGAAAAGTTTTTCCCGGGAACGGGAATAATATCAATTTCATCAATTTTTTGACAGTTTTATCACATAAAATTTTCAACATTTTAGACAAAAGTTATCAAAATTTTTTTTTCCATAATTTCCCGGGATTCCCGGGAATTTAAGTGTCAATTTATCGAATTTCGAGAAATGAAAAGCTAACCAAAACGGGAATCCTCGTTCCCGGGATTGATATTTTTTTCAAAAGCGAGAATTCCCGATTCCCGGGAATGAAAAAAAATCGGGAATTTGGAACCTCTGCTCTAGTTTTTCTGAATAATTAAGCGTTGATTCGTATTGAAAAATATCTTGTTTAACCTAGGAAGTCAAATAAATTTTCCATTTCGGTTTTTTTTAAAAAAATAAACCTTAACGGGAAAATTAATTTTCCTCCCTAAGTTAACAATATACTATTTCCTAATTTTAATTCTTCAATAATTTCAAGCGAAAAAACTATCTCCCTTCCCCACAGATACTCGCCCTATAGGTTTTAACGCCAATATTATCGAGCCCCTACCGATTATGAATGTAGGCAACCCGCATCACATCCATGAAATACAAAATATCGCATAGATTCTACTTTTTTTTTTTTTTTTCTAGTAAAACAATTGAGGGAGGTGTTTTCGATGTCGTAGGTTTCAAATTTGAGGTCTCAAACAGAAAAAGCAGTATGCTCGTACGAAAAAGCTGTGCAAAAAATGTATAAAAATTTCGGAAAAATAAATGTAAAAAATTTACGTAAAAAATGCATTATTTTTTAATCATTTATACTAAAATTTGAACATGCATGACTTTTGCAAAAGTTTATGCAAATTTTTTTAAGCTCCAAAATTAGAATATGCATAATTTTTACAAACTTTAATGCATAATTTTTTGAAGCGAAAAAATGTGGATATGCATAATTTTTGCATAATTTATGCATATAATTTTTTTAAATCATGACGCAGAAAAATTTGGAAATATTTCGCTCATTCAACTTTTCCCATTTTGTGCATAATTTATGCATCATTATTATATCGTAGGATGAAAAAAAAAAATTTCCGGTAAAAAAAGTTTATACATAATTTATGCATTTTTTATGTATGTCCAATTTTTTGTACAATTTATACGTGATTTTTAAATAATTTATGCATCTCTTTTTCGTACGGGTGGCGCCAAAAGCAAAATTTTCAAAAATAAAATTGCTCCGCCATTTTGAATTTTAATTTTTTTGAAGTTCTTACTTTATGTTCGGAATCTAAGGTCCAAAATACATAAGTACGTCAAGTTTCAGCTTGTTCCAGTCAATATAAACAAAATTATGAAAATTTTATACCGAAGTCTTATACGCTGAGCGAGGAGGCTAACCAAAAATTTCAAAAAAAATCAGAGGCAGATGATTTCAATTTGAATTTGCTCTATAATGTCGACACATTATAAATTTTAAAATCAATTTTCAAAAACGAACAATAAAAGTCATAAAAATCGTAATACAAAAAAACATCTTTAAATCTCAAAAAAAAAACATTTCTTTAAAAAAATCTTAAAAAATTTTCAAAACATCAAATTCGGGGTCATGAATAATTATGTGGTCTGGGAAGGATTAAAAATTTTGAATTTTCCAGTTTAGCCCTTCCACCACAAATTTTTCCCTTGCGTCTATAATAATGTTTGAAAAAAAAAAAAAAAAAATCTTGAGACACCGGGTTTGGTTCAAGCAGTTATGTCACTACAATAAAAAGGAACTTTGAAAAACTAAATTCAAACGACCAAAAAAAATTGGTCACTCTTACTTTTAAACAAAAATACTATTAAAAAAAAGGGCAAAAATACTCGGCTGCATTTAAAATAACACGAGCCGTTAAAAATCTATAAAAATTTTTTTTTTTCATAATTTCCCGGGATTCCCGGGAATTTAAGTGTCATAACATTTCTTCTTAACTAGTCGGGAATCCCGCTTCCCGGGAATGGAATTTTTCTCATTTTCGAGACTTCCTGATCCCCGGGATCGACAAGTTTTTTCCCGGGAACGGGAATAATATCAATTTTATCAATTTTTTGACATTTTTATGGCATAAAATTTTCAATATTTTAGAAAAAAGCTATCAAAAAATTTTTTCCCATAATTTCCCGGGATTCCCGGGAATTTAAGTGTCCATTTATCGAATTTCGAGAAATGAAAAGCTAACCAAAACGGGAATCATCGTTCCCGGGATTGATATTTTTTTCAAAAACGAGAATTCCCGATTCCCAGGAATGAAAAAAAGTCGGGAATTTGGAACCTCTGCTCTAGTTTTTCTGAATAATTAAGCGTTGATTCGTATTGAAAAATATCTTGTTTAACCTAGGAAGTCAAATAAATTTTCCATTTCGGTTTTTTTTAAAAAAAATAAACCTTAACGGGAAAATTAATTTTCCTCCCTAAGTTAACAATATACTATTTCCTAATTTTAATTCTTCAATAATTTCAAGCGAAAAAACTATCTCCCTTCCCCACAGATACTCGCCCTATAGGTTTTAACGCCAATATTATCGAGCCCCTACCGATTTTGAATGTAGGCAACCCGCATCACATCCATGAAATACAAAATATCGCACAGATTCTACTTTTTTTTTTTTTCTAGTAAAACAATTGAGGGAGGTGTTTTCGATGTCGTAGATTTCAAATTTGAGGTCTCAAACAGAAAAAGCAGTATGACCGTACGAAAAAGTTATGCAAAAAATGTATAAAAATCTCGCAAAATAAATGTAAAACATTTACGTAAAAAATGCATTATTTTTGAATCATTTATACTAAAATTTGAACATGCATGACTTTTGCAAAAGTTTATGCAAATTTTTTTAAGCTCCAAAATTAGAATATGCATCATTTTTACAAACTTTAATGCATCATTTTTTGAAGCGAGAAAATGTGCGGATATGCATAATTTTTGCATAATTTTTGCACATAATTTTTTCAAATCATGACGCAGAAAAATTTGAAAATATTTCGCTCATTCAACTTTTCCCATTTTATGCATAATTTATGCATCATTATATCGTAGGATGAAAAAAAAAATTTTCCAGTAAAAAAAAGTTTATACATAATTTATGCATTTTTTATGTATGTCCAATTTTTTGTACAATTTATACGTGATTTTTAAATAATTTATGCATCTCATTTTCGTACGGGTGGCGCCAAAAGCAAAATTTTCAAAAATAAAATTGCTCCGCCATTTTGAATTTTAATTTTTTTGAAGTTCTTACTTTATGTTCGGAATCTAAGGTCCAAAATACATAAGTACGTCAAGTTTCAGCTTGTTCTAGTCCATATAAACAAAATTATGAATATTGTCTTATACGCTCAGCAAGGAGACTAACCAAAAATTTAAAAAAAAATCAGAGGCAAATGATTTCAATTTGAATTTGCTCTATAATGTCGACACATTATAAATTTTAAAAATCAATTTTCAAAAACGAACAATAAAAGTCATAAAAATCGTAATACAAAAAACATCTTTAAATCTCATAAAAAAACATTTCTTAAAAAAACCTTAAAAAATTTTCAAAACATCAAATTCGGGGTCATGAATAATTATGTGGTATGGTAAGGATAAATAATTTTGAATTTTCCAGTTTAGCCCTTCCACCACAAATTTTTCCCTTGAGTCTATAATGATGTTTGAAAAAAAAAAAAAAATCATGAGACACCGGGTTTGGTTCAAGCAGTTATGTCACTACAATAAAAAGGAACTTTGAAAAACTAAATTCAAACGACCAAAAAAAATTGGTCACTCTTACTTTTTAACAAAAATACTATTAAAAAAAAGGGCAAAAATACTCGGCTACATTTAAAATAACACGAGCCGTTAAAAATCTATAAATTTTTTTTTTTTTTTTTTTTTTTTTTTCAAAACACAAAGAGAGATCGTTAAAAAAAATGAAAAATGTAAACAATCGTATAGGGCACACATGGTCCACATTCGCATGCTTTTTTTTTTTTTTTTTTTTTATTCATTCAAACATTTTTTAAGTTCATAGCCTAAAGCCCTAGCGACAGGGGATGGTACGGCATTCCCGACTTGCCTGTACTTTTCCATGACGGTCCCGGAAAGGCGAAAATAATCGGGCAATCCCTGGGACCTCGCGCATTCCCTAATGCTCACGACCCTGTTTTCCTGGGGATGGAGGACTCTTCCCTGTTTGCAAGACGGTTCCGGATTCGTGATGGTCGTGTTAAAAACCCCGTCCCAATCCAATCTCCCGTACAATCCGGCCCAATTATTGTTTCGATTCGCGGTGTGAGTCAAACACCACGGGATCAAAGTGTTGTGCTGTTTACAGGAAGGGTCGCACGGTTTCCCGGAAGCGCAACTGCAAACTCCCCGAAGCATCCCGCATTTGGATTTCCCGTTTTTCGCGTCGTGATGCGTGTACTGCAAATGTTGCGTGACGGTCCCGTCCCGGAGGAGAACCTTAACGTTCGGCAAGTCCCTCCAGTCGCAGTTCTTCGCGGACGGGATGCTCCTGATCCTGGCTTCGTTAAGAGGAGAGACTTCCTTCGGGACGTGATCTTTGATTGGAACTCCGGTGCTGAGCAAAAACCTCCTGTAGGCGGTTTCCATGACGCTGCATTTCCCCTTGATTTCCGGCAAATCCCTGAGGGCGTCCCGGATCGTGATCACGCGGTACGGAGCCAAATGGTAAACGCTCCCGGAAAAGTTCGGAACGAATTTTTTCCCGACGATTTCGTACTCGTAGTGGGAAAGCTGACCGTAGAACACGTTCGTCGGATTCGGGAATTTCGGGAGGGGTTCCCCGGGAGCTGCGGCGATCACGAAAAACCTCCTCCGGGTTTGAGGCAAACCGTAGTTCCCCGCCTGAAGGATCCCGAAGGTGCATTGATATCCCATGGCGACCAAGCAACCCAGGACGTGCTTCAACAAGACCGACTTTTTAAAACAAATGAAATTTTTCACGTTCTCCAAAAGGAAATATTTCGGTCGATAATAATCGCAAAAGGAAAGATAAGTCACGATGAGGGAATTTTTAAAACGGGAATACTGCCTCGAGGTGAACAAATTCATTGTGCTGAAACCTTGGCACGGAGGACCTCCGATGAGCATTTCCACATCCCCTTTCTTCGGGTAACTCTCCCGGAATTCCCCCGCAAGCAAATCCCTCAAAAAAAAATTGCAATCCGTATGGAAAACGTGAGCCCGGGGGAAATTCAATTGGAAAGATTTCGCCGTGGGTTCGTCGATGTCGATGCCCCATTTGATGTCGGCGACGCCGGATTGAGTCAAACCCTCGGCTAAACCCCCGCAACCGGAAAACGGATTCAGGGTCCTCAGTTTCCGCACAACCGACTCTTCCTTTTTCTTCTCTAAAAAAACCTCCCTCGCTTCTTCGAAACTTTTTTTCGAGGCGTCGTAGGATTGGTGAAAATAAAACGCAGGAGACGATCCGAATTCCGGGGGATTTTTCGAAAATCTCACCTCGACTTTCCCTTTCACGTTTTCGAAATCGATCTCCGCCTCCTCCTCCGACCAAAACAATAACTGAAAATCGAAATGTCTCTCGTCGGATTTATCGATTACCGTCGTGTTTTCCGGTCGGTAAAATTTATTCACAGTCAGGAAAATTTTCTTTTGCGATTTCACGGATCTCGTCGTGATTTTTTTGACGTAAGCGATTTTGTAGGGTTCCGGGCATTCGTCCACGATGCTCACTTCCTTCGCTTTTCTGTAGATTTCCGGGTAAAACACCTCGTCCGCTTTTACCGTCATTACCGTTTTTTCGATTTCCGTGTTGGTTTTTTGAGCGTCGAAAGTTATCGCGTAAGGCTCCACCAGGACGCAGCATCCGGGAGCGTAAACCTCCCCCCCGCGCGTAACGGAGTCCTTCGCGAAAACCGTCGAATCGCGCTTTTCGTCCGCGATTTTTTTGTCGCAAACGACGCACGATTCGGATTTTTCCGGCGGCAAATCCTCGAAGCTCCCGTGGTTCGGTAAATATTTTTTCTGGACGAAAAAAACGTCGCCGGATTGGGTTTCCGCTAATTTTTCCGGATTCCTGAGAAGGATTACGTCGATTTTTCTGATGATTTTGCAAATCGGCCAATCGCTGCACACGTCCAACATGAAAAATTCGGAAGGGTTGCTCGCTTCTTCCAAAATCGTATCGACTCCCCTGCAAAATTCCGTGCAATGAACCTGTTTCGTGAAATTCCTGTGGAAAAAATATTCCACTTTAAAAATCCGGTGCCTTTTCTCTCCGGTCGCCTGAACGTAGACGAAATCCCCGCCGGAAATCCGTTCGTCGTTCACCTGAGCACTTTTTTCGCCTTCCTCCCAAACGACCTTGCTTAATTTTTTCACGTTCGGACTCACCGGCCAAACCTTTTGACACCTTTTTTTGCTGTAGCTAAAATACACTTTGCTGTTGTCGAAAAATTCCCCGAAGATTTTCGACACGAACGGCGTCATCGTCGCCTCCGACAGGTTCAAATTCTTCTCCTCGCTCCCTTTTTTCTTTTTTTTGAATTTTTTCACGTAGACCCCGTGCAGGTCTATGATCGTCTGCATCGCGTGGGTCGCGAGCATATCCCCGTCGTCGTCGATCTCACCGACTTGATCCACCAAAAACTGAGCGTGTTTGGACAGGGTGTTGTCGTCGAACGGATCGATCCCTTCCGGCACGGTCACCTGTTGAAGCCTGCTCAGCAACTCCTCGTACACCGGCTCGTCCGAAGTGCTCAAAAACTCCACCACGATCTTGGACAGGAGCGCCTTCTGCCTGGGGGACCGCATAAATTCCGCGTAGTCCTCGCTTGGTTCCATGAGGACGTACTCCCCGTAGGGAGTCTGAAAAATTATCAAAAAATTATCCCCTTCGTCGTAACCGGAAATGAACCACTGAACGATGGGTCCCAACTCCTGAACGGGTATCCCGTCCTCCGCGGACGGATCCTCGTTGTAAATCGGCTTGACGTAACCGCTGAAATACAATCTTTGATCCCCCTCGATCAGCCCCCCGTCAAAATGACACAAATGACCCTCACTGTCAAACACGGCAAACTGAGTGATTTTGTTTTGCGGCAAACTGTCCGCGTCCGGCATCGTCTCGTCTTCATTGTACAACCTTAACCGTTCGTCCGTCAAAGCGATTTCCTCTTCTAAAGCGTCCGGCGGTGGCCCCTTGTAAATTTTCAAATTCGGATCCAGCAGGCAATGCTTGCAAGCCGGACAGTTAAAATGCTTCAATTTGAGGGCTCTCTGGAATTCCGAATCCGTGAGTTTTCGTCGTTTGGGTTCCGGGTTAGGTTCTTCCGGTTCTGGCTCTGGCGGGGGCGGGGGAATCCCGCTGTCATCTAACATCTTGGACTAAGTTTTTAGGGTTATTTTAAATGGAAAACCTAACACAAAAAGAGAACAATTTATGGCGATTTGTACGTAGATGAAGAAAACAATTTTTTGAAAATTTTCAATTTCGATTTTTTTTTTTTGAACAACCTGTACTTCAAAAAATCGTTTTGTCTTCTTTCAGGAGCAAGACATCATAATTTCACTTACGCAGTCCCTTTCTGTGATCTAATGCACATCCTGAGCAAAAAATTCAGATTTCTGTATCAGCTAATTTTTCTTGAAAATTGGGTTTACGATAAATTCCTGGGAATTTTAGAAATTTATTGTACGGAAATTTATCGTAAATTTCTGTAAATTTTGAAAATTATTTTAAACTTCCGGGAATTTTGGAAATTTATCGCAAATTCTGGAAATTTATTGTAAACCGTTCTAATTTATTTCTAAATTTTCAGAAATTTACAATAAATTTTCAGAATTTTCAGAAATTTACGATAAATTTCCAAAATGTCCGGAAATTTACGATACATTTCCAAAATGTCCGGAAATTTACGATAAATTTCCAAAAATTATTGTAAATTTCTAAAAATATTGAAAATTTATTGCAAATTTCGGAAATTTATTGTAAACTTCCGGGCATTTTGGAAATTTATCGTAAATTCTGGAAATTTATTGTAAATTTCCGTTTCAATTTATTTCAAAATTTCCAGAAATTTACAATAAATTTTCAGAATTTTCAGAAATTTACGATAAATTTCCAAAATGTCCGGAAATTTACGATAAATTTCCAAAATTTATTGTAAATTTCTGAAAATATTGAAAATTTATTGTATATTTTGGAAATTTATCTAAAATTTCTGGAAACTTTGAAAATTTGTTGTAAACTTCCGGGCATTTTGTAAATTTATAGTAAAATCCGGAAATTTTGTAAATTTATTGTATTTTCGGGAATTTTGGAAATTTATCGTAGACCCAATTTCTGTGAAAAAATCATGCCGAAACCTGAAATTTTCACCGCAGGTGCTTAGAAAGTCTGATTGTGAGTAGAATTTTGATATTTTGTTCCAAAAATAAGATGTAAACGATATCAAAGTACAGGGTGCTGCAAAAAAAGAAACAAAAATATAGGCTGAAGCTTAGCCATACGAGGGTTCCTGAAGTGATCTTGTAGAATTAAAATTTAGTCCGAATAATTTTGGATCTAATTCCAAAATTAGAGGGTCTGGGTTCAAATTCGAAGCTGTGTAACACCAGAACTAGGGAAGCTGGAATGAAAAATTGAACCGAAAATGTCAGAATGACTTGAAATATTTTTAGGTTAGGTTTTTAGGTCAGGTTAGGTTAGGTCTCTTAAGAACCAAACAGAGCTCTAGTTGGAACTCGCTTAATAAATTTGGTGAAAGTTTACAAAAATATTCCCCCTCTAACATTACTACAGTTTAAATTAAATGAATTCTGACTTTTAAAGATCAAAATTTTGGATATAAGTTCAAAGGCACCTCTCTTCGTTAAGAAACTTCTAAGTTCTTTAAAACGTATTAGCTAAAAATTTTCTACCCTCAACTCTCCTTATTTGTTTCTGAAAAATTAGGTCAGACAATCGATTTTAATTATCAAATATTCTGTTTCAATTAGCTTTTTTTTTTTTTTAGTTTTGCATTTCGAGCAGTCAAACTAAAAACATTTTTCCTGGACACTCAAACTTCCAGATAAAATTTATTAGAAAACGCTTAATCCTCCCCCCGCAACATGGAGCTTGTTTTAATCAGGGCTTCTACAAAAAAACAGGTCAGCTGCAAAATCTTATCAGGAACCCCCTAAAATGTAAAACAAAAATTATCAATGAAAAAAAATTTATCGTCATTTCCAAAATCTGATCATCATAAAAAAAAAAAATCTTTGCAAAAATTACACCTAATACCAAATTCCTTTTTTTTTTAAACCCAACTAAAACTTGAAAAAAAATTCTCCATCCCAACAAAACGACCTTAACCCAAAATTTCCCCAAATAAAAAACAGTCCCTCTACAATAAACTAAAAAATGAAACTTCCCTAAAAAAATTCTACTCCACCTAAGAAAGAATCAAAACAAGCATGCAAATAAATGTCCATGCATTCCCTTTGAAAAAATAAAATTATCGTTCTCTTAATTTCGTCCCTTGATAAAAATAACTTGCACGGAATTTCATTGAATAATTAGTCAATACATGATAAATTGAAATCACTGCCTTATCTCGTTAAACACTTCATATTTAAATCACATTCAAAAATTAATCAAAACAAACAGAATTATCAATCGTAATAAAAGCTTTTGGCCTTCTTAAATATTTTCACTTTGAACTCTCTTTTAAGTTTTCACCTTTTTTTTAATTTTTCAAGATCATCTCATTCATAATTTTTTTTAACAAGTTTTTTCACAACTTAATTTACATTCTTTAGCACCCACACGCATAAACAATTCTTGCCAGTTGAAACAAGGAGACTGATGTGTTTTAAAAAGTTGAAAAAAAAATTTACTTCTGAAGATGGTAAAGCCATGTGTGATGCACATGATTCTTATAATGTAAATACCTGAGCCGATTTTTTTTTTTCCTTTTGCAGGAAACATCAATTATCAGGTTCTTAATATCGATATCCTGTATGCTCTTCAAAAAAAAAATAAAAGGACAGATTTGTTTTGCTGATAATGCAAATTTTTTTTTTTTCAAGTGTGATAAACAGTCAAGTAGGATTTATGTTCATATTCATCATAATTGTTCGAGGAATGTAATTCACATGGTTTCTTATCTTTTTTTTGAATATATTTACATAGGCAGGTTACTTACTTATCTAAATTATCTGAAAAAAGGGGGGAATAAGAAAATCCATGAAGCGACAGTCCCAACAACACTTCACCATTTTTGTTTTGAACCTTTTCGTTTCATTAATTTTTTTTTCTTTTCACCAAATTATGATTTCGAAAAAAAAAGAAAAAACCTACGCAGTTTTTTACGGAATCGGTCACTCCCTAAAAAAAAACTAGTCGGATGATTTAACCCGTATAAATAAAGCCCGACATTAAAAGTTATGATTTGCTTTAAAGACTAAAGAAAATTAAAAAAAAAATACAACCAAACCCGCTTTTGCCAAGAAATACAAAATTACTGAAAAATATATAATAAAAAAAAAAGAAGTGAAAAAGAAGAAAAAAAAAAGATCGATAGATGAAATCAGAATGGGTATAGTAAACACACAATCAAAGGGGCATAAATGTATAGGCATTCAGTTTAAGAAAAAACCGTTTTTGTATCAACACCTTCAAACCGAAAATGGCTTCCTCGTTACATGCATCTGTCTCAAATTAATCAACGAAATTAAAATTCCTTTTGAATTGTCAATATGAAAACATAATCTCCAACCTTAATACAAATCAAAACACTCACCTCAAATCGAATTTCAAATCGATATCCACATTAACATTGTATAAACAAACAAAACATTTTTTCAGGCATTATTACTGTAAAGATCTTTATAAAACGCCCCTAGCGCTACCAACCTCTAAAAAACCGAATTAAAAATCATCAATGCTGCTAACTTATGAATATTAAATTAAAATGCGGCGTCTTCTTCCATTCAAAATCGCATTATGCATCGCCTTTCTTATTTTTTTTTTCTTACAAGGGTTGACCTTGAGATTCGCCAGGACGAAATCAAACATCAAATATTTCACAGGAGTTTTATTTTTCGTTCAGTTTCAACGTGTTTTTTTTTTTAAGGGAAAAAAAAACGAAACAAATGAAAGTATGAAAATGTTGCTGTTTTTACCATTCATTCAAGTGCGATATTAAACCCGTTTGCGTTTGTGTCATTTCCATACTTGGTCAGATAGGTCGGTTAATAAGTAGGTGAATTTTTAATCTTATGCTTACCTTACGTGATTTATGAAGACGTAACGCTTTTAATCCACAAAGTCGTGGTCGTATGCTTAGGTTACTAATTTTTTATTCTCTCATTTTTCGTACGTATTTTTCGGAAGTTTTTGAGGATATCCGGTGGTGGTCTACCGCGGTCAGTTTTATCTGCAAAAAAAAAGAAAAAAATTTTTTTGTTATGATTATGAATGATAAATGATTTCGTCATAGTATGAGACTCATTTTTTTAAAGGCGAATTCTTCTAATGGCGTTTTTGAAAACCTTAAAAAATTTAATAAACGCATCCAACTCACTCTATTGATATTATTCATTTTATTGCATTTATGGTAATTTTTTTGTAAGTTCCTATCACTTATAAAGCATTAGCGAAAGTTTTTTTTTTTAAATTGAAGGTTTTGACTAATTTTCATAGTGGACTGCCTTGAATGAATTCAGGTGTAAATCGTGTATGTACATGTAAAATTTTTAGATCGGTGTTCGTAAATTCATGTGTTTTCCAGTTTTATTAAAATTCTTGGAATTTTATTTGAATTCGGACCAGCCTCTACTTGTCTAAATTTAAGAATTAATCCGACAGTAAGCTTAGGATTAATATTAGGGTACAGGTTCAAACACGATTTTTTTTTAGCCTTGGAGGTTTCCATGGCTGTATCAACAAAAATATTATGCAGAAAAATACAATTCTAATAGTTATGGCAATTAAGACCGGATCCTTGGCTTTTATTTTAAAATTTTCAACGGATAGTATAACTTCATTTTTGAAGGGGCAGCAATTTTTTTGGGGAATAAAAAACATTTTTAAATAGATTTGGGATGTTGGGCATTTTTTTTAAAATTGAATTTGGTAAAGAAGGGGTTAAGCATATTAGCAATTAATGCAGTTTGTTAATATCAGGGGTCCGAATCCGATGCCAATGCCGATGCCAAAAGGCGTCTACTACATCCGATGCCGCCTCCGATTCCGATTTTAGTAGAAAGAAATCAGTCATTCTAGACGTTTTCTAAAATATTTTATGAATCATTCCAGCTAGCAGCCTTGTATCTTGCGAAATCACTTCAACGTAGATTTTTTAATTACGATGCCAGTACCAGTGCCAGCGTCGATGTCGGTGCCGGTACTGATGCCGATGCAGTTCCAGCCCTTTGGCAATCCCAGTGCCGGGCCCGACTTCGATTTCGGTTTTCCAAAAAAAAGCCCAGACTAATGGCCTAAAGTAACCAAAATGCGTAAATTTGGGCCAAATTCTACCTCTTTTTCTCCAACGGAAAAATATGTTTCTAGGCTATTTTTTTTTGCGTACTTTCACGTGGTGAAGGCAAAATTGGGGTCCAGCGTGGTCTTCGTGGCGAAACAAATTTTTTTGATATTTTGGCCATTTTAAGGCCACTTTGGCCGTTTTTTTTTTTGCGTACTCTCACGTGGTGATAGCGAAATTTGTGTGCAGCTTCATCTTCGCAGCGAAAAACACTTTTCTAATTTTTGGCCATTTTTTTCGGCCACTTTCTTGTTGAAAGGAAAATTTAGGAGCTCATGTACTTAGGCCAATTTATGACGTATTTTTGGCTGTCATAGCGAAATTTTGATCCGGCGATGTTGACATGAAGAAAATAATTTTTTTCCCCTTTAATTGGCTATTTTGGCCAAAGGGCCATTTTAAAAAAATTAACAATTATGCCCTTAGATAGCCCTTTGAAAGAACTTTTTTTTTCGTTTTTTGGATTCTTCAATCGGACAGCCCATTCTCTGCCAAAAAAAATAAAAACTGAATTAACACTTCCCATCCCCGCCTCAGAAACGGCTTTCATTTCGACCCTAATCTTTGGCTTAATTTACCCCCTCACTAGGTCCTATCGATGGGTGAAAGTTAAAAAAAAAAAATTTAATTTTGGGGCACAACCCTTATAATAACCCTTATAATAAGCCTTTGTTTACTTCCGCAGAATAATCGGAAAAAAGTTTTTTCTGGGTTTTCTACTCCGCAGATTTCAAATTTGAAGTCAGCATGAGAAAATTTCAGGCAGAAAATCCAATGTGACTACGGCCGAACAGACAGGTCCGGAAACTTCTCATGCCGTTCATGTCCCTCTTAACTACGCACATTTAGTTCTAAAACGTGCCATTGATGTCGCTCCGACCTTGAGAGACGCCATCGTTGTTTACAAATCTCAACGGCCAATCAAAAAGCGTCTCGCGTGCAAGTAGCGCTTACGGTGGTAGAAAGTCTGTCTATACGGCCGTGATTAATGTTTAAAATGGCTCCGCAATGCTGAATTTTAATTTAATCAAAATTACGGTTTTTTATCTGAGATCAGCGATCCATTTTTTCCAGTGGTCCGAAGCTCGTGAAAGTTGGCCGATGCCGATGCCGATGCTACCATCGGCATCGAATTTTTTTAAAAATTGAAATCGGAATCGACATCGGAATCAGCATCGCAAAATTGCTGGTGCTGGCATCGGCATCGGCACCGGCTCCGGCGTCGGTGCCAGCATCGGCACCGGTTTTGGCATCGGCACCGGCACCGGCATCGGAATTGAAAAGTCGAGTTTTAACAAAACAATTTAATTATATTTTTGAAAAATTGAAATTTAAAAATAAAATCAAAAAATTTAAAAAAATAAATTTTCACAAAATGAATTCATAAACGAATTATCGAATATTCGAGTATTTTTGGGAATATCGCATTTTTTTTCAACTAAAATTTGAATCGGATTCGGCATCGGATATAGTCGATGCTTTATGGAATCGGAATCGGCATCGGCATCGGGTAGTGAGTGCCGGAATCGGAATCGGAATCGAGAATTAAATAAATGAAAAGCATCGGCATCGGCACCGGCTTCGGACCCCTGATTTTTTCCCTGAATGCAAAATTTTAGAAAGTTCTAACGAAAAATGACTAAATTTTGATATTTTGAGTCAGCCGTCATTCCCGAGATGCCATTCTGAGGCTAAAGGGAATTTTCTGACAGATTTTCCAGCACCCAAGAAAGAATAAAAAAATTTCTACATTTGTTTCAAAATGTCCAGAATCGTAAAAATAAATAAGTAAAATAAAAATGGATGCAGAAGTGACAAAAAAAAAAATAAGAGAGAAAAGAGAGAAAAAAAGGATTTCATTCAAAACGATTGAAACATTTCAAAGAAAAATACCAAAAGTGGCAGCAGACAGAGACAGGGACATTAATTCCACGGATGTTTTCCGGTTCAGGACAAAAAAAAAAAAAAAATTCAACGTCAAAATTTTTTTTTTAGTAGAAGATAAGGTGCCACGACAAGCAATCTCTTTTTAAGAAAATATTTGAGAATTAAGATAAAATATCATATTGCCAAAAAAAAAAAAAAAAAAAAAAAAAAAGGGAAAGCAAGTTTGGAAAACAAGAACGCCATTTTGGCGCCGAAAGACGGGAATAGAGAGAAATTCCCTTACATTGAAAAAAAAAGGGGAAGAAGGTTGCAAATGGGCAGAAAAAAAAAAAAAAAAAGAAGGTAGAAAACAGGAGAAGGGGAAAGTGGAAACGTTGCCAGATAATGTTTTCAGAGGGAAAAAGTGGGAGGGGTGTTCCAAAGCCCCAAAAATAAAAAGAATAAAAGATATGAGATCCAAAACCAGTAGAAATTTGTTACTTTTCCTAACTCCCCGGCGACTTTCAGGCGCCTTGATTTGTCATGCAGGGGAGTATTCAAAGAGTATAATCTAATTATTTTCCGAAGCGTCCTTTTTCAGTCATTAGTTAATTGAAATTAATTTTAACAACGATTTTGTTTATTAAAATATCGATCAAAATCGAAAAAAAAAAAAAATTCAGGAGGGAAAAAAATAATAAAAAATAAAAAAAAGGAAAGGAAAAAATTTCCTATTTGTTACAAAACGTTACGATGACATCGGACTGGGAATCATGAAAAAGAAGTGAAAATGATCCCGGAGTCCTTTTTTTTTTTTTATTATAGGGAAAATTTATATAAGGCCTATGTTTTCGCTGGACATACTTTTTTTCCTATCCTCTCTCCTCCGGTTACTACTTTATACACAAGTAATAAAAATAAAATTTATTTTTATATATGTTTCGAAACGCCAAGTTTTACGATTTATTACTGCAGCATCAAGGGTAAATAATTTAATTTTTAAGATAAAAAAAAAAGGGAGGGGGAATTTAATTTTAATTTTTTTTCCTTGAGTGCGTAAAAAAAAAAAAAAAAAAAAAAAAGCCAAGAAAAAAAGAAGGAAGAATGAGACAATAAAAAGTTTTCGGTGGTTACGGGTCCTACACAACCGGATGAGAGAAAAGGTCCAAAAAAAAATCTCCGAAAAGTTGTCACTAGATGGCCTCATCCAGCGTTTAAAAATGTTTAAGGTACTGTCTGGGGGGGGGGGGGGGGCACAGTTGTAGCTAGTCAAGAGAAAAGCGGACATAATTCCCATCTCAAGCGTAGGTAAAAGCTATATAAAAAGATTCTGGGCGTCAAAAGATTTGGTTTTCTGCACGGTCATATAGAAGGTCCGGAAACTCCTATCCCTTATACATTGGAGACCATGTCCCGCTTAACTACGCATAAATTAGTTCCTCCTTTCTACCACCGTGGGCGCTACTTGTTAGAGAGACGCTTTTTGATTGGTCGTTGGTAATGAAAACAACGATGGCGGCTACTTTCTCTTGTTGTTCGAAACGAGAGTTCCAGTGGGAGTCCCAACGTAAACATTAGACATGTTGCTGCTCTCTAGATCGCAGCGCCGCCAGTGGCCAATTTTAGAACTAATTTTGGCGTAGTTAAGCGGGACATGATCGGCATAGGAAGTTTCCGGACCTGTCTATACGACCGTGGTTTTCTGTGCAGTTGAAAATCACTTGCGCATACTGAAAAATTCAAAATGGCGGATGAAATTTCGAATTTTTCGTTCAATTTCATAAAATCGTATTTCTAAAGGTTTTCGGGGTAGCTGAATACGAATCTGATATCAGTTTCTTCAAATTCAAGATGGCGAAGTTAATATGGCGACTTTTAGTCGCAATTGGTGAAGTTGAATGACGTTCGTAAAAATTTATATACAAGGGTTTTCGAGGTCTCTGATTTGGAATCCGCCCGAGTCTTTTACGAATTCCATAGATCAAACTAGAGACCCTAAATTAAAAGAAACCGGCAAAAAAAAAAAGGCGCGAAAAATTAGGCAGCATAAAGTTTTTGTTGTTTTGATAAGCCCTTTCGATGGTAGCGTTCAAAATCCGACTCTTTTTGAAAAACCGGCGAACAAGCACACATTGAGTAAACAAAACCAATCGCCATTTTTGACTTTGCTACATTTTATAGCGGCAATAGACAACAGACACATTTTGTACTGAACATATTTTTTAAATAACCTAGAATATAAAAATGGTACATGTGATTTTTGCTGCTATGCGATGTTTAATTACCGAATAAAGAAGAATAAAAATTTCGGCTGTTTGAATTGGCGCCGAAACGACCATGACGTCACAGTTCACTATTTAGGTATGCTCCAAGGTGAGTTATCGGCGGCATGTCGCGGCAAGAAGAGTAGTCGTACGAACAAATCCGTGTTAATCTTTGACGACGAGCAGGTGCACTCGCGGTTTCGCTTTTCAAATAACCGCGCGCTTAAAAGTGAACAATGACGTCATATGATCACGTACCAATCACGTACCAATCACGTACCAATCACGTACCAATGAGAAACGTTTTGGAGTGGGGTCACGTGACAAAAAGTTTTTACGAGTTTATATATTTTTTTTCTTAATTTCTAAGAAAATTCCTTCAGTAAAAATAGCCATTAGATGACCAGAAAACTTTGAACTTTCATTATTCACCATAATTAGCAATCATGTCTGTTGTCTATTTACCCAATAACTTTCAAAAAACAGTGCGCATGATCAATTACCAGCGTCTTTTCGCTCCAGATTAGATATAGGGTCTCTAGACCCGACCAAGTAGGGCAAAACACGGAAAATAATGGCTTAAAATATTTGGAAGTAGGAAAAAAAAAAAAAAAAAAAAAAAAAAACGCTGACGGATTCCAAATCGCCGACCTCGGAAACCCCTGCATAAAATTTTTTACGAACATCGGTAAACTTGAGCAAGTGCGGATAAAAGTCGCCATATTAACTTCGCCATGTTGAGTTTGAAGAAACTGTTATCAGATTCGTATTCAGCTACCCCGAAAGCCCCTAGAAATACAGTTTTATGAAAATGAACGCAAAATTCGAAATTTCATCCGCCATATTGGATCCGCCATTTAGAATTTTTCAATATGAACAAGTGATTTTAAACTACACAGAAAACCAAAGCTTTTGGCGCCCACATCCTTTTTATAGCTTCCCAGCGAAAAAGGTGGCGTCACTGTGACGCGTCCGATTTTCGTCACCAGGTATGGTAATTTTCCGGGACGATTTTCCAGGAGATTTTTCGGGGTAGCTGAATACGAATCTGATATCAGTTTCTTCAAATTCAAGATGGCGAAGTTAATATGGCGACTTTTAGTCGCAATTGGTGAAGTTGAATGACGTTCGTAAAAATTTATATACAAGGGTTTTCGAGGTCTCTGATTTGGAATCCGCCCGAGTCTTTTACGAATTCCATAGATCAAACTAGAGACCCTAAATTAAAAGAAACCGGCAAAAAAAAAAAGGCGCGAAAAATTAGGCAGCATAAAGTTTTTGTTGTTTTGATAAGCCCTTTCGATGGTAGCGTTCAAAATCCGACTCTTTTTGAAAAACCGGCGAACAAGCACACATTGAGTAAACAAAACCAATCGCCATTTTTGACTTTGCTACATTTTATAGCGGCAATAGACAACAGACACATTTTGTACTGAACATATTTTTTAAATAAACCTAGAATATAAAAATGGTACATGTGATTTTTGCTGCTATGCGATGTTTAATTACCGAATAAAGAAGAATAAAAATTTCGGCTGTTTGAATTGGCGCCGAAACGACCATGACGTCACAGTTCACTATTTAGGTATGCTCCAAGGTGAGTTATCGGCGGCATGTCGCGGCAAGAAGAGTAGTCGTACGAACAAATCCGTGTTAATCTTTGACGACGAGCAGGTGCACTCGCGGTTTCGCTTTTCAAATAACCGCGCGCTTAAAAGTGAACAATGACGTCATATGATCACGTACCAATCACGTACCAATCACGTACCAATCACGTACCAATGAGAAACGTTTTGGAGTGGGGTCACGTGACAAAAAGTTTTTACGAGTTTATATATTTTTTTTTCTTCATTTCTAAGAAAATTCCTTCAGTAAAAATTGCCATTAGATGACCAGAAAACTTTGAACTTTCATTATTCACCATAATTAGCAATCATGTCTGTCGTCTATTTACCCAATAACTTTCAAAAAACAGTGCGCATGATCAATTACCAGCGTCTTTTCGCTCCAGATTAGATATAGGGTCTCTAGACCCGACCAAGTAGGGCAAAACACGGAAAATAATGGCTTAAAATATTTGGAAGTAGGAAAAAAAAAAAAAAAAAAAAAAAAAAAAAAAAAAAAAAAAAAAATCGCCGACCTCGGAAACCCCTGCATACAATTTTTTACGAACATCGGTAAACTTGAGCAAGTGCGGATAAAAGTCGCCATATTAACTTCGCCATGTTGAGTTTGAAGAAATTCGTATTCAGCTACCCCGAAAGCCCCTAGAAATACAGTTTTATGAAAATGAACGCAAAATTCGAAGTTTCCTCCGCCATATTGGATCCGCCATTTAGAATTTTTCAATATGGACAAGTGATTTTAAACTACACAGAAAACCAAAGCTTTTTGCGCCCACATCCTTTTTATAGCTTCCCAGCGAAAAAGGTGACGTCACGGTGACGCGTCCGATTTTCGTCACCAGGTATGGTAATTTTCCGGGACGATTTTACGAGATTTTCGACGTCATAATGACGTCAAGACAGTAAGACCGGTAATATTTGTTGACATCTAACTTTCGTCCCACTGACGCCAACTCAATTTTGAAATGCAAACGTCATGATGTCAAAAAGACGTCATATTGACGTCATTTAATGAGATACGTTATCGATCATACTTAATGACGTCATTTTGACGTCGAAAATCTCGTAAAATAGTCCCAGAAAGTGACCATGCCTAATGACGTTTCCGGCACGTATATGGTTGACGTCTTCATGACGTTTAAAGTACGTCACATTTTTCGCTAAGCAGCACCACCACCAATTTTGCTAATTAATTTTTTTTTTTTTTTACTTGAAAAAAAATTGTTACAGCAACCGCCGCTTATTTTATTGCCGGTTACTACACTGACAACGATTTAGTTGACCCAACCAAAATGTTAGTAAAGCAATTATTACCCCAAAAATTTTGGTTAGGACAACCAATTTTTTGGTTCCGCTGACCAAATTTGATTGGCTGAACCAAAAAATTGGTTGTCCTAACGGAAATTTTTGGGGTGATATTTGCTTTACTAACATTTTAAGGTCGTACATAAATTACGTAAGCACATTTAAGGAGGGGAGGGGGTCCAAATTTGACATCTTACTCATAAGCTAAGCATAGGCGAAATGGGATAAAGCGTGCAAAAAGGGCCTAACCCATGCTTACGTAATTTATGCACGACCTCTTGGTTGGGTAAGCCGAAGGGGTTTTTCAGTGTAATACAATCAACCGCTTAATATGATCAAAATTCGTGGCCTTTCTCAATTTTATTCAACATTGCCATTGGGTCATAATTACAAGATTTAATTACAAGATTTACATAATTACAAGACTCTGGAACCAGCTTCGGCACCAACCTGAGTTTTTAGCCGGTCGTGGCTGGCATCGGCATCGGCTTCGGATCCCTGCACCTAACATGACACATATTCCACCTTAATAAAATGAAACATATTTTAACTCAACATAAATTCTGAATCTGCGACCAGAAAAATAACAAACTTTTTTTTTTTTACGTAATCGTTATCCCAAAAGAAATCACAAAATGTCATTACCTCATCCAGTAGTTAAAACCCCTGAAAGTCATAAAAAGTAGCCTAATGGATTGAAACGCTGTATTACTAATAGAAAGCTTAGCCCCACTTAAGGCAAACAAACAACCTAAGTGAAATGTTTGCAGAATAAAGATCAACAAAAATACGAATCAAAAAGTTAAAAGGAGAAAAAATCCCTTCCCACGACTTTTTTTCCCCCCGAGAAAATAAGCTTAATTTTTTCGTTTAACTTGCGACCAAATAAATTCGAAGTCGTTTAAAAAAAAAAAAGAAAACGGGGCAGACCCTTAAAAAAAAAAAACAACCCCCTAAATAAATACGGGTGTCGCTTTCGAATTTAGTCCGACAATATTCATAATATAAAGACGATGCTTTTCCTTTTTATCTTTTTATTTTTATAACTCCCCCGTCCGCCATTTTGATTCTGGATAGATAAGGAAAACTTTCGGGGAGGCTTTCATCCTTCCCTTTCCCCCAAATAAAAAAAAAATAAGAAGGCAGAGAGATGACTTTTTTAACTTCCCTCGGAGAGAAAGAAAGAGAGAGAGAGGAGGAAGCGAGGAAAACAAATAGTTTTAGCGAAAAATATGAATGAAACGGGGGGAGGGAAGTCGTTGAATCCGCGTTAAGAGCCAGGCGGGAAAAGAAAAGGCGCCAGGACGTCCGTCGCTGGAGCTGAGGCTGGAAAGACAGAGCTTTGCACGGGTGCAAAACACACGCGGGTGCTGATGCTGCTCGATGGTTCCAAATACGAGGTGACGTAACTTTATTCCGCTTCTCATAACCCGTCTTCTTTCCCTCTCGATCAGTTTACACGCTGAAAATCATATTTAGAAAAAAAAAATGGAAACTTTTTTCAAAAAAAATTTTGAAATTACAAGCGCCCCCGCTTCATTCCATGTGACATGATGAATGCCTCCAGTTAAGAGAATGAAAAGATAAATTAATATTCGCGACCCCTAAAAATAACTCAATTTGCTAAAAGGTTGTTGGCCACGCTCATCTCTTTCTCTCTCTCCTCTTTTGGAAAAAGGAAACGGAAAAGGAGAGATTTTATATTACACACCACCATCAGGAATATAAGAAAAAAAAAAAGGGAAAAACCCTGCAGCCAGCCGGAGAGCGTTTTTCGTAAAACGTTCGATAAATCAGGATTAGCGTCCAAAAATTAACTTCCTGCTCTTTTCTCCGGGAGTTCCTATGGTTTTTTTTCCCTACCATAAATACATTGAATTAAGAGAGTTAAACTAATCTTCACCCTAAAACAACTGGCAGATCATGCCACTGGAAGAAATGCATTAGACATTTTCCATTCGACGGAAAATGGAAGGGAAAGAGTTATGGAATTTTTTTTTTTGGATTTGGAGAAAATGGGGATTTTAACGAAATGTTTAATCGTTATCTTCGGCATTGTGTATGTTTAAATTTACTTTTTCTTTAAAGAGAATTATTGCCTTTATGACAGGCCTAATCCCGGAAAATCAGATCCAGATTTGGTATAGATCTTCTATATATACAAAAGACTTTTGGAGTTTGTTAGTACGCAACGTGCGTGGAGAAAATTTTTGAAAGCCTTCATTTTCTTTTTTGGAAAAAGAAAATGAAAATTTTTTATTTAATATTAAAAATTTTCAATAAAAGATTTCCCAGATAAAGCACTTTCTTTACCAAATTCCTCGGGCCGAATTTTTCACTTAAAGAAAATTTTCTTTAAAAAAATCCACATTTTCCACATCCAAAATATTTTTTCTGCACAGAAAAACATTTCGGATGTGGATTTTTTTAAGAAAATGTTTTCTGAAAAAAAAAAAAAAAAAAAAAAAAAAAAAAAAATGCAGAGGAAAAATTCTTCGGAAGCAGACAAAAAAAATTTTTCAAATGGGAAAGGAGCCTTAAAAGTCCTGGCAAAAAAAAAATATTAAAAAAGTTTTTTTTTTTTTTGCTAAGAATTTTAAAGTGATCAAAATGAGTCGCCATGTCCGAAAAAAAAAAAAACTGAGTGAGCCTAGCTACGCAAACTCACTGGAAGTGAAACTTCTACACTCCGCTAATAGTAGACAAAATAAAAAAATTTAAAGGCATTTTTTTTGCTCGTTTTTGGTCAAATAATTTGTACATTTCAATAAAAATATAACTTTTTTTTCTGGCACGAAAAAAACTTCAAACACGCGCATTTCTCGGCCTAAAATTGTGGCCCAAAAAATTTACTCTCAGCGATTCTAAAGAAGCTTACTCCCCGTGATTCTATCAACTTTTGGCCTAAATTGTTGCGCACTTTTCGGCCTAAAATTGTTGCGCACTTTTTAGCCTAAAATTGAGGCCCAAAAAATTTACTTTTAGCGATTCTAAAGAAGTTTCACTTAAACAATTAGAGCTTGCCAAAGAAATTCACTAATAAAAATCGGAGTACCGCCAGCTTCACAGCGGTGAATTTTCGAGTTCAAATTTTGGGAAAAAGACCATTATTTTGAGCTTTTTTTGAGCTTTCAGAAAAAGCATGTCCCCAAATTTGAGCTTCAAGGGAACAATTAGAGCTTGACGAAGAAAGCCCGTACGAAAAATCAAGAGTACCGTCAGCTGCACGGCGGTACATTTTCGAGCTTAAATTATGGAACAAAAACCATTATTTTGAGCTTTTTTTGAGCTTTCAGAAAAACCATGTCCCCAATTTTGAGCTTCAAGGGAAAAACTGAGTGAGTCTAGCTACGCAAACTCACTGAAGAAGGGAAGTGATACTTCTACACTCCGCTAATAATAGACCCAATAAAAAAATTTAAAGGCATTTTTTTGCTCGTTTTTGGTCAAAAAATTTGAATATTTTAATAAAAATATAACTTTTTTTCCTGGCAAGAAGAAAACTTCAAACACGCGCACTTTTCGGCATTGTGGGGGGTAATTCTTGAAAAAACGTTCCGTGTCGGGAAAGACACAAAAGGCACTTTTTGGTAGTAAAAAAAGGCTGAAAAGTAATTAATTTTTTCTCTAGAAGAGGGATATCGTTCTTTACCTTGCAAAACACCAATTCACAACAAAAAAAAAAAATTTTCTCGTTGCATCCTTAATAAGAAGCTGCTAAAAAAACAATACGTGTCGGGAGGACAAATAACGCACTCTTTATCTAATTAAAAAGGTTTAAAAATCATTTTTATTTTCTTTTAAAAAAGGATATCATTCTTTACCTTCTAAAATGCAAATTCACTGTAAAACATCAAATAAACAAACATCTTAAGACCTTACTTCTGGAAAACCCATTTTACACCCTTCAAGAATATTTGGTATTTGAGTTCAAGGGCCTTACGGTGTAATTTAGATTTTTAATTTAACAATTTTTTTTTTTTTTTCTCTTTCTTTTGAATATCCGATTTGACAAGATCTTGTGTTTTCTTATGTTAACAATGGATTAATATATTCAATTGAATTGAATTGAAAACAATTTTTTTTCAGTGTGTGTTTGATGAAATATTAAGCAATATTACCTAAATATAAAAAGGTACGTTTTTTTAAGAACTACCCCCCTAGGAAAAATCGGAGTACCGCCAGCTATACGCCGTTGAATTTTCGTGCTCAAATTTTGGGACAAAGTCCATTATTTTGAGCTTTTTTTGAGCTTTCAAAAAAACATGGTCCCCAAATTTGAGCTTCAAGGAAACAATTACAGTTTGACGCAGAGCGTCCCTTGGAAAATTTGGAGTACCGCCAGCTTCACGCTGTTGAATTTTCGAGCTCAAATTTTGGGACAAAGTCCATTACTTTTAACTTTTTTGAGCTTTCAGAAAAACCAAGTCCCCAAATTTGAGCTTCAACGGAATAATTAGAGCATCACGGGAAACGTCAAGAGCAAAAGTCGGGGTACCGCCAGCTTCACGCTAGCTCAAATTCGGGGACATGATTTTTCTGAAAGTTAAAAAAAAGCTCAAAATAATGGACTTTTTCCCAAAATTTGAGCTCGAAAATTCAACGCCGTGAAGCTGGCGGTACTCCAAATTTTTTTAGGGACGTTCTTCGTCAAGCTCTAATTGTTCCCTTGAAGCTCAAATTTGGAGACCATGTTTTTCTGAAAGCTCAAAAAAAGCTCAAAATAATGGACTTTGTCCCAAAATTTGAGCTCGAAAATTTAAAGGCGTGAAGCTGGCGGTACTCCGAATTTTCCTAAGGACGTTCTTCGTCAAGCTCTAATTAGCTTAAAATTTAAAAAAAATTAAGGATCGCTTTATTTTGAAAATCGAAATTTGGGTGAAAAGCTCAAATTTAGCACAATACATTGGATTGGTGTATGTCTCCCAATTTGAGCGGTATATTGTACCGCCCGTGAATTTAGCGGTACATTTTTGATTATGCTTATATATCATTTAATTTTGAAGCTCAAATATGGAGACTTGGTTTTTTAGGAAGCTCAAATAAAGCTCTAAATCTTCATAATAGTCAGAAAATTTGAGCTCAGAATTGTACCGCTAACTTCACTGACCCGTTAATTTTCGTTAATTTCTAAGCTAATTTTCTAAAATTTGAAGTTAGTTAATTTCTATTAATTATTTTTCGTTAATTATCGTAAATTTTCGTTAATTTTTCGTTAATTTCCGTAAATTAACGTCCATTTTTCAAAAATTGCGTGAACACTTCCATTTTGCCCCTCTATGTTTGCAATCTTTTTTAATCGATCGAATTTTTCGAGTTGTAATATTTTGTGTTCACGCAGACCGATCCTAAAGAAGTTTCACTTCAAAAACTCAGATTCAATGCCACGACGAAATGAATAGCCAAAAAAAAATTGAAGAGTCCATATAGAGAAAGTCCGAATAGAAAAAAGTCCATAAGCTAAATATAAGGAACTAGGCTCATTTCTCGTATTTAACTTAATTAAGTTTATTATTAGTTAACTTAAGTTAATAACAAATTCCATACGACCGTTACATTTTGACATTGAATCTGAAGTTTCAAATACCCGCTTAAACAAATTATTCAGAATGTTCTCTTGGGATTTACGGATTTGATAAATCGAGGTTTTACGGTATTTTTCTAACAATCATCCCTTTCAAGTTCTATTTCAAATATAAATTTTACGTCATGTGTCACTTGTCTGCTGCCACGATTTTAATTTCTCCGCTTATGTTTAGCTTATGAATCGATGATCGCTTAAATTTCACCGATGCGTACTCTAAAGGTGAAATCAAAGAGGTTAAGTTTAGTAAAACAATACACTAGAAGCCCTCGAAAAGTGGATTTTTTATTCCCGGGGGAATATTTCCGGCTTACATATAACTCCATTAAATACGCGGCCAACGATGAAAACCAACGATCAGCTAATACAAATCATCGAGTAACGCAGTGCTTAGTTCTCTTTTTCACCAAGCCATACGTCAAAAACTGCTGAAAACTTTCCGGAAAAAAAAAAAAAAAAAAAAGTTTTCTACTTCAAAAAGTAAATAAAAACCAAACAAAAGCATTTGAAATACGTCAACACTTATAAAATCGAATAGTGTATCACATCTCAATTTTGAATTAGATTGAGATAATTTGAGAAAACATTTTCGGGGAAAAGTGGATGAGAGGAGCAAGGAAACGGGGAGGGAGGAAGGCAGGAGGACGGGGGGGGAGGGGGAAGAGAGTTAGGGTAGTATATTGTTAATTAGATTAGAATCATGGTTGACTGTTATGTATGGTGAATTTGTGATGGTGTGTTTACCCCGCCGATGAAAGTAAAAAGGGAGATGCTTTTGATTGAATGCATCCCCATGGATTTATTATCGGCTCGACTCATTTTGACGGGGACGAAACTTAAAATTTTATTAATCCCGAGCAAAAAAAATCCTTCCCATTCCACCGAATTAAAACGTGTAATTGTCCATTTTATTCTCTTCCAGTTAATGGTATTAGGATTGCATTTCGAAAAAAAAAAGGAAGGGTAGAAAGGAGGGGAGGGGCTACGGTTTTTACGGCTAAACGCTTATCCTAATTTCTACGTGCACTTTAGAAAATTTGAAAATTTTCCTTTAAAAAAAAATAATAATTATGAAAATTAATTAAGCCGGGGAAAATTATTGAATGTATCGAATCCGAAGCGACGTTTTCTTTAACGGAAACGTTTAACAGCTTCCGGTTTTTCAATTTAATTAAGTTTTAACGGGACGGGAATAACAGGAGACGTGAAAGCAATATAAAAGGGATAATAAAATAATATTTTCCGAATATGAGCATCGCCCTCGTTATCTAGACGACTTTAAAATATTATAAAAGATTTTTTTTTCAGAAGAAGAAAAAGAAATGAATTAACTGCGGTGGATTAGGGTGATTGGTTAAGCATCGGTTTTGAGATGATAAAATCGATGGTGACAAGGGCAATTTTCACGATGGGGATTCCCTCTTTCCCCTCCTCATCCGGAGTTCTCATTTCCATGAATTTTCAATTTAATCAATTTAATCAATCAAAACCAGAAATGTATATACAAACTGTCTCGGATTGTTCTGGATTGATTTGATGAATGAATGTTTGCAAATAATCCATTCGGGTATAGGGCATAATTTGCTTTCGAGGAAAATTTTTTAAAGGCTTCGTTTTGCTTTCCCGAAGAAAAAGGAATTCACATTAGGGTGGATCGAAAAAAAGAAATTTTTAAATTTGAAAGTGCCACAGGGTGAAAAAGTTGCATTTTAGCCTCCTTATTATAGGAAAATCACTGGCAACGAATTTTGAAAATTTCATTACTATTACTTACATGGTATACATTTCCTGGTGTTAACTGGCCGGAAAATCGGATGATGAAAATCTTATCTGAAAATGAAATAAGAAAACCGACATTAAAATAACATAAAGACTTTTTTTGGGGGGGGGGGTTTCCGACCCCCTCCCCGTCATGAGATTTAGCAAGATTTCTTTGATCCAACTTTTAACTTACATAAGATATTCGCTGACCCCCCTTTTTTTTATTTACCTCAAATTTTGAAAATGTCTTGCAGAATTTTAGAAAAAAAAAAATTTCTTAAAATTAAAGTACAATTTTTTTAAAGAGAGGGTGGCAAGTAAAGGGGGTTCAGTTTTTATATTAAATTGGAATTTATTTGAACAATAAATAATAATGAAAATTAGTCCGAAAGACTTTTCGGACCCCGTCCCCATGTAAGAAATCGTAAGAATTTCTTCCACCCCCTCCCCCCATCCGGTCTTGTAAATATGCTCTGACCCCCACTCTTGACCCCCCCCCCCCCCCGCCCCCGAATTTCCGAAAATATTGAAATGTTGCGCCTAAAAAAATAAACTTTTTTTCTATTAATCAAACAATTTACCAAAGTTTTCCCAAGATTCTTTGATCATTTTTTGTGAATGATGACATCAACATTATATAGACCCCCTTCCCCCTCATAATATTCGTCATCAAAATCAGCCTCCCTCCCAAAAATGATAATGCAATAATTGAAAGCCCCTTAATCAGATTAATCTATGGGTAATGATCAACTCTAAAAAATTATTTTTAAAAAAAAAGTCCCAGAAAAAATTTTTTCCATCAAAAAATGCTGACGTCACACGCCTCTACAACAATAAAAAAATATGTTCCCATTTCCGTTCCAGTAAAAATTATACAAAACAAAAGACTTGTCATTACAATGTGAAAAAGGGTTTCACCAACGATTTCGATTCCGCTGAACTTCATTTCGGCATATGTTACAAACCATTAACCAAAAAGGAGGGGGTGGAATTATCTCTTATCTCAACTTACATCCTAAAATATTAAGAGAAAACACGAACCATAAGTTTTATTTTTTCTTTATTATCAAAAATTACTAAAAATGAAGAAAAAGAAGAAAAGCCAAATCCTCGATTGGCGCGTATAACTTACGCTAAGGGGTAAGCACTGATGTCTCACAGACTCCCTCATAAGATTTTATTGATGACGTCAGTTAGCGGATATCCGGTTCGGAAACCGGATTTGATTTTATCAAAAAAAAAAAAAGTTTTTCTTATAAGCTAGACTTTCCTCCCATTTAAGTGTTTTCCACATTCATGTTTTCTCCCTACACCATTTCCTCCTATATATTGATTAATTTGTCAGATTAAGATAAGAATAAAAAAAAAAAATATCAATGCAATAAAAGGATGGCATAAGAAAAAAAATAAGAATGAAAGTTAACTTTAGCACGCTTGTCAATCAAATCTTCTTTCATCGCTGAAAAAGCTTTCTTTTAATAATAATAAAATAAAATAAAAAAAAAAAAAAAACAATTGCTTGGGAACTGCGGGAGTGTTTCGGCAAATAAGTCAGAGTCATAACAGTGTAAAACTGTCATCTGAGAAAACGACAGCATCCTTAACTGTGAGGAATTAATCTTAGCAGTTTTCCCCCAAACCCCGGCGTAACTCCCTCACCCTTAACGGTTCCCTCTAGAAATAAATTCGAATAACAACAACGATGACTGCTATGATAAATGTTATTGTTATGACATAAAATCAGGGTGGCGGTTCTAAGGATAACATCCCTGCACAGAACGGGATTGGTTTTTTCCGTTAATAAATTTATGTCAACCAAAACATCGTATGTACTCACATCATCGGCATGCAAAACGCTTTTCAAATCAGTTTTTATCCACTTCTAGTTTCCTTTGCTAAACTGCCATTTTACACGACAAACGTAAACATGCTTTAAAAAACGTTCAGGTTGATTCACGTGTTCTGCTGGTTTTAGTTGTTTCGTCTTGCGCATGATGGCGCTGCGTGCAATATTTATATAAACAATCGCTTTGTCTTCAATTTATTGAAACACCAAAATCGAAAAAATTGGATTTATAATTTCATTTCATTAATTACTTGAAACAAACGTTAATCCCAATAAACAACGAATAATCACTATCTCCGTTACTTCCAAATGATTTCTTTTTAAAAAATTTCTGCACTTAAATGTCGTGTTGATGAAGGCATCTTAGTCGGCCATTTTGAATTTTCAACTGACTGCGGAGTAGAGACCCTGTATAGGCTTCGAGCGACTTTGATTGCAGCGTCACCATTAAAAATTATGTTTAGCTTATAAATAAACAATATTCCCGTGAACGAATTGCGTGATGGAAATATATACGCTTCTATAAGGTAAACAGGTATATTTAAGAGTATATTTATACAAAAAAGTCGCTCGGAGCCTATAAAAAGAGACGGGCGAATTCACCGATAAATCCAATAGATTCGCTTTTTAGAAGCCATAATTGATCGCCATGTCGGAAATTTTAGATAATAGAATCCGTTATCCATGGATTTTATTATCTAAGTCGGAAATTTGAAAATTTCTCAGTATTGCCAATATATGAAATTTAAATCTTTTAACTCAGATTTTTAATCAATTTTCTTTTGTTTGGAAAAAGCCTTCTGAAAATTTCTAAATCCAGTACTTGAAAAATGGAGATTTTTCTTCTGCTCAAGCTACTGCATTGTCGTGCATTGTAAGTTGCCATATTGAATAATATGGCGTCGATTTAAATGCGCCAGTCATAATTGTTTTGCCTAACACTCGATTTAGCGGGAAAAAAAACCAAATTTTAGTTGTCCTGGAATTTTTAGTGCAAGTTTTAACTTGCCTAAAATTGAAACCTAAAGCTAAAACTTGTGCAAGTGCGATTTTCAATTTTTTTTCTAAAATGTATGTGAGGCCGGAAAATAATTCTAAAAAAATTTGCGGTCAAAAAACTTTGATTTTGTTTTCCCCACAAGTCTCAGTGTTTCAGAAAAGTTTTCTGGAAATTCCAAAATCCAGACGGCTTTATTTGGAAAATGGCGATTTTTCTTCTGCTCAAGCAAATGCATTATAAGGTGCCATATTGAAAAATATGGCGTCTATTTAAATTCTCCGGTCTCTTTTTGCAATAGGGTCTCTACTGCGAAGTTTTTTTTTTTTTTTTTTTTTTTTTTTTCCGTAAACATGGCGCTTGGACAGCACCGAATGTCAAAAAAGAATCTAAAAATATCCTTATCTATGTTTAGCTTATGCGCTACATGTAGCGGTCAATAGGTAACGTATACATATTTCAAATGCTTACTTGAAAACTAAGTAAGTTAAGTATTTGTGAAACTGACTTTATCAGACACTATAAAGACTGATGAGTGAGTCAAAGGTTTTTGTTTGTCTGTCCGCCATTTTTAGGACAACAGTGGGTTTTAATCAGAGTGTGAAATTAGCAAAAATGACCGTTTCCGTTTTTAATATTTAGCTTATGCGATCAGGAAAAAAAGTTTCAGTTTCGTTCGGTTTCCGCTTCTAAGCTTACATAAGCTAAACATAGGCACTGAGAAAACGTTTCCATATTTTGGTTTTAATTTCTGTCATTGTTCCATTGATTGTCTGTCTTTATCGGCTTAATACAGTATCAAATGAGGATGTTTACGGCAAACTAAATCCGCTAGGGGAATCTTTAAAGATTTTTATTTAACTAAAAATAGCCGCCTCTCAGTTGGATTTCTTCTTTTACAGGGTGTGTACGCAGCTTTCGGAAATGAAAATATAAGTTTTTTATAGGTCAATTTTGAAAAAATATAGGTTCTTAAAAGCATGTATTTTACGCTTTACCTCAACCAAAATAGGTCTGTTTAATATCATTTTTAATCAAAACAATAAAATTAAGTCAGGTACGACCACATATTAATTGGTGTTACCTACTGGACCGTGGAAGGAACAGTACTTGGGCTCCACCATTTATACATTTAGCTTATGCAGTATTCCAAGTATTAAACCCCTTTTTGCAATATTCCAATTTGATGGAATATCCACTAAACCAATATTTCGAACCGTATAATTATTTAAAAGGGACTTCCCCGGTCAAAGACTTAATTAATTAATATAAATCCAATTTTCTTTTTTTTCTTAAAAAATACGTGTCCAGTCCGAACCTGACGATCATTGACTTCAGAAAACGGACTTGTAAAATACAAAGCATCGGAGGCTCGATTCAAAGAAATGCATTTATCCTTTTCCCATGTCTCAGCACAAAATACTAAAATGATATAACATTTGGCATCCAATTTTATCACAAGAAATTCTACAAATCGAATAATTTACATCACGAAATCCCGAAAAACCTTAAAATTCATTTGAACCAATTCCAAAAATTTTCGGAGATCTGGGAAAACCGGTTGGCGGTCTCGAGCTGCCAACTGCAAAAAGGAAATCAACGAAAATCCCCGAAAAGGAAAGTTCCGTTCCCAAAATGGAGATATCAGGTTTCGAAATGCATAAAAATCGTACGATTGGGGTGCATTACTCCTTCAGTCCATTTACTCCGTGACAAATTATTGACTGAATGCCTTTCACTTGGAATTTGCAACTCAACTTCCACTGTTATAACTTTATGGAGAGGGGAGAGAAAAAATCTTGGAAGTTACCCTAGCAAATGCAGTAAAGGCCCTCATTTTATTTACAATAGATAGAACATCCTTATCTTTTTATTGAGAAATGGGGAGGCAAATGAACGAAATACGATTCATTTCTCCCTTATTCTTTAAACGGAAACGCAACGCATAAAGGTTATTATGAATGCGAATCTTATGATAATGATCGGATGGAATGTTTTTATGACTTCTGAGCGTGAAGCTTTTCTTTTTTCCGTCTCGAAAACTTTACCGCTTTTATTTTTCGAGGCTTCGATGACGACTACATAATTACCAATGGAGAGGCTTTAGTAATTGAGCATGTCGCAACATGCAGCTTTGAGCACAACCCCAAAGAGAAACAAAACTACAGAGAACGCAGTGCCCGTGGCAGCAGATAAATCGTATTTTCGACCAATTTTCCTAATCCATTTTTCCTAACCATTTTTTTTTTCTAATTTTTAATTTTCCTAAAATTTTTAAATTCCTAAAATTAAGTTTCCTAAAATGAATACTTTACTAACAAACGAGAACTTTAATATATCTTTACTTTATAATTACCAGATTTTTGAGAATGACATAATAAATAAACAATTTCGTGACCAACGAATTAAAAAAAAAAAAATAAAAAATTCTCATAAGCTCAGCATTACGAATAGGGTTCGCAATGAGCAGACGAAATGTGCAATCAAAGTCTCTCAAAGCCTATAAGGTGTCATATTGAATGATATAACGTCAATTTAAATTCGTCCTTCTTTTTTACATAGAGCATAGCAATCTTCAGTCCTCAGGCCTGGCGGATAAATGTGCCAATTTAATGTTTAGGTTATGGGTCGGCCCCCCGTAAGTTAAACATAGGCGTACTATGTTTTAAATCCCCGGTACACAGTTGCCACGCCTGATCCCACAGGTCTGAGAACTAAAGATGGTTATGTCTAGGGTCTCTACAGCTGATGAGGTATCCAATATGCAGATTCGGATCATCTGGTGCGCTCTGGTCAGTTCGCCTCTGGCACATCTCATTAGAAAGGTGTTCGCTATTTAATTAAATGAATTCAATGTTTCTTCTATCCAATCTGAGTAGTAGGCCACCGAAGTATACACACTAGGATGGTGGGGAGAATCATACCAAAGAGCCCATGACGCCACTCCGACGAGCTCGTTGTTGAGAACCATTGGACCACCACTATCACCCCCGGCAGCAGTACGACCTCCTTCTAAGAAGCCAGCACAAATTTGATCATCCTGCACATCGCTAAAATAATCGGAATACCATTCTCTACATGTCTCCCTATCTACTATAGGTAGAACGACACTTTGAAGGACCGGTGGCCTTTCCATCGTCAAATTACCGTCACTCATATTATACTAAAATAAGAAAGACGTTATTGAAATGAGAATGTTTTGAGAAATGGTTTTAGCTCTCACCTTCCAGAATCCTAATCCAGTGAGCAAAACCTCGTCTCCCCCTTTCGGCTCATTTTTAGCCAGTTTAATAGGTTCGACAGTTTCCGAAAATTCAAAAGGTTCCGTCACCCTAGCCAAAGCGATATCGTGATGTACCCCGTCGCTCGACAAACTGAACCCCGGATGAATTACCCAGGATTCAACAGTGTAAACCTTTCCTCCAGAATTTAATTGATCGGATCCCGCTCGATATTGGTGAAAATAACTGGAATTACCTTCTCTGAATTCGACAAAAAGATTACGTCAACGATTTAATATTTATACCCTAAATCGGATATTGTTACTTACACCAGCCCAAAGCAATGACCTGCCGTTAAGACTTCTCTAGGGCCGATTATAACGCCTGAAGCCCATTCAGAGCCTACAAGAAAAAGGAATCAATTTAATATTGATGATGGACAAGAAATGGCAAGAGACCAATTTTGGAATATTTACCGTTAACTATATGCAAAAGGTAATATGGGGCCTCAGTTATGTTAGTGTCGTATCCACCAATAATCTTCGGCAGATCGATATGATCGGCATCGACTATAATAAAATTAAATTCTTCTTATTAATTTTAGTTCATTTGAAAAAAATTTGTGGTAACATTGTGGCACGGTAATAATGGCAATAATGAGAATATTATAGGATTGGGGTCGTACATAAATTACGTAAGCACATTTAGGGGGGTGAGGGGGTCCAACTTTAACATCTTACCCATAAGCTAAGCATAGGCGAAATGGGATAAAACATGCAAAAAGGGCCTAACCCATGCTTACGTAATTTATGTACGACCCCATTGGACTTATATTAGAACTGATAATTTCAGTCCAAAAAAAAAAAAAAAAAAAAAAAAAAAAAAAAAAAAAAAAAAAAAAAAATGCTGTTATTAAAAATCAACAAAGCAGGAAATTGCTGTTTCAATTTCCATTCAGGACATGTTATGCGCGAAATGGGTTCATCTCACTAGATTATCACTATGATAAAAATAATCCAAATAACTGTAAAATAATCAAAAATATTGTAACATGTCAACACACATACCTAATAAATTTGTCCCAAGTAGTCCTACCGAGAAGAGAAGAAATGCGAAAAAGCGCATTATGAATAAACTTTCATAAACAGGAAGAAAAAAAAAAAACTATTGAATTCGATGGAGCAAATTTGAATGGCCTAAATTGATGCTACATACTTTATATAAAGAAAACTTTTGAATTGTTTGATAATGATTATATGAATCGCTTGATAACGATTCTTTAATTAAAATGAAATTGATGCAGTTCCGATGAAAACTTTGGAAGCATCTGAAGAGATCATCTTGATAGATAAATCGATAATTTAACAAAACAATTGCAATCGAATTTTGAAAAAGATATTCTTAGCGACGCGACGCAGGGTTGTCATAAGGCTTTTTAAAATACAAATAGATTTTAAAAGTTTGACAGTGGGGGACGGGGGGTCGTCCATCTATTACGTAACGCAATAACAAATTTAAAAAAAAAAAAAAATATATAGAAAAACCGAAATTTGCAACTGCCTAGTAAATTATTTATTACAAAAATTTTTGGAGATTCAATTTTAGGAACCAAAATTTTTAGCAAAATGGATTAGGAATTTATTTTTTTAGGAAAAATAGATTAGAAAAATGGTAGGGAATCATTTTTTTTTTTTTTTTTTTTTGCAGAAAAACTAAGACAAATCTAAAAAAAATTAAAACTAACAAAACATAAGAAAAAGATTTAAAGATTTCTTAGTTTTCCTTTTTTCAAGATTTTTCTTCATTTTTCTGTAAAAATAAAAATAAAAAATGGAGTAATACTTCAGCAATAATTTACAGTAACTAATTTAAGAAAAAAAAAAAAAACTTATTCTTCTGAAACATTAATGAGATGTGTTACAGGGACAAACTATTCCGCACGAGCGCTACATGTCTCTAAAATGTCCACCGCCTATGGACTCTTTATAGGCTCCGAGCGACTTCGATTGCAGCGCCACCGTTAAAATTATGTTTAGCTTATACAAAAGAATATCTCCTCGAACTAATTGCGTGATAAGAAATATATACGCTTTTATAAGATTAACAGATATATTTAAATGTATATATATACTAAAAAAAGTAGCACGGAGCCTATGGAGAAAATAAATGATTCGACAATAACTTCGTCGGTTTAACTTTTTAAGGGCCTGAAAGCCCTTAAAAAGACCGAAAATTTTGGAGAATGTTGGCAAACAAACTTTAGCTTTTATACGGATATTTTAAACAATTTTCATAAGCTCAGCATTGCGAATAGGGTTCGCAATTATCAGTCGAAATGTACATATACAATGGCCTATGCTTAGCTTATGGGTGAGACCAAAATATAAGTCTAACTTCTATCTCTTATGAACACGGCCATATAGACAGGTCCGGGAACTCCTATCCCTTATACATGGGGGATCTTGCCAGCTTAAGCTCTCTCTACACTGACTGGTAACCATGCATCAGATACAGTTATCATACTTATTCCGTGGAATTTCCATAAGCTAAACACATGGAAGTATGGTAATCCGACTATCAGGTGAACAGATAAAGAGGTTAACTACTTTGTGTAGAGAGAGCTTTAAGTACGCGAAAATTAGTCCTTCCTTTCTACCACCGTAAGCGCTACTTGTTCGCGAGACGCTGTTTGACTGGTCGTTGAGATTTGTAAACAACGATGGCGGCGACTTTCTCTTGCTGTAATTTATGTGGGAGTCCCGAAGTTCAACGATTAGACATGTTGCGTCTTTCAAGATCGCAGCGCCATCAATGGCCCGTTTTAGAACTAAAATGTGCGCAGTTAAGCGGAACATGAACGGCATGGGAAGTTTCCCGACCTGTTTACGAAATTGCTGATAAGGTATATCCATTACGCAGACTCGGAACATTCAGCACGCTTTGGTTAGTTCACCTCTGGCACATCTCATTAGAAAATGTGTTCGCTTTTTAATTAAATGAATTCAACGTTTCTTCTATCCAATCTGAGAAGTAGGCCACCGAGGTATACACACTAGGATGATGGGGGGAATCAAACCAAAGAACCCATGACGCTACTCCGACGAGCTCATTGTTAAAAACCATTGGACCACCACTATCACCCCCGGCAGCAGTAAGACCTCCTTCTAAGACGCCAGCACAAATTTGATCATCCAACGTCCTGTTAGCCAAATCCAAATACCATTCTCATTAAACATAGGCGCCATTAAACATAGGCGTACTATGTTTTAAACCCCCGGTACACAGTTGCCACGCCTGATCCCACAGGTCTGAGAACAAAAGATGGTTATGTATAGGGTCTCTACAGCTGATGAGGTATCCAATATGCAGATTCGGATCAAGTGGTGCGCTCTGGTTAGTTCGCCTCTGGCACATCTCATTAGAAAGGTGTTCGCTATTTAATTAAATGAATTCAACGTTTCTTCTATCCAATCTGAAAAGTAGGCCACCGAGGTATACACAGCAGGATGATGGGGAGAAAAAGCCCAAAGAGACCATGACGCCACTCCGACGAGCTCATTGTTGAAAACCATTGGACCACCACTGTCACCCCCTGCGGCAGTATGACCTCCTTCTAAGAGGCCGGCACAAATTTGATCTTCCATCGTCGTGTTAACAAAATCCGAATACCATTCTCTACATGTCTCCCTGTCTACTACAGGCAGAACGACACTTTGAAGGACCGGTGGCCTTTCTGCCGTAAGATTACCGTCACTTGTTAAATTAAACTAAAATAAGACAGACGCTATTAAAATGAGAATGTCTTGAGAAATGGTCTTAGCTCTCACCTTCCAGTATCCGAATCCAGTGAGCAAAATCTCGTCTCCCGCTTTCGGATCATTTTTAGCCAGTTTAATAGGCTGGACAGTTTCCGAAAATTCAAAAGGTTCCGATACTCTTGCCAAAGCGATATCGTAATGCACTCCATCGGCCGGAAGACCATTGAACCCCGGATGAATCACCCAGGATTCAACTGTGTAAACTTTTCCTCCAGAATTTAGTTGATCGGATCCCGCTCGATATTGGTGAACATAACTGGGTTCATCTTCCCTGAATTCGACAAAGTTATTACGTCAGCGATTTAATATTTAAAGCCTTAATCGGATTGTTTACTTACAACATTGTAAAGCAATGGGCTGCCGTTAAAACTTCTCTAGGGCCGATTATAACGCCTCCAGCCCATTCAGAGCCTACGAGAAAAAGGAATCAATTTAATGGTGATGATGAACAAGAAACGGGAATAGACCAATTTTGGAATATTTACCGTTAACTATATGCAAAAGGTAATATGGGGTCTCAGTTATGTTGGTGTCGTGTCCACCAATGATCTTCGGCAGATCGACATGATCGGCATCGACTATAAAATTAAATTCTTATTAATTTCAGTTCATTTGAAAAAAAATTGTGGTTACATGTAGCGGGCAGAGTTTCGATCACTTCAGTTGCGTCACCTGGATGTGACGATAAGAGTGTATATTCACTCTCTGGATATTTTGCAAGGCATTTTGGGAGAAAAATCATCCTTGAAAACAGCTGAGTCTTACGAATGAATACGGCCGCGCAAGTTAAACGATAAAATGTTTGTCAGAATCACGTGATTTCAAGGTCTCTATTATTTCGCAAAGCATTATGGGAGCGAAACGTTGCTGTGAATAAACTCTATAATATTCCGCTAGAAGGCTCAAAAGTAACCAATCATATTATTGATGTTATCACGTGGTCAATTCGTATATTAGGTGTCCGTTTTTAGGATGTCGAAAAAGTAAACAAACCGCGTTATGTTGAGCTTAGGTTTCTTTACCACAGAGTAAAAAAGACCACTAGAGAAGTAACTCGCATAATAAAGCTTAGTTACATGATTAACTTAAAAAGAAATGACGTCATCCGTAAGCTAAACATGAAGTGATCAAAACCAAATCTGTACTAGGCGGCTCATTGAGCTATGTCCATCACAATCGTGCATGGAGGTATACATTTTTGAAACGTTGCAGCTCAAAAGGTTTAGATAGCGGTTCAAAAGAGTAAATCTCCATGCACGATTATGATGGACATAGCTCAGTTGACCTGACTAGTACAGAAATCGTTCATAAGAGTTATTGCACTTCCCTGTTTCTTTTGTTTCTCTACATCCTAGAATCGGACAACGGATATTTGTAAGGTGTATAGTATGCTTAGCTTATGGGTAAATATATAAACTAGGTCACTAATAATCGGAAATGAATTACTTCTGCTAGAAATAACCCAATTAGTTACCTCTTAAGTTATTTAATGTTAAAAGTTTTTTGTCTGCTTTCTAGGGATTCACGAGACTGCGAGACAGTCTCGCGTCTCGTCTCGCGGTCTCGCGTCTTGCGCGAGACGAGACGAGAACGATATGAGGTTTCTGCGATACGAGACGAGACCGAGATAGATTTGTAAAAATGCGAGACGATACGAGACGATATTTCATCAAATATCGCGAGATATCGCATCTCGCACTTTTTTTCTTTCTTTTTTTTAAACAATTTTTTCGATCTTCAAGAACGTGTTCTCATAATAGGATTAAAATACCAAATTAAACTCTTTCGGTTCAATTCACATTTTTCTATTCTTTTGCTAGCGGTCCTTTGTACTTGCAGTACTGACCTTATGGTTATTCAAATAAAGAAACATTTCGGGGCATTTCTTTTTAATATGTACTTTTTAAATTTTGGGTTTTTCCATTTTTTTCCAACCTTTTTTTCTCGGGATTCGCCAGGTATAACAGGTTTTTTTCGTTTAGCTCTTTTTATATTTTTTGTCCATTCTCGATACTCCTTCGCAGATTTCGGTTCGCTATTAATGCATTGAATTGTTGGCTTATAGTAATTTAAACCTTTGCTTACTAATTTTTGACTTTGAAAAAAGCATTATCCTACCGAATTTGGTTTTTGGGGTTTATACGTACCAATATGCTTAAAATAATGTTTAAAAAAACTTATTATCATAATGTCTCCTGCTAAATAGAATTTAGGCAACCCGCATTAATGAGTACGGAATGGAATACAATTATACGTTGGAATAATTCAGAAGTTACTAATGAAATAAAATTTCAATCTGGTGGTTTTAGAGGGCCCGGATTTCAAATGTGATATTATTTTTTCAAAATCAATCCTTTTTTTCGAGAGAAAGAAAAAAAATGTCATTTTTAGATTTTTTTTTGGAAAAAAAAATCAATTTATTGAAAAATTGATTTTTGTGCCATAAGCTTAACATAGAAGCTACTATTGCTTTATCGACCGCAGGGAGAATAAAGCATTGTTTTTAGCACAAATTTCAGATTTTCAGTTTTCGATATTTTTACACGTTTTGAAGTCCCCTGATGCCGAAAAAAGCAAAATTTGGATGGTGGCCGTGTGTGTGTATGAATGTATGAATGTATGAATGTATGAATGTATGAATGTATGAATATATGTGCAAAAAAATTTGTCCGTCGAAAAGCAGAAAAACGGAAGAACGGATGTCGATGATTTTTGGTGGGTAGGAACTTCTAATGAAATGTAGGTGCTGATTAGTTTTTGAGCCAAATCGGTTCAGCGATTCGGAAGCAGTGAGTAAAAATGTTGAATTTTCAACTATTTCAAGATATTTTTTGACTATAAATCGTGAACGCAGATACCGATTGAGTCCGATTTTCGTACTGCAGTAGATATTCATCAAGATACGCTACCATTGAAATTTGGTTAATTCTGTTGAGTGGTTCAGAAACGGTGAGCAGGCTAAAAGTATGGGTATAGGCCTAAAAACCGATATCTCCAACTTTTGAAACGTCACGACATGACGTCATCGATTACGTCAACAAAGCGATTTGGATGCTGATTGGCGGGTTCCTCGTGGGAGCTAACGAAAAACTAACCGTATTTTTGAGAATATTTTCGAGGTAGAGGATTCCGAATCTGAAATAATTTTTCCAAAATTCGAATTCCTTATGCCCGTACTGCGGCTTTGGTGGACCTCTGATCAAAAATCTAACCATATTTTGAGAATATTTTCGGGGTAGAGGATTACGAATCTGAAATAATTTTTCCAAAATTCGAATTCCTTATGCCCGTATTGCGGCTTTGGTGGATTTCTGATCAAAAATCTAACCGTATTTTTGAGAATATTTTCGGGGTTGAGGATTCTGAATCTGAAATAATTTTTCCAAAATTCGAATTCCTTATGCCCGTATTGCGGCTTTAGTGGACCTCTGATCAAAAATCTAACCGTATTTTTGAGAATATTTTCGGGGTAGAGGATTACGAATCTGAAATAATTTTTCCAAAATTCGAATTCCTTATGCCCGTATTGCGGCTTGGTGGATTTCTGATCAAAAATCTAATCGGATTTTTGAGAATATTTTGGGGTAGAGGATTCCGAATCTGAAATAATTTTTCCAAAATTCGAATTCCTTACGCCTATACAGCGACTTTGGTGTCTCTGATCAAAAATCTAACCGTATTTTTGAGAATATTTTCGGGGTTGAGGATTCAAAATCCGAAATAATTTTTCAGAAATTCGCATTCCTTGTGCCCGTACTGCGGCTTTGGTGGAACTCTGATCGAAACACTAACTATATTTTTGAGAATTATTTAAATAGTCGATAAAGCACTTTGATCGGTTCACCGATCTCATTTTTTTTTTAAAGAATTTTTCAAACGGCCCTACCCCGCCGGAAACATCCTTATTGTTAATCACTCTTTGATGGACATCACTTTCCCTTTCTAAAAAAAAGGTTTTCAGGTTTTAACTCGTCTATTTATCTCTCCATAAGCTAAATATAGGAGGAAAATCAAGCCAAGTTTCAGCGAAATCTTCTTAGATGTCAATACTTAAATTATTGAGAGTGTCAAATTGGTTTTATTATCGCAAATAATTATTTTATAAGATTTTTAGTATTTTAATTGAGCGACTTTTTAACTATCCGATATAATTAGTGGTCCGCCATCTAGAATTTTGGTTGTAGCGAAATTCTGGGTTCATATTCGAAACCCTCGACTTAATTTACATAAGTACATCAATTTTTAAGCCCCTGCATTTTTGCAGTTAATGAAACTATTAATTTTTTAACAAATGGCCTCTGGGGGGGGGGGGGGGGGGTCATTGGTTAGCAACTACATTTTTGCGAATGGCCTTCCACCAGGGCCATCGCTAGATAGGGGAAGGGTTAAAGCATCTAAAAAATCTGATAAAACATGAAAGAACTGATAAAACATCTAAAAAATCATCATCCAAATTAATATTTTGAACTATATCCGAAGAAAAAAAAATGCGAGATCGCGAGACGAGACGAGACGAGACGCGATACTTTGCGAGACGAGACGAGACCCCGAGACTAAGATGAATCTCGTCTCGTGAATCCCTACTGCTTTCCTCACTAAATTGAAAAGGGCGTATTCAAAATGCTAACTTTTAATAACAAGGAGGGGGGGGGGTTTGCATATCTAACGTTAGCATTTGTCTCATGTAATAAACGTGCCAAAATGAAAATAATGAAAATAATTTAAATTTTTTAAATTATGTTTAACCTAGCTCACTTTTTTGAAAAAAACTTTAGATTTTACCCGCGCATTTGCTCTAAGTTAAAAAAAAACTGTTTTTTGCAAAATTTAAGTTCAAAAGAATTTTTAAATATTTAATATTAATTTTTTTTTTAATTTTTTAAGGGGGGAGGGGTCCCGAAATGCTAACCTTTGCTAACAAGGGTATGGAAGGGGTCAAAAATGTCCAAAATAATGCTCACGTGTTTTATGGACGACCCCAAAGATGAAGAACAAGTACTGGCTTGTTTAAAACATTTAACTTATTTACAAATCTTAAGTATCTAATACTCATTATTAGCAGAAATATCGCAATAATTTCAATTTAAGAAAAAAAAAGAAAAAAATACTGCTATCAAAAGTCAACAAAGCAGGAAATTGTTTCCACTTTCATCCAGGTCATGTTATGCGCGAAGTGAGCTCATCTCACAAAATTTTCACTATGGTAAAAAAATTATCAAAAAAATGTAAAATATTGTAACACGTCAATACACATACCAAATAATTTTGTCCCAAATAGTCCTACCAAGAAGAGAAGAAATGCAAAAAACCTCATTATGAATACACTTTCATAAGCATGAAAAAAAAAATCGACTGAATTCGATGGAGCTAATTTGAATGGCCTAAATTTGTGCTACATGCATTATATAATGAAAATTTTTGAATTGTTCGATAATAATTCGATTCTTTATTTAACGTGAAATATGATACCGCTGCGATGACAAATTTAGAAACATCTGAAGAGATCATCTTGACAGATAAGTAGATAATTTAACGAAACAATTGCAATCGATTTTTGTAAAGATATTCTTAGCAACGCAGGGGTGTAATAAGGTTTTTAAAATACCAATCGAACTTAAAAGTTTCGGCAGTGGGGGTCGTCCATGTATTACGTAACGCAAACTAGGCCACTTTTTGACCCTCTCCCCCCTCTGAAAAATATTTCAATTTCATCCACTTGTAAAATTATGAATAATCTATATATTTATTTCAAAAATGAAATCACTCATCTTCTAGATTCTCAAAAAAATCATGATCTAAAGCTTCGCGATAAACAATCTCCATTGTAAGAGAATTCTTGGAAAATAAAGATCTTCAAAACAATTGAATATCCGATCAAATGACTCATACGCAGCTATGAAGCCACAAGCGGTAAGCAATAATGGATTCTTGGAAAAATGCGATTAACGTTTTTAGAAGTCAAAAAAAATTTTCAGTTTCATGATAAATTTTACGAATTAAAAAAATTTTTTATTTTAATTTTTTATTTTGAAGAAAAACCGGGAAAATTTTTTTTTTAAAAGAGTGAAATAAAATTGAAACACTAAAATTACATAACAAGGCTCCCCTTTCCTCTCCAGGCGTTATGTAATACATGGACGACCCCAAATGGCCCTATCCATCAAATCAGCAATGATTACAACTTTTTTGTTTTTAAAGCTCAAATTTCAAGGCCTAGCATCCCTGAAAACCCATAAAAAACCAAGCTCAAAATCGTGGTCTTAGTTTCAAAATTTGATTCATTTCATGATTCCGCTAATTTCAAAGACCCCATTTTCTATTTTCCTTCACGAGATAACCGTCATTAATAGACAAATCGTATCCTTCTCCTCTAAGGAAAAAGCTCAATCTTTTCAAATTTCACAAGGAATGAGTAACCAAGTCTTCCCCAAACGATAAACCGAAACTGATAAAATTGAAACGATCCATTTCAATAAAATATTACGTTTGAGATAGGATAAAGTTTGGATGAATCATTTTTTTTTCCAATAAAAATAAGAATAAAATTTTAACAGATAATTTTTTTATTCGAATTGGTCAATCTCCCTTCTTTATATTCGCTTTTGGTCAACTAGAGTGAGAATCGAAAAAAAAAAAAAAAAAAAAAAAAAACGTTGAAAGAATACAATGAAATATACGTAAACAAAAAGAGATACTGATAATAAGCTAAATGCTAATTAAGTCAGCGTTCGTATGATTTCCATTTCGAAAGATTTGCTGTATTTCGGTTTCCGGATGAACTGAATTTCGGTGAAATGCATTTAGTTCCAATGCCCTTACAATTTAAAATCCGCGAACTTAGCCAACTATTTTTTTTAACGGTAACTTTCCATACTAAACAAAATACGAGCGGTAAAGTATAAAAACGAGCGGTAATAAAAAATTTAAATATTTAAAAATTGCTACAGTACTACGTTGCTTAAATCAGCCCCGGATTCCGTTGGTAAATCAACATCGTCTGGCGGTATGAATTTTCCGATCGGACGAATGGCACTCTGTAAATAAAATAAAAAAAATAGAATTTTTTTTTTAGCAAAAATTAAATATTTCTTTTTAAGGTTTCACATTTTTAATCGAACCTTCATGGCTTTAAATTTCTTCATTTCCTCCTTTAATTTATTTAAAATGGCATAATTAGGACTATGAGAAGTTCCCCTGCTTTGCAGAAGCGTAATTTCCTGCTCCTCGATTTTCTTTTCCTTCATGGTTTTGACTGAGGTGTTCCCGTAAAGGCGAAGCAAGGAGCCCCAAGAATCCACATGAGGGTGTAATTGCTGAAAAATAAGAAAATTCGCAGAAGCAATTAATGGAAAATAACTCAAGGGAATAGCCAGGCATGTCATAGCACGAAAAATAATCAGCTTGTCAAAACTTGTCAGCAACCGCAAAACTTTTCCACCAGGTTTGCTTCTTTCCAAGCATTCATAAATAATATAAAAATTGCGTATGACTTACATAAAAAATGCATAAATAATGTACAAACAACTTAACCTTTACTTGACGAAAAAATTTTTTGACGAAAACTATGCATTAATAATTATGCAAAAAATTTGAAAAAAAAATTAAATAAACATGACCCCGGACAATTCTCGTGGTTTAAGATTTAAAAAAGTAATATGCAAAAATTTTGCAAAAAAATTATGCATATCCAGATTTTATGCTGCCAGAAATTATGCATAAATTTTGTTAAAAAAAAAAAAAAAAAAAAAATTGCTTGTCCAAATTTTTGTGTAAATTATAAAAAAAAAAAAAAACATTTTGTGTATACATTTTTTTTTTTTGCAATGTTTTTTTGGTAAAAATTTTGCACATTTTATGCATTTTTTTTTCATACGGGTATATCCATGTCAAAAGTTGATAATCAATCAATATCAACTAGGAAATAGGCTTTTTCAGGTTCTACTCCAAGTGGTCGGAACTGGTCGTGATTAACCTTTTTAGGGTCCTAATTGAAGAAAGTTCCTCGATAATTCGGAAAATTAATTTTCCACCCTAGGTTAACAATATACTACAGTCAAACCTCCGTAACTTTCCACCTTCGGGGCTGTAGGGGAAGGCATTGGAAAGTTATGGAGTGCCCCTACCTCAAAAAGAAAATGTCGATTACCCCTCCAAACAAATGATTTATTTTGTAAACATAGAATGTTTTTATAAAAGCGAAATGCAGTATACTTTTTTTCAAAAACAAAAATTTTAAAATCAAAATAAAAACTGCTGGAAGTCAATGGAGCGAAAATCATTTCAAATAGGTTTAATTTGATGCCCGAAAAGCCAGAATTTAAAAAAAAATAATAATAATAAAGAAGAAAAATTTTTGGTTTATGCCCTTTGCTTTTACTTTTTTGAGGTGCGAAAGGGTTAATTTAAATAGGATTCTCCAATCAAGCGGGCCCGTAGCCAGAAGGAGGGGGTAGGGGAGCAAGAATTTTTCATGCTGGGGCTCCAAATGGCCGTTATTAATAACATGGAAGATAGGTTTTTTGTCAACGAAATTTTTAATTTTTTTTTGTTGATAAACAAATAAAATTTTTCTGCTGTCAAACCGTCAGCCATTTTCTAATGGTGGGGGAACGTTCCATTAGTACTTTGCTCTTCAGGGAAACTTAGAGAGTGGAAAGTTATGGAGGTTTGACTGTATTTCCAAATTCTCATTTTCGAATAGTTTCAAGGAAACAAACTATCCCCTGTATGCATAGATACTCGCGTAAAAAAAAAAAAACCGATAATGAGCGCCTGCCGAATTAGGGTATAGGCAACCACATCAAACAAACCTTCTCATAATCTTTATTTTTTTCCCCGTAAAAGAGGTTTTTAAGGGTTTTTAATGTAGATTTCAAATCTGATGTCAGAATAATGAAATTCCAAAAATTAAAATTTTTTAAAATAAAATGACTCCGCCATTTTGGATTTTGATTTTTTCAAATTTCATATTCGAAAAATCAATCCAAAGTACAAAAATTGGTCAAGTTTCAGCTTGTTCTAGCCAATTATAACAAGTTTATGAATTTTTTATACGAAGCAACTGTAATAATTTCCAGCGTTTTAATCTAACGATCTTGCTTAGAATAACCGATTTTTAATGCTACCGTTAAGAACATGAAGCAACCCTGGCGGAAAAATTTTGCGGCTGACATATGAAATACAATGCAGAAACCTTCATGAACAAACCTGTAAAAGATTTTGTGAAGCTTTCTGCTTTCCTTCCCTTTTATTCTGACAAATGACTTTGGCCGTGTGACTTCCAACGGTCATTTTAAATTCATTTTTCGAGTGCTTCAAAGGCGTCGTTTCGTATTTTATATGAGTTTCGTTCCATCCAAAGTTCCTTTGGAGACACGTTAATAAAATGGTATGAGGTAGAGGTTCGGTGGTTTTCACGCAAAATTCGGGAACTCTCGGGTCTTCTATTTTGATCCCGTCGAAAAACTAGAAAAAAAATATAGGGAATGTATCACGTAAAATAATTTTTAAAAAAATATTCAAAATATTCAAAATCTAAAACCCACAGACAAATCAGTCTGGCTTTTACTACTTCCAGCTCGCCCCCAAAGTCTTTTATCCTCGTCGATTTTATCCTTCATTTCAGGAATAAGGATTTCCAAAGTGTTTTTCGCGGCGTCGTGCTTAGCTTGCTTTTTACTGCTCCCGAATCCTTTTCCGTATTGAATGTTCCCTATGCTGACAATTGCCAAGTACGGCGTCGCTGTATTTTCTAAAAATAACAAATCCAAAATAAAATTCTTAGTTAACTTAAATTCTGGAAAGTGACTGGGGAAAAAAAAATTTCCAAATTTTTATTTTTGAACAATTTTGAGCAAAAAACTGTCCTCCCTTCCAATCGATACTCGAAAATTTATGTTGAGCGCCTAACGATTTCGAGTATAGGCCACCCGTCGGGGTTCATTGAAACATTGAAATTTTACCTAATTCCTTAAACGCATAAACCGGCTGATCCTTTAACGCTCGCTGCACGTATTCATGAAGAATACATACATAAGATTTTCCACTGGGGTTCATAATCCATTCTCTAGCCCGACCGGCTTTTTCGTCGGAATTTGTCTGTCGAATCGGACACGTAATTAATTTCGTGTCTTTCGGCAATGTCGGTCTCTGCTCAACGGCTCTCTTCTTCGTGAAAGTTCGCCTCGCTAACCTGTAAAACGTAAACAAAATAATAAACGTACTAACAAAAAAAAAATTTTAATTAAAAAACAAAAAAAAAAAAAAATTAATTTAAAAATAAAATAAAAACTAAAAAATTTCCATCAATTAATTTTTACATACCGATGCTTAAACTTTTTTTTTTACTCATGGGAAAAATTATATCCAGATTTGAAATTACACCCACAAGGGAAAAACAAATCCAGGGAAGGGCCATCTTCAGAGATGAATCTGATAAAACAATTTTTATAACCAAAAGCCACGACTCTCACCAAAAAACAAAGCCTCATTTCTTAAAATTTATCTTACTATCGAATGGATTTTATAAAAAAATATTAATCAGTTTCACCCCTGGATCTTGTAAGGAAATAGGAAACTGCAACGAAATGATAAAAATTATTTTAAACAAAAAAAAATTAGCTTAAGATTCCTTTTCGAAGAGTTTTCTCAATCAGCCAAAGTCACCCAGTAGAAGAAAAAAGCTTTCCCTTTAAAGTCCAGTGTACAATGATTGTAAATTCAACGAAGGTACAACTTGACTTCAAAAGATGCTCTTTTCTGCAATTTTTTTTTTCTCAATTAATTTTCTTTTGTTTTTTTTTCGTTTTCTTTTTCTTTTTTCAATTTTTTAAAAACTCCAGATGATGTTTTCAGAAGTTTCACCATCACCCAAAAGAGCAACACTGAAGCAAGAGAGGATAAAAGAAATTCTTTTGCAATATGCTGTAAACTGATTTTAAAAAGCCTCACAGTTTCACAGTGCATTGATTAAGAATTTCTGAAGGAAACAAAATAATAGTACAGCTGCTAGGATTGAACCTAAAAAATTTCTTGGGACAATTAAAAAAAAATTTTTTTTTTCTTTGTGAAAACGCAACATACCATGACTTGAATCTGGTGACTTTAATTGTTTTGAATTCAAAAACCTTTTCACAATATTCTTTCAGCTGACTGGGTGTTAACTGCCTGCTTTCCTCATTTTCTTTGGCTGTTTCAACTCTTGCATTCGGAATTTCAGTCCCTAAAAGAAAAAAATTTTTGATTTTAATAAAAAGCTAACATAGAAAAAAAAAAAAAAAAAAAAATTACTTTACCATTAACTATAAGCGTATTTGGTTTTTCATTTTCACTCGCTCTCTTGGCCTCTTCTTCCTTGGCTCTACGATATTCCAAACATGGAATGGCACTTAGTGGAATGTTATGTTTCCTTGCGCTACCGGGTCCCAAGAAATATGGCTTTGACAATGTGCATACACGAGTACTTCTATGCAAATACAAAGGCATTCCACTGTTATGAGTTAAAATTACCCAACCGTCAGGCAAAACCTCAAAATGATTTTTCGTTTTTTCAACCATGACTATTTTATCTTTTTGTGTGTAGTCTTCACTTGCAGATTTTTCATTATTTTCATTGTTAGATGTTTTGCTTTCGGAACTATTTTCATCGTTATCTATCCTAGGTTTTTTGGATGGAGGCTGACTTCCTTCTAACCCTAGATTCAATAAAAACAAGATTAATTACGTATGTTGTATGAACTAGGGCAAACATAAAGCATACTGATTGCACTTTGTGAGGTGCAAATGAACATGCAAATAATTTGATCAGTTTCAAAACTGATTTACTCGTCTTTTCGATCTGAAAATCTTTTTCATTACCTTGATCCAACATGGCATAGATTTCATTTTCTGATAAATCATCCTCATAGCCATCATACTCATCAAACATTCCCCCATTACACGAATCCTCATCAAAACCTTCAGTGTCATCATAAGGCCCAACTTCATCTAAAACATCGAATGTCCTCAATTTCATTTCTTCTTCAGTCCTAATTCTTTTCATTTGCGACTCATTTCCTTCTACTTCAAAGTCATCATTAGCGTAATAATTAGTTTCACTTTGTGTTTCTTTGGTATAGGTTTCATCATTGACTGTAGGTGAGACGTGAGAACTAGCTTCTACAGGAGAAAAAAAAAAAATCAATTAAAAATACGATGTATGCGTTATTCGTGGATGCTGTACACGAAAGGAAATAAAAAAAATCAAACCTGATTCACTATTAGCACCATCTTCATTTTCCCCATCGACTGGACCATTCATTTCGTGATTGTTTTCTAAATTAAATGCTTCATCCATCTCTTTAAATTGTTTTTCTTCCTTTTAGGTTAGTCGAATAATGACGTCACGCACGACAACCCTGCTGTTCAACGCAAGCGCAGTGAGGTTGTTTACACCGCGAATTTCAAACCGTGAACAATGAAAAGTTGCTGAATCTATTATTAATAAATGTTTAATCTATTATTACGAAAAAGTTGCTTAATCTATTTCACGATCATACAAACAAGTCTGGAAACTGGGGGGGTAAAAAATTTTTTCTTTATATACACGAAGAAAGTACAATTTTAACCATCTGTTTTCCAACGAGCATAGTCATATAAACAGGTCTAGCAACCATAGTCATATAAACCATGGTCATATAGTTTATATGACTATGGTGATGGAGCAGCCGTTTCTGATATCATTAGTTTTAAGATTAACAAAGATTTTATAAAACGGTTAAAGAAAACAACGATGTATCACGTGTAACTTCGGACGCCATTTTGTGTTTTTGAGGTCCCTGCTACATTACTTTAAAAGAGGAATTAAACTAAATTTGGAAAGTAATTTTAACACCACTGACGGGAGCAATTCTTATTTACATAAACCTAATGCTCATGACAAAAACTTAATACAAATTAGGATTCCTCGAATATAAAAATGTTGAATAAAAAGTTAAAAGGAGATCCGCCATCTTTGTTTCAATTTTCGCAATACGTGGCAGAAAAACCTGAATAAAAAAAAATGGCTACCGGCAATATGTAAACAAATTTAAAAGCTTCACATAAATTTTTTTTTTTTTTCTAGACGAAAGTTTTTTAGTACTTAAATTGTTTTTAAAAGGAGAATAAAAAAAAACCGATATTAAACAGGTAATTTATAAACATGTTTATCATGCATAATTCGAATTTTCGGGGAAAAAAGTAACTTTTCACACACGCGAATATTTATAAACATGAAATTTCGAGCTTTTCATTCATTAAATTTAAGTAAAGATCGATGGAATATCTATGCATACATAAGAACACACTCCATTGTAAAATAAAAATATCTACATGGGATTTTAACCGAACTGACGTTTGTCATTCTCATCCTCGTAATGCTTTTATCGACCGTCAGATTCGGTGACTCACGCTTTAAAAAATGGCGTTCAAAACCGAGAGATGTTTTACATGAGTGAGGTCAGTTTGTGATCTGTCGAAGAGGAGTTAAATTGATTCCGGGAGTAATGATAATAATCATGTCTTAATCATTTTTAAAAGGTTAAAATAATCGAAGTTAGTAAATTTTTCCGCGTGAAACAGGAAAATTTTAAAAAAATTGTGGGAGTGTCACTGGAAAAAAAAAAAAAGTTTGTGCAAAGTACAGAGATATTTATACCTTATTCGACGTTAATTATACTCATCGCGAATCCTTATTTGTTTATTTTTACATGACAGGCGAAAATAGGTCGATCCTAATTATTATTAACGTCGGTTATCCATCCTCAAACAATGCCAGCTTTGGATATTATTATTAATCAGCTGTTTGCAAGAGCTGTCACTGGGTTATCAGTTTAAATAAATTAATTTGAGGAGATGAATTAGATTCCTCAATCGAAAGCCCTTTAGCATACTTGGATTGTAAAAGGGAATGGATAACAAGAGAATAATTGTCATGGTTAGCAGATGTTCGAATGCTAATTCAATTCCAACCCAATCCTGATTCAAAATTGGTATAAAAAATCTTGTTCCTTACACACTTTGTTTTTTTTAGGAGCTGAAACACTTCAAAAACCACATGAGGAAAGTGAGAACTATATAGCAGTTTTAAAAGAAAAAACTTTTTTTTCAAACAAATAAATCAAAATGAAATTGACTAAGTGGGTTAATGGCATCAATAAGATGCTGGACTTTTATTCGCAGTTCACTCCGACACCATTATCCATCAAGCATTTCTTGGATTTTGGTAAGTTTATGCAATAATTAAATGACTTTGACCAATGTCACATAATCAATTAGATTCCTTATTGTGTTTGTCGAACCAAACTTTTATAGATATTTCTGCTTCGACTGGCAGAGGAAATTGTCACTGGAATCAGTTTGACTGGCAAAAAAAAAAAAAAAAAAAATTTATACATTATGATTACATTTTTTCCTGGCATAATTTTTTTTTTTTTTTTTTTTTAAATTCATAAGATAATAAAAAAAAAAAAAAAAAAAAAGAGACTACATGGCTTGGTTTCTGAAATAACTGGCAATAAAATAAGCCTTCCTCATAATGAGAGCTTGGCAAAAAGTATCTTTGGTGATTTCATCTGAAGAAAATATTAAAACATTTTAACAAAAAGAAACTTGTTGGAAAATTGTACGAATTTCATCAGACATAAATTATTAATTAATTTTTTTTTTTTTTTTTTTGTACGGTAATTTTAAAAATTTGCCCTTTTAAGCAGCATATGATGACAATACAAATTTTTTTCATTTTTTCCCTCCTCATTTATAGAATGATACAGATTTAAATAGTTTCAATTTTTTAAGATAAAAAGAAAAGAAACTTCTTTTGGCATTTTTTCAAGTGAAAATCGGAAGGAGCCTATGGCCAACGTGTGAATTTTTTAAGAACACGTCTCAACCTTGGACGCACACAGAGACTAATCGTTATTTAAAATCGCAAGGTTATTGTATACACAATTTTCCGTTCCGGTTTTGCATTTCTTTTTTTGTGCTTTGATTTTCTTTTCAACTTTTTTCTTTTGTATTTAATAGTACATTACTGCCCTAGATGAAAGAGACTTTTTTCACGTCGAAGCACGAGTTTGAGACACCGAGGCGAAGCCGAGGTGTTCAACGTGCTGAGACGTGAAAAGTCTCTTTCATTCTAGTGCAGTAAGGTGCTTTACGTACCGAGAAACACTTTTCGAGCGGGAGAAAAACAGGCGATTTCTTCCCGAGGTACGTAAAAATTTTTTAGAATCCAGACATGAACCCAGGGGAGGGCAAAAGGGGGCTGAGTCTTTTTCAAGGGCAGGTGCTGTTTGACAGCTTTTATCTATTTTCAATGTTAGAAGGGATCGGTTGAAGCTTCTTTTTGGAAGCAGATTCCGCTGGAGTAGCTACACAAAAATTGTAAGGAGGCCCAAAAATGTTTTTCAAAAATGAAAAAAAAAAAAAGGAAATAAGGGAATAAATTTTTGTTTTTGTGAAATGAGGTGACTCTTAAATATCAGAGCTCCGATGCCCATGCCGATGCCGGTGCCGATGCCGGTGCCGGTGCCAGTGCAGGTGCCGATACCAGCCGCGACTGGCTAAAAGCTCAGGTCGGTGCCGAAGCTGGTTCCAGTGCTAGATAATTTATTTTAAACTTAGTGCCAGCGCCGGTCTTGTAATTATGACCTGATGGCAGTGCTGAATATAAATTTAAAAAAAAAAAAAATTGACAAAATTTATGGTGGCGTCGGCACCGATGATGGAATCGGCTCCGGCTCCGGCACCAGCGCCAGCGGCAAAATATATGCTGTTCCGGTGCCGGCGCGTGGCGTCCTCAAGAAAAAGTTCTTTATAAAATTTTATAACTCTATTACGTTTTGACCGATTATAAAATTTTATAAATTTTTATAATTAAAATTTTTAACTGAGAATATATTAATTTTGTGCTTCAATTGCACTATATTTAGCATATGGGGACTTTATAGACTTTTTTTTAAACATTTTTCATGAGAAAAAAAAATGAAAAAAAAAAATTACAATTTTTTGGAATAGAACCCGAGCCTTTTGGTCGACTTACCAGCCGCCTTTATCCACTACACTACTTTTCAACCGATTTTCAAAAGCGGCTCCATGGTTCGTAAGCCGCCAATTATTTTGACTTATAATATTTTCCAGATTTTTCCTAATTTTTGGCTTATTTCTTGTATTTTTAATTTGACAAAGGCTCAAAAATAAAGAAAAACAGAAATAGAAAAATTCGGGAAGCGTTAGAAAGAAAATAAAAAAACTTAGAAAAAAACTGAAAATAATTTTTGTTATAAAATATAACGAATTATAAATAGATGATTTTTTTTGGCGGGTTATAAAATTTTATAACGAAGTTTTAAGTTTTTTTAATACCCCAATTTTATAACACAATTTTTTTTGGGATGGGTAAAACCCCTATTCAGCGCCGACCGATTTCGAGAATAGGCAACCCGCATCGCATGCATGTAATGCGGGTTGCCTATCTTTTTCCTTAAACAATAGGGGAAAAGTGTTTTTGATGTCACAGATTTCAAATTTGATGTCGGAATGATGTATTTCTAAATAGAAAAAGTAATATGGCGGCAAAAGTAACTAAAAGTAAAATCGCTCTGCCATTTTGGGGTTTAATTTTTTTTTAAAATATATAAGCAGGTCAAGTTTTATCTTATTGCTGTTAATAATAACAAAATTATGAATTTTTTACGAGGCAAATGTCTTTGCTAATGAAATAAATCCTCTTATATAGAACTAAAAGAGTATAAAAAATCTGCGAAGATTCCTATAAATTTCCGGGTTTAGTCCGTATCTCTCGGGGAAATTCCCGAATATTCCCGAAAACGAGAAAAAGTCTAGTAAAATTTGAATTCCAGGAATCAATATCGAAATTAAAAAAGTTTCTTCTCAAATGGTGCATTAAATAGCTTCTGCGTTATAAAAAAAATAAATAAATAAATAAAAACTTTTCTCATTAATGAAATGCCTGCCGCTTCAAGTACTTTTTTTTTTTTTTTTTTTTTTTTTTTATCTCTGTATGAAAAAAAAAAAAAAAACATGCCATGTGAAATTTGCACGTCTGCTTGCGTCACATCCTACACAGTCACTCCCCCCTTTTTATTTTTACCTATTGTCAATATTTTGCAATCAAAATTAAATAAATAAATAAACAATCTTCTTAACTTTGAACTTTGGACTTTCGCCGTATGCGACCTTTGCCTCCTAGATCATAAGATAATGAAATCATTTCCTGCGAAAGGGACAATTTTTTTTTACAAATTAAAAATTCGATTTAAAAAAAAAAAAAAAAAAAAAAAAAAACATTTTTTAACCTCAGCTTTGTCCCCGGAGTAAAATTCTTATCTATCGGTCCTAAGGACTTTTCTTTCCCAAGTCAGACTTTTAAAAAATCATGAAAGTACACTAAGAGGAAATCCGATGTATTTATTTATTTATTTTTTTTTTTAAGTTTAATTAGATTATAAAGGCAATTAATTTGGCCATGATCCACTGGCCAGCTGCTCATTGTCGGGAGACTAACGTCACAACCACTTGTTTGGGTGTGTAGGAGCAAAACAAGATATGAGTTACGTCCGGCCAAAAAAAAAAAAAAATAATAATAATAGCTGCACCGGTTTTTGCACCTTACCCTCAGGTTCGTTAGACCAGTTTTCGCAGGGTGATTAAACCCTTGAAAAGTATTTTAAAACTATCGAAAATATCGACATCCATTAATTGCGTTTTGCGGTATGTCAGCGTTTATTTCGCTTTCCGCTATAGTCTTATAAATATTTGATTGGATTCATATAATTTTCATGGGAATGGATTTTCCATTTTCCAAAGAAAATAATGGTAATTTAAAGAGAAATAAAAAATGAAAAGTTTTGATATTTATCTCCAGTCCCTTCACCCCCCGTCCGTCATTTTGCTTCTTTAAAAAACAATAGAAAAAAAACAGGAAAACATTTTTGATCGCAAAAAATTAACTGAATTTTTTGAGTTAAATAAATCTGTTGAAACAAAAAAAAAAAAAAAAAAAAAGAAAATTTTCATCCAAAATGGCAGAGCGCAAATTCGCGCCAAATAATATGTTGCAAACACTTTTACTTAACATGTTCAAAAAGGTCTGACCGTTTATGTAGAGTTTCCCCTACATGTTGAAAAAATGTCGGCTGAAAATGTTTGACCAATTTGTTCACCGAACATATAGTCGCCACATTTATCCACCACGAACATGTTCACAAAACATGTTTCCCCCGTATGCAAGCAGCGCCTGTTCCACATGAACTGTTAAACATGATTTTCCGAAATGAACTTGCGAGCGTTTTTTTTTTTTAATCTTTAATTATTATGAGCATAAATATACAACCGGTAAATGTTTGTTGAACATGAACATGATCCATTAAGCCTTTAATACCAGTAAGCAGTGCTTCTGTCTCGATCCCTTTGGAAGGAGGCTTACTATGAATTTGTTCCGTGAAGCTCTGGTCCCTATGAACATGAACATGAACATGAACATATTCATTGAAGCTCTAAATAAGTGCCTCTGTCTCGATCGTTTGGGAACAAGTTCAATAGGAACATGGTCCACGAAGCTCTTAATCATTATCAACATGAACATGAACATGAACATGAACATGGACATATTCATCAAAGCTCTAAGTAAGAAGTGCCTCTGTCTCGATCGTTTGGGAACAAGTTCAACAGGAACATGGTCCACGAGGCTCTTAATCATTATCAACATGAGCATGAACATGAACATGAACATGTTATTTTCATACTTCTTCCTCGATCGCTTTGGGAGCAAATTAACCACGATGTATTTTTAAAAAAATTTCTATTAATAAATACCGAAAAACATAATAAAAAATACTGGTCAAAATATTAAAATACTGACCGGATAAATCCAAGCCAAATATAAATCCTATGTTTAGCTTATGGGAGTACTATTACTTAATTAGAATATTAATTAATGGCATTAAAATTATATTGTTGATATTAATGTAAATAAATAAATCACAAACTACTGTGATATGGCCAAAATTAAAAATTGTAAACTGACATGTTTGTCATATGACGAATATCTTCCTCCCATACTTAGCTTACGGAGCTAAGATAAAATCAAACTTTTAGAAGCAAAATATGGCAAAAAAATTTCATAAGTTACAAATTTTCATATCAATATCGATTCTAAAGCTTTTTACCTTCATTTTACTGCATTTCATACTTCAGCTATTAGTTTTTATCAAATTTTCTAAGATTTCATTAAAAATGTTTTTTCCATAAGCTAAACACAGGCGGCCAAATATTTTTTTAGCTTTACTAACTAAATCGACCAAACAGCATCTACGCCCCTAACGCTTCAAAGAAAAAAAATAGGCTTCCGAAAGCAAAAGGTTAAAAGGTTTCATACGGTTTTGATGATAAGAGGCCGTTATAAGAAAAAAAAAATTAGCAAAATATGCTGTAGCCACAATTTTTTGCAAAATCCTTCATATTTTTGCCCTCTAGTACAGTAATCGTTTGTCATAGAAAAATTCTAACTTCATTTTCGTAATCGACAATTTTTACATAAAAATAAAATTTTTGATTTTTCGGCCTTTCCGGGGATTTCAAAATTTTTAGGTCCCCGGGGACACAGCTAAACGACGCTCAAAAAAATCTAAAAAAAAATTCAGGGAATCTTCATTCGGTTACTATAAATGAATTAGGGGGTGCGTTCGCCGAAATTCAAAATTCGTAAAATAAGGGCCGCCCTAATGCTCAGCAAAGCTTTAAAGCTTAAAAAATAATCTGCGATTTTATGCTCGAAAGCTTTTTTATTTTTTTCGTATCAGGAAAGAAGAGAAAAAAAAAAAAAGGTATTTAAAAAAAAATTGTACAATAACAATATTGGACACTTATTTTGATAATGACAAGTTATTGTCGTACGAGATTTTCTTTGACCTCACTTCATTATGTAAATGATATTACGACGTCTTTATCTCCGGAAAACAAATCGAAAAAAAAAAAAAAAAAAAAGAAAAACATGGTCCTAAACCAAATATTTTTACAAATATTTTTTAGTTTATCAGCCTCTTAATTAAATTAAATCTAGTTTAATCCAAATATTTTTCTTCCGGGCTCCTCAGCCGAAATGAATTTTTCTATTAAATAATATAAGTCGGCTCACTTTTTGTTTTGATTCAGTCGCAATAATAAAAAATAAAAAACAAGGTCACGCCATCCATTTAGTACTATGCATAACATGGTATGGTGATCACGATCATAAGTACGGGTCATCTTAATACGGTGACGTCACATTACAGAAAAATAAAAGACAGTTTTGTAACTCGTGATTGGGGGGAATCTTTTCGGAATTTTTACAATCCTGTACGAAAAGAGATGCATAAATTATACAAAAAAAAAAAAAAAAAAAAACTTCGTATAGAAAACAACTTTTTTTTTTACTGGCAAATTTTTTTTTCATACTTTAATAAAATTATGCATAAATAAGTGTGCATAAAATGGAAAAAAGTTGAACAAGCATAATATTTGCAAATTTCCATGTTTTGTGATTTACTATTTATTTTATTTTGCATGATAGCCTAAATTATGCAAAAATTATGAAAAAAATATGCAAAATTGTGCATATATTATATTATGCATAACAATTTTATTTCAATTTATTTATGCATAATTAAATGTATTAATTTATTTATGCTTAATAAATTTTGCATAAATTATGCAAAATATTGCAAAAGAAGGTGTTACTTATAAAAATGCATTATTTCTGCATAATAAATTATGCAAAAATTATGAGGATTGCAATTAATTTTTATTCGGAATCAGAATCGGAATCCGTGCTTTTTTTGAATAAATCCGAATCGGAATCGGAGTCTCGTCTGAAAACAGTTCGGAATCTTCGGAATCGGAATTTTAAAAAAATATTTTCCATTCTGATTGACTAAAAAAGCACGAAAATACCGGTATTATAGTTAATCAATTTTGGTTTAAATCGGAATCAGAATCGGAATCGGCATAACTAAAATATTTGTTAGCTGGAATCGGAATCTGAAACTTTTTTCCACCTTTCGGAATCGGAATCGGAATCGGAATCGGAATTGGAATTATAATCATAATCGGAATCTTGCTCAAAAATAGTCACGATTCTGCGAAATCGGAATTGGAATCGGAATCGGCATCGGCATCGGCATCGGCATCACTAAAATATTTTTTAGTTGGAATCGGAATCGGACGTAGAAATTTTTTTCCGCCTTTCGGAATCGGAATCGGAATTGGAATCAGAATCGGAATCTTGCTCATAAATAGTCACGATTCTGCGAAATCGGAATTGGAATCGGCATCGGCATCACTAAAATATTTCTTAGTTGGAATCGGAATCGGACGTAGAAATATTTTTTTCCGCCTTTCGGAATCGGAATTCGAATCAGAATCGGAATCTTGCTCATAAATAGTTACGATTCTGCGAAATTGGAACTGGAATCGGAATCAAAATTAGAAATTTTTTTCCACCTTTCGGAATTGGAATCGGAATCTTGCTCATAACATAAATAGTCTCGATTCTGCGGAATCGGAATCGGAATCGGAATCGGAATTGGAATCGCAGCCCTAAAAATGATACATATTCGAATTTTGGTGCTTAAAAATTTATGCATGGAGTGTGCAAAAATTATGCATATCCAAATTTTTGTATCAATGATACAAAAAATAATACATTTTTTACATAAATGTTTTGGGTTTATTTTCCAACAGATTTATACACTTTTTGCATCAATTTTTTGTAAGGGATGCTGCAGGACTAGGGATGGCCGTCTACTTATCAATTATTAACTAACCGATTGATTTTTCTCCGATTAATGGATTATTTGGCCGATTATTAAGGAAGCGATTAATCGAATAATCGATTACTATTTTAGAGAATCAAAAATCCGATTATTACACAGAAATTTAGGGTCAGTCCATGTGAAATGACCAAATTCCAAACCACTACCTTCACCGATTTTTTTGATTTTCGGGGAATCGAATTTACCCATCGGTCTTATGAAAACCCCAAATTTTCAAATTTTTAAAACCACCCGTTCCGAAGTTATTGACCTCGGAAAATTGGGATAGGGCGCTTACCCTGTTTTTAAAAATCGCTGTAACTATGGACCGCGGTGACATAGAAAATCGAACGAGGTCTCTTTTTAATCGCCTTTAGTGGGGCTTTCGTGTGATATACGATAACCGCCATTTTTTTTAAAAATTAGTTTCCCGGACTTTCCGAAAATAAAAATTTCAATTTCCGGAAAAACTATATCTTAATTTTTTTAAAAAAATGTAGGTTAAAGTAGAGGTCTAGCTTACCTTTTAGCCAAAATTTCACGATGGGCCTGCCATGGGTTCCTACAGTATCACGCTGTTGAAAATGTGCTGTCGGAAAAAAATTTTTTTTTAATGGTAATTTTGGGTTATTTTGACTCCGTAATGAAGGTTTGTACTTGCAAAATTAATTTTTTTTAAAATTGGCCTTGAATTTCCAAAAACCCATATAAGGGCCAAAAATGAAAAATTTTTTTTTTCATAAAAGATCACTCATTCTTATCGGAAATTTTGCGTAGATTACGAATTTGAAGTCGGAAATTAGTTTTGGTGCAAAATTTTTGAGCCACAGGCAAAAAGCCGTAAGAAAGTTTTCAGAGCTTTAGCTCAAAAATCATGCACCAAAACTAATTTCCGACTTCAAATTCGTAATCTACGCAAAATTTCCGATAAGAATGAGTAATCTTTTATGAAAAAAAAATTTTTCATTTTTGGCCCTTATATGGATTTTTGGAAATTTCAAGGCCAATTTTAAAAAAATTAATTTTGCAAGTACAAACCTTCATTACGGAGTCAAAATAACCCAAAATTACCATTAAAAAAAAATTTTTTTCCGACAGCACATTTTCAACAGCGTGATACTGTAGGAACCCATGGCAGGCCCATCGTGAAATTTTGGCTAAAAGGTAAGCTAGACCTCTACTTTAACCTACATTTTTTTTAAAAAAATTAAAGATATAGTTTTTCCGGAAATTGAAATTTTTATTTTCGGAAAGTCCGGGAAACTAATTTTTAAAAAAAATGGCGGTTATCGTATATCACACGAAAGCCCCACTAAAGGCGATTAAAAAGAGACCTCGTTCGATTTTCTATGTCACCGCGGTCCATAGTTACAGCGATTTTTAAAAACCGGGTAAGCGCCCTATCCCAATTTTCCGAGGTCAATAACTTCGGAACGGGTGGTTTTAAAAATTTGAAAATTTGGGGTTTTCATAAGACCGATGGGTAGATTCGATTCCCCGAAAATCAAAAAAATCGGTGAAGGTAGTGGTTTGCAATTTGGTCATTTCACATGGACTGACCCTTTAGTAAAAAAAAAAAAAAAAAAAGAACTAAAAGAACAAAAAAAAATATCTTAAAATAAGAAAAGACTTTTGGGCCCATAACCTAAACCTAGTTTCTGGTATGGAAAATTACAACATTAAATTTGCTTTTTTCTTTTTTTTTTTTTTAGAAGAAGAAAGGTTTTATATAGAACAAGTAATCGACTAATTTTAATCCGATTAATCGATTATTTTTTTAGAAAAAAATCGATTATCAGTAATCGATTCACAAATTTAATAATCGTCCATCCCTATGCAGGACCACAGTTACCCCGACCGCTCATTCCCATTTTTCAACTTTAAAAACAAAACAAAAAATCAATGACACACCCACAATATTTTATTGGCAGGTGATTAGGACTCTGTAGGTAACGTCTGCGACGTCGGGATTTTTTTTATTTATTTTATCTAAACGTTCAAAGTTCAAATAATTATAAAGAAAAATAAGGCCAGATGGTACAATGCCCTTGAAATTCATTGATCCTACTTAGATATAAGATAACTGTTTCTAGAATCTGATATTAATGTGTTCGAAGGCGTGAGTTTTCATCAGCGAATCTCCTGTCGCGTTTCTTGTTTACTCCCCTGTAAAAAGGTGATAATTGCTGTTTGTCATAAGATATCAGCGAAGGGAAAAACAAGGTGATTCAATTAGAAGGACACGTTTTGATCACAAAGTACAAACAGCGTGAAGGACTACAACAGATCGTGACTTTGTATCTTTTGTTATTATGTTAAGCTTACGGAGATAACTGAGAACAGAAAAGCTGTCGCATGGTGCAAGTCTGTTCAGGTAGAGACATGAATCCGGAACACCTTTCGACGGGATTAAGGCAAAAGTCCTTTGACTGACTATTATACCGCCAGAAAATCGTGCCTCGTCAATTTAAAGCCAATATTTTTCTTTATAATTTCACGTTGACTATAATTTTTTCCCGTAATTTCAGAAATAATTAAGCAGGTTATAACTTGTCGTTTTGAATATATGAGGAGAAATCGGGTAGTTTTTTGAAACTAACTTTACAATTTTTGTGACGAATCCTTCTGATTTTGTTCCAATGCCTATAAGATTATTCCACAAAAAATTTGAGGTCGATCGGTCATCAGGGCCCCAAGGCCCCGAAAATTTTCAAAAAGCCCATATAAGGGCCAAAAATAATTTTTTTTTTTGGCATGAAAAGCCATCGATTCCTATTGGAAATTTTGCGTAGATTACAAATTTGAATTCAAAAAATTTTTTTGGTGCATGATTTTTGAGCTGCAGGCCGGATTTAAAAGCCCTGAAAATTTTGTTATGGCTGTTTGCCTGTGGCTCAAAAACCGTGCACCAAAACTAATTTTGGATTTCTAATTCGTAATCTACGCAAAATTTCCGATAGGAATCAATGGTCTTTTATCCCAAAAAATTTCCATTTATGGCCCTTAAATGGGCTTTTCGAAAATTTTCGGGGCCCGGGGCCCTGGTGACCGATCGACCTAAAATTTTTTTGGGGTAATGTTACATGCATTGAAACAAAATTAGGGATGTTCGTCACCAAAATTCAAAAAATTTTTTTCCTCCCTCTTCCAAAAAACCACCCTAAGGAGAAAAGAGTTAATTTTAGGACAAAATGTCAAATTTTCGGGATTGAAAATCCTGAGATCCCGAAATTAGCGATTGCAGTCTTTGGTTCGGAAACTGCTTTCTTGTCATATTTTGTACCGCAGATTTCACTTATTTTTTGATCTTCCTTTGCCTAAATCCTAATTTCGACCTAAAAAGGCCCAAATCCGCCCCCCGGAGATTTTAAAAAGTTTTCTGTCATAAGAACAAGTTCAAAGCTCAAAATGGAAAACCGTTAATCTCGAGATCTGGCGATTTTCGGGAGGGGTTAATAATCATTTTCAGAGATGGAAAACCAAACCAAACCAAACAAAACCAAATTGGTTTTACCACTTAATTTTTTTAATTTTTCTGTTTCAAAAACCAGAACCAAATCTCAATTTCAAATTATTTAACCAGAACTGAATCAAAAAACCATTGCAACATTACAACCAAAATACCTGAGCCAAAACTGTAAAAAATAACGCGAATATATATATATATATGAAACCAAAATCGAAACAAAAACCATCAACCATAGGAGTTAGCCCGTAAAAACCTAATTTTTGTCACCAAAATTACGATTTTTCACTTTTGATATCGACCAAATCTGGTTTCTAACCGAAAAACCAAGGTTAATACCAGACTGGAAAAACAAAAAACCAAATCAGAGAATGGGGAGTCCAACTCATTTTTAAACTCCAACTTACACACACACAAAAAAAAAAAAAAAAAAAAGTTTTACAGTTTTTTGTTTTTGATTACTTACATATTGTTGAAACAGGATTAAACAGGTTAAACAAGTTCGTTTCCACTCATACGAAAAACCTTAATAAATTGAGGATGGCTTACCTGAAAATAGAAAAAAGGAACCAACATTAAAATTGAATAATAATTAATCTCTAATAATATTTGGCACAATTTTTTTTTTCATCTCTTAATACAATTATGCATAAATTATGCATAAATAAGAATGCATAAAATGGAAAAAAAAGTTGAATACCGGTGAGCATAATATTTACAAATTTTCCCACTTTGTGATTGAAAAAAACAATATGCATAAATGATGCATATCCAAATTTTCATGCTTAAAAAAATTATGCATGTTCAAATTTTGGTGCTTCAAAAAGTATGAAAAAACTCCGTCAAATTGCCATGCCTATTCTGAATTTATTTAAAAAAATTTTTTAAACTATTTGGTAGTTTTAGAGAACTTTGAACTAGCTCCGATTTCAGTGCTTCGAAAATAATTGCCGTTTTTTAATTTTTCAGAAATTTTGAGGTTTTCAACCAAAAAAATCCAATGAAATGGTTTTGAGAATGAGTCTTGGACAATATTACTTTTTTCTTCTATTTGTGGGTGTGTGATCCAAGGCTTTAAAAATAACAAAAAAAGAAAAAAAAAAAAAAAAAAAAAAAAAAGACGAGCCCCCTTTCTTGCTGACGCAAACACAATTTTCGGAAAGAGCAAAAAAAGCGTGATTATTCTGCCAAAAGACAGAAATAAAAGGGTAAAGAATAATTGGCAGTGAATGGAGTTGGAAGTAAAAAAAAAAGAGCTTCGTTTAGGCCTAGACAGACAGTAGTCACAAGAGATCAATATTTTGAAATGAAAAATGTTTACCTTGGAACTGTCAAATAAAAAAAAAGTAGACGAGCCCCCTTCTATGACGCAAATTTAAGAAATTCATTAACCCTTTAAAACAAATTTCGGGTTCAAAATTCTTCAATGAAAAAAAAAAATCTGCGCTGTTTTATAACATTTGGAGACCAGGGGTTCGAAGCCGAAGCCAGTGCCGGTGCCGGTGCCTATGCCAGCCGCGGCCGGCTAAAAACTCAGGTCGGTGCCGAAGCTGGTGCCAGTGCAAATGCTGTCACCTTTCTTGTAATTATGACCCAATGGCAATGATGAATGTAATTGAGAAAGGCCACGAATTTTGATCATATTAAGAGGCCAATTGTATTTATCGGCACTACAATAAGCGTCAATTACTGAAACATTTTCTTTAAAAGTAAAATAAAAATAATAATAAAAAATAATGACAAAATTGATGGTGATGATGGCTTCGGCTTCGGCACCAGCACTAGCGGCAAACATTTTGCTACCCCGATATAATCCCCGATAAAATATCCAGCACTTTGGATATTTCGGCGCCGATGCCGGCGTCGGCTCCAGTCAATTTTACTGGCTTCGGACCCATGTAGCAGACCGAGCGGCATCGTGATCAATGAAGTTAAGCAGCATTGAGAACGCCCCGTTAGTTGGATGGGTGACCACCGACACTCCCTCCCTCTAGCAGGGATTTTGGGAACTACTAATACAGTCATTTTAACCTCATTGTAAAAATAGTTCCTATATAAACTTGTTTCTGACCAAAAGTCAAATAAACTAAAAAAAAGTATTGAGTGGATGGTTGCTTATCTAAATCCAAAATAAAAATCAAAAAAAAAAGTAAAGAAAAAAAAAAAAAAAAAAAAAAAAAAACCATTTGCAGACTTGTTACTTTTTTTAAAAAGTAAAGACGGTTTGCTTTGATTTTTTTTTTTTTTTTTTGCTCCGGATGTTATGTAAAAGCAATGGAATTCACCTTCCGGTTTTATATTAAGTAAAATTTGTTAGCGCCACGACTGTACTTTGTACGAACGTTCTTGAATTCGAACGATCGTCTGATTGTTATGATTGTCGATGATTTTCACGAATTTGATTAATAAAGATATACGTTTTTCTATATTTGATTTTATAAGTTTAAAACGGTTTATTAAATTACTACAGTTGTAAAGACCCTTTGTACTTAACTTTATTTAAAAAAAAAAAAAAAGGTAGCTTTTAAACAGGGTGTCCAATTTTTAAAAAAAGTATTTTTTGATTTTTTTGCTGATGGAAAATATTTTCTTTGGGTCTAAAAACACTTAAAAAAAAAATTTTTATTTTTATTTTTTTTTTTCTTCCTGGAAGCCCGCACCAAAAAGAGATGCATAAATTAAATAAAAATCATGTACAAATTATTCAAAAAATTGGACACATAAGAAAAATGCATAAATTATGTATAAAACTCTTAACTTTTTAACCGGAAAATTTTTTTTTATCGTCCAATATTCATTATGCATAAGAAGGGGAAAAAAGGTTGAATAAGCATATTTTTAAATTTTCCTGCTTTTAATTGAAAAAAATTATATGCAAAAATCTTGCATGCCCAGATTTTCAAGCTTCGAAAAAATTATGCATATTTAAATTTTGGTGCTTAAAAAATTTGCATAAACTTTGCAAAAATTTTTTATGCAAGTCCAAATCATTGTATAAATGATACTAAAATAATACATCAGTAAATAAAAATTTAAACAAGCATAATTTTTGCACAGCTTATGCATATTTTTTTAAAGCATAAAAATTTATGTATGCATAATTTATGCATATAATTTTTTAAAATCGTAAAGCAGGAAAATTTGCAAATATTATGCTTGTTCAACTTTTTTCATTTATGCATGCTTATTTATGCATGATTTATGCATACTTGTAGGAGGATGAAAAAACAACTTTCGGGTAAAAAAAAGTTAAGTTGTTTATACGTAATTTGTGAATTTTTAAGGTATGTCCAATTTTTGGTTAAAAAAAAAAATGATTCCTATGTTTAGCTTATGGGAGCAGTTTTTAAAAATTTCTCTTATTAATTAATGGAATTAACAATAATAATAAGTATTATATATTTATAAAATAAATATTATAAATATTCGTCCAATAACAGGGATGCGATGCCGATGCCGAAGCCGAAGCCGATGCCGGCATCGGCCGCCAAGGGTCGCAAATAATTTCGATGCCGATGCCGATTCCGATTCCTTTTTTAAAAAAATAACCGAAGTCGATGCCGATGTCGATCCTTTTTTTAAAAAAAATAACCGATGTCGATGCCGATGCCGAAGCCGATTAAGAAAAAAAAATTTTTCGACGATGACGCTGATGCTTTCAAAAATGAGTCAAAAATTCCGCCGATTCCGACTTCACGAAAAAAAAAAGATTAAAATTTAAGTTCCAAAGAATTTCATATTTTTTAAAATGTTTAGTATTAATTTTTTTTTTTAATTTTTAAGGGTGGGGGTAACCGAAATCTAATGTAATTTTAGGGGGGGGGGGTCTCGAAATGCTAACCTATGCTAACAAGGGGTAGGAGGGGGTAAAAAATGGCCACAATAATGATCACTTGTTTTATGGACGACCGGATCTAAAATTTCATTTTCAATATCAATATCTGAGCAAACGAAAAATTTTTTTGCGTTACTTTTTTTTTTTTTTTTTTGCTTCCAACTCGATGAAGTACGAAAGCAAAGGATCTGTTCCTTAATTTTAAATTTTTAAATTTTTCAAATTTTTTATGTTTTATTTTAAATATAAAATTCTTTATTGCTGTCAACCATTTCTTTTTTCTTTGGTGAAATACTTGATGCCGATGCCGATGCCGATGCCGGCAAATAATTTCCCGCCGATTCCGATGCCGATGCCGGAATTTTTTTTTTTTAACGATTTCGAAGCCGATGCCGATTCTGGCAAATTTTTTCCCGCCGATTCCGATGCCGATGTCGATTCCGGAATTTTTTTTTAAACCGATTCCGATGCCGATGCTGATTCCGAATTTTTTTTTTTTACCGATTCCGATTCCGGCAGCGATGCCGATGGCGATAAAATGCCACCGGCATCGCATCCCTGAGTCCAATAATGTTTCTTTCTGAGAGACTAGCGCTCTAGCGGTGAAATTGCGAACTATTTACACAACAAAAAACAAACGACGGCGTTTTATTTTTTTATTACGAAAACATTTTTAAAAAATTATCAAATTCAGGAATTTGAATTAAGGAATTACCAACTTTAGGCCCGCCTAATTGGCCGGTGGTATTAACGAACTCATATCTTAAGCAAACATATATCCCATGAGCAAAAAATCAAAAAAAAAAAAAATTTCAAAAATGGGACACCCTAGCTTTTAATGGGACACCATCACATTCCTACACCAACAAGTCACGAGTGGACAATTTCAATTAACGAAGACGTTAATCAGTTAATCAGTGATTTCTCACTATCTAATTTATAGTAGGAAAAAAGGAAACGACAAAAAAATTAAAAACAAGCTTTCAAGGTCGAATTCTTACAGCAAAAATTTTATTGATAATAAATGTTAACTGAAAGTAGGAAAAATTATCTCGCCCTTGTTTTTTTTTTTTTTTTTTTTTTTTACAACAAATCAATACCTAAAAAATCGTAAAATCTTTCCTCCGAAAGTGACTTTCACCCTTTCACCCTCTCTCATCCCTTACGCTGGTTTTTTTTTATATTTTTCTCGGGAAAAACTTCCAATATTCTCAGAATAATTCCCGTCTGTCAATTCCTTTGACACGTTTTCTCTCGAAAGGAATTTTTCCTTTTTTCTGATATCGAATTTTTTTTTTTTTTCAAATGTGGTTCACCGCATTAACGTCAGGAGTGCGGGGAATGATTCATATAATATATGCTCATGGGATCACGTTCGCCCGTCTCTGTTTGTTCCGAGTAAATATTTACTAATTAACAATTCATTGGGATTTTTTTGTTTTTGTTTTTTTTTAGGGTTATCAGCATGCGAACACAAATCATTCGTATTCCTTCGGAAGGAACTTCCTGTAAGGTTGTCAAATATCATGAAGGAAATTCACCTCCTCCCGGAAAATCTCCTCAGGATGCCGTCCGTCGGATTAGTTAACAATTGGTACATTCAGTCTTTCAAAGAAATTTTGGAGTTTGAAAAGTCAGATATCAACGAAAAAACCCTAAAAAAGTAAGTATGCTGGCCGAAAAAATTAATTGAGCTCTTCGAAATATAAAGAGCTGCCAGTAGGAGCGCTGCCGTCGCAAATGTAGGGCGGCACCTTTCGACAACTCTGTATCTCAGAGCCAAATTAGTGGTGTTAAGTCACGTGGTCATTTTAATTTTTCTCTTTCTCTCAGCAATATTCGTTCATTTTCAAATTATTTCGATTTTTATTTTATTTTTTTTTTAAATTTTTATAGCAACATTCAGATTCATTTTTATGGGATATCGATCATGTTCCTCTCCTCCATTTCATTCAAAATTCAATAATTTGAAATAGCAATAGATAAAATGGAAAAGGTATTAGGTTTCTACTGCTTATTAGAATTTGAAATGCACGATTTGGGTTTTTCTCGGCACTCGAAAACGGCTTCTATTTATTATCAGGATCTTAATTCATTGTTCGACTGTAAAAAAAAAAAAAAAAAAAAAAAATCTTAATATAAAATGACAGTAACCGGAAAATTTTCCTGGAAAACATTTCCCGTCTCTTTTACCTGACAAATTTTCCGGAAAAATTTCCACGCAGTACTTCTTAAATATGTTACTGGGAAAAGTATAGAAAACCATAGCTGACTCTTTTTCCCTGGCGAAATCTCCGGAAAACCCGGTTTTTTATGGAGATAGTAAAAAAGATCGAACCCGAAACCGGTTTCTACACCAAATCGAACCGAACCATATTTTTTTGGAATGGGTTTGTCAGCACTAGTATTGCAATGAATAGAAGCCGAATGGAAAAATATTACAAGATTTTATTTCTTTTACTAGCACCGTAGGCAAAAAAATAAAATAGAAAAAAGAAAATATCGATTTTGGCTTCTTAGAAATATATTTTAGTAAAATGCTAAGTAAATCAGTTTATGATTGGCAAGAGTTTTCCCGTAGCAATTTTCACCTCGATTTTTTTTTCCGCGAATTCATGAATTTATAAAAAAAAAAATTTATTTATTTATTTATTTTTTTATAGATTTTGCAAACAGTTAATTCACATACGAAACAGGCACGTGGACGTGGTTCAAACCATGGCTCAAGGTGTTTTGGAATTAAAAGAGTCTCACGAGGTGGATCAGCAAACGGAAAATTCGATACAATATTTTCTAGACAGATTTTACATGTCAAGGATCAGCATTCGTATGCTGATTAATCAACACAGTAAGTTATTGCAAAAGTTTATTTTCCGCTTATTTCCCGACTTTCCATTCGTTTAAATCAGTCAAGAGGGATTATCGGGAAAACTCAAATCCGCTTTAGCTTTCAAAGAAAACTTATGTAACGGAAAATTAGAAATTTTATTATTTTTCTTTCTTTTTTTTAAAAGCTCTGCTGTTTGGCCAAGAATTCGAGCCGCAGAAACAGCGATCAGCCAGACACGTAGGATGCATCGATCCAGCCTGCGATTTAAGAAGCGTGGTCGAAGACGCGTATGAAAATGCAAAATTTTTATGCGATCAATATTATCTGGCCAGTCCGGAACTCAAAATTAATGAGCATAACAGTGAGTTTCATAGATTTCGTTTTGTTCCAGTGACAGTTAATGAACTACAAATAATAAACATAAATCGAATATTTTAATGAAAAGTCCAACATAAACATAAACATGCATACGTTATAACATAAACATGAACATGAACATGAACATGTCTATGTAAAAACATAAACATATCTATGTTGAATCATAAACATGAACATACCTATGTTGAAACATGGGCATACATATGTTAAAACATAATCATGAAAATGTCTATGTTAAAACATAACCATAAACATGTCTATGTTAAAAAATAATCATAAACATGTCTTTGTTAAAACATAATCATAAACATGTCTACGTTAAAACATAAACATAACTATGTTTGTTATTATTATGTCATAAACATAATCATAAACATAGCTATGTTAAAACTAGCACATCTATGTTAAATCATAAACATGAACATACCTATGTTGAAACATGAACATACATATGTTAAAACATAATCATAAACATGTCTTTGTTAAAACATAAACATGTCTACGTTAAAACATAATCAGGACAATGTCTATTTTAAAACATAAACATAACTATGTTAAAAGTTAAACATGAACATACCTATGTTAAAACATAATCATAAACATAGCTATGTTAAATCATAAACATGAACATATCTATGTTAAAACATGAACATACATATGTTAAAACATAATAATAAAAATGTTTATGTTAAAACATAATCATAAACATGTCTATGTTAAAACATAATCATAAACATGTCTACGTTAAAACATAATCAGAAAAATGTCTATGTTAAAACGTAAACATAACTATGTTAAAAGTTAAACATGAACATACCTATGTTAAAACATAATCATAAACATAGCTATGTTAAATCATAAACATGAACATATCTATGTTAAAACATGAACATACATATGTTAAAACATAATAATAAAAATGTTTATGTTAAAACATAATCATAAACATGTCTATGTTAAAACATAATCATAAACATGTCTTTGTTAAAACATTATCATAAACATGTCTACGTTAAAACATAATCAGAAAAATGTCTATGTTAAAACGTAAACATAACTATGTTAAAAGTTAAACATGAACATACCTATGTTGAAACATAATCATAAACATAGCTATGTTAAAACATAAGCATATGTATGTTAAATCATAAACATGAACATTGAAACAAAAACATACATATGTTAAAACATTAACATGGACAGAGCTATGTTTAAACATTAACATACTACAAGCTTCAAATTAGCATTTAAATCATTAAATCACCATTCCGTATGACAATTCATGAATCTGATCATCGCCCCTCAAACTGATCATTTCTGATCATATTTCATCACATTTAATCTCATTTGATCAATCTGATTTCATCGAATCAACATGATCATCGCCCGCCATATCTGATCGCTGACTATTTTTATTTGATTATCATTCATCGGTCTCATCAATCATCATCCATCACATTAATCTAATAACATTTGATCTATCTGATCACCACCCATCAATCCGATCGCTTTTGATCGATCTGACGTGATCATCACACGTTAATCTCATCGATATTTGATTGCACTGGATCAAATTAATCCCCATATATCTGATCACACTTGTTTTATTTGATCAGTACTCATCAATCTCACTATCGCTAACCATATCAATCTGATCGCATTTGATAAATTTGATGCAATTAAATCAATCTGATCACAAATGATCTGCTTATTGCCATTTGACGTATTCGACTATCGCCCATCGACCTGATCGCATTTAATCAATGTGATCTCATTGCATCAATATGATCATTACCGTTAATCAGATCAGACTTGTTGTGTGACACTGATCATATCAATCAATCATCATATCAATCTGATAAACACTTGTCAATATGATCGCATTTGATCAATCTGATCACCACCCGTCAGTCTGATCGAATTTGATCAATCAGATCAAATTTGAACGTCATTTATCAATCTCATCATTACCCATCACATTAATCTGATCATCCTTGATCTATCTGATCTCATTTTGATCACTCAGATCATAATTGATCCATTTGATCATCGTCCATCGATCTCATGATCACCAATAACATCACATCATCATGATCACGTATGATCCGCCTGATGCCATTTGACCTATCTGATCATCACCCATCAACTCGATCGCACATCGATCATTCAGATCACATTGATCAATTTGATCATTGCCCATTATTACGTTTACATTTGTATTAATCGAATGAAATTCAATCGATATCATCTTGAACATAATAGGCTGCACATGAACATGACATATGTTCAGAAAAACATAAAACAGTTTCAGCAACAAATGATTTCAATTGTTTTTAGTTGTCGTGAATTAATTTCTCCTTCGTTTTCAGTTACTAACGAAGAATCAAGGATCAAAATCGTTTACGTGCCGAGTCATCTCTATCACATGTTGTTTGAGCTTTTCAAAAATTCAATGAGGGCTGTCATGGAACACCATAGCAATTCTACAGTTGATCAATATCCACCGATTACCGTCACTATAGTTAAAGGGAAAGAAGATATATGTGTCAAGGTAATTAATTTTTCATAACTCATCGATAGGAAGAGCCACTTCCAGTCGAGACGGAAGGCCTATTTCCTGTTATGGAATTCGCGATGTTCTTAGATTTCGTAAATAAAGAAATAAGGAATTTCTTTTTCCTAAAAATCACTTAAAAAGTTATTTTTATTCGTTATAAAAAGTATCTTGCAATTCATTTCCCTCCCTAGTATAACAATATACTATTAAAAATTATTGAAAAGTTGGAGGAAAAAATAGAGAGAGAACAGCGTTTTCCACTTAAAGGAACGTAAAAAAAAAAGCCTAAAGTAATATTGGAAATGTCTTTAGGTGGGGGTCCTAGATAATAATTTTTAACGATTTCGGGAGGGGGAGCAAAAGAGAAACTCATTTCCTACAGATTTTTTCCTGTACTCTTTCTTTTTCGCCTCTTAATTTTCTTAATTTTTTTTTACAGATGTCAGACAGAGGCGGAGGAATTCCGCGATCCGAAACTGAACATTTATTCAAATACATGTATTCGACTGCCCCCCAACCCAGTAGAAGCGACGTGCAAAGCACTCCTTTGGCCGGGTACGGGTACGGCTTACCTATTTCAAGATTGTACGCAAGGTATTTTCACGGAGATCTGCATCTTTTGTCCTGTGACGGTTACGGCACGGATACCATTATTTACATGAAGGTAAATTTCAAAATAAAATAAGTCCAATTTGCCCCCTTTTTAACTTTTTCCTACAAGTTTCCTGGGTCAAAGTCAACTTTTTGCCAATTTTCGCCAATTTTTGCCTTTTTTTTTTTTTTTTCTTTGCACTTAATTTTTTGAAATTAATTTTTTGCAATTATTTTTTAAATTAATTTTTTGCAATTATTTAATTAATTAATTAATTTTGCAATTAATTTTTTGAAATTAATTTTTTGCAATTAATTAATTAATTTATTTATTTATTTATTTTGCAATTTTTTTTTTGCAATTAATTTTTTGCAATTTTTTTTTAAATTAATTTTTTGCAATTATTTAATTAATTAATTAATTTTGCAATTAATTTTTTGAAATGAATTTTTTGCAATTTATTTATTGCAATTTATTTCTTCTAATTTTTTTTTTTTTTTTTTTTTTTTTTTTTTTTTGCAATTTTTTAAACGGGTAACCAGATTCACTTGCAACCGGCCCAGGTCTCGAACCAGCATCTCATGCGTGACAGAGCACACGCTAACCAACGGTCCAACCCTCTCTTTAATCTTTCCCCAATTTATTCTCTTTACTTTGTACCGTGCTAGAGATTGCAGTACCGGTAGTACCGGAACCGGGAGAACCGGTACTTGGCCAAAATTTTGTGGTACCGAGAACCGGTACCAGATTGCCAAAGTACCGGTTTTTTTGGTTTCCGGGAAAAAGGTCGACAAGGAAAAAGATCGAAAGGAAAATCGACCTTCTTCTTTCGATCTTTTTCCTTGTCGACCTTTTTCCGAAAAATCCAAATAAAAGCGGGAAAAAGATCGACTTTTTCCGAAAAAAAAACCAAGTAAAAAAGGAGACGTGAAGAGATTCGTTCGTGCGAGTGGTAACGATTTATAAAATATTAGGTAAAGGGAAAAAAATCAATTAAGAAGTACATTACAAATAAAATTATCGATATAGTGAAACAAAGTTTTATTAAATTGTGGACAATAGGGAACATGCATGGGTCAAAGAAATGGCCTCGGACATAGACCATTCGAAAGAACTTTTTAGACTAAACTCAAAAAACACGAGAACACGAAAAAAAACCGATTTTTCGATTTTTTATTCAATTTTAAAAAATGTCACTTAGACCCCTATGTTCAAAACGCCACGCCATTGGTCGGAGCGATCGTGACGTCACTAGTTTCCAAAATAACATTACGTTATATGGAAAAATCGCATTTTTTTAATATTTTATTAATTTCAAACTTATAACGGGTGAAAACATTACTTAAATTGAAAGTTATATTCTTACTTGATGTTATCATAAACTTCCAGCAGCGAAAAAGACTTTCGTTAGCTTGAAAAACGCGTTAAAAGTGAGCGGGTCCGGTCTAACGAGTGTTTTGAATATTTAAATTGCTTTTTTTTAGGCTTTTTGAGTTTTGATTTGCAAATACTGCTTATTAAAAAGGATCCTCATTAAATTCGTATCCCGTCTGGTGCATTTGGTTGGCTGAGTTTAAATTATTTCGGTTTGTATGGCCATTTTTGTGAAGCAGCTATTACCTAACCTCATCTGGTTAAAAATGCATTGTTTATTTCCAATTCCTATGCATGAATGACAATCTGCATACTAAAGGATAATCTTCAAAATCAAGAACTGTGTTGCTCAGTGATGCTGCAATGACAATGAAAAAATTCCCATTAATTGTTTTACTGTTGAAGGCACAACATTTAAACCATTTGACATCTCACCGATTATCAAAATTGATACTTGTATTTCTACCTGGTATCAAATAATCAGTAAAGATTTGTAAGAGTTATGTTGTTGTATTGATAAAAAAGCAAAAACCAACCAGGAATTGGATATTCAGAAATAAAGTTGTTAGTCGAAACTGATATGTGTAAGCAAACCCAATGGCTAAAACTGGTTAACGAAACCAGCCAAGATTACTACTTACACATATCAGTTTCGACTAACAACTTTATTTCTGAATATCCAATTCCTGGTTGGTTTTTGCTTTTTTATCAATACAACAACATAACTCTTACAAATCTTTACTGATTATTTGATACCAGGTAGAAATACAAGTATCAATTTTGATAATCGGTGAGATGTCAAATGGTTTAAATGTTGTGCCTTCAACAGTAAAACAATTAATGGGAATTTTTTCATTGTCATTGCAGCATCACTGAGCAACACAGTTCTTGATTTTGAAAGATTATCCTTTTAGTATGCAGATTGGTCATTCATGCATAGGAATTGGAAATAAACAATGCATTTTTAACCAGATGAGGTTAGGTAATAGCTGCTTCACAAAAATGGCCATACAAACCGAAATAATTTAAACTCAGCCAACCAAATGCACCAGACGGGATACGAATTTAATGAGGATCCTTTTTAATAAGCAGTATTTGCAAATCAAAACTCAAAAAGCCTAAAAAAAAGCAATTTAAATATTCAAAACACTCGTTAGACCGGACCCGCACTCACTTTTAACGCGTTTTTCAAGCTAACGAAAGTCTTTTTCGCTGCTGGAAAGTTTATGATAACATCAAGTAAGAATATAACTTTCAATTTAAGTAATGTTTTCACCCGTTATAAGTTTGAAATTAATAAAATATTAAAAAAATGCGATTTTTCCATATAACGTAATGTTATTTTGGAAACTAGTGACGTCACGATCGCTCCGACCAATGGCGTGGCGTTTTGAACATAGGGGTCTAAGTGACATTTTTTAAAATTGAATAAAAAATCGAAAAATCGGTTTTTTTTCGTGTTCTCGTGTTTTTTGAGTTTAGTCTAAAAAGTTCTTTCGAATGGTCTATGTCCGAGGCCATTTCTTTGACCCATGCATGTTCCCTATTATAGTTGCACTTGTTTTAAAGCAACCATTATTTAATTTAGTGTAGTCTGGCTGGACAAATTTTTTAGGCATATATCATGTTTTTAATTTATTTTACGCAGTTTCCTTTTTGTACTCCTCCTACTGCTCAACTCCTAGTTTTCAGCAGAAATATTCAAATGTAAAAATTTAAGATGAAAGGTAACCTCTTAAGATTATTGATGTGGAGTTAAGCTGTTAAACCTCATTGAATATTTAAGTGTAAAAAACAATTTAAGCTTTTGAGACTGAGAAGGCATATCAGTTGACGCCAGGACAAAATGAAAAATTATTCAAAAGTTTATCTTCTATAAATTTATGTAAAAAAATATATAGCTTTGGCCTTTTATATGAAAATTCGATTTAAAAAAAAATTTTTCTGGTACCGGGAATACCGGGAATACCGGTACCAGGCCTTTCGTTAGGAATCGGAACCGGTTCCTGAGATATTCCGGTACCGTGCAATCCCTATACCGTGCGGAGTCCCGACTTTTAAAAATTCGCCATCTGGTGGCTAAAATGGCAACTACGGGCAAAGTGAAATTCCTAAATTTTGTTCACAAATTTCCCTTTTTTTTTTCAGGTTCTTCTTAACGAAGCGAACGAACTTCTGCCAATTTTCAACAAAACGTCATCGAGGTTTTACAAGGCGACAATTCAAACTGGCGACTGGTCCAACCAATCCATCGTTATGGGAGCCAGAAATTTTGCTCATTCCAATTCTAAAAGGTCACCAACGGTTAGCAGCAGCAATATTAATCCCATGACAATGAACATACAAGGAGTGCAAGCCAACACTCAAAATATTAGATAGAAATACGCTTTTTTAGGACTTTTAAAAAAATTCCTAACGAAAAACAAAAAGCATTGATGTCAAAAGAGAAAACGGAAGTGATACTATTAGAAATTCAAAGCGCTTGGATATTTTTTTTTTTTATTTAAGAAAAAGAATGTATGTATATTTTTGAAACAAAAAGTGATAATATACAAGAGAAAATAATAATGACAAGTTGGGAATAATTCCTTAGTTTTTATTTTATTTCTGTTAAAGAAAATTGCAATTAAAAATTATTTCAATAACAAAAAAAAAAAAAAAAAAAAAAAAAAAAATGGAAGATGGTGTTAAATAATTAGTTATTCACAGGGTTATTAATGTTAAAAAGAGACTGTAAAAAAAAATAGCCAAAATTATCCGATGGTGTTCAAAATGTTTAAAAAAAAAAAAAAAAAATTTTAGCAATCAACGATGAGGTTGACTTTTTTTTTTTCTAAACAAAAGTTTGTTTTTAGCGAAAATGCTTTAATCTGATTTAAAAAATTTTATCTGCGAATTTTTAAATTCGATCGTTCCATGTGATATCAGTCTTAATGGTAAAAACGATTTCCTTTTTTTTTTTTTTTTTGAAATGGGCCTTAAAAATATAACAGATATTGTTTTTTCATGTCTCATAATCAAATTTCTTCTTACTGGAATAGCTAAAAAAAAAAAAAAAAAAAATTAAAAATAAAATAAGTTTTAAAAGAAAATTAATCTGTGATAACTCGTTTTAAAATTTAGTCAGTTTTCTTAGTCTGTAATTTTTTGTTGGTAATTTTAAAAAAAATTTATAAAGTTTAGAATCATTTGGAATTTATTTTGGAATCATTTTTAATTTTCTTTAATTTGCTAATGATCATAGCTCATCCAATTGTTTAGACAATGCTTGTGCTTAAATAATTAGAATATTTATTTATATTATTATTATAATAAATACATTTTTGTAATTAAAAAAATACTGTATTTAATTGCAATTTAGTTCAAGAGGAACCAATATATTTTATTAAAATTATTATTTTTTATTTCTTTTTCTTTTTTTGTGTAGGACATTGCATATTAATGGTATGGATGCAAGACATAACTCATAATGCCATTGGCGAGAACAGCAGGCAAAAAGACAAAAGAAGACATCACACTGATAATAAAAAATATTTCTCCAGAAGCGGATTCAGCCCCAAAGCTACTTTGCAAATGCGGCAGTTAATTATTCTTTCAATTTTTGGAGCAATGTTGCAAACTGAAGAATTTTTTGACGTATCTGCTTGGAAAATGCGGAGACTTTCATTCATACTTAGATAATGGCCAGTACAATAAATTTTTACAATATTTCATATAACCATAGGTTTCAGAGTACCATAGTGATAACTTGATGTGAGCGATAACTTAATGGACCAAATCAATTACGAATGCAAACTAATATTCCAGTTTTGGAGGTCTTACCTTTAAGGACGATTAATATGGCGTCGTCGTGATTCCATAAGCTCCTGTGGGGCAGGATCAGGCCTTACCAAGACCTGTTGTTGAGTACATTAACTTCCGAAACTTTTCACATTACACAACTTCAACTTTATTACCTACACATTCTCTTATGCCAAACTTTTTTTACACAAATTCTCACGATTTTAGATGCTTGAAACTCATCACTATGCATAATGCACCGTTATACTGACACTTCCGAGTTTACCCCTTTACGACCCTGGTTTTTGCACGTTCGCGATAGAAAAAAGAATTATGTCACCGATGGAAGACGCTCTTAAATTTAATCTTCAATTGGAAATCATTTGCTTTCTAAAACCAATAAAAAAAGAAAATAATACACACATTGAGCGTCTAAAAGCCGCGAACTTCTTGTTTCTTCGAGGCAGTGGTGCCACTTGTTTTCATGTTACTCTCCCTGTTCCCAAAAATATACATGTATATTTATACTGCATTAGCTTATGGCCGGACATATTTCCTTCCTCCACGAAAATTTTTACTTTCCGTAAGTTAAACATAATTCCAAGATGTGGCCTTCATAACGTGTTATTTTCGCGGCGAGTGAATTCCACTTGTTGTTTTTTTTTTTTTTTTTTCAACAACAGAAGTAAAAAAAAATTTTTTACGGAAAATGGGGATTAAATTTAATTTGATATTAGCGACAAGCGAAAATAATGGGATAGGTTATAAAGGCGGACTTCCTTGGAATCTTCGGTAAAACCTTATAATTCTTTTTTTTTTAGTAAATAAATTAAACTAACCCTCAATCTACAGGTGGTTGTGTTTGTAGTTTCAGTTTAAAAAAAAAAAAAAGTTAAAAGAATGTTAAAATTAATGACTGAAGTTTTAATCCTGATGTTCCATTAACTCTCTTAGTACTTTTTACTATTTTTAGTTAATTTTTTTTTCTATAAAATTCATTTCACCAACAAAGCTTATGTAATCATGTTATCTTTTTTTAATCTTTAGGAAAGAGATGAATTACTTTTCTCGAATGACTAAACATGTTGAGGATCCTAAGAAGAAAAATGCTGTTATAATGGGAAGATTAACATGGGAATCTATGAACGGAAAACCCCTTCCTGGGAGATTTAATATTGTACTGTCAACCAAGCCATTGTAAATATCAATGTCGATATAAAAAAAAATTGATATATTAAAAGATTTCTTTTCTTTTAGAGAAAATTTAAAAGAAGCATTCACTGTCGTAATTTTAATGATGTTGTTAAGCTCTTAGAATCACCTGATTATAATCAAAAGGTAGAAACGGCTTGGGTCATAGGAGGTTCCAAAGTTTATGAAACAGCTGTAAAACATAACTTATGCCATAGGATATATTTGACAAAAATACTAAAGGAATTCCCTTGTGATGTTTTTGTTGATTTGGATTTAACTAATGGATTTAAAGAAGTAGAGTAAGTAAAATGAAGAGATTTCATTTAGAAAAAAATTCACAGATTTTCTTTTGTTTTAGGGATCCTAGAGTATCAAAAGAAATACAGGAGGAAGATGGAATTCGGTATTCATACCATGTCTTTGAAAAGACAGAAGGGTCTGACTCTTAAAAAGAGAAGTGTGGCCACAATCACAAACATTTGACATTTTTATCACAGAAAATCTACTCCAGAAAACAAAAATTAAGTGCTTTAGGTTAATGAAAAAAAGAACGCTCATTTACAAAATTTTAACTGTTAGCTTTTATTTAAAAAAATAATGTTATTTCTTGCATAATCATCATTTCTAAAAAAGCAAATTAAAAAAAAAAGAAACAAAAGTTTCTTTTAGTAAGTACGTCTTCAAAAAAAAGAGGCTAAAAAAAACAATCTATGTGAGTGAAAAGTTTTAACAGAATTACACATAAAAAAAAGTACAAAAATACATGGGAATGATATCCTGATTTTCTTTTTCAATATCCATTTTCCATTTTTTGGAAGAAAAAAATAATTTACACTTTAATATAAAAACATACATAAAAAAATGAAAAACGGATACTGAAATTACATATATGATTTGTCAAAATAAATACATAAAACGATGCATTACGGATATTGTTTAAAAAAAATCACAGCCTTTAGCCAGCATTTTTTTTTATACTAATTAATATTATTTTACTGATTTTTATAAATAAATTTATCTATGTAAAAAAATGATTTCGTAACAATCTGTATAAAAAATTTACGCGTCTATTTTTTCCGATAAATTCCGTCCTTTTAACACAGCCAAAAAGAATGCACCAGAAGAGAAAAAAGTTCAATAACTGTAATTCGTTTTTTTTTTTTTTCAGTTTGAGTAAGACGCGCTGAATGTAAATTTTGAATACTGAATTTATTAATTTAATTTGTGCTATAAGTAATGCTGCTGCTTTCTAAAAGGTTGTTGAGACCCGGTGGAATTACTTTTAGAATGGTGATTTGCTTCGTTCGATCCTAACGTTTCACCTGTAACAAGTTCGTTTTGAAAATTAAAAAAAAAAAAAATTAAAAGCAAAATGGAAAAAAAAAATTACCTTTTTGTTTTTGCATACTAGCGGCTATAGCGTCTAAATCGACCCCTAACGTGCCATTCCAACCACTACCGTCCATCTGAAAAAATATATATAAATAAAAATTTTGAGTAGAGAAGAGTTCGAGAGAAGCTACGAAAATCAAGATACTTACGAATTTGTTGCTATTCGATGCCCAGGCCGAAAGCTGGGAGGAGCCAGTTTCTATCATGCTGTGCCTTGGTACCATAACGCTAGCGTGCCTTTTAACTCTAGGAGGTGCAACGGGTTCACCGATGCCGAAATCATCTCTGGTTTGGTTGCTTCTGCTCGGTTGCCTTAGTTTCACTCTGGCTACGATCCCTAAAAACAAAATGGAAATAAGTTACAGTTCAGTTCATGTAACCCAATGGGTTGTCCCGTAGCGTTCCCGACCATCTGTCCTAAACAAAATAAATTCCTAATCCATTTTTTCAAAAATTTTGGTTCCTAAAATTTTTTTTCTAACCACTTCAGGAATTTTTTTCACATTTCAGGAATCATTTTAGGAAAATTAAAAATTAGAAGAAAAAAATTAGTTAAAAAAACAATTTTGGGAACCAAAATTTTTAGAAAAAAATAGATTAATATTTTAGGAATTTATTTTAAGGAAAAATGGATTAGGAATTTTTTTACGAAAAATGGATTCGGAATTTTTTTTTTTTTTTTTTTTTTTGGAAAAATGGATTAGGAATTTTTTTTAGGAAAAATGGACTACGAATTTTCTTAGAAAAAATGGATTAGGAATTTTTTTTTTAGGAAAAATGGATGAGGAATTTTTTTTGAAAAAATGGACTAGGAATTTTTTTTGGAAAAATGGAGTAGCAATTTCTTTTAAGAAAAATAGATTAAAAATTTTTTTAGGAAAAATGGATTAGGATTTTTTTTAGGAAAATGGATAGGGAATTTTTTTTTCCAGAAAAAATGGATTGGCAATTTTTTTTAGGAAAAATGGAATAGGAATTTTTTTTAGGAAAAATGGATGGAATAGGAATTTTTTTTAGGAAAAATGGACTAGGAATTTTTTTTAGGAAAAATGGAGTAGCAATTTCTTTTAAGAAAAATGGATTAAAAATTTTTTTTGGAAAAATGGAATAGGAATTTTTTTTAGAAAAATGGATTAGGAATTTCTTTTAAGAAAAATGGATTAAAAATTTTTTTTGGAAAAATGGAATAGGAATTTTTTTTAGGAAAAATGGACTAGGAATGTTTTTTTAGGAAAAATGGAGTAGCAATTTCTTTCAAGAAATATGGAGTAGCAATTTCTTTCAAGAAATATGGAGTAGGAATTTCTTTTAAGAAAAAAGGATTAGAAATTTTTTTAGGAAAAATGGATTAGGAATTTTTTTTAGGAAAAATGGATTAGGAATTTTTTTTAGGAAAAATAGATTAGAAATTTTTTTAGGAAAATGGATCAGGAATTCTTTATTTTGGAAAAATGGGTAGGAAATTTTTTTTTTTCAGAAAAAAATAGATTGGGAATTTTTTTTAGGAAAAATGGAATAGTAATTTTTTTTTTTTTTTTAGCAAAAATGGACTAGGAATTTTGTTTTAGGAAAAATGGATTAGGAATTTTTTTTTTAAGGAAAAATAGACTAGGAATTTTTTTTAGGAAAAATGGATTAGAACTTTTTTAGGAAAAATGGACTAGAAATTTTTTTTTGGGGAAAATGGTAGGAAATGGTCATATAGCGTTGGGTTAGTTCCGTTGCATAACCAAATGGATCCGTGTTAGTTCCATTCGGGTAACCCAGTTGGTCAGAAATTGTTTTGATGGGGTCAACCCATTGGGTTGCCCAACAGAATTCCAGGGAAAAAATTAACAAACATTTACCGTAATTATAGATGTGGTCCACTGGTTTCGAATTCATAACCGACGACAGTTCCCTTGCACTCGAACTGCTCGACGACTCGCTTTCCTGTTCGTGTTTTAAATGGTCGCTAATCCATATCCTCTTTTCGTTGGACAATTTCAACTGCTCCGTTTTCGATCTGACCATCTCCATTTTATCGGCATCATACCGATCCGCAACTTTCGGTGAATCACGATCCGAATGACTCATATCCCCGGAAGAATGGGAAGACAACGAATTCGAGCCGGACGGGAAATTAACCATTTTGTTCCGGATTTCGATTTGAGTTTTCCTGTCTTTCATTTTCTTGGAATCGACCGTCGCGTACAAGTCGTAGCTCGTTTTATAATGATCGCTGGAGTAAATTTTTGCCTCGGATTCTTCCTTCGATTTCGAAGGGATCCAAAGTCGATGCGGAGGAATTTCGCTTTTCGTGCTTTGAGACTCCCCGTCTTTGATGTACACGGTGCTTTTGTTTTTCCCGTAGGCGTGAATCCCTAAAAAATTAGGATTCGGCCGGGGATCCTTCGGCTCGGGATTCGCGGTATACCACGAACGGATTTCCGTCCGTTTTTTCGATTCCCTTTCCCGGAAATTTTGATCCTCTTGGATTTCGATGTTCAGGCGATGAAGGAACAAATTTTTAGAATCCGGCTTCGCGGGAGGGGGTAAATTCTTTTCCGCGTTCGAAAACGTTCGAGTTAATTCCTGACGCTGGGGGTACTTCTCTTTCGTGACTTGCGTTTTCGCCCTCTGCAAAACGTACGGATTCACGATGTCGATCCGTTCGTAATAGTTATTTTTCGTTTCCTTCCGGGGCCCGTCCACCTGGTCCCCGGACACGTGAACCGGTTTTAAAATTTCTCCGTTTTGAGTCCGAACGGTTAAAGTCCCATTAAAATGTTTCGGGTATCCGTCCACTTGTATCGTGTTTTCCTTCACAGTTTTTTTCGGATCCAACCAAATTTGCTCGTACGGGGATTTCGTGACCGGCTGGGAATTCTTATTGATCGCCTGACGGAAACTGTTCCTCCTTTCCCTGACCCCGATCCCGGAAGTTAAAACGCTCAGTTTCGCCGTTGTCGTCGTGGCTTCCGGTTTCGGGGGGATGGACCCGACGGTCGTCGGCCACGTTATCACCGGTGGTTCGTCCCCCATCAAAGATTCCAAACTCCTCCTCCGGCTTTTCGTTTCCGGTATCCGAAAAATATCCCGTGCAGTCAACGATTTTTTCATCGTGCTCCTGGAAAGCGTTTCCGTTTTCTTGATTTCCTTCCCTTTGCTTGTTTTCAACGGTGGCGGCGGAGGGGGGCTCACGATTTTCAAAGATTTACTCCTTTTAACTAACGGAACCGGACGTGACACCACCGTCGTCGTCGTCGTCGTCGACAGAGACAACTTCGGAACTTTTAATTTTCCACCGTCCGGGATCGGTTGCCGTTTGTTTTCGGTCAGCTCCAAGGGTTTCCTCACAGCCCCCAGGGAATGACTCCTGGAGACCGTTTGACTCCCTCGATTCTTCGGCCGATTTGTAGGGCTCCGTTCGAACAAAGCTTTTAATTTTGCGATTCGGGGTTTGCTCAAAAGACTGTTGCTCGGAGAAACGTCTAATTCTTTTTCTTTTTCCACCATGGAGGAGCATCGATTTTTCTCCGTTTGGTTTTCCACTTCTTTTTCCTGTTTCGAGGACGGGACGTTCGGACGTTTTTTACGCGGCAGGGGAGGAGCCGAATCCGGTTTGGTTAATTTATCCAGGGAGATTTCTTTTTTGTCCTCCGTTTCCTTTTTTTCGATTTCGCTCACGTCCTTTTTTTCTGAAAACAATAAAAAAAAAAAGGAAAAAATTAATTTAGCAAATCCACTTAGGATTTGGGAGCTTCCTGGGATTTGAAGCATATGCCTACCATCGCAATCCTCCTTCCAAGGCCCAATAGTATCGTAAACAGGCTCCTCAAAGTCTTTAATCAAAGGCACTCCGTTAACATCGATGTTTTCGTAAGGATGAGACTCTATAACTCTAAGTTGCTCCTTGAACAATTCCCTAACAGCTTGGTGAACTAAAATATACTGCTCTTTCGTCTGGACCATAGCTACCCTTTGTTTCCTCATATCCCTAACTAAATTAAATAAACTAAATTCTTCCGTAAGTTTCTGAAACAAAAGAAAAAAAAAAAAAGAATTAAAATAAAAATTAGTCATAATCATTATTTTTAAAATTGTGAATTAGGAATTAAAACTTAAAACTTACTCCCGCTCGAAGTAATCCCCAAACGAAATCGATCGCACATATCGTGCCGGTTCGACCGCATCCGGCAGAACAATGGACCAAAACCGGTAGCGTTTCGGAAGCTTGAGTATCTCTAACTAATCTGACCATATCTAATAATGGACGGACTAAAGGCGGAACTCCATGATCCGGCCATGCAGAATAATGGAACTGGCAGACAGTTCTCTCTTCTTTAAAAAAAAAAAAAATTTATCCACAAAAATATGAGCAGAAGCTACAAAATTAATGCGCCTTAAAAGCTCAATGTTTTTACCTGTAACAGCCTTATCATTTGTGTATTTTAGTCTCATAGTTCGAACGAGAAAATCAGGACAAATTGTACTTGCTTTAACTAAACATATCTCTACCATGCCAAACCTTTTTTCTTCACCTTCTTTCTCGACCCAATAATTTTCACATTTATGCTGTAATAAAAAAAAGAATTATTAACCAATTCATCATACTAATGTATACAAAACAAATATTCACCTTTCCTGCTTCTTCTGCATTGCAAGCCATAACAATAACTTGAACCTCACACTCAACAACCATCCTCCAGAAGTCATTGACGGTATTTGGTAAAGGTCCTTGACTAGCAATGTAAGCAGGAGAGCCACTGGCCCCTTTAATAAAATTTGCATTGATGTAATCGCTACCTGGTATCCCTGCATATTCGCTTAATACCACTCTTGTCACATTAACTGCAACCAAAATTAATTGATTAATCAAAGCGCTCCATTTCAAATAAATTGCACGCTATATTTACATGGCAAAATATCCTTGTAACGATTCTTTTTCCTATTAACTTCCTTTTCTCCCTCTGTACATGCATATTCTTTATTTACTTTTAAAGTTTCGCTAAACTGTTTCAAATCCTGCAACAAAAAAATTTTAATTATCAGACCTATTGACCTATAAAGCTACCGAAATGCCGCTTCGTTCGAAAAATTCAACAAAAATCTCATTTCAGATTGAAATAACCTGGTTAAAATCATTACGAGACGATTTTAACCGCAAAATTTACATTTCAAATAAGATTAAAAGATTCAACTAACCTGAAATTCCTTTTCATAATTATCACAAATGGCACGATTTGACTCCAAATTCTCAATATGGTTTAGGCAATTTTGTAAGATTGTACGCAATGGTATGATTTCTTTATTTTCTTTCATTGCATTTTTACCTGTTCAGCATGTTTCAGGCACTCATTTAATTATATTTTTCGATAAAATACTTTGCTTTGTTAACACTGTCATTATTTATGTTTCGAAAAATACCACATAATGCTTTGCCTCTCTATCTCTCTCTTTCTCTCTCTCTTCAACAGTTGGTCGGCGCTGCCAACTTAAAGTCGACCTTCAAAATGACGTCATGCGCCCTCCTATGGGTTAAACATGGGAACCACAGCTTTATTATGTTAAATGAATTACCTGCAGGGAAATTTTATTCCTTTAACGGACTTTCGAAAATTTAAAAACGAGATTTTATATTCATTCTCGTTTTTGAATGTAATTGAAAAGAAATTTAAAAGTGAACGAGTCCCCTGAATACCGAATCGCTGCCACTGAAATTTAATTTTGGCATTAAAATGCTCTACAGTGGATCCGTTACAAAAATAAAAAAAATTAAGAGAAAGAAGAGCTGCTTCTAGAGAATTTCCTTCTTATTCAGAGGAAAAAAATGAAAGAAAATAATTAAAAAATAGACATCTTGTAATGCAGCGTTGCAAGTCAAGGTTGCATTTAACAGGCCAGAAAAAGCTCAAGTAGCCAAGGGGGGTGGTACAATCCTTGCTTCTAATAAAATGTAATTTAAAGAACATATTTAATATATAAAAAGTCACGGGACTGCTCAAGCATCATCTCAGGGAGGTTGAACCTTTTCTATCCTCTCCTTGGCTACACACCTCGGAATATTGGCCCAGGATCCAAAGATTTTCCCACCGAAAAAAAAATCAGCCACTAAATGAAAAAGATTCTCATTCTATTTTTCAATAAAAAAAAAAAAGTTTATACATCTAGTTAATAAAAAAATATCAACATCAGACGATTAAATTCGATAAAATTTGATATTGCTCACAAATAACTATCTCAGGCACAAAAAACATAAAAACAAAACAGTTAAATAATTTCGATGTATAGATCACAAATATTTAAACAAATAAATCACTGAAAAATATGAGAATATCAGACTAGAATTGGAAAGTTAAAAAACAATTAAATTAATACCCTGATATAAATTATATCTTCGGTTATTTCAATTTTGGTCCCTGAGTTATTTTCGAATGAACCATGTTTTTAAAAAAATAATTTTTGTGTAAAATGTTTTGCTTTTAACAGGAACAACTTTTTTTGGGTTTAGTAGCTGGTCCAGATAATTTTAAGCTTTCATCAGCAATGGCAGTACCACTTTGAGCGCTGTCTTGTCTCATCATAACTTCCACAAGAAATCTAAAAATAAGTTATTGTAAATCAAAAATTTTTTTCTTATCAAATCTTCTTTCCTGCTAAGTTTTTTATTTACCTCATTGAATCATTCACCATCAAGCCTTCTTTGGCTGAAGTTTCAGTCCAGCCAATGAAATTATGTTCTTTATGGAAAGTTTCTACTTCTAAGAGATCTACTTGACGATGAGTTAAATCACACTGCTCCAAAAATAAAATACTTATTAGCTATTCTTGCAGTCTTTTTTTTTCCTTTCAATTCTAAACCATACCTTGTTAGCCAACAGCATGCATGGAATTGGTCTTCCATCTGGTAACACACATTTTGAATCAACATCTTTTTTCCACTTCAAACTGTTTATGAATGAATTTTTGTTTGTCAAATCAAACATGATAACACAACCATCTGCATCCTTGTAATAAACTCTTGTCATCCATGTAAATCTTTCCTGACCTAAATGTAGCAACATACAATTTAAAAAAATTTTTAAGAGCTGACGGAATACATTTTAAAAATTACATGCCTGCAATATCCCAGAGCTGCAATTTTATTATTTGTGTTTCAGACCATTTTACCATTTTTAATGCAAAATCTACTCCAACTGTTCCCTTGTAATCTCGTTTAAAAGTATTCTGGACATAACGCTGAACAAACGAAGTTTTCCCAACCGTTGGATCTCCAATTATAATTACTTTGAATAATTTTTCAGGGACGGTTATAGAATCTAAAAAAAAAAAAATTTAATTAAAATAAAATCCGTTCACGAAAATTTCGTTGGAAAGTTTTTATAAACATGGTTTCAGGTAATCAGTTGAGGTTAGGAATTTTTTAAGAACTCACCATAATATTTAGAATAACTGTACATTATTAACGTTAGTTTATACTGCTCTTCGTAAAGATTTTCAAACGGACATTTTTTTGATAAATTACGTAAGTTTGAACTAAAACCATTATTAATTAAAGTAAACTATGTATTTTCAAATATGTTTACTGTGTTCATTGTGATTAGTGAATGCAAACAGTACCAACATGACTTAGTTTGTGCTTTCCACGCTAGATGGAGTTTATGACGCTAAATTTTTTTATTTTCAGCAATAAAGTTAGATTCATTATAGATGCACATTTAATTAAGGTTTTTTTTAACATCGATAATATCTTCCGCTGTTGATATTGAAACAAAGAAAAAAGAAAAAATGCTGTAAATTAATTAAAAAAAATACAATAACGTCATCTATCGGGAGAAACATAAACGATTATTTATTTTATGTTGGCACTATTATCATCCCTCCTTGAGCTGACAAAAACTTGATTATTTCGCAAGGTAAAGATATTTGGTTTATTCAGAAGAAAATTTTAAACGGATTGTTAAACGACATATTCTCCGTTAACTGTTGAATCTTTTTTAAAGCAATAAAGTGTAAACTACACATAATTCCGGCTTATTTGTCTGGAAGGGATGTTTTATTTTTTTATGCTTGGAAGAAAGATGGCGGCTGTTTTCATCACAGTAAATATGATCGACCCTGATTTCTATTTATTTATTTAAATGAAATGAAACTAACTTTCAAGCAAGGAGTAAAATCGTCCTTCGCTTTCAGGTTCGCTGTCTTCTTCCGGAGGAGTTTTATCAATGTTCATATCGTCGAATGAAAAACTATGGATAATTCCGAGAGATCTGGGTTTGACTTCGTCCCACTGAAATGAGTTTCCACTTAAACCTGTTAAAAAAGTTTTGAGTGAAAAGGACGTAACTTCAGTTTAACTCACTTACAGCTGCGCCACCCCTGAAGGAGTAACAGTGCAGTAGGTAAATAATTAAACAAACAAATAAGTTTTTAACGAGTATAAACCTGCTAATGGAGGCCTCAATTTTAGGACCCTTGTCCACCTTCTTTTATTAGCATATCAGTTATCATGTTTTAGGGGTCCTGGGTTGGATGACGAATGTTGACGAGTGGGAGGAGGGAGTTAGCGCAATTCTGTCATTATTTACATTAGATAGACAAAAGCAAGGAGCCCGGGGGGAGCATTGGGGGGGTCACCCTCCCCTCAAAAAATTTCTGATTTAAATATATTCTTTAATTCTCCTTGTCACATGAGGGCATTCGGAATCCATTTTGGAAAAATTTGAGTCTATCATATCCCCTCTTTCTGGCTAAGGACTCAAAGGGGGGTGGGAGGGGGGTTGCCCATTTTGCGCGGAGAGGGGAGTTGGGAGTCATGAGTCGTGAAAAACCTTAAATAGACCCAAAAATTCGTATTTTATCTAGTGTAAAATCGATTCGACCAAAAAAAAAAAAAAAAGAGATCTTATTTAGTACAGTTGGGGTTAAATGAATGAGGGGGCGGTCAGCATATCTGGATCAGTGCTTGAGGATGATTTTTTTTTTTTTTTTTTTTGGTTACTGATTAGACTAAGCAGTCATTCTTGCATTACTTAAGCGCATTAGGGGGAAAAGAGTTGGTAAATTCTTAGATAAGCGCAACATCATCGATTTTGAGGGGGGGTTCGGGACTGAAATTTAAAAAAATTATTTTAGCTCACAAGGGAGGAAGGGGTCGAAAATTGCCAAAATCATGCTTACGTAATCCTTGACCGTTCCCTAATATTGGTAATGCAATTCTTTTCAAAATTCCAGTACCTATGTGGACGGTGGTCATGGTCAATTAATTAATAGAAGCTATTTTTTTTTTTTTTTTTTTTTTTTTTGCTCACAAAAAAATACAGAGAAAGCCAGTATCATTCGCATCTAAAACGAAGGAATCCAATACTTTTAAAAAATTATCTAATTCACCGATTTGCTTTCTTTCCGGCTTCTCCAGTTCACACTAACGGGAAAAATCAACGACGGACACTGTTACATCCCATAAATTTGCTATCGTAATTTTATAAATTAAAAGAAAAAAAGGTAAATTGTCAACTTACCCAACAACGATATTTCTAATTTTTTCTTTGTTTCAGGCCCACCCATCGGCCGAAAAATCAATTCTTTTTCTTCATTAGGCATTTAAAATTCTCATTTTAAATATTTTAAAAAGAATTTTTGATTGTTAAAAATTTTTTAAAAACAACAAAAAACGACTTTTTTTCCTTCGACCTTCGCACTATGCGGTCGGTCCCGAAAATGACATATGCCAATATAAAGAAAAAAGGGTTTCTTTATATCGGGTGATAAACTGGGCTGAAAAAACATAATTTGCAAAATTAAAAAACAAATGAAAAGCTAGCGCAATCTAAATTTAAGCCCAGAAAATTTTTTAAATTATTTATAAAAAAAATTTTAAATGCAACTTTTTTTAAAAAAAATTACGAAATTTGGCAAATGGTACAGTTTTTTAATATTTGAAATATTTAAGTTTTAATTATTTAATAGCCCGTTTTAACTTACCACCTGTTAATGCATCCATCCGGATTTTTATTCTTAACTATAATCCAAACACGGAATTTTACTTATTTAAAAAGTGGGGGCAAGAATAGTCCCGTGTTTGGTTACATAACAGGCTTGGTTTACGTAACAATCCGTGTGGATTAAAAAAAAAAAAATTTAACGAATATTTTGCGAAGGAAAAAAAAAACGTAGAAATTCTTGCCCTCGAAAAGTCTTTCTGCTACCGAAAATTGGTCTTGGCAGCGCGTTTTCCGATTTTTTTTCTAAAATTTTAAAGTTGATTTTTTGATTTCAGAATTTTTCGGGATATTTAATGACTTCTTCGATTATATTTAAATGGTAATTTACGAAAAAAATGAATTTGGAACGGGATGATTCGGCTGGACGACTGAAAAAACGAAAATTAAACGAAGGATCGAGTTTTCCTCGCATCAACCCTTGCGGAAAATGGACTTGGCGGCGATTCCGGAAGGTTTTTGTTATTTATTTTCCGTTAACTGCAACATTTCGTCAAGTTTATTTTTTATTTTTTTTCTCTTAAAAATTCGGTATGAGCAAAAGAAATTGAAATTAATTAGGGAAATTTAGAAATTTGGTGTTTGGGATTTTCCGGTTTTGAGTAAAATTTGGGATTTTTCAGTTTTGAGTAAAATTCGAGGTTTTTTGGTTTTGAGTAAAGTTAGGGATTTTCGGTTTTGAGTAAAATTCGGGATTTTCCGGTTTTGAGTAAAATTCGGGATTTTCCGGTTTTGAGCAACATTTGGGATTTTTGGGTTTAAGTAAAATTTAGGATTTTCCGGTTTTGAATTAAATTCGGGATTTTTCAGTTTTGATTAAAACTCGGGATTTTCTGGTTTTGAGTAAAATTCGGGATTTTCTGGCCCTGGGTTAAGTTTGGGATTTTTCGGGTTTGGGAAATAAGTCCGATGGGTTCAATGGGCTTTTCCGAGGTTTTCTTGGTAATTTGGTCTTGGAAGGTACAAAAAACATTTTGTTGTACAAAAATTCAGATGGAAGGGAGGGAAGGGGGTGAAACCTCTCAGAGGGCAAAGTAACCATTGCCCCCCTCCCGGATAAGTTTTAAACCTTTTTTCAGAATCTCCAGCGTAAGAATATTACGGAGGCATATTTTTGGGCGACTTGTCTCTTATCAGATTCCTCAAAATAAAAAAATGTAAATGGAGTACTTCGGATATCAGGTACCCAGCTGCCCTGATTTCGAAAATGCCTTCAACTCTAGAAATTTTTTGCATTTTCGCAGGAAAAGAAAGTCATATTTCAAGCGACAGAATCGCAACCCATGCAGCAAATAAAGCTTTCCTTTTTTTAAAAAAATATAATTTTTCTTCCTCCAGGATTAATATTTTATTTTTTTTATTTTTCAGGTAAAAAAAAAATTCTATAACTGCAGAAAAAAAAAAACAGTCCATCACACCCTGAATCATATAAACATCAAGGAAAAACAAATGCATGTAATGCGAAATATGAACAAGCGGGATGCTGCGGAGTTTATCAGTTCCGCAGTTCGCGTCGCTTTGGAAAATGAAGGGGGTTTTTCATCCCCTCCATTTTCACCGCCAGATTTTCTAACTTTCGAAATATTGAGAACGACTCCCGGTTATGATCTTTTCTTATAATCTAAAAAATGTTATTTTTTTTTTCTTAAAAACGTCGATTTTTTGTTTTAAAAAAATGTGATTTTATAGAGAAAAAAATGAAAATGAAATGTTGAAGAGAAAAATGTGCGCGTTATAGTGTATCGGATAAATTAATCAAGCGGATATATTTTATAGTTCAAAAGGATGACCGCCACTTCTTTTAGGAGGTAACTTTATTTCCGGTAAGGCTGCATTTATATTTATTTAAATTTAACGGCATGTTGGATTTTAAAATTTTTTTTATTGAGGCTAGTTCTTTTTTTTTCTTTCCGAAGATGGAAAATGGGTTTGCTTCGCAATCCTTGAGCCATCCAGCATTGGTGCTAGCGGGCCTACCAGAGGCTCTCAGAATGCAGTTGGGCCCTTTTAACCCACAGGTGAGCTATGACTGGGTAGGTGATCATTTGTGCAAATATTTTAAAAGGACAAATAAATAAATAAATAAATAAACAAATAAATAAATAAATAAATAAAATAAAAAAAAAATTTTAATAATTATTATTTTGAAAAGTGGAGTTGCCATGGTTTTTTATTTATAATAAAAATTCTTATTTTTATTTTAAAAATTTTTCTGTGATATTCGGAATTTTTGGTTTTCTAAAAAAAAGACTGGTGAAAAATAGTAATGACCCTACAGTAGCTGTCACAAAAGTCCTATTTTTTTTTCTTGACATGTATTTACCTACATTTTCATTTATTTCTTTTCTCGGATGTACATTTCCCACTTTTTATTTTTTCGAAAAAAAACTATTAAAACTGGAAAATGTTTTCAAAAACCCAAAAATCAATTTTTTAAAATTTTCTAAAAGGAGCAGGAAAAAAAAAAAAAAAAAAATACAAAACTTGCGGTAGAAAAATCAGAATTCCATTATTGTTTTTATAACAATAAATTACTGAAAAAAATTTTCGCAGCTGCTTGATATGGAATTTTTGGCAACTCTATTCTTTGCCTTTTGAAAATTAGTTTCGGAAAAGTGCAGTGAGACCAAGCCCAAAAGTTATTACACAGCTCTTACGTCACAACTGAGGCTGCGCAGTTGAAAATCTCCATAGAGACGGAGCTACTGCGCATGCTCGGTAGTATTGTGGAGACTTGCAGCGTAAGAGGATGGCCCGTAGAATTAGGAAGTTTTATTTGGCGAGTTTTGAATCCCCCCTCTCCCCACCTGAAAAGACTAAATAACATTTTTATGGACCCCCCCTCTCTCCTTGTCCACAGATTCCGCTTGGGATTTACCAGTAAAACAATGTTAAGATGAGACCATATTGATCTTCTTTTCGTTTTTTAATTCTCTTCAGTCAAGTTTAATAACAGCCCTAATTTGCTCGTAAATAAAAAACGGCTTCGATTTCTGTAAAACCGTCTTCGTTTTTGAAATTAACGGAAAATTTCTGATAGGAAATGAACTCTTTCGCATCAAAATTCGGCTCTAATTTTTTCGGCCTTTATGAGCCTGAAAAACTTTAGGCCTCTGGGAGCAGCAGAAATCGGCCTTCAAAAATTCTGAAAAAAAATTATGGTTGATATTGAGGTTAAAATACAACTTTTCCGAGCTGTGGAATTTTCAAATTCAAAAATTCTTTCTTTTCGATCCACCCTATTGTGGAATTAGGTCATTGGAATTTTTTAAAGCTTTTTTTAAAGAAGCTTCAATTCGGAATAAATGCTTTTAAGGAGCTTAAAAAGCTTAAACTAAGATCAAAAAATTTAGTGCAGTGGACTTTAAGCGCTGTAGCACCTTTTTTTTTTTCGTTTCCAAAAAAGCTCAAACGCAATCGGCACATTCAGCTTAAATTTATCTAACAGTAAATTCAAGTTCTAAACAAAAATTCGGAGTCGCTTTTCGACTATAAGATAAATAAAAATTAATGTAAATCTGGCTTTAAAAAAAGGGTGGCATTTACAATTTTTATAAATTAAAAAAATCAAGTTTTTTTTTACACTTTACCAGTAAATAATATGATCAGTAAACTTTGACCAGTAAGCATTTGATCATTATTTTATTTTTTTGATCAGTAATAAATTTGATGTACCAGTAAAAAAAAAAAAAAAAAAAAAAAAAAATCAGTTAAACATCCACATAAGGGAATTTTTTTTTTTGAAAAAAGAATTGGTAAAATTGGTAAATCATTGGTTGAAGTCAAATGTAACAGTCGCCAAAGTCTCGTCTGACAATTCTGTATTTTATTATATTCCATCAAAATTAATAACGACGACATTAAAAATGTTAAGGAAATAAAATATAACACCTTCGAACAGTTTCGACGCCGAGCCTTTAAAGATTGGATCGTTCAGTTCCCTGAAGAAAAGGATGGTGATTTATCAGAAGGCATGTGTACGTACGTGCCCACATTTTTTTAAAAATTATGTATGTAAACATATACTCGGTGTCGCTATAACATCAAAAAAAGCTAAAGCACCTGCAGAAGACAAAGATGTGCCTATCGGCCTAAAGAGAAAAAGAGGCAGGCCAATAAAGACCGCAAGGAAAGCTCTTTTAGTCGATTAATATGGTGTGTTGCACAATCTTTTCTTACAATTTTTAATTTTACTTTGGTTATAAACTGATCATTTTTGAAAACTGATCGCATTTCACCAATCAAAATTCTAAAAATTACCGATCGTTCCTGTATTTTTATTATTACTTTTTACTTTCTTTTTATTATTACTTTCTTACTTTCTTTATTATACGTTTCACTGTGAGCTATCGGACTCGGCAATTTTAAAGACTCGAAAGATGCGTGCCCAATACATTAAAAATAGATAACGCGACGGAGTCTTTTTACGATCTCACTCGAATCTGGAATTCGTGACATTTCGGTATTGTTCGGTATAGTTCGTCTTTGTACATGCAAGGAATCAAACGTCTATTTTCACATGACTTTGGCACAAGTGTTTACTATATAATGATGTTGTGAATTTAACAATGAATTATCATGTACAGAAACCATGCTTTTTCACGAAAACAAGGGTTTCTGTTGATTGAAACTAAACCCCAGAAAAAAAATTCGGCAGGATTGTGCTTTTTTAGTCATAAAAAAAATATATATAAAAAAAATATTTTTTTAAAAAACTTTCTTTATTATTATGTTAAAAAATCGTACTAAAAAGCAAAAAATAAGTCCAAATTGCAATGAATCGATTCACCGATTGGTCCGAAAACGATTTTCATATTTTCCAAGAGCTATGTTTTGAATCTGTTTATGGCTTTCTACTCGAATTCTTTTTAAAAAATTTTAATTTCGTAAAATATAAAGAAAGTTGCCAGATTTGGGACAGATTTTTATCTGATCTGGCAACTTTCTTTATATTTTACGAAATTAAAATTTTTTAAAAAGAATTCGAGTAGAAAGCCATAAACAGATTCAAAACATAGCTCTTGGAAAATATGAAAATCGTTTTCGGACCAATCGGTGAATCGATTCATTGCAATTTGGACTTATTTTTTGCTTTTTAGTACGATTTTTTTTATTTGCGTATTATATTGTATAATAAAGAAAGTTTTTTTGAAAAAAAAATTTTTTTTATATTATATTTATTTACTGATCAAGTGATAACTATTTACCTCTAAAAATAATTAATAAACTGAAAAACATTTTTTTTACTGATCAATTTTCAACTGGTTCATATTTTCTACTGGTCAAAAATAAAGGAAAAAAACTGATCATTAAATTAGAAAACTAATCAAATAATATTCAGCCTTAAAAAAAAGAAGGCCAACCCAACACTCTTGATATTTAAAATAGCTTATTCCGGAATCGGTCCAATTAAAAAGTTTATTCCACGGTATTTGACTAATATGTGGCTTTACACGGTAAAAAATTTTATGTTAAAAGTAACATAATTTATTTATAAAAAAAGAGGATACAAATTTTTTCAATGTAAATTTTACATAAAACGAGTATGTTGCATCAATTTGATTGTTGATCAACCAATAACAAATCGTCATTTGTCAACATAAAAATGTTTACACTCAAATTTTAACATAAAAAGTGTTACATATGAAATGTGTAGCCCTTTTTTAGGTTGTTAACATAAAATTTTTTACCGTGTAGGTTACAACTGGAAATAAAGCCGAACTGGAAAGTTGCAGTGTTCTGGAACAAACCAGAAACGGGAAACGAAAAACGTTAAATAACAATGATTTTTTGAAAAAAAAAAAAAAAAAAAAAAGATTAGAACCGAAACGGAGGAACCGAAAATTTTAACGAAAGCGAAACGACCATCAGTTTCCAGTTTTTTAGCTAAAGGCCAAAATACGAGTGAAGCTGAGAACTTGGTATGTTTTGTCACTTTACCACGTGTTTTTGCCATATTTTGGCTTTTAGCTCAAAAACCGGACCAGGTAGACAAAAAAACGGACTTCAAATTCGTGATCAACGGAAAATTTCCGATAAGAAACCACATTTTTTTTGCGGAAAAAAAAATTGCCGATTTTTTTTCTCTTTTGGCAGTTTTTAGAACTTTAAGCTTAAGTCGCCACGCTTTTGTGTCGGTCTACTAAAAATTTAAAAAAAAAATTGGGTTTATCAGTACACCAAGGACAACCTTTCTGTGGGGTGAGCTATTTGAAACTCGAAAATTTCCAAAATAAGGGCACTCTAACGGAGAGGTTTAAAGCAACTTGATACATTCACTTTTCTGACAGGCGAGTGACCAGATTTTAACTGTTTTTGGTTGACCGCATCGGAAACTGACAAATTGATTTTATTAAATAAGAAATAAAATGATTTTAAAAAATCGAAATTATCGACATTAAGCAGTAAAATGAACCAAAAAGAATTCTAATCGTTTAATAAAATTGGGGAAGCGATCAACAATACGAACAGGTGGTGATTTAGTCACCTAATTATTTAATATGAAAACAATCCGATATTAAGGGTGGGAAAACAAGCAAAAAAAAAGGAAAAAAAAAGTTTTCCAAGAGAAAACAGAGATGCACGATATAGGTCGACGTGTAATTCGGGCTGTCTTTAACGCGCATGATTTTTTCATAGCTTCCCCTATTTTTCGCACTACCGTGTCCCGTCAAGTTCTGAAACGCTTCGTTGCCTTTGCTGGAAAATCGTAATTACGTTTCCTCGATCTTGCGTTTCCACACCGTGAACGAAGGGAAACGACGAATACATCCCTCCTGGAAATTCAAACGACAGATAACGTCCTTTTTTCTCGATCCTTCGTCGATTTCAATAAAAAATCTTGAAAGTTGAAGGGCTTGTATACCGCTGTGTTTTTTTTCTTTTTGGCTTTTTTCTTTATTTTTTTCCGCGTTACACTTATTTTTATTATTAATATTTTATTTATTATTTAGCAACTACAGCAAATAAAATTTCAGTCCAATAACAAATTAAAATATTTAAAACATTTTTATAAAAAAACAGTTAAATTATTTTTAAAACTCAAATAAGTTACATTTCTACGTTTACCTTTGCTTAATTTTCATCTTTTCCTATTTTTACAGTTACAAGACGCCAAAGGATTAAATATTCATTCTTTGAACGCCTCAGCCTTTAGACTTCGCTACGCGAACAATTATCCGGGGTTCCCAGCTCATTTGATCCACCATCTTCAGCCTCAGCTTTTCCCGACATCGGTGGACCCAAGAGTTCATTTTTCAGCTGGGGCCTTCCGCCCGTTTAACGTACCTTCCAGTCCTAGTAAATTATTTCCGTCGGCTTTTGCACCGCCTCACAAATCGGAGAATCACTCTTCGCATGAGTCCACGCAGGATTTGTCCCCGGGGAACTACGTTTCCAAATTATATTCGTCCTCGACGGAGAACGAAGACGAATCAGGGTTTCATTCCCCTTCGGAAAGGGAAATCGATCTACAGTCAAACGATCAAAATGCAAAATCGGACGTACCGAGGTCGGGTTCCGTTTCTACTCCATCCCCTAAATCCTCGTCGGTTAAAGAGGAAAAAATCGAAGGGGGTTCTAGCAAAACGTTCGAAAATTCGTCCAACGTCGAATCCGATAATTCTAGTATTTCCAACTCGGAGGATGAAAGAGGGCTAAGAAGTAAGTTAAGGCATACATTTAGTTTTTTTCTTTTTACAAGAAAGATGACGTGATGGTGAGTATAATGAGTAGAGAAATAGGTGAATTAACCAGATGGCGCTCATGGTCACAAAAATATTCCGCGTCCATTTATTTACATGCACGGCATGTAGATAATGTAAATGGAGGCATACTCCAGAGTATGCACTACCTAAAGGTAGGGGAAACTCTATAGAATGTGTACTACCACTGTGGGTAGTACAGTCTGGAGTGGATGGTACCCACCTCGTTAGGTAAGAGACACTCTCACCATTTTTCTAAAATTTAATTATACATTTGAAAAAAAAAAATTAATAATAATTACAGCAATAAATAATAAATTGAAAAATAAAAACATAAGACATGATCAGATTTTTTCATTTCTTCGCCGATATTACTGACGAGACTCTATTATAATGATTACCCCAACTGCTTAAATATATCACATGATTTTGGTTAAAATTCTGTAAAACTGGCTTATAAAAGAACCAGGAAGGGACTTTGGAGTCGGTCGTTTAAAATGCACTGCTTTTAAAAACCTGCATATAAACAATTTTTTGAGATTACGTTTAAGTCAGAAACACGTACTTGTAGTGATGTTTTTTTCAAAAAATATCTGAACCTTCCACCAACTTACCTCTCCTTTCCCCTCCTCCTTTCAAAAAAAAGATGTTATTATAAGTGTTTCATACCTGTGCACTACTTTCAGGTAGAAAACACTCTAGAGCTAATATTACCCAAGTAGAGTTTTTACCTAGGTAGCGCACACTCTAGAGTGATTCCTGCCTAGGCACCGCACACTCTAGAGTGCTTCTTGCCTAGGCACCGCACACTCTAGAGTGATTCCTGCCTAGGCACCGCACACTCTTAGAGTGATTCCTGCCTAGGCACCGCACACTCTAGAGTGCTTCTTGCCTAGGCACCGCACACTCTAGGAGTCATTCCTGCCTAGGCACCGCACACTCTAGAGTGCTTCTTGCCTAGGCACCGCACACTCTAGAATGATTCCTGCCTAGGCACCGCACACTCTAGAGTGCTTCTTGCCTAGGCACCGCACACTCTAGAGTGCTTCCAGCCTAGGCACCGCACACTCTAGAGTGCTTCCTGCCTAGGCACCGCACACTCTAGAGTGCTTCTTGCCTAGGCACCGCACACTCTAGGAGTCATTCCTGCCTAGGCACCGCACACTCTAGAGTGCTTCTTGCCTAGGCACCGCACACTCTAGAGTGATTCCTGCCTAGGCACCGCACACTCTAGAGTGCTTCTTGCCTAGGCACCGCACACTCTAGAGTGCTTCCAGCCTAGGCACCGCACACTCTAGAGTGCTTCCTGCCTAGGCACCGCACACTCTAGAGTGCTTCTTGCCTAGGCACCGCACACTCTAGAGTGATTCCTGCCTAGGCACCGCACACTCTAGAGTGTGTCCTGCCTAGGCACCGCACACTCTTAGAGTGATTCCTGCCTAGGCACCGCACACTCTAGAGTGCTTCTTGCCTAGGCACCCCACACTCTAGAGTGATTCCTGCCTAGGCACCGCACACTCTAGAGTGCTTCCTGCCTAGGCACCGCACACTCTAGAGTGCTCCAGCCTAGGCACCGCACACTCTAGAGTGATTCCTGCCTAGGCACCGCACACTCTTAGAGTGATTCCTGCCTAGGCACCGCACACTCTAGAGTGCTTCTTGCCTAGGCACCGCACACTCTAGAGTGCTTCTTGCCTAGGCACCGCACACTCTAGGAGTCATTCCTGCCTAGGCACCGCACACTCTAGAGTGCTTCGTGCCTAGGCACCGCACACTCTAGAGTGATTCCTGCCTAGGCACCGCACACTCTAGAGTGCTTCTTGCCTAGGCACCGCACACTCTAGAGTGCTTCCTGCCTAGGCACCGCACACTCTAGAGTGCTTCCTGCCTAGGCACCGCACACTCTAGAGTGATTCCTGCCTAGGCACCGCACACTCTAGAGTGATTCCTGCCTAGGCACCGCACACTCTAGAGTGCTTCCTGCCTAGGCACCGCACACTCTAGAGTGCTTCCTGCCTAGGCACCGCACACTCTAGGAGTCATTCCTGCCTAGGCACCGCACACTCTAGAGTGATTCCTGCCTAGCACTCTAGAGTGCTTCTTGCCTAGGCACCGCACACTCTAGGAGTCATTCCTGCCTAGGCACCGCACACTCTAGGAGTGCTTCCTACCAAGGCACCGCACACTCTAGGAGTCATTTTTGTCTAGGCACCGCACACCCTAGAGTGATTCCTGCCTAGGCACCGCACACTCTAGTTTTGTTTACAAACAAAACGTTCTAAGCCAAGTGGGACCTTTGTCATGTAGAGGTGCACATTTGGTGTTTCTAAAATCTTAGGGTACAGGCTTTTTAAATCCCTTATTTTAGCCCAAAAAAAAAAAAAAAAAATGAGCAGGATTTAAAAAAAAAAAAAAAAAAAAGAAAAAAAAGTTGTTTATTTGTCTTCTCTATACCTTTGCATTCGAATGGATATTTTCATGACCTACAGCGCTGCGGCGGGAAAGTTAACGTTAACCCCTTCTCATTCGGCCACATCACGCAATTTGGTCATAGTTTTACGAAATTTGATGGTTTCGAAGGGAACGCTAGAACTCTGTACAAAATTCCTTTTTTCACTATTTCTTTTTCACTTTTTTGCGCTGCATAAAAATTGTCTTTATGCAACGTTAATGTCAAGTGCCATTTTGTAAAACTCGCTTCATAGGTACAACATTTTTATGTTTAAGGTCATTATCAAGGTCACTTCAAGGTCATGCTCAAGGACAACCAAGCTTCGGGTCAAAGTCAAAGATCGGGTACGTTAGGCAAGATAACACAGTATCGTTTCCGTTACAAATTTACTTTTTTCTTTCGCTCAAAAACGTTTTCCCTCCACCCTGTGTTTGGTCCCCTGGACTATGGAGCTTTTCGCGACGAAGACACGGATGAAAATTTTTGCTGAAATAAGAGTACTTTGCTCGTTTTCAAGATTGTTAATCAAAATTACATCATCCATAAGCTAAGCATTGTTTATTGTTGGGGCTTCGCAATGTTAATCGAAATTACGTCATCCATAAGCTAAACATTGCGAAACCCCAAAAATAAACAATGCTTAGCTTATGGATGACGTAATTTCGATTAGCAGCCCTGCTCCCTTCAGTCTCTAAAAAAATGAAAAAGAAATAGTGAAAAGACAAGAAGCAGGGAAAAATATCAGGATATAAAAATTTTGAAAATAACTTTTCCCGCATAGGGCAAAAAAATGTTAAACCTGTTTACGGAAGATTTTGTTTACAATTTATCAAATCATTTTCTTTAGTTTTTCTGAATAAAAAAGCATTGATTCTTAATGAAAAATATCGTGTTGAACCTAAGAAACCAAATCCATTTTCCTCCCTAGGTTAACAATATACTATTAAAAAATGAGAAAATGTCGCCATCAGTGGGAAAAAATTACAACTACAATTAATGTTTTTTTTATTACACTTCCATCATTTTTTGACTTGCGTAGTTCCTGTCATCATCCCTCGCTTTTCACAATTGAAACTTTGGAAACAAAAGGATGATGAGGGTGATCGCATTATAATGTCCTCTATTTAACGCATTTTTTTTTTTTATCCTTTCAGGGAACAAAATGCAATTCGACCCTACTTGTTGCCCCGTTTGCGGGATTATCGTTTTATTAGGCGAGGCTGAGTCTCATTTTTTTAAAGAATTGGAAAGGCTGAGTCAACTTTCAAACATGAGCAGGGAGAGGAAATACATGTTCGATAAATCTCATTCGGTTCATCCCTGTTTCCCGTCTTTCGGCAATTCTTTTCTGGAGGAAAACGGGCATTCGTCTGAAACCGGGATGCCGAGGGGCCGATGGGAGGTATGAAATTGAATGTTTTTTTTTTCTGCTGGAAGACTCAAAAAATTTAAAACTTTTTTTTTTTTCAGACATATCAAAGAATAAAATCAAACCGACTGAGTAGGTTGAGAATAAAAAATAGAAGAAGAAAAAGCGGAGATCCTTTGTGTCCTGTCTGCAACGAAAAAATCCAAGGAAATGTTGAAGATATTAATCTTCACGTGGAGCATTGCTTGAAAAAGGTAAAATTTTGTGTAAATTTAAAAAAAAAACCGAACCGAACCGAATCAAACCGTTTTGATTTTTGGAGCGGTTTGCCACCCCTGGCACCTAACAACTAGGAGTTACACTTCCTAAGTCAGTCATCAGGGTTGCTGTTTAAAACATTTTTTAATAAAAAACAGTTTAAAACGTTTTATATTATTTTCCCATGTTTTAAAACGTTTTAAAACGTCTTTTATTCGGCCTGGTTTTAAAACCTTTTAAAACATGTTTTAAAACACGTTCAAAATGTTTTAAATTCGTTCCTATTTTTATTCAAATTTTTAAAACGGTGTTTTTTATTCAAATGTTTTAAAACGTTTTAAAACGCTTTGTTTTAAACCAATTTGTTTTAAAACAATCATCCTTGCAATTAAGCAACCATTATGAATATGAGCGGCTCATGCAATCTATGTTATGGTCCATACCATAGATTGTATAAAACGAGTTGTGCGCGACAAATTGCGGGCTCGGGCCTCTTAAAAATGCATTTTAAAACGTATTTTATTCACTTAATAAAATACTGTGTTTAAAACAGTGTTTTAAAACGTTAGTGTTTTAAAACGGTGTTTTTTATTCAAATGTTTTAAAACGTTTTAAAACACCGTGTTTTAAACCAATTTGTTTTAAAACAATCATCCCTGTCAGTCATTCATGAACGTTTAAAACTAATCTCAAATAGTATATTGTTATACTAGGGAGGGAAATAAATTTTCCCTTTGAGGGTTTTAATTAAATCCGAGTGAAGGGAGGGAAGTCGGGAGTCGGAAGTGGCTCTTTCTATCGATGAGTAATGAAAAATATATTACTTCTTTCTTTTCCTGCAGCATTCTGATGAGGCAGAAGACGACGAAGAGGAAAATATCGACGTGGAAGGAGATTCCGAAGTATACGGAGAATACGAGTGGGCAGGTAGACATCTTATTCGGGCTACTACATTTCTTGTCGGAGGTATCGCAGGTACAATTTATTAAAAAAAAAAAAAAAAAAAAAAAAAATTAGTAACCAAAATTCAATGGTTACTAAAAGAGAGGCAAATTAAGGGATCGCTTATTAATTACTCCAAAAAAAAAAAAATTTAAAAATCCTGTCGAACCTCTCTCAAGAATTCTCAAAAACCTTTCGACAAAATTCAACAAAATTGCTTTTTTTAGCCGGATTGCTAACAACCGCTTCTTCCTCTTCGAACCGGCGCAGTTACGAAAAAGAAGACGAGCCATTAGCAGTAGACGGAGACGATTCTTCCACATTAACTCCCATTCAACTTTCCGATCCGGACGTTCACATGGCAGAGGAAGAAAGCCCTCAGGATCGAAACAGCGATAGGGATCCACCTCCTTCTTCGTCCGGCGAATCCATCTACGGATCGATGTCAAAGAATTCCGCGATAAAAATCATGAGCAACGGGAAATAATTTCTTTTTTTTTTTAAATATGAGAATTCATAATGAAGGCATTTATTTTAAAGGCTGATTTAAATGACAAAGAAAAACATTCAGGAGGTCATTGTCATTTCATTTTTTTTTTTATTAAAAATTTGCATTTAAAAAAATGTTCTTCAATGATTTCTCGCTTGTTAAAATTATATATCTTATATTCAATGGCTACGACTTCATTCTTCCATTATATTTATAAAATCGAGTTATTTATAATAATAAAAAAAAAAATTATTACGTTTTATTTTGTTATATAAGTTACAGTGAAAACTTTTTTTGTAACTGTTTGTGTAATTAATCGTGTAAATAAATAATCCTTTTTTTTTTTTTTTTTTTTTTTCATTAAAAAGGACTGAAATAATTTTTATTATTGTAATTAGTTGTAATTTTACGTCCAACGGGTAATTTATTTTGGATTGCTGAAAATTGGTTCCTATAGAGAGACTTACCCAGGTGGAGAAAGCAGTGTTTTTTTTAAATTAGGGTGGCCATTATTTCACGAAGTTTTCAATTTTTGCGATTGAACTCCCTAATTCTTTCATTCATAGTAACCGAAAGAAGATTCCCTGAATTTTTTCAGATTTTTGGGCGTCGTTTAGCCGTGGCCCAGGGGACCTAAGAAATTAAAATCCCAGTAACCAAAAAATGGGGCTACAGCATATTTTGCTATTTTTTTTTTTTTTTTTTTTTTTTTTTTTTACTGATTTAGGCCTCTATTTACAAAACAACATGAGGTATATAACTTTTAACTTATTTTTATAATTATTTACTCTTCTCATTCATTTACCTCCCTGAAAAAGGGTGTGACAGAATTTTGAAAGTGGTAAGCTCCTTCCGATTTTTGCCTTTTCCGAATTTTCCGATTTAGCCGATGACCCTAAAAAAATACCCAAAAGTGCAAAAGAACGCGGTACCTTTACATTTTTGGGTAAAAAATGAAAGGGGCAGTAGTAGGCCCCTTCTCCCCGATCCCTTCTGTTCCGCCCTTACTGAAAGTAAAAAATATGAGAAATGAAATACCGTAAAATTTAGGTAATTATTATTATAACTAAATAAATAAAGTAATAAATGAAACTCAGTAATCGGAATAAAATATAATTTTGTACCTTCTCCACCTGGAAAATAAGCAGTGGCCAAGTAATCGAAGTCTTCATTTTCATTTTTGGCCTACTTTTTTTAATAAATGAAGCCCATTGCGGAAACGACGCCATTTTGTTTCCAAAAAAAAATATTAGCCGATTTAGCTGATAAAAAAAAATATTAGCGTCAAGGCTTATTTCGAAAAAATAAAAGGCATTTTGCCTGAACTTAAGTTCTTTAGATACCACCAGCGATACTACGGCCATTTGAACAACTAAAATTCAGCAATCCAACATTTACTATATTTTTTTTTTTTAATAAGATTTCTCTGTAGGAGGAAGTGAATAAGAGGTGTTACCAAACCAATACATATTAAGCATTTAATAAAAAAAAAAATTGCAAAAGTCTAAAAAAATACCATGGGGCGACTTTGCAATGAATTTCCTCCGAAAATTAAAGGTTTTAATAACGTGAAAAAAATTCAGCACGGAACTTAATCGAGCATCTGCATATTTCTGCAGGAACTGCATTGCAAAGTTACCCGATACCGTATGTGGGTCATATCTCTTTTTTTGTTAGATGCTTTAATCATTGATGTTGAATGTTTAATTAAAAGATTTTTTGATGAACGAAAAAATAAAAAAATAAATGAAATAAAACAAAGTAAAAAAAAAATACAATATATCGGTAACTTTTTTTTCCTAATCAATACAAAAATACAATGAAGCACTACCAATTTTATTTTAAATTTAACTTTTCACCTTAATTCTTCGTAATTTTCTTCGTCCAAAATCCTATATCTGTCGTTTCGAAATTGTTTTAAATCTTCTAAAAATCGCCTACTGCTCTCATCGTATAATTTACACCAAGAACGTGGTATTCCTTCAATCCCAGCTATTTTAGACAGTTGCTCATAATAGTGGCACTGATAAGAAAAATAATACAGATTTGTTAAACCCAAGCCTGTAGAATTTCTAGGAATGTTTTTCCAAGAATTTGGGGTCGTCCATTAGGGTGGTTTTTTGAAACCGACTTTTAAATTTTCGTGACGAACCCTCCTGATTTTGTTCCAATGCCTATAGGATTATTCCACAAAAAATTTGAGGTCGGTCGGTCGGTCAACATTAAGAAATGCCCCAGGGGCCCAAAAATGAAATTTCTTTTTGGCATACAAAACTTTCGATTTTTATCGGAAATTATTCGAAAAATTTTATCAAAAAACTACCACGAGAGAGAAGGGGCCTCCAAGAAAAAGTGCGTTATAAAATTTTATAATTCTATAACGTTTTGGCTGATTATAAAATTTTATAACTATTCATAAATTTTTATTATTAAAATTTTTAACTGAGCAATATATTCGTTTTATGCTTGAATTGCACTATATTTAGCATATGGGGATTTTATAGGCTCTTTTTTAAAAAATTTTCATGAGAAAAAAAAAGGAAAAAAAAAATTACAATATTTTGGAATAGAATCCGAGCCTTGTGGTCGATTTATCAGCCGCCTTTATCCACTGCACCACTTTTTAACTGATTTTTAATAGCGGCAATATGGTTCTTAAGTTGCCAATTATTTTGACTTATAATATTTTCCAGATTTTCCCGAATTTTCAGTTTATTTCTCGTATTTTTAATTTGACAAAGGCTCAAAAATAAAGAAAAACAGAAATAGAAAAATTCGGAAAGCGTTAGAAAAAAATAAAAAAACTGAAAATAATTCGTTATAAAATTTTATAACCAATTATAAATAGATGTCTTTTTTGGCGGGTTATAAAATTTTATAAACGAAGTTTAAGTTTTTAATAACTCAATTTTACATCACACTTTTTCTTGGGTCAAAAGCAGCCAAAATAATGTTTACGTAATTTATGGACGACCCCGTATTGCCTGTTTAGCTTAAACCAACTGATGTTTCTTTGAAATACTTTTTTACCGAAAAAAAAAGATCTTCCATAAGCTAAGTGTTGTATGAAATTGACACCTGCGACATGGAATTTGGAACCAGGAACCAGGTTAGGTTAGAATCAATAAGAATGACGTCACATGACATAGCTAATTTTTTCGAACACCTTATTCCCCTACAATAATGGCTTTCGATACTTAGCTCATTTCGGCCTCCATAAGCTAAACATATAATCATCTTTTTACTAATCGCAGCGCTTCCTAGCGGAATTATTACATTCCGACACAAGAAAAAGTGTGTTATAAAATTGGGTTATTAAAAACGTAAACTTCGTTATAAAATGTAACCCGGCCGAAAAAAACATCTATTTATAATTCGTTATAAAATTTTATAACAAAAACTATTTTCAGTTTTTTTAAAAGTTTTTTTTATTTTCTTCTAACGCTTCCCGAATTTTTCTATTTCTGTTTTTCTTTATTTTTGAGCATTTGTCAAATTAAAAATACAAGAAATAAACCAAAAAGTCGGAAAAATCTGGAAAATATTATAAGTCAAAATAACTGGCAATTTAAGAAACATATTGCCGCTTATAAAAATCAGTTGAAAAGTGGTGCAGTGGATAAAGGCGGCTGATAAATCGACCACAAGGCTCCGGGTTCTATTTCAAAAAATTATAATTTTTTTTTCCTTTTTTTTCTCATGAAAAATGTTTAAAAAAGAGCCTGTAAAGTCCCCATATGCTAAATATAGTGCAATGCAAGCATAAAATTAATATATTGCTCAGTTAAAAATTTTAATTATAAAAATTTATAAATAGTTAAAAAATTTCATAATCGCCCAAAACGTTATAGAGTTATAAAATTTTATAACGCACATTTTCTTGGGCGACCTCCTTATTATAAAAACTTACTTGTAAATCTCCCATCTGATGCGAAGCCCGTAAACCAAATCCATGTTTTTTTCTCCTTTCCTCCATTTCAGATTTTTCATCTTGGAGCATTTCCTCTTTGGACGGCAATTTGAATCCCCCGGTTAAAAATTTAAGGAAGAATCTGCTTTGTAAATCGAACATGGAAAACGCGCAAACGTAAAACGGGAGTCCAACCAAACAGAGGGTCGGGTTCTCAATCGAAATTAAATGCTTGTATAACGGATGAACATAATTGTCCTTTACTCTCACACCGCATTCTTCCGATAAAAACGGGAAATTGTACTTGTAACCTACTCAAAAAAAAAATCAACAATTAAAAACCTTTATTACCCATAAACATGGAGTAAAACATTTTTTTCGCACGAAAGCGCTCAACCAGTGCTGCCATCTACAATACCAGAAGACACCTTTCGTGATAAGATTACCATGCGTAAAACGTCCTTCTTACAAAACAGTGATCGACCTTCTTTAAAAAATCAATCGTACCTGAGCAGTAAAAAATGCAATCGGCTTCAACGACGCTGCCATCTTTAAATTTAACTGTGTTTTCGAACATTTCCTCAATGTCGGGTTTCATTTCGAAATTTTCTGGAAACTTCGTATAAATTTTATCGGGAAGATGATGACTCAAGTAAACCTTTAAAAAAAAAATCAAATCGGGTGAGCCTCAATTTCTTGGGGGGGGTAGGGGAGAAATTATCTTACTTTTTTGGCATAAGCGGTTAACTCCAATCCTATGTCTTGCCCCGACGGGCCGGCACCGATTACGATTACATTTAAATTTTTAAAAGTTTCAGGAAGCCGGTAATCGTGAGCGTGAAATTTCATTCCTCTGAATTTTTCGTCCCCTTTCATTTTTGGAATGTTCGGGATTTCGTAGTGGCTGTAAAAGGAGTGATATTTACTTATTGATAATGAGGTTAGTAACCTGATAATATGAATTTCACTGCCAATATGCTAATGTTTTTGATGATTATGTTATCTTTCGATTTAATTATTGTCAATGAATTACATCATGATGTAGCGGTTTTTAAACATCTGTTGTTCGAAATTATAGACTTTTCAGAGCTATGACCCGTGATTTGATTAAAAGCAACTCAAAATCCGGTCTAAGGTTTAGGTACACACTCCTAAAAATTTTTTAAACTCTCAAAAAAAAAAAAAAAATATCGCGCAACCAGACAAATACTAGGGTGGTTCTCATTTTGCGAAGTTTGGATTTTCGGAGGTGCCACCCCTAACTTTTTTTATTTGTATGAGATGAGTTTCCCTGAATTTTTTCAAATTTTTTCACTGTACCGGAAAGCGTGCCTCATCAAACTTTTAGTTCGAAAAAATCCCATAAAAACCAATAAATTAATTTTTTTTTCTATCGGAAATTTTGCCTAGATTTTGAATCTGATAAAATAGATTTTTGTATTTGATCCGGTTTTTGAGCACCCAAGAAAAAAAGCGCTATAAAATTTTATAGCTCTATAACGCTTTGGCCGATTATAAAATTTTATAACTATTTATAAATTTTTATAATTAAAGTTTTTAACTGAGCAATATATTAATTTTATGTTTGAATTGCACTATATTTACCATATGGGGACTTTATAAGCTCTTTTTTAAACATTTTTCACGAGGAAAAAAAGGAAAAAAAATTTACAATTTTTTGGAATAGAACCCGAACCTTATGGCTGACTTACCAGCCGCCTTTATCCACTACACCACTTTTCAACTGATTTTTCATAGCGGCAATATGGTTCTTAAGTTGCCAGTTATTTTGACTTTTAATATTTTCCAGATTTTTCCGAATTTTTGGTTTATTTCTAGTATTTTTAATTTGACAAAGGCTCAAAAGTAAAGAAAAACAGAAATAGAAAAATTCGGGAAGCGTTAGAAGAAAATAAAAAAACTTAGAAAAAAACTGAAAATAATTTTTGTTACAAAATTTATAACGAATTATAAATAGATATTTTTTTTGGCGGATTATAAAATTTTATAGCAAAGTTTAAGTTTTTAATTATTCAATTTAACGAACTTTCTCTTGGGCAAGAGGCCAAAATGAGACGAAAAAATTGAGAAAAGTGACAAAACGCAAAGTCCACAGTTTTCATTGCTTTTTGGCTTATATGTCATAAACCGGACCAGATACAAAAAAAAAATTTCCAATTCAAAATCTACGCAAAATTTCCGATAGAAAACAAGGTCTTTTTTTTTTTTTTAAATGATGAATTTTTTGGTTCTTATGAAAATGAGATTTTTAGGAATTAAAAGCTCGATGAGGCACGCTTTCCCGTAGATTAAAAAATTTGGAAAAATTCAGGGAAACTTATCTCATACAAATAAAAAAAGTTAGCGGGTGGCACCTCCGAAAATCCAAACTTTGACATAAAAGAGGGATATATTTCTGTATATAACACATAAAAATATAAGAGGGGCGAGGAATTTTCCTGCACTCCCCCCTTGTTTCATTCCAAAAAGTTTTGCATAAGAAAAACTCAATTATGCCGAAAAAGAAAAAGTCAAATGCAATCATGCCAGAAAAAAAAAAATACTCAATTAAGTTATGCCCAAAAAAATTCAATTATGCAGCCTCGTAACCAGGGGGGGCAAAGGCCCTCCTCAGCCTCCTACTCAGCCCCCCTTTGGAAAAGCTTGAGCCCCCCTGTAAATTTGACTTGGCTCATATATTTTCCCTATCTTCCATGTTATAAGGGGCCATTTGGAGTCCCCCCTTGAATGTCTTCGGCCCCCCTTTGCTTCTCAGGCTGATTACGGGCCTGCAATTATGCCAAAAAAAACTCAATTATATACAAAAAAAAAAAAAAAAAAAAAAAAAAAACAATTATGCCAAAAAAAAATTCAATTAAGCTTATGCCGAAAAAGAAAAAAAAATTCAATCATGCCAAAAAAAGGGGGGGATCCAAGAAGCTTTTAACGCTATTTTAATCATTTCTTTTAAACCTCAAGACTATAGGCCTAGTTTTTACGATTTTAATTATCAACTCCTTTACCCGTTGCACACCATTACAGCATCAAATTGCAAAACGGTCGTTATTTTTTTTCTCAAATCCTCAACCGTAACATCCCATTTCCCAGATTTGACGGGTTTGACATTTTTAACCACATGTCGAAACTATTTTTCAAAAAAGAAAAAAAAAAAAGTTAATCAATTTAATATTTTACAATGGATACAGCAACAGTACCTTAATGTCAGGTCTAATATCATAAGCGTCAGCAAATTCGTGAAGGAAATTGAGAATGTGACAAGCTGGAACATATGACTTGTCAGCTGGTTTTTTGATTGGGAAACCAGGATATCCCATTATTTCTTTCGGCAGGTTCGACCTGTAACAGCATTTTCGCTTAAAATTGCAAGATCCGGAATTTTTTTGAAAAAGAAAGTGATGCAATCGCATATTAAGCAAAACGATTGTGCATTGTACAAAAAAAAGTGTCTCTCAAGATCTTTCATTGTTTTCATTAAACAATGTTGTTTTACAAGGTAGAGGAATTCCCGAAAATTACATACCTAAGGCTTTTATACATGCTGGTATGAATGGGTAGGCCATATTCGTCGGTCCCTGTACGTTCGTCGTAAACCCATGTCCCACCGATCCAATCAGTTTGTTCGAATACAGTATAAGAAAATTCTTTGTTTTCTTTGAGTCGCCTGAGAGATTAAAATCATTTTTAAAAAATTTTCCATGGAATCGATGAATCTTTTTTTTTCCCGCGCCACAATTTACCTAGCAGCAGCAAGCCCAGCGGCTCCAGCCCCGACCACCGCAACATTTATAACCATTTTTTTTTTTTTTTTTTTTTTTTTTTTACTCGTGTGAATGAACTTTCGAGCTTTAACTATCACTTTGAAATGAATTATTTTCGTGATTTTGATAGATTCGTTATCAAATGACCTCGCTCTCTTGGATGTTTCCAATTGCATCTATAATGCCTATCTGCGGGAGGTCTTCAAAAATTTTCTACTTTTCTAATTCTCAGTGTGGCACAAAAACGAATCATTTTCTTTTTTTGCTCTTTACTCCTTAACTTCAAAACTTAGATTTGGAAGAATTTGTAAATAGCAGACAGACTAAAGATGAACATGATACTACTTTGCCAATCAAAGCCAATGTAAAAATGGAAAAATCTTACCTGAAAATAGAATAAAAAAAAATTAGATCTATATTACCATAATTAAATGTGCTGCAGCACTTTTAATGAGCAAATAAATTGTTCAAAAACAAAAAAAATTTTTTTAAATAACTCTCAGGATATGGGGTAATTTTGCGAATTTCCTATAGGCCTATATCGAACTTACCTTGCTTAAAAAAAGTTAAAAAAAAAAAAAAAGGTCTACCCTATGGACTTAACGATTGTATACTCACAATTCGTTTTGGGGTTTTGTTTTCAAAAGGAAAAAAAAAAAGAAAAAATTTTTTAAAAAAATTGATAATATTTTTTTAAAAATCTCGTATTTTTCTCAACTTACTCAAAATAAAGTTTCCCTCAACAAAAAAAAAAAAATTTTAACAATGAGGCTCTTCTGTTACGACCCATCCCTAATAAACCCTTATGTACGTCCTAATCTCAGTGGCCAAAAAAAAAAAAAAAAAAGACAGAAAAGGAATGTATAGCAGGACTCACCTTGTTCGAGATTTCTTCTGGAAATGAGGTGCCTCAACTGATTATGGTATGTTTTGTTTCTCCGCAGACTGAAATGGAAATGGCAACTGCTCATTTGTAGTTAATCGGGGTTTGCTTTACTTTCGAAACACTCCCGCGAATAGCCCTTTAGACTACTACTTTAAAAAAAAGAAGTTACTTTAAATCCCTAACCAAACAAACCGACCGAACAAAGGTCAACCCTGTGCGAAAGTGACCTACGGAACTCTATACGGAAAATCGAAAAAAATTAAAACGCGCGAAGCAACCCCCTGAAGAAAAACCAAACATCAGCATCTGAAAAATAGAAAAAATATATATAAATTAAGAATACCCATAACTTGAAAGTATGGAACGATTTTTGGAGAACCTAAGGTCGCAAGAGAATTTAGGGCCCCTAACCCATGCTTTTCTCTGAAAAATTAAGAAAACTGAAAGCTCTTCCAGATTCACATGCTGTTCTGATGTGGCTAGTTTTGGTCCGCCTGAGGAATTAATCCTCATACTCTCTGATTTTCGAGAGCGTTCCCCTATCCGCCACCTGGGGAGGCGCCCGATGGGGGACTAGCCAAAAACCCCACACGGGTTGGTGGGACAACCCTGTCCCCAGCCACCGAAAAAGATGCCATCCTCCCAACGGCACAAAGTCACCCACCTCGTACGGGTCGACATAACAATGACGTCCTTTTCATATCGATCCGCACGAGATGGGTGCCGTATGACGTAAGGAGGATTTTATCCCTCTAAATGGCTGACTTAAAACTAATTTAAAACTACCCTAAAAACTAACTTAACTTAAATCTAGACTTAAAACTACTTAAAATACTTAACTTATTTATACTAGTTACTAAGCTTAGCTTAAACTTAAATTAAGGTTATACAAATGTACAATGTACGGCATTGGACATTCATACAATTTACAACAATATTAGATATTAGAGACAAGATTGTCTGTACTTTTCGACAATCTTTTGCGCGAAAAATGAACTCGATTCTGTTTTTTTTTTTTTTATGTCGTTTAACCGCTTTAAAAAAATGTGCTAATCGACAGCTTTTAAAAATTATAGGCTGTCTTTTAAAATCCCGTTTTATTTATTGTTATTTTTTTTTTTTTTTTTATTAATAAAAAGATGTGAGGGAGAAATAGAAATAAGAAAAAGATGAAAAGGTGAAAACTCCATAACCCAATACCGAGTATAAAACACCTATGCCCATGCCCATGACAATACCCATTACCATACCATGCCTGTACCAAACTCAAACCTCCTTGATGAAGCTTTTGGACTGCGTTGGCGGCTGCGACGACTCCTCTGGCTGCGACGATTCCTTGGCTGCTCCTGTAAAAACAAAAACAAAAAAAAAAGACAATTAAAATAGGGGGGGCTTGGAGACCCTCACAATGGAGTTTATCTCCCGCGGTATGATTGTAATAAAAAAATTAATTATTTTAAACTGTAATGTTATTATTATTATTACTATTTTTTTTTAAATTAATATTTTGAGATTATAAAAAAAAAAAAAAAAAAATGCAAAAATGCAAAAAAATTTCTGATTTCCAGGAGTAAAAGGTTAAGACCTTCCGCATTGGACCGACCGTCAGTAGAACCATGCCATTAGAGCGAGCCGGGAGCCTATCGGCTTTAACTGTGCATATATGTACAGCTAAGGCTTGCGGTGCGCCAATAACCTCGGACACCCAGTCATCCGAAATGAAACCCTGGAGACTCTCACTTTGGAGCTTATCTCCCGCGTAAGCCATGATCGAATCGAATAGAATACACAGCCTAATAAAACTCTGCAGCTCCAAGAGAGGGGCTGACTCCTAACTTAACGTTTCGGGGGAACTTAACACTAAACACTTAAAACTAATACCACAAGGCCAGTCGCTGGGTCGATACCTAGGCCTTCTACGATGGGAGACTAAACCTCCTGGTTTATCTCCAAGCCGGGCCGAAAATGATTATTTAAAAAAAAAAAAAAAAATTAATTCCCGTGATTTAAAAAAAAATAAAATAAAGCCCGCACTAAAAATATTTATAAATAAAAAAAAAATAAAAAAATTACGATGCGACTCCTCCGAGAGTCAAAACCCGAATGACGCTAGGAACCTGAATCAAGATGGCGCTTGGATACGTCATGCGCAGACAGGCATGCCCTCTGTAATCCAATATGGCGCCTCAAACATTTTAACTGTAAATATCTGTGAATCCAAAACTTATTTATTTATTTATTTATTTTTTTATTTATTTACATATTTATTTAGTTCGAAAGGCCCTTCTGTCGTTAAGTACAAATCTTGTTTTTTAAAAAATAGTTGAAAAACCTGAAATTATAACTTTTTTTTTTTTCAAAACACATTTTCCTTTAGAAAAACCATTTTTGAAAAAAATGACGCGTTTTTTGTAATAAAATACGTAAAATCGACGTTTATTGAATTTAAACAGCCGAATAATGCATAAAAAACACGAAAATTATCAAAATAAATTAAGTTGTGTGTTTAGCCGAAGACTTAACAAAAGAGCACTCTAGCGGCGAATCGCAGAAGTTTTTCAAGAAAAGTTATTACAACTTTTTTTTAAAAAAAAGAGATTTGTACTTAACGACAGAAGGGCCTTTCGAACTAAATAAATATGTAAATAAATAAAAAAATAAATAAATAAATAAATAAGTTTTGGATTCACAGATATTTACAGTTAAAATGTTTGAGGCGCCATATTGGATTACAGAGGGCATGCCTGTCTGCGCATGACGTATCCAAGCGCCATCTTGATTCAGGTTCCTAGCGTCATTCGGGTTTTGACTCTCGGAGGAGTCGCATCGTAATTTTTTTATTTTTTTTTTATTTATAAATATTTTTAGTGCGGGCTTTATTTTATTTTTTTTTAAATCACGGGAATTAATTTTTTTTTTTTTTTAAATAATCATTTTCGGCCCGGCTTGGAGATAAACCAGGAGGTTTAGTCTCCCATCGTAGAAGGCCTAGGTATCGACCCAGCGACTGGCCTTGTGGTATTAGTTTTAAGTGTTTAGTGTTAAGTTCCCCCGAAACGTTAAGTTAGGAGTCAGCCCCTCTCTTGGAGCTGCAGAGTTTTATTAGGCTGTGTATTCTATTCGATTCGATCATGGCTTACGCGGGAGATAAGCTCCAAAGTGAGAGTCTCCAGGGTTTCATTTCGGATGACTGGGTGTCCGAGGTTATTGGCGCACCGCAAGCCTTAGCTGTACATATATGCACAGTTAAAGCCGATAGGCTCCCGGCTCGCTCTAATGGCATGGTTCCCCTGACGGTCGGTCCAATGCGGAAGGTCTTAACCTTTTACTCCTGGAAATCAGAAATTTATTTGCATTTTTGCATTTTTTTTTTTTTTTTTATAATCTCAAAATATTAATTTAAAAAAAAATAGTAATAATAATAATAACATTACAGTTTAAAATAATTAATTTTTTTATTACAATCATACCGCGGGAGATAAACTCCATTGTGAGGGTCTCCAAGCCCCCCCTATTTTAATTGTCTTTTTTTTTTGTTTTTGTTTTTACAGGAGCAGCCAAGGAATCGTCGCAGCCAGAGGAGTCGTCGCAGCCGCCAACGCAGTCCAAAAGCTTCATCAAGGAGGTTTGAGTTTGGTACAGGCATGGTATGGTAATGGGTATTGTCATGGGCATGGGCATAGGTGTTTTATACTCGGTATTGGGTTATGGAGTTTTCACCTTTTCATCTTTTTCTTATTTCTATTTCTCCCTCACATCTTTTTATTAATAAAAAAAAAAAAAAAATAACAATAAAATAAAACGGGATTTTAAAAGACAGCCTATAATTTTTAAAAGCTGTCGATTAGCACATTTTTTTAAAGCGGTTAAACGACATAAAAAAAAAAAAAAAAACAGAATCGAGTTCATTTTTCGCGCAAAAGATTGTCGAAAAGTACAGACAATCTTGTCTCTAATATCTAATATTGTTGTAAATTGTATGAATGTCCAATGCCGTACATTGTACATTTGTATAACCTTAATTTAAGTTTAAGCTAAGCTTAGTAACTAGTATAAATAAGTTAAGTATTTTAAGTAGTTTTAAGTCTAGATTTAAGTTAAGTTAGTTTTTAGGGTAGTTTTAAATTAGTTTTAAGTCAGCCATTTAGAGGGATAAAATCCTCCTTACGTCATACGGCACCCATCTCGTGCGGATCGATATGAAAAGGACGTCATTGTTATGTCGACCCGTACGAGGTGGGTGACTTTGTGCCGTTGGGAGGATGGCATCTTTTTCGGTGGCTGGGGACAGGGTTGTCCCACCAACCCGTGTGGGGTTTTTGGCTAGTCCCCCATCGGGCGCCTCCCCAGGTGGCGGATAGGGGAACGCTCTCGAAAATCAGAGAGTATGAGGATTAATTCCTCAGGCGGACCAAAACTAGCCACATCAGAACAGCATGTGAATCTGGAAGAGCTTTCAGTTTTCTTAATTTTTCAGAGAAAAGCATGGGTTAGGGGCAGGGCTGCTAATCGAAATTCGCTTGAATTTTGATTAATTTCAGTTATGATTTTTTTTAAATAAGAATTTTGATTTTGATTATGGTTACTGAACTCAAAATCTTGACAGCTGATTACGATTTTGATTTTAATTATTAACTTTGCTCAATATACGATTAATTTCGGTTTTTCATATCAGATTTTCGTTACGTTTATTGATTCGATTTTGATTTCAGTTACGTTTATTGGCTTTTCAGTTTGTAAATTTTCGATCTTGATTTCAGTCTTTCGGTTGCATTAAAAATTTAATTTTAGTTTCAGTTACCATTTCCACTGACTCTTTTGTTGATTATGATTACGATTTTTAGTTATAATTTTGTTTTCTTTTCCATTCTTTGTTCTAAATTTTGAGAAAATTATCCCTTTTTTACAGCCAGTACCAGAAGAAGCACACCATAGGGAAAAAATGGGAAAAAAATTCAAATTGTTTAATTCTTTTTAATTCAGAATAAAAAATTTAGGAAAATAAAAAATTCACAATTGGCAGTAAATGACTTGTCGGCCCGAAATAAAACTTCAAAAAAAGGCGTAAAAATATATGAAAATAGAAATTGCCAATGAAATAAAACTTGACTCAACTAAAAGCCCAGTACAAAGATCAATTTTACTTGAGATCAAATTTGAGACCTCGCACTCCTAGAATTTTTAAATTGTTTTCTTCTTCTTATTATTTTTTTTACAGTTGTTTTTGATTATGATTTTTATTAAAAGTATTTTAAAAAATTATTTTTAATTACGGTTTTTAGCAAATTCTTATTTCAATTTCGATTTTCAATTTTTTTATTTCAAATTCAATTTCGTTATGATTTTGATTTCAATTCCGTTTCTTAACCTCTAATTTCAGTTACGGATATTCAATGATTTCTCTTCTTTTTCGATTGATTTCAGTTTTGGTTTTTTTTGGAGTCAGAAATATTCGATTAATCGCTATTTACGATTATGATTATGATTTGATTAACTGCCTTGCAAGAGATCGAGGTAGGAACCTTTATTTGTATTCCCAGAATTTAAATCATAAAAAAAAGGGATCGAATTATTAGGCTCCCCCACTCTTTTTTTTTTAAACGCCTAATTGGAGTAATATTTTTCTTAAATCTAGATTTACAGTGCATACACATATCCAAGAAGATGGCTACAATTGGCAAAAAATCTCATCAAAAAATAAATTTTTATTTCTTAAAATTTTTTCAAAAAATCTTTTAATTTTTTCAAAAAATCATTTAATTTTTTCAACTTTCATCTTTCCCTCCCCCAAGTAAGAAATCGTAAGAATTTCGAGTAGCCCCTCCCCCTTTCGGTCTTACGTAATACTTGAACGCTTCCTTAGGACCCCCCATTCATATACCAAATTTGGGATCGATGGGATCCAAATTGCGAAGCACGAAAAAATGAGGCCAGACGGACGGACGGACGCATAAAACGATAGAATTCTGCATTAAAAACTTGACTTATGCAAAGTGCAATTTATTATTATTATTCCTCCCCGTTGGATAGAATTTGAAAAATTGCATTCGCTTTTTTTATTCCAAAATACGGAAAAAAAGGAGGCTTTTGAGAAAATATGGAGTTTCAAGGAGTAGGTTTTAAATTATGTAAAGAAAAAAAAGAGTGAGTACGGGCGATGCTCTGAATTTAAAGTGCCTAAAAACTCACCTAACTGATGATGAATGCATTTAGAATTAGTCTTTCAAAACTCATTAATATCCAAATCTTTTGTTTAAGAAATAAAGTTGATTAAGAGTTCAACAGCGATCCTTTATGCAATATTCCTTTCAAATAAAATTGCCATTTAATGTGCGGATTAAAGCACTGAACCACAAACTAGCCCATAACCGGGAATCTCGAATCGAAACCTATATTCGTGTAAGCAAGCGAAAAATCGATTTGCTTCGTTTTTTTCTTAGTCCTACAAAAAACAAAAAAATGAAGTAAAAATTAATTGTTCGAATTGTTATTTTTGAAAAATTAAAAAAAGTTCATTACTTTTTTAGGCACAATATCCTCTTGAGACCTTTTCAGTGTGAATGCAGGATTGTCAACCAACAAACATTTAAAATGTTGGAGCTTCCTTTAAAACATTTTTGAATGTGATATTAATTCCGGAACTGGGCCTTAAGGTGAATTCCTCTTTGCTAAAGGTTTTAAGCACATGCCAATTAACGGAAATCTAAAAACAAAAAAAAGATGACGTTATATTACTCATAGTACACCACCTCAATAAGAGGCACAGCAGAAAATAATCAGTACAAAATTTTGTAAAAAAAAAAAAACTAGAAAAATTATATGATACATAATTCTAAATATTTTGGTATAAGGAAAGGTGCAACAAAATTCTGAAATGGAGGCTGAACAATTCACTATTTTAAGAACAAAAATTAGCATTTCAGTTGTTTCCTTAAAATTATCTACCCATCACACACCATGAACTACTAGAAAAAGTCTTCGAATTAAAAATAATTAAAAACCTTTGGAAAAATTTGAACCCTTAAGCTAAGAGCATAACTCATCAAATGATTTTGATTCAGCAACATTTTTACAAAATTTTTTTCTTTTTTTGTGTTCCATCTTTGCAGAATTTTAAAATTAATTGAAGACAAGAGAGAAAGGATTTAATCAAAAAACAAAGAATAGCAAACTTCTTAAAATTTAAATCTAAACCTCTGGAAAATACTTACTCAAAATTTCAAGCTTGTTCTGACTCATGGTATAGCGTGCCATTAGCTGGTTCAATTGCATTTGGCTCATAGGTAAAAGGAATGGCAGCAGTTTGCTAAGAAGCAGCACCGACTTGCTCTACTACATGGAATTCATTTGAATCAATCTGAAACAATAAAAAAAATATTCTGGATTCACTTTGCTTAAAAAATATTTTTTTGGTAATATGCTAGTTGTGAATTTGAACTGGAACCTCAGCTAAGTTATTGGCCTAATCAAAGAGATGGTACAGTCCTACAGTTTCAGAGAATCATAAAAGTCCACAGAAAACAAAAAATTAATACAGCAAGATAACGCATTAACAGAAAAAAATGTTTATAGTTTATTTTAGTCTCTCCCTTAAAACTCAAAATAAAATACCAATAGTCTCATATTTTTAATTTTCCAACTAGCCGATATCATTCCTTTTCTGTGACATTTTTTGAGCTTCTCATATTCTGAGATGGAAGTTTCATATTTTGTCCCAACAATGCCTTTTTCCCCCATTTTAAGTTTTTTATTAAAATAAACGTTTTGTAAATCGGAAGTTAGATTTGATCTGAAACCAAATATTTTTTTCGCATTCATAACACTCATAGGGCTATTCCCCAGATCAACTCTTAAATGATTATTTTTGCAAGGTTTAGTAAGAATAAATTATTTCTACACTCATTACATTTGTATGGCTGTTCTCTTAAATAAATATTTAAATGACAAAAATGATTTTTCAGACCAAATTTTTTCTGTTATCCTTATTCTACCTGTAAAATCTTTCACCAGAATGAGTTTCATAACGAAGAAATAATTTACACCTCAAACTAATTTTTTCTTTGAACTAACTATATCTATAAAAGATTTAATAGCATACATCAGAAACAAAAGCCCTTCTCTGGAATGTATTTTTAAATGAGCAAAGAGACTTTTTTCTAAAAGAAAATGCCAGTTTGCAAGCTACATTCATAAAATTTCTCTCCTGCAGGGGATTTGAAATAATCAAAACTCAACCTATGCAAAAATATTTCTTTCATATCTATCTGGTTTTTTACCCAATGTCTTACCTTTTCTCATAGCATGTTGTAAAAACTTATTCATTCCAGGGAAAAGGGCTTCCAAGCTCTATAATTAAGAATATAGAAGCTCATCAGTCTGACAATAAACATAAACAAAGGTCGGAGAATTTTTACATCTTTCTAGAATTTCCCAAAAAAATAAAAAAATTACCAAAATCCTGAAGAGAATTAAATGCTAAAAAATATGAAATTCACTTATAAAAATTAATCAAACAAAATTCCAGAGGAAACAGACATGGATCTCCAATATTGAAGAAATTTTCTAATTTTTCAGATGATGGCAGTGTTGGCTCCAATAAAATTGAAGTCTGAGAGAGTAATAAATAAGTCTGGTTCAATTCCATTCTCAATAAACTTCATTTTCAAATGTTTCATTAAACCATCTACTTTGACATACAAACAAATCAGCTCCAAATTTTCGTTACAACAAATCAATTAAAAAATGCTTGACAATCTAATTGTCACAGTGATTAAAAATTAACTGTCAGTTACAATAAATTTAAATGCAACTTGAATACAGAAACATTTGTTCTTCTGTAAAGATCCGACAACTGCATCTGTAGAAAACATAGATGCACCTTTCAAAAGCCCCTCAAATAAAACCTTAGGAGTATCTTACCTGCTAATCTTTATTTCAAGGTTTCAGTTAGCAACCACTAAGCCCCAGAAAACATATTTAAAATCCATTAAAACGGATTTAGTTTCTCAATCGACTTCTTCGACGCCATTCGTGAAAGAGAACATAACATAAAAAACAGGAATTATTTTACTTAAAGACACGATTCGTGAAGCGATGAAAAATATACCATACGGTATACTTACTCCTGGTATATATATACCCTAAAGCTAAACATTGGAAATCGTGTATATATATACACCTTCTTCTCCTATTTTTCCATCCCTGGACACGATGTAACTGTGGAGGGAGCCGTGAATCGTCAAGGCAACGGAATGTCACGTGACTTAATTTGACCAATTAAATCATTTCCAGAGCTTTCCAAAGGGCGGCGGCGGCGGTGTATTTCGGATTTCGTGTTTTTCTAATACCACGATCTTCTACTTGATCAAATATGGAACGTAGGAGCAAGCGTCTATGGCAGCTTTGCTTAAAACTGTTTCTTTACAGGCTTTACAAGTACATGTAAGTACCTTTATTTTTACCTTTAAGAACAAGTAAAATTGGCTTTGAATTGTTCAGGTAAATATAGGTCGTTTCAGCGGTCGGTAAGCCTCACAGTATGAAGGGAGAAAGGTTCGGGTACCTGACCTCCAGGACAGCTGAAGGTTATTGCAAATGAAAAAAAAGAGAAAAATCCATTATTTTATCGCATGAGGAAACCGTGTTTGTGCTAGAATCTATTGTTAATTAAATATGAGTGAAATTGATCGTAAAATCGAAATCATGGTTAGGTTATCGGGAAATACTTTTTGACTTTCTTTTAATGCCTGACTGTGATCTTTGAATTTTACGTGTTTGTGAGATTTAACAAACTTTGGATAGGAATTCTTTCTCACATTTTTAAGCAGCAATTTTTATTTGAATTACACCAATATTCCAAAAATTATCTAATTAAATATTAAAGACTTTCCATCGCTTTTAATTGTCTGGGTTTTGCAAACTTGAAAGTAGATTTTACCATTTTTCCATTTTTCTTACTTGACTGTTTATAGCTTTTGGTTCAAAGTCAAATAGGTACAGCTCACATTTGAATCGCTTTCTTTATTAATTATGAGTGTTGATAGTTTTTGAAGCAAAAGTAATTAAACATTCTTTCAAATGTTATGAGATACAACATTGTATAAAAAAGTCATTGAGAGCTAACTCAGACTCAGATTCATATCAGCCCCAAGAAGCGCTTGGCCTAGTTACAGACATGAGTATGAAATGATTTTTGTTGCTTGAGAATTTTGGGTTACTTGTTGGTAAGAGTTATGGGCATCAAGCATTTGAAAAATCAAATATGTTCAAGTTTGAATTTCTGGAAACCTTTTGGTGCTTTAATTCCCTATATATCACTGGTTCTGTAATTAATATTCTGTATTTGTTTTGTTACAGATTATCGGTGTTCTACCATTTAGACTGTTTTGAGTAAAGGTTGGTGACTAAAGTGGATCCTTGCCAGTGGATGACATTCAGCAGATACAGTAAGACCCTGACCAGTTGTATACTCATTTTTATAAAGCAATAGCAAGAGTCAAAAAGCGTATGTATGATTCTTGATTCTTATGTTGCCTGGTAATCATAATAGTTAATCGTTTCACCTTTGATTCCAAAATGTGGATATTGGTATATTATTGCAGAAGCTGGAGCTATAAAATAGATTTTGTGGAATTTTTCAATGGTACAAGCAAGGAAGTGAACAGCAAATTTTTCTGACTTCATTCATAGGTATAAGAAAAAACTTCCTACAAAGTTTTACAAATGAAAAACCAAACAAAATTTATTTAATGGCTCAAGATTTGTCAAAAAATTTGGAAATCATTTACTTTTAGTTTACATGCAAAGAATTCAGTATAGTCGGAAGAGTTTGCACTTTTGCTGCAAAATATTTATGTGACCTTACTTGCTTAATAGACCATTTCTATATCGGTAATAAATCTTTTTCTCTTAAAATGTTAACTGTATATTTGGTTTGCAAGTGTTTCTTTAGGCCAAAATTTTATAACAGGTTGCAGTTTTTATTTAATATCATGGCAGTAAATGTTGCCTAACAACTGGGATTCTAAAATTAGAAATTTTTTTTGAAAATAAAATTGTTGGGAGACTAATCTTGAAGGCCCCAAATTCAAATCTGAAAGTCTCTTTCATCCTAAATTTTTACCAAGAGCTTTTGATAATTCACTATGGAATGTTAAACTAACATAGTGAATTTGCACCCTAAAAAATTTTTTAATTTTTTTAAACTTTGTCCAAAATGTGTTAATTTAGAAAAATTTTATAGGAATAAGCAAAACTGTCTAGAAGTGTATTTTTTTTTTGTCAAAATCCCTGAAAATTCAGAAAATTTTTCCTTGGGAGACTTGGGAAAATATGTATTGATTGTTTAGCCTGCCTTTGAACTGTAACAGTTAGTCAAAATAATCTTAATCCAAGATAGATTTTGGCATTTCTGAAGTTTTTAATTAATTCATCTTAGCCTATTTATTGTGTTTAATAAAATCGTTTTTAAAACTTACCGCTTATTATTTTCGAATTGAATTTTACAAATGAAGTAAATATTTTTTAAATTGTACAGCAATGAAGCCCAAAAGCATATTCTTATTGTGAAAGCTTGGTGTATTCTTAATTGTTTTAGCTACTAAAAATGTAAAAAAAAAAAAAAATCGGTGCCAAACTTTTGACGAAGAGTTTTCAACGGCGTAGGACTGACGTAGGACTAGGTCTTAAGGCTCGGTGCTGGGAAAATCTGTCTGGGATAGATAAATATTAAATAATATTTCGATTATATTTTTTTTAACTTTTGACCTTTTTTAAAAGTAAAATTAGACGACTTGAACGAAAGCAAGGACTTAAAAAATTTCTTCTAAATTTTATTTAACTTTTTTTTTTAAATTTTCGCTGTTTTTTTTAAAATAAAATATGAGGCCGCACCAAATCCCAGACGCCGAGTCTCCCAGACTCTACTCCCGGGAGAGCAGATCCTAGAATATATTATTAATTTATTTGGTCTATGATTTGGGAACATAAGAGTCCTACAACCCAGACCAAAGAAATTAATAAATATTTAGAAAATAATAATAAATAATTAATTAATTGGTCTACGTTTTGAGCTGCCGGGTGTTTCTTCGAAACACTTAGAATTTCAGAAAACTGCTTGGCCAAGACGAGGCGTGACGCAGTTGGGGTCTTTATTATTTATTTCGAAATTTAAATAATATATTTCTGCTTTTTGTTCTCCCGGGAGTAGAGTCGGGAGACTTTACTCCCGGGAGAGAAAAATCGGGATTATATTATTTTATTTTTTTGGTCTGGGTTGTAGGACTCTGGGTTCCCAAATTATAGACTAAATAAATAAATAATATATTCTAGGATTTGATCTCCCGGGAGTAGAGTCTGGGAGACTCGGCGTCTGGGATTTGACACAGTCTCTTGCTAAAGCAAGAACTTTTAAATTTCGTGAAGTTTTATTTTCATCACTCAGTGCGGAAAACTTATTTTTCCGCACTAGTGCGTTTTAGAAAAACCTTTATGGCGCTGTGCTTTGTGATGAAAAGTAGCTTACAACACAAGAACTGCAAAAAAATTACCCGTCGAGACCTTAAAAGCCCTTTTTCTTTACAAGTTTTTTCTTTCTTTAGATATTCAGGTGCTGATTTTCAGACTAATTGAGGGGTTGCTCGGTTCGTTTACGCGGCCGGTTTCCTCGCGTTCGTTTTTTCGCAACAATAACTTCGTTGGCCACCGTCGTCCGGTGTAGCCTTTGTTCGGTTCGGTTCGGTTTAGTAGGTTAGGGAATTGAAAGTACGCTCTTCGTATTTTTTATTTTCTATTTTAAATGAATAACCGTCGTTCGAGTCAGTCCGGAGTGTTTCGTATATGATGCAACCTCTCGATGAAGCATAACCGCATATTAGGAGTTTACACCGTCTGAGGCACTGCTGGAGCAAAATGGCATAATCCTGGGAGATCCTTGGAAAGTGCTTTGGAGATCGTTGGACGTTTAACATCCGTTGACTAGGTAAGTTCTTTTAATTTTTTTGGCTTTAAAACGAATTCGCAAATCATTACACTTTTTGAGGTCCCCTGATGCCGAAAAAAGCAAAATTTGGGTGGTGTCTGTGTCTGTGTATGCCTGTCCGTCGGAAAGCAGAAAGACAAAAGAACGGACCTCGATGATTTTTGGTGGGTAGCAACTTACAGTGAAATGTAAGTGCTGGTTTGTTTTTGAGCCAAATCGATTCTGCGATTCGGAAGCAGTGAGTGAAAATATTGAATTTTTTAGGTCTTTTTTGAGTATAAATCGCGAACGCCGATTAAGGCCGAGTAGATATTCATAAAAGTACTCTAGCATTAAAATTTGGTCGAATTCGGTTGAGTTTAGTGTTTCGCAAACGGTGAGCATTGGGCTAAGTATGGATGTAGGTCTAAAAATTGGAGATATCGATTTTTAGGCCTACATCCATACTTAGCCCAATGCTCACCGTTTGACGTCAACTTAAGTTGAACGTCAAAGGAAAATCTAGCGAAGTGTCTAAAAAATGGAGTATATGTTCACAAAGACAAATCGTCCCTTGCAAAAAATATCCTCTTTGGGCAGCAAAGAAGGAAAAAGGAATAAGGTAAAAGCACCAATTATTGACCAGGCACCAATTACTGACCAGTCCATAAGCTAAACACGTATACCATAAAAGGAAATCGTGTTTAGCTTATGGACTGGTCAATAATTGGTGCTTTTACCTTATACTTTTGTTACCGAGTTAAATTTCTTGATGGGGTAATCATCCACCCTGATTATAAGAAAGAACTACTATTAAGTCAACAAAGCGATTTCGTCGTGCTGATTTGCTGGTTGCTCATGGGAGCTAACGAAAAACTAACCGTATTTTTGAGAATATTTTCGGGGTTGAGGATTTCGGATCTCAAATAATTCTTCCAAAACTAGGATTCTTTAGGTCAGTACTGCGGCTACAGTGAACCTCTGTTGAAAAACTAACTTCACTTATGAGAATTATTTTTTAGAATTCGAATTCCTTGCGTAAGTAGTGCATTTTTTGTTTTGTTGTGAGTTTTCATTTTATTATTAAATAATAATTACAGTCGACCTCGCTTACAGTGAACTTCAAGGGACCATGCAATATCCGTTCACTGCAACTGAAGTTCCCAAAATGGTCATCTCTGAGTGTTCTTAAAATTTTTAACGAGATTACGGAAATAAAGCATATTTTTTTGAAAATTTTGAGTTAATCAAAACTTGTATGTGATTGGTTTGACAGAAGACTCTCATTTTGCAAGTTTGGAACGCAATTTCTGTTGTGTCAGTTCGTAATTTAGGCACTGAAATAAAAATTTGGCGACAAAAACCATAAAAAAAATCAGGAAATTGCTCCAAAAAACCATGTTTAAAGCCCTTTTGTAACCAAAATCGGTTCACTATAACCGAGTTTTTGGTTCACTATAGCCGAGGTACATTACATGGAAAAAATATACAAAGTGACTGGGACCTACCACTTTAATTCACTATAACCGAAAGTTTATTATAACCGAGTTCGAGATCGACTAATAATGGCTGCCTTGTTTTTGTTTTTATTTTTTGTAATCGTTTTTATAAAATTTACTAGTAGTATTCACTCGAATCAGGTGCCGGAACCCTGCCAATATCCATACATTGTTCGTATCGCAGTTGAAGACAAATCTAATGATCAGAACTTGATGGAATGCACTGGAACTATTATAGCTGAAAATATGATTCTTACAGCTGCTCACTACTTTAACCCAGTTGAAAATAAACAGAGCATAGAGGTCCATATCATTCATGGGGATCCAGACCATACTATGTTGGCGTCAAAGGAAAATCTAGAGGAGTGTTTAAAAAAGGGAATATATGTTCACGAAGACAAATCTTCCCTTGCAGAATATATTCTCTTTCGGTTAGCGAAGAAGGAAAAAAGAATATACTTTTGTTACCGAGTTAAGTTTGTTGATGGGGTAATCATCCACCCTGATTATAAGAAGGAACTAAAATCATTCATGAATGACATCGCTTTGATTCGTCTTGAGAAACCAGTGGACGACAAAAAACTAATATTTCCCAATTCTCAGATTGGTCTAGCCCCTCCTGATAAATGTGTCGTAGTCGGTTTTGGATCAATTACAGGTGACAAAGTCTATGCACCAAATATAATGAGGTACGTCATCGGCAGAAACTTTGAGACTTGTATGTCTCACGACATTATAGTAAAAAAGAAACATTTAGAGTTTGTATACAGAACTCTTTGTTCCAAAAGCTCTATGGCTATTACCCATGGAGGGGATTCCGGAGGTCCTTTAATTTGCAATGACATGATATACGGCGTCTTATCTTTTGGGTATGGAGATCAAAGAGAATCAAAACCAGATGATCCTGAGGACTATGACGATTGCTATACTTCTTTGTTCGAACCAAGTGTTCTGTCATTTTTACGAAAGGAAGCTGGTTGGCCTGAGGATAATTCAAATGGGCTTACACATGTATCGTGGACTTGCCACGTAGATCAGTTCTCAGACTTAGTCGATTCGAACGATTAAAAATATTAATAATTCTTCATTATTATAATATATCAATAATTCTTCATATTAATAATTCTTCACATTTAAAGTTTATATTATGAATCCTAATCAGCAAATATATTTCGCCTTTAAAAATTAGTCGAACGTAAAACTACTTCGAGTTTCCTGCATTCCAAAAAAGAAAGAAGGGCGTTTGTCGACATATTTAATGTTTGTTTTTTTTTTTTTTTTTTTTTTTTTTTTTTTACTTTTTAAAATTATGACATTTTCGTATATAAACGCTTTTTTCTTTATAATTTTTGCAAAATTAACCTTTGGTATTTACGATGGGGAAGATCCGCTCTCCAAATATCGCTTTATCGTCCAAGTCGTTGTTTTTAGAGAAAATGAAATCATCAGTTCATGCACTGGAACAGTTGTGACAGAGTACACAGTTGTGACAGCCGGTCATTGCTTTTATAAAATGGTTGAAGGAGACAAAGTTCTTGTTATTCACGGAGGCTTAGATCACGACGTGATTTTGAACGACAACATTAAAAGGCAAGATTGTATCGATAAAGAGGAATTGAGGGAAGGTTCAAACTTATGGTCCTGTTACGAGCTTCGTTATCGTAATGTTAATCGCCCCGAACATGACAAGGAAAGAGAATCATTTGCGAATGATATTGCTTTGGTTCAATATTATGAAGGCGAAAAAAAGTTTAAAAATTACATGGTTTGCCCTTATTCTGATGTTTGGTTTGGTCCTTCCACAAACTGTGAAGTAGTCGGATTTGGAGGAGGGCACAAATTGAAATTCAAGAAATTGGACAGAAGATTCGAGATCTGTATGATTCGGGAAGTTTGGGAAGAAGAACCGTCTTCAACCCAAACACCTAATTACAGAATGCTTTGCTCTAAAGGCCATCGTGTTACTGAAAATGGAGATGATGGAAGTCCTTTAATTTGCAATAATCAAATCCTTGGATTTCTATCCTTTGGTATCGGGAATCCTGGGCAGCCGAATGCGGAGCAATATGACGATTGTTACACTTCTTTCTCCGAGCCATCTATTTTTATGTTCGTAAAACAGCAAGCTGAATGGCCATTTAGTTATGATTTTTATACCAGTTACTCGTGGAGTTGCAATATTGATAAAGTCATAGATGCTAAACGTCCTCCAACACCGCCGCTGCCGCTGGGTTCAAGTCCTATGTTTAATCTTGTTATTTTGATATATTTATTAATACCTAAATTATTAGATTATATATGTTCTGTGGTCGTTCGAACCTTACGTCTCTGATCTTCTGACTGTACTGAAAGGTGAATAATGAAAAATCATGTGTTTATTATTTTCTTCTACCTCTTCATTAATAAATTGCGGATTTATTATAGTAAGTAGTTGTTCTGAAGGAAAGCATTTTCCTTTGGAAGGTCTTCGGGTTGGGGTATTGCTTTTAAGTCGTGTTAGGCTCCAAGATAAAGCCAGATGGAGACCTTTACGAGTGAAAACTTTGGTTCCTAATTCTGTACATAAATAGTTTTGCTAAAGTCTCTAAGAGGCATTGAGAAGGCGCAGAGAGTCATTGGTGGTTGTCTTAGTGAAGGAGAAACACCTCAAGGCTGATCCAAGAGTGAAACATTATTCATGGATGACTGTGACAGATGAATGACATCATGTGCCAACTCAGGTGAAGCTGATATCAAATCGATATGGCCTCAGTATAATGTCATTATAGCCGTGTTTACACCTGATGACTGTTTCGGTGACCGTTACAGTCGTTCTGTGTGTTTAGGTTATGGCAAAGTCTTTACAATTATCTACGGTAACAGCTACTAATTGTGGGCACGACATATGGCATAATTTGCTGTATCAGCCTCACAGTTGCTGTATATAAAGTATCGTTATGGTATCGTTCTGATTTCAGTATCCCTTTGGTATCATTGACAGTATTGGTTTGTGACCGTCTCCTCCTGGGAACATAACCCATAGGTAGAATTTTCAATCTACTGGACATCCTGTGGATTGTGCATTAAATATCCATTGGATATCTAAATCCATGGGCTCAAATCCTCGATTTAGGAGGAAAAAAATTTGCCTTCGGCTATGCCTTTTTCTTGTATTTTTTTTGCAAATTTCAACTTGTTTGAAACAAACAAAGCCAGGAAAACAAAATCAAAGTTTTTCGACCCCAATATTTTTTGAAATTATTTACCCGCCGCCCGCACATTTCATACAAGTTGAAATTTGCATCAAAATTCCAGGATATACCCGAGGAGTTCTTTAGATAACTAAAATTTGAATTTTTTTTTATCTGTGAAACCTCCTCTTTAATATAATCTACTTGACAAGTTCCCTGTATTCCTAAAAACAAATCAAAATCTTCCTTTGGCAAGTTCCTCGAATGTATTTATTTGTTTAATAATGTCTGTCTTGTTTTTATTGATTTTTTTTGTAAAATTGACTGGTAGTATACATAACGGGGAGGTTGTGGAACCCAACCAATACCGTTTCATCGTTCATATCATAGCTGTTCCTCATTGTGATCTGGATAAAGATGATAATAATAAAGATAAAGATAAAGATGATGATAATGATGATGTACTTCTTCGGTGTACTGGAACAATTTTAACCGATTCTCACATTCTGACGTCTGCTTCCTGCTTTGATCCAATAAGAGGCAAAACAGGCATAGATGTCTTTGTCATTTACGGACACTCTGATCAAACTGAAGTTGTGAATTCAAGGGAAGAAAGAGAACGTTGTTTAAAAATAAATGAGAGAAAACAGGAGGATTTATTCTGGTGTTACAGGGTGGCATTTTACGGAACTAAAGGAAAAGGCGTCATTCCCTTTACTTATAAGAAGAATGAAGCTTATTTAAATGACATTGCTTTGATTCAGCTTCAAAGTCCAATAAAAGAAAAAAATGGCGGTCCCGTCATTTTTCCTTCTTCTGGAATTGCTTCTTCTAAAAACTGTGAGACATTCGGTTTTGGAGGGGATGATGAAGGCCCATACCAAGTGAGGAAAAAAACTAAAGAAAAATTAGAGTTCTGTACGTTTCATAACATTAAGATTAGTGACATTATTAGAGATGGAGTATCACATCCTGCGGAGAAGTATAAAATGATTTGCTCTAAAAGTGAACAAATCGCTGAAAACGGCGACAACGGCAGCCCTTTGATTTGCAACAACAAAATATACGGAGTTTTATCCTTTAAGACCGGAAATCCGATTTTACATCGGAACTACGACTGTTACACTCCTTTGTCAGAGAAAGAGGTTGCACTGTTTCTAGTGCAGATTATTGAAGAAAAAAAATGGGAAGAAGACAAATTGGAAAGTAAAATAGATGATAAACCTTTATTTCATTCATGGAATTGCAATGTTGACGTAATGGTAGGTAGAAATAATGATCCAGAGGTAGACGAGTTGTATCTTCAAGATAAAGACCCGAAAGATTATTCAGAAACGGTTACTTCTGATGATACTACTGAAGAGGAAGAAGAGCTTTGGTGAAAATCATCATTGATTTTGGTTTAACAAAGCGGTTCAATGAGGAAGATGACTGGTTTGATTAGATTGACTAGAATTGATTGAAGAAATGACTTTAGGGATGAAGCGTGAAGATAATTTAACGGTAATTGAAAATTATTTATTTACTTATTTATTCATATTGTTTTTTCTACAACGGGAGGGGAGGGGGCTTAATTAAATTGTTCTATCTGTATAAATGATAATCACATTATACCTATTTATTTTTGAACATAATCATTGTTTAGCTGCTCGAATTTTTTTTTTTAAATCTTTCTTTATTCTTTCAAAACATTACTGGACATTAGGCAGTTGTTCCAATTTCTTCTTCTTTAAACGTCGCTGGCTCTGCCAAGTATGGGCGACTTCCCTTTTTATATCTATACCAGATAGCATTTTCAATCCGTTGGACATCCTGTGGATTGTCCATTAGATATCCACAAGATATCCAAATCCATGGGACATCCATAGGATTTCTGAAGGACGCTTTTTGGATCAGTGAGAACATAGGTAAATCCAATAGACGTTCAGAAAATATCCTCATGACGTTCTGAGGACGTCCTCGGGACTGGATAGACTTTGCTATCGGGGTGTGTTGTTGGATTGCCCGGTTATGCCAGACCAACAGTTTAGCCTCACTTCTAGCACAGTTTAGCCTCACTACTTATTTATAGGGTACAAATTTACCAAAAATTGGATGTTAACTCTGATATTATCATCAGTGACAAACTCCCCAGAACAAAGCAATTTTTTACTTCAATAAACTGCCGAGAATCGTAACAAAGCTTCCAGAAAAGACTTTTAAAAATGCTGTTAGGAGCGCATTACTTAAATTTGCACCATACTCTCTTGAAGAAGTGGAGCAATGCTTAACTAATGTGAAATTGGTTGCTTCGAGATTCTGACTTTTTAGTACTTAATCTTTGCTTCATCGCTGATCTTTTTTTTTTCTTTGTTGTCTGTGATTTGTTGCCTTATTTAATTTTATTGTTTTAATATTTATATTGTTGACATGGTCACATACCTCATAATGAGATCCATTGCACCAAATAAGAAATAAATAACAATAAATCAATAAAAATTAAGGTCGGAAAATTTTTTTTTAACAGCAATAATAACGCTTCAACATGGAAGGGAAAAGTAATTTGATGGAAAAAAAAGTCAAAATCGAACGTTTTGATCAAACCCCAGGATTGAAAAAATGGTCCGGGATGGCAATCTCTACTCCGTGTGTGAGTCGGGCACGGTATTCATTGAGCCACGGGGCTGGCATTTGGACTTAATTTTGCTTTTATTCAATTGTTAGTTTCGCCGACTTTGCGGAAACTAAAAAAATGTTCCAAAAAGCTTGAGCCGAATCGGGATCCCACTAGGCTTCTTGAGGTTATTAACAACCCATAGCAAGCAACCCCTAAAAACAGTTGTTTGCAGCCTTAAAAAGCTCATTTCAAAGAAATTTTGCACTTAAACTTAACATGACTTACCGCTAACTAAATTGTGAAGAAAAAAAACCACTCTGATTCGAATCTTTAAGGTGCGTATGACCAACCTCGTTTAAAACGATTTATTTCAACGAAATAAATCTCTATCCACCTCTATATGTTCTCCCATTTATCAATCCCGTAATTTGTTTTGTAGGTTGAAGAAAGAAAAAAAAAATAAATCAAAAACTTAATTTTTTACCATTTTTTTATATTAAAAATTTATTTTTTCGTTGCATAAAAAAAAATAAAAATATAATCCATTTTAGGAACTAAGTTGAAGTCGTTGAGCTTTGATAATTTTTAAGATCATTGAAAAAACCTAATTGAAGCAAAGTTTCCGCAGTTCTTTGGATTAGTTCGTCTTTATATTTCCAAATTGTCGTGTCGATTATACTGTTCTGACGGAATTCCACGCAGGATTTTTTTAACGTTCTAACGCAGTCCGCCCTGTAATGCTGAAGTTGAGCGTCTTCGGTTTCCACGGCGTAGCTCGTGCATCCCTGACCCAGACAGGCCAGGGGGAAATGGTTGTGGAGAGTGAGGGCTCTCTCGGGATTGTGAAAACATTTTATGTATTGGTTCGGTTTGGTGAAATTACCCGCTCTGTATACATGCTGAAGCATGTGCATGTATTTGGGGATGTCTTTGAACCAACCGTGAGCATGACTTAAATCGTCTAAAAAATATACATTCCTAAAATTATAACTAGCTCTCGTTTCTGGTTTGGTAGCCAAGGCTTTTGGTAATACAACTTTCATCAGTTCTGCCCACGTTTTCGTTTTTATGGGCATTATGACTTCGTCTATATCTAATAATGCTACATATTCGTACGTATAGAGATTTTTATACAGGCAGTCGTTATATGGTATGAGTTCGTTTTGTCTTTTGTGATTGACTTTTTTTGTAAGGTATAAGTGTTGGAAGCCTGGGAAATTGGGCTGTCCTCCGGGCAGTGTTAACGGAGTCACGCTGACTTTTCCTTTGGCCTCGTAATATTGCAATACTTTACTAATGTTTGGATGCACCTGAAAAGAGAAAGAGTAAAAAATTATAAGAGCATCGCTAATGAAAGGCAGACACAAACTGGGAATTTTTTAGGGCTCGAGCTACTGACTGGAAAGAGCGCAAAATTTTTCAAAAATTTAAATAATGAACAAGCCGATCGAACAGAATTAAGGGCGCCAGGGTGCCACATTCAGAAAGGCGCACCGGGATTTCCCCGATAGCTCGGCGCCCCAGTCCGTGTCTGATGAAAGGTGCACAGTAAAAAATATTATGTAAATATGTTCTGAGGGGTCCACATATTTTTTTTGTTATTTGTCCCAAAAGGTAAACATAAAACAAAAACAACATAAGAATTATGTGGACCTAGTTATGTTGATTTTGACATAAAATTTTTTACTGTGAGTCTTTAAATTCATGCAAGCGTACTTTGTTTAAGCGGTAGGAGATGAGAGAGGGCTGAGGAATTTTTTTTTCCGTAAATAGCACACAATCTATTTTGAAAGGCGATTTAGGACAGAGAAGTAGCCTATAAATGAGTTAATCATGGCCGATTTAGTCCCCTCCCTTCCCACTTCGTCAGAAAAAATAGGCTTCCTCTTATAGAGATTTAGCATTATCCTAACTTTTTTAAAAACCCCTCTCCGCCTTAATCTTCTTACGTGCTCGGTAAAAAATTTTATGTAAAAGTAACATAAAGAAGATGTAGCCCTGTTTATTTTACATTAAAACGTGGCGTCAGAAATTCGAAACGTTCGAAAAATTGAAGATTTAACATAACTCATGTTAAATAGAAAGGGCTACATATTTTTTATGTTACTTTTACAAAAACATTTTTACCGTGCAATTTATGGACGACCCCTAGTATCGCACTTGACCGATTTTCATTATTTTCTGGCCTGGACCCGATAAGTTCACTTTTCGATATGTAAACAAAACAGTTTAATACCGTAGCAGGGGGCTACTTTGAACTCCAGGGGGCTACTTTAGCTACTTTTATTTTTAAAAAATACTTGAAAACGGCCAAGAATTATTTTAAAATTTAAACTTATTCTAAATCATTGATTATTTTCGAGTGTTATGTTCAAACCTAATTGCCTAAACTTGTTTTATTAAGAAAATATTAAGTTTTTATAAATGAGAAAAAAAAAATGAAGAAATCACGCAACGTAAAATACTAAGATGCATTCTGCTGCATCCACCGGTCAAATTGAAATGAAATTGCTTTTCGCACTTGCCCTATATAGTCCCGTAAAGAGTCGTCCTAATTCCACTCAAAATTAAACTATTGGAAGCCAAACAAAATTACGGATCGGGGCTACTTTTTACAGATATTTCAACGGCGATGTCGCATAGGTGCTACCCACAAGGAAACGACAACGTTTCCAAGGTTTTGATTACGTTTTTACTACGTTCACAAATTTTTTAAAATAAATAGTAATAGTCATTAATAATAGAACATTCAAAGAGGTACCAATCGTTTTATTAAGACAATTTCGGTTTACAGAAACCAATAGTTTGTCATAGCCTCTTCAATTATTAAACATATTCAGGTATTCAGGATATCCAAGATATTTAGGACACGTCAAATAAACATGATTGTACTGTACAATCAATGTAGCCTTACTTTTGTTAGAACGACAGCTTTCGGAAAATTGAGTTAGAACAGGTGTAGACATTGTAACAGGGTATCAAATTGAAGCTGAAGAACGCCTCTTAATGTTGGTATGAACAGGTGTGAATTTTTTTCTACATTTTACATCTGTTTTTGAAAAAAACGCCAAAAAGTATACAAAGTAGCCCTTTGGTTCGGTATCGTTTCCTCGGCCAAAAAGTATATTTCCATGGTTAGACAGGAAAACTACTATATTTAGCCTGAGGTATAATCAGGCTTTTTACTGATGATCGTTTTTTAAAAGAAAATATACATAAATCTGGCACTTACTTGTAATTGGTAAAAGAACACCTTATCAGCACCCAGCATGTTAAGTAGCTCGATCCATTCCACCAATCGAACTGAGAGATCTTCGTGTAAAAAGTCTAACCCTTTGACACAAACAGCAAAGCCTTTTTTACTCCCGTCCTGAGAGTGATTGTATATGACTCTGACGTTATTTGTAGCGTTATTGCACGGTTTTTCAACCAGTGATACGCTAGCGGGAACCTAAAAATAAAAAAATAAAAATTTTATTAAATTTTTTACAAAAAAAGTTTGAAAACGTAAAATTCGATGTCTCAAACAACGCCTTTTTTTTTTTTTAGAGTTCTGTGACAAGTTTTCTATTATCAACAAAATAGCTGGGACAACCAAGGAACTGCTCACTCGTGTACATTTGTTCTTGAATTACTTTGAATTACTCTTGACTTGTCTTGTGAATGACTTTCAATTACCATGTGAACTGAGAAATGGCAACGCTTATATATGTCGGAGAAATGAAGTCTAAACACTCCAGCAAAAAATATGACGAAATCTTGACTTGTCACGGTTTGGTCATCAGACATAGTATTTTCCCGGAATTTTTTTACGAAATTTTGGACGTCAACAGAGTACGGCTGACATAACGATATTTGTCACTGTGTGACATTTTATTGTCGTCATATTGACGTCACCTCGATTTTGAAATGCTAATGTCATCTTTTTCAAAACGTCTTTAAGACGTCTTCTTGACGCCATACACTGACAAATTTTATTACCGGTTATATTCTTTAAGATGTCATTTTGACGTCGAAAATCTCGTAGAATCGTCCAGGTCTTTTCTCTTATACTGTAGTCTCTTATATTGTATATACTCAGCGAAAAAGGTGACGTCATGGTAGCGCGTCAGATTTTCCTCATCAGGTATGATCTCTTTCCGGGACTTTTTTTACAAGATCCTCGACGTCAAAATGCCCTCATCAAATAGGACCGATAACACATGTCACTGATTGACGTCATATCGATGTCAACTAGATTTCAAAATACAGAAATTCATGGCCATGATGACGTGAATAAGACGTCTTATTGACGTCAGTCACCGACAGATGTTGTCGGTCATACTTGACGTCATTTTGACGTTGAAAGTCTTGTAAAAAAGTCCCAGAAAGTGACGTGAAGAAGACGTCTAGACGTCTCCGGTACGAAGACGGTTGACGTCTTCATTACGTTTAAATTACTACGCCACCATTTTCGCTGGGTAAATCCACTATCAATAGGTACTTACCTTTCCTTTATATTTGGAAGGTATTTGGCAAGCTATTAGGTACGGCTGGTAAATTCCTTGTTTATAATTTCCCCATTTCCGATACCATATGTATTTATATTCTAAAGTCCTAACGAAGGCTGGCTCTTTTTCATTTTCGAACCAGAATTGGCAATAAGTTTTGACCGTCGGCTCGATCCTATCTATCATCCCGAGTATTCGAACCGCTGGTCCTATTTTACTAAATCTACGAATATCATAATAGGCACCATAGAGCTGAAACAGATAAAAAAAGGAAAGAAAAAAAAAATTAAATTTCTGAGAAAAAAAAAAAAAAAAAAAACAAATTAACGGTCACGGATTTCAACATCACCGCTCGCCAATATAGATCATAATTTTTTTTAAGTCGGTGCGCTCGAGGCTTTCTTTTATTTATAGCCGTTTTATTTACTTATGAAATAAGAGTCATAAAATTTTTAAAAGTAAATATTAGAAAATAGAAATAAAAAAGACAAAATGCCAATAATGATGATAATGATAAACGTTTTAAAAGCTCGTTTCTATTCTTTATTTATAAGCAATAAAATCCGAAATGTCACGTTTTTAGTGCTTGAAATTGCTATTAAAAGGGGCTATTAGTCCATGAGCTATCCCTCAAAATTTTGAGTTCGACAAAAATTTGGGGGGGCTAATTTTCCATGCAAAAATTTATTAATTTGGGTCATTCTGAGTACAAAAATCCATGCTTGCCATTTGGGAACGGGAGCGTTACAAAATGGCGGACGATTCAAAATGGCGTCGGGCCGATTTGCTTTTCGCTTCATAGCTCTGTTCCCGTTCGTCCGATTTTAATGATTTTTTTTTTAAATGGAAGGTAACAACTTGGTCTTTCATTTTTGTTCTTACCGATTTCTTTTAACCCTTTCGGTTTGGCCGCAAAATGCAAAAATTTAACAAATCGAATTTTTGGTACTGTTGTTTTTGGTTTACACCGATCATCCTAAAGCTCTGATCAAGAAATTTTTCAAATAAACATTGTAGAGAATTTTTATAGCTTTAAAATGATACCCTCACATTTTTGATACCTGCAGCAGTACCGAAGTTAACAAAGCGTTTCTGTCGGCGCGCGGGAATTTTACCGTTAAGAAGCAGTTACGAAGGATATACAACTTGTCTATTATTAACAAAAATCGACGTACTCGGTTTATTTGGTTATTTAAATATAAAAAACTAGTATAAATTATGCATTTGCACTACCACTGCTGCCGCTGCTGCCGCTGCTGTTGATGTGCAACAGAAAATTAAAACGTTTTACTTTCTTTACTTTTAATGACATTGATTTTGAACTTGCTCGATTTTTTTTTTTCTAAATGAAAATAAACTAACCAAACACTGATAATAATAAAAAAAAATAAATAATAAAAATCTTAGCAGAACAGCTGATTCAAATAAAAAAGGTCCATTCCTTTTTTCACATGGTGTTAATATATGCATGATCACGTTCTCGGCAACGTGCACCAAAGAAAGTCTCAATATTTGCAATAATAGAGCCATAAATCTGATATCTTCAATGGCATTCTCTCTCCTGTTATAGGGCTACTTGAAAAACTACCGACAGTTTAATTTCAAGTACCTGATATGATAACCACCCCCGACTTTGCATATTGTATTCCAAAGAATCGGATTTTAGTTGTTGACGGAATTTCGCTTTGATCATTTCGAATACTGAAAAAAATTTGCATGTGCGGGAGTTGTTTTCATAATGTCAAAAAAAGTAAAACGGCCCAAACTTGAAGTAAAAAATTGCATTCTTTGTGGTAAAGAAGATGAAGTTGTTAAGTTAAGTGCTTTGAAAGATAAAGAATCATTTGCAACCCTTTATAGTGCGGCAGAAATTAGACGATTCGATCCAATTTTAGCGATAGGTCCAGATGTAGGAGAAAATTCGGTTGTTTATCATCGAGAATGTAGGAATAAATTTACAAATAAAAAGTCGCTAAAGCAATTGTCGTTAAACAGTGGGCTAAATTTGGGATTAAGTTCAAGTGAGAGTGAAAGCGAGAGTATATCCGGGTCTTATGAAAATAAAATCTTTTTACGTAAAGCATCGGATTCTGGGTCCATAGGTCCCATTTGCGATGAAAATGTGTTTTTGTAAAAATGAAAATAAATTTGAAAAGAATAATTCGGTACAAAAACTAGGGAAAAGTTGATTCAAGCACAGGAGCTTCGGACTGATGAAACGCTGCGGAGAATAGCCACAGAACGTCAAGATGCGGAAATTTTAAAAATAACGTCAGTTAAGGATATTATAGCAGCAGAAGTTCACTATCACAAGTCATGCTACAGAACGTACACGAGAATCAGATCAAAAAAGTTTAAAATTAGTGATCCCTATATAGAAAAAGAGAAATTGGCTTGGATGACTTATACGACTTTATTCGTGGAAACCTATTTAAACATCCTCGTATGATTTTGTTAATGGATCTTTGGAAAAAATTGGTTGAATTTTTAAATAAAGTAGAGGTTTTTGAAGTTTCAACGTCAACACGAAACAAATTTCGGTATAATCTGGAGACTACTTTTAAAAAATCTTTGCATTTTCTGAACATTAAAAACGACGTTTATGTTTACCCTGATAATTATACATTTTCTATGTTGGCAACGGATTATGTGACTGTAAAGCAAGAACTTGAAAATAAAAGTACCGAAAGTGAGATCGAAAAAGAAATCTTATCGTGTTCTAATAATTAAGAAAAGAAATAAAAAAAATAGACTTAAAAATCAAAAGTGGCCACCAAATCCAAATGAACTCGAAAAATCTTACGTAATTGTGCCAGATCTACTCCACAAATTTCTGAAAAATTTATTAGGGTCTGGAAAATGTTCTTCCGAACGCCTTAGTCGATGCTTGTGGTCCATCGGTCAAGACCTTATTTATTTCGTTTCAAAAGGTCAAATATTAACATCGAAACACATTTTATTGCCTTTGGCTATCAAAACACTTACTGGTAATGTGAATCTCATCAACATTGTTAACAAATTAGGGCACGGATGCTCTTATTCCAAATTGGAGGAAATAGAGACGGCTTTGTGCCAGGAAAAAATTATTAATACTACGGATGGAAGTATTGCTCTTCCCACTGAAATTCATGTAGGTGTCCCAACTATTTTGGCATTCGACAACATTGATAGAGCGGAAGAAGTTTTAAGTGGGGCTGGTACTTCTCACCGAGTAAATGGGATTGCAGTACAGCCAAAATCTTTGTCGTGCAGCCAAAACCGAGGAATTTTACTGGATGATAATGGAAAAAAAATGAAATTAAGAACTTTAAAATTAGAATTATCTGAGTTACCTTCGTATTTACAGCAGCAAAGAAAAAGTCCAGCAGCCATATTTACCGAAAATGACTTATCGGAAGAAGATTTCATTAAAGGAAGAGAAGTAAACTGGATTTGGACTAAATTAAGGTCATTAAAAGCTGGAAAACTTAATCAGTTAATCAGTTCGTGGACGGGGTTTAATATTATGTTAAGAGATAATGAAAAAATTGAAAGTGACAGAATCGAATATTTGCCTACGATTAATGCTCCTGCGACAGAAATGCCGACTGTCCAAGAAATTTTAAGGCAAAGTGTAACCATTAAAGGTGAATTAAAATTAAAGACGATTGTTTTAGTGCTCGACCAGGCGCTCTTTTCAAAAGCACTAGAAATATATTTTTCGAATCCGAGCCCATATGAAGGAATTTTTTTTATGATGGGAAACTTTCACACTGTATGTAATCTTTTGTCGATAATAGGAAAGGCATTCGGAGACGCTGGTTTGAGAGATTTGGCAGTCGAATCTGGTACGATAGCGGCAGGTTCTGTTACAAAGATGCTAGCAGGTAAACACTACAACAGAGCAGTCCGTTTTCATAAGCTGTTGTATGAATCGTTTATGAGAATAATATGGAAACAATTTTACGAATGGATTGAAATAAATCATCCGGCACAAGTGGAAATTCTTAAGGAACTTGATAACAATTTGAAAGGAATCGCGAAAAAAATTAATAACGCCAGTTTCTACAATGCAACGAAGAACGGCTCTTTAAAAATAATTTTAAATTATTTTGAGAGATATTTAAACTTTTTACGGTTGGAAAATGGCTCACTTTCAGCTTTCTGGATGGAATACATTGAAATGGTGGAGATACTTTTAGGACTCTTACGAGGAGATAGGCAAGGCAATTGGGAACTACATTTATATTGTATCCGGAAAATGATACCCCTCTGTTTTGCATTTGATAGACTTAATTATGCGAGGTACCTTCCATTTTATTTGGCTAATGCGCTAAAACTACAAGAAATCGATGAAAAAGTTTTTGAACATTTTCAGAAAGGAGGTTTTACAGTCCAGTTGAAAGAGTTTAATCCCTTCGGCAGAATAGCAATTGATCAGGCTCTAGAAGAAACAATAAATAAAGATACTCAAACCGCTGGAGGGACGAAAGGGTTTAGTTTAAAGCGAAATACTGTTCACAAATTTTATTTATCAGCGGAATACCGATCTGCAGGATTGCGACAACTACGAAAAATTTTATCTTACGATAACTCAAAAAATAGTCATCCAGACTTACAACCGTCTAGGATTTTAAAGGATGAAAAAGATATTTCTTCATTAATGGATCTACTGGAAAGCAACTGGACAAACCCTTTCGGCACTGTGTCCTCAGACTTAGTGCACCTAGCGACAGGTATTCGGGCTTCAGACGAAATCTCGAAGGACCTGTCAAGTATGGTAAAGCGAGGAGAAGAAGAATACCGAAAGTTTAGAGAGAATAGATTAGAGAAAGGGAAGGACTTTTATCAAGCTTTAAAAAAGGTAAATTTAAAAACTTTTTCTAGTAAAAAAATATCCAAAAAATGCGGGAAAAAAGAAATCGTTCTCCAAAGTGATAGAAAATTGTTTGCTACTATGGTTTTGATAGCCCAAAGTAGAAAACTAAATATGCAGGAAGTTTTAAGTCATCCTCTTGGCCCCATTCCTTGGTCGTTGGCGAGTCCTGATGGTACATTTAAGAAAACTGATAAATCTAAGCTGGCAAAACTTTTAGAAAAACGGGTTCAAATTGAATCTGAGTGGCCACAGTCATCGGCATGCATTATTGATGGGATGTCTTTAGTCTTTAAAACTAACGGAGATCAACGAACATTTGAAGAAGTGTCCAAAATTATTTTAAAACAAGCTTTAAAAGTAGGGGGGAAAAGTGAAAGGATTGACATTGTTTTTGATGTTTATCTTAGTGAATCGATCAAAAACGCTGAAAGAGAGCGTAGGAGAGCGCTAGGGGAAATTACTGTAAGTAAAATTGAGGACGGACATAAAATTAGAAACTGGAAACAGTTATTAAGCAACAGCGATTTTAAGAACCAACTCACAAATTATCTTGCTGAGAGTTGGGGAAAAAACGAAACATTAAGGCAACTGCTGGAGAAAAAAACTTTATACGTAACTTATGGGAATAAATGTATGAAACTAACCGCTGGTGATTGTCAAGAGGAATTTGAATTGTGTTCTTCCCAAGAAGAAGCCGACACAAGAATGCTGTTACACCTAAAACATGCTGCTGGTATATATGATAACGTCGTTTGTGTAGCTGATGATTCGGATGTTTTCATTCTGTGCGTCAATTTCAGCAGTACAATAGCCCCTTCATCTTGTTTTGTACGGCGTGGCACTAACAACAGCAACAGGTTAATAAATATTACAAAAATATCAGAAACTCTCGGATCAATGCAAAATGCTGTAATAGGTATTCACAGTTTCACAGGCTGTGATACAGTTAGCGCTTTCGCAGGGAAAGGAAAATTAAGTGCTTTTAAAATAGCAGAATGTAATAAAGATTCGAAAGTGCCTTTGCTGACTTGGGATCACAATGGAAACTGTCGGAAAAAACTTTTAAAAACTTAGAAAAAATTACTTGCAAAATTTATAACTCGAAAACAAAAACTGATAGTGTAAATTATTTGCGGTATCTTATGTTTTCTACAAAAAAAGACTCAGAACATCTACCTCCGTGTAAGGACTGCTTATATCAGCACTGCTTACGGGCGAATTATCAAGCTGCTATCTGGAGAAGAAGTTTGGAGAATCATCCAGAGATCCCAAAGCCTTTCGAAGGCCATGGCTGGATCCGAGACGAAAAAGGCAAACTAGACATTTCCTGGATGACAGGAACTCCTGCACCCGAGACGGTTCTAAATCTTCTAAGCTGCGAATGCCGGAATAAGTGTAACAGCCCCAAGTGTAGTTGTTTTTCAAATAATTTAAAATGTACTGCGGCTTGCAAAAATAAAAATTGCGACAATGTTGAAGATACTGACGAGTTGCAGAGTGAAACACAATCAAATGAATGTGCGCAAAGCAACGACAGCAATGCCGACGACAGTGACAGCGACGCTGACTATGAAAACGATAGCGATAGCGACAGCGACAACGACTATGACAGCTACAGCGATAGCGACAACTAGATTAGAGACCGAAATCAAAGTGTATATTACTTAGTCATCTACCAATTGCATATATCAGGCAAAATGGTGAGTTACCCTTCAAAATCCTTCAAGCTGCTGCAGCTGTTGCTGATGTGGAAGCAAAACAATACTATTGGTCAACAATTTTACATTTTTTACTATTTGAATAAGCCAAATAATACGATTTCTGCTAAATAAAAAAATTAATAAATAACATTTTTACTTTCTGCTGCACACCAACAGCAACAACAGCAGCGGCAGCAGTAGTAGTGCAAATGCATAATTTATACTAGTTTTTTGTATTTAAATAAGCCAAATAAAACGAGTAAGTCGATTTTTGTTAATAATAGACAAGTTGTATATCCTTTCGTAACTGCTTCTTAACGGTAAAATTCCCGCGCGCCGACAGAAACGCTTTGTTAACTTCGGTACTGCTGCAGGTATCAAAAATGTGAGGGTATCATTTTAAAGCTATAAAAATTCTCTACAATGTTTATTTGAAAAATTTCTTGATCAGAGCTTTAGGATGATCGGTGTAAACCAAAAACAACAGTACCAAAAATTCGATTTGTTAAATTTTTGCATTTTGCGGCCAAACCGAAAGGGTTAAAAGAAATCGGTAAGAACAAAAATGAAAGACCAAGTTGTTACCTTCCATTTAAAAAAAAAATCATTAAAATCGGACGAACGGGAACAGAGCTATGAAGCGAAAAGCAAATCGGCCCGACGCCATTTTGAATCGTCCGCCATTTTGTAACGCTCCCGTTCCCAAATGGCAAGCATGGATTTTTGTACTCAGAATGACCCAAATTAATAAATTTTTGCATGGAAAATTAGCCCCCCCAAATTTTTGTCTCAAAGTAGATAGCTCATGGACTATATGGGTAGAAATTGAACTCAGATCCGATCGGGAACATCAAATCCATAGGTCGGATGATCTTAATAGAGTAACAGGCACTTGTAATAAGGGGCCCAGCACATAATTTTAGGAGCAGAATGGGAAGGGATGGAAAAAACGCTTTTTTTACTAACCCAGGGCTGCAAAACCGCGATGGTTTTTAAGGTTGGCGGGTTTAGTTCCGATATTATTACAGAATTCGGTTCAGGTTCAGGTTCAAGTTTCATTTGGAACTTTATAATTTTCTGTTCGACTGGGTTCGGTCCCAGTTGTAGTAAAAACTACTATTCAAGTTCCGGTTCGGGAGCTGGTTAAGCGAAAAAGATCCGAAAAACTGAGATTCTGGTTCAAGGTTTGATTCGGTTTGCAGCCCTAAAAATAGGGTTTCCTACCTACACCATATCAGGGTGCTACTTGGTATTCCAGGGGGCTACTTTTGACACTTATTTTTTAAAAATACTTTGAAACGGATAAGAATTGTTTCAAAAATTGAACTTATTCTGAATTCATGATTATTTTCGAGCTTTATGTTCAACCCTAGTTGCCTAAACTTGTTTTATTATGAATATATTAAGTTTTTAATACGGAAAAAAAAATTAAAACATCACGCAGCCGAAAATGGTAAGATGCGTTCTGCTGCATCCACCGCGGTCAAATTGAAAACAAATTGGTTTTCGCACTTGCCCTATACTGTATAGTCCCTTAAACAATCCTCCTAATTTCACTCAAAATTAAACTATTAGAAGCCGAAAAAAATTAAGATCAATGGGGCTACTTTGTTCAGATATTTCAATGGCGATGTCGCTTGGGTGCTACATTTACAACGAATCGACAACGTTTCCAAAATAGCGATAGTCATTAATAGAACATCTAAAAATGGCACGAATTGTTTTATTAAGACAATTTCCGTTTACAGAAACCAATAATTTGTCATATACTCTTCAATTGTTAAAGGTATTCAGGTATAACATGATTGTAAAAAGTAGCCCCACTTTTGTTAGATCGAAAGCTTTTGGAAAATCGAGTTTTTATTCGTGTTAGAACAAGTATTGATATTATCACAGGGTATCAAATTAAAGCTGAAGAACGCCTCTTGATGTTGGTATAAACAGATATGAATTTTCTTGTACATTTTACATACGCGGTAAAAACTTTTTGGTAAAAGTAACATAAAAGATATGTAGCCCTATTTATTTAACATGAGTTGCGTTAAATCTTCTATTTTTTCGAACGTTTCGAATTTTTGACGCCACGTTTTTATGTTAAATACAAAGGGCTACATCTTTTGTATGTTACTTTTACATAAAATTTTTTACCGTGTATGTTTTTGGAAAAAAAGTCAAAAAGTGTGCAAAGTAACCCCCTAGTACACTGTCAGCGGCTTCCTTTCACCTTCTGCTATAAGAATATGACTTTCAAACGCAAAATTGAAATCTTAGCTGAACAAATAAAAATACTTCATCAAAAATGGGGTTTGGCGCCAAAAAATTAATTTAAACTTTACCATTATTTTTCGGCAATTGAGAGATTTAAGCAGGTCACAGCTTGTTGTTTTATTTAAATTAAGAAAATTTTGGATGTATGAGAGGAAAAGAGTCAATTTTAGGACTAAAATTGCAATTTTCGAGACTGAAAATCTCAGGGAATATGCTGTAGCCCCAAAACTCGTCGGGTTCGAAGTTGCAGTCTCTTACCATTTTTATGTCATTTTAGCAATGTTATTGTATCTGATTATGAAAGTTTGGTCATTTAAGGGTGACATGTTTTTAAAATTGTTGTCCGCACCGTCTAATTTATTATGTCCCATACAATACATGATTTTGATTGTTGCAATCTGTGGCGCCAGAATGTGGTATAGCGACGTGTCACCAGACAATTAAGCGGCGTCACATTAGAAACCGTTACACTTGTGGTGGTCTTTTTGATAATAAGACATAACTTTACAAGTTTTTTTATTCCTTAATGGTTAATGACCTTCACGCAATAATTTTAAAGGCTATCTTCATCTCAATTCATAAATTATAACCGAAACTTGATTACAAATAAAAGAATGAAAAAAAAAAAAAAAAAAAATTATGTACATTTATTTACTTATAAAAACATACCTGAAACGTTCCGTTTGAAGTGACTAAAGTCTGCCAATAAATATTATTAAATTCTAATTCGTAAATGCTTGGGAATCGAGCGCAGGACTCGTTCTTGTAATACATCGGCCGGTTTTTATTTTTATTCCAATATATGATCGGTAAACTAGGAAGAGTTTTTTGAACCTGAAAAGTGAAAATGAAAAAGAAAAAAAAAACATTAAAATTAGGTGCTAAAGGTCCCGACGTCCCTCATGCGGGGGGGACTTCATTATTACACAATAAAATGATTATCGAGAGAAATTTAGGTCCTTTGAATTCATTTAGTCAGTGGATTTAATTTTATTCCTTTTTTTTTTTCTTCGATTTTTAATCGGTTAATTAACACTTTTTTTTGCCTGAGGTCGAAAACGACGACCCGCGTGTTCGGAGCCGGTATAACGTCCGGAATATTGATTTGACGCTTTTTTTTTTTATCTCTTTCCAGATTCTTCGGAAAAAGTGGAACACACGACGATTTTTTAGATAGAAAAAAAAAAAGACTGGAAAGTCGTGATGAAAGAATAAGGTTGCCAGTTGTTAGATTCATCACGCGAAATCTTTTTTTTTCTGTGAGGACTTCCTGTATAAAATGATTTTTGTTCGATCCTTCGGCAATTAGACGAGGAGACGATGAAGTATGAGTCTTAAATCGCTTTCGGCTACGCGCGGCAAGGAGAAGATGAAAATGGGCGAAAATTCATAAGGTCAAGGACTGCACTTAAAAAAAAAACCTCATTCAGGTAAGTAAAGGAAAAAAAATTGGTTAACTCTTAGGTCGGATAACAAACGGTGCGATAACAAGTTAAATTTTTTTTTAAGATGATTGCGCTCTGACGTAATTTTTCTTCCGTGTCGTCTGTTGTACCAATCATTGTAATTATCGTTTTAGATTAATGTGATTTTAGTTAAGTTTTAAAATCGAAAAATATTGTCATTAACAATTCAACGTGGTTGCTTTGAGCTATTTGATTTAGAAGAAAGAAAAAAAAATTAAATGAGGATCTGAAAAATTTCATTTTTTCAAGTTGTTTTGCATGTTATGGCGAGCTTGGAAAAAATTGGAATAAAGTAAAAAACGCTTGTAGTGCAGCTCCATGGGATTATTAATTATGAGATAATAATTGAATCTGAAGTTTTTCAATATTTTTTATTTTATGCGTTCGAACTAGAAAAATGACGTCATCTTTTTAGTTCGAAAAATATGCAAAGTGAAAAGAAGAAGAAAGAAAACTCTGCAGCGGTAGATTTTAGTGGATTTTTTTGACTCAAGAGACCGAATTGGGACCCTTAAGTCGGTCGTACAAGAAAATTGTCATAATTGCAAGTTTTCAGTTATGACACTTCGCAGAGGAAAAGGTGACGTACTTTAAACGTCATGAAGACGTCAACTACATAGTACCGGAGACGTCATCGGGCAATGGTCATTTTCCGGGACTATTTTACGAGATTTTCGACGTCAAAATGACGTCATTAAGTATGACCAAAGACGCGTCACCATGACGTCACCTTTTTCGCTGGGTTTTTCTGTATGACACTTTTCTCAAAACACTTCTAAAAAATTTAGAAACTGTCATTAAAGTCATTAGAGTAACCGAAGGTATGGATGGTAATGCGTCTCTATGTTATTTTTGGGCCCTTTTAAGGAGTGGCGCCCTTGCATTATTTCTATCTATACCAATGCCCGGTAAACGATGTTCCTGGGAGCCCTCAGGGCTACTTCCAAACATCTCTCCTAGGGGTTTTCGGGGTCTCACCTCTGTGGTTGTAGCTACTACTGCCTCCATTAGCTTATTCTGAGACAGTGTTCAGCATCCCTTACTCCATTGAGGGATGCCCTCACCCTCTCCATACCGACCTCCCCGTCCCTCACCTTAGAGTGGTTAAATGCCACTTTCCAAATGTAGCCCCATAAGCAACACGATTGGTTCCCTTTATGGAATGCAATGTAATCAGATCTTCCACCTGGCTGGCAGTTCTAGGAATCGTTTTCGAAGGTAATGTGTCTAGGATCGACATTTCAGAATTTTTGTCACCCCCCACAGACTCCCAAAAATTCAAAATGGCGGATCCAATATGGCGGGTGAAATTTCGAATTTAGCGTTGATTTTCATAAAACTGTACATCTAGGGGTTTTCGGGGTATCCGAATACGAATCTTATAGTAGTTTCTTCAAATTCAAGATGGCGAAATTAAAATGGCGACTTTTATCCGCATTTGCTGAAGTTACGAATGTTCGCAAAAACAATTTATATAGGGGTTTTCGAGGTCCCAGATTTGTAATCCGTCAGCGCGTTTTTCAAATTTAAATATTTAAAGACATTATGAACGGTGTTTTGCCCTTCTAGGTCTGGCATATGTAATTCGAAAAAAAAGCTGACAGATTCGAAATCAGCGACCCCAAAAACCCCTATATACAGATTTTTACGAACATCGACAAACTTCAGTAAGTGCGGTTAAAAGTCTTCGCCATCTTGACTTTGTAGAAACTGATATCAAATTCGTATTCAGCTACCCCGAAAACCCCTAGATATACAGTTTTATGAAAATGAACGCAAAATTCGAAATTTCATCTGCCATATTAAATCCGCCATTTTGAATTTTTCAAGATGGGTAAGTGATTTTAAACTACACAAAAAACCGAAGCTTTTGAGGCCCTGATATTTTTTACAGCTTTTACCTACGTTTGAAATAAGAATTATGTCCGCTTTTTTCTTGACTAACGACCACTGCGTGTCTTCCCAGAACGCCCCCTGGAGTCAAGATAGTAAAAGTGAAAAGACAGAAGAAAGAGCAGAAACTAAGGCAAGGACTAAAAGTCAGACAGAAATTCGATGCCGAGATACAGTAGCAAGGACAGATCAAATAATAATAGCGACTAAAAATTGACTGTTGAAAGACAGTCCAATGAATGGAACTGACAGCTTAATAACGGAGGCTCAAAGAGACTTAGAGAAAATTAGCCAAATAACGTCTCGTCAGCATATTTTTTTTTCCGCTGATCGAAAATCTCCAGAATTCTAGTTTCGCCCCTGCGAACACCTACACGGCAATTAAACCCAATTCTATTTTATCAGAAAAAAAGAACGTCAGGAACGCCATTTCGCCTTCCAAATAATTGATATTTTATCAGTCCTAATTATGTTACTATTAAATTCTTCCGATAGGAACCCAATCTTTTTTCCTTGAGTTATAAATTTAAAAATTAAAAAATAAATCATGCATCGAGCATCGGACCCGCGACGATGCACTAGGGCCTATATGTCAATTTATTCTTAGACCGTGACTTCTCATATTAAAAAAAATTAACCATTATTAAGTACTTTAAAGGACACAGGTATTATTTTTTTGATTCTTGACTTGATCATCGCATATACGTGATCGGAAAGGAAAGTAGAGGAACGCAATTATTTTAAATAAAAAAAAAAAAAAAAAGTACCCAAACAGGCCTAAGACTCATTCCTCGAAACGAATATCTCATTTATCCAAAGTGATGATAAGAAAAATTGCGTAAAGAGTATAATTTAACACGTTGAGGACTAAAAACAATCAATAAAAAAAAAGAAAAAAAAATTATGTAACAGGTTCATAGGTACACGTTTGGCACAATCGGATACATGCGACGAATAGTAATAACACACACGAGTGAATTTGCATATTTTTTTTTAAATTTATTTATTTATTTTTTTTCGGGGTTTTGTTTTCACTTTGACTTACGTCGATCAAATATTTATAATTATTAAATATACTCACTTTGTTAATTATGGTTTCTTCGGATTTGTCCGCTCCTTTGTCTACGTTGGGCTCTAAATTAAATAGACTTTGCAAATCCAAATTGTGGGAAGACTCCTGAGGTAAAAATGGGTATTGGCCCATTTTGGATAGGATCGAAGAAAAGTTGGCTGAGTCTTGGATTCTCACGAATGATTTCACTTGGTTACCTCCGAGTTGCATGAAAGCCAAAAATCCGAGGACCCAGATTACAAGAACGAACAGCCATCGACGAACCGTTCTTGATCGCCAAACTGAAAAAAAAAAAAAAAAAAAGATTATTAATTTTTTTGAATTGAAATAGTATATTGTTAACCCAGGGAGGAAAATGAATTTTCCAGTTGAAATTTATTTAAAAAAAAAAAAAAAAAAAAAAAAAAAAGGAAACGGAAAATTCATTGGAACTTCCTAAGTTAAACAAGATACTTTTTATTAAGAATCAATGCTTAGTTATTCAGAAAAACTAGAGAAATTGATTTGATAAATTGTAAACGAAGTCTTCTGTAAACAGGTTTAATCGTTTGCAGACGGCCATAATATTTATTATCAGCTAATTTTAATTAATTTATGAGCACTTATCCGTCAGATTGAGTTGAAACTTTGGACATTTTAATCCAAATTGAAAAATTATTTTTAAAAATTCGACTCCCATGTTTAGCTTATGGAGCTAAAAAATAACATGTTTATAGGCAAAATTAATTAATTTATAAGCACTTATCCATGATACTAAGTTGAAACTTTGGAAATAAATCATGTTTAATCCAAATTAAAAAATTGTGAAAAATTTTTGACTCCCATGCTTAGCTTATGGAGGTAAAAAATATTACGTATTAACCATTACGTAAGAACCATTCCCATAAGTTAAACATAGGCTTATGGAAAAACGATATTTGTACAATTTTCTTTATTAACGACTCCAGGCCCACTACTCATCCTAAAAAGTTATTTAAAATATGCCTTACATACGTTAAGAAAAATTTTTTTCTCTCTCATAAGCTAAACATAGGAATGAAAAATTTGCATAAAAGTCGCTCAACGTCTTTTGTGCTTCCATGTTTGTTGATGAAACTTAAAAATAAAAGCGCCATCCGGAAGCAGCTTTTTTCAAGGTCACTATGACGTCAGCAAAATGTTATCATTGTTTTACGCTGTGCGGGGAATGTCATTTTCCTTCCTAGGTTAGCAATATACTATTTCTGCTCGGGTCGCATGCTCAGAAAGTGGCTCTTTTTATTTATGAGTAATTGAAATTTTTTTTCTTTTTTTTCACAGGTATTGGATGAGGAGCTGGTTACCGAGTTGAATTATTCTGAATCGAAGGCAACAAGGGGTAGTGAGCGAGAAAGCCCAAGAAGCCTGTCTGAACATGAGGAGGGACTGTTAAATACCATTTGAAGGTAATCAAATTTTTAAATATTATTTTTGACAGAGTTTATCTGTAATTACTTGACTATGATACTCATGTCTTAACAGTTCTTCGAAAAATCGTCTGAAACAAAATTTTCCGTAAGGTGCAAAATAAAAATTAAATAAATAAATAAATAAATAAAATTTTAAAAAATGCAGAAAAAAAAGCTGCTGTGACAAATTTTTTTTTTGTTTGCATTTTCCACTTCATGGAAAATTTGGTTTCAGGCGATTTTTTGAAGGGCCGTAATGAGGGATCGGTATAAAGATTTCATAATTTTGTTTTTATTGCCCGAACGAAAGTCTACAGCATTTTAGGGTCAGAAATTTTTTTAATCGAAATTTACAGAATTTTTTTTTTATCACAAGATCAAATTTATAAAATTGTATTTTTATCACAAACCTTACGGTAACCTGGTAGGAGCACCAAGTCTTTGCAGGAAGAGCAAAATGTGCTCCGCAAACGGACCGGCTAACGCACAATAATAAAAATAATTAATTAGATTTTTATCAAGATAACAAAGGGGATGTACCTATCTTAATATTATCAGTTTTATGATTGCAATACATGCTTATTATAGGCGTTTCGTCGCATTATTTTTTTTTCTGACGTAAATGTAGGTCGATCCAATAATAACGGCTTAAGTTTAAAAAGTTCTTGCCTGAGGCTGAATAATTTTTTTAATGAATTTTAATTGTTAAATAATTAAATGCAGGTATAAGAGAGAAAAAAATTCCCAGTCTGAGCCCATTAGCCTGAATTTTAATTTATTAAACGGAAAGGGGGAGGAGGGGTGGAGTTGCTCATGATTCCAGGCTGAAAAATAGCATTTATTAAGATATAAATTACCCAGCCCAATATTTCGGGCGAAGAGTGTGGTACTTGTGAGCAGGGCTGCGATTCCGATTAATTTTTTATTCGGAATTAAAATCAAAATCAAAATCCGATTTTTTTTTTTTTTTTTTTTTTTTTTTTTTTTCGCTTCTGCTGTTTTGCCCTTTAAAATACGATGACATCAGATTTGACGCCAGTATAGAGAGCTCTGATGAAAACAATTTCTGATGTGACTCCCGTTCACTACCAAGGGGTTTTTAGGGACACTGATTTCAAATCTGACGGGGAAAAAAAAACCAATCTCGCAATCCAAGATGGCGGAGGAATCCTAAACCCTGATATAAATTACTTGAGCAATAATCTGCTATAAAGCTGCAAAAGCTTCCCCTGTCCGAGTATCCTGAAGTCAACAAGCATATATTTGACGATTCATTAGTAAACAAATGGAGCGGTTCTATATCGCCTATGTTTAGCTTATGGAACTGAAAATCAGAACTCATAATTACATTTGTTTCGCTTCTAGTGTAAGTGAAGCACAGGCGTTATAAAAGCCTCACTAAATGTTTAATTCCTCTAAAATATCTGCTCTGCGTCAATAAAAACTGATTTTAATGCATTTTTTTTGAAAATTCTTTCAATATACTAAATTTTTAATTTAAGTGTAGCACAGGTTGCATACTTAACGTAACTAAGGGCGCTTTCAAATTCTAATGTTATTCTCTTTCGTTTTGGAGCTTAAAGTTTATTTATCATGAATAAAACTTCAAAAAATAAATTTCCGCCCACGGGGGTGATTTTTCAAAATAGACTTCCGTCGCTAAAAGTTAATAGTAAGGCCAAATAAAAATTTCGCCCGAAAAGATTAAAAAAAAAAAAAAAAAAAAAAAAAAAAATGCGCTTCAGACCAGAGAGCGCAGCATTAAAACAACATTATGTAATTTTTGCTGCGCCAACATCGTTTAGTCTTATGCACATGTGTGCTTGGTTTTAATTCATCAATTTTGCAAAATTGTCAAACATACGAATCTAAAACATATTTTCCAATTAATATGAACTTACAAGATGTTAACCGGCTGTTGTTCAGTAACATTTCCAAAAAAAAAAATTTTCACTTATCTGAACGGTCAGAAGAAAGTTTTTGATACGCGGATAAAGTTAAAGAGCATCGTGTATTTTTAATTCATACGACGATAAAAAAGTGTAGATAAAAAAAGAAAAAGTGAAAATAACAATAAAAAAAGAACGCTTCAGAAACAAAAAAAAATTCTTTTTTAATAATCGTTAGATTCGCATTAAATAATAAAACACAGACAAAAACGATAAATATCAAATACTTTTTTTTTTTAAATTTCAATTACTACTTTACGTTTATCATTCCGTCACACTGACAATAAGAAGTGGAAAAAAAATCCTTTTTTTGCATTCATTGATAATTAGGCATGTTTTAACATAGATTCCTTATCAGTTTGATATATCTAATCTTTATAACATCGAACTGATATATTTTCGACATCTTTTCGAGCGCTTGTTTTCTGCTTTTTTTTTTATTGACCCTTTCAAGTCGGAAGTAGGATGTTCCATTTTTTAAAAAAAATGTAGACCGAATGATCGAGGAGTTAGAAATCATCATCATGTATAATATAAGTAAATAAATACTGTATACAAATCGTATTTATACACGGTAAAAAATTTTATGTTAACAACCTGAAAAAGGGCTACACATTGCATATGTAACACCTTTTATGTTTAAATTTGAATGCAAACATTTTTATGTTGACAAATGACGATTTTTTATTAGTTGATCAACAAACATATTGATGCGACATATAATTGTTTTATGTAAAATTTACATAGAAAGCGTATGTAGCCTCTTATTTTACTAGTGAATTAAGTTACTTTTAACATTAATTTTTTTGGAATATATTAAAACAGCATGGTAAAAAATTGTATGTTAACAACCTCAAAAAGGGCTACACATTCCGTATGTAACACTTTTTATGTTAAAATTTGAATGTAAACATGTACGGTAAACAATTTTATGTAAAAGTGACATAAAAAAGATGTAGCCCTTTTTATTTAACATAAAAACGTGGCGTCAGAAATTCGAAACGTTTGAAAAAATTGAAAAGTTAACACAACTCATGTTAAATAAAAAGGGTTACGTATTTTTTATGTTACTTTTACATAAAATTTTTTACCGTGTGTGTATGTTGACAAACGACGACTGGTTATCGGTTGATCAACAATGAGATTGATACATCATAAACGTTTTATGTCAAAATTACATGATAAATATATGTAGCCCTTATTTTTACTAGTAAATCTTGTTACTTTTAACATAAAACTTTTTACCGTGTCGATATTTACCGAAATATTAACCGAAACCAAACCGAATCCAACTTTTATTTCAACTTAAAAAGAAACGATATTTTTGATTTTTGGAGCGGTTTGCCATCCCTGATTTTATTAGGTATTATCGACTGCAGTAAAATGACAACAGTATGTCAACTAGAAATAGCCATCTTGTAAAACTGAAATAAAAACAGGCTTTCCGACTAAAAAAGGGTTAATGACGATCTAAACATTGCTTGACAGTTTTAGAAATAATTTAAAAGAAGTTTGCGTGGCTGTAATTTTTGTGTTGTTATTGTTTCCGTCTAATTAGTTTTGAGTACTTCTGAGCAGAATTTAAAAACTGTTGAGAATGTCGTAGTTGTTATTATAATAATTTTTTTTTCTTCATTTATTTACTTTGTTTCGAGCATTAATTCATGAGATCTTATGAAAGGGGAATCCCGATTCGAAAGAAATTAAATTTTTTTTCGCTTGGTTTTGTGGGAAGCTATATAATGCAGAATGCATGCAAATCGATTTCTTTTTTAATATTAAAAGTACATTTCGGTTTAATTCAGCGTTGAATCGAAATATTTGATCAAAAATCATAATGCCGTAACTAAAGAAGAGTCGGGAGTCGTTTTGTGGGAAATCCGTTTTCGATCAGTACCGAATAAAGAAAGTGTGAACACGTATGAAGGAAATTCGAAAAGAGCGCAGAAAGACGATACGCAACAAAAAGTGGGGGAGGTGGGAGAGCTACCCACTTCCTCAGCAACAATTTGGGAAAATTTTTTTTTTTTATGCCTTTACGGTAAAAAATTTTATGTTAACATACTTAAAAAAGGACTACACTTTGTATGTGTGATACTTTTTATGTTAAAATTGAATGCAAACATTTTTATGTTGACTGGTTATTGGTTGATCGACAATCAGGTTAAGGCGACATAATCGTTTTATGTAAAATTTACATGCAAAACATATACGTCGCGAACTTTTTTTTTAACTAGTGAATTATGTTACTTTTAGCATAAAAATTTTTACCGTGTAACAGTGAAAAAACGTTACGTAGAAAAAATGTCTGCATAGAGTTTTATGTTTAAAAAAAAACATAAAAATTAACATACAACTCTTTGTAGACCTTTTTTTTTTTTTACATGAAACTTTTTACCGTGTCGATTTGAAGCATGTGCCTAATTTTATTGTCGAAAACTAATTTTTAAAGGAAACGATTGAACTTGCCTATTTTAGTTTTGAAAATGTGAATTAATGATATAAAAGCACCAAAGCACACACGGTAAAAGATTTTATGTAAAAAAATTATTTATAATGTAAACTTAACATACTTTCATGTTACCTTTAACATAAGATTAAACATATATTTCAATCTTAAGATTGATTTAACATAAAAACAAACATACGGTAAAACTCTATGTAGACTTTTTCTTACATAAAATTTTTTACCGTCAAGTTAATAAGCCTACGTAGGTTAATTATTTATTAATCAGGGTGGACTTTTATTGTAAGACCTTATTACTTAAAACTCTTTTCTTTCCCCCAGTGGCAGCAGATAAGTCGTATTTTTCTTCTTACGGAAGAAGGAAGAAAAATCTTGAAAAAAATTAAAAATTACGGTAAAGATATTTTATGTTAACAACGTCAAAAAAGGCTACACATTCCATATGTAATACTTTTTATGTTAAAATTTGAATGAAAACATGTTAATGTTGACAAAAGACGACTGGTTATTGGTGCATCAGATTGATGCAAAATAAGCGTTTTATGTAAAATTTACATGGAAAATATATGTAGCCGCTTTTTTTAGTAGTAAATTATGTTACTTTTAACATAAAATTTTTTACCGTGTAACAAATCTTTAAATTTTTTTCTGGAGATTTCTTAGTTTTTTCTTAAAGACTTCTTCGTTTTTCCATAAAAAGAAAAATACGATTTATCTGCTGCCACGCACGGTAAAAAATTTTATGTTAAAAGTAACATAATTTGCCTGTAGCCTCGAACAAAACACTAAAAATAAAAGAATGTCTTATGGACAATAACATTCTTTTTTTTTTTTTTTTAACATAAAAAATGTGTAGCCCTTTTTTAGCGAGTTAACATAAATTTTTTACCGTGCGGGTACTGCGTGTTCTTAACGGACTCTGAAATACTGCACAGCTGAAAAATGCTATGTAAAAAATAGCCTACATGGAATTTATGTTAATTTAATAAAAATCGACATGTTTTCATGTTAATTTAACATAAAAATTAACATAAATTCTAAGTAGCCCTTTCTTTGTACACGGTAAAAAATTTTATGTTAACTTGCTAAAAAAGGGTTACACATTTTTTATGTTTAAAAAAATAGGATGTTATTGTCCATGAAACAATCTTTTGTTTTTAGTGTTTTGTTCGAGGCTACAGGGAAATTATGTTGCTTTTAACATAAAAGTTTTTACCGTGTAGTTAATTCTGTTACTTTTTACATAAAATTTACCGTGTGAAAAATAAAAATTTTAAGAGCTAAAAAATAATCTATAAGTCAAAATGCTATTTCTATATGACTTAATCCCGAATTAAGAATTTTTGAATCCCGAAATCCCGCGGTACACCAGTCTCTAATGATAAAAATCTAAATGATTGATTAAATTGAATTAATCTAATGATTAAATCTAATGATAATATTTTGCGCTTGTTCGGTTTAGCAGACGTCATATCCTTTTTTCTTTTGCGGATTATCGTCTTTGAATTGTAAACTCGATTACGTTGCACCATTCAAAGGATAATAATGTCACAGCGGGAAGAAAAACAGCAAAGCCTTGAACCCTCAAAAAAATACTGATCAAATATTTATTCAAATTGACACTTATTTTTTTTTTATTTTCAAGATGAAAAGAGATCGATATAAAAATTTTTATAGATTTAACTATGCGTGACGAAATTGAAAAGAAGAATGTGACGCTATCGTTAAAAAACCATTACAAAATGTAACCGGTGCGAAACAAGTCATATTTATATCAATTAATCTATCGTCCATTTTCCTTTTTTTTTTTTATATTATTCGTGTCATCTGTCTTTTTGCAGTGTAAAAAGCACTGTATGGTCATTTATACTGCTTTTAATTTTGCCAGTCACTGATTGTTAATAACGGTTAATTATTTAATTTTTTGATTTGTGACCATTGATATAACTAAACATTATTAGAAAGTTTTTAATGGAAAATAAAAGAATCCTTTTTATTATATGGCTTGTTCTTCTTCTTCTTCTTTTTTTTTTTTATGGGTGGCGTAACCTCGGTTAATGTAAACATATACATGAAAATGTTAGTAGGATAAGGAAGTTAATGAAGTGAAAATTGTACAGGGCGAAAGAGAAATTTTGTACAGTACGGGGAGGGTTGCAGCACCCAGCAAAAATTAAATATATTTATCCTGGATTTTATCGAAATTGAAAATGATTTCGAAAGGAATTAAGCATTAAAATTTAAAAAATTTGACATTTTTCGACGGTATAAGTGTTTGAAGAAATCTTCGACAATCGGAACTAGGGTGGCTCTTATTTCGCCAAGTTTAAATTTTCGGAGGTGTTACCCCCTAACTTTTTGAGATAAATTTCCCTGAATTTTTTCAATTTTTTTACTCAACGGGAAAGCGTGCCTCATTGAGTTTTTTGTTCAAAAACATCCCGCACGGTAAAAAATTTTATGTTAACAACCTGAAAAAGGGCTACTTATTCAATATGTAACACTTTTTATGTCAAAATTTGAATGTAAACATTTTTATGTTGACAAATGACGATTGTTTATTGGTTGATCAACAATCAAATTGATGCAACATAATCGTTTTATGTAAAATTTACGTAGAAAATATATGTAGCCTCTTTTTTACTAGTGAATTATGTTACTTTTAACATAAAATTTTTTACCGTAATAAAAACCAAAAAATTTATTTATTTATTTTTTTTTTTTTTTTTTTTTTTTTGTAAAAATACCCCTTGCTTCCTACCGGAAATTTTGCGTAGATTTTGAATCTGAGAACAGTTTTTTGTATCTGATCTGGTTTATGAGATGGAAGCCAAAAAGCAATGAAAACTGTGGACATAGTGCGTTTTGTCACTTTTAAATATAAACATAAAAAAACCGTTCAAAAAAGTATTTCTACACCCTCTAGCGGATTTTTTTCAATTTTTTCGTCTTATTTTGGTCTCTTGCTCAATAACCCGACCAGATACAGAAAAACTATTTTCAGATTCGAAATTCTGCATACTAATGATAGGTGATCAAAGTGAGGGTAGTGATTAGATCCATGACAACACACAGAAGGGCAATGATCAGATTGACAAATGTGTTCAGGTAGATCAAATGTGATTAGGTTGATCAAATGGAATCAAGAAGTTCAAATACGATCAGACTGATCGAAGGGTTTCAAATCGATCAAATATAACCAAGTTGTTCCGTGATAATCAGATCGATCAAATTGATCAGATTAATCAAATGTGATCAGACGGATCAAACGGCACCAGACTGTTCAAATGTGATCAAGTAAATCAGATTGATCAAATGTGATCAGATCTATCAAATAAGACTGATTGATCAAATGTGATCAGACCGATCCAATAAGACCGATTGATCAAATGTGATCAGACCGATCAAATAAGACCGATTGATCAAATGTGATCAGACCGATCAAATAAGACCGATTGATCAAATGTGATCAGACCGATCAAATGGCACCAGACTGATTAAATGTGATGAATTCGATCAAATGGGATCAAGATGTTCAAATACCATCAGACTGATCGATTGTGATCAAATTAATGAGTAATCATCAGATTGATCAAACGTGATCAGAGCGATCAAACGCATCAGAGATCGATCAAATGTGATCAGATTGAGTCCCTTAATCTGATTCAGAATGATTCCAAAAACTTTTGGTCCAATAACCTTCATTAGTTACCATATTATTTTTATCAGATGCGGAGCTCCCGCCTGTATAGGATTAACTTCCTGTATCGAATACCGGAGAGGAAAAAAAAATATTGATAATATTAAATTACGGCATATTTATATTACGTCACGATGAACATCAGAAAGGAATGATGTCATCTATGGAGTATGACTTGAAAATATAAAAAAATAAAAGATGATTAGCCGAATCATCATAAAGTGAAATTAATTCCTTTATTTTCCAAAAAAAAAAAAAATTGTGTTTCTTAAACTTTCCTTGTTTTGAAAAAGAAAAAAAAAATTAAAAACGAAGATGAAAGTTATTAACACGATAATCTCGCGGTTATGTTCTTTGCGTCTCTTTCTTGGAATTCAAGGACGATCATCATTATTCGATTTAATATTCCCAAGTTCAATATTTGTACAAAAGAACAAATCTTTGTCTTTAAAGAATGGTATTAATTAATTTTGAGGGTCGTTTTTATTTTTATTTTAATTTTTTGAATTGAGGCGGAAGTGTCTCGGAAACAGGATAAATTTTCCTTTTTTTTTTAACACATTATTTGTCTTAGGCTAATTTGTAATTTTTTTTTCGGATCAATTGGAGTTGATTTAAAGATGAATCAATTGACCGAAGCAGACTTAATGACATAATCGACATCGGTCTTCGTCTTGTCAGCTTTATAATTTGCGGTTTCGCGGTAAAATAGTAAAAAAGACAAGGCGGGAGAGTAAAAACTCAAAGAGTATTTACCGTTAGCTAGGTGTAAAAAAAAGTCAAATTTTCTCTTATTAACACGGGAATAAGAAAGAAATTTTTGAAAGAATTCGGGAATATTCCCCTGAGAAAGTTCAATATTCTCCGGAAATGAAAAATAAATACCTGGAAATTTTGGAGAATATTCAAGTTTCCCGGATAAGCCATCGTTTTATTGATATGATCACTTTTGATCAACGGGATCATCTCCTTGATTTATTGAATCACATATGATCAATAGGATCACGTTTGATCAATCTGATGATCTCTCATTATTTTGATCAAATAAACGGTAAAAAATTTTATGTTAACCACCTACAAAAGGGCTACACATTACATATGTAAACGCTTTTTATGTTAAAATTTGAATGTAAACATTTTTATGTTGACAAATGACGATTGACTCTTGTTTGATCAACAATCAAATTGATGAAACATAATCGTTCTATGTAAAATTTTCACGGAAAATATATGTAGCCCCCTTTTTTTTTACTAGTGAATTATGTTAATTTTAACATAAAATTTTTTACCGCGTACGATCAGTCTGATCGTATTTGAACATCTTGATCCCGTTTCATCTGTCTGGTGCCATTTGATCGATGTGATCACATTAGAGTAATCTCATCAACCAACACTCATCAATTTGATCAGTCTGATTATCACGAAACAACTTAGTCACATTTGATTGACTTGATACCATTCGATAATTTGTTTACCATTAAATAGTATTTTTGAGTCTTTAATTATTTTATTGTAACTTTGGGTAATTTTTTTGATTTTATTTTTCTCTTTTTTCATAAAATGGAAAAAAAGTTGAAGAAACAAAATATTTTCAAATTTTCCTGCTATATGACTTTAAGGAAATTATGACCATAAATCATGCAAAAATTATGTTAATCCTGATTTTCATGCTTAAATAAATTATGCATATTCAAATTTTGGTGTTTCAAAAAAATATGCATAAACTTGCAAAAAGTATGCCCAAATTTTTGTGTAAATGATATAAAAATTATAGGAGTACATTTTTTATATAAATGTTATGCATTTATTTTACAAAAATGTTTTACTTTTTCTGCATCACTTTTCCGTATGAGCACATCTTCGAAAGTATTTCCTCCTTCTTCTTCTTCTTTAACAAAAGCCAATTCTAAAAAAACTTAGAAAAGAACGATTTCTCTCACATAAAATTCTCATCGTATCCCACAGCAGGCTACCCAATCCTGCACTAATCAATTCTTTTTTCAAACCTTATTAGATCATCACAGCCTTGATTCTTTTATAGTAATCTTTTTTTTTTTTTTTGTTCGTGAGCAAAGTATGTTCAAGAGCAATAAGATATCTTCTTCATCGAATCTATCCGTTTGTTGATTTGGTTCGTTGATTTGCAGGAGCTGAGTCATTCCACCTCTTTGAAATAAAATTCTGACCGATTATATAATTCATTCGTCTCGTCTGCTATTCACTCTCACCGCAATCCCCTCCCCCCCGGTCTGCAATCCCTCGCGAATAAAATAAAGGAGCGATTCCGCTAAAAACATTTATTTTTCAAGTGATTTATAATTAAAAAGAATTACCAACAAGAAAACAGCGTTTTAAGTAGTCTACGTACTTGTAAAAAAAAAAAGTCCAGTTTAGATTTTGACACGTAATATATTAACTGACGTGTGGAGGTCTTCTTGGGTAATATTGATTTAGCCAAATGGAATATGGCAAATTTATTGGCATTTAAAAAAAATCGCAAATAAAAACATGCAGTGAATAAATAATTCTCGGTAATTTTTATTATGATTTTTTTTGCTTTAAAATTTTGATGACATATGTTTGGAAAAAAAAATTAAGGTTAAGGCTGAGGAAAAGATTGATCAGATAAAGATCAGACTGATCAAAAGTGATCAGATTGATGGCTGATACACAACAATAAAATACTGTAAGGCTGATTAAATGCAATCAGATTGATCATATTGATTGGTGATGATCAGGCTGATCAACAGATCGAATGCGATTCCGTAGCTCAAAATGAATGATTCCATGGATCAAATGCAATCGTATTGATCATATGCGATCCTATTGATCATGCTATGATCATAACTGTCGTATTGATGATACTATGATTTACTGATATAACTGGTCAAAAGTGATCAGCCCGATCAAATGCATCAGCGATTGATTAAGTGGAAATTGATCATGCGCAATCTTATTGATCTAATATGCTCAGATTGATTTAATGCATCAGAAATCGATCGAATTCGATCTTATTGATCACAGCAATCAAACTAATCAAGAAGATGATCAAATTGATCGAAAATGATTAGATCTGTAAAATGCGATCATACTGATCTTATGTGATCAAGTTTATAGGTAGTGATCATACCAATGGCATCGCACAGAGGAAGAATGATCAGATTCAACGAATACGTTCAGGCTGATCAAAAGTGATCAGATTGATCATATTGATTGGTGATGATCAGACTGATCAACGGATCGAATGCGATTTAATAGATCAAAAATTATTCTATGGATCAAATGCAATCATATTGATCATGCTATGATCATAACTGTCCTATTGATCATACTATTATCCTACTGATATAACTGATCAAATTAGGGGTTTATCATATAAATCACTTTTGGTCAATTTGATCAAAAGTGATCAGCCCAATCAAATGCATCAGCGATTGATCAAACGGGATCATATTGATCATGCGCAATCTTATTGATCTATTGTGTTCAGATTGATTGAATGCATCAGAAATTGATCAAATCTGATCTTATTGATCATAGCGATCAAACTAATCAAGAAGATGGTAAAATCGATCGAAAATGATAAGATCTATAAAATGTGATCATACTGATCTTATGTGATCAAGTTGATGAATAGTGATCAGATCAATGGCATCACACAGAGGGAGAATGATCAGATTCAACGAATACGTTCAGGCGGATCAAATGTGATCAGACGGATCAAATCGATGACTGATGATCACATCGATCCAATGCAGTCAGGCCGATCAAATGGCATCAGATTGATCAAAAAGACCAAGTTGTTTCGTGGTAATCAAACCGATCAATTTGATGGATGTTGATGAGATTGATCAAATATGATCAAATTGATCAAATGGCACCAGGCAGATCAAATGGGATCAAGATGTTCAAATGCGATCAGACTGATTGAATGTGATCAAATTAATAGGTGATCATCCGAATCAACTTCATTCTTTATCTTAAAAAAAAAAAAGTCTTTCGATCACAAGTTCTACGTTATGCCAGCCGTTATTTCCTTAAAACACGAAGAATAGTCATGAAAATCGTAGAAACATCACTGGATCAAGCAATTTATGGAGAAATAGAGGAATTACTCTAACAACTCTCTTCCGGCCAACCCATCACTTACCGATGGTCAGGGTGACGCTTAACGGAGGAAGTCAAGGACAATTTTTATTTTTTAAGCTTATCTCCGAAAAATTAAGAATTAAATACTATATTTCTCATTATGTGCCTCTCCCTTTGTTCTTGAGGTTAAGAATTTACAATTCCGCCTACGCCCCATCGTATTCTTCGACAAATTTGGAGGAACTAAACAGATCAAAGTTAGCATGTTAGCGCCTGTCGAAAACAGAGAAGCATCATAGGAAGCAACATTAAGTGAAATACCGTACCAGGGGGCTACTTTGTACTCCAAGGGGCTACTTTAAACACTTATTTTTTAAAAATACTTAAAAACGACCAAGAATTGTTTCAAAAAATAAACTTATTCTAAATCATTGATTATTTTTGAGTGTTCAGCCCTAGTTGCCTAAACTTGTTTTATTATGAAAATATTACGTTTTTAATGAGAAAAAAAAATAAGAAATCGTGCAACCTAAAATGCTAAGATGCATTCTGCTGCATCCACAGGTCAAATTGAAATTAAATTGCTTTTCGCGCTTGCCCTATATAGTCCCTTAAACAATCATCCTGATTTCTCTCAAAATTAAACTATTAGAAGCCGAAAAAAATTACGATCAATGGGGCTACTTTGTACAAATATTTCAATGGCGGTGCTAAATTTACAACGAATCGACAACGTTTCCAAGGTTTCCAAAATAGCGATAGTCATTAATAGAACATCTAAAAATGGCACCAATCGTTTTATTAAGGCAATTTCCGTTTACAGAAACCAATCATTTGTCATATCTTCTTCCATTATTAAAAGATATTCAAGTATAAACATGATTGTACGAAGTAGCCCCACTTTTGTTAGAACGACAGCTTTTGGAAAATCGAGTTTTTATTCGTGTTAGAACAAGTATAGATTTTATAACAGGCTGTCAAATTAAATCTGAAGAACCCCTCTATACATATATGCAGATGGTATAAACAGATGAATTTTCTTCTACATTTTACACCTGTTTTTAGAAAAAACGTTAAAAGTGTACAAAGTAGCCCCCTGGTGCTGTACGTGTTTGGTCAAAAACCAACCAAGACGTCTGTGGTCCGGAAATTCACATGCAACCCCATGACTTGAAGACCTGGGGGGAGGGGGTTGGGGGCAGAAGGTTTGATACGAGGACGGAGAAGGACCTGCCTGGAACATCGGTCCTAAAACCCTAAACTGGTCTAAAAGCGAGTGGCAAAGTTTTGGAAAACGAGGCCTCTAAGGACCAAACTGAAAGACTGGGGTTGAAGTCTGAAGGTCTGAATCTTTGCATGTACTTTCTTCGCTCATAATTATATGCTTTTATCACGGTCATTTTATAAAAAATTTAGGATCAACTTTTATAACCCAAAAATTACGGAAGAAAATAAACCGCAAAATCTAGCGAAAATTTGCAAACTCACTCCCGCTGAAAACTTACATAATCATTTTTTCGTTAAAATAATGAAAAGTGAAATCAATTCTTTTTTTCTTTTGATAAAAAAAAATTAAGAAGAGTAAATACCCTTCATACTTTTATAAAAAAAAAAAAAAAATCACCAAAGGGTGTATGAGTCCCATATGTGAAACACATGATTTTTTAATTATCGAACAGAGGGAGAGATGCCATCGTCTCCTTAGCTCCGAGAATTTTTTTTTTCGTCCTCTTACAAAAAATAATTAAACCTACACTTAAAAGCAGAAATTAATAGCTTGTTATGTCGACCGCTAATAATTAAAAACCTTGTTTTTTTTTTTAAACGAGACTACACAATGAACTGTCTCCTCCCAAGACATCCAAAAAAAAAAAAAAAGAAAAAAAAAAAAAAGCGTATGCACTGCAATGGAAGTTTTGGCGTGACCTTTAGAGTACAGTTTTCCACAGACTAATGCGAAAATCGTGAAAAAAAAAAAAAACAAGAAAAAAGTGCGACAATGGAAGAATTATTTTTATTTTAATGGAATTCAAGGTCGTGTGATGTGTGTATTCTTTACACACATTCCGCTTTCAATGGATTAAAGATTCACTCTTTTTTTTATATATAAATAATAATTTTTATTAGGATTTTATGAAGTATGGATGAATTATAATGAAGTTAATTTACTGTTTGAAAAGTTTTTTAGCACATATCGCACGAATTTCCAATTATTTTCTTTCGAAAAGAAGAATGCAGGGTCTGACTGTGAAACCTCTAATTTATTTATTGGAGGATAAGTCGTGGAATTTAAAAAGAGCTACCGTGAAAAAAAAAAAATATCGGAGATGATAAATTTAACTTGATATTATTTTAGATAGTTTTTTTTTTTCTAACAGGAAGCACGCTATACTCGTATCGTTAAAGGCTCTTTTGTTGTTTTAGTTTAAAATAAGAGGAAGCTGGAAACAGAGTTTAAATGCTTATTTTTGTTTTTTGAAAAATGTAAAAGAAAAAAAAAATACTGACTCTGACGTGGATCCAACGTTTTTTTTTTTTAAGTATTAAATTTCATTCATTCAGTCCGAAAAAGTGAGCCTAATAATACCGTTTAGCTTTTTAATTTTCGATTGAAGGGCTAGAGACCGGGATTCCGAATCCCGGCCTGAAGTTCCGAAATCTCAGAAAAGTTTAGAACGGGATTAATCCCGGAAATTTGCTATTTTTTGCCCTAAAATATACAAACGGTAAAAAAATTTTATGTTAACTTGCTAAAAAAGGGCTACACATTTTTTATTTAAAAAAAAAAAATAGGATGTAATTGTCCCTAAAACATTTTTTTTTTTAGTTTTTTTTTTTTTTTTTTGAAGCTACAGGCAAATTATGTTACTTTTTACTTTTTTAAATTTTTTACCGTGCACTTTTCCCCTTCGATATGCAAAATTTGGTTAATTTTAATGAAATGACAAACCAACACCTGCTTGATTGTTGCTGAAATTCCCGAAAATAATAGTAAAATTGACATTAAGAGGCAAAAAAATTTTTTTTCTTTTACTAGAATCTCGATTTTAATTAGAATCAGAATCAGGCAGGGACTGGGAATTTTTCAGGGCCCGGGCTAAAACATTTTTAGGGGGCGCCTCCGCTGTCTTGTAGGCCCCCCGCTTCCTTAATAATAAATTTTTTTAGGATGTCCACCAAAAAATGAATTCGAGATTACACGGTAAAAAATTTTATGTTAACTTGCTAAAAAAGGGCTACACATTTTTTATGTTAAAAAAAAATAGAATGTTATTGTCCGTAAAACATTCTTTTGTTTTTAGTGCTTTGTTCGAGGAGGATCTTATTTTTTTTTTTAACTCAAAGGACTTCTGAGCTGAAATTAATTTTCTACCATTTTTGGGGGTTTTCTAAGAATTAAGTTTTTTAAGTAATTAATATAGAGGACAAATTTTGCGAAAATTCAACGTAAATGTAAAGATTTAAGCCATTTTGGTAGTAAAAAACTTAAAATGTATTTACTATTTTTAAATAGTTCTGGTTAAAAAATTCCATAAAAAAAAACCGTGCACGGTAAAAAATGTTATGTAAAAGTAACAAAAAAGATGTAGCCCTTTTTATTTAACATAAAAACGTGGCGTCAGAAATTCGAAACGTTCGAAAAAATTGAAGATTTAACACAGCTCATGTTATATAAAAAGGGTTACATATTTTTTATGCTACTTTTACATAACATTTTTTACCGTGTACCGATCCCCGTTCTCCTAAAAACTGATACCCCCCCCCTCTCTTGCATTTTCGAAAGAAGCGAAGCTAAGTACATTCCACCTGCTTTCTTTTTCCATTAATTATCGGACATTCAAATGACAAAAATTCTTCTGATTTTAAAAAAACCGAAATACAGGAATATTTTTACTTCTTTGGTTATTTTTTAAAATTTGTTATTTTGTAACCGCAAAAGGCGAGTTTTTTGCTTTTTGAAAAGGCGCACCCGGTAGCTCGGGGCGCCAGTCCGTCTCTGATGGGAATCTAACTCAGCAACAGCTTAAAATTGCAGACTCAATCTCAGAGCTACAAGATCACGGGTCGATTTTTATATGGGATTAATGTTTTGATTTTAAGTGCATAGTCGGTTGGATTTTCAATCTTGAAAAGTACCACTCATTTTGTCCTAAAATTGACTCTGCTTCCATATACTAAAGATTTGTTAATTTGAATACAATGACAAGCTATGACCTGCTTAATTGTCGCTGAAATGCCGGAAAATAATTATAAAATTAAAATTAAAGCAAGAAAATTTTTATAAACTAGGGTGGAATCGAATCCTGTATAATCTGTGAACAGTCTCACCGCAATGAAAAAAATAAAATGTAAGTTAAAATATAAATTTAGGTATAAATATAAATATAAAAAATATAAGTAATAAATAAACAGTAACGGCGCGATTTTGAGAGGAAGAAGCGTAGCTACTTTGCACTGATCGCAAAATCTTAAAATTAAAAAATTTTTTAGACCACACACGGTAAAAAATTTTATGTAAAAGTAACAAATATGTAGCCCTTTTTATTTAACATGAGTTGTGTTAAATCTTCAATTTTTTCGAACGTTTCGAATTTCTGACGCCACGTTTTTATGTTAAATAAAAAGGGCTACATATTTTTTATGTTACTTTTACATAACATTTTTTACCCTCAGTCAGTTTTCACAGACTAAATTCATAATTAAAATAGACTATTATAAAAAATAGCAAAATAATTCGTGGTATTTTGGTGCATTACTCTTTAGAAATCGGGTATTGTCGGAACAGGCTGAACGACATCAATCATGCACGTTAATGCATACGTAAAATACCTCCCGTCCTCTGGCTGTCGTGCACAGTGTGTGTGTCGTTTTAAAAATTGCAAAACTTTAGGCTCCGCCAAAGACGTGTAACAATCGTTGTAACTGTCTACATACTCATCATCTTCCCCGGCTTTCCCAAAACCGTGGGATAAAATCCCGTATATCTTGTTACAGCAAACCAAAGGACTCCCGGAATCGCCGTATTGAGTAACTCGACTGGCTTTAGAGCAAAGCGTTCTGTACTTGGCTGTGGAAACTTTTCCTTCTTCTGCTATAATTTCGTGAGTCATACAGGCTTCGAAAGTTCTTCCGCGTGTGTATTTCTTAAGCCTAGGCTCAGGGGGTTTCAGTTCCAGATCTCTTCCGAAACCAACTGTCGCACAATTTGAGGCAGGACCAAAGCCGATTTCATCGCAAGGAAAAACTTTGTGTTCGTCGTCGGCTCTCATCGGTCTTTCAAGATGAACCAAAGCAATGTCATAGGCAAAATATCCTTTCCTGTAGTCGGGGTGGATCCTGTAGTCCCTAGCTCTGTAACAAACCCAAAGCGTGTCTTGGGTGATCGGTATCCTAGGGTCTAATCCTCTTTGGAGGCAGCTAATCCTTTCGTCAGGATGATCGTCAAGATAATTATCGTACGTGTACGTAACCACGGCAATGACATCCAAGGGTCCTTTGTCTTTGTCGTCAAAACAGTGAGCAGCAGTTAAAATTAGATCGTCACGAATAATTGTTCCGGTGCACGGAACGGACCTATCCTCTCCTCCATAGGCAGAAGGGTGTGAACCTATATGTAAGCGAACAATATATGAAAATTCTCCCTCGTTCGCATACGTCCCTTGATAAACACTACCGGTTAATTCACAAAAAACAATACAAAAATATAAACATTACAAAAAGGGCAGCCATTTTGGAAATAAATTCGAAATATACGTTCGAGAGCGACAGCCACGGTAGGTGCGCCCAAGGCTCCGAGCGACTTTTTTTAAAATAAATATACACTTAAATATACCTGTTTACCTTATAGAAGCGTATATATATTTCCATCACGCAATTAGTTCGCGGAAAATATTGCTTTTTTATAAGCTAAACATGATTTTAATGGTGGCGCTGCAGTCAAAGTCGCTCGGAGCCAACGGGAGCCAAAAGAGCATTTTCAAAAATGGTGGCACTACTTTGCAAGTTTTCTGCTTCCAAAAATATTATTAAAAATCGTTAAAAATGGACTCTGTTTTTATTTTTCTTTAAAGATGGCTACCATTTTTTTAATGTTTATATTTTTCGTGAAATTAACCGGTAGTGTTTATGAGGGGCAGGTCCCAGCAGGTGACGATTTTCAGCACGTAGTTCATTTGATAGGTGTATCACGTTCCACGGGTGAAGACATCCTTTCCTGTACCGGAACCGTTGTTGCTGACGACCGGATTTTGACAAGTGCTCGTTGCTTTAACGAAAGGAACGAACGAGACGTAGACGTCGTCGTTATTCGCGGGCACCCTGATCAAAATGCCATCGTGACAGACTTGGAAAAAAGAAAAAAATGCATCGATACCGGAAAATACACGGAAACGATCGGTCAAAGAAGAATGTTGTCATGGTTTTGTTATAAAGTTAAGTTCAGCAGTGGGGTGGTCATCCCGGACGACTACAAAGAAGGATCATTTGCGAGTGATGTCGCCGTGATTAAGCTTACTCGTCCGATGGGTTTTAATGACCATCACGGAATCCTTCCTTGTAAAATAGGTGTTGGGCCTCCTAAAAATTGTACGACGGTCGGTTTCGGATGGAGGGATAACGACCGAAAAAATAAAATGAGAGCTAAAAGTGGGAGAAATTTGGAAACCTGCATGACTCATGAAATCGTAACGGAAGGTCCAGTCTCATATTACGAGTATCGAACGCTGTGCTCTAAAGAAGATTGCGCTACCGAACAGGAAGATTCCGGAAGTCCGTTGATTTGCAGCGGCAAGATACATGGCATCTTATCCTTTGGGTTTCGAAATTCCGAAAAACCGACCTCTGACCGATATTGTGATTGTTACACTTCTCTCTCGGACCCGAACGTTTTGTCGTTTTTACGAAAACACGCTGATTGCGCACTCGATAAACCGGGAAAATTGACATCTAATTTACAAACTTGCAGTTTTGATATCGTCTCGAGCTTTCAAAGTACCAAATCAACAGATCTGCCCCAAAGTTTGTTTTTCATTCTTGTCTTGCTGTTGTGTTTATTAATACCGCACCTGCTTTCTTGGGGAATGGTTTTATTACCGAAATTTAAAAATTACGGAAATGTCATCAGGAGAGGAGTCCAAATCTTGATTTTAAAATTATTTGTAAGACCCACCGAGTAGCTTGAAAGGTAATTGAGAGGTACGAAAATTCATATAACGAGAAACTAATTTTATGCGCCTTAGGTCATCTGACCTATTTCCATCATAAACGTGATTGGAGATAATCTGTTTTGACTAAAATTATGCAGGGCTCTTATATGCTAGCCGGCAAAGATAGCCTGGAACCACGGTCGTACAGAAAGGTCCGGAAACTCCTATAGGCTCCGAGCGACTTTTTTAAAAATAAATATACACTTAAATATACCTGTTTACCATATAGAAGCGTATATATTTCCATCACGCAATTAGCTCGCTGGGAATATTGCTTTTTTATAAGCTAAACATAATTTTAATGGTGGCGCTGCAGTCAAAGTCGCTCGGAGCCTATCTTTTATACATGGGAGATCTTGTCTCGTTTAACTACGCGAAAATTAGTTCTTCCTTTCTACCACCGTAAGCGCTACTGGTACGCGAGACTCTTTATGATTGGTCGTTGAGATTTGTAAACAACGATGGCGACGACTTTCCGCAACAAGAGTCCCAGTGGGACTCCCAACTTAAACGATTAGACATGTCGCGTCTCAAGATCGCAGCGCCTCCAATGGCCCGTTCTAGAACTAAAACGTGAGCAGTTAAGCGGGACATGAACAGCATGGGAAGTTTTTGGACCTGCCTATACGGCCGTGCCCGGAACGGTTCCTTTGTTTAACTTATGGCAAATCCGGTTCGGTTTGATTCATTGCGTTAAAAATATGCGCAACCGAAATGGTTTGGAGGCCTGGATTGATGCGTTCACAAATTTACGTGAATAAACGTGTAGTCACGTGATATTTTAAAACAATCAAAACAGACTACTACCTCTGATCGTGTTTATGATGGAGATACGTCAGTTGACCTTTAGCGCATAGAATTTAATGGCCTTCTATCATGATAACTTGTAAGAGCTATTTTAAAATTTCAAATCGCTTACCCCCGAAAATGGTTCGCCTTGGTGTACTCATATACCCCAATTTTTTTTTTTTTTTTTTTTTTTTTTTTTTAATTTTTTACTTGTTGGGAAAGCGTGGCGACTTCAGTTTGAAATTCCGGAAATTGCCATAAGGCGAAAAAAAGGGACAGATTTTTTTTTCCCGCAAAAAACATGGTTTTTTTGTCGGAAATTTTCCGTAAATCACGAATCTGAAATCCATTTGTTTTATATCTGGTCCGATTTTTGAGCTAAAGACCAAACTACAAGTGAAAGTGAGGAATTGCTATGTTTTGTTACTTTACCACTTTTTTTTGCCATATTTTGGCTTTTAGCTCAAAAACTGGATCAGATATAATAAAACGGACTTCCGATTCGTGATCTACGGGAAATTTCAGATTAGAAACTACATTTTTTCGTCAATTATATTTTTTTAAAAAGAGAAAAAAAAAAATAATAAAATTTTTTAATCTTCTTTTCATTTTCTTTAAAAATTTCCGGAGCTTTGAGATCAAGTCTCCTTGCTTTCCCGTTGAATAAAAAATTTTAAAAAAAGTCGGTATTCATTTTTTAAAAATATTATTTATTGGATCATATTTTATATTAATTTTATATTTTTTTTTTTTTTCATTTCAGGTTTGAGAGGAATTCATCTTTTTCCACCTGCAGCAGAAATTTCGGCGAGGAATTGTAATTCGTAATGGACAGGGATTCATTTTGTCATCAAGAAATTCTTATTACATCACTTCAAGGTATGTTTGAGCTTATTCCTATTAAATTATTAATAATTCCACACCTCAGAGCAGTGCTGGCAAACCGAATCAAACCGAACCGTCCCGAATCGGGAAAACTGGACCGAACGTGGGTTTTTGACGATTTTGGACCGAACCGCACGGACGAGTTAACCACAAAAAACTGAACCCAGAGCCAGAACCCGGTACCACGCCACAAGGAACCCGAACCGAAATTTATTGGAATCGAACCGAAATTGAACCTCAAATAATACAGGAACCGAACCAAACCGGACCGAACCCAGAACCTTATCCTTATTTTTCCAAGAAAACCAACCAATAGGAATCAGTAGGAGCAGAAGCTGTTTTTTTTTTATTTAAAAAAAAAAAAAGAAATTTATGAATTGTTGAAACGAACCGAACCGAGCTTAAAACTAGTTTTTTTTTTTTCGATAAAAAAAGAAAGAAAAAAAGCCGAAACCGAAACGAGTTCAGGAAACAGACCGAACCCGCTGCTATTCTGAGGAAGTCGAAACCGATATATTTTATTATAAATATTTATAAAATATTTATATAATATTTTTGAAAATATTTAAATTAATCCGGGATTCCGGGATCGAGAATTTTTGATCCCCGAAATCCTGGGATTAAAAAAGTGGTTCGGGATTGCAGTCTCTGATTTGCATAGGTTCCAAATTAACCAAATTTAATACCCAAATTAAACAAGACTTGATAAGTTTCAAAATAAAAAATTTAAATTTCAAATTTTTGGGCATTTTCAATTTTTTAAAAAATTGAAAATGAAAAAAATTAAAAATGCTCAAAATTTAAATTTTTTATTTTGAAACTTATCAAGTTTCGTTAATTCGGGTACCTACATACGTTGGAAATTCACTTTTTGGCTTTAAAAATGCAATTTTTTAGAAGAAAAAAAACCGAAAATGAGGAAAAGTGGGGTTAACATAGAGTCAAAAATTTTTGGCATCGAAATTACATTTGTGGCATTATTTCTACATATTTTGGGCATATTTTGGCTACTTTCGAATTTTCAAAATTTTCTGCCCTTACCCTTTTACAGCCATCCCCGTTTTTCTACTATAACCCTGCCTGGGCGGCCAACGGATCAATATTTTCGAACCGAATATTTTTTTTAAAGGAAGCTCAATACCTACCTAACATACCCTATAAAGGACAATTTTTTATATTAAAAGGTGCTAATTGGGTGAATTTTTGAAATTCGCCCAAATTAACTTATATTTCGGCCCTAAAAACTTCGGCCTGCGCCGAAAAATTTTTTTTCAACCAAAAAAAAAATTCAGACTTTTTTTTACATATAAATGAATAATTTTATACCCAGGGAGTGAAAATTAAAAAATTGATTTTCAAAATGAGCCACCCAATACCGGTATATTTATAGATGATTAAATATACCGTATATTTAACATGGCTATCGGCCGTTATTAATTTGAACAGTCCCACCACCCTAAATGGTCATAAAATTAATTTTTTTTTCCGGTCTCGAACTTGAAAGCAGAGGAAGCTTTTTACATGGAGGATAAGGATAACTTTCCTTAAAATTTTATTATTTAGCCCCCGTATAAATTCGGACCATGTTTTCTTAGAAATCTCTAATGTGTCCCATTTGGGGATTGGAAAGTATCAAAGGCGTAGGACATTTATTGATTAATTTATTTATTTTACTTCCTGAAAATTTTTAAAAAAAAAATCAAGAAGCTGCAAAGAGAAGGCGTATATAAAAAAAAAAAAACAAAGATGACAGAGAGAGTCAAATCTCTCAATTCAAACTCTGCTGATTCATTCGCGAAAAAAATTAATCATTGCAGAAAATATTTAACTGACCGAAGCGAAAATTCATTCCGATTGTTCTGACCGAAATTGCGTAAAACGCTTATAAAATCGCATTTCATTTATTGATGTGTTCAAAATAGGAAAATTTTTGGCCAAGAAAATGCTGACTAAAAAAAAATCAAAGAAAAAAGTTTAACTGCAGGTGTATTGGCGGATTCAAGTAGAAACCTGTCGCCTGTCTACCAAAAAAAAAAAAAAAAAAATGAATTAAATTTAATGGCATAAGTCAAAATTATTGAACCGGCTACTGCAAAGCGAAAACGGATGCATACATTTTCAATCAATCATCAATTCAATTAATGTAGCCAATTAGAAGACTTTCAATGTTCACCATATGTGTAGGGCATTGTCTGGAAAGGTCTCGCATTTAATCCATTACGTCAACGTTTTTACCTTCTTTCCGTAAACACGATTCAAAGTTTCATGATTAAAAAAAAAAAAATCATTTTCGAACTCCCATTTCCAAGCACACGGAAAGTGAAAATACAAACACGCGATTATATAACAAAAAAGTCCGAAAAGGTTTCGGAGTTGTGTAAAAAGACACACGAGTCCCGTATTAAATACACTGTAAAAAAAATTAGTAAAATTCCAAAATATTTTTTTTGGAATTTTCCAAAAAATAGGTTTTCCAAACTTTCTTTTGGTAATTTTTCAAAAAAAAATATTTCAAACTTTTTGTTTTGGAATTTTCCCAAACGATTTTGTGTTACAAAGAATCTTGGAATATTTTAAAAGATAAAGATGGTAAAATTACCACTTTCTTTGTAATAAGGTATTCCGGTTTAAAAGATTTGAAAAATTACAATTGTTATTAAGAAGAGTTAGGACATGCTCGCGCACAATTAACCACCCCATCTGTCTACCTGTCTGGACTACCCGGGTAAAAAATTTTTAAAAGAATGCGAGAATTCTATTAATCTGCATAAGGAAGTATAAGTGTTCGGAATTTGCAAAGGTCTTCTATCATTGTTTTGAAAGGGTGTTTGAAGCAGGCAAATGATTTTTGTTTAGTTCCGGGCTGCAAGTACAAGTGAAAAATTGTTGACCAGAATCGTAACAAGTGCAAATATTTTCAACGAATAAAGGTAAGTTTTCAAATACTTTTTAAATTTTTTCCTTAATCGGCAATTTAAGTATTAGAGAATAAGTCACATAGGTTTTTAAAAAATGGGTAAAATATGGGTTGTGTTAATGAATAAAATTATTTTAATCTAGATAAAAATTAAAATTAGTCAAGAATTAAGTTAATATAATTATTATCTGACGCGAATATGTGTTTCGTTTCAAAATGTATTAAGAGTGTATATATAGGGAAGGAGCAAAATATGAAAATTTATTATTTTAAAGCTTTTTTTTTTTTTTTTTTGCAAATAAGTAATAATACAAATAGTTTTAAGAGGTCTGAACATAGGCCTCTAAGTTCTTTGACCTCATCCCTTTTCTTTGTGAAATCTTGAAAAGAAACGAAAATAAGACCGCATGTTCTTCCAAATGGAATTTTCGCCTTAGTTTTTTTTTTTTTTCTAAAAAACATTTCTTGTCCGATCTTATGCTAAGTTAAATTTTTTTTCTCTTTTTTTTAGATCCACATGCACGATGCTTTTCCTGACTCACTGCAGCTGGAGAAAGAAAGTCAGCAGAGAAGTTACAATTGTTATATAAAAATTGTTGTGATATATATATAAAAATGGTGTATACTTTTATGTTATTTTATTGTTATTTAAAAATTGTTAATATGATAAATGTGTAACTCAATAAATTCGGCTGTTTTTTTTTATTGCTATTTTTCGACGATTTTTTAAAATTCCTGCTTGCTGTTTATAACATGTTTGGTAAAATTTCGAAAGGAACAATCGGAAAAATTACTAATCATTTTTCGTAATTTTACAAAATGTTTTTCTTGAAAAATTACCAACTGGTATTTGGAATATTACCAAATTATTTTTGGAATTTTACAACCTTTTTTTTTTGAAATTTTACCAATTATTTTTTTTGGAATATTACCGAACGGGTTTTTGGAATTTTACTAACTTTTTTTTTTGGAAAATTACAAAGCAGTTTGGAAATTTGACTTCCAAACTTTTTTTTGGAAAATTCCAAAAATTTTTTTTACAGTGTATTCAGGGATTTTTTTTTTTTTTTTTTTTTTTTTTAATCCCACCTATGACTAATGCAGCATCACATGGTTTTTTTTTCTTATTACGGATTTTGTAGGATGATGATCCGCTATTAAAAGTAGGTTTATTTACCTATCGATTAGCATAAGAGCATAATAGCAAATGCATAATAACGGGTCGTATACCTCTCGGTTAGTTTTTTTTTTTTTGTGCAGCATTGCGGAATTACAGTATCTCGCCAGGATCACATGTAGTAACGTAATGTTGCGTGTTAATGTCGTCCGTTAAATTAGGATGGAAATGTACAAGCGAGAGGCGCTTAATTTTTAACGGCTTTGTACGATTAATTGGTCACATCAGAAATTCGTCTGCTTATAAAAAACGAATAAATAGTATTTTTCTTTACAGGTGTCGAAGGTAAATATTTCAAGTACGAGACCAAGTTTACGGCTCGAGGCGAAGCCGAGGGCCGTAATTGGTCGAGTCTTGAAATTTACCTTCGATACCTGCAAAGAAAAATATTTTTTATTCCGAGGAAAACAATTTTTATGGTCTACTTTTTAGTCCAAGGAATGAAAAATTAATTTTTTAATCTGATATCCGATTTTATTAAGATTAAATTTTGGCTGTTTTGTCGTAAGGGTGGGCGATTCGATTCGATTAATCGCAGGGTAAAAAATCGTTTTTTTATAAAAAAATAAAAATTGATTAATCAAATCGAAATTTTTGAGAAGGTCAAATATTTAAAAAGTGGGAATTTTATTAGATTTTCTCCTCGATTGCTTGGAATTTTAATTAATTCTAATATCTATGGTCGATTTGAAGCCTCACAAAAGTTGCAATTCCACTTTTATTTACAAATTTGATTGGTTAGGGAATCAATTCTTCCTAAAAGACTTTTTTTTTTAAAAAAACGTGTGTGTGTATTGCTGATGAAAACCAATAGAGACCGGCCAAAAAAAATTGATTTTTAATCGACTTTTAATTTTTATTTTAAAAAAATCGATTATTAATCGACTTTTAATTCTTATTTAAAAAAAATCCATTTTTAGTCGACTTTTAATTTTTATTTAAAAAAAGAGACCGAGTCAAAACCCCGACATTCAAAACCCCGACATTGGAAATCGGGGTTTTGAATGAGTCTATGATAAACCCCCGAAATGCAGAACACCGAAATTTGCAAAACCCCGAATCGGGGTTTTGCAAATTCGGGGTTCTGAAAGTACTATATTTTTCCATGAATTATATATTCGAGGTTCTGCAACTTCGGGATTTTGCAAATTCGGGGTTTTGCATGTTTGCATTCCCGACTTTTTTTAAAAATTGTAATTAAAGTGAGGCAGATCAGGTTGAATAAAGTGTACTGCATTTATTAAGCTAAATCGCAACAAGTATATTATCACAGATAATCAGTAGGGTGGTTCGAAAATCAACTTTTTTGGAATTTCAAAATTCCTATATCGGGAAAAGTTTCTTTATAGGTAGAGTATCAACCCTGAATTTTTTCAGATTTTTTGAACGGCATCCTGAGGTGTCAAATCGGCCTTGAAATTTTCAAAAAGCTCATAAAATGGCCGAAAATGAACCTTTTTTTTTGCATAAAAGACCATCGATTCCTATCGGAAATTTCGCGTAGATTACGAATTTGAAGCCAAAAATTAGTTTTGGTGTATAATTTTTGAGCTACAGGCCGGGTTTAAAAGCTCTAAAAACCTGGTTATGGTATTTTGTCTGTGGCTCAAAAACCGTGCACCAAAACTAATATTCAGCTTCAAATTCGTAATCTACGCGAAATTTCCGATAGGAATCGATGGTCTTTTATGCAAAAAAAAAAGGTTCATTTTCGGCCATTTTATGAGCTTTTTGAAAATTTCAAGGCCGATTTGACACCTCAAGATGCCGTTCAAAAAATCTGAAAAAATTCAGGGTTGATACTCTACCTATAAAGAAACTTTTCCCGAGATAGGAGTTTTGAAATTCCTTTGAAAAAATTTGACATCAAACAAAAAAAAAATGAAATTAAAAAAAAAATAAAAATAAAAATAAAAATAAAAAAAATACTTTTATCACGATTTACTGAACCCCGAATTTGCAAAACCCCGATTCGGGGTTCTGCAAATTTCGAGGTTCTGAATTTCGGGGTTTTGTCAGGGTCCCTTTTGAATGACGGGGTTTTGATTTTTGACTTTTATTTTATTATATTTTATTTTTAATTTAATTTATTTTTTATTTTTAAAAATATTTTTAAATGACGGGGTTTTGAAATCAGCAGTTAAGTCCTATATACATGGGCGGATCTAGGATTTTTTCCTAGAGGGGGCTCAGAATAGGGAAAAATATTTTCTGGGGGGGGGGGCTGATTTTATTCAGGCCATATAATTTTCAAAATTCTAGGGAAGGCTAGCACCCCCCAGCCCCCCCTCCCTAGATCCGCCCATGCCTATATATTAAAACGCTAAGGAAAATAAGCGATGCCCGACACGTACGGAGCCCTTCCCGACCGATTTTGATTAAATTTTCAGGGACAATAGGTCCTCCTGAGTTCAGAGTCTATGAGCTTTTATGAAATGAACATTTCCCTGAAAGCGCTAGATCACTGAGAAGTTCTAGGGAGCTTTCAGCAGAAAGTCAAGATACCACACAGACCGGCAGAAACCGACGGAAATTCCAAAGACCGAGTGCAGTATAGGACTAAGCTCCCCATAGGAGGTGTTTTAGTATTTCGTAAGACCGGAAGGGGGAGGGGGTTCTCGAAATTCTTACGATTTTTTATATATGAGGGAGGAGTTTGGAAAATCTCTGTAAGAATTTCTATTGCAATTTATTGCTCAGAAAATTTTCTATATTTTAATTCTTAGTAGTTCTATTACCTTATATATAAGTGATATTAAATTTCAAAACCCCGACATTTCAAAAATTTTAAAAAATTAAAAATAAATTAAAATAAATAAAAAATCAAATATAATAAAAGGCAAAAAGCAAAACCCCGACATTCAAAACCCCGATATCTAATGTCGGGGTTTTGAATGTCGGGGTTTTGCTAGGGTCCCTAAAAAAGAGACGAATCAATTTTTAATCAACTTTAAATTATTATAAAAAAAATCGGTTTTTAATCGACTTAATTATTATTAAAAAAATCAATTTTTAATCGACTTTTAATTCATATAAAAAAAATCGATTTTTAGTCGACTTTTAATTTTTATAAAAAAAAAAATTAATTTTTAATCGACTTTTAATTTTTATTTTAGAAAAATCTATTATTAATCGACTTTTAATTCTTATAAAAAGAAATCGATTTTTAGTCGACTTTTAATCCTAATTTTTAAAAAAATCCATTTTTAATCAACTTTAAATTTTTATTTAAAAAATCGGTTTTTAATCGATTTTTAAATTTTATAACAACAAATCGATTTTTAGTCGATTTGTTGTTATAAAATCGATTTTTGCGATTAATCGATTTTTCGATTTTTTTTTAAAAATCGCCCACCCCTATTTTGCTGTTACGATTTTAAACTGAATCAGTGGAATCGGAATCAGTGCTGGGACGAATCGCACGGACCACGAAAAAAACAGAACCCCAAATCCGACCCCGATTCCAAGCCTCAAGGAACCCGAACCGGAACTGTAGTAAAACCGAATCGAAACCCGAATTTCAAATATTACAGGAACCGAACCGGACCCAACCATAGGTGAGGCTGGACCGGACCCAGAATCCGAACCGGGTTTTTTCAAGTAACGGAACAAATAGCAACCCATTCTTTTTTTTCCAATTTTTTTTTACTGAAAACTTTATTTATTTAGGTATTTTTTTTTTTTACTAAATGTTTTTTACAGAACCGAACAGGAAGCCAGTACTTCAATGAAGCAAACCCAAGACTGTTTCCTAATCACCACTCTGAGGAAACTGTGACCGGACCGTACCCAGAACCCGAACCTGATTTCGCCAAAAAAAACCGAACCATTCAACCCGATTTTTTGCAAAAAACTGAGCGGAACCTGTTATTTTTTAAATTAAAAACCAGAGTTTTTTTTTTTTACGAAATACTGAGCCTGGAACCAAAGCGAACCAGAACTTAGTTTACTAAAGAAACTGAACCTAACGGGAAGCCGGTACTTTAAAAAACCGATACTGTTTTCTAAGCATTATTCTGAAAAAAACCTTAACCGGACCGGACCGGACCGGACCAAACCAAACCGAATCGAACAGAACCGTGTTTTTTTCTGCACGTGTTTGCCAGCATTGGGAACTAACTATCTGGACGAAAAACTTTTTAAAACCATTTCCAAAATTCCGAACTTTACCTGCCACACATTTTTTAAAATTTTAAGTTCTATTTTTGCCCTAGTAATCTTTATTTATTTATTTATTTATTTTTCTTTCTTTCTTTTTTTGCAGGTAAGTGTCCAACTTAATTAAAGCTACGCAGCGAAGAAGGGAAAACCATTCTTCCATTGCAGAGTATGTTGAAAAAACAGAGCTAGATGCCAGATTTTATTTGTCCCCTAATGATCAAATATTTCAAATTCTGGGTGAGAAACAAAAAAAAAAATGTTAATTTTAACTTTAGCTTCTAATTGAAGACTTCGAATCATTTTCGAAAGAGATCATTCTCCCGAAAGACATCATTTTTTTTTTTAATTCTGCTGATTCGGTAAATAATTTTAATTTTCTTAATTTTTCGGGAATGAAATTTTATACCGGAATTTTTTTTCTCGAGCTCCAGATAATTTTCAAAATTTAAATTTTGGTGACTGAGGCCAGCTGACATTGGATTATGTTTAAGTGTCTGATTTTTAAATTTTTTTTTTCTGAAATTACTTAAGTTTTTTATGAAAGTCTAATTTAGCCACCAGTACAGATTTTACTAAGAGAACTGAGCAATTCCGAGGCAGAATTATGTAGTTTAGACACATTTTGGGTCATTTGACGAAGCCTCCAAATAACCTACGGGTAGCTAAACTACACTCTTGCCCCATTTTTTAGCACCGTAAAAAATTCCCCTAAACTGGGGAGGTACCCTGAAAAATAAATTTTTTGGGATTTTATTTTCAACTCTAGTAAGCAGATCTCGGAAATCCTGATGACTTCTAGTAAGCTTTCTTCCTGATTTTAATTTTTCCCAAATATTTAAACCTCGAACTAGGGGTTGGCGAATTCAATTCGATTAATCGGAGGCTAAAAAATCGATTTTTTTCGATATTTTTATAAAAATTAAAAATTCATCGAAATTTTTGAAAAAATCTCGAATATTTAAAAAATGGGGATTTTATTTAAATTCCTCCTCAATTACCTAGAAATTTAATTAATTCTAATATCTATGGTCGATTTAAAGCCTCACAAAACTTACAATTCCACTTTTATTTACAAATTTGATTAATTAGGGCATCAACTGAATTCTTCCTAAAAGACTTTTTTTTAGGAATTTGTGTGTGTATTGCTCATAAAAATCAATAGAAACCGACCAAAAAAATCAAATTGAAAAAGTCCCATTTTTTTTAATTTTTTGCAATAGATTTTAAAAAATTGACAAATAATAAATATCGATAAATCGATTTTTTTTAAATAATCACCCACCCCAACCTCGAACATCGTTTATTAGATATCGCGACACGAATTCCTGGAAATTTTGCAAATCAAAACAGATTAAAAACTTTTCCTTTTTTTTTTGTAAACAAAAAATATTCAAATTCCGCAATTTCGATTTTTTCCCAGCGTAATAGAAAGAACCACAAAAACAGGTTCTTCCGATCAATCACCTTTTAACTCACATTAAAAGTAGAATAAGAAAAAAAAAATGTCAATGTCAATTGTCAGTGTTGAACAAGTAAAATAACTGATTATCATGAGTTAAGAAAATATGTACATTACCGGACTACGGTCTTTATTTTGTACGAAACAGAACATAATTTATGATTTTTTCGGATATGTTATTTTAAAAAAAAAAAAAATGTAGTTACTAACAAAAAAAAAACTTCGTGGGGAAATCTTATCTCAAAAAAGAAAAAAAAAAGATTTATCATATTTATTTTTTTATCTTCTGCTGTTATTAAAATAATTTTTTTTTATTATTATCCCCTTTATGTGGATCCCCATAAAACACCCGTTTAAAAAATCGCACGGTAATTATAAAAAATGATAATACTTTCTCTGTAAAATTTATTTGAAAAATTATTATTTTTTTTTTTTTTCTTAAAAAATGTAAAAAACGATTATGTAACGATGATTATGATGATGTGATGACGATGATAACAAATTAGTTCTTTCCCTTTGCACAAGTAATATTTCAAAAAAAATAAATAAATAAATTTTAAAAAAATCGGGGAAGGATAACCCAAGGGGGATATAAAAATTAGGACGTTCGAACGGAGCCTCCCCTACGCTCAATTTTTTTCAAGTTGATACAAGTCTGTGCATGCGAACCGTGAAGGCCATCTGGAAGAAGTCATTTCCAGGAAATACCTTAAAATGCATTATAAAAGTGGTATATTCATCTATAACCGATGTCGACATATTAATTTTATCTCAGTAAATTAGTTACAGACCACGTATTATGTCCCAAATAAAAACTGGTGGAAATTATTATTACCAAATTATTACCTGACCGAAAACAATATTTATTAAAACAAAACAAAAAAAAAAAGGTACGTACCTGATGTCATCGTAACCTTTTCTTTCGATGACCCCTGATTAGTGTCATCTGTTACGATTGTCTTTTGTTTCTGTCTTAAAATATTTCAGGTGGAAATATTTTTTTTTTTTGCGACGATTTAATCCATTTTGTGTTTCCGTTACCACCCCCTTATGGTAAATTTTTCCACGAAAAAAAATTTTTTAAGTTCCTTCGACGATAATGCAATCCTGCATCCCTGTGGATGATTTCATCCGAAGAAAACGGTAAAAATAAAAAAAATATTTATCTCCACATATTTTTGTTAAAATTAACCGAATAACTTTTACCGATAAAAACGAAACACTGTAAAAACCCTTTGGGAAAATGTAATTTTTATCCCGGAATAAAAATTAACCGAACGTCACGGATTTTTTAATTATGAAATTAGTAAAAACAAAATTAATCCCATTGAAACATTTTTTTTTTCTTTTAAATACAAAACTTCTTCACTGTTATATACAGGCTACTGGAGTCAAATAATACTTGTAACTGTTCCACAACTCTAACATGAACCTACGTTTCTACCTGCTCTATTCAAGCCGTCGGTTATAGCGGCGGCCGAATATTTGCTACGAAACAAATGAAGGGGCAAATATCTTGGTCCAATGATGGCTGGTCTCGGTCACAACGCTCGGTTTCAAACGGGGATTCATCTTTCTGGTCAATTTTTTTTTTTGTATACGACAATTTTACTTATCGTGACTTGATCGCATTTTTTTTAAACAAAAAGGGAAAAAGCTTTTTTTTTTTATTTATTTGTATTTTTTGCGAAAGGAATTGCAGTCATTTTATCTTCTTCCCCTCTCTTATTATTCCTAAAAAAAAATTTAATCTTGATTAAAAGGTTCAACATTTATATCCATTTAACCGCCGAAAAATCCATTGAAATTTTAATTCTGATAAAATTTTAACCCTAACTGTCGGAAAATCCAAGAAAACTTTTGAGAAATCCGCTTATAATTAATATGGCGCCATATTTTTAAAATTACGAGACTCGTTCGAGTAATCGAATGTTTCTAGAAACAGCGCTAGTTGTTCTTTTGACGTCACGGGTTTGTTCGTTTCTTCTGCTTCGGTCTAAACAGGGGATGCTTTGTTTGGATAAATTACCGGGAATTTAATTCGCGATAATTCTCAGTGGTGTTTTTGAACTTTTTAAACAGTATGAGCTGACGAAAAACATGTCATTTTAATTACTATTCAGATTGGTTCTGTTTAATTTTTAGATAAATTAAAGACTCCGTATTTATATTGAAATCGGTTGCTTTAAAAATTTCTGGGAATTTTGGGAAAATATCCGACTTGTTTTTTTTTATGTTTTATTTCCTCCTGAATTACTTAAAATATTCATTTTAGCTCTGAAATAATACACCTATCAGATTTTTAGCCCAATTTACAAAGCTTTTCACCCCTAAAACACTAGAATTTTCAAGATATAGATGCCTGGAAATTTTAGATACCTCACGTATACATAAATGCGTCAGACGCCGCCATTTTGTAAGCCAGTACATCCGTACGGCAATCGAGTGTGTTTAATAATTTCTCAAATTTCTTATTATTAGCATATCTTAACTAACTTTCATTAATATTTATTAATATTTCTGCCACAATTTCTTGTCTAAACAAGCTGAACTAGCGAAAAAAGTCAACCATTTTCATAAAATCATGATTAAACTTGTTTTTCTCAAAATGGCGGCGTTTGACCGAATCCGTGTCGAAAAATATCCGTATAGGAAATGGATTGTACCTCCTGGTCAGCATTATGAACACATCTTTTGTTTATGAAAGTGATGCATACTTAGCTGCACAAATGGTCCACTTCCAAATCAAAAAGAAAAAAAAAATAGAATAATTCTTACTCAAAAATAATGGGAAACAAGCAACGATGAGTTCGGGGAAGTGTATAATTTCGCGTTCTTATAGTTTCAAGTGATTTTTAAGATGTATACGACGACGCTACGATGTTATCATCAAAATAAAACGATGGTGGTGGTTTGTATATTGTTATGTGATCGCTGTTGAATCCATAGAAAACGGCAACGACAAATCTCATAGCCTTTCACAATGCCTCTATCCCAATCCCAAACACGTCCGTTAATGAACAACGTGGATGGAACAGCTTCATCCATTCAAAACGACATTTACCTTTCACGCATTGAAAATAATCATAACAATCATGACAACCACAACAATCACTTGAACCATAATCATTTTCCTCCGCTTAAAAATGGAGAAGGAGAAGAGTTACCTGTACTTTTACCTACAACCCTTTCAGTTATACCACCACCATCTCTTCCTGCCGTCCCGTTAAATGCAGAGCAAAACAAACCTCAGACCCCAGTTAAAAATTGCCCCGTTAAACCCAAACCAGTTTTTGCCACTCCTGAGCAAGTGGTTAAAATGTACATGTCGAAGTTGACTCCATATGAACAGAGGGAAATTTTCAATTACTCTCACATATATTTCATCGGTGCCAATGCTAAAAAGAGACCTGGTATTATTGGGTCACCAAATAATTGTGGCTATGATAATGAACAAGGATCTTATATACATGTACCACATGACCATATTGCTTATAGGTTCGAAGTACTTAAGGTAAGTTTCATTTTTTTGTTTTTGTAATTATTTAAGTAAAATATTGATTGTAATATTTTTTTTTATTTTATTTTTTTTTTTTTTATAGGTTATAGGAAAAGGAAGTTTTGGACAAGTAGTGAAAGCATACGATCATAAAAATAATGAAAATGTTGCTCTTAAAATGGTTAGGAATGAAAAAAGATTTCATAGACAAGCTCAGGAGGTAAATTGCAGGATTTTTAACGTTTTATTTATCTTGGAATGCAATTTCAACTTAACAATTTTTTCTCTCGTTCTAGGAAATCAGAATCTTGGAGCATTTAAGGAAACAGGATAAAGATAACACCATGAACATTATTCATATGCTGGATCATTTTAATTTTAGGAATCATACGTGTATAACTTTTGAACTTCTCTCTATTAATTTATATGAACTTATTAAGAAAAATAAATTTCAGGTAAATATTTTTTTTAACGATACAAGGTTAGGTTTTGGATATATAAAGGAAAAGGAAGGTATCAAAGCGCATGGACCAATAATAATATTTAAAATCAGTAATACCTTCAGCGTAATAACATGTGATTTGTATGTAATATGAAGTCTCGAAGGAAAGAAAATATGCATGCCAATGTAATTACAAACTCTAATGCTGTTAACTGTTGATCAAATATTTTTTTTATTAAAAATTGGGTCTGCAAATGAAGAAGGAATAGAATAAAAAACTTTAATTTCGAAGAGATAATATTAAACTATTTTTATATTTTATAAGCGATGAAGTTTTTCTTTTAATTAATATTAATTTTTTTCTTTAATATTTTTTTTTCCAGGGCTTTAGCTTACAGTTAGTTCGAAAATTTTCGCATTCACTACTTCAATGCTTAGATGCTTTACATAAAAATAATATTATTCACTGCGATATGAAACCTGAAAATGTGTTATTGAAACAGCAGGGACGTTCCGGTATCAAGGTGTGTATCCAGTGTAACGTTATGGAGCTTAATTGGCAATTAACACGAACGAGATCGAAAATAAAAAATTGATTAAAAAAAAATTGGATTCTGAATCTTTTTTTAATGAGTAGGTCTAATTTTGAAAAAATTTTTTTTTAGGTAATCGACTTCGGATCAAGCTGTTACGAAAACCAAAGGGTTTATACGTACATCCAGTCTAGGTTTTATCGAGCTCCGGAAGTTATATTAGGAGCCAGGTACAGCATGGCCATCGACATGTGGAGTTTAGGTTGCATCCTCGCAGAATTATTAACGGGCTTTCCACTCCTTCCCGGGGAAGACGAAGCCGATCAATTAGCTTGCATTATCGAACTCCTCGGGATGCCTCCTCCGAAATTATTAGAACAGTCGAAACGAGCCAAAAATTTTATCAATTCTAAAGGTTACCCTCGTTATTGCGCGGCGTCAGTGCTTCCCGACGGGAAAACCGTGTTGACGGGCGGACTTTCGAGATTAGGGAAAACAAGGGGGCCGCCGGGCTCGAAGGAGCTCCGCCGGGCTTTGAAAGGGTGCGACGATCATTTGTTTTTAGATTTCATCCAAAGGTGTCTGGAATGGGATCCGGAGCAAAGGATGAATCCGAACACGGCTTTAAGGCACGCTTGGCTGAGGAGAAGGTTGCCCAGGCCCCCCGGAGGGAGCTCCGGTGATAATAAACAGGATGCCAATTCGGCAGCCGTTAGGACTCCTTCTAAAACAAATACAATTAGTGGTTCAAAGGTTATTCGAGTGCAAGTATCGGACGATAGGTCAAGCACTTTGACGATGCATTCCCGACATGCGCATGGGCAAACACAGCAACAGCAACACTCCACGAAGCTGCCACACATACCCACTAGTAATCCTATTTAGAGATCTCAATTTGACGATGAGAGGTTTTGAAAATATTTAGGCTGTGGCGAATCAATTTTTTTTTTTCTAACCCTAGCTCTCTAATTATAATATTTGTTTTTTTTTAAAAAAAAAAAAGATCTCCATCAAGGATGAGGGTCGGTTGAGGCGTTTTAAGCGCTGGCGCTTACTTATTTTATTTTCGGGTGTAAAAAGACGATGAGAGAATCGTTAGGGGTGAACTTTACGGAACCTAAAAAAAATTATTTAAGAGCTTGGTTTTGTTAAATTGAAACAGAATCAAGTGCAAATTTTTTTTAAAACTGACAAACAATGTTAAATTTTTTTTTTTTTTATGTTTGAATTTTTTTTTTTTTCAATGTACTATGATTAAGTTTATTAAAAATTTTTCAAAAATTAATTTTGAAACTGCAATCTTAAAAAATATCAATTTTCAGAGTTAAAGGGAATAAAATTTACAACAAATTGCACTTGCTTCTTTTTCAAGTTTAAGTTTTAAAAAAAAATTTTATATCAGCAAAAAAATGTAAAAGGGAAGCTTAGCACCATAATTTATTAGAATGAAGTTATAGGAAGTTATAATAAAGCATCAAACGAGGGTAATAATTATGCAGTTCATCTATTTTTTGGTCATTTAGGGGCTTGTCCCCATACCCATCAGGGTGTTTGCCCTTCCAAAACTGTCAAACTTAAAATACCGAATAACATCAGGGGTCAAAGGTCAAAGATGCCTATGGGTCAAACCCCTTATGGGTATCCATACCATATGGGTCATAGGTATACGTGAGGTACCCGAATACAGGTACATGAATACCTGTTGGGTCATTGGTCATTTGTTTAGGTATCTTAACCCATAAATATCTAAACTGCACAATTTTTCCCTCAAATTGGTGATTTCAGCTTCCTGATCGTAAAATTCATTTTGGTAGCCAAACTTCTCTTTTACTTTTGGTCATGTTCGCTCCATCTTACGGTACTCCAAACAGTTTGTTTTTCTCCTAAAGACACACCTATAACGAGACAGGTGCTTTAGTTTTTACCGAAAATCTTAATAATTTTAATTTAATTTAACTTACTGAGCATAAGATCTGTGGCGCAATAAACGACCTTGAAGACCCGCATCCTTTTTTAATCGAACTTAAGATTCGTAAAGCTCTTTCATACCTCCTAGAAAAATCAATGTTTTTTTGTAAAATGCTACGCATTTTTTTTTTTTTTTAAGCTTTGTTGACTTTTTATTTGTCTTGTTCCTTTTTTTTTTTTTTTAAAGGGATCTTATTGTTCAGGAACTGTAAAATAATTTTAGTTTTATATTTTAAGAGTTTTATTATGACTGGTAATGTTTTTGACCAAAATATTTCTTCACACTTTTTTTGAAAGCGAAAAGATGATGTTTGTGTTAAAGTGCCATTTAAACAAGATCGTCAAGATTGCTTTGGTTAGCCCTTTTCAGTTTGGAAGTTTCGTAACTTAGGGCACCCTGTGTGATATTATTCCCATGACAAAGTGTAGCCACCGGCAAATTTCTTGACTAAGATAACTAAGGTACCCTTTTGGGTTCATCCGGAGGCGGATGTAGGTACCGGTGGCTCTTATTTTGGGAAGTTTTGATTTCCGGAGGTGCCATTCGCTAACTTTTTTTATTTTTATGATACTAGTTTCCCGGAATTTTTTCGAATTTTTTGCTCGACGGGAAAGCGTGCTTCATTGAGCTTTTAGTTCGAAAAAATCCCATAAGAGCCAAAAGATTTAATTTTTTTTGTAAAAAAGCTTTCTGTTTCTATCGGAAATTTTGCGTAGATTTCGAATCTGTAAACAATATTTTTTGCATTTGGTCCGGTTTATGAGATAGAAGCCGAGAAGCAATGAAAACTGTGGACTTGGTGCGTTTTGTCACTTTTCTCGATTTTTTCGTTTCATTTTGGCCTCTTGCTCAAAAACCGGACCAGATAGAAAAAACTATTTTCAGATTCGAAATCTGCGTGAAATTTTCGATAGGAAACAAGGGTTTTTTTTATCAAAAAAAAATTATTAATTTTTTGGTTCTTATGGGGATTTTTTCAATGAGGAGCGCTTTTCTGTCGAGTTAAAAATTTGAAAAAATTCAGGGAAACTTACCTCATACAAATGAAAAAAAGTTATTGGTGGCACCTCCGAAAATCCAAACTTCGCAAAACAAAAACCACCCTGGCTGTGATATGAGCCACCAAATCTGTATCAAAATATTTAGCTTGAGCTTTGTGCTGAGACTGTGAATTTTCAATTGAACAGTCTTTCAAAAATTTTCATGAACAGTCTTAACGGACTGTTATCTTCCGTTATGTTTCTTTACAAAGGATAAAGAAGGTCATAAAACGTGAAAAAAAAAAATTACGAGAAAAAATTCACATTTACAGCTCGCTCATGGTGGACTCGAACCTCCGTCCTCTCGTTCAATTTGTCATCCCATTTCTTCATATTTTGGGAACATGAGATATCGGTGTAAAACATTCATAATTTTGTTATTATTGACTGTAATAACCTAAAATTTGACCTACTTATGTATTTTGGACCGCTGATTTTGAATCTAAGAAGTTTGAAAAAAAAAATTAAAATCCAAAACGGTGGAGCAATTTTATTTTTAAAAAATTTACTTTTGGCTCCACAGTGCTTTTTCTATTTGAAAATAAAAGCCGTTTTTCTGAAATAAAATCAACCACATTAAAAACACATAGGAAACTGTTTTCCTCTAACGTATTACATGCATGTGATGCGGGTTGCCTATACTCGTAATCGGTAGGCGCTCAATTATAGGTCACGTTATAGGTCACGTCTTCCTTTCTTTTTTTTTTTTTTTTTTTTTTTTTGCTCCAAATTTTTCAAATCAAAAATTCGGAGATGTTTTTAACTTTTCCAAAAATTTTCCAGAATTTGAGCCCGAAAAAGTTTAATACTATCGGGTCAAGTGTTACATCGTTCAAAGAGACTTTTCACCCAAATTCTCTTCTGAATTTTTTCCCCGCAGATCGATCAAAAAATTTGAACAGTCATTATTCACTTTTCCCCCTTTTTTTTACTTTTACCGTTACCGCTACTTTTACTTTTACCGACAGAATACGACTTTAAATATTTTTTTACTCAGTAAATAAAAGCCATAGTCTCTGCAGTTTCTGAATAATAAATCCTTGCATTTTTTACTTTGTATTTTATTTTTATTTTATTTTATGTCAATTTTTTATTTTATTTTAATTTTTTTTTGTCGTAGCAATTTATCGATAGCGTTGCGAAGTATCAATTAAGCTCACTTCATTAATTAAATTAAGTGCCAAGATTAAATTTTGATACAGATTTGGCAATCGCACATAATTAATTAGCGTCAATTTAATTTAATTAAAATTTTTTTTAAAAAAATTCGAAAAGAATGCTGCGACAAAATTTTTTTAAGCTCAAGTTCATTTGGTTTATAATTGCAGGATGTAATTTGGCAATTTTTTTTTTTGCCTTTCCTAATTTTCGACTAAATGAACGTAAAAAGCATTGATGGGTTTAGATTTTAAAAACGTAACCATTTTGAAATTGCTCAAGTATGATTGTAATTTTTTTTAAAAAATTAACACCTGAAAAAAAAATCTTGAGTCTATAACCATGCGTACCGTTTTTTGAAAGCAAAATATGTTATTTATTTTATTTTACGTATAAAAAAAAATTATGATTTTCGTTGTAAAAAATTTAATGTATGTAATTTTAATGGATTCTTTTTTTAGGAAATAATTTTACACCCCGATAAATGGAATTTTTATTTAGTTAATTTTTTATTAGTTTTGAATTATAATTTCCTATAGATGATAAAAAAAAAGAAAAAAATTATTTTAGATCTGAAAAGATTTTTTTTATTGTCAGTTGCTTTTTCACAATTTTTATAATTTTTGGTGCTGATCAATTTTTTTTTTCTTAATTTAATTAAAAGACTTGCAATAATACGAAAGAGCTTTTTACCCCGGAGGAGGGAAAATTTTTAAAAAACTGGAAATATAGTTCATGCAAATTGGCCTTGAAAAGCACAAAAATTTTCACTTTTTTTCGGCTATATTTCCAAAAATACTTTTTTTTTTTTAACAACAAAAATCGCTTAACTGCTCATGCAAAAATTTGCTCATGGGAAGTTGAAGTTCAAGCAGGATTTTGTTTTGGTTTGATTTTAAGTGGCCAGCTGACGATTTATCCGTTTTTAGTGCTGTAAATATCAAAGCAAACTGCAATAGCTAATTTACTACTATATATTTTTTTTTCCGACATTAAAAAAGATTGTTTTGATATATATTCTGCGTTAATTTCTGAAAAAAATTTTAACGTAAAACGAGCGAAAATTGTATCTAGAATTTTAACGTAAAATATTTTTGAGTGTATTTTATATTAAGGGAACCGGCGAAATATATTTTTTGTGTTTTTTCATGAGGCCCGTAGCGAATGTAAACGCTATGGGCAGGAAATGTTCACGAAATTCAGGCCTCCTCGTACAGGTCTGACCTCCCCCTTTTTTTTCGGGGAAAATTTTTAAATTTTGATAAATAAAATTGCATGAATTTATTATTATTTCGCCGGGGGTATTGAATGGCGTTAGTAGATATTGCTGAATATGTTCACTGAATTTTTTTTTCTTAATTTATATTTGTTTTTATTATATTGTTCCGTTATATCTACTATCATCGTCACATTGAAAAGGGGATAAATGTAAAAGATTTTTTTTCGAACTTCTTGAAAAAAACTAGTCAGGATAACTAAGCGGTTATTTTAATTAAAAATTTAATAAAAAAAACAAGTAACTATGTAAAAGGGCTTGAACTCGAACTTTAAAAAGTGGAAAATTTTTGAAATAAGCTTAGGTGCGTCTCGTGCCCATTATGCCCTTATTGGAATTGCCCAGTTCCTGTTAATGCCAACGATACCCGTTATGGGACCATTGAAATGTTATGTCACTGTTTTGATGCCCTACCATTTTTCCTAATCCATTTTTTCTAAAAATTTTGGTTCCTAAAATTTTTTTCCTAATTTTTAATTTTCCTAAAATTCTTTGATTCCTAAAATAAAATTTCCCGAAAACCCTTTAGGGACTTAAAAAATTAGGAAAATCATTTAGGTATTTTAAGAAATTTTATATCAGGGATCAAAAAATTTTAGGAAAATTGAAAATGAGGAAAAAAAATTTTAGGAACGAAAGTTTTTAGGAAAAATGGATTAGCCTAAGAATTTTTTTTTTTTAGGAAAAATGGTCGTGAACTGTCAGAAGTTAAACGTCTCATGCATAAGCTTTTGTAGGTTGCTGAGCACCTGATTAAGCATTTTAAGATAAATTCTGGCTACCAGTTTTCCTAATCCAGTTTTCCTAAAAAAAAAAAAAAAAAAAAAAAAAAAATAGATTTCTAATCCATTTTTCCTAAAAATGTTGGTTCCTAAAATTTTTTTCCGAATGAACTATTTTTTCCCTTAATTTTTAATTTTCCAAAAATTTTTTGATTCTTTAAATAAAATTTCCTAAAATTTCTTTAGGAGTTTAAAAAATTAGGAAAAATATTCAAATAATTAATTAAATTCAGGTATAAGAGAGAAAAAAAATTCCCAGTCTGAGCCCATTAGCCGCGAGGAGAAATGGATTAGGAAAAATATTCAATTTTGGGAATTTTTATTTTAGGGATCAAAAAATTTTAGGAAAATTGAAAATTACAAACAAAATGGTCCGGAAAAAAATAGAAAGAAAAATTTTTAGGAAAAATGGTTTGGAAATTTATTTTTTTAGGAAAAATGGTCGGGAACGGTCAGAAGTTAAACGTCTCAAGCATAAGCTCTCGTAGGTTGCTGAGCACCAGTTTCAGCATTTTCAGATAAATTCTAACTACCGTTTTTCCTAAAAAAAAAAAAAAAATAAATTCCTAATCCATTTTTACTAAAAAGTTTTTCTTAATGAACTATTTGTTTCCTAAGTTTTAATTTTCCTAAAATTTTGATTCTGAAAATAAAATTTCCTAATTCCTAAAATCCATTTAGGGATTTCAAAAATTAGGAGAAACATTTATTTTAAGAAATTTTATTTTAGTGATAAAAAAATTTTAGAAAATTTGAAAATTCGGAAAAATGGATCAGGAATTTTTTTTTTTTTTAGAGCCAACACAGTCACAAACTGTTCGTCACAAATATTATTATAATATAACTTGTCACAAAATAAAGTCGTTTCGAACAAAAAATGATTATACTATCAGATTCGCTTTAACTTAAAAAATTTTCATTTTTAATTTTCAGTCAATTTTCCGCCAAAAGCTCTTGGCAACAATTTTTAGTTTTGTTTTCAAGCATTCAAAATAAATTTCTTAAGACAATATAAATGACGCCGTAGCACCTAAATTTGTTTTTTGGTTATGCAACCAGCATAACTGGGGGACTGTCACGTGATCTCGAAATTCAAGATGGGGACTGTCCTCTTGGTTATTTTACCGCTTTTGCAAACTCAACGGCCGATTTGTTGAAAATTGCGAAAGTTGGCCATTTCCAATATGGCGGCGAAATCCTAGGTGGCTGCCGTCTTCATATGCCATTCAACTGGTTTCTTAAACGTCAAGGGGGGATGGGGGGCCATCCATTCGGGAATCAACATGCATGCTTTGCAATTTTTTTTTATGAGTTTAAGCCCTTCAATTCTTTTTTTTATATTTAAAAAAAATGCTTATAAAAATGCCAAAGCCGTAGAAAAAAAAGAACTGTTTAAAATAATTTTTCAGCATTCAGGCCATTATTTAAAATTTAGTGCAAAAAAAAATTGTCTCACTGTAAACATTTGTGCTAAAAAAAATAAATAAATAAATTGGAATGTTTTCGTCTGAATTTTTAGGACCAGAATGTAAAAAAAAAAAAAATGTTTTAACGAAAAAGTGTACGCTTATCACTTTTAAGAATTAAATGTATGTTAAATATTAAATTTACAATTTTTAAAATAAACGAATTTTCTTAAAAATTAAAAAAAAAAATTAAGAAAGTTGTGACATATCTTGATTAAATGCTTTGCATGAAAGCAATAGATTTTTTTTTTTAATTAAATGGACATGTCTGGCTTGATTAAAAATAGCGATCGAATGGTGTGCTTTATTTGTCGTGGTCCATAAAATGAAAAATTTTTGCTATATTAAATTCGGGAAAATTAAAAAAAAAAAAAAAATCGTTCTTTTTGTCATCCCCTGATTTTTTTTTTTTCCGGAATTTTTTCAGTGAAATAATTCAAATATAGTAAATTAGCTGATCACTGTGTCACTTTTGCACAATATTTTTTATTTTTAAAATTTGGAGTAAGCTTACGTATGCTTTGGATGACAAACGGAAGGCTTTAAATTATTATTTTTTTTTTTAATCAAAAAGAAAAATAAATAAAAGAAAAGTTAATAGTATTAAATTTAATCTGGTGTTTTTTAATCTCATGTTTAGTAATTGTAAGAAATTTAGTGAAATTTAATTTTTAAGGATTTTAAACAAAAAAAAATGGAAAGGAATGGATTTTAGAGAAAGAAGGATGCAACCAAAAAAAAATTTACCGTTTTTAAAATTGTGATTGTTAACAAACGTTTTTTTTTTTTTAGGGGGGGTTTAAATTCACCTTTACAGTGATAAAAAGTGTAAATTTTACCATGCCGTGAAAAAAAATTGGTGCACTCTCGAGGATTGATTTTTTAAAACTGATTGTAGATTTTTTTTTTTTTAAACGCAAAAATTATTTTAAAAGAAAATTAGATCTCAAAACGGGGGAAAAAAATATATGTAAAAAAAAATCGATTTACAGAAAGACTTAAAAATTAATTTATAAGTTGACAGAGCTGATACTTTTAAATAGTGTAATTTACAACAGATCAAAGAAAATTTAATTAGACATAATAGGAAAAAAAAATTTAAATGGGAAAGAAATCTTTACGGAATAATGAAAGGGGTCGTTTGAACGGAATTTTAATTTAGTTTTGTGCATTTTTAGCCCTTGCACTGCCTTTTATTATTTTGTGCAATTTTTTTTTAAAGCCCATTTGCGTTTTTTTAATTTTTTTTGTTTATAAAACCCCTTTTTATTCGTTGTGCCCAGATAACTCCTTCATTGAAATGTGTTTTGAATTTGGAAATATTACGGAAATATTTCGGAAATATTGGATGTTGCAACCCGTGCGAAAAAGTGACGCAAAATAAATGTTTTTTAAATTTATATAAAAAATGTATTATTTTTGAAACATATATAAAAAAATTTGGACATAAAATTTATGCATTTTTAAGCTCCAAAATTTGAATATGCATAATTTTTTTAAGCATGAAAATCTGAATATGCATAATTTTAGCACGATTTGTGCATAAAATTCACAAATATTCCTACAACTTTTTTATGCATTATTTATGCATAATTTATGCATTGTTTATGCATTATTTATATGCTTAATTTAATAAAAGAATAAAAGACGTTTTTGGTAAAAAAAAAATGTTTAGTAATGAAAAATAATGTAATGATAGTAATAATGATGGTAACTTAATACATAATTTATGCATTTTTTATGCATTATTTATGCATAATTAAATTGAAGAATAAAAAAAGTTTTCGGTAAAAAAAATCTTTAATAATAAAAAAATATAGTAATAGTAAAAATATCTTAATACATAATTAATGCATAATTTGTGCATTATTTTTGCATAATTTATGCATTTTTTATGCATAAGGTAAGGGTAGGGAAGTGCGACCGTCTGAAAAGTGCGACCGGTTTAATAAAAACTGATAAAAATCCCATACTTAAAAAAAAGATTTCAAGGGACGATTTTTTAATGTTTTCAGAACCTATTATGATCAAAGAAATGTATTGTTGTCGTCCATTTTTGAATAAAAAAAAATAATTTTACAAAAGCAAAAATTCATATTCGTCGGAAAGTTAGACTGCCTCATTTTCAATTTGATTTAATTTTATGTAAACATTGGCTTATTTTATGAAATATGCTCCAGTCAATTGTCAATATCTTGCATTATTTTTTTATGCTATCAAGAATTTTTTACTCGACTTCCTATTTGATAAACCTTAATAGGTCGCACTTTTTTGGCAAAAATAATATTTTCGGAAAGTGCGACTAGCAGACGACTTCTTTAATTCCTTTGACAAAGGAAACCATCTTGTTTTTATTTACATATGCAATTCGGAGTGCCACTAATAATAATTATTTAATTGTAGTTTTAATAAACAAGGATTATTTGTTTTTAACGGTGTTCAGCAATTTTTGAAAGAAAATTCATCGATCTTTTATAAACAAATAACTTTTGCTTTGGAGAATTCATTTTTTTAAAAAAAATAAGAACGGTCGCACTTTTCAAAAAATGGAGGTTTGAAATATTATACGTCGGCAGTCAGAAAAATATGGTTGAACTCTAAATCGCGCCGTTTTTCAAATTTGAGGCTAACGCACATTAAAGCTTAATAATGGAGCAGTATATTGTAATAAAAAACTTGGCTTGATTCTCTTCCTATTAAGAACTAATAAAGGTCAAAAACAATTTTTTCTAGAACCCGGTCGCACTTCCCTACCCTTACCTTAATTAAATTGAAGAATAAACAAAGTTTTTGGTAAAAAAAATCTTTAGTAATCAAAAATAATGTAATAATAGCAAAAATATCTTTAAACATAATTTATGCATTTTTTATGCATAATTTGTGCATTATTTTTGCATAATTTATGCATAATTAAATTGAGGAATAACAAAAGTTTTCGGTAAAAGAATATCTTTAATGATAAAAAAATATCTTTATACATATTTTATGCATTTTTTTATGCATGTCTCATTTTTTTTTATAATTTATGCATTTCTTTTTCGCACGGGCTGTTTCAGTTTACTTTTAATAAATCATCCTGAACATTCCTAGATCATCTATATTCAGCTTATGGATAAAAAAATTTTATATGTTTAGCTTATAAAGTTTTCTCGAAGTTATTCCAGTTCAAAATTTTGAATTTCATATTATCCTTAGATGTCATTTTCGACATTTTTGGCATCAGATTTGTGCTTAAACCCTTGGCTCTTAATGAAAAATTACAGTTTTGGGTCCTCGGTAGGGTTGTTCTCTAGGTTCAACCTAAGATATCTCCTAATGTCCACGCAATATTTTTGAAATATTTAGAAACACATTTCAAATTGGTGTTTTCTGGGTCACTGAAAATTTCTCGCTACGCTTGACTTAAGTTCACTAGTTTCCCAAAAGAGGGTGTCATGCTGTTTCCTCTTGCTTATAATGAAGTGTAATCATTACCGCCATCTTTACGAAAATTAATGAACTTAATTCAAGATTCCTACTAAATCGTTGTTGAAAATTTCAACCAATAACCAAATACTGAGCCACTGATGTCTCATAAAATTCTGGTTGGTTGAAATCTTCAAAAATGATTAGCTGAGCGAATCATAATTTTATCTCCGAAATTTTTTATTAACGGTAAAATAATATTAAATAGAATCTCTGAAAAATGTATAGAATCGATCGTAAAAAGCCGTTAGTATAAAATTTTAAGAAAAAATATTTTAAATACGAGTCCTTTCATGTCGGTTTTATTTTTTAATTTATGTAAATTCTTTTTTTTTTGTTAATTTTTTTTGTAGTTTGGCGAAGATTAAAAAAAAAGCAGTGTAAATAAATCGCGATTTTTTTTTTTAAATTTGAATGAAGAGTGAATATAAAATTGCCGATATTATTATGCGTTGCTTTTTTTTTAAAGAGACAGAAATTGTAATATCTGTCAATTGACCAGTAATAGAATGGAATCACAAGAAAAATGAAGCCTTTTTTTTTCGAAGGTTAAAATCCTTTCCAATTGAATTATTTTACCTTGAGATGCCACCCCCGAACTTTTTTTTATTTGTATGAAATACGTTTCCCTGTATTTTTTCTCAAATTTTTTACTTGACGGGAAAGCGTGCCTCATCGAGCTTTCAGTTCGGGAAAATCCCGTAAGAATTGTAATAATTAAATTCAGGTATAAGAGAGAAAAAAATTCCCAGTCTGAGCCAGTAAGCCGCGAGGAATCGAACCCCGATCTCTCCGTTTGCTGGACGGAAGCTCTACCTTTAGGCTACGACTCCTGGTCTCTGAGAGAAAGAATATTTCTCTCTCTTGTACCTGAGACTCAAAATTCCATAAGAACCAAAAAATTGATCATTTTTGTAGCAAGAAAACCCTATTGGAAATTTCCCGATTGGGTTTATAGATGAATAGGGTCTTACGGGGATATAGGGGGATACAGGGATATAGGGGACTTACGGGGGCAATATTGCTGCCAGTGTTGGTGCTGTGCGGGCGAGACATGAACGACATGGGAAGTTTCCGGAAAGAAGCCGGTCTATACGGCTGTGCTCTGTTATCTGTTTCATATCAACATGAGTGGACCATAACAGTGCAACCTCTAAAGCAGACGATATTCACCATCTGATTCGGCTTTGATCTTTGCCGACTATCTCTCTCTCTCTTTGTCATTTCATTCCCAGCCTAGTCATAGCCAGATTATTGGAATCCTGTTCCCCACCTCTGAAAATAAAAACATGTGGGTTCGTGTCGCTGTTTTCTGGAAAAAAGAAAAAAGTTGCTGAGCAGCCTTGATTCCCCCTTTTATTGTCAACATTTTATTTTTACTCTTTACCATTTAACCTTTCTGCCTAATCAGCTGATCTTAGACGTAATGTTCGAACCACGACACCGTAAAAATAATCAAACAGTTGCGGTATTAATAAGTACACGAATGTCATGAGACTGAATATGATATTATCGCTTGATAGCGTTTGGTGACTCGTATCAAGTGCTCTAGAAATTATGACACCCCTGCCATCGCCATCTCCATCTCCACCTCCACCTTCACCATCTCCCTCATCCACTAAAGCTATACCAACGCAAGTGTATGAGTACGTGTGGGAAATAAACGGATAGTTGAACTTCCAATTTTCATTTTTCTTTTCCTCTAGAAATGCCAAGGTTTCAGGTTCTGAGAAAGAGGTGTAACAGTCCCGAGGGATTCCTTTAGGAAGGGATAAAACGCCGGTAATCACGTCGTTGCAAATTAAAGGGCTTCCCCGATCCCCTTCTTGGGCGATTTTTTTCCTTTCAGAGCAAAGCATCCTGTAACCTGTCCCAGGTATGTCACCTCCTATCCTATCTTTTATGACACACATCTCAAATTTTCTTTCGTTACTGTGTTTCATGGTAATCGTATCCGTTGTCCCTCCGAACCCGACGGTTATGCAGTTTTCAGAAGGACCGAACCCAAGGAACTGATAAGGAAAGACCATAAACTTTTCGAATTTTCTTTCCGCAAATTTAACGAAAGCGATGTCGTTGGCGAAGGTTTTGTGTGCTTTCGGGGGGGGAGTGATTATTTCTGCATGGGGAGGGACTGCCTTTTCACATATCCACGATTTTTCATTTTCGGTCAGTTTTCCCTCAAGCATGCATTCCATTCTTTTTATACTGTTTTCCACAATAAGAGTGTGATCTGGATGACCGTGAACGATCACGACCTCTTGGTTAGAAGTAAAACCACTGAAGCAGCTGGAAGCCGTCAATATCGTTGACTCTGATACTATTGTTCCGGTGCATCTGCGGACAATTTCGGGTGTTGATTTTGATAAAATCAAAATGTGAACGATGTAGCGGTGTTCGCAGAGTTTTGCCTCTTCGCCTTGATCTACCCCAACAGTTAATTTTACAAAAAATGTTACAAAAAAAACTATTAAAAATACGGAAGACATGTTTTAACGAAATAAAAATAAACACATTCAAAATGCTGCCATTTTTGTTTTCTCGGAAGGAGGGAAATTTAAAGTTGTCATGTTTCCTTCTGGAATGCTTGGCGGGTCATTTCAAAAAAATTCGGAAAAATTTTTAGTCAGATTTTAACGAACAAAGTTCAACAGGGGACATAATAGCAACCCATAAGCAATTTATTTATAGAAGATGGAAAGAAATATGGAAGAATTTCCTTGATAAACACAATTACCGAAAGTTGAGGCAGGAATTTACCATAGAGCCATGGTTCAAAAATTTCCGAGCATCTAAGAATATGATTTCCAGCATATGTAGACTTCGTACTGGACACACAAGTTCCCGGTCGCATTTGTACAGGTTCCAGATGGTAGAGGATGGCAATTGTGAATGTGGACAAGGAATGGAAGACGCGGAGCACTTAATTCTGCACTGCCCCATAACGGAAACAGGACGGACAGAAATGCTTAAAATGATATCAGAGAACTTTAAAGTCGCGCCTGGACATTCTCAAAGAAAACCATCAAGTATACCATCTGTTGATACAGTACCTCCAATTGAATGAGTTGAAGTTCTAAAAAAAAGAAAAAAAAAACTGGCGAATGGCCAATGGATCCGTTCTGAAAGCCACAAAACAGGGGGAAAAAAACGAAGGTATCATTTCCGATACTTCTTTAGGCGTAGATTCCAAAAATGAAGTTGTTTTAAGACTAATTTTAGTCATTTTGAAATTATAAGTGAGAAAAAAATGCCAATTTTGGCTGTATTTGAGTTTACGCCTTGTGCCGCAAAAATAATAAAAAGAAAACTTTGTTTTTGTTTTACTTTAAAAACTTTAAAATTTATTTTCACAATCTGTAAAAATTATGCTTTAGAGCGACAAAAAAAAACTAGCAGGGGCCTTTCGTATCCAAATAATGATCCACATGAAAGGTCCCACTTGGCATATGGCGCTTAGAAGGCGATGGAAGTTTAACTTATAAGAAAACACAGTGTTTACAGACAGAAAGTGATAAGCGCCGTCTGCCAAGTGGGACCTTTTCATGGAGGTACTACGCTGTAAAAAAATTTTTGTTGTGTGATTTTATTAAGGTAAACACATGAAACACCGCCATAAAAATTGTTCCACGGGAGTAAAAATCCGAGACCTTTGACGTTTTTTGGCGCCCCTACTACAGATCATGGAAGAACTAATATTTTAAATTCTAAAAAAAAGCATTTTATTCATTTTCGTCACGGATTTGGTGGCAAAGTAGTGATGTTTCTTATTATATCCACGTGGCAAATCCCTGAGAAACATTCATTCCCTTCGAGGTTGTTTGTTGGCCAAGATGATTTTGCGTGCAAAAATCTTAAATCCTCCTTGTCCATGAAAGGAGTGTAACAATCGTCGTAATCCTCCTTTACACATTTTCCAGCTTGCTGAAAGCCGTGAGATAAGACTCCGTATATCTGGCCGTCGCAAATCAAAGGACCCCCGGAATCGCCCGGTTCGGTAACACACCTGGCTTTTGAGCAAAGCGTCCTGTACACATACTCGTTGACGATTTCGTTTTCCACCGAGACACTGTGAGTCTGACAGATCTCGAAAGTTTTTTCGGTTACTGCGTGTCTCATCATATTTCCTATGAAAACGTCGTCGTTGTCGGAATATCCAAAGCCTACTAACTCGCAATTTCCGGCAGGAACTCCCAGGCCGACTTGTGGATTTTCAAAAATTACTTCAGTGGGGAAAGTTATATCACCCCACATAAGTTGAATCAAAGCAATGTCATGCTTGAATGAGCTTTGCTTATATCCCTCATGAATGATTACTCCCGGGTCGTAATCGGTCTTGTAACAGAACCACGATTTCCCACTATTTTCGTCGGTATATCTGGCTTTTTCGACGCATTCTTTCCTTCTGTTCCGGAACGGCATAAGCTCTGTTTGATCTGGATCCCCTTGAACTATATGGACGTCTAAGCTATCTTTGTAATTTGGTGCAAGATCAAAACAGTGAGCAGCTGTCAGAATCGTGTTGGAAGTTATGATCGTTCCGGTGCACTTACCGAAGTCTACATCGTATTCTGTGTCTAGAAATACGTACTGGACAACGTAGGGGTATTGGCCGAGTCTGGAGATGCTCTGTCTATGAATACTACTGGTTAATTTCAAAACAAAGATTACAAAATAAAATAATAACAACAAAGCAGCCATCGTTCAAAAAGCAGAAACACAAAGTCACAATTCACGTCTGCCGAAAATAAATAAAGTGATGCTGTTTTCAAAACATACCCTGCAAATGAAAACAGGAGGTCTTTTTCCGGCAGATATACGTTTTGGTTGCAATCCCAGGTTATTTTCACAGCTTGGGATCTCACAAATCGGATGATTTTTTATTTAGTTCTGTAATAAGTTGTTCTTTGTAATGTAGAGTTATTTTAACAAGTGTTATCTTTTTTTTTGTTTTCAGGTAAGATTTCATACGTTTCACGAGGAACCTACCCAACTGACGGAGGAACCTCTTGTTAGATCAACTTTAGTTCCGCTTTCTACCAATGGCTAGATCATGGTTTGTACTAATTTCTTTATTACTAGTTTTCATTCAACGTTGTCTCTATTTTTCTAAAGATACTTTTCGGGGGGTTGCATTTCGATCTCATCCTAGGATTCTGTAGAGGTCAATAATCCCAGATAGCAAAGTTTATCCAGTCCCGGGAACGTCTTCAGGGCGTCATGAGGATATTTACTGAACACTGATAACCCTGTTCTTGCAATTAAGCCTAATCAGGTAGTGATATACTACACACTACATACATTGACTTGATATACACACACCTTATTAAAGAGACGGACCTCACCATTTAACTTTGGAACAAGGAAGATCCAGTAGGTCCTCCAGGCCAACTCTAGCCCACTCCTTGTCTCGAAAAATAAATAATGAAATAAATAAATAAATAAGTACCTTACCCATGTGCCATTATACGTACGTCCTTACTTTTGGAACTGTCAGCAAACAATTTAATAATTATTTCTGCCAATTTCCAACGTGTCCGGATGCTAAAAGAACTAAAAATATGTAAAATATGTACAAAACCGTCTTTTATATTTTTTTCTATTCAGTAAAAATATGCAAAAATAAAAAAAAAACGTATAAAAATTTTCTTTGATATTAAAATATTCCTCAATATCTAGAACAAAAAAGGCAACGAAATTTAAGCCTTTAATTCATTAAAAAAAAGTATGAAATAAATGATTTCGTTTTAAAACATCTAAAAATCTAAATTCTTAAGATTATGTACAGTAGAAAGGTGCATCCGACCTTAACAACAAAAATAAATTTTCAAAAATAATATGGAAAACAATTTAAAAAAGTAATAATAGCCTAATAGCCTAATAGCCTAATAACCTAATATTTTTAAAAATGCACTTTCAAACAATTTGTATTAAAAGACCGTACCACTTGCTGACCATGGAAATTAGAGATTTATGATTGGAGATCGCTGACCGTGATATTAGCAGCTATCGTTTCATAATTCCTGGATTTTTGTAAAATAATTTTGCAGCTTCGTCTGTTTGACGGTTTTACTGTTGGTGGGGTTTGGTTGTCCGTAGTGAAACTGGACATTAAAACGGCTGACATTGCCAATTGCGTTACTGACAATCCGAAGTGCCAATGAAACTGGGAATAAGTAAAACAACTGATATTTCTTGATTCACTACTGACAATACGAGTAGTTAAATTAGAATAACTGATGTTGTCAGTAGCAAAAGTAATCAGGGAAATAACTAATAGTGTTCACTACTGACAGCAAGATTGAACTGGCTGGACAGTAGTATTGTCAACAGTGAAAACAGTCAGAAAAATCACGGAAATTCTCACATTTACTACTGTCGGTACTGCTACTAGATGACTGATCACTGTCTGTTGCGAAGACATGCAGCTGAATATCTGATATTCCACGGAATTTACATACTGACGGTACTAATGAGCTAGTTGGACAAATAATTTTGTCAGCAGTAAAAACAGGTGGCGAAACAATTAACACTGCCAGTTGCCATTACTGATACTACAATTGTCCAAGTCGGGTAACTGGCAGTGTCAGTTGTGAAAACGGGCACCAAATTTGAAGATATTCCCAGATTCGTTACTGACAGTAGAGACTAGACTAGCATTTGTCAGCTATCTGTCAGCAGTCTAACTGTCAACCGAAAATCAAACATGCCGAAACGTGCAAAATTATTTAAAAAATCCTCGAAAATGAAGAATGTAGCCATTGGCAATTATGAGATCCTCCAGTTTCCATCGGTCAGCAACCGTTACGGCCTTGCTTATAAATGAAATTATAATTAACAAAAAAAAAAATCGTAGTACTGTTTTCGTCAAGTGGCACGAAAAAAAAAATATATAACAATAACCGAAGATGAATTTTTCTTCATGAAAGTGAGACCCGTATTAAGCAGTTGCTGAACCAGCCACTTTTTTTGAGCATCCGTCTTCTTTTCTTGCGCTTTCGACCTTCTTGTAAGGTCAACCCCTACGATGCCCGCTTGAGCCTCCTATTTTTAATGATTTCGTTTATCAGCGAATTTTCCGAATTAGCACCTGGAAAATAATAGGGAAAATTCTCGATTATCCTTCGCTCAAAATCGATTTCCTACTTTTTTCATACCTGACGTTTTAAAAAAAATGTCATCATCCTCCGAACTTTCTATGTCAGAAAATTCCATCGGTTCGGACTCTTCTCTATCTGAATTATAAGTTCTTTCTGTTACTTTTTTAAAGCTCGGAAGGTTTGGAGCTTCCATCGTGACGGCAGGCTCGCCTGAAATTGAAAATAATTCATTATTTTAAAACCGAAGGCTTATAGCAAGGAAAACGTGCATGAGCGGAAGCAGTGACGGCAAACCCGTCTCAAAAAAATAAAGTTCGGTTCGGTTTGCGAGCACTGAGATGACGTTTTTTGCAATTTAGCCAGTTCAGAGGAACATTGGCAAGACCATAAGCAAAGTGTTATTCACTGTTATATTTAACTTATGGAGTTTATTGTTCCCAGTCAGCAAAGAAATATTAATTTTTATAAAATCTTTTCTAAATATTTTAAAAATATTTTATCGTTTCTTGTTTCAAAAAATATTTACATACCGGTAATATTTATAAGATATTGAAAAATATTTTACAAATATTTCTTTGCTGACTGGGTAATCTTCTGGACCAAATTAGGGTGGGGGGGTATATTATTCTTACTTAATTTTAATTCTTACCTTGGAACACATTTCCCGGTCGCTGACTCGATACATTTAAATGCAACCATCTCAGCAATTGGTTGTGATATAATTTTGTTTGCTGGTTTATTTTCTTGTGATATTTTTCCCACTCTAAATATTTTTGCAGTCTTTGGTTGTAAACCTGTTTTCCCGGAGGAGTTTTGTCTTTGGTCTTCTTTAAATACTTTTCGTAATTTTTGGAAGTTTCCTCTGGACTTTTCTTTGAGGTCGTCGCATGTGAGAGAGTGTGAGGTACAGCTCCTCCATCCATCTTTTTTTTCTCGGAACGATAATTTTTTGAGTAAAAATCGTAAAGCGCCACGATATTTACTCCGTATGTTTTCTCCAACATGTCTTTAAGGTTTCCCACTCGGTTCTTTATTTTCGAATCTCCTTTGGATATTTTTTCCGTTTTTCCAAGGCAACTATTTCTTGCAGTTTTTTTTGGACTGACATTCGATTTTTTTGGACTGACTAAATGTTTTTCCTTCGATTCGCTTTTTCCGGAGTTATTTTTATGTAAATATTTGATGAATTCTTGATCGAGAAACGCTGTTGCATTTTTTACGAAATCGTCTGAATTTTCCCGGATTTCCTTACCCAACTGCTGATTTTTTTGTTGGAATTTCAGAAGTTCCTGGTCTAAGTAACTCACTGCCTTCTTTACGAATTGCCCGGTGTCTTTGATGTTTTTAAAAAGATCAGATGAGTTATCTTTCTCTTCTTTGAAGTCTCGCTCGTCAGCTTTTCCGGTTTGGGAAGGTATTTCCGGATTTGGTTTTTGGTTGTTGTTAAAATGTTTCTGAATGTTGTTGTTAAATATAAATATGTTATAATTGGAACTCTGCTTTTCTTTCGGCGATGTTTTTTCATCGTCACTTTTGTTGTTCTTCTGGTGACCTTCCCCGCTTTTACAAGTATTTTCCGCTCCGGAGTATTTTCCGTGATATTTCGTGGGACTTGGAGAGCTTTCTTTTCTTGGACTTCGTTTCTCACTTGTCTCTTCCAAAACTTTTCCAGGTCTTTCTAACGTACATGTTGGTGCATCCAGTTGATCCCTTTTTGCTTCGCTAGTTCTCTCCGTCGAATTTTTTTCTGTTTGTTGTGAATCTTCTTTAGTGACCTTTTCCTGCTTCTGTTCTTCTTCGTCTTCCTCTTCGGTGATTTCTCCTTCCTCCTTCTCGTTATCAACTTCCCCTTCTTTCGCACTCTCCGAAGATCGTTTACCATCTTCACTTAAATTCACTGCCAAGTCTTCTCTTACTATTTCTTCGCTTTCAAATTTCGCTCCATTCCCCTCTTCCTCAGCGTCCACGGGCTGACTTTCCGGTACTTCCTCCTTATTCCCATCGTCATCATCGTCAATCGTGATGACCTCTATGATTTTATTTCCGTTCCTCTGAACCCCGATCACTTCGCAATCCGTTTCGCTCCTCAAATTTGTGAAGCTTTTATTCATTCTATTCACCGGAATCCCCAAATTTTTTCTTTTCAAATACACTTTGTAAAGCGCCTGGAAATTTATGTCCTTCTCCCGTAACGCTTCCTCGAGATTTTTCCCCAAATTTTCTTTAAAATCCCCTCCTAAATTTTTTTCCGCTCGATGCTCCTCTTCGTCGCTAACTTCAAAATTTCGCTCCGCGTCTCGGGTCGGAAACTCCAAATTTTCTTCTCGACTTTCAGCCTTCGCTTCCTCCAAATTCTCCGAGATGTTTTCCTCGGGGCTTTCCAAACTTTCTTCCTCGTATATTATAAAGTCTTCGTCATTTTTTTCCAAATCTTCCCGTCGGCCTTCCTCAAGATTTTCCGGATTTTCAAAAATTTCCTTTTCCGCATTTCGGGTTTCTTCAAATTTCTCTTGTGCAATTCCCCCGACGATTTCCCTTTTATCTTCGTTGAAGCTTTCACAATCCTCGTCCGATAAATCGTCGTAATAAGCAGAGCTTAAAATCATTTTACCAATTTTCCCCGGATTCTCTTCAGATTGCTTCGTGGAATTTCCTTTTCTCCCAGAATTTTTCTGATCGTCTTCGATATCCTTGGAGCCCAAGATTTCACAATTTAGACGATCTGAAGTTTCCTCGTTGACTTTCCTTAAAACTTCCTGCAATTTTTCCACCAAACTTGGGTTTTTCTCGGAATTTCGCTCTTTTACTCGATTTTCCTCTGTTTCCGCATTCTCTTCGAAAACTGACTGTAAATAATTATTTTCATCTTTAACGATTTCATTATCTGACATTTCTTCCTCCTCTTCATGGATTTTCTGTGCAACTTCGAAATTTCGCTCCTTGTCTCGGGTCTGAAACTCCAAATTTTTACCTTCACTTTCAGCCTTCGTTTCTTCCAAATTCTCCGAAATGTTTTCCTCGGGGCTTTCTAAACTTTCTTCCTCGTATATTACAAAGTCTTCGTCATTTTTTTCGAAAGCTTCTCGTCGGCCTCCCTTAGGATTTTCCGGATTTTCAAAAACTTCCTTTTCTGCATCATCCCCTTTCGAATTCTTTTCGAAAGAAGGAGAAGAACTCGACCATTTTTCCTTCAAATTTTCCTGCGCTTTCTTTACCGAATCTTCTTTTTTCTCGGGATTTCCGTAATCCTCGGTCGCTTCCTCCCTCTCGGATTCCGAAAGCTCTTCAAAGTCGGGGGAACTTTCCTCTTCATTTTCCGAATTCTCGTTTTCGGGTTTTCCCGAATTTTCATCTGTAACATTAACCAAGTTCCCTTCATTTTCCGCTACATTTTCCTCAGGTCCTGGTAAATCTTCCGAGCTTTCCCCGAGGATTCGCTCTAAAATTTCTTCCTGATTTTCACTCGTTTCAAGTTCCTCTTCAAAAATTACGGTATCTTCGTCGTCTTCTGTGGTCCTTTCGCTCGTCCCAAAAAAAAGTTGTTCTAAATTTGCTTCTACCGTTCGCACCACGCTTTCGATATCGACGTCCTTTACGGGATCGATTTCCGGTAACTTTTCCGAATTCCCGTGACCTGAATTTTCTTTCTCGAGCACCGTCACTTTTCCCAGAAGATATTCCAAATCATCTTCCTTGTCTTCCGGGCCCTTGTGAGATCGGTCTTCTAAAGTCTTTTCTAGATCTTTTCCTAGATTTTTTGATCTTTTTCTCTCGATCTTAATCATTTGATCTATCTGATTCTTTAACTTTTCTTCTAGGACTACTAAATTTTCTTTCAAGTCACATGACATCTCCTGAGGATTTCCTTCATTTTTCTCCGTTTCTTCGGGACATTTTCCTCCTTTGGCTACATTTTCGCTCAGTCGTTCAGCGAACTTATCCAGAGGCTCAACTTCCTTGTTCGGGCGCCGTTTGCACCAATTTCTTCTCACCAAATTTTTTTTATTTTTTTTCTTTGCTTCACTTTGGGGAGTCTTCTTAAATCGTTTCCCGCAGCTTTCCTCGCCATTTTTAAGAGCCTCTTCTCCAAAGTTGTTCCGCAAAGGCGTCTTCGGACATTTTTCATTCCGGACGATTATCTTCATTTCGATGTATTTCTTTTTAAATTTTTTTCGAACATTTTCTTCAAATTTCTCTTTACTTTTTTCTGAACCCTCTTCTTTTTTCTCCAAATCTTCCTGAAGATTTTCTTTCTCCAATTCCTCAATTGCATTCCTTTCCTCCTCTTTATCTTTTACCGCCGTTTCCGCAACGGTCCTGTCCCTACTTTTGAGGCAGTAATCATGTTCGAATTGTCCGAACAAATTTTCGGAGATTTTCGATTTTCCTGGGTGATTCGAATCCGCCGGAAGCTTTTCCTTTCCGTCGTGATCTATCGAATAGATCTCGTAATCGTTATCGAATAATTTTCTGGCTCTCTTGACTTTATTTTCTTCGGTTGAATTTCGCTCGGGGGCTCTTTCTGTCCTTTTGATTATACTCCTTCCGACGGATGATTTTCCTTTGTGCTTTCCCGAGAATTTCCCGCGGCGATGTCGGAATGGAGTTGTAGTCTTCGCGCTGCCTCTGGTGTCTGGAAATGCGGGAGAGTAATTATCAGCTTCGTCCGGTTCCGGAAGTTCTGAAAATTAATCGGATTCAAATACACGTTAGAAAAATAAAGGGGATAAGTTGGCAAAAGCCTTGGATGATTGGGAATTTAAATACTTTTACGGGAATTTAGTATGACCAACCGTTAACCGTAGGAAAAAGGTATGAAAAATCAGACTGGGATATGGAGGCATATCTCTACGTAGGACTACGCCTTTTTATGTCGAAAAATCCGAATTTTTTTTCCTGGCACGAAAAAAACTTGAATTTTTTGATAATAAAGACCGAAAGTTGAAGTTTCGCTAATTTTTCTGTATTTTTTTTTGTTATTTTTTCTTTTTTTTTTCCCTTACTCTTCGTTAATTGTTCGTTTACTTTTCCTTCATTCTTTATCAATTTTTCTTTAATTCTTCGTTCATTTTTCGTTAATAATTCGCTACATTTTGTTAATTTTTTTTTTTTTTTTTTAATTTTTTGTTAATTTTTCTTCATTTTTCATTTTTTTTCCTTGCTCTTTGTTAATTTTTCTAATTTTTTTCATCAATTTTTTCGTCAATTTTTTCGGTAATCCTTCGCTAATTTTTCGTTAAATTTTGTTAATCTTTTAATTTTTTTAATTTCTTGTTAATTTTTTCCTGACTTTGTTAATTTTTAAATCATCTTTTGTTAAGCGTTCGCTAATTTCACTAATTTTTTAAATTTTTCGTTAATTTTTCTTTAATTTGTCATTTTTGTCAAATTTTTAGAAATTGAAGAAATAACGAAAATAATGGAAAATTAAGAATTAATAACGAAAAATTAACGTAAAATTGAAATAATTAACGAATTGACGAAAACTATCGAAAATTTTAAAATTAAAATGTTTAAACATTAATTTTTGATTCGAACAACGCGCACCCGGACAGATCTTGGACAGACAGATTCCCCCAGGACCGAACCCCAAGACGTAGTCCTACGCCAAAACGTATACTTTTTTTTCCTGGCACGAAAAAAATTAAAATTTTTAATAAAAAAGGTCAAAAGTTGAAAAAAATTTGATCAAAATTTTAATTAAAGTCTTCGAAGTTAAAATTTTAATTATTAGAATAATTAAATCTTAATTTTTGGTGCGAACAGACCGACATTTGGAGAGACACACCCACAGATAGACAGACAGATTTTTCCAGGACCGAGCCCTAAGACGTAGTCTTACGTCAAAAAAAGTATAAAATTTTTGCAAAGTTTATGCATAATTTATTTAAGCATGAAAATCTCGATATGCATATTTTTTTTGCTGTTACATGCATCCCCCCCATTACTTAAAAAATCATATAATAGACCACGAAAAATAACGTACGATACCTTCAAAAAATTTCGAACAGCATGAAAAATTTTCGAAAATGTTCCAAAACAAATGTAAGTAATTTACTTTCATCTCGAAAATATTTTCGAAACGTTTCGAACAAAAATTTTCGTGCAATGTAACCAACGCCTTACCTTTTTCAATAACAGGAACATGGAATTGCTTCGCGATGGAGTTCCAGATCTGAATATTTTCCCTCTTTTCCACATTTCCTAAATTGGCAAGTGCTACGTCTTCCGTTTTCGTGATCAGTGCAGCTTGTATTCTTTCAGGAAAAGTAAAGACGTCCAATTTGATTCTTTCGATCGATAATTCCTATTCAAAAAAATATATATATCAAATTAAATTTCATTAAAAATGATATCTTAGAGCAAAACAGGGCTGCTATTTTAATTCCGATTCCGATCACAAATAAAAACTAATCGAAATTGGTGTGCAGTCGCTTTAGCCAATAATTTTAGTCGCCAAAGTTAATTTTTCGAATGTAAAAACAGGACTTAATGCCTACCTTTTCATCGGGCATCGATTCCCGACGACCTTTCCTTCCCTTGTTTCCTGTGGTCCCTTCATCGTTTGTTAGACTTCCTTCTGGAACAAAATGTTGATCGAAATCCGCGACTTCCTTTAACTTTCGTTTCTTACCCGTGGATTTGTCGCTGTTGTATTTTCTTGGTCGACCGCAACCTCGACCTTGACATCTTTTCACGTCGGTTTTAGGAAAATTTTGTTCCGTTCCCTCGAAGGATATCCTGGACGAATTTTCCAGGACGTTTATCTCTGAAGTCGGATTCGTCGATTCAAGTAAAGACTCGTCTAAATCTGAAAAAAAAAGCATTGTAAGGTTTTAGTGAAAATAAGGAGTGATGTCATGCAAACACCGCCATTTAGCCTTCGATATTTTTTAACTATTTAAAAACTCAAATTTGGAAGGATAGGATCGGTTCAGTTTTGGATTTCGAGCCCCGAAAGAATCGCAAATGAATTCGGCAGAACTCGGTAAAAAAGTAATTCAACAATTTTTTTTTCTTTCAAATTAAAGGGAAAAAGGTCCAATTTAACGTTGTACCTTCAGAAAGCTCAAATTCTGAGATTTGATTTTCCGGGAAGCTCAAGAAAAGCTCAAACTCCAGTTATAGTTTTTATAATCGTAGCAGTTTATTGTACTGCTGATTTTACGGACCCCTGTTACCGTAAAACATTGTCCGAACCCTTTCTTTCTCATTAAAGCTTCACGGCCTCTCTTTTGTCTACTCTAAACAAAACTCACCTGACGTGCTTTCACCCGCAGAAATCACCGCCACAGGAATCGGGTTTTCCTCTTCCGATTTTTTTATGCAGTCCTCGCATTTCTCTTTCGAGTCCTTGTCACGTAAAAGGGGTTTACATTTTCTGCAGTCTGAAAAGCAAACTCTTGGAAACCGGCCTTTTCCCGATGGAAATACAAATGAACCAGTCGTCTGGGTTTGGAATGCACCGGAAGAATCTGTAGAGCATGTTCGCTCATCTGAAAAGAAAAAAAAATTCTCAGCAATTTTTCGTTGTTTGATATTTGGAGTACTTTGTTTCCATTTCTCCCTTTTCTCTTAGTTTAAAAGATATGGACGCACATAGTAGTGGACACTCACACTAGTCAAGAGAAAAGCTGACATAATTCCCATCTTAAATATAGGTAAAAGCTAAAAAAAAAGATCCGGACGTCAAAAGCTTTGGTTTTCTGTGTAGTTTAAAATCCGTTGCTCATATTGAAAAATTCAAAATGGCTGATCCAATATGACGGATGAGATTTGGAATTGTGGGCTGATTTTCATAAAACTGTATTTCTAGGGGTTTTCGGGGTTCCTGAATACGAATCTAATATCAGTTTCCTCAAATTCAAGATGGCGAAGTTAACATGGCGACTTTTATCCTCACTTGCTGAAGTTTACCGTTGTTCGTCAAAATTAATATATAGGGGCGTCAGGTATAGAACCGAGGTCCCTTTTTTTTGGAAAAGTCCCTATTTTTAAAATGAGTCCCCAATAGTCCCTATTTTTCTTCCATTTAACTTTTATACCTGGATTATTTTATTAAATCAGAAAATGATGCTAAAATTCCACAAAACGACGTCCATGTTTTCTCAAAATTTTCAAAACTTTTCGCTCGGCCTTCTGCCTTGCTTAAAGTTTATTTCTATGTAGTTCAGAAAGAAAGTAGTTCGAAACAAAAATGGACCCGAAAAACTGGGATAAAATAATATTTGAGAAAATTTTCAAGAAAGCTTAGAGCCAAAATAAAAAATTTGAACCGAATATTAGCTTGAATTTTGACTTCAACCTAATTTTTTGTTCTACATTGTCTTTCGTCTTAGGCCTATTTTATTTTGAAAAATATTATTACCTGTTTTTTTAAGTTAATGACTGGTCAAAGTGGATCAAAAACGGGCTTAAGGGGGTCAAATTAAGCCTAAATAAATAATTCGAAAATTAATGTTTTTAGTCTCCAAAAGATCCCTGACTTTCGCAATTTTGGTCCCTAAAGTTCCTAATTTTTTAGTGTTAGAACGGTTTGATTCCTGAGGGGTTTTCGAGGTCGCTGATTTGGAATTAGTCAGCGTTTTTTCGAATTCCATACGCCAGACTTAGTAGAGCAAAACACCACTCATAATGGCTTAAAATATTTGATTTTGATAAAAAAAAAGCTGACGGATTGAAAATCAGAACCTTAATACTACTTTTTACGACCATCGGTAAACTTCAGCAAGTGCACAGTAAAAAATATTATGTAAATATGTTCTAAGAGGTCCCATAAGGGGCATAAGGGGCATTTCTCCCATAAGGCAAACATAAAACAAAAACAACACAAAAATTATGTGGACCTGCTTATGTTGATTTATGTTGATTTTGACATAAAATTTTTTACTGTGTGGGGATAAAACTCGCCATATTAACTTCGGCTTCTAATCTTGAACTTGAAGAAACTCATATCAGATTTCGTTTTATTGATCACTTTATATCAGATTTCTATTTCATGACAGATGGCGCTAGGGTTTTCCCTATTGTTTATTATGGAAAATGACTACCGCCATCTTTAGGGAAATGAGTCAATTTAAGCTTCAGAAAGCAAAGATCCTTATTATGTAAGCACGCCCAAGAAAAAGTGCGTTATAAAATTTTATAACTCTGTAACGTTTTGGCCGATTATAAAATTTTATAACTATTTATACATTTTTATAATTAAAATTTTTAACTAAGCAATATATTAATTTTATGCTTGAATTTCAATATATTTAGCATATGGGGACTTTATAGGCTATTTTATAAACATTTTTCATGAGAAAAAAAAGGGGGGAAAAAATTACAATTTTTTGGAATAGAACCCGAGCCTTGTTGTCGACTTACCAGCCGGCTTTATCCACTACACCACTTTTCAACTGATTTTTAAAAGCGACAATATGGTTCTTAAATTGCCAATTATTTTGACTTACAATATTTTCCAGATTTTTCCGAATTTTCGGTTTATTTCTTGTATTTTAAGGAGGTTCTTTAGGTGAATTTGAGATTCTTAACTGATCGTTCTCCTGCAACTGAAACATAGGCGAAACTTTGTTTATTTTTGTAGAAAGGTTTTTCCGCCTACAAAAATTTAATTGGAATCGAATAATTTTTTTAAAATAATGAAAATGTTCCTCTTAACATTCTACACAACTTTTATGACACGAAAATTCGCTTTTATTACTAATTAAAATGTTTTTTAACTATTTACCAAAAAAAATCTTTAAAAATTGTAAACATGCTAATGGTTTGTTTATAAACATTCGACTTTTTTTGGGGTAAATCTTACAAAACACCCATAAATGATAAGCGGATCAAAATTTCATGACACAAAAGTTGTGTAGAATGTTCCCATAATTTAAAAAAAAATTATTCGATTCCAATGAAATTTTTTGTAGGCGGGAAAACCTTTCTACAAAAATAAACAAAGTTTCGCCTATGTTTCAGTCGCAGGAGAACGATCAGTTAAGAATCTCAAATTAACCTAAAGAACCTCCTTAATTTGACGAAGGCTCAAAAATAAAGAAAAAACAGAAATAGAAAAATTCGGGAAGTGTTAGAAGGAAATTAAAAAACTTAGAAAAAAAAACTGAAAATAATTTGTGTTATAAAATTTTTATTCGAATTATAAGATGTCTTTTTCGGCGAGTTATAAAATTTTATAACGAAGTTTAAGTTTTTAATAACTCAATTTTATAACACACTTTTACTTGGGTTACACTCGAAATAGGAATCATGTCCGCTTTTCTCTTTAATAGCGATTACTGTGGGGCGCACAAAAAATCTTAAGAGCCTTACAATTTAAGATTATGGAACCAGTGGAGGCTCCAATTCAAGTTAATTACTTACCGATAAATTTATTACTTTCCGATTCATCATTGGACGGATTGGATTCACCAGCTGAGCAATTTCTTGGCAATTGACATTCAACTCTTTCCGTTTCCAATACATGTCTAGTTGCTGAAGAAAAAACAAAATTTTAGCATTAATCGTAATTTTTTTAATAATCTGAGCCATAGTTTACAGACAATAGAGGGCGCTTTTTTGAAGTGAAACTTCTTTAGAATCGCTGAGAGTGAATTTTTAGGGCCCCAATTTTAGGCCAAAAAGTGCGCAACAATTTAGGCCAAAAGTTGACAGAATCACGGGGAGTAAACGTTTTTAGAATCGCTGAGAGTAAATTTTTTGGGCCACAATTTTAGGCCGAAAAGTGCGGGTGTTTGAAGTTTTTTTCGTGCGAGGAAAAAAAGTTATATTTTTATTAAAATATTCAAATTTTTCACCAAAAACGAGCAAAAAAATGCCTTGAAATTTTTTTATTGTGTCTATTATTAGCGGAGTGTAGAAGTTTCACATCCCTTCTTCAGCGAGTTTGCGTAGCTAGACTCACTCAGTTTTTTTCTTCTAAACGTTGATCACGTGATCAAAATAGTAGCATGTTATTAGAGCTTTTTTTTTTAGCTTTCCGGAAAACCAAATTTCAGAATTTGAGCATTAGGAACAAAAACGTTATCATTTGCATCAGTTTGATATTTGCATCGGATTGTATCAGGAGTATTTATTTGGTACTGCTGACTTCGCGGACCCCCCGATACAAGCTTTTCTTTTTTAATTTGAAATTCATCTAAAGCACAGCTTACTCTTACCTAATTTTTCTGATATATGAGTCCGATTCCTTTTCCAATAAAATTTTTTGCACTCATTGCAGCTCGATGAATTGTCTACGTCATTCAAATCATGAAGGGAAACCACGCAAGGTTTGAAGGCCTTCAGCATCAAATCCAACACATTTTTTTTCTTCACTTTTTTGCTGTGGTACCTCCCTCTTCTTTTTTTTATGATAAATTTCAATAATTGCCGACTAATGCCGGCATTGGTTGCGGAGAATCTTATGAGTTGCGGAATAGAATCTTCCTCGCCACATTCAAGAGGCATGACTGACTGTTTCTTAAAATCGTCTCCTTCGTCCTGGCATTCGTTTCTGGAATGGAAAAAAAAAACCAAATTAATTTTTCGTAATTCCGGGCTGAGAAAAGAACTTTTCGTCCCGCTTGAAAAACGAAAAGGTTTATTTTCCTCCGTAGGGATGAAATATACTATTAGTCGCTTTAATAATTGAAACAAATAATTGGATCTGGAGGTGCACTGAAAAGTATAAAAAAAGAAACGCGTAGAGAAATTTTTTTGCATAAACGGAATTTTTGGTGTTTTCGTCTCTTTCCCCCTCCCCTTCATCACGTATTTTTCGAAAGAAACAGTTTGCTTGCCTTTCTTTTTCTTCTTGTTCACATAACAAACAGCTTTTCCCAAACAGAAACATTTTGCCGGTGCCGTGAAAATCCATTTTTCAAAAAGTATATAAAAATATGTTATTGCTAAGCATTAATCGACTAAATTATTCGTTTTTTAAAACACAACCGAGTAAAAACGGTTTACGCTATGCACTTTTTATTTTTAAGACTGGCGTGTCATGAAAAAAATATCAGCGATAACTTGAGGCTGTAATAAGGCTGACTAAGGGAAATTCAAATAAAAAATGGATCAGTGCGTTCAAGAAAAAAAAAAAAAAAAATACGTTAGCGAAATGGCACTAATAAACCAGTTTATGATTTCGCTCGACCAGTGGCGTCGCTTTTTTTTTTTTTAAATATTATCCAGGGGGCGGAGGTGCAATGAATGAGAAAAAAATGTTTAATTTAATTTTTTTAGTGGCTTTAACGTTGAAAATGAAGTGTCGTGAGATATTATTTGAGAAGGAGGAAGGAAGGGGCGGGGGGGGGGGGGGGGTTGGGGTCGTGCATAAATTACGTAAGCATGGGTTAGGCCCTTTTTGCACGCTTTATCCTATTTCGCCTATGCTTAGCTTATGAGTAAGATGTCAAATTTGGACTCCCTCCCTCCCCCTAAATGTGCTTACGTAATTTATGTACGACCCCTTGGCGGTGGCAAAATCTTAACACTGAACTTGCGAGGCAATTTTCCGATGCCGATTCTAGCATCAGCATCGGCCAAAATTTTCAAGCTTCGGACTCCTGTTTCAAATTCCAAAAAATTCATCAGTTTCGACCCACCCTAAAGGGGCCATTCAAGTATTTCGTAAGCATGATTTTGATGTATTTTTGAACCCCCGTTCCCCCTAGTTGTAAGATATTTCGCCATATTTAGCTTATGGCTAATGCGGACGCCCCCCCTCCCTAAAAATCTTACGTAATATTTGAACGTTCCCAAATGTTCCGTTATACGGAACATTTTTCCATTTCAGTTACGCAATTTCTAAATTGAAATACTTAATTAACATTTTGATTTATTTTACTTTCAGGAAAAACCTCAAGTATAGGATGCACCGTGTAATCTAGCCATATACGGTGTAACAACGTCATGGTAAACGGAGGGACGCATTTTGGGCTCTACTTCCAGATGGGTAAGCTTCTTTGTCTACTTAATTTTTAGGGCCCTTTTTGGGATTCAAAAACATATCGTTGTTTGGTGATATTTAAAAATTGCTCAAAATTGGTGAACGAACGGGGCATAATTGCGCCCGGCGGTCGATCTTTCTGAGATTCGGGGTCATTTGTGCCCCGATTTGAACGGGACCTAAAAAGCAGGGCTGCAATTCCGATTCCGATTCCGATTCCCGAGAATCTTTGAAATTTTTACTTCGGATTCCGATTCCGATTCCGATTCCGATAAAGCTTAACATATTTAAGATTCCGATTCCGATTCCGCTTTATTTTTTTGTTGAGATTCCGATTCCGATATAAAATGTAATCGGAATTGCAGCCCTGCTAAAAAGGGTTAGGGCATAGTAGCCCCGAACTATTTCACCCTCCCCAACATTACCGGAATCATTTCGAGATGGTCGTGCATCAAAATTCAATTTAACTTAAGGTGCCATTCAAATATTACGTCATCATTTTTCCTAAAAATTTTGGTTCCTAAAATTTTTTTCCTAGTTTTCGATTTTCCTTAAATTTTTTGATTCCTAAAATCAAATTCTTAAAATCCCTAAAATAAAATTTCCTAAAATCGCTTTAGGGATGTAAAAAAATTAGGAAATATATTTATTTGGGGAAATTTTATTTTAAAAATCAAAAAATTTTAGGAACCAAAATTTTTAGAAAAAATGGATTAGGAATTTATTTTTTTTAGGAAAAATTGTCGGGAACGATTTTAATGGCCCCAAAAAGTAATCTAGTTGGTATATCTTCGTTCATTTAATTTTTCTTAACTTTAATTTTTTTTAACCCTTTTCTCGAATATTTTTTTGATATTACTTGTGTGAATCACGGAGTTTTTTTTGGGTTCGATGATTCCGGGTCTGAAATTACTTTGTAAGTAAGGAGCACTGGTGGCCCCCCAGGAATTTTTTTTTTTTAATTATCGGAAAAATAACACGGATATCGATTTCTAAGTTTGCCGGCACCCTAATCTCAAATCTAAAATCGGATTTTACGTAGGGGGCACCTGCGGCCCTCCAGATAAGTTAACATTCCGTCATCTTTAATTTCAATTTTTTCAAAATTTGGGCTTCAGTTTCAGAATTAGCAGTTCGAGAAACTCCCCAAAATAGTTTTTATTACTTTTAAACTTATAAAAGCCTCTACACAGAAAAAGCTGTTTTGCCCATAAGCTAAACATAGGTGAAGTACTGTTGTTGAATACTGCATAATTGACTGCTCATCCATTATTTACTTGCATTTTTAAGGTCATAAGAATAAAAAGGGCAATTTTAATAAAGCGTTTACAAAATTCGAATCTAGAAAATCTGCAATATTTTAAATAACATATTTTACCAACCATCCGCCATCTTGAATTTTTTTTTATTTTTTTTAAATTTCGATTTTTTATTCGGTTTCCGCTGGTTCAAAATACCCCTAGTACATGGTTTTCACAATTTTTTAAGAAAATTGAAGCTTGACAGGGTTGCAAAAACTGATGGGTCCATATGGACCGATGGGCGTCTGGACATTAAAATCTATGGGCGGGAAAGGGTTAAGGTGACTTACCAGCGAATATTTTAGCCAATGCAAGTGGAGATCCTAAAAGAGACTAGCCACGTTCAAGTTTAGAAATTCTGAGTTTTTCGATATTCTCTTAAAAATTATTCGTCCATTAAAAATTTTTTGGGAAAATTGAAAACGTAAATATAAACAAACTAATAGGAGTCTGAGATGAATACAGTAATCATAATATCATTTTATCCGCAAAAGTAAAAAAATAAACAAATTCTATGTTTATTTCTCTCTTTATGGAATATTGACAGGAATATTCGTTTCCTACAAGTGCTTATTTATGAATTAGTATTTTCTGATGGGGTCTTACGCATTGTTTCTTGATTAAAAATCATTGTTTAAAATGGATTAATTAATTACCTATGGAAATGAAATTTTATTACCGACTTATCAGTAGTGACTAATATTACTACCGAATTTTTCCAATGAATAAAAACGCTTTTGCATTTTTTTTTTTTTAAATTGCAGTCTTACGGTCAAAGCAAAACTTTAGTTTGATTACAGGGTTGGTGTTTAAAACATATTTTAATAAAAAACAGTTTAAAACGTTTTATATTATTTTCCCATGTTTTAAAACGTTTTAAAACGTCTTTTATTCGGCCTGGTTTTAAAACGTTTTAAAGCATGTTTTAAAACACGTTCAAAATGTTTTAAAGTCGTTTCTATTTTTATTCAAATTTTTAAAACTGTTTTTTATTCAAATGTTTTAAACCAATTTGTTTTAAAACAATCATCCCTGGTTTGATAAACGTTCTAATTTAAGTGAATATGGCGTCACTAAAACTTTGGAAAAAATTATCAAATGATTATCAATGAATCGTCTTACTAAGTCAGGAAATAATTGCTATTGTCGGCCTATCTAAGAGTGTGATTGTCGTACTATTTTTTGTCTAACAAATAGCTGTTCGTTATTTCGGGAGTTTATATACCCCCAAATTCCCTGCCCAACCTGTGTCACAAATAAGAGGCTTAGTAGCAATTTTGTCCGCTCATGAATTATTAGAAATTTATATCCAATAGAACGGGTCGAAAATCAAAAATTTTGGATTTTCGATTTTCAAAATGTCTGATAGCGCAGTGGCTGTAGTTTATCATCTGTAAAAATATTTTCCTTTCTCAATTTTTGAGGGCCAAAGTTTTGGGAAACTCCGCAAGAGAGGAAAATTCAGCGTTTAGATTTTCGGGAAAAAAGTGCCGTTTCCTCCGTTTCAAGCAGATTTCGAAAATAAAACCGGTTTGCGCCTAGCTTTTTCTGTCCTTGATATACAGGCCAAATTGGGCGTAAAAATATAAAAAATTTGAAATTTTAATGTTTTTATTCATCCTTTTTTATTATATCTCAAAAACCAAGACAACTAGTTGCAAACCGATTTTATTTTCGAAATCTACGTTAAAAATCCGATAGGAAATGGCACTTTTTTCTCAAAAATCTAAGAGCCGAATTTTTCATCTCATAAAGTTTTCCAGTACTTTGGCCCTCTGGCCAAAGTATCTCTCTCAAGATGCCGTTTAAAAAAAATTCGAAAAGGAAAATAATTTTACAAATGATCAACCGAAGCCATTGTGCTATCAGGCATTTTGAAAATCCAAAATTTTTGATTTTCGACCCGCCCTAATATCCAACATGTAAAATCACCTGGTGAAATTTTTCAAAAATTACCGTATTGTATATTCATTTTTTTTTAATTGACTTGGAAGGAAGTTACCAAAGAATGTGAAGGGAAATTTTGGGGATTGCAAAATACCGGACTTTTTCCAATACCGGTATTTTCGGTATTCATTTTTCCAATACCGGTACTACCGGAAATTCTAAACCTCATCCATGTCATGGTACTCAAATCCATGGTTTTTAAGGGTGTAGAATCTAAATTTATTACCTATTTAGGTGTAAATTGAATCCTTAAGCTTAAACAGCTATTCACAACTTATGCTTAAGTCTGAAAAAGAATATTTGGTATATTTCAAAAAAATGAAAAAATCTTTAAAATTTAGAAAACAAAAATTACAGATTTTAAAATTTCATAATTTTGAAGATATAAAAATTTTTTTCTTAAAAAAAAAACTTTTAAGAAGCAATTTAATCACTTACTCTTTCTGTTAAATCACGCAATTAAATCACTTACTCTTTCTGTTAATTAATTTGATTCTCGCCACGGAGAAAACTCTCCGCTTGGTCTAATCGTCTTAATAAAATAATAAAAACAAGCAGAAAACAAAAGCCGGCGCTTTGAATAGCCTAACACAGAAAGATATAAAAGTTTCCAAGAAAATGCAACCGAAAATAAGGAGGCTTTCAGTAAAGCCGCTTGTCTGACCCGCACCCGATCAATTTCCGAGAATTTCGCATTCAAAATTTGAAACAAAAATAAAAATAAAATTTTCTAGTAAAATACCTTTGCATCAAAGATAAAGCGCCGCTTCAATCCGATAGATTCGAAGAATTTCTCGAGTTGAAATAAAAATAAAAATAAAATTATAATTTAATATTTTGAATTAAACTTCACCTTATATCAATTTTTTCATTTTTGGAAAAAAACCGGTAGTACCGACGTTTTTTAACGTAAGTACCGGTATCAAAATTTACCGAAAAAAAGCAGATATTTAATGCAATCCCTACAATAAATAGCTGTTCGTTATTTCGGGGGTTTTGCCCCCAAATTCCCTGCCCCTAGCTGTATCACCAATAAGAAGAGGCTCAGCATCTATTTTGTCCGCTCATAAATAATTAGAAATCTATATCCAACATGTAAAATCACCAGGTGAAATTTCTCAAAAAACTGCTGTATATATATATCTATTTTTTTTTTTTTTTTCAATTGACTTGGAAGGAATTTACCGAAAAATGTGAAGGGAAATTTAAATCAATCCTTTTTAAAATTGGACTATCGTTTCCCTAAAAAAAAAAGAACACTTTTGGTAGTTATTGTAGGTCATCACAAACCGTCAAAAAAATTCAATCCCCGTCAACCAAAATCCCAAATACCAATCGGTAATCTGTCAGAATTTCACATTTAACTAAAAAAACAAACTTTTGATATTAAAAACGAGAATCACCTACATTTTTTTTATAACTGACTCCTTATAAAAATATATTTAAACGATTAAAATGTTAAAATTCCTTCACTCTGTCCTCCAACGACGCTTTTAATAAATTGTAAACATAACAGACTAATTGTGAACAAACCTTAACATGCTCGGCTTGTGTCGCATTCGCGTCGCTTACTATAACACGTAAGCCTTGGCGGTTTTTTTCGAAATAAAAATAATAAACCTTGGACGTTAATTTTTGTTTTCTTTTTATTTAATTTTCTTCATAAGATTTCTATAGTCGGTTACAACATGAGAACTTTTTTATTCATCACAATGATTGCCTAAGGTATTAAACCCCAAACCCCCCCTTTTTCGATTTTTACCGCGAGATGCAATTGAAATGCATCAAAAACACGTTTACACCTACCCAATAATTTTTAAGATATCATTTACACTTATACGTATTTTTTTCAGGGATGATTGTTTTAAAACAAATTGGTTTAAAACACGGTGTTTTAAAACGTTTTAAAACATTTGAATAAAAAACACCGTTTTAAAAATTTGAATAAAAATAGAAACGAATTTAAAACATTTTGAACGTGTTTTAAAAAATGTTTTAAAACGTTTTAAAACCAGGCCGAATAAAAGACGTTTTGAAACGTTTTAAAACATGGGAAAATAATATAAAACGTTTTAAACTGTTTTTTATTAAAAAATGTTTTAAGGAGCAACCCTGATTTTTTTTAGTAATTTCTACAGTACCGTATCCATGCTCCCATAGGCCTATGTATAGCAGCCATTTTTTTTTCAATACTTAGCTTATGCTAAGTTTAAAAATTTCGTTTTCTGCGCGATCACTTTTGATTGTAATTGATCATTTTTGCTTTCATTCGTCGTTTTTGATCTAAAAGGGGTCACGCAAGATCAAAAACGGCTTTGATCGTTTTTGATATTTACATTGGGAGGGGTTTGATCGTAAGAGTGCGATTTTAAATAAATAAAGTACCGAAGCGTTTTCAATTATCTCTGCGTTCCGCGACATTTACTTTCTTTTAGGCCTAAATATCCAGAAAAAAATTTTTAAAAAAATTTTTGTCACCTTTAAAAGGTACCTCATATGCCAATTGTCAGACTTTGTGTTCTTGGGGGTGTAGAATTTATTTTTTTATATTTGAAAAAAAAAATATTATATCCTATTGAAAATTCAGCATAGATTACGAATATGAAATTAAAAAAAAAAAGTTTTCGCTATGGTTAATAGGGTGTCCCTTATTTTGCGAATTTTCGAATTTGATGTCGGGCCGGGTGGAATCTCGTTCTCTATGGGGCCCTAATAAGCCCTGAATTTTTTCAAATTTTTTACTGAAGGGAAGGCGTGCCGACTTGAGCTTTAAGGTCCGAAAATTCCCATAAGAGAAAAATTGGACAATTTTTTTTTTTTCGTGGAAAGACGTCGTTTCCTAATCGGGAATTTTGCGTAGATCACGAATTTGAAGTCCGCTTTTTTATATTTGGTTTGGCTTTTGAGTTAGAGGCCAAAATATGAGCAAAACTTAGGACTTAGTGCGTTTTGTCACTTAACCAGGTTTTCTTGCCACATTTTCTCCTTTAACTCAAAAGCCAAACCTGATATAAGGAAACGGATTTCAGATTCGTGATCTACGTTTAATTCCCGATAGGAAACGAGGTTTTTCCGCGAAAAAAATGGCGACTTTTTTTTTCTTATGGGATGAATTTCGGAACTTAAAGCTCAAGTCGGCACGTCTTTCCGTTCAGTAAAAAGTCTGAAAAAATTCAGGGTTTATTAGGGCCCCATAGAGAACGAGATTCCACCCGGCCAGATATCTGAAAATTCGCAAAATAAGGGAGACTAAGGGGTAATGCATAAATTTCAAATATTCACTTTAGCCGCCTCAGAGTTTTGTTTTGGGGGGTAATCGGATCCGAAAAGATTGTTTGGACTTCATATTCGTAATCTCCATGAAATTTCCGAACGGATAGGATAGGATTTTTTTTTTTTAATACTACAAAAATATAATTTTTTTGGCCATTAAATGAGCTTTACACAATTTTCAAGGTCAATGCGCGACCTCAAGAGGACAATTTAAAAACCTGAAAAAAAATTAATGTAATAGTAGCACCGAAAGACTCCAGTATCAGGCATTTTCAAACTCGAATTTGATTTTTTTTACCGCAGCTGCGGTGGAGCATCATTTCCGGATGCGGTCAGTCTCCTCTTCTCCGCATAGCATCAATTCCGCATAAATATTTTTAATGGTCTTAAAAGAGAGACCTGCCTTCACTAACCCGAAATTCGGAACGGTTAGGGGCATATGGGTTCGGTTTAAAACACTCTTAAAATATTTGATGGGAGTCAGGTGTTGGTTCGGTTTGGTTTGCCGTACCTGATAATTTATCAGAATAAAGTTGAGTTGAAATTAGGATCGGTTTAAAAGAAAAAAAAATAAATAACAGTCTTGCTATAATATAAAAAAAATCGAATTCAAATAATACAATTGATATCTTAAAAATGAAAATGATAATGCACTTGAATTATAAAAATGAAAATTTATTTTTATGGTGGAATTTCTGCCTTGAAATCAATTAAACGTTCTATTTGTTCTTCTATAGCCTCAATGACATTTTTGCGGCATAGCTCTTTTGATTTTCCGTTGGATTCAGCTTTTAAAGTTGGCGAGTAGCCCGTCCACCCTTTTGTACCCTCACGGAAGATAATTCTGTATTCTCCTATATTTTTGATCTCAGGATCAGCATCACTATTTTCTTTTATGTACTTCAGAATTATTTCTCAGTCACTTTCGTTTTTAGATACTTCCCTCCTAAATTCCGTTCTTTTCTTCAAAAGAAACGAATCTCAAAGGGGTCGGAGTGGGGACTCGATTCATCTAGCGGCATCGTGATCAATGAAGTTAAGCAGCATTGTGAACGGCCAGTTAGTGGATGGGTGACCACCGACACTCCCTCTCTCTAGCAGGGATTGTAGGAATTACTTATACAATCATCTTAACCTCATTGTACAAGTAGTTCCTAAACAAAAACAAAAACCGAGTTTCAGACCGCAACGTCAAATAAACTACGAAAGAAATAAGAAGGTCTAGTATATATGTCTTATGAATTTAATTCTATACTTCTCTAAGTCGTCAACTTTTTTCAGGCATCCCTTTCTTGTTACGTAAAGGTCAGGTTCAGTTTCCCAGATCAAATACCGTAGGAGGGGGTTACTTTTTACACTTTTTGATGGTTTTTTTACGAAACAGATATAAAATTTAAAATTAAATTAAAATCTGTTTATACAATCATCAAGAGTGGTCCTTTAGCTTTCATACGATACCCTGTTGTAATATCTATACTTGTTCTAACACGAATAAAAACTCGATTTTGCAAAAGGTGTCGTTCTAACAAGGGGTGGGGTAACTTTTTACATTCACGTTTATACCTGAATATCTTTAATAATTGAAAAAGATAAGACAAATGATTGATCTTGGTAAATGGAAAATGTCTTAATAAATCGATTTGTACCTTTTTAGATGTTCTATTAATGACCATTGCAGTTTATTTAAAAAAATTATTGAACGTAGTAAAAACGTAATCAAAACGTTGGAAACGTTATCAATTCATTGTGAATGTAGCACAGCATAGGGAATCGCCATTGAAATATATGTAAAAAGTTACACCACTGATCGTAATTTTTTTTTTTCTTTCCAATTTTTTTCGGCTTTTAATAGTTTAATTTTAAGTGAAATTAGGATGATTGTTTAAGGGACTATATAGGACAAGTGCGAAAAGCATTTAAATTTAAATTTGACCAGTGGATGCAGCAGAATGCATCTTAGTATTTTAGGTTGCGTGATTTCTTAATTTTTTTTTTCGTATTAAAAACTTAATACTTTCATAACAAAACAAGTTTAGGCAACTAGGCTTGAATATAACACTGGAAAATAATCAACAATTTAGAATAACTTTAATTTTTGAAAAAAATCTTAGTCGTTTTCAAGTATTTTCAAAAAAATGAAAGTGTAAAAAGTTACCCACCATTGTAAAAAGTAGCCGCCTCCTACGGTACTGGTTGTTTGTAACTAATAATATCCATCCTTTATATACGTTCATCGCATCGGCTAATGCATCTGTTAACTTCAAATCCATATATCTCTCCGGTTCGTGCTGAAAAATTAAAAACGATATTTTAAAAAAAAAAAAAATCCTTATTACAAAACGTACTTACATCAATCGTACCAGTAAAATTCCATCGTGAGGAAATAAGCATAACTCGGCTAAAACCACGAGAGCCTTGTCATTAGCGGTTAATTTTCCCATTTTCGTAGTGTGAAGTTTACTTGGCAGACCTAAACTGCTTAATTGGTCTACAGATTTTTGCTTGAAAGATTTTTCGTCCCCAGCTTTTCTGCATAAATATTCCAATGGGTTTTCTGCTGATGGTAAATCGTTTATAACGCTTTCGCTGAACTTGCCGATGGTCTGGAAAGCAAAAAATTAAAAGAAATTAAGATTTTAAATTCTCTTTTTTGAATTAAATGAATCTTTTTCTGAGTACTTACAGTATCAGGTTTCAAAGAAACTCTTCCTTTTTGCGGTTTTAACTAATTACTCGCAAGTATAAAAGAGTAGTTCTTCCTGCTCGTGGTGGCCCGTAGCCTAGTTCATAGCGCGCTCGACTCTCAATCATGAGATGCGAAGCGTCGTGCTTCTATCCTAGTTCACAGCTAGGAATTTTTCTCAAGTCAAAACCAGTGCGCTAGTCAGAAAATCAAGGGTCACCACCCCTCGGAAGGCAATGGCAAACCACCGAGCGGTAACTGCCTAGTAAAATCTCTCAAAAATAGCCGTTCGGAACCGGCGTTAAACTGTAGGTCCCATATGCCTGTGAGCGCACGCACAGGTGTATGTGAGAGATCACCACGCTCGTATCGAGTAAAGGACTAAAAAGAAGAAGAAGTTCTTCCTGCTTGTGAGGGACCTAAATTAACCACACCATCATTTTGTACGAAATAGCTAAGCTCAAATCGTGAAATATTGGTTTTGGCTTATTCTTTTCATAATAAGCAAAACGTACATCTGAAATAAAAATGAAAAAATTATTGAGTAACATGTAAGCAGTTTTGTAACATAAAAAACTCCTTTGATTCAACTTCGTTTTTTAAGAAATTTACTACTTTACTCCACTTACTAGTTATTTGCAGAAAGTTTTTTTTTCTTAAAATCTGTTGGATCATGAAACTGAAATTCAGGCTTCTTTAATACTTGGAAAGGTACCCAGACAGTCGGTATACGTATAATCGCCCGAAATTATACGTATAAATTAGGTATACTGTCTACGTATAATAAACGAATATTTTAAGACTTTTTATACTTATATTATACGTAAATTCAGCGTATATAAAACTCTGCTCGACTAGACTTCACATTTTAGTAAATCTGACTTCAGATTTGGATTTTTCGGATCGAAAAACCCTAGGATGCAAAATTTTATCCCTCGAGCCCTATAAATAAAGGAGATGTTAATTTTTTTTTTTACATTTCTTGACTTTTCCCAAAAGCTTATATCGTCAAAACTGAAAATCTCGTTCTAAAAATCAGGATCCACTCCAAAAATTCTGATTTTTGTATTTTTACATTTTATTTAGCCTATATAGGATCATCAAGTTGAGACATTTTGGAATTTCGATTTTGGAAGGAAGATATTACGAGGGGTGGTTTTTGGCGTACAGTTTGTTTTGTGATTTAATTATATATGCAAAATCAATTTCATGACAAGTCAAATTTTTGACAAAGTTTTTCAGCAATGGCTTTTAAGAATCATATGTAAAATATGGATATCCCTGAAATAATTTTTCAAAATTGTCGAAAAACCACAAAAAAAAATGAATAAAAATTACCATTAAAAGCACGTATATATAGTCTTAAAATATACGTTGATTATTCGTATATTATACGGTGTAGAAAAACGTATAATAAACCATAGATCAACGTATATTATTCGTATAATATACGTATTCGCTGTCTGGGTAGATGAGATTTTTCGTTGATTATAACTCACTTGGTATAATATATTTCTTCCGGAGGTCGACTTGGCATGGCTGGTCTCGTAACGTGTGGCGAACAACGAAGTTAAGCTTCGGAGTTCGCGGCGCAAAACACGGATTGGTGTGACCATCGAAACCTCGCTCTATCTAGCGGAGTAAACTGGAACTTACTAGTATACTCGCTGGGTAAATTTCGATGCTTAATTGCAAAAAAGCACGGTTATCAATGTTAAATATCCGACTGACACTTTATTTGGAGTTGAAAATGATCTCCCTTTTTATTAACTTCTTGGAATCCCAAGTTGTTCTTCAGTGCTTGTCTTAGCTTTCCCGCTTTTAAAGGTGAGGACATTCTGTTAAAAAAAAAAGAGCTGCATAAATTTTTAGATGAATTCGTTTTTTCCAAGAATTAGTTCTACTTTTTTGACGAGTGCATAAATACCGACTTTCGTCTTGCTCATTGTTATTATTTCCATTATAAGCAATTTTTTTAAAAAGAAATTTTAAGAAATTCTCTAGAAAATTTTTCCCTCAAGAAATTTTGAAGAAATTTTGCCGAAATCAAACTGTACATTAAAAAAAAGCTTGTCTCAAGACCTTTCGAATGAGCCTAAGTAAACGCCTGTAACTTCAAAAACAAGGGAGCTACAGCCGTTAAAAAAAAGTTTGTTTTGAATTTTCGCCAACTATGAACCGCAATATCTTCGAAAGTTGACGTCGAAAAAAAATTTTGGACGTCGGAACCCAGATAGCATGTAAGTGTACTGCAAGCCTTACACTTCCCTTGCACATGCCTTGCTACACTTACTTACCTAAATAAGTTTATTGTAAACTAAAAGCAAGGCTTACACTTCCCTTGCACTTGCCTTGCTACACTTACTTATCTAAATAAGTTTATTGTAAACTAAAAGCAAGGCTTCGAAATTAGGTTTATTTTTAAAGGTCTAAATTTAACTGAAAGCGAGTTTACAGTGAAAAGGTATTTACTTGCAAGAGACTTATTTTGTAAGTGTTGCAATAGACTTAGTTTGCAGGGTTGCAATAAGTAAAAAATGATAAGGTCGAGTAGGGGGACGTGCTCAAATTACGTCATCATGTTTAGAGGGTGAGGGGGTCCAGCCAATTCTCACGCTTTCTTACGAAGGGGAAAGGGGGGGATTTGTAAAATCATATGTAAGTATTTAAAACTACTAATCTTTTAATGTAATTCAAAGTCCTATATATTTCACATTTTCTTTTTATTCTTGCAAAATTTCGATTCTATCTTCATACTTTTACCGTCTAAAATCTTCTATTAATTTTAAAATAATGCAAATTGAGTGGCTTCAAAATAAGCGGCAGAGCTGTTTGTAATTCATTAAGAAAAAAAAGGAGGAGAATTAATAACTGAATTTTACAAAAATATGGCCGAAAAAGATACTACTTCACATATTCACGGTGATTAATTTTTGATATTTTCTTTTTATTTAATTAACGATTGACTTACAAGACAGTTCATTCACCCTGTATAATAAATCTTAATCCTTTTTTTTTTTAACGATGATTTACATATATTGTAATCTATAAATCAGACATAGAGTATAGGTCCAGGCAAAAGTGTGGAGAAAAAACAAAAGACTATTTATAGAAATAAAAAAGGTCTTCCACCCTTTACGGTTCATGCACTGAATGTATAAAGGAAATATCTCAGTGAATAGAAAAATATAAATGATGCCTCTCTTTGATGTTTCAAAATAAGATGGTTTTTGTACTTGCTTTGCAAAAAGGTCGTTTTACCTATTTTATTATGAAGGAACCCTCAACTTCTTATTTATACCATTATTTCATAATGGTTGACAACCATTTTAAAAGTCCTGAAATCACAGGTACATGTACACGGTCTGCATTGGAAGCTTACATTTTTTTTTAGTTCGGATAGATTTGTGGCTTTGTGCAAAAGTGAAACTTAAAATTTGACAGCATTATATTTCAAATGTAATTTGCAAATCGTTTTTTTTTTTTAAACTCTGGCTGTAGGGAAGTTTTCTGTTTTGGATTTTTTGCCAGAGAAGGTGATGTGAAAAAGTACAACGGTATAAGGATATTTTTTTTAAAGGATTCTGGATGCTATTTTTTTAATTAGATAAGTATATACCGCTTTAATTTTATTAATCTTAGGGGAGATCGACATTGATACTTTGTGCCAATTTTTATTTTTTGCAGGCCGCAGCTTCTAATTCGCCAGATATACTAGAAAATTCGAAGCAAATTAAATTAAAATAAATCAGATCAAATCAAGACGAGAAAAATGTAAGTATATCACCTAATTTTTGGAAAAAAAAAAAAAGAAAGAAATCAGTGGTAATACCTTATTAAGCGTTCCGATTTTTTTTTCAGATATGTGGATTGGTTTCTTAAATAACGATAAACGTAATGAGAATACTTTAAAACAATTAACGACTTTTATAGAAGGACAGAAAAAAATTAAATAAATGAAGGAAAATCCGTTATTTACGACTGGTGAAAATAGTGAAAAAACAATGACAAAAAATAGTGAAAAAAACAGAATAAAAAATAGAAATAAATAAATAAAAAATAGAAAAAAAATTATAAAGGACAATATTGTGTTTAGTGAACACTGAACAGTGAGTGATTAATTAATTTTAATCAAGAGTGATTAATGAAGAATAAATTAAATAAATTGTAATAAATTAATAAATTACATAATTAATTAATTAGGTAATTAATAAAATTAATAAATTTGCAATATACGGTTTTTCAATATCGAAATTTCAAATATTTTTTATATTATTCGGCTTATACTTTTTTACTGACTAATTTATTATCAATTGTAGTGACTAATTTATTACATATGTAGTAAAAAAAAAAATAGATCAAAGTTTTATTACTATAGCTATTTTAATATTTTCTAAAACTTAAAAATTTCCCATCTTAGAACAGGATAAAAAATGGGTTCCAATGGAGGGGGAGGGGGAGGGGGGATTGAAAGGTTTCCCGTTTACTATTCCGTTAAACGTAATTTAAGCTTATATGGTAGACTTACCACATGTTTGCAATGTAAACGTACTTTGCAGGCTTGCAGCAAGGCAAATGTAAGGAAACTAGTTAGTGTACATTAGGCTTGCTACAGGCTTACAAACGTGACTTATTGTAAGTGTACAGGCTTGCTAATTCCAACCTACTGCAAGTGAACTGTAAACCTACATGCTCTCTGGGAAGAGTCCGTATAAGGTTTTATATGGGTTTCTTGGAAATTCCAAGGTCAACTTAACCTTAATTTCAATGGCATTGAAGCTGGAATTGGCTGGAGCTTAAAATTTCTTATAAAAAAAAATAAAGAAAAATTATTCTAGACTTTTACATTTATTTCCAAGTTTTTAATAATAATAACTCAATTTTTTTAGTGGACCAACAATTTTTCGAATTAAAACTAGAAAGTTACCAATCGTGATGAATCGATGGTCATAATTAATTTTTTAAAAAATGGCCAATTAACGGGGAAAAAATTATTTTCGTCGTGTTAGCTTGGCCGGCACGATTTGCAATGCATTATGGGATGAAACGTCACTGTCGAAATCGTCTATTAAAGATTTTTAAAATTAAATGCCTTGAAATAGCTAAAAGCGCTGTACCGCCTGTTTTTAACTTACAAATCACACAGACGCGTCGTCTGTTAGGCCCGTTTAGTCCCACAATCCTTTGCGAAACTGGATCGTCGAAATCGTCTGTAGGTTCCGGAATTAAATCTACCCCAACTTCTGGTCGCCATTTTACTTTCCCAACGTCCAAAAATGGCTGCTATACATAGGCTTATTAGAGTATCCGTGCTCCCATAAGCCTATGTATAGCAGCCATTTTTTCTCAATACTTAGCTTATGCTAAGCTTATTATTATAAACCGCAATTGTGAAATAACTGACTTAGCGATGTCGTGAAGGCTTAAGATAAGTATGTGCGGCTGAAAAGGTTTAATTGGAAATTTTAGCACGAAAAACGGTTCCTATGTTTAGCTTATGAGGGAATAATTCCCCAGTATTTATACCTTTAAAATATTAATTAACTTCTAATTTACATGGACATTTTTCGAACAAAAGCTCATTGCGATATACTAAAAGCATAGTTGGTTTAGGGTTTAGTTCTAAAGCCGGATATATGCATCTCTTTGGACTTACACTGACAATACTAATCATATGGTTTTCTCTCTTCATTATTTGATTTAAAAGGGCTGATCTTTACCGCAAAATTAAAATCCTGGCAAAATTTGCATTCAAAAAAAATTTTGAACGCATAATTAAAATCCTGGCTGAACAGAAAAATTAGCATTCGGCGCCAAACGGTGTAGCTACTTGAAACTTAAAATTACCACCAAATTTTTTTCAGATTCAAAGAGCCTTAACCAGACGACAGCCACCTAGCGGAAAAATCCACAACCTTACCCCTTCAAAAAAAAAAAAAAAAAAAAAAACTAAATTAATAAACCAATTATTTTTATTTTTTCATTTTCTACTTCTAATTTTACAATATTTTGCAAGTCTCTCAAAAATATTTTTCTATTTTATTTTTCTACTTAAAAAATACTATTTCAAATGTTTCCAAAAGTGAAAATGTTTTTTGTCACAAGTGCTTTTGTACTGTAACGATACCTTTTGAATTGCTTAAAAACTATTTAAAAAAAATATTTCTAATCACAATCGATTCATTTTTGTTTTTGGCAAAAAAAAAAAAAAACTTTTTAAAATATTAATAAAAATTAGGCCTAATAAAAACAACAACTTTTGTTCGATCACTAGAAAGCTTCGTTTTAATAAAAAAAATAATTTTTTTAATTTACGGGGATTTAAAAGTGTAAAGAAGATTCGAATTCACGAAATGATGCAGATTCTCCACGTGCCTGATAACGCGTCCTTCTAATAAATGAGAAGCGTATTGAACGGCTTCTGCGGTGTCTTTGGCTAAGCGTTTTTCCTGTAGCCAGGCCGTCAGAGATTTCCCTTTGAAGCAGTCTTTGTATAAGGTTAGTCTAACCCTGACAAAAAAAAAAACGAAAATTAAATTAATAAAAAATTGGATTTAAATTTAGAAAAAAAAATTGATAGTTACCGAATATCTTTGGCTATATCTTTCTCGCATTTCTTTAAATGATGAGCTATAAATTGATGACAAACGTGGGTTGTCTCGAAGCTTAAATCTTCAACCGGTGTTAGGATTATTGTGTCGGCACCGTAAACGCATCTACGCCATCTGGAAAAAAAAATTTTTAGGGAAAAAATTAAAAAACTCGGAAGTCGAAAGCTTAAAAAAATTTAATTAACTTACGCGTTAATTATAGGATTCAGAATTGTCTTAACTTCCAATCCGAAGACGGCGAAAGTAAAGCAAATTTGACCGACGTTAAGAGTGACGTCTAAAAATGCGAGCTCGACGTAAATACCGGAAAAGACGTCATTCACAACCAATGTCCAGATGGAGAGCATGATACCCTAAAAAATTTTATAAATTGTTTAGTTTCTAGTTTTTCTCCTACGAGACAAGTGAATGAATTTCGATTTCAGGGCTTAAACTGCTTTACTGAAAACTGAAATAAAAAGAGCCGGGAATAAAAAATAAATTTCCGGACATTTCTGGAAGTATTGTCTTGGGTACGAAATCAGTTCCACCCAATTATCCATTTGCCACACATTGCCAAAAAATTTTGAATTCCCTGAATTTCATGGAAACATGTTTTGATAAATTCCCGGGAATAAAAAAATAAATTTGCGGACATTTTTGGAAATATTGTCCTGGGTACAAAATTAGTTCCCTCAAATTATGCATTTGCCACATATTGCCAAAAAATTTCGAATTCTCTGAATTTCGTGGAAAAATATTTTGTTAAATTCTCGGGAATAAAAAATAAATTTCTGGAAATTTTTGGAAATATTGCCGTGGGTACGAAATCAGTTCCCCCAAGTTATGCCTTTGCCACACAATGCCAAATAATTTTGAATTTCCTGAGTTTCATGAAAACATACTTAGATAAATTCCCGGGAATAAAAAATAAATTTCCGGATTTTTGGAAATATTGTCCTCGGTATGAAATCGGTTCCCCCCAATTACGCATTTGCTATACATTGCCAAAAAATTTTGAATTCCCTGAATTTTATGAATACATATTTTGATAAATTCCCGGAATTTAATTAAAATTTTCGGGGAATATTTCGAATTTAAAGTTCTAGTCACTGTGTCTGCTTGTCATGGTTTTTCCATCTTTTCTATATTATGGAAAAATTTTAGTCTTTTCTTTAACTTTTTAGGGCCCAAATTCTGGAAAATTCCAAAAATAATTTTTCCAAACTTTTATTTTTGAAAAATTTTGAGCAAAAAAACTATCTCCCATTCTCCCAAATACTCGCTTTAGCACTTAATCCTACATAGAGCGCCTACTGATTTCGAGTATAGGCAGCCCGCATCACATACATGTAATACAAAATATCGCTTAATTTTTGTTTTATTCATAAAATAATAGGGGAAAAGAGGTTTCTGTGTTTTCAATGTCGTAGATTTCAAATTTGATGCCAGAATGATGCAATTCCAAACAGACAAAGCCATTTTGAGCCGAAAATAAAATTTTAAACTACAAAAATGATCCGCCATTTTGTATTTTAATTTTTTCAAACTTTTGACTTAAGTCAAAACTATCAAATCAGTTAAGCAGTTCGAACCTTGAATTACAGGGGGTGAAAATGTTTTTGTAGCGCCTATGTTTAGCTTATGTAAGCTCAGAAACGGAAACGGTTTTTTTTTGCTGCCATAAGCTAAACATTAGAAACGGCAACTGTCGTTTTTGCTAATTCCATCCCCTGCTTGAAAATTTCCTTGTGAATTTACCACAAACAACGACGTGACGATAAGCAACAGCAAAACCACGTGTCCCATTATCTGAAGATCGTGACTCACATCCGGATCGATTTCTTCGCTTGTGATATGTTCGTTATACTCTTTGACGTTCAATTCGCAAGCTTCCCTTTGAGCTTCCGTGCAGTGAAATTTCGAGGAGCACAATTCTCCCCTGTTATCACAGCCTCGATATTCCTTAGAGCCGTTTTCCGAAACGATTTCTTCGATGTCAACGACCTGCTGCAATCGAACCCGGGAGGAGGAAGGCGTGGGCTGACGATTCACGTCACCGTTTTCGACCCCCGGGAGCTCTTGCAGATCTTTAGAATTAACTTCTTGAACTAGTAATAAATATCTGGCATAGCGACGGCGGTAACGCTGTTGTAATATTAGGCAGGCGCTTGTAACTAAAAAAAAAAAGGTAATTAAATATTTTTTGTTTTTTGTATGAATGATTTAAGAAGAAAAAAAATGTTACTGACCCACAAAAGTCGCCAATAAAATAAAAAGCGTAACAGCTGCTTGCAAGGAACCATACTGAAAATTTGGGTTGGCTAACGAGCCCATCGAAAAATCAGGAGAAGCGGCTATGAACACAACCGCAACCAATATCACAGGAAGGCTGCAATAAAAATTGTATAATTAACGGAAATCGTCAGACATTTTCCTACCGATGAGGTTTCGGAATTCCTCCGCTAAGAGCGCTGCATGTTATTCTCACAAATTTTGAGCATTGAACACCTACCCCCATCCAACAATAACAAAAATCGGCAAAAGTTTAATGACGTAGCATAAACTTCTCGACTGTAAAAGCACCAGAGTAATTGCCAGAAAAGAACTCCAAATCCTGGAACTGTAAACTCCGAATGTAAATACCGCAAATTGTGCGTACAAGGTCCATGACTTGGAAGTTTGTGCTAACGGTTCTAACAACACCCCAAGACAAATTATCATCTGAAAAAATAAATAATTAAATGAAGATTTGTTAGGAGCCCTAATCCACCCTTTTATTCGGTTTTCCGATTTTTTTTTTTTTGTTCTTATGTTTAGCTTATGAACCTAAGAAGCTGGATAAAAATTCGTTGAAAAAATTATAATTAGTTGAACGTAGGTAAGCTAAACATAGGAATGCTGTACTTTTTTTTGGGCATGCTTACATGGCTTAATAATGATTCGAATTTGACAAAAATTTAAAATTACAGAAAAGATTTTGGTCCATAAGCTAAACATAGGCGACCAATTTAAATTTAGTTTCCGGCTACCGCCCGCTTCAGTTAGCCTACCTGAGATATGATTAAAAATCCGGTGATTTTATGGGGCAACTTGGTGTATGATTTATTCATGATAAATAAGAATATCAACCATACGCCTAGGATGAGTCCTATTATGCCAAGATCACAGCCGTATGACTCAAGTTCTCGAAAATGATTTTCGGGGGCGGTATTGTCCAACGAGGTCATTCTTGCAGATATGAACATGAGGGGTGCGCTAATAAATGTGCAAGCTACCATTGAACTGGAAATCTAAAAAAAAAACAAAGAGAAAAATATTATTAGTTTTTGGAAACTCTAGACTTCGTATATTTAACCTAAATATACAAATTTCTCTGGTCTTAGAATTTATATTCAGGCAGGAAGTGGAATCATCAAAAATTACCGTTTCCGTTTCTAATATTTAGCTTATGGCAGCATAAAAAACCGTTTTCGAGCTTACATAAGCTTAACATAGGCGCTACAAAAACGTTTCCACCCCCTCCATTTAGGGATAAAATTTAAAAAATTTTAGTTACACTATGGTGCCAAAAGTAAAACGTTTTCCATTGGAATTGCTCCGCCATTTTGGATTTTAATTTTTTTAAACTTCTGACTTCAAGTTTGGAACAGGCGGTCCAAAATACATAAGTGGATCAAATTTCAGCTCATTGCAGTCAATAATAACCAAATTATAAATGTGTTATACCGATGCCTCATGTATGAGGCAATAGTTCTTAAAGTTTTAATGCTCTAAGAGAGCTCGCCTGTTTACATTTGATTTCAAAAAATTTGTTTTGAACGTAAAACGTGTCTAAAGTGCTTTTGTTTTTCTTTGTTTTCAGGTAAGTTTCGATGCAGATTATTGACTATCTCACTTGGAGCACATTCGGGTTCAGTTCCATTAGTATTAACAAACTCAAAATTTTGTCATGGGCGCCATTTTGGGTTTGTACAAATATTTTGAAGACCCCCCCCCCGAAAAAAAAACCATCAAATTCGGAATACAAAAATTGGGAAAAAAATGGATAGCTAAATTTTAAGATTGAACTGATAAATATGGTGCTGCTCATTAATTACATCATCGTATTTTTTCCAAATCATGACTCCCTTCCCCATTATTATCAAAAAACTACCTTTTTTTACGTCATGATAATGTAATTGATGAGCAGCCCATAGTACTCAGCCCAAGAGACGTTGAACGCCATGATTTGATTCGAGATCAAACTCTTTTCTCTACCGGATTTCCGAGATTCTGTTCGGTTGGGTTTAAAATCATAAAAAATCCGGGTTTAGTTCAAGTTTTGAGCTTCGATTGTGTTCTGTTTGCCAGCACTGCTCATAATTAAACGGTACTTTTGAATTAATTTCTAACGCTTTTAGCCGTCGCTACCAGAATTATATCGCGCCACATCTTTAGGCCAGCATAAGCTAAACATATGAAATCGTTTATTAATCCGTTGTAACGATGACTAAACTCAAGACTAGATATCTGAGAATCAGGGTAGATTATGAATGACCATATGAACTCACTAATTCAATCTCTAAGTTATACTGAGTCGAAAAAACGAAAACTGCCGGAGCGGTAGGGAAAGTGCCGTACAAGAAACCAAAAGTGCTTAAGTCTAAAGTTTCACTAGCGTTGAAGCCTGGCTGGAGAAGACTAACGACCTCTCTCGTCACCAACGGAAGAACTAATCTGAAATTATTTTTAAAAAAAAAAATTAAATTAAAACGTCATATAAAAACTTGAATTAAATCGTCGTATTAATCGGACTTACAATTTAATTATAATTAAAATTCCAGGAACAAGTAAGGCACCTCCTTTTAATTTCTGAACGGTGCCAACCATGTTTAAACCTAATACAAATAATGCTGTCGCGGAAAAAGCAGATCCAAAAACCTGAAAAAAAAAAAAACCGATTATTGGACTTGGTTAAAGGCGGCTGATGCAAAAATACTCCGCTAGGATCGCTGCAAACACTTGATTTGATTTTTTTCGGAGATGCAGCGCTCCTGGTGGAGTAATTTTAGGGACCATGCAAGTAAAAACATTAGAAATCCGTTATTTCTATATTTAGCTTATGTAATTAAATCCCTATTTTCTGTCAATTATTTCCGAGCCGTAAGCTGAAAGTATAAACATTTGAAATGACTTACACGGCCCCTATTAATCGGAGATTCTTATCTCATTAAAAACAGAAGTTTACCTCTAAAATCCCTCCTATAAACTTTATGTATTTAAAAAAGAAATTCCCGATTAACCCTAAAGCTGTCATAAACACAATTGGATTTGAAAATATGCTTTTCAAAATGGCTCCGCAAAATTTGATTTGTGCTTTCCTTTTATCCAAATTAAAATCTCGTTCGATTTTCCTTTGGTTATTATTGTGCATGTGGTTATCCGTTAGCATGTCCACGTCAGAATCCACCGTTTCTCTTTGAATGATCCTTTCTAAATATTAAAAACAAAAATTAGTCTCTATAAAATGAAAAAAAATGTCATGAGGTAAAAACCATACCTGTAAATTCAGAAGTCTGAAGTGTGCTCTCTGCGATTTCTTCCTTATTTTCAATATTTTTGTTTTTTGCTTCCGTTGCTTCTTGCCTTTTTCCAAGCTCCATCAAAACGAAAGCTATGGGATTTAAAATTGCTAGGGAAATAGGCGCCATTAAGTACAAGTATGCAGGGTAATTAGGATGAGATTTGCTGTATAAAGCCGTTACTGAAAAAAAAAAAATATATTACAATTTTTTTAATTTAAAAAAATAAAAGCAAAAATTACTTACGAATGGGATAGCCAATTGCGAAATCATTGCTCTGAGTGCAAAACACAGCATAAATTCCAGGTTTTCCATAATGAACAGGTCGATTGATGCAAAACGTAATAATTAAAACTCCAAAAAATACTATGCTTTTAGCCAATAGGATGCTCGCTAAGAACATCCAGTTCACTGATGATAAATCAAGTTGAGCCAAGGATAAAAAAATCAAAGAGGGTAAAGAAAAAGTACTGACAAACTTAGAAAGTCCTTTACATTCTTGCTGAGAAATTAGATTTAATCTCCCGGCAGCATACCTGTAACCAAAAAAAAAGTTCATATTTATCTTTTAAAATTTCTAATTTCCTGTTTAACAAAAAAAGTTTTTAGATTTTTTGTACTTACCCGCATAATATGATGGTGAAGCATTCAACAAGTGCAGGGTATAGATTTTCCAAGTTAACATCTCCATTTTTATCGCTTAAAGGTGATACAGAGTCATTCATTCGATCTGAAAAAATTCAAAAATATTCAGTTTCAAAGTTCAATTTCAATTCTTTTCAATCTTCAATTTCCCTTCTTTTATTTCCCAAACCTTTTTTCAAGTAATATCGACCAAGTGCCACACTATTTTCTATAAAATCTAAAAACTCTGAATTTTTCATAACTGACGACAAATAATATTTCTATGAAAAAAAGATGAAAATCACACTTGAATGACTACCAAGGAAATGAAGTTGGATTCGCATTCTTTTCAAAAGGGGTGGGTGGGTATCCTTACAGGGGTTGTCGATTCTTAATTAAATTCTTCACATTCTTACCCCAAATCGAGCTTCCAGAATATTGAGTTTTTTTTTTTTTTCCTCCTTTTATAAATAACAATAAAAAGTAAATAACAGAACACAAAACTTCTGTCAATTATATTATCTTTTTTTTTTCAATTTAACTGCTTTGTTAAGCCTAATGAATCACACCTGAGGTAATTCCATTTTGTCGCTTATCGCATCGCTTACATAAAGTCAAATATGTAAATCGACAATTACATTATCGATTCTCGTAATGTATTGATTCATTCTCTATTATTTTATGACGACTGTGCATCTTAATAAGCTTGCTGAATTATTTAAACAAAAAAAAGTTACATTCAAAACAATTAGTAAATTTTTATTTTATTTTATTTTTTCAAAGAAAAACGTGAGGTTCTTACCTGTGATTTTATTGGAATTAGTCCGTTAAAAAAGAAAATGACACGATTGTGATTGTATCATAATAAATTAAGTTTGAAATAATAAATTAAAATAGAAAAATAGAATAAAAATATATTAATGAAACTGAAGTTAACCTTAGCAGATTGACATTCTGCAGTGTTTTAGAAAGGGATGGGAAAATAGCAGACGATCGTGTATATATATATACGGTTTCCAATGTTTAGCTTGTGGGTATATATATACCGTATATTTATACGATAAAAACGCAAACGGGCCTGGTCGTATGACGTCACAAAAGTGTCGGCGGTTCTGTTGAACAACAAAACAATATTTTTACTGCTTTGTTTTCGGTTTCTTTTACGTGTAATAGGAGTGTGTGATTTTTTATGCAGCAGTGATGGACCGAAAGAAAGAAGGCAGAAAATGTCTCTCCAGTTTGGGAAAAGAGAACAATTTTATCAGGGCGGGGGACATGGACTTTTTGAATGGTAAGCACTTTAATTACTACTTAATTTATGGTTTAAAAATTTAATTAATTAGTAACCTTTGTAATTTTAAATGATGTTTAATTATGCATTTATAGGGCAATCGGCCAGCGTCAAATCAGGCCGGTAACATCTGTTAATATGATTTCGAATACTTTTAATGCTCTTTTTTGAGATCAGACGGATAAATGTTAAACTGTCCTAAAGAGATGATTAAGCAGAATTGGATGAATTGCCAAAACTAAATAATGATGCTGTTGCTATGGAAGAAAGTTTTCTCAAACATATAGGATGCTGGGAAAGGTGGAACAAAAAAAGGATAATCAATTCTTTTGAAAGATGAAAAGGTAGCAATTTAAGTTAAGAAAATGAAAGCAAGGTAAGAAAAGGCAAGAAAAGGTACCAAGACATTTACTCGTTGATTTTATTGCAATAGCTATTAATTAGAACCATTTTTGTAAGTTAGCAAATCCTTCACGGGAAATAAATAATTAAGATCAAACATTTTGGAGCTTGCAAGTAAAGATTCAATACATGCTGGCATATGTCTTGATGGAAAGAAATGTTTTATTTTACTTGAAACAAAACAGACGCTTTTTTGATGTTGAAGCAAGGTAAGAAGTTTACACAACAACATACCTTGCAAGTAAAGATTCAAAAAAATATTGTGATAATATTCAATAATACTAATCTTTTTTCCTCTAGTTTTGACAGCAATAGCATGGAATATTCAAAGAGAGCAATGAGATGATGCTCAGCAGGTCTTACATTTAAATATTTTTATATTCAAGAAAGATGTTCAAAAGATAATTAATGCGTTCTGAGTACATTTTTTTTAAATTCCGAGTTTAAGCAAAAGTGACCAGACCATATTTTAAGTCGGGCCTAGTCTCTTCGATTAAGTCTCACGCCCGGGCCCGTAGCCAGAACGAGGAGTCAGGGGGGCAGTTGGGCATCTTAATGGGGGCAATAGGCCTTCATTTCCTATGCCTGCCACGTTTAGCCGATTTACTCCAGGGGGGGGGAGGCACTAGGAAATGCCGGGGGGTCAACGCCCTCCCTTGGCTACAGGGCCGCTCACGCCATCTTTCGGGTTTGAAAAGAACTAAATTTTCAGTATCGCTTTAAACGTACATAACGAGCTCTCTGTGTAACGGTATAATCAAAGGTCTTGACAAAAATATACCTGAAAGATGTACACCCCAGCATTGTCATTAAAGACAATGACCCCAGGTACAAGAGGGTCTCTATGATGCGAATGACATTTTCATACTTTTAACAGAACTGTACTGTACATTTGTAAAGGAAAAACATTTACACAAACCACAACAGTTATCCATTTTTTTTAGTCAGTCAGTATTACGGCTACCACAAAGAAACGTCCAGGCAAATAATCTTTTTTTTTTTTTTTTTTTTTGTTTTTTTTTTTTTTTTGGTGAGTATTTTAACTTATCTGGTCAGTATTGTTAAAAAGTTTTGGCAGTTTTTTTTTTGCTACTGAAATAGTCCAGTTACTTGAGATTTGCTGAATGAGGAACAAATTTCGAAAATAATTTTTTTTTTTTCATTGAAAAGGTATCTTTAGTCTTTATAAAGACTATAGGTAACTATAGTTACCTAGGAAAAAACTGTCAACCAAATCCCAATGGGTATTTAAAAGTTGTGGCCCCATTTAGGTCGATTTTTGGATTTTCCGCGTACAAATCGAACACACAGTGTTGAGTGTTAAAATTTCGTTTACGCCATTGAATTCTGCACTCAGAAAAGAAAATTACTAATGCGAACGCAAAAGTGCATTGAGACAACTGAGACAAGACATTTTTTCTAAAAACCGTGCGAAAACAAAAAACTTTCTTGTGATAAATCATTTCGGTTTGCCTTTGGGATAAAATGTCCACAAAACAATATGCGACACTAGCGGGCATTTCTTATACTACGCTTTCGGAATCAACATGGCGGCTGGCGAAAACCATAACTATTATTTAATGAAATAAAAACGTAATATCTATTTAATTTTTATTTTAAGAACGTGTAAATGGACAGCATGGATTAACCAAGATGGATGTCCAGGATTTTTATATTCAAGTAACTTAAATTAAATATTTTCTTTAAAAAAATTGAACTGAAATCTAACATTGTCCAATGCAGAGGATAGGGGTTATGTTATTACTATTCATACAAGATATGAAATAAAGATTTAAAAATCATAAATGAAAAAGCTTAAAAGTTATATCACAAAACCGAGTATGAACAGTATTATCATAACATTATGTATAAATTCTACATAAGTCGCCATTTTGTTTGTTTACAGTATATAACTTGCCGACAGCCGACTGAATGACTTGCGACAAGTCAGAAAATGTCTTGGCATAAAACAAAAGCGTTCAAAGCAGAATAAACGTTTATGCTAAGTTATTTTGTTGTCTGAGTGTATTTTCTGACTTGTCGCAAGTCATTCAGTCGGCTATCGGCAAGTCACATATTGTAAACAAACAAAATGGTGACTAATGTAGAATTTACATTATGTTGTGATAATACTATGTTCATACAATGTTAGATTTTAGTTAAATTTTTTTAAAGAAAATATTTAATTTAAATCCTGGATATCCATCTTGGTTAATCCATGATGTCCACTTACAAGTTCTTAAAATAAAAATTAAATAGATATTACGTCTTTATTTCATAAATAATAATTATGGTTTTCGCGAGCCGCCATGTTGATTCCCATAGCGTAGTATAAGTAATGTCCGCTAGTGTCGCATATTGTTTTGTGGTAAGACATTTTATCCAAAGGCAAACCGAAATGACTTATCACAAGACATTTTTTTGTTTTCGCACGGTTTTTAGGAAAAATGTCTTGTCTGAATGCACTTCTGCTTTCGCATTAGTCATTTTCTTTTCTGAGTGATCTTGGCACAAAACAAAAGCGTTTAAAGCATAATAACCGCTCATACTAAGTTATTTTGTTTTCTGAGCGTAGAATTTTCGGCTAAAACTTATTCGCGATTCACATTTTGCGACGCCCTCTACAAAAAAAGAGATCGGAACTAACGCAAGCGAGGTTCCGAGATATGATTAACACGGAAAACGTATAAAGGATACGAATAAATTCTTTCTTTTAATTCTCTGAATTTTTTTTTATTGAAAAGGGAAGCCTTTCATCGATTTTTTGACTATTCGTCTATTATCTCAAGCGTTTAGAACTTTCAAGGTCTTACGAAAGCATTATTTAAAAAATCCTGAAAAAAATCAACATACAGAAAAAAGACGCAAGAGAAGTAACTCGTGACCAGGTTAGGTTAGAATTTAGTTAAAATATAGAGGGCGTGGAGGTCAATGTGCATCGCGAATAGTCTGAAGGGTTTAGAATTTTTTCTCCTTATTTATCTTATCTTATTTTTTCTTCTAAATTATCTTAAAGATTTTGCTCATTCAGCATACCAATATTTAATTCAAATTATATTTCCATTTAAAAATTTTCTACACAATCGTTTTTAAACCTTAGCTGTTTATAATTAATTTACACAAATTTTTTTTTTTTAGAAAAAGAAGCTGCACAAAAGCTATCTCCTAGAGGCTAAATTTTCGTAAATCTACCTCCGGGAACAGGAAGCCCTTAATATATAATTCACTTATCATCCTCCACATCATGGCTCAGTTTGAATTACAACTGAAATTGAAGTTCACTTTAAAAAAAACCGCATTGATTTCGATAGCCGAACGACTGTGGACATCAAAAGACGTTGAAGATCAAATTTTAACTTTAGATCAAGAAGATAAATTTTACAACACTTATGGATCGTTTGAAAATATGTCTTACGCTGATGGCTGGCGTAAGCTTGCAGATCTACCTAATACTTACATCTACTGGGAAGAAGTAGCTGATTTTGTTTTAAACAAAACAAATTCATTTGACTTGCCTTTGAGTTTAAAGAAAGATTTGCAGGACATAATAGTATTGATAGGCGAAAGAATTTATTGCTATTTTGCCTATCGGGCTGGCTGCCATGATAATGTAATAGGAAAAGAGTTTCATTCTTGTTATTTTACACCGTATGGAACAATAATAGAAACAACTCCACGTGACAATTTCGACATTAACAGCCTTGAAAATCTTTTTAAAAGGGTCTTTTTTTATTGCGATGAGGATGTGATTTATCATTATCGAAACGAAATTATTGATTACCTAGAAAATTTCCAACCGGGATTAAAAAATTGTTTAATAAATAAAAAAGATATAGCATTTAATATTAAATGCGCTTGGCTTTATATTTTTGAGTGGATTAATTGCGGAGATGGGGAAAAAATACCGGAGGAATATTTAAAAAACGAAGATTACATCATTCCTTTACAAACGGTTTCCGAAATGCTTATGTTAGGGCATTATAATTTAAATTTCCGAACGGCCATGTATTTGTGCCCAAAACTACATTCGCTTGGAATCGCATCGGGCTTTTCTGATGTCGCCCACTCTTATATCAGATATCACGATCCATTTAATACTCGTTTACATATTAGATATCCACCACCCGATTTGTATATTGTTCTTATAAATTTAATGCAGTCCGATGAAAAATATAAATTCATTAAAAAGTACATAAACGAGATAATTATAAAATTTTTACCAGCATGGCCTTATCAAGAAGTCGTTTTACAAATTTTGGATATGACACAAGATTTCGATTACGACTTTAAATTTTTGTTGAACTTTATAATGCACGGAATTAATATTCAAAATAATAAAAGCAAGCAACCGGTGCATAAAAATATTTTTTTAACGGTTTTCGAAAAAATATGGTTTAAAGCTCCGGAAAATGTAAAATTAAATTTTCTTATCGAAAGAACCAAAGCTGTAATGTCTTTTAACGGATCAAATATTCCGATTTTGAAATTTTCGAACCTAAATTTAAGCGATAATGATTTGGAGCAAGGTGAAGAAAACTCGGATTCCAAGATTTCGGCTGAATGTAAAGAACTTGCAAAAGACAAAAATTTTAAATTAGTTCTAAAATTTATTAACACATTAATTGTTTCAGATGATGAGTTTAAAAATTTTTCTAAAGAGTATATGGATTTAAGAATCGCGCATCCGCTTTTTCCTTTGTAAATCTTGCGCATTATAAATATATATACAGTCGGACCCGTTTATAACGACCTATCGCTTGTAGCGAAAACTCGGTAGTAACGAAGAAATCGATTATTTGGTTGGCCCACTTTGGATTTAAGGTAAAAATTTCCCTCTTTTATAACGAAACCTGTTGTCATTAAAACCGGACTGTAACGAAGCAAAATAAGCAAAATTCGGTCCTGATATAACGAAAAAAATTTCAACTTGTCTTTTCTTTTTTCAAAATAAATCAATAAATGTAAGAATAACAAAGCTGGTAAATTCGTTAAATTTCGTTACCAGCTTAACAAAGCTGGTAATTCGGCAAACTAAATCCGCTCGGGGGCTGTCGGCTGCTATCATGGTAAAATGGCGGCCGACTTCGGATTGGTTAATAAATGACTTTAATATGAAAAGGGAACATTTATTAACCAATTGGTTAATAAATGTTCCCTTTTCATATTAAAGTCATTTATTAACCAATCCGAAGCCGGCCGCCATTTTACCATGATAGCACCGACAGCCCCCTAGCGAATTTTAGTTTGCCATAAAAATCCTTATTCATAACTGCTTTCAAATTTATTTATTTATTTATTTATTTTATTATTTTATTTATTTACAACCATTTTACAATTTTGTAATTCGTATTAAAAACCACTTAAACAAAAATATATGAGGTAGAATTAAGGACGAATAAATTTATTATTTAGACATACACATTATTTTACCGGAAGATTTATTTGCATAAGAGCCAATCCTAATATTCCTAATGCTATTTTTCCTAAAAACCAAATTTTCTAAAACTAATTTGCCTAAAAATAAATTTCCTAGTTTAATTTTTTAAATATATAGTATTCCTAAAGCTTTTTATTTTTTAATCTAATTAAAAAAGGTCTTATTTCCTGAAACTTATACAAAAAAAAAAAAAAAAAAATTAATTTATTTTTTGAAAATCCGTGCGTCGGAGGTAAACTAACGTATCTTCATCGTAAATATAATTGGAGATAGTGTGTTTCGACTGTTAGTGGAGATCACGTGACTACAAGTCTACACGCTCGTGTTGGTGTAAACTTGTGGTCACATGACACTTTCACGAAATTTCGAAACAGACTATCTCCAATCGTATTTACGATGGAAATACGTTATTTCACCTCCGACGCACGGAAATAGTATTTCTAACGCCCTTGCAATTTTAAGGCATTTTTTTTTTTTTTTTTTTCGAGGATTGAGTTAGAAATTAATTTTAAATATTAAAAAGTATATTTCGGTTTCGAAAATAAATAATACATGTACTCAAAAAACAAATTTATAAAGTAATATTGTGAACTTATCCTTTTTAAATAATCTAAACTTTTCCGATCAACTTAAGCTTCGGGAAAATTATATAGTTTTTAGGGGGGGGAAATCTTACAAAAAATGCATTACAAATATTAGTTTAGAAAAATTAAATTTGGAAATTTTTTTAGGAAAATTAGTTTTAGGAAGTTTAACTTTTAGGCATAATAGATTAGGAAAATGAAACTTTAGGAAAAATAGCATTAGGAATATTATTTTAGGGTATTAGATTAGGAAATTTATTCTTAAAAAAATTAGTTTTAGAAAATTTGGTTTTTTGGAAAAATGGTAGGGAACCAGTCATTTCATATAAAAGATCATCAAATAGTGATGCCGATATTTTATCGATAACTTAAATTGAATCAAAAGTTATCGATATTTTTTCGATATTTACAATTTTATCGATACACCATAAAATTAAACCATATCAATAAATTTTTGGTGGATAATTTGAACGATATTTTCGGGGAAAAAAAACAGTTTTTCCCCGAAAAAATTCTAAAATTTGGCAAAACAAAATTTTTAGAATCTGTAAAAAAAAAAAAAATTAGTATTAACAAACTTTTTTTTTTTTTTTTTTTTTTTTTTGCTTTTCTAAAAAAAATGGTTTAATTTACCAATAATGCACTTATCGATAGCTTTTCAATCGATATATCGATAGGTCGATTTTTTTAAATACAAATATCGATATACTATGTTGATAATTTTTCGATTTATCGGCAACACTATCATCGAACCAGACCGGCGTCGATTTTCGATTTTCAATCATGGGAACTAAATCTTCCTCTAATTTTTTCATATCATCTATCGTTTCGCTCAACAACAAGGCTAGTCTAAACCCCAAAGACTCGTCCATTAAGGGGTCCGACTCTACAATTTTTCCCGAAATAAGAAACGCACAACAAAGCACATTCGTTTGATAAACTGAAATAATTTTTCATTACTCATAAATAGAAAGAGTCACTTCCGCGCATGCGATATCAGAGCAGAAAATGACTTTTTCCTCCCTAGGTTAACAATATACTATTTCTTAATCATTCTCACTTTTTTCCGATCTTCAAGCGCGTCATACAACCATTTTACGCAAAACTCGGAAAGGTATTAATCGAACAGGTCTAATATGTATAATCCATCAATTTTCCGAAATGCGTTTTAAACTCTTCGATTTTCTTTGAAGGGATCTGAAAAAATTTTAAAAAACCGTGTAAGGCATATGGTTCGCAAAACTGGTCTCCTCTAATAAAAAGGTCATACAAAACGTCTATAGCATTTTCTGTATGCAGCAGCTGAAATTTTGACTTTTTAAACTCTAAGACTTCCTCGTCTGTTTCGTAATAAAATTTTATGAACCCGTTGCAAAACTTCTCAACCATTTCGAACTTGGATCCTGTTCTGACCCTCGTAAATTTCTTCTTCCATATGTCGCAAACCGTATAGAAAATGTAATCTCCAGGTTTCGTTCCAACATATACTACACGTGAGCGTGTGATGGGAAGGGAATCCGGTCGTCGAAAATCGATTACTGCTTTTGTTGAACATTTTCCGCGAATCCCCGGAATCCCCACAACGAATCCTTCGTTTTTGATCCCGTATTCGGACTTTGCAAGCATTACGCCGTCGACGTTATCAAAAGTATTATAATCACAATGTATCGACAATGTATCGCCCGGTGTCAACTGACTCAAATCCCCGGATTTAATCCTTAAATATTTACCAAAATCCACCATAACGAAATCGCAACACTTCATCTCTTCTTTAAAATTTTTGATTTTTTCATCTGTCTCGAATCGCCATTTTAAAAATGCATCCGCCAAATCAAAATTCATCAATTCTTCCGTTAAACGTCTACAAATTTGAATTGGATTCGTGTCGTTTTTCAGTCTCTCTCTCTCCTCTTCAGATTCCGCCGACCAGTCTAAAATCTGATTTATCGAGCCAAATTTGTTTTTTTCTATCAACTCCGTGACGAAGAACGGAAAATCTTTTTTTACAAGTTCTTTCGGTTTCGGACCGAAATTTAAAAGTTTTTCGGTTAATTCATTTATAAAATCGAATTTTCCCATTTTCACTAATTCCAGGCAACTTTTTTTAACGTATTTAGTAAAATCCTTCTGCTGAAAAAAGTACACTGTAAGGAAATTACGTGTATCATCACTCTCTATCATAATCTGGGTCCAGGTTTTTTGGATTATTTGAAACAAGAGTTCGTTTTCTACAGGACATCTTAATTCGAACAAACATTTTAAAATATCCATGGACCTTGACCTATCAATTTCCCAATCATATTCGAGTATCTTTAACGGCACTATCATCTCTTGATATGGCCAAACCTGTAAGAACATCATTATTATTTTATCCGCGTAATTCGCAAAAAATTCACATTTTTCCTCCTCTTGCATTTGTTTAATTAAAAATAAGAGATTTTCGCAATATCCTTCCCTTAGGAAAATTCTAGACTCAGAATGAAAACATTGCTCCGCGAAACTGGTTAATTTCGAAACCTTTTCAAATGGGGTTAATCTGCCCCAATAATATCTAGCGGCCTTGCTGAAACCTTTTTCCAGGCACATTTCGAACATTTTCTGAGATTGAGAAATATTTTCAGCTACGCTTTTCTTTGCAGCTAAACAAATGTAAATGGACATGATGTTATATATTTGATTTCCAAATGTGACCTCCATATAAAACTCACTAAGATCCTCCAGCATTTCACTTTTATGTTCGTTTATAAATCTTTCATGCCAATGAATACAAGCTAACAAATACAACGGATGTTTACCACAATCTGAATGATTCTTAAAACTATCAGCAGGCATTCTTCTCCAGTATAAATCAAAAACTTTATTTTCATTAACTGATCCATAATCAAAATAAATTTTTTCCGCAAAAATAAAGTCAAGCTTTAACTCCTGTGTAAGATAATATATCCACTTGTAAATTTTTTCCCCAATAATTACGATTAACTTCTTTAATTCCAATACAATAGTTGAAGGCAATCCTAGAACATATCCATGTGAAACAACAAGTTCTGATATATCATACCAAATTTTCCCTGGATCATTAAATATGAAATTTGAAAAATAATGTTTGATTTTGGTTCGGATTTCTGGGGCATCCCACAGCCTTTCCGCAATCGATGTCATTGACAACCACTGGAGATTTAAGTCCAGTATAGATTTGGTTCCTTCCATTACAATTTTGTTTAAAATTATGTTCAAACTTGTCCTTTATGTTCCAAGAATCATGGAGACGAACCTGAAAATATATAGCAAAAAATCAAAACATTTTCTAAATTTTTGAAGAAGAACAAAGCTGAATTTGAAATATATTGGGGAATTAAAAATAACTACTTTCAAAAAAATCACAGAACATCCTATAATGCATATTTAGTTTTATACGTACGCTAATGGTGACTAGTTTACCTGAATAATTCCTTAATTTGACAAGAGTCCGATGCATCCTAATATCCTGCATTATTTTTAAAAGTACGAAACATTGCCTTTTTTTTTTTTTCAAAAATAAAGTTGCTTGACCTGGTTAGGTTATAACTAACACAGTGTCTTTGAATCCGCCATTTAAATGATCCTAAAACTCATTTTGCTTCAAAATCAATAAACAATTCTTATTCGGCATTCGGCAAGAAAAAACCATTTAATTTGTGCCTTATTGTTAAATTAACGCAGATTTATTTAAAACATAAACAAAGCGAATGAAGTAACAAGGTCAAGGACTCCTAGAGTAACAACACAGTACCAATTGCAGGTTAAAATCCCTGCAGTTGGTACTCTTGCGAGCAATGACCTCACGTCAGCACTAGCACCACAGAAGAAAAAGTTATAACTTTTTCTTCTGTGCTAGCACAAGATAATGCTTTAAAAGCTTTTTTTCTTTCTTTGATGTAATTTTATTTGTAGAGTATGAATTTTTACTTCAATAAACGATTCTATATAGATGAAGCTTTCCTCTTAAAAATATTAGTACTTATTTTAACAAACCCCTAGGCAATTTAGGAACTTTTTTCGTAGCTCTAAACTTTCGGGGAATATTTCAATAGTTTCGTCCTTTATTCAATGTTTTAACGGTTAAAATCCTTTCTAACATTAATCTTTTCTCCAGTTCTTTTTTTGGTATCTAAAGATCATGTAGATCGCGAATTTTTTTTTTTTTTTTTTTTTTTGTAGCTTTTAAAAAAATGGCGGGCACTCAATCCACCGCCTTTTAAACTTATTTTAGTTGGTAGTTGTATTGGAAAGCAGTGTAAGATGGCGTTGATATGACGTGAATAGTATTTAAACAAGAAGGTAGCCTCGAAAACAAGCCCATAAAAATAATCTAGTTAAAATGTTATGATAATAAAGTAAATATTGTTGAGAATATTTCGTTGTTTACGGAAGTCAATATTCTTCACAGATGTCAAAATGCTTAGGTTTTTGAGTCGACGGAGAGGTCGAAATGCTCAAAAAAATGTTTCACACTTTGGATCTCAAAGAATCATTCCAAACAAAAACATAGTACAATGTAAAGTCATATTATTAGACGGAACAGATTCATCTTTCGATTTATCGGTAAGTTTAGTTATTCTCGGCCTATTTTATAGTATTTGCAATGGATTTATGTTATTTTTATTGCAGAAAAAAGCAGTTGGAGCGGATTTATATGAACAAGTATTTTACTCTTTGGATTTGATTGAGAAAGATTATTTTGGATTGCAATACACAGATGTAAATCATGTGAAACATTGGCTTGACCCAACAAAACCTATTAAGAAACAAGTTAAAATTGGACCTCCTTATACTTTAAGACTAAAAGTTAAATTTTATTCATCAGAGCCAAATTTACTCAGAGAGGAGTTGACGAGATATCAGTTTTTTTTGCAATTGAAACTTGATATCTTTGAAGGAAAATTGGAATGCCCTTATCAAACTGCAATTCAATTAAGTGCCTTGGCTTTGCAATGTGGGTATTAAAACTTTCATTCTTTGCTGGGAATATGTATTGATTTTCTTTTTCCTCTATGTTTTTAGCTGAACTAGGTGACTATGAAGAAGGCTACCACACTCCGGTACTGTCAGTGAATTCCGATTTGTGCCAAATCAAACAGAGGAAATTGAATTGGCTATTTTTGAAGAGTATAAAAGATGTAAAGGGTTGACACCTGCTCAAGCTGAGATGAGTTATTTAAATAAAGTGAAATGGTTGGATATGTATGGGGTGGATATGCATACCGTCCTAGTAAGTTATCTGGTTTCAAATAACTATTTACTGAAGATAAGTCTTATATAAATATTTTTTTTTTAGGGGAAAGATGGCTGTGAATACAGTTTGGGATTAACACCAACAGGTATTTTAGTTTTTGAAGGAATACAGAAAATTGGGTTATTTTTCTGGCCTAAAATAGGGAAATTAGACTTTAAAAAGAAAAAGTTGACATTGATAGTTGTGGAGGATGATGATCAGGGAAGGGAACAAGAACATACATTCGTTTTTAGGTAAGATAGTGTTAATTTAAATATGATTATGGATATCCTAAGTACAAACCATTTTTTTTTTTTTTTAGGTTGCATAACGAAAAGGCATGCAAGCATTTATGGAAATGTGCTGTGGAGCATCATGCTTTTTTCCGTTTGAACGCACCTGTTAAAGGTCCGAATGCGCGTCAGAACTTTTTCAGAATGGGATCTAGATTCAGATATAGGTTAGTGTTTTGAGGTAAAAAGTTTTTTTAATGATTCTTGTTTAAATGATTAATTTTTTTTCCAGCGGAAAAACTGAGTTTCAAACAACGCAACAAAACCGAGCTCGAAGAACCGTACAGTTTGAAAGGAAACCGTCCCAACGGTATGCAAGGCGACAATCACATGTCCTTAGGGAGAAAAACAAAAATAAAACGGGAGAGAGCCCTGACAAAGAAGAAAATAAAACGACGGAGGAAACTCCTGGGAAAGCCTTGTCTGTTGGTTCCGGAAGCGTCCGTAGTAATGTATCTAGCAAATCAGGTAAGGAAAACCTCGAGCGAGTTTTTCTGATAACTGCTTTAATATGACTGTCTGTGAATATTATGTAAATAATATTCTTTGGAAATTTTAATCGACCATTTTTTTATAAGTTTTTCGCACGGTAAAATTTATTTTTATGTCGAATGCGTATTATCCCTTAACGTCCTTGACAAATGATTTATATTAACATATAAATTATTGAGAAATACAGCCATTGAATTCAGTTGTTCCTTAAGCTCTCTTCGAAAATCTTTTTTTTTTTTCCGTGTCAGAAAGTAGGTAGTGGAAATTTTTTTTTGGAGGGGAAGGATAGAATAGAATAATTTTTTATGTTTAAATTTCAGGTCCGTCTAACGCGGAATCATCGTCAAAAATCGAAAAGACCAGGAAATCGTCAACGACCTCGTATGAGAGTTCCGAGAAACAAAGTCTGTCTCCGGGTAAAGAAGCTTCGTCTTTGAAAAACGATAGCTTTAAATCGGACGACGCTCAGAATAAAAACGAATTGAATTTTAAGTATAATACGGGAATCTTTGACTCCAACGATCCAAAAGACCGTTTGGATACGTTGCTGAGGTCATTGGAGAAGCCTCATAAGGATAATTTGAATGAAAATAATGGTACGTTTCATTTTTTTTTTTTTTAATCGCGTCACGGGAAGCTAAGCCATTTAACTAAATTTTGAGGACAAGCAATTTTTTGCGGAAAGGTCCCATAAGCTAAGTATGGAATATATTTGCTTATGAAAAAATTAGCGTAGGCGTGTTTTCCTACTCCGTGTATTATTTAGTCCCGAAGCGTTAGAAAGCTGATCCTTCTTGATATCTGAACAGTTCGATAATCATCTTTTTTTCCTTTTTAAGATATTGATAAGATGTCCAACAGATCGGATTCGCCCATGAGTTTGAACAATCAAATCAGCAACGCGAGGTTCACGAATACACCAGCCCGGCCGATCCCTGCGGATCAGCTGAAATGTAATTTGCTGAAAGAGAAAATAAGCAGCGAGAAGAAAAACCCGATGAAAATGGATTTGAGCAAAGCCACTTTTGTCTCAGTCGTAAGTTCAAATTCGGTGAAATTATTTTTCCTCAATGTTTATTGCGCTTGGAGAAATGATTTTTTTTTTTTTTGGGATAGGTGTGGTTGACATTAAATTTTTTTTTTCTCCAGACGAGACGATATGATCCATTGTTTTAAAATTTTCTCATAAACCACACCTGTCATTATTGTATTCGTAATTTATTTCGCAAGCACCTCGTTTTATAGTTTCGAAGCACCTATGTAATTTTTTTTTTTTTTTGCTTATTAATTTTTGTTGTTTTTTTTTCTTTTTTGTTGCTCGTCATTGTCTTGTGTTTGTGCCGCGGGGGAAATTAAATAAAAACGCAAAAACAAAAAAAAACATCCTAAAGGGCGGAGATAAACTGACGCTTTCATTAGGAGGACCCAACAGCGCGTCTGCCACATTCGTTGTCGAAGCTCCTCCGGATTTACTGTCTGTGATTCCCAACAATGTCGACGATGAGGAAATCTTGACGGAGTTAGAAAACGGTTCCGCTTTCAGCAGCGGAACTTACAAAGTCGAGGAAGGGAGCAAAAACAAAGAGAGATGCACCACCCCCGTTACCGTTACTCATTTTTCGTTGAACGAAAAAAATGGGGTCGTCGAAAAGATCATACTCCCGAGTCCGAATTTAGCCGCGGATAAAAAATTAATGAACTTGAAATTGTCCGATTTCAATTTCAATACAGACGCGGACGATTCCAGCATAAAATTCGTGGATTTGGGGAAAAACGAAAGCGTTCAATCCCCGAAAAGTAACGGGGGATTTTTCCAGGAGGAGATGAGCCCGAAAGTTCCGAATTCGTTGTCGAACAATATTAACAACAACAATAACAACAATAACAGTAGCATTACTAATAACAATAATAATCCGTTTGGAAATCCTTTTAAAAGCGACGCCTTGTCGCTGAATCCTTTTAACGAAAGCAAACCAGGACCGAATCCGTTTTTGGAACCGTTAAACCCGTTCGTAGGGAATCAGACACTTCAGAAAGATGCCCTTTCCAGTTTATCTCAGGACGTTAAAAATCAGATGGAAATTTTGAAAGAGAAAAAGGTACTTTTTTTTATTTTTCGTGTGTCTTTGTACTAGAAATTAAAAAAGCTGCAAAGCTTAATTTAAGATTTAATGAGAACTGCTGCCGCAAAACTTTTCCGATAGGAGAAATAAATGCACTGAAGTTAAAACTAAGTCTGGAAAATATACGTATATTTTGGTCTTGGATATATATACAGTATATATATTTCCCATCCTTAAAATTAATAAATACACTATTTAAAAAAAATTATTTTTAATCTGTTGCTGTTAAGGACATCCAGCGCCCCTAGCGGAAAAGTTTTGCAACTACAATTCTCATTTCCTTAAAAAACTTTCAAATTAATCGGTTTCCCCCCTTTTTTTTCCAGAACTCGAACGCATCGGAAACCAAACCGAAACCCGAACCAGAACGAGAACCTCAGCCGGAAGTCGTTAGCAAGAAAAGTTCACCTACGAATTTAAATCAAATTTCGCCGTGGCTCGTGGCCAGTGAAACGGTTCCTTCAAATCCTAAAAGCAAAAAGGATGCAAGTGCCAAAGCCAGTGGCGGCATCGTCAGGAAAACCGTAATCACAACCCAGTTGTGAATAGTATTAAGATTTTCAGTATAAAAAAAAACTGTAAAAAAAAAAGAAAAGGAAAAAAAAAGATTGCTGGACTGACTGCTCAAGAATATGCTTTAGGCCAGTACTTAAAGAAACAATCCGTCGCATTCCGGGATTTATAAAATCCGAAGTCTTTTTTGTTGAATTTTTTTTTACAATTTTCAATCAAATCTTTTTTGTTAATTCTTTATATTTATTTATTTTTTATCGATCAAGTTTTATTTACCAAATCAACTCAGGAAATGAATTATTTTATTATTATTATTTTTATTTTTTTTTGAATCGTCGTGCCTTTTACTTTGCCCTACTTCTTCGATCTCATATTGTTTTTTTAAGCAATAGGTCCAGCAAAACATGAATAAGAGCTTTGAAAGTATTTGAGAATTTTAGAATCCGACATTCTTATTCATGTTTTTTTTTTTTTTAATTGTATTGTACAGTCTGATGTTTATATATGCCTTAATATTACGTTCCTTATCATTAGATTTTTTTAAAATATTATTTAGGCAGAAAATTTTACGATGATATTCGTCTGTATAAATATGAAAAATATTTTTAAAAACGACGTATCCTTTTTTTTAAGGAAAAGATTGATATTTTTTATTTAGTTAAAAAAAAAATCGTACTTATTTTTAAAGATGCCTTTATGTAGATTTTCATGTGCCAGGGCAAATATACGTCAGAGTAATAACCGACCAAGTTCTTGAAAATTTTACTGAAAGGATCTGCCTATTATAGCAATCGTACTACTAAAACCGTTTTCTTACAGTAAAGTTTTTTATGGACTTGGTCGAGTTCTTCCCTAACGTACTGATTTATCCAAAATAAAAAACCGTCCAATTTATGTATTCGGAGAATGTATTTATCATCTTAAAAATGTATTTTTTATGTAATACTTACGTGCCTTGTTATTTGGTTTTCTTTTTTTTTTTTTTTGTTAATAGCATGTAAGCGCAGTTTACCAGAGCTTAGTAGATGACATGGGTTTATTATGAAATTTTTGGTTTACCATGCTTCCGTGCATTTTTTGATAATAATTATATATTTATTATACAAGCATTTATTCTTTGCATTTTTTTTTTATTAGTGTTCAAAAGAAAATCAGAATAAAAATTTATCGAATTCGAACTGTTATCATTTTTTGACATTAATTCGGAGTCCTGAAAAATAAACCACCAAAAAATTTTGATGGGGGAAAGGGGAGGGGTGTTTTTTCGCGCTCTGAGCTTTAGTTTTAGGAAATTATCATTTTTCAAATTTCAAGTTCCAGACTAGGCTCACAGCTACTGATAACCTCAATTTTTTTTTTCTTTTGTCTTTTTAATCCCATAATTTTTATTTCCCAACGAAAAAAATTCATGAGTTGTACCGCTAATTCATAAATGAAATAACAAAACATCAGAGAAATAATAAAATAGTCGTTAAAGTACTCTCTGTACACCCATTTGTGTTGATAAACAAACCGCCAGAACGGACAAAATTATGCGAACCAATCAGAAGCTTCGAGTCGTAAAAAAACAAAGAAATGGCTGTTTGCCGCTCGGAGAGCACGGCAAACGCCAGAGTGCGTTCGTTTATTTTCTCTATGAAATGCCTATCAAACAATGGCGGTAGTCGTAGACACAAATCGTTCATGATCGTGATTTTTATTCAATAATTTAATTAGTTAACAAATATTTTTTTAGATCCTTTTTTAATTTTTATATAAAATGTAGCTGTTTCGTTACGTGATAATTAGTTTGTATGTGTGTAAAATAATTGGTCAAAAACCGATCACAATAGCGAAGAATGAGTTGTCACCAATTGAATTTGATAATTATTTTCATGTGGGAACTGATATATTTCTCAGGAATCGGTGAGTTAACACGAAAATTAAAAGAGCTAATTCGGGTAATTACCCAAATGGATAATTTAATTGACTTTTTTACGGCTTATCGCATTTCTTCTTTTTTTTCGAAACCGCTGATTAAAAACCCCTTTAATTAATATTCATAAGAAGGGCATGACACAGTCTTGTATTTAGTCATATAAATTGAAGCTTGTTTTTTTTAATATAATAATTAGCAAATAAAAACATAAAATCAACCTCCTGACTCACATAATTTAAATTTTTTTATTGACAATGCTTTGCTTATGAATATTATTTTTAAAATGACTGCTGAGTGTGATGAGCTCACTTGTTTTGGGTGTAAACTTTATTAATTTTTTTTTTTTTTTAGCTTCAGAAAAAATTTGCATTTTGAATAGTCTTTTCCAATGTTCGTCGGAAGAAACTTGTGAACAAATTCCAAACAATTCAACTACTGGAATTTGTAAATGCAGAAGAGAGTTTCGTTCTGATTCAGATGGGCATTGCATCCCAATACCAAATCAAAGCACAACAGATTCAGACGATCCAGCATTGCCTACACCTGAAGAGGTTTATTCACATGGGACGTCAGGTCAGTATTTTCCATGAGAAAGACTTAAATTCTCATTCATGAATTATTGAAGCGTGAAAGAAATTGCAAAAATTAAATTTCATTGTGTAACTATTATTCTCGTAATCAGTTCTTAGAAAGAAGAGATATCAGAACAATTGCTGAATCATAATTTTATTTTGGAAGAAAAAGAAAGATTATTTTTGGTAGAGATTTTAAAAAATAATTATGCTTTTTTTTTTTTATTATTATTAATTTCGGATGTGACGTGTGCGCCGGAATGGAAAAACGTCACATGCAATTTTACCGAAGGTAGTTACACCGATTCAAGGACGAAATGTTTAGTCGAGGCCGTATCTCTTAGGTCGAATAAACACAATATATCATGGCTTGTTTACGTCCTATTGTATCCTGCAGCTTTCCCGAAATAATTAATTTATTTTCCACGTGAACTTTGCTCTCAGGAAATGCACTCTCATTGGATTTTGTGTCACATTATTCAATTAGAAAAAAAAAATTCTTGTGGTTTTCTTCACAATTTACGATCCGTTTTTCTTTTTTATGAATGATCATAAAACAGCATATTGCTATTTGGTTTTTTTAAAAAAAATGTCATTCAATCAGTAAAGATAGAAATCGGAGAGGCTGGATTGTAAGTTCAGTTATCTTTCTTTTTTTTTTAAAGGAAGTATGATTAGGTTTTTATCCTTTGTGGAATTCTGTTGAAAAGGGTGGAAGTTACATCAGTTTCTGATAATAATCACAATTTTAGGGAGAAAATGACAGTTAGATAAATATGAAGAGATGGTGTTAAGTTGGTAAATATTTGGTGTGAATAATTTTAAATATTGATAAGTCAACGCAGAAGGTTTTTATTTTTTGTTAAATATTTGTTTGATATTAGGATAGTAGGCCAGTGCATGATAAAATACTTATTTTAGGATTTATGCCTGTTGACTATTTTCACTTATCAGGAAACTTGCAAAATTCAAGCAAGTAACATTTCGATGAGCAAAAAAAAAAAAAAAAAAATTGATTTTTTTGGAAAAGATTTCTTGCAATGTTTTCAAAGATCAGGGGAGGAATGAAATTTTTTTGGGGAGTGGGCTTCAAACTGGATAGGGAACCACATGGATGGTTAGAGGAAAAAGGTTAAAATCGAAATGGAGGAATTTTTTGGGACAGTGGGGGGGTGTTCATAAGGGTGTTCGTGCAAACGGTTGGTGCTCAGAAGTTCCAAAAGACCTCCAGAAAAAAAATGAAAATTAAAAAAAAAATTTTAATGTAAGTTTTAAAGCAAAAAAGTTTAATAAAAATTTTAAAAGAAAAAAATTAAGAAAAAAAATAAGTTTAAAAAAATTTTAATGAAAATTTTAAAACAAAAAAGTTTAAATGAAAATTTTAATAAAATTTTTTTTAAAATTAATTATGTATTGACGTCATGTTCCGGAAATGAAATTATCGCGAGTGAAAAAGAATGACGCTTTTCCGGTGTTGAGGGCGGTCAATACAGTAAGGTCACTAACACTTTTTTTTTTTTTTTTTTTTAGCATCTGCGATCACAGTCGGACTGCTAGTCCCTTTGTTTTTCATATCCATCCTGGGAGCTTTAATTTTCGCCGCAAAAAAATACAGATGGCTTCATAGAGTTCGGGAGCACGCTCACCAATTAAGAGCCCGACACTACGACACTGTCCTCGTCAATCAAGAAGATGATCCTCCTCTAGCGTAAAAGGATTAGTCACTCTCGGACTTTTTTGACTGATAATGATTTTATCATTAGTTTAATTTTTATTTTTTAAAGAAAATGGACGCGCCATGATTTTTTAACATGGTCCGATGTAAAATGAAAATGTTGGTGGCACTCACGTTGGGCGTTTTCACGACTTTTTCAACAATCATGTACATAACAACAATCGCCGATTTTTGCACGAAAGCGTCCGACAAACTGTGCTTCGACGTGGATAAAAATTCGATTTTCACATCGGAAAACAATCGGTATTATTTATACGAAATAGAAAATAAATCGAGCGAGCTTTTAGGGAACGTGTCCCACGTCCTGTTTAGGTTAGGATCGAATTTAACGGAGTCATTCCACAAAATCAATTCCACTAGGCCCCCACAGGCTTCGGCTTCGGCGTCGGCTTCCCCGTCGCCGGACGAATTTTTTTACCTGATCCAAAATTTAATTAGGAACAGTACGAAATTCGATTTGATCAAAGACAATAATTTAAAATATTTAGAAAGGCGCAGGAACCTGCAAAGGGTTTGCCGGGGCTACTACAACTCGAGCCAAATTTTGAAAGTAAAAAAAAACAAATTGGATCACATTTTGATCGACGAAAAAAACAAAGTCCTGTTTTGCTACGTCCCGAAGGTGGCGTGCACCAACTGGAAAAGGGTTTTCATGGTTTTAACCGGAAAAACCGATAACATTTCCCACGTGATCAACCTTCCGTCGTACGAGATTCACGCGAAAAATTTGTTCACGAGCTTGCAAAATTATTCCGCGGCCAAAGCGGAATACGTGATAAACAATTATTCGAAATTCATATTCGTTCGGAATCCGTTCGAAAGGTTGCTTTCCGCGTACAGGAACAAATTGGAGCAGCACTACGACAGCTCCAAGTATTTCCAAGCTCGATTCGGGAAATTTATAATTAAGAATTTCCGGAAAAATCCGACCAACGTGTCGCTGGAAAAGGGGGACGACGTGACTTTTGCGGAATTCGCGAAATATTTGATTTCGAGCGATGTGAGCTCGTACAACGAGCACTGGCAAACCGTGACCGAGCTCTGTCATCCGTGTTATGTAAATTACGATTTGATCGGGAAATACGAAACCCTGACGGAGGATTCGGATTTCGTTTTAAATTATTTTAAATTGAATTTCTCATTCCCTGGATTGCCGAAGCCCTCGAGGACGGCTTCCAGTTTGGTCAAGTATTTTAGTACTTTAGACAAAGATGTAATTTATAAATTGTATAAAATTTACGAATTGGATTTTAAGTTATTCGGGTATGATTTATTTAATACGTTAGGCTGGGCAGGAGGTTGATTTTTTTAGTTTCAATTTTTTTTTTCGTTGTGGAAGGTGGCGTGAGAGTGGTCAAGGAATAATTCCTCTTTTTTTCGACAGATGGCACCACTGCTTTTGAGGAATATTAACCGTAGAAAGTGTGTTGGCAAAAGGGAAATTGATAACTTATGGTCACGATCATACAAATAGGTCTGGAAACTTGTATACCGTTTATAGGCTCCAAGTGACTTATTTTTGCATAAATATACACTTAAATATATACCTGTTTACCTTATAGAAGCGTATATATTTCCATCACTCAATTAGTTCGCGGGAAATATTGCTTTTTTATAAGCTAAACATCATTTTCATGGTGGCGCTGTAATCAAGTCGCTCAGAGCCTATATATGAGCGCTTGTGTAAAAAACTGGGAAATAAACACGGTTACATTGACAGGTCTGGAAGCTCCTAATTTCAAGATTTAGTTTTTCGGATTCACCATCGGCAGCGCTGATGTATTCAGAGTTATTTGTGCAGTTTGGCATTTGATTTTTCTTCCCTTTGTTCTGAGATTTCGTTTTCAGATTACTTTTTACAGCAATGCCAGCAAAAGCTTGTTCAATATTTTTTTTCTTTCTGCTTACTTTTTTTGCCTGAACTGTTGTTTAAGTTTGTCCTGATCCAACATCGAATCTTTTTTTTGCCTTTCTGTTTTATAGGCTCCGAGCGACTTTTTTTTGTATAAATAAACATTTAAATATACCTGTTAGTTTACCTTATAAAAGCGTATATTTTTCCATCACGCAATTAGTTCGCGGGAATATTGCTTTTATATAAGCTAAACATAATTTTAATGGTGGCGCTGCAGTCAAAGTTGCTCGGAGCCTATAGAAAATTCGTTCGCAGCAAAGTCGATTTTTCCATTTACTGAAACTGAATTCGATTGTTTCTTTTCCGTTGGTGCCTCATTCAAAGAGGTAGTTAGCCCAGCCTCAGCCCCACGAAAACATTTCTTGTTCTATACGAACTGACGTGACGTAACAAAATCCTCAAAACGTAAAACTACACTCAGTAAACAAAGATGGCTTCTGAGTTCTCAAACGGAACCAATTTTTTGGAATTAGCTTCCAGACCTGTCTTTGTGACCGTGATCTTATGTATTTAAGAGGCCAAAGCCCGTCCTGGATGATTGGATCAAAAATGGCGAGGGACATTCAAGTTTTATATCAGTATAAAGGGGCAGGGGGTCCTATATTTGACTAAGAATTCTGACCTTTACACAAAAATCTCGAAAATTTCGAAAAATTTTGGTAAATTCTTCGGTTGGGGCTGTACAAAAATATTATAAATACGGCCTTGTTATAAAAGCTAAACATAGGCGTAAATTTTCCTGGGCCAAATAGAGCTTTTATCGATTGTAATATTGATTTTGTACAGCAAAATTCAAAATGGCTGCCAACTTTGACAAAATTAAAATGGCGGATCCGATTTGCTCCTTTAATGACAACATACTTTTACTAGTGACGCATTCCTAAGAATTTTCGACAAGAGGTATGAGCCCAAATTCGGTCAATTATTAAAAGAAGAGTTGATATTTAAGGTTTTTGAGCAGTTGGCTTCAATGTTACTGTATCTAGATTCAAAATGGAGGAACCAGGTTTATATTCCGAAATTTCCCTCATATTTCAAGTGGCATTGAAAAATTTCACATTGAAAAATTTCTGACCTGTTTCTACAATCACGAATCTCATGCCATCTTCTAAAATTTTAGTGTTTTAAAAGCAATTTAAAGAAAAAAAAGCTCATTAATTTTGTAAATACGGCTAAATATGTAAGTTCGAGAAAAGTCTAGATTTGAATGTTTTTTACCTACTTTCTGTATATTTTGATATGTGATAGCCATAGAGACCCTTAAAATGAACGTATTTTTCCATGATTCAATTTTTTATATCATGTTCGGGGATTTAATTTAATTTCAATTTTTTTTAAAAATTTTCTTTAGACCTTTTGTATGTTTTTTTTTTTGTAAGACTAATTCGCTCAATAAGAATGGCCAAATTTATGTTCGAAAGGTTGTATAGAAAGAGATTGATATGTAATTAGTGACAATAGCCAATTATAATTGTTGTATTTATTTTAATTCTTTTGTTTAAAGAGATTTTCAAGCTTCAGACGGTACTACTTTTTAAAAAAAAAAAATCTTGGTTTACTTTTTTTTTTTTTTTTTTTGATTTTGTGTTATCGTAGTACGAGTAATTCGGAATAACGTAAAGGTATTTTTTTTAAAAAACCCTGTTTTTTTACCAAATCAATTTTTTTGTAGCACTTGTACAAAGAAGTGAAATCAGATATAGTCTAGTCTAATATATATATTTTTTGTTCGATGTTGTTATTGTGGAAATAAAAAAGTAATTCGAAAACAAAAAAAAGCTTCTTCATTTTATTTAATCATTCAAATGTCATGTAAATTCTGGTACAGGGCAGTACATAATCTGCTCGCAATTCGGACATTCTCCTTGCATCCTACCAAAATAATTTTTATTGCTAGGAATAGATCGAAAATATTTAAACAAACATTGAACGTGATATTCGCTCATGCAGTTGGTATTATCACAAATCAATGTAGGTATCTCATTGTCTAGTCGAACCATGAAACAAATTGCACATTCCCCTGGATTAATTAAATAGGCAGACTCATCATCATTTTTCTCAGGTTTGCTAGGCAAAGTGACTTCTAAAATATTATTTAAATTGTACATTATGTCGAAATCCTCATCCCAAATTTCTTCCTGCAAAAAAAAAAAAAAATACTTTAAAATAAATTTCCCTGGACGGTATCAGAAACACTTACTTCTAAATTTCTTTGTAAAACTTCTTTCATTTCATCTACACTTGACTGACATCCTAAAAATCTAATATCAGGTCTTCGACGAGGAATATGAGGATTAAATGTTAGGACAACTGAAAGGCTGTCTGATATTTTAATCCTCCTGGCAATATCCTTATAGCTTGGATTCTCCGGATCTAAAACCTGAAAAGAAAAAAGTATGAAAAGATTCCCTTCTTTTTTTTTTTAAAATAATAAAACTTACCCAACAACTAGAATCTAACACTCCGATCTCATTCCAAAAAGCTTGAAAAGCATTGATGTAATGATTAAATTTCTTACAGAACCCAGCTACAGATGTAACATTTTTTAAATCGTCATGTGATTTCATTGTTCCATTTTCCTGAATTGGCAAATCATGAGATATCACTTGTATTGGTTCCTTCTGATAATTATAACTAATTTTCAACGTTGCTTTATGAACTCGAGAACAGAAGTCTTTAGATTCAATTTCTATCACCCCACTTTCAACATCAACAGACTTAATGTATTCCCCAACTTGATTTATTTCCTCTTCCAATCGTTTAAAAAAACTATGAGTTTTTAATGGATTTTGAATCCAAGGTTGAAGTTCTTTTTTTTCACCTAATTTATCCTGAGCTAGTTTCTGAATTGAAGCTATTAAAGACTGAACATCTGATGGAGGCTTGCAACGTAACAGCAAATTTAAAGAATTTCCTATAAGTAATTTTAACTTCCAATCTATCTTCAAGATCATATTTGTTATGAGTGGATATCGAGGTAAATAAACTTCGATGAAATATCGTCTTTCATTAACTTTGATGAATCCTTCATAACAGTTTCCGTTAAGAATAAACATAATCTAAAAAGGAGGAAGAAAAAAAATGATTGCGGTGTAAAATCAAATTAATTAAAAAGGAAAAAGAAATAATAATTTGCTTACGGCTTTCTTGTTTGGTTTGTTTACAAAATAAAAATCATTTTGGCGCGAACCGAAAATGGTCGACGTTACGAAATTTTTATAGTGTCGACAGATTTCTCTTAACTACGAAAGTGCAATATGGCGTATGTCCGGCACGCGAAAGGTAGATGAAAGGGCATGACAGTGACCGAAACAAAATAATAATTAAATACAACGTAGAAAAAATTAATCTCACTATTTGTTTTAAAGGTTAGTAAATTTGCTAGTATTTGCATAAATAAATTAGATATCTCTTTATTTCTTTTACTGGGTTTTCTTTTATTTATCGACTAGGTGTTTAGTGTTAGGAAGTTTTACGGAAGCTCTTCAGATTGTGGAAAATGAATCCAAAAAGCAACGTCGAGGGATTCAGCTCTCTTTTGGCTCTCTTTTGTCTCTCTTAACACCTGAAAAGGAACTCTTTTGTCTCACTTAACACCTGAAAAAGGACGAAATTTTTCACAAATGTGAATGTTGCCCATGTATGTATTGTAGAACTGATGACTGTATTAGTAGTTCCTACAATCCCTGGTTACGGGGCGATTGTTGGTGGTCACCCATCTACTAACTGGCCGTTCTCAATGCTGCTTAACTTCATTGATCACGATGCCGGTAGATGAAACGAGTCACCACTCCGACCCCCGTTTTTTTTCTTATTATCGACTGAAACTTAATATATATATTTTTTTTAATAGGAATAAAACGAAGAAAGGCTTGGGGCTCCACTACGCACGTGCGGAATGATAATTAACTAAACCCTAGGCAAAGTCTCATTGATTATCATTTGAATTACCAATAAAAAAGCACTGATCTTACCACCAAAGTACTGACAATCAATAATTCGCTAATTTAAGTTTACTGGTAATTCGGACTTATCATTGATTAACAATAAAGAACTTTGACTGGGGAAGGCCAATGGTTAATTTTTTTATTGTTGACTGGTACTTTAGAAAAGGGAGCGTTCAGGTATTACGTAAGACCGAAAGGGGGGGGAGGGGGTACTCGAAATTCTTACTATTTCTTACTTGGGGGAGGGGGGGGAGTTTGGCAAATCTTACGTAAGAATTTCCATTATAACTTATTGTTCAGATTTTTTTTTAATTTCAAAAATTAGGCCTAAGTTGTTTAAATTTTTTTCGAATGTCTAAAGTAGAAAAATTGAAATTTTTTTTCAAACAACTTCAAGAAATAAAACTTTATTTTTTTATGAGATTTTTTGCCAATTGTAGCCATCTTCAGGATATGAGTATGAACTATAAATATAATATTTAAGAAAAATATTACTCAAATTTAAAATTGGCGCTAAAAAAAAGGAGGGGGGGTCCTCGAAAATCTTACGTAATATGATACGGGGGGCTCAAAGAAATCTTACTAATTCTTACGAAAGGGGGGGAGGGGGTCCAAAAACCCGAAAAAAAGTCTTACGTAATACTTGAACGTTCCCAAAGCCAGAATTACAAATTTTTGAATCTTATTGTAATTTCGAGTCTTCAGATTTGGGAAATGAAATTTTAGTCGTTGGATTCACTGTTACCCATGCTAATGCATGAACAGGTCAGAGTTGTACGAGAATATCCATCACCATCACCAAAGGGACATAGTGACAAAAGACAAAAGGCAAAGTAATAAAAAATGAATTACTTTTTGAAAATGATTCGAAAAATGTGTCTTATGATAATTTGTTTAACTAAGTAACTGATTCAGCTTTTACCGATCAATAATTAAAAATTTAATGATGATTGTTCTGAAAATTATTTTTTTATTGATTGTTGAAAATTATGGATCCTAGTTTCTTTATTTTATTCGTTATCGAGAATGCTGAATTACTTTAAAAAATGCCACGATTATAATTTCGTGTGTAGATTTTATAACAAAGGAAATGAGTTGAAAAGTTAAGTCGAAGTGGCGAAGGATGGGTACGAACAACTGACCCCATTTTAAATTAAATTTTTTATTTTTTTTATTTTGTAAGTTTGGATTTACCTAAAGTATTGCCCGGCCAACAATTTTAGCCAAAGGAAAAAAATGTAATGATTGGTATTTGTTTATCTTAATTTGGGGCCATTCAAATATTACATCATCATTTTACACGGATAAAACACTATTAGTAATTATTACTCATATTAAGGGTAGATGTATAATTACTAATAGGTTAGGGTTAATTTTTATATGTATTATTAGTAATTTTTACCATAATCAATATTGATTGATTTACCATAATTAATTATTTATTTACCATAATCAATATTGATTATGGTAAAAATTACTAATGATATGTATAAAAATTAACCCTAACCTATTAGCAATTATACATCTACCCTTAATATGAGTAATAATTACTAATAGCGTTTTATCAGTGTAGGAGGGGTCGTTCGACTAGTGACGAATGATGACGAGGGGGAGTATTGGTGTAATGCTGTTGTCATCATTTACACTCTATATAATTCCGTGGAAAATTTTAATAGCATAACATATATATTTTTTCTTTTTTTTTTCAAATAATTTTTATAACAAATGAATAAGTAATTTTACATAAGTTTTAATTTGTAACTTAATCACTTTCAAATTTCAGGTCCATCTTGTGTTAATATTTCGCATTAATAGTAAAGGTATTTTGTCAATTTATTTAAAAAAAAAAAATTCCTTGATGGGATAAAAATTTTTATAACATATATAGGGGAGGGGGGTCTAAAATGTCGAATACAATGATGACATGATATATTTGAATGGCTCCTTTTTAGTTCACGGTGTTAAAATGAGTTTTAGCAGTCCTATGTCCTGTAAGCCCAACTTTCATTTTCGTTAAAAGGGGTCATGTACATATTACGTAAGCATGTTAAGGGGGGGGGAGGGGGTCTCGTAAATGCTTACGACACCTTACCAAGGGGGGGGGGGTCTCACACTTTCTTACGTAAGCTTTTTTCTACTCTGACCAGGAATTTTTGGAAATAAAATAAATAATTAATTAATTAATTTCATGTTTTTTTAAATATTGTAAATGTTGCGGCGAGCTAATATTACATTCTTTTGTTACCGTCTAAATAAAGGTAACCTTTTCTTTAATTTTTCTCAATATAGGTTTTTATATTGGTTTATTTCAGTTCCATGAATTATGGGAAAAATTACCGAAGTCGAGTGCCGTTGGTTCCATTTAAAAAAAAAAAAAACTTACGTAATATGGAGGGGGGGGGGGTTGCCAAAATCTTACTCATGCTTACAACGGGCAGGGAGGGGGTTGAAAATGAAAAAAAAATGCTTACGTAATATGTACATGACCCCAAAGATTCAATGTGCTTATGCGTTTCTAAAACCTTGTAAAAATCATTTAAAGGCGAAAATCATGAATGACGTACCGGTATAGAACGAAAAGGAAAAAAATCAAGCTCGAGGATCTCTGAGAAATCTTCTCAGGCGTTAATATAAAAAATCTGATAATCATTGATAGTATAATCTTTTTTATTTTATAATTAGTGATGCGAGAATATGTTTCGTTAGCCTATCTCATTATCGATATATCTGATAAACAAAATACATGTTAATAAAAGAAATGCAGCTACTTTTTTTTTTTACTAAGTTCGCGACGACGAGGTCGTAAGGAATGGGTAAGTCAAAAAAAAATTAAACGATAGTATACCGGTAAATACGCGCGGTAAGTTACCCTTTCAAGGAAAAAAAAATAATTTTTGCGTAATATAAAACTCATGATAAAAACAACATTTTTTTTTTTTTTTTTTTTTTTTTTTTTTTTTTTTTTTGGTTGCAGGAGCTAAACATAAAGGCCCGATACCGGAGGGACTTACGAAAAGTCGAAGTTGCACCGATGTGGTTTGCTTATTTGTATTTATAATTTTTTTAATTGCATGGGCTGTTGTCGCAGTTTTCGGTGAGTATATTTAAAATTTAAATTTAGAAAAAATATAATAATTATTTAAATGTTTTACAGCGTTTAAAGATGGGCATCCGGATGACATTTTCGTACCTTATGATTCGAAGAACAGACTTTGTGGTGTCGACGAAGAAGTCAAAGATAAACCTTATTTATTTTATTTCGATTTGACTCGATGTTTCTCGGATAAGCCGGGAGAAACTCCAATATGTAATACTCCTCAGGTAAAATATTAGCTGATTTTTTGATCATTTATTTTAAAAAAAAAAAATTGAGAATTTTCAAACGAAAATTTCTTAAAATTCACTTAACGGAAAAAAAAGTTCATTTTTTAATGAAACGAAAAACGAAAAAGTTCATTTTCTGGCGTCAAGATAAAAATTCCTTACAAATCAGGCATGGGGAGTGGCTGGCACGTCTCAATTGAACCCTCACTTCGTTGGGGCCGTAACACCAGTCATGACGTGCAATAAGCCACTTCCATACCTGAGGGGCCATTCAAGTATTACGTAATCATGATTTTGGTGAATTTGAACTCCCCCCCCCCCCCGTTGTAAGATATTTCGCCATACTTAGCTTATGGCGAAGATGGTTGATGTGGACCCCCCCCCCTTAAAAATCTTACGTAATACTTGAACGTTCCCTGATATGTAATATACTATTCTTACCATTTTCACTCTACTTATCTAATATTTTTCTTTTCTATTCAGGTGTGCCTGCAAAAATGCCCAAACGAGAATTTCAACGCGGACTATTTTGCAAATTTAGAAGATGTAGAGTTCATGGGATCAAAATTGATCTGCGAGGAAGGGTTTGACGTTTTGAGCATCAAAAATTTCAGTGATATTAAAAATGCCATCGATGCGAATAAATGTGCTAGATGGTACTTAGATAGCAAACCAGGTCCTTACTCTTTCCAAAATCTAATTTGAGCAAATGAAATCCAACTTATTTTTTAATTTTAGTTGCAAATCGTTGCTTGCCGAGACATTTATCCAAACTAAAAGAATCGCGAAGCGGCGTCAATATTAGTTTCACAATTAACAATGCTGGAAGTACAGTTAGCGACTACATAAATAATGTTACCAGTCAGCACATAATCGATGCAGCCGACGTAATTAAAAATAGAGCCGGACTGAGTAGTGTAAGAAAGATAAATCTCTTTCCAAATTTTTCTTCAAAATAATTTTAGTATTCTTTTTTTAGTTCGGAGACGAGATTTTACATGATTTAAAAAACAATTGGAAATGGGTCGTTCTGATGGTCGTAGTATCTTCTCTATTATCGTTCTTATATATAATAATATCAAGGTGGATTGCGTCGTTTTTGGTCTGGTTTTCCTTCTTCGGATGCGTCGTATTTTTGTCTTATTCAATTTACTTCACTTGGACGAGATATCAGGATAAAGATTCAGATGAGGAATTATTTCTGTTCCTTTTCGTGGTGTCCATCATTGCACTTGTAATTCTCCTTCTTATGCTTTTAATCATGGGAGAAAGAATTTGGCTTGTCATAGCTTTGATTAAAGAAGGAAGCAGGTTGGTAAAGATTTCAGAGGAACAATAGGCTCTTAGCGAAAAATGGGACGTAGGGGCTGTAGAAGTATTACGTAAGCACGTTAGGGGGGAGGGAGGGGGTATTTAAAATGCTTACTTTTCTTACAAGGGAAGAGTGGGTGGTATAGCTGGTCTTACGTAAGCATTTATTTCTTTTGAAAAATCTCTATAAAATTATCCAAAATTCAAAAATTTTTTTAAAGTTAATTTTTAAATTTTTTGATGTAACAAAAATCAGGCCCGTAGCCAGCCTGAGAAGCAAAGGGGGCTCCAAATGGCCCTTTATAACATGGAAGATACGGAAAATACATGGGCCAAGTCAAATTTACAGGGGTGCTCAAGCTTTTCCAAAGGGGGGCTGAGCCACCCTTTGCCCCCCCTGGCTACGAGGCTGACAAAAATGTGCAAAAATTCCGAAAAAAAAAAAAAAAATGAATCGTTTTGCGAGAATATTTAAAAATATTCTTTTGTTAGCGATTTTTTTTCCCTACAGTTCCTAGCATTGAATTTTGCTAGTCATAAAAAAAAATCAAACAAAAAAAAGAAAAATTAATATGCGGTGATTTTTTTATATATATATATAAAATCATTTCCTCAGTGTACTTTAAAAAATGGGGGGGGGTGTCGAAAGTCTTACGTAATACTTAGGGGGGGTTTGTCATTTGCTTATTTTATCTTGCAAGGGGTAGGGGGAGGGGGTGAAAAAAGGCCAAATTCGTGCTTACGTAATACTTGTACGGGGTGATATCAATTGCACCCACGGTTAATCCCTAATCCTCTAAGCACAAAAGTTAATAAAAGGGGGTCAGATCAATTGCACCCAAGTCGTTTTTAGAGGTAATAAATATACCCCTCAATTGCACCCATGAAAAAAGTGATGAAAAATTATACTGGGATATGGCAGCATATCCCTACGTAGGACTACGTCTATGGGGTACTGTTTTAATGTTACTCTCATAAATTTTATCTCTATTAATAAATTAACGAAAAATAATAAAAAATTAAAAAGATTTAAAAATTTAAAAAAAATTTAAAAATTTTCGTGAAGTTTTCTTTAATTCATTATTAATTTTTTAAATGATCCGTCAATTTTTTGCCTATTCTTTTGGCCTAGGAAAAAAAAATTAGAAAAATATTACTTAAAAAATCGATTTTCAATAAGATTTGTGGCTAAAGAAATTAATTTCAACTTTAGTTCTTACTTAGCACTCCCTTTTTTGTCATAACGCGTTCCAAAAAGAGCACTTTTATGCGTTGCTCACAAAGTGTGTTCAAATAGTCAAAAAGTACTATTTAAAATTTTCGAAGTTAAAATTTTAATATAAATTAATATCGCTAAAACGATGCTGATGTATAAAAATTCGAATTTTTTGATAAAAATATAAAAATTTAAAGGAACAATTAAAATTTTGACCAGTTTTTTTCAACTTTTGATCTTTTTTACAAATTTTATTGAAAATTGATATTTAAATAATATTTTTCGATCATTTAAAATTTTTTACTACAGAAGTTTTACTTAAAAACTAGTCAACACCGAGACAAAATTGCCGAGGCAATTGTCGAGGTGTTATTTCGCCCATAATTTTTGATCTTTTTTTATCATTTTAAATAATATAATTTAATACCATAAGATAAATAATCACATAATTTTCGAATTAATTTGACGAAAATTAACGAAAACTTTCTAAAAATGTACGAAAATTATGTGATTATGTGAATATATAATATATATAAATTATGTGAAAATGTACGAAAATTTTAAAAAATTAACGAAAAATAATGAAAAATTTAAAAGATTAAACTGAATTTTTTTTTTATATCAGAAAGATAACCCATAATTTCCTTTAATTAGAAAAATTAACGGATAATTCAGAAAAATTAATGATGAATTACAGAAAAATTCACGAAAATTAACAAAAACTTTCTAAAAATTTGTCTCGGTGTTATTTTGCCCATAACTTTTGATCTTTTTTTATCATTTTAAATAATATAATTTAATACCATAAGATAAAATAATCACATAATTTTCGAATTAATTTGACGAAAATTAACGAAAACTTTCTAAAAATGTACGAAAATTTTAAAAAATTAACGAAAAAAAATAATGAAAAATTAAAAATTTTCGTGATGTTTTCTTTAATTCATCATTAATTTTTTAAACGATCCGTTAATTTTCTGTTAATTTTTTTAACTAACAAAAATTCGAAATATTAAGGAAATAAAAGTGCTCTTTTAGGTGCGAACCAACAAACTAACAAACGAACGAACAGAAATCTCCAGGTTACAGGGTATGACGTAGTCCTACGTCAAAAAACTTTGAGACCAGAATAAAATACACTAATTTTTATTCAATTTTTAACTAGCGAGAATCATTCTTAGATAATGATTACCAGCACGCATGCAACGATAAAATCAAGACAAATACTGACAAGAATTTCAATTTAACAAACAAGTATTTTCCTTCTACTTTGGATTTTGCTGCCAGTAGAAATTGCTAAGTTTTATTTTTCAAAAAATTCAAGACTGACATAAGTTTAGCATTGGAAATCATCGAGTTCTTCTGGCAACTACTGAATTTTTTAGACATTTCTTTAAAAAATTTTGTCCATAAGGTAAACACGGGTACCTTTAAAATTTTTAGTAAAAATACTATTTCAATAATGTTTAGTAAAAATATTATTTAGCTTTGGAAACAACTTTAGATACAGACGAAAAAATGATTCCGCGCTTCTGTTGTTAAAGAGTTAAAAACTGAGCAAGTCACGTAAAATTTAACTTTTTTGCTGGATATACGGGTGCAATTGATTTGTGTTTCGCTTGGGTGCAATAGATGTACCTGCAATTTGGGGATTAAATCTTCTTGGGTGCAATTGACGCATCATTAGTACGAAATTTTTGACCGTGGGTGCAATTAACAAATACCCACTTGTACAGCCCCGTACTTAAAACGCCATAAAAACGTCATCAGGCATGGTCACATTCTATGTAAATTTTACGAGATTTTTCCACGTCAAAATGATGTGGAAAAATGGACGTCTTTAAGAATGACCGAAATACTGTATAATTAATTGTCAGTGGATTATCACTGACAATCTGTTATCTAAAAGAGATGACATTATCATATCAAAATAGAGGTGACGTTACCCACATCATTTTAACGTTAAAAACTTCGAAAAAAAAAAGTCCCGGAAAATGACTATGTCTGATGACCATCACCTTGACGGCACAGTTTTTGCTCTTCTCTACCTTTTTTTTTTTTTTTTCAGAGCCGTGACACATGCCTGGACGACTTTAGTGTTCCCGGTTTTCCCTTTCTTATGTCAAGTTATAGCCGGCGCTTTTGGAACAGGAATATTCGTATTTCTGCTCTCATCAGACAAGAAAGATTATACAGATTATTTTCACGGATTTAATGTGTTCATGGCTTTTTGGAGTGTCCTCTTTTTTGGAGATTTTGGAAATATGGTTTTGGCTTTTGTTTTTTGTAGGTACTACTGGACTTTTAATAAAAAAAATTTGCCAGTATTTATGGTTGCTCAAAGCGTGTATCAAGTAATTAGGTGAGCGGAAGAAAAAAAAAAATTAAATATCTATCTAAGGAAAAACTCATTCGTCATTTGGTTTCAGATATCATTTAGGTACGATCGCGTTTGGCTCGCTTGTTATAGCTCTTTGTAAATTGATTCGATATTTGATAAAAATAACGTATAACGCGCTCAAAGATTCGAAGAAGAATCTAATTTTGATCATCATTTGGTGTTTTTGCATCTGTTGCAATTGGATTACAGGCATTTTAAAGTAAGTTAAATTATTGGCCCTTTTTGACGCAAGAGAATTTTTTCTTGAAAGGACAAATTAAAATTAGATTTTTTTTTAGATACATAACTCTAAATTCGTATATAATGTGCGCTATGCGCGGAACAAACTTTGTATCATCAGCCAAAAAAGCTTTTGGTCTAATAACGAGAAACATCTTACGCGCAGCTGCTATAGAAGGAGTAAGTAACTTTAAAAAAGTTTCAGTCCACAAGTAATTGGACAAAAATTTAGGAGCAACTAAATCATTTGTTTTTGGCGTCCGTTAAAAAATATTTATTGCCTAAAAAAAGCACTTGTATCTCCTAATTTTTTTTTTCTTTGCAGGTTACCGGTTTTGTATTCTTCTTCAACAAATTATTAATAACAATTTTGTCTGGAGCAATATCTTATTTCTTGTTTTCAAACCCCTTACCAGGTGACAACTTCCAAACAGAACATTATTTCGTTCCTACGATTTTCATTTCCGTATGTGCATATTTCATAGCTAGCGTATTTTTAAGCGTATATGAAATGGCCGTCGACACTTTATTTTTATGTTTCCGTAAGTAATCTCATCTTCTAGGTAGAGCTCTGAAAAAATTAAGTCTGCCAATTTGGACAGATCGCTTTTAATCGCACTTAAATTTTTTTTTTTTAATTTCCTTTCAGTCGAAGATTCGGAAAGAAACGACGGATCGCCAGACAAACCATATTTTATGAGCAAAGACTTATTAAAAATTTTTTCCAAAGCACCAAGAAAAGTACAACAGAAAAGAACAAAATAGAAAAGTATGATTTAATCCAAATCAAGCAAGGTGTCTGCTGACGTTTAAAACCTGTAAAACCTTTATTTTAAGATTCAAATGTTTTAAATAAAAACATGTAAAAACCATTGATTTCCTTATTTTCAGTTGTTACACTTTCCATTTTTTGTTTCACTTTTTTGACCTAACCTAATCCTAGAATTTTGTTTTTGTTTGACTCTTGTCTATCGATTTTCATGTAAAAACGTTTTTCTAAACCAGCCTAATTCAATTGATAGGGTTATAATTTAAAAAAAATAAAGTTTTTTTTGAAAAACCTTAAGTTTTTTTATATACATAAGAAAAAGGTTCAGGTTGGCTGTGTTTAATGAGTCATCTCGTATAACTTATATTCCCGAACATTACCACCGTCTTTACATAACCGCAGAAATTTTTTTTTTTTTTTTTTTTTTTTTTAACGTCTTATTCTTATTTTCCCGTTTTCCTGTAAACGAACGAATTTTTTTTAAAAAATAGGTTATATTGTGCTTTATTTTTTAAAAAAAACTTTTTTTTGCATCTGGCAAATTGCATCTCTGTCTTTTAAGTCTTTATTCGCTTTGAATGCATCACGAATTCTTTTAAGTTCATATTCCCTGAACTTATAAGAATAAGGCGCAAACCCTCGTTCAGGTTCGAATTTTCGCCCGACCGACACTTGTTTGACTTTTTTGCGACAATTTCCCCTTGGAACAAAAATTGTCAAAGGTGGCGGTGGAGTGGTGATTTTTCAAAATGGCGTTCACGTTGAAGAAGAGTCAGTGGAGTATAAAATTTAATCGAAAATATCCGGTTCTGAATGCAATAGGAACACATTAAATCTATTATATCAATCCAAAATGTGCTCATGATTTTATTTAATATAAAATGACGAGGTTAGTAAGTTAATTTTATGGGTTTTCATGGACATTGTGTTGGTCTCATTTTTGATTGAAAAACTGGCCTTTTGTTTTCCAAATGTTATTGCAAGCCTAACATTTTTTTCAAATAACGAATCCTGGGAGTTTTATGTCATATTAAAAATCTATAGTCTGATGATTAGACAGTGGTTTTGAAATACGTAAGTGTATAGTATAAGATAGCACTTAAACGAACACTTCTCGAAATGCTGCAATTCTTATTTTATTTTAACGGTTATCAATTTTTAAACGAATTGATATTTTCCATCGGGTTGAAACTCAGTACCAATATTTAATCCCAGGAGAAACAATTGAGAACGAGATAAATAATTTCCTTTTTATGACCGGATTTCATATTTTCATGTTTTTAAATGAAAAGATTTAATAGAAATAGTGATTTACTAAAAGTTAAACATAATTATTAAAACAAATGAATATGTTGCTTAATGTTAATAAATGTTTTCTTTGCTGTGTCAGGGATTTGAAGATACAACGAAAAATGTACAAGGGAATTCAAGCGGAGGTATTAGTACAGCTTTATGGAAGAGCCACAGCTACACAATTAATCGTCAAAGTGCTACTACAGCTAAGATCATCAGAATGAATGTGTTTATTGTAAGTTGCTTTGTTTTTTAAATAATCAGTTCTAATTAAACCTCAGAAATTTTTAAAAATATTTTATGTTCCAAGTAAAAGCTAAAAATGTCAAATTCATGGTTTAAAAATGCAGTTGCTAGGATTTTAGTTTAGATTTTATAAGATTTGCCTAGCTGTTTGAAATCTTTATGTATTTTTTGTGGGAAAGTGATATCTCCAGTACTTGAATAAATATAAAAACATGCTGTCATAAAATCTGAGGTCTGTTTTTGTTTTATGATACACTTGCACAAATGTAATGTGTTACCCTTCATATCATTTTATAAGCTAATGGTTGTTTTGAAATAATTTAGTTGCTAGTTTAAAATGTACTCCCTGTTAAAAATACTGGAGTATTTTTTGACAAATGCTTTTTATTATTCATAGTTCAATGTAAGTAGAAATTATTTCTTTAAAAGAAATTTCTTTTCTTTAAAAGAAATGAAGTAGTTTATTAAAATCCTATGAGAATTTTGAAAAAGTTTTTAATTTCTCAGATCAGTTGTTAGGATCAAGTTTTGGGAATCTTTATCACACTGAAAATAATTTGACGGTCATAAAATGATTTTTGAAAAAAATTGCAAGTAAAAATATTAAAAATGTATTTTTTTCCATATTTGACAGGCTCCAAGCTCCAGAAGACACTCAGCTGATGAAAACGGCACTCTTATTTTGTGACTTTCTTCAAAGCCACCTGGAGTATGGTCATGAAGAATGTTTGGAGGAATATCCAAGATGTGGTCACTTTTATCCGAGGAATTCCTTAACCTGCTTCGTTTTTGTATTAGAGTACCTTTTGACTTCAAATATTCATTTGGAACATCTGGGCTTCAGAACTGTAGTGCATTGAGGCTGACAAATGCTTTTTATTATTCATAGTTCAATGTAAGTAGAAATTATTTTGATGTTGATTAGGGTGTTCCAATGAATTCAAACTCTTTTAGAATACAAAGCTATTATGAATATCGTCTTTTAAAATTTGCAACTTGTGAAACTAAAAACAGGGCTGGGTTGAACTATTTCTAGACAGACCATAGCCAATTAGATTGATTTATGGGCTCAGTTGCTACAGCTCACAAATGTTTTGATTAAAATGGAACATGTCAAAAAGTTTGAGATTTCTTTAAGAAAATTAAGTGTTTCAGAAAATTAACATAAATTTTTTAATTTTTTTCAGTTTCCGAATCAGTTTTAATAAGCACAATGTTTCAAATAAATTACATGGAGGAAATATAGCACTTATTGGAAGTTTATTCCTGCCTGTTACAGTTATATGGATGAGTATGAATCAATCACATCACAATGAACCCACATCCTGTCAGTGTACCTTGTGTACCTCAGTATGTGGTACATTCTGGATAATTTTTGAATTGGAACGGTAAGTTTTGTCCTAATAACAGTCATTCAGAGGAATGCGGAAACTGAAGACGAGAAATATATTTTGAAATTATTGATTGCCATATAGTGGTACATACATAAAGAATCAAACCGATATATTTTAGTCATTTCAATGTCAGTTACTTATATCTATGAATGACTTCAATACAATTGCTGTATGCTAGTTGATATTTACAAGCAATTTAATTTAAATAAAAATTGGCATGGGTGAGTGCGTTTTTATTATTGACAGCCCATGTCATATCATATCGGAAAAAATTTAACTATGGTGATTGGGAAAAAAAAATTGTTTTGTTTGTTTACCAATTTAATTTTACCCTTTTTTATGCTGACAAGAAATATTGAACTTTAAGGGCCTTTGATCAACCTATGTTAAATGTCTGTTATCAATTTGTTAATTTAACTTCGAGTTAAAGCACTTTTTGTTTAAGATGCTTCAACCAGTTTTATTTTTAATAATTCCATATTTTGATTAAAGCAATTTCCAAAAAGATTTGGCCTCATATTTATTTGGCATATGTTGAGCACAAATTCTAACCATTTATTTTGGTTCTGAGTACCGTTACCAGCTATAAAACTATTTCCCATATTTTGTTTTGAAAGGTTAAAATAAATAAGAGTCATAATACCTAATTTTTTTTTTTTTTTTTTTGCGCAGGTTCTTATTAGGCTCTCTAGTTCTTATTTCAAAAGAAAGACTCAGTACGGTGCCCATACATTTTAAATTATCTAGCAGACAGCGAAATAAAAATGTCGCACAACCGACGGGAACGAGTCGTCGAAGGTGGCGGTGGGATTTCTTAAAATGGCGTCGGTGTTGATGAATGGAATTTGTGTGTTGGATTTTAATTGAGAAACATGGAGCTAAGTTTTTAGTAGAAATAATGAAAAACAACAAGCGTCAATTCAGAAAGCCATTAACATTTTATTTAATGGAGATTTTAAGAGGTTAGTGGATTAGATGTGTGTATTTTTGTTTTCGTCATGGGGGGGTTTAAATTTTTCTTTGAAGAAATGGATTTGGGTCCTTTGAGTTTTATTGACGGTCGTGCCTTTTTTCGAATAACGAATTCTTGACCATGAAAGAATTATTATAAGTTAGTGGTAATGTATTTGGACGTTTCTTTCTCTTCGAAACTTTGTAATTGTGAGTTATAAATCTACCATTTGCCGGAATTTTGACTACAGATATTCATGTTCTGTACTAAGATTTTTAAAACGTCATGGATTTTCTTTTGGATTCGGAACTCTGTGAAATAATTTTCTGAGGGGTTCAATAATTTTTAGATGATAAATAATCTTTTATATTTTTGATGAACTTTGAAATAAAAAATTTCCTTAATCGTTAATGATCATTTTAACAGGAATAATTATAATTATAATCATGTATGAGTAGTAACTGTTTTAAATAAAAAAAGGAGTGCTCTTCATATATTCAGCGCAAATGAAGTCATTTCTAAATTGTACTTGGAATGCGATGGAATAAGCAGTCATCTATAGGCAAACCATCACAGGTTTTGTTAAACTCAAGACTCACGGATTTAGTGAAGATCACAGGTAAGAGATTTAATTAGTACCTTCAAATTAAGAGCTTATTAAGGCTAAGGGTATACATGGGTTGGATATAAAATCGAAGTTAACTGTGTCACAGTAAAGTTCAAAATGTTCATTGTGAGTTTGGCTTGGCTGTTTTCAAAAGTCTTTGTAGAGGGTAAAACATGCTTACATTAAATCTGATGTCCACTTTGGTTCATGAAATTTAGCAAATAATTTATTAAGTAATTCATTGAAGAATTAAACCAGCTAATACTGTTCTGAAATAATTAAGTTGAACGTACTAATATTGTTAAGAATTTTTAAAAAATTAAAAATTTTTCAGATTACTCGTTCGCATGACTGTAATATTAAGATTTTTAAAAAAATAACAAAAGTAAATATTAAAATCGTGTAATTGATTATTTTTTCTTATATTTGACAGGATCAGACTTAATAAGGTCAATCCACTTCGCCGTCTGTCATAATCCTGGCCTTCACTGCAATCCACAGTATGGTCTTCAAGCTTGATAAGTGATGTTGGCTAGCAACACTTGGACGAACTATAAAATTGCACTGAGCTTTCCGAATGGTTTTAATTTTTTATACGTCAGAGTAAGTAGTTATTTTGATGTCAACATTTGATTCTGTAAGAGAATTGATTTAGCTAGCTCAAAGGTTAAAGGTTAGTTAATATAGTTGATGTTTAATATGAACTTACATTGAAGTTGCTAAAATCGTTTAGGTGAATAAATTTGTTTAAAAGAAAGCGCAAGTTACCATTTTTTATTAATTTTAAAAATTAATTAATTCTTTATTTGCTTTTGATTTAAGTTGTTTAAATTTTTAACTAATGTTATTTTTTTTTCTTTTTTTCAGAGCTTCAAGAGGACGAGATTCAGCGCTTCAAGAGATCAACGAGGGATTCTTTTTTTTTTAGGGATCAGTCATACACAACGTCAGGCGTTCCGCGGCGGTTTTTTTTTCTTTGGTCGCTTTATACCGATTTTTTTTCGTTTGACATCCTGGTCGTCGCTGGTGAGGCTGTCACACTTTTCGCCTTTTTTTTTCCTTTTTTTTTCTTAAAGGGGTTAGTGAGGGCGTGGTGGGAGGGGGGAGGGAGCGAGGGTCTGCTTGTCGCTGGTGAGGGGACCCGAGCGTCTCGCGTTCGACGTCGTGGTTAAGCCGTCGGGGCGGCCAATATCATCCTGCGCGACGCGAGGGGAGGGATGGAGCTTTAGAGCCAGCTTGTTACAGAGCTCCTAGCCCACGTACAGGAGACCTCTGGTATGGAGACTCGATGTGGTGGTCAGTCGTGCGGGGCGTGAATGTGTGGCTGACCGTAGGAGAGGGGAACATTCCTTAACCGGAATGTAGCGAACCGATTCGTGTCATTGGGCCTTTGTCTAATGACGCGGTTAAGACGTGCTTCACGCACTCATACAGACATGTGGCCGGGTAGGCGTAACTAGGGCTTCCTATCCTGTTAGGTTTTCCAATTACCGGCGCTGTATGAGGTCCGGACGGGGACTTGTTGATCCACAAGTGGGTTTGGGGAGCTATAATGCTGAGAACCGAACCCGTGGAACGACTCCACGCACATGATGACCACCACCGTGGGGGCGACCTAGCGATAGGGACTTTTGAGGTCGCTTTAAGTGTTAGGCGAAAAGGGGCCGATGGGGTAAAAGAACGCTCTGTTGTCTGTGACTCTCGACGGAGAGGGCATCCCGAAAAAATTTTACTTGTTTTTTCTTTCGGTATGCTCTCCAAGTCTTTAGGCCATTCATCATCAGGAGCTAGCATCATCATCCAGTGGGACATCGATTTATTATATTCGCCAACTTTATTCGTCTTCTTGATGGCATCGAAGTTGTCATCAAGAAGGAAAAACCTTCAGGAAGAAAGATAAACTACCCGGATCAACGCTTCTGCTGCCAAGACACCGAAGACATTCCAAATTTCAAGACAAGGATAGTTCACCTATCGACGACCTATTCACGACAATTTTTTTTTTTTTTTTCTCTAAAAGATTATTGTAATATGTAAATAGGGTAGGGGCACCTATTATATCGGACGAGCCAGCGAGGTTTTGTTTTCCAGTTTTACAGAATCGCTTTGGCGAGTAAGATTTTATTCGTTTTTTAATTAGTTTTGCAAAGTTAATTAAAGTCCGATTTTTCCGAGAGGAATAAAATTATTTTTGGTTTTCATCTGCCAGCGTGGCATTGGAATTTATGAACATTTAAAGAAAGTTTATTTTTTTAGGTAACTAACAATTTTCATTGATAACGAGCAATATTCCAAAAAAAAAACTAATATCCTTTGAATACTATTTAATTATGTAATCGATTCACTAATTGAAAACATAAACTCAGTTCCCTGGCTCTCCGATAAGCAGGTAAACCTCTCCTGCCTTTGATGAACTAGGACACTGAACTCATAATTTTTGATCTTGTGGTTTGGAGATTTTTTGCGTGAGTCATAATGTTTCTGCCTTAAACTCAGCCTTAAATAATGATATTAAGATAAGTTTTTTTTTTTTTTTTTTGTGGAAAACAATTTTTATGCGGAAATTAAAAAAAAAACAAAGTTTTTAACATTTCTTAGCTTTTTCGAGAGGTGTTCATAAGCTTTCTAAGCTCTAGTAAAATTTCGTAAGCTTTTTTAAAAATTTTCTTTCTCTTCAGTACTACCGACCAGCAATTTTTAATTAAAAAAAAATTTAGAATTTAAAATTAGTCCAGATATTCCGGTCGGGGTCAAATATTCTTATGTTTACATTCCATCTAGTTCGATTAATAGTGTAATTTTTAAGGAAGGACATGTCCAAATGTTTTAGGTCACGTTTGGAAATTTTTTTTTTTTAATCGTTTTTACTTTGATGCGCCTTTCTATATGTTCTTAATTGGGATTATCTAAAAGAATTTTAAAATTACAATTGTGCTGATATTAAATATTTATTACTGATTAATTTTTATTACAAGAGTCGTTTACTGGTATTTCGATAGTTCATGTTGAGTTCAATGTTACAGTAAATGTAATTGTAATGTAATGTAAATGTGTATCACTGATAAAAATCGAGTGATACGGATTTTTTTCCATTTTTTGATGGCTTTAAAAGACTATTCAACACAAAGGTTAATTCAATGCGTAATAAGTTTCCAGAAATTTAATGCTGAAATCATATTTTCAAGAGGAAACTTTCCGAAGAGTGCTTCTGCCCGTTCGAATTATTCTAATTCTGCGTTTCGTAGAGTTTGAATAACACGAACAAACGAGAAACATAATGGTAGAAATGATACGGAACGTTTCGTGTTAAAAATAAGATTTTCAAACAAAGATTGGTAAAGCACAATACGCATTGAATTAACAGCATTTTTGAATTTCCATTAAAACCATTTAAAGTCGAAAATAATCCAAATTCGTTCGACTTTCCCAAGCAAAAAATACTATTGTAATTGTACTTGTAATTGAAATTCTAATTGTAATTGTAATTGTATTTTAATTGTATTGTAATTGAATTGCATTTCTAATTGTAATTGTAATTGTAATTGTAATAATAAAATATATATTTCAAGTAAAATACTTCAAACTATATGCAGTCTATTTATTTTAACCTTTACGTCACATGTCACACGTCACGTGACCAAAATGATTAAAAGATATTGGGCTCGCGACGTCGAGCCCCAACCAACCGGTAAAAGAAAAAAAAATGCGGTGACGTCATCACTTTTTTTACTTCATCGTAGAGAGTTGCGGTTAGGCAACTTAAAACTTTTTTTTTTGGTTTCCTTGAAACTTTACGAGCGAATATCTCGGGAACGGTTGGAGCTAGGACGTCGCGCGAAACGGAATTTTGACCTACTCGACGAGACGCGTCGACTGCCAAAAGGGCGACCGGATTTGAAGACATGAAAAAACGTGACATGAAATTTTTTTTTTTTGACATGTCACGTTTTTCTGTCTTCAAATCGAGTCGTCCTTTTGGCAGTCGACGCGCCTCGTCGAGTAGGTCATAAATCCGTTTCGCGCGACCCCCTAACCCCAACCGTACCGGAGATATTTACGGTTAAGTTTTCCAAAATTGATTTTTTTTTAAACTTTAACCGCGAATATCTCGGGAACGGTTGGGGTTAGAGGGTCGCGCGAAACGGATTTATGACCTACTCGACGAGGCGCGTCGACTGCCAAAAGGACGACTCGATTGAAGACATGAAAAAACGTGACATGAAATTTTTTTTTTTTGACATGTCACGTTTTTTCATGTCTTCAAATCGAGTCGTCCTTTTGGCAGTCGACGCGCCTCGTCGAGTAGGTCATAAATCCGTTTCGCGCGACCCCCTAACCCCAACCGTACCGGAGATATTTACGGTTAAAGTTTTCCAAAATTGATTTTTTTTTTAAACTTTAACCGCGAATATCTCGGGAACGGTTGGGGTTAGAGGGTCGCGCGAAACGGATTTATGACCTACTCGACGAGGCGCGTCGACTGCCAAAAGGACGACTCGATTTGAAGACATGAAAAAACGTGACATGAAATTTTTTTTTTTTTGACATGTCACGTTTTTTCATGTCTTCAAATCCGGTCGCCCTTTTGGCAGTCGACGCGCCTCGTCGAGTAGGTCATAAATCCGTTTCGCGCGACCCCCTAACCCCAACCGTTCCGGAGATATTTACGGTTAAAGTTTTCCAAAATTGATTTTTTTTTTAAACTTTAACCGCGAAATCTCGGGAACGGTGGGGTTAGAGGGTCGCGCGAAACGGATTTATGACCTACTCGACGAGACGCGTCGACTGCCAAAAGGACGACTCGATTTGAAGACATGAAAAAACGTGACATGAAATTTTTTTTTTTGACATGTCACGTTTTTTCATGTCTTCAAATCGAGTCGTCCTTTTGGCAGTCGACGCGTCTCGTCGAGTAGGTCATAAATCCGTTTCGCGGACCCCCTAACCCCAACCGTTCCGGAGATATTTACGGTTAAAGCTTTCCAAAATTGATTTTTTTTTAAACTTTAACCGCGAATATCTCGGGAACGGTTGGGGTTAGGGGGTCGCGCGAAACGGATTTATGACCTACTCGACGAGACGCGTCGACTGCCAAAAGGACGACTCGATTTGAAGACATGAAAAAACGTGACATGAAATTTTTTTTTTTGACATGTCACGTTTTTTCATGTCTTCAAATCGAGTCGTCCTTTTGGCAGTCGACGCGTCTCGTCGAGTAGGTCATAAATCCGTTTCGCGCGACCCCCTAACCCCACCGTTCCCGAGATATTCGCGGTTAAAGTTTAAAAAAAAATCAATTTTGGAAAGCTTTAACCGTAAATATCTCCGGAACGGTTGGGGTTAGGGGGTCGCGCGAAACGGATTTATGACCTACTCGACGAGGCGCGTCGACTGCCAAAAGCGCGACCGGATTTGAAGACATGAAAAAACGTGACATGAAATTTTTTTTTTTTGACATGTCACGTTTTTCATGTCTTCAAATCGAGTCGTCCTTTTGGCAGTCGACGCGTCTCGTCGAGTAGGTCATAAATCCGTTTCGCGCGACCCTCTAACCCCAACCGTTCCCGAGATATTCGCGGTTAAAGTTTAAAAAAGAAATCAATTTTGGAAAACTTTAACCGTAAATATCTCCGGAACGGTTGGGGTTAGGGTGTCGCGCGAAACGGATTTATGACCTACTCGACGAGGCGCGTCGACTGCCAAAAGGACGACTCGATTTGAAGACATGAAAAAACGTGACAAATCCGGTCGCCCTTTTGGCTGTCGACGCGTCTCGTCGAGTAGGTCAAAATTCCGTTTCGCGCGACGTCCTAGCTCCAACCGTTCCCGAGATATTCGCTCGTAAAGTTTCAAGGAAACCAAAAAAAAAAGTTTTAAGTTGCCTAACCGCAACTCTCTACGATGAAGTAAAAAAAGTGATGACGTCACCGCATTTTTTTTTCTTTTATCGGTTGGTTGGTGCTCGACGTCGCGAGCCCAATATCTTTTAATCATTTTGGTCACGTGACGTGTGACATGTGACGTAAAGGTTAAAATAAATAGACTGCATATAGTTTGAAGTATTTTACTTGAAATATATATTTTATTATTACAATTACAATTACAATTACAATTAGAAATGCAATTCAATTACAATACAATTAAAATACAATTACAATTACAATTAGAATTTCAATTACAAGTACAATTACAATAGTATTTTTTGCTTGTGAAAGTCGAACGAATTTGGATTATTTTCGACTTTTAAATGGTTTTAAATGGAAATTCAAAAATGCTGTTAATTCAATGCGTATTGTGCTTTACCAATCTTTGTTTGAAAAAGTCTTATTTTTAACACGAAACGTTCCGTATCATTTCTACCATTATGTTTCTCGTTTGTTCGTGTTATTCAAACTCTACGAAACGCAGAATTAGAATAATTCGAACGGGCAGAAGCACTCTTCGGAAAGTTTCCTCTTGAAAATATGATTTCAGCATTAAATTTCTGGAAACTTATTACGCATTGAATTAACCTTTGTGTTGAATAGTCTTTTAAAGCCATCAAAAAATGGAAAAAAATCCGTATCACTCGATTTTTATCAGTGATACACATTTACATTACATTACAATTACATTTACTGTAACATTGAACTCAACATGAACTATCGAAATACCAGTAAACGACTCTTGTAATAAAAATTAATCAGTAATAAATATTAATATCAGCACAATTGTAATTTTAAATTCTTTTAGATAATCCCAATTAAGAACATATAGAAAGGCGCATCAAAGTAAAAACGATTAAAAAAAAAAATTTCCAAACGTGACCTAAAACATTTGGACATGTCCTTCCTTAAAATTACACTATTAATCGAACTAGATGGAATGTAAACATAAGAATATTTGACCCCGACCGGATATCTGGACTAATTTAAATTCTAAATTTTTTTTAATTAAAAATTGCTGGTCGGTAGTACTGAAGAGAAAGAAAATTTAAAAAAGCTTACGAAATTTTACTAGAGCTTAGAAAGCTTATGAACACCTCTCGAAAAAGCTGAGAAATGTTAAAAACTTTGTTTTTTTTTAAATTCCGCATAAAAATTGTTTTCCAAAAAAAAAAAAAAAAAAACTTATTAATATCATTATTTAAGGCTGAGTTAAGGCAGAAAATTATGACTCACGCAAAAAATCTCCAAACCACAAGATCAAAAATTATGAGTTCAGTGTCCTAGTTCATCAAAGGCAGGAGAGGTTTACCTGCTTATCGGAGAGCCAGGGAACTGAGTTTATGTTTTCAATTAGTGAATCGATTACATAATTAAATAGTATTCAAAGGATATTAGTTTTTTTTTTTGGAATATTGCTCGTTATCAATGAAAATTGTTAGTTACCTAAAAAAATATACTTTCTTTAAAGGTTCATAAATTCCAATGCCACGCTGGCAGATGAAAACCAAAAATAATTTTATTCCTCTCGGAAAAATCGGACTTTAATTAACTTTGCAAAACTAATTAAAAAACGAATAAAATCTTACTCGCCAAAGCGATTCTGTAAAACTGGAAAACAAAACCTCGCTGGCTCGTCCGATATAATAGGTGCCCCTACCCTATTTACATATTACAATAATCTTTTAGTGAAAAAAAAAAAAAAAAATTGTCGTGAATAGGTCGTCGATAGGTGAACTATCCTTGTCTTGAAATTTGGAATGTCTTCGGTGTCTTGGCAGCAAAAGCATTCATCCGGATAGTTTTTCTTCCTTCCTGAAGAGTCAACTTCGATGTCATCAAGAAGACGAATAATCGATGTCCCACTGGATGCGAGCTCCTGAAGATTAATGGCCTAGAGACTGAGAGAGCATACCGAAAGAAAAAACAAGTAAATAAAGGAGAAGGAAAGGCATTTTTTCGGCATGCCCTCTCCGTCGAGAGCCACAGACAACACCGCGTTCTTTTACCACCATGCCATCAAACGAAAAGACCACCAAGCCATCAAACGAAAAAAAAATAGGTCTACAGCGACCGAAGAAAAAAAAACCGCCGCGGAACGCCTGACGTTGTGTGTGACTTAATCCCTAAAAAATCCCTCGTTGATCTCTTGAAGCGCTGAATCTCGAAATCTCGAACACTTGAAGCTCTGAAAAAAAAAAAAAATAAAAAATAAAAAATTTAAAGAACTTAAATCAAAAGCAAATAAAGAAATAATTTATTCATTTTTAAGTAATTTTTAAAATTAATAAAAATGGGATTGTGCCTTTTTAGCAAATTTCTTTGCCTAAACGATTTTAGCAACTTTAATGTCAGTTTAAATTAAACCTTTGCGCTAACAGAAGTCCTTTAATAGCCAAATCAGATTTTCTTATACAATCAAATTTCACCCATTCAAAAAGTTTTCTTTATAACAATTCAACACTTTACAATACAGTAAGCTACAGCTAAGAGCGCATATAAATTTGTTGTAAGGTTGAATCATGAAATTGTTCTTGCGTGAAGTTTTTGCAAAGCTATTTAAGCTTATACACAAATTATCCAGTTATATTTTTTAATTACTTTTACTTTTACGATCACAGCTAAAATTCAAATTCAAACTATAAGTAGTTGCCGCTTTAAAGCCGAAAGCAATTTGCATTTAAAATCCATTTCCTACTTAAGACTGATTTATTTTCAACTACTAAGGACATCACACCATGTGTAAGCTAAGCAGTTAAATAACGATGCAAGTTTATTTAAGTTTCACTGATAAATGCAACAATACACTGTCTCTAGAAAACTATTTTGCAACTATTTCAAAAATCTCAGAATTTTTAAGGATGGAATCCCAAAATTCTTGTTGGCATAATGAGTTTTGCATTTATTAACAATGAACGAAAGCAAAGCAAATGCTGAAAAACTTGTAAATTTTTATTTACCATAAAACCAAGGGGCAACAAACTCTTAAGACACCCAGTGTTCATCCACTCATAATACATCTTCAAGTTCCTTTACTCATCGTTCATCAACACAATGCACAGATCAATTACGATGACTGTAAGGAACCCCAAAAACAACTGAAAAAGATAAGTTTTGAAGTTTCCATCATACGTAAAACGTTCACTGAAACAAATAAAAAGAAAAAAAATTAAAATTCCTATTAAAACTTTTAAAAAAGCTGAATGAGGAGAAAACAAAATGCACTTAAAAAGTAAAAAGAAGGTTATCAAATCCAAAAATAAAAGCTCCTGACTTTTTAATAAACTGGAATTGGACTGTTCATTAAGGCAGAAACATTCCTCTCTGCTTTTAATAAAAAATTTTCAACATCTTATTCTTAAAGTTTTCCAATCAAGCATTAGGGTTTTTTGTATATAGATTAGTGATATTAACCCCTCAGAATTTGTCTTTTAATAAATAAATAAAAAAAAAAAAATTGATTCTCACATTTTAAAAGTTAAAGAAATTTACCTTATGAATGAGAATTTCATCATTTTTCTCTAAGCCAGGCAGGCTTCAGGTTTGACTCTTCTCTCTCCATCAGTAGCTTCTTTTAACTTGCTTATTGCAAGATTACATCTATCTTTCTTGACCTCGTCATCCATGCATATATCCAGCCTTCAACAAATCAACAAACCTGCAAAAATAACAAACATATTTCATAAAACATATGAATTGACATAAAGGGGATCACATCCATCAAATAGGCCAAGTAAAATGATATAATTCAAAAATATCAGATTTTTAGCATAGCCAAGTAAGTAAGAGACATGTAAATTCAATATGAATTTGTAATTTTAGGAATCTCAGCTCTTTTTCAAATACTCCCAAGTACAAAGCTAAAGACGAGACAATAATATTTCATTGTGTTCCATTCTATTTCTATTGCTATCCTCACAAGTAAGAAGTAATGAAAATTACAATACCTGTCTTTCAGAAAAAAAATTAATTCATTGTTTCAAAATTTTATTCACAATTTTTAACGTAACATCTCTGGCAAGAAAATTGTGACAGACCAGTTTATTTGGGTTAGGTTAGGTTATTACCAATATCTAGGTTCATTTCCTCGACTAAAGTCTTTAGAACTTCCTATAATGAAACCGCTAATTGGATTTAAATTGTAAATACCGGTTTTCTTTTTAACAACTAATTTCTTAAAACCAATTCAAATAAAAAATTATCAAGGCCTAGCTGCTATACTTACAGTGTACTGAATCTCTGCTTTTGCATTCAGAAATGCACATTTGATATTTTGGAAAATGACAAACTGACAACTGAGCATTTTTGATTTTCTGTATTGCAATCCAAATGCTGATCTGAAAATATGAAAGTCATTACAGTATTAAATCAGGGTAAACAGACATAAGAATAAAACGAAGTGATGAAAATTGTCCGATTAGTTCTCTTAAAAAATATTATTAATTAAAAATTTAATCACTATAATCAAAGAAGTTACATTAAAGTAACATTAAAGAAGTAAGTACGAGTAAATTAAAGAATTTAGGCACAAAGTTTTGCTGACGACCTGCAAGATCTGACTTCCAATGATGCATGCATCCAAAAGGATGGAAGATTACTATACTTCACAGTTCACACCATATAATATATTTAACTTAAATAATAAATTCCAGAATTATTTCCAGGGAAAAATTAATTCTTCCAATGCCTCAAAATGCCGGTATGGAAACAAAACCTTATAAAAATACGAAAACGTAAAAGCTGAATTAAAAGCTAATACAAACCTATATATTCATATTTCATCATCACTAGAATTCCATCAACTACGTAATAAATGCTTCCAATATGTAATTAATATTCAAAAACTAAAGATACCATCGTGAAAAACGAAACATGTATAAACTGGATCGACGGCGGTCGCAAGCAATATGGAGTTCTAGTGTCGGTCTCGCATAACTTGATAATCGACTACATTAAATATTATTCACTTTTTTCATTTCCCTGGTAGGCGTTAGAACTGGAAGCTAGTATATGCATTAACGCAGAGAATAAATATAATTGCACACCTTTGTATTAGATTCTCAGTTGACATAGAAAATAATATCTGCATGAAAGCAATATGGCCGAAAAAAGCGTTACCAACTTTCCAACACCAATCATAGATTCGACTCGTTGCTTTGCGAGGGTTCGTGCATTAAAAATTTCATAAATATACGCTTAAAAATACCTGTTTAGCCTATGCCCCGGGAATATTTCCTACAAGACGAACTATGAGGCCTATAACGGCGCCTTTTTCAATATTTACGTGTAAATATAAATAAAATAAAATAAGAATGATTAATTTCAGAGGATATATCAAATTTTAAAAAGTGTATAAAACTGTTTTTCCTCGTTATTCTTGTCTCGCAAAATATGATAATTGACTACATTAAATATTATTCACTTTTTTCATTCCCCGGGAAATTGTTAGAATTGGGAGCTATTAACTCAAGAGAATAATTGTAATTGCACACCTTTATATTTGCCACAAGGTTATGATGTACCTAAATTTCTAACAGAAAGAAATGCAGACATAAATGTAAAAACCAGTTCTGGATAAATTATTTTGATAAAAGCTGTTTTATATTAAAATGTCAAATTAGTTGAATCCCTGTTAAAAAAGAGGTGCATAGATACTCAATATGCCAAGGAATATTTAGAAGGTATATTATATAAAAAATATAATTGAAATATCAAATCTGATTTGAAATTTATTTTTGACTTTATTTTTTTTTTCAACATGAACATTGCATGGATACCTATCGAACTTTTTTTTTTTTTTTTTTTTTTTCTTTTTTTACGTTTGACTAGTTTACACTAATAAAGCACTTAATACATTTCTCAAAATACTCTGCCACACCTTTAAATAATACCATTATATATCTCTTTTTTTAAAATTAAAAAAAAAAAAAAGAAAGAGAGAAAAAAAAAATCATAGCTTGATTAAAAACTATTTTGGAAGCATATAAGACCGTTTGCTTTGGAGAATATTTTTTAAAAATTATAAATTACAAATAATTCATGACTCATAAATAATACCTACGCAAGTTTCCCATAAAAATGTCTTATACTTTATTTATATTTGAATGTGAATCATTATTGCTATTTCGCAAACATTTTTATGAAAAATTTATTACAAAAAAAATCATGAGGGTAACATTAACAAAATTAGAAATGGCGTTTAAGAGTCATGATTAATATTAATCGTTAAAATATAAATATTCGAAATCTTAAATTGTTCCATTATACATTTTCCGTAACTTTTCGATTCTACTAAAAAATTTCCAAATTAAAATATCGAACATTATTTATTAAAAATGGCTATATAAATTTCGAATAATTAACGAGTGCAATCGGTTAATACGATCATTATCATTCACATTATCAGTCTTTAAAATACAGCTTACGAATCATTTGGCCGTAAAAACATTTGGCTTGAAATCGAAACAACAACAAAAAAAAAAGAAAAAAGAAAAACACAAAATCAAATTTGAAAATCTAAAATATTTAACATACAATTTTTAAAAATTTCATTTATTCATTCATTGCAACAATTTGGCACATTTAAAAAGAAATTTTATTATGGTGAAAATTTTTTCTAAAATTACAAAAACATAAGGCACTGATCCCTTTTATTTTTCGTGGTAAGTAATTTTTACAATACGGCAAAAACAAAAACGAAGACGTATTCACGTCAGAAAAAAAAAACAGTACCTAACAAGTTCTTTTTAAAAATCTACACATCAAAACAAAAAAAAAACATTTAGGTAATTTTTTAAATTTCCAAAAAATTAATACATCGAAAAGTAAGCTAAAAATGAATGGAATGATCGGTAATTACTCGATTTGCACTCGTTTATTTCAAATTTCATGCATAACCGAATTTTTTTTTGCTTTAAAAAAAATGTTATCCAAAAAAAAAAAAAAATTGCTACAGTGCATTTTTATCCAATCTTTTTTTTTTCATTCTACCTATCTTTAAATGTTATTTTTATTACTATTACTATTATTATTACTATTATTGTTATGCAACTATAAATCGTAATATTTTCATTTTCTTATAATTTCAGTAAAAACGAGTTAGTTTTTTTTTTTTTTTCGAAAATGGCAACGTTATGACTTTTCTCTACTATTTTTTTGTTTCGTTTTTTAATAAACCTTGTTATGGCACAGCAGGAAAAAAAAATAATAATAACAATACGTGAATTCGATCACAAATACTAATTAATTAATTAAGAAGAAATAAGTGCAGATCAAAAATTTGAAAAATTCTAGGAAGTTTTTGAATAAAGATGTAACAAAATCATAATTAAGCAATTTTTTGTACCACAATAATAACAAATTTGGTGTTTGAAAAAGAAAAAAAAATTAAATAATTTAAATTCTAATCCGTTGAATCAGGTTTGTAAAACAAAACATCGCAAAATAACTAAATCTGTTATTTTAAAAATATTCGAAAGCTTTTCAATAAAATCGTTAAAACTAATTCAGCTATTTGACAATGTCATTAAAAATCTTAAATATTTTAATCATTACGTATTTTTTGACATTTTAAAATCAGAATTAATTAATGAAAAATTGAAATAATTAATAATTATCCCCATTTACAATGTGTACAGTACATAAATTTTTAAAGAGATTTTATGAGACAACGCGGAAAAAAACGTAGTATGATTCCATTTTAAAAATGAGCAATGGCTTCACAGCGGTGTAAGAAGAACTAGATCGCCATAAGCTAAGCATACAAAAAACATCCGATTCGAAAAGACCACACTACGTTCGTTTTTTTTCCACTAAGTTTGGTACAATTTTTAATAATTCCAGACATAAATCAGTCACTTGGTTTATTTATCAGATCATTAAAATATTTCATAAATTATTTATTGCAAATTTTTTTCAGCTATTTTATTGTTCAAATTATTGCTCTTTAAACTTCAACGAAAGGGAAGTGCTTTGAACGGCTTTACAAAGATCAAAAGTACAGTTTTGTTGCAAAAGCTCAAAACATGTGCATGCACTGCACAGTGCGTTAACATTTTGCAAACAAGGAAATCAAAAAGTGACAAATTACAAAATTTACAATTTTCGCAATCGAAATTTCCTATTTTCTGGTTTAGTTCTGCACTGAAGTACAGAATTTGATGTTAGAATGATGAAAATCCAAACAGGAAAAGCATTATAGGGTCAAAAATATAATTTTTTAAAATAAAATTGCTCCGTCGAGATATGAATGTGGAATTGCTTCAAATGCAACTAGACTCATTTAGTTAAAACACCAATTTCAAGCTTACACAACAAAACTATTTTAAATCTACTGCTTTGACCGTTTTTTTATTGCTCGCATCACAGTGCATTCATTTTCTTTTAAGGCGTCTTACACCATAACGAAAATCTCTAATTTAAAAAAAAAATGCTTTCGTTTTTTCCTTTAAAAAAACAATTATGGCAGAATGAGCAAAACCCATCTCAAAAAAAATCATTTCTCTTAAAATTTGTACTTAAACGTCACACTTATTTCGTTCTTGCAATACTGAAAAAAACTGTCATTACAAAAAAAAAACTTTCTTAATATCTACGTAATTAAAACTCCTCAATTATTATTTTTTTTTTTTTTTTTTAGCAAATATTATTAAAGGTAAAAAAAATCAACGCAGTAAATAAATGATTGCAACTGCACTACTTTAAAAAAAAAAAAAAGATCAAAATAAAAAATATTTTCAGTTAAAACTACATTCAATCAACGATTTTTTTTCATTAAATAAAAAAAAAATTAATAATAATACAGTAATAATAATGATAATAACAATCAAAAAACTTAATATATGACTCAATCCGGTAATTTTTTTTTTTTAAGAAACCAAAATACGCCCACTTGTTATTTTTAAAAAAATTAACAACTTAAGCTAATAGATGCCGGCATTAACTTCAAATTTTCATTTTTTTTAAAAATTAATGCTTCATGTCGGGACTAGTCTCTTTTTTAGCTACCGGCAAAAATTATTTACATAACAGAAGTTTTATAACAGAGTATTAATTTCTTTTATTTTAAAAAATTTTTTTAAAGATTTTTAATTTTTTTTTTTTGGTTTTGAAGCTTAAATAATGACTTGTTTGAGTCCTTTAGCAAAAAGACCTTTTTTGAACACTCAGCATAAAAAAATTTATTGCTTAATTGTCATTTTTTTAAATTAAATTTCTACAATTGCCTTTAAAACTGGAATTGCAGCACAAAATTTTAAATTTTTTTTTTGAAATTCCAGTCGAAATTTTTTCCGGCAAGTAAAATTATTTCATAAGAAAAAAAACTTTTTTTTTTCGTTTTAAAATTTTTATTAATAATTTTTCACTATTTGTTTAAATATTGAGCAAACGCGGTTGAATCTAACTAAGGCCTACACTATTTTTTTTTTTTTTTTTTTTGACTAAATCACTACTTTTATGGCTGAGATTTGACTGGTGTAGGGGGTCCTGATCCCGGTGGTTGTGGATTTGGAGTACGGGAAGGTGGGGTTGGAGCTCCTCCGCTTGATCCTGTCGAACCAGGGCCGCCTGATACTAAGCCGCTTTGATTCGTTGATTCCAGCTCTTCGGTATGGGCAACAGTACTGAAATATCGTTCTGGAAGGGAAAGATAAAATTGAATTAATTAAACATTATGTAACATTTTGGTTAAATACTAAGCATAATACTTTATGCTCACTGCAAGACTTTGTCCTCCGTTTATTTAAGAAAAAAAATTTGGAGTGAATGAAAAGAATATTATTTACCATCGGTATCGATAAGAGCTCCTTGGTCAGGATTACTTCCCGGCATCAGGGGCATCATGTTATAATCTTCGTCCAAACTGATGAACGGAGCGTTCCATCTAGGGATAGGCGTTGATCTAGGGGCTGACTGAGGTCTCGTTACAGATGGACCAGTGAATAGACTTAAATTAGTGGGACTTATCACTCCTGTCATCCCACTCATATTTGGATAACTAAAAAGCTGAAACACAAAAACCAAAATGTTAAAATTGTGATGCAGCGCCCCTAGCGGTAGCGTCTGTTCCCTAACGACACTTCTTCATTGATTGACAAATTTTATTCTTCCTAGTTCCCTTTTTAACTACCAGATTGCACGTGAACGTCAATTTATATGGAATTGACCACGAAGAAAAAAGTTCGACCTGCCATCTGGTGGTAAAAGAGGTAACTTCCAGTGGAAATTCCTAAGTTTATGCAACAAGTCTAAAGGACAAAAATATTTTTTCATGCAATTTAATTACCTGTCCAGGCTGAGTGTGAATGTGGGAGAAAGTGTATTCGCGGCTGACCGCGAACGGACTAGTGACTACCGAACTGACTCGAACGGATGACATGTCAGAACTGAGATTAGGAGGAGATGGACTCAAAGCACTTTCGTGACAATGTCCCTCGGGCGAGGAGTTATTCGTCATCGGGGGTGTCGAAGACGTGGGGGGTGAATTGGCAGATGCCATCGTTAATTCTCCAGTCGAACGGATGATGGCAACGGGTCGTGCCATGGGTGGAGGCGGCGGAGGTGGCAACATCGGACTCGGGTAGTATTGAGTTAATTTGGTTGAGTTCCTCGAAACGCTAGGTTGTACCTGTAGAAGAAGTAAAATTAAAAATTGAAGATTTTGCCATTTAAATCATGTTTTGGGGTAAATTTCTCACCGAGTCCACTCAGGTTAAGATTGTCGATTGGCGAGCAATATTCACCATTTTAAGTTAAAAAGAAAACTAGATCTTACCTGCTGCCCTTGTTGAGTATTTTCTGCTTCCTGGCACACGAAAGTAACGAAATCGGAGAGAGTATCATGACCATTCTCCGGATATTTCGGTGAATGATGCGGGGTTTGAGCTTGGTAATAACCTCCGACACTCAAACTCGAAGCAGCTAGTGATGTGACTACATTGTGCTGAGAACTTATACCTACAAAAGCAAAATAGTCTATGGTTAAAAAAAAAAAGAAAGATGGCGTCACGAAAAAGAAAAAAGCAAAACAAAGATCCCGATTGCAGATTTTCAAAAGTGACCGAAACAAACAGCATGCGGATTACGAAGAACTGACAAAAAAAAATCATCTTTTTTAAGTCAGCATGAAAAATATCCAAATAATGAGACACCGTCTGTGAATATTATATTATACCTATAAATTGAGATGCACAGTTACCTCATAGTGTTGCCAGATTTTAAATTTGCATCGACCACACAAAGTAGAAATTAAAACGTAAGCCCCTTGTAGAAAGGGGGTCTCCAAAATTTTTTGCAATAGACCGTGAGCACGGAGGGCGAACAGTCCCTTTTTAACAAGATCCCATCAGTCAAGTTCAATAATACCGCATCCGCCATATTGTGAAGAATTCCATTTGATTCACGACCGTATAAACAGGTCCGGAAACCCCTATTCTTTATCTATGGGAGAACTTGTCTCGCTTAAGTACGAAAAAGTTAGTTTTCCTTTCTACCACCGTAAGCGCTACTTGTACGCGAGACGCTTTTCGATTGGTCGTTGAGATTTGCAAACTACGATGGCGGCGCACGGCCATATAGACGTCAATACGGCAGTGGTACCAACCACGATCTTGGTACCAACTTACACGATTAGACATGTTGCGTCTCTCAAAATGTGCATAGTTAAGCGGGACATGAACGGCATGGGAAGTTTCAGGACCTGTCTATACGGCCGTGATTTGATATAAATTACTTCACAATATGGCGACCATTCAATTTATCACGTGGTCAAGCCCCCGGGCCCCGATACCATTATTTCCCCGGTCTATGTTATTGTTCTATTAGAAAAAAGCATATTCTACTGTATATCCTGAAATGGTCATTTTGATTGTTTGCCGTTAAGGACACGCAGCGCCCCTGGTGGACCGAGTCGGAAGCAGAAGAAAAGAATATGGAGGGTGGGGTCGATTAGGTACTTTACGGTTTAGCAGTAACAATATATTTTAAAAATAACTCTACTTGTACTTCCACTTTGGAAAGTCGTATTAAGAAGATTTCATATTTTTAAGTGTAAGCGTCAGCAGCTCAACTGGTAAGAGCCTGTCAGCGTAAAGGATACAAAGCTTGTCCTTGACCTTCGTGGGTTCCAGCCACTGCTAGGGTATTTTTTTTTTTCCCCCGATATATTTAATATTTAACATTGTGAGAATAGAGATCATGGTCTGAAGAATAATTTTTATGTCTGATTAAGCAGTTCGGTGTTTTCCTCCTCCAAAATATGACGATGTATTTGGGAATTAATTAGGTCAATTGTGAGGCGAGCGTTAAGAAAATTTAAAAATTCAATCCGATTATATAGACACATAATCGGATATTTCCAACATTTACGTAACTGAATATCTGGCAACACTATATAAGTTACAAAATTTAGTGTCCTGCGCGTGTACAAAAAACCAAATGCGTAGCCTTTTTACAAAAAGAGACCCAAACCACATGAAAAAGGCTACGACAAAACATGCGAAAACGTGTCAGAAAGAAAATCGAAAGCGGGTATAGACGTATAAAACTTATCCATTAATTTCTTTCAATTTTTCCAAAATGATTTCGTTATAAATACGAAAGGGGCCATTTAAATATCAAGCAAGCACTTTGAGGTGGGGGAAGGGGAATAAAAAGAGAGAAAAGGTTCCGAGATAGCGCCACGATATTATTGTCAAGTTATGTTGGCAGCCCTGTCACGGTCGCCATTATGTGTACAATAAAATAATCTTACTTTTTGTATAAATAACTAATAACTGAAATATATTGCAACAATAACAAAGTCCAGACTCTTTTTGTCACGTTTTTTCTCGGTACAGGACCGCCAACATAACTTTCTAATATCGTGGCGCTATCTCCGACAGAAAGCTCTAAGAAATTCTGTTTTGCGTAACAGTGGGCAAAATCGATGGTTTTTAAATCCGTAAGCCAAACAAACGAGCTTCAAGGGTACTTCAGACTGAAATATTGAGTAATAATGCGGGGGGAGGAGGACAAAATTTGCCAAAATCATGCTTACGTAACACTTAAATGGCCTCAAATCATTTCCTCCGTTTATTTTTGCAATTCGGAACACATAAAAAACATAAAACGTATAAAAAAAAACCATCGAGATAAACATACCAATAAAAAATAAATATGAAGTTTTAGAATCGGTATAACCTCACATTTATAAAAGCTGTAGGACAGGAAGAAAGATACAAAAATGCTTTTTTAGGTTAGCTAAAAAAAAAAAAAAAAAAAAAAAAAAATACGGTTCGAAGTATGGTTAATTGGTTCAAAGCAAAAAAAAGTGTAGGTTGGAGCTATAAACCATTTAAGACAGAGATGGACAACACTGTGTGATTGGTGCTGATTTGCTGGTTGGCCCTTGCTCCATCCTAATGCCTAAAAAAATTGCAATTTTTTCCTTTTTTTTCTCGAAATTAATTTCTGTAATCTCGAACCATACACAGCAAGGTTAAAAAAATGGTAGTGACTTAGCCAAAAGTGCACACAAAAGTAGTTTAAAAAAATACAAAGAGACTAGACACCGAAAGAAGAGAAGAAAGTCACAACCAACATTTATATTAGACCAATACTTTTGAATTTTCTTCGGCTCACGAGAAAAAAAAAACGGATTCATCCAAAAATTCCTTTAATAAAAAAAAAAAAAAAAAAAAGTGAGCAGAAGAGGAAAAAAATTAGTTTTGGCCTTATCAGGGTGTTATACCTGCTGTTGGCTAGAGGTGTCGCACACATCATGCAACTCAAGTTAAGGTTGGGACTGAAACAAAATGAGAGAGTTAGTTAACTCGGCCGATTAGTTACCCGAAAGGTTTCAATATTTTCTGTTAGTTTTTTGGTTAAAAAAAAAAAAAAATTAACAAGCTAAGGAAAATATATTCTAAATGTTTCTATCGACTATTTTTGTTCAAAAAAAAAAAACTATTTTGAAAAATAAAAATTGTATTACTATGTTTAGCGAGTAGCGCAAAAAAAGGGATATTATTTTTTGAAAATTTTTTTGTTTTTAATGATTGCATGGTAATTAAGCAAGAAAGCGAAAAATAAATTTTTCCAAGTTTTATTTTTATGTTTATTTTGAGGTTAGTGATGAAACCTTTACCTTGTCTGGATCGTGAGCTACCGGGCGGTAGGGGTGAGCCAGATCGACCTGAAGGACCAGAAGAATGGCCAGTGCTAACTACCAAGGTTCTGGGTGACTGAGAAGAGCGAACGCCACCTGGAAAAAGAGAATAATATTTGAATATTATATTTAAAAATGGCGAAGAAGAGAACTTTAAGAAGAAATAGTAAAGATGAGAAAAAAAACAGAAAGAAGAAAAAGATTTGTAACAAAATAATGACAAAAGGGTAATCGAAAAAGCGATAGAAAGGATAAAAGAAAGGGGAAGGGGAAGAAGGGGAGTTTCAGAGAAAGGAGAGAATCGGAGAAGGGAGTAAGGCAAACATTAAAAGAAGTTAAAATAAGAAAAAATATGGAAAAGTAAGTGAAACTAAATTAGCAGTGCTATGTCCATAGTGCCACTCAAAATAAAAGAAGAAAGGGAAAACCTCAAATTTCGAAAGTTTTATCTTTAAAAAGCTCAAACAGGGAAGAATTTGGGGCAGGTTTTTTTTAAATTCCTAAGCTAAAAAAAAAAAACGGACGTGAATCTGGTAATGCTGCATATTTACGACATTTTAATATTTTTTCACATTTTACAGGAGGAAGCTCAAATTTTCAAGAGTTGTTTGTTCTGAAAGCTCAAATTCAGTAGAATAACAGAAAATTTGTTTCCAGTTTCAAGTTTTAAAAAAATTAGGCGTGAACCTGGCGGCTGTGCTCGATTTCCGTGTCGTAAACACAATTACAGCATTATAACGCACAACTTTTTTTATTTTGTAGCTACAAATGATCACATGATTTTTTGAAAGCTCAAACTCAGGGGCACAAAACAGCGTCAATTTTGAAAATTTGAGCTTTTTATTGTGCTACCCAGGAAGTTAGGAGTTCAAAGTTAATAATGCAAATGACTTTTTGTTTTTAAAAAAAATTCAAAAAAATCAACAAAACTCAAAACAACAACCAACAACAAATTCAAAACCCAAATTCTGAAATTTGGTTTTACTGAAAACTCAAAAAAAGTTCGAAATTCTGATGTAGTTTTTATAATTTGAGCTTTTCATTGTACTGCTGACTTCACGGACCCTAAAACGGTAGTGGTCTGTTAGGGTTGCCAGGTCTAAAATTACAAATCTGGTACATCTCAACCTTAGATAGTGGTAAGCCCATAAGCTAAACATCGGGAAAATTTTTCGGCGGTACAGGGTATCACTATCACGGATTTAATAGTAGTACCCCGTAAGCTAAACATAGAGGCCTTTTCTTCAATAGTGGTACATGTACCACCATGGTGGTGAATCTGGCAACCCTGCGGGGCGTCTGTAATGGGTATTTTTTTATTGTAATAGAATCCGTGGTTCTTTCTTGCATTGCATAATAATCATCAGATCATAGTTTTTACTGTGGTTTGCCCAGTATAAGTAGGATTAATTCATTTGACCGGAAATTTTCCAGTGGTTTATGCGTGAAAGTTTTACATTCGGCGCACCTGGCTAAACCTTACTGCTTTCTTTTGGAAATATTTTGGACAGCGAGTTTTCTTTTTCTCATGATTTTCATCCAAAATTTTTGAAATTTTTAATTTTCCGGTACGACAAAAGTAAAACTTTAAAAGTCACTGGGAAGTTTCCGGTCGAATGGGTTAATTTTATTGCGACTTCTGGCACTGGGCAAACCATACATGATCAGTTACCCAATCAGCAAGCCTTTTAAGTATTTCATTAATTTTTCTTGAAAATATTTTCACAATCTCTGCAATATTTTTAAAACATTTTGAAGGGGGTTCTACAGGTGAATTTGAGATTCTTAGCTGATCGTTTTCCTCCAACTTAAACATGGGCGGAACTTTGTTTATATTTCGAAGAAAGGTTTTTTCTACTAGGCCTACAAAAGTTTTATTGGAAACAAATAAATTTTTAAAAAATATAGGAATATTCCTTTGAACATTTTCCACAATTTTTGTTTACATGAAATATTTATTTCTTTATCATTTACGGTGTTTTTTTGTGAGATTTTCTCAAAAAAAGTCTGGATGTTTATAAACGAAACATTAGCATGTTATAATTTTTGAAGATTATTTTTGTAAAGAGTTGAAAAACAATTTAATTAATAATAAAAGCGAATTTTCATGTAACAAAAGTTGACGACACGACGTCGGCTGAGTGGCGAGCGTGCTCGACTCCGAAACGAATGATCGTGTGGAGTCTTGGTTCGAACCTGATTTCAGTCAGGATTATTTTCTGCCAGCATTCACCTCAGATACTCATGTGTGTATCAAGTGAAGAAGACCGATGTGTCACAGGGTTCGGATTCCCTGTCTAAATAAAGTAGGTCCCGCTCATTCGCAAAATACCTTTGCGATATGAGTGCCCCGTCTTCGAGCTCGTCACTCGATACATTAAGGGGTATGACGTAGTAACGCCTAAACTTTACACCAGAAACCGAACTTAGTAAAGGTAGGCGCCGGGTCATAGGGCTTCATGTCCTGATTATGCCGAAAAAGAAGAAGAAGAAAAGTTGAGGAGAATGTCAAGAGGAATATATCCATACTTTTAAAAAAATTATTCGATTCCAATTAAATTTTTGTAGGTGGAAAAAGGTTTTTTCAAAAAATAAACAAAGTTTCGCCTATGTTTAACTTGCAGGAAATTCATCGGCAGAACATCCTTCATTTTTAAAATATATTTTTTCAAATATGTGTATGTGCATATGAAAACCTCCCACTTGTACAATCCGGATAGTTTGTTTTGATTCGAAAAAGTTATTTGTTTACAAAAGGTTTAAAAAATTGCTGATTGGGATAATACTCCTAGACAGAGTCCTACGGATAAGCTCGAAATCCGGAAAAAAAAACATCTAAAAAAAAGCAGAGACAACGTTTAATGAAAACTAATAATTAAAAAAATGAGTACAAACCATGATCTACGTCCGAATGCCAGGACGTTTGACTGGAGAGCGAAGCAGGACTTTGTCCATAATACACAGCCTCCGTTTTCTCTCGGACTAGTTCCATTTCTTCCTCGGCTGAACTCAGCCTCCGTAATCTTTTGTTACGCGGTTCATTTACTCCCGGACTGTGTGCGCTTCGCGGTAAAGACAACGGACCTACGAAAAACAAAAAAAAAATTTCAAAAATAAAAAAAATCTAATTTTTTTGGCTTTTCAAAATTAAAAAAAAAAAACTTACTATAAGTTCCACCGCTCAGGAGAGAAGAATGATCCGTGGCAGGTGGGGTGTAACTACTGCAATAATATCCTGGATTTTCTAATTTAATCGTACTTAACGACGGTTGAATACCATTTACATTTGAAATAATAGAAGCTGGAAACATAAGTCGAAAAAAAAAATATATATATATATTTTATAAGTTCTCATCGGGAAGCTTACATAACTTTCGAATTAGTTTTTTTTTTTTTTCTTCAGACAAAAAGTATTATTAGAAACACAAAGCTCTCTAAAGGAAGGAAGTTCATCGACATTTATAAACTACACCAAATGTATTGTTATGACGACTCATGTACCGCATTTCTATTAATAAACCCGCGAGGAGTTAAAATAAAAATAAAAAGGAAACGGTTTCCTTCGTCAAAATATTTGTTTAAAAAAAATAAAATAAAAAAATAAAAAAACACCAAGAAATTTTCTGAAAAAGATTCGAACCAAATTACACAAATAAAAGAAAAAAAAAAGTTGGTGTGGCCTGTTATTCTACTTTCCCTACTCTCGCGACCGAAAAAAGAAAAAAAGAAATTTGGAAAAAAATAATAATAATAATAATAATTAGGGAAGCGAATGATGTATTTCATTTATTTATTTTTCATTTTAAAAATAATGTCAGAGCTTACCTTTTGATAATCTCCATAATTCTTTGGAAGAAAATACTCCGGTAGCAAGGATAGTATCGTTGCAGACCACACCATTATACGGGTTATGAGTGTAACCTGGAAACAAATACTTCGAATCAAAAAAATAAGGTACGGAAAATGAAAAGAACGAGGGAGGGGAAAGAGGAGGCGATCGATCAGTTTAGCTACACTATACCCGAAAAATTTTAAATAAAACAAAAAATATTTGAAAACATTAGGCTTGAAATCAAATTCAACCAAAGTCAAGCAACTTTTCTGGATTTTCCGACTTTTAATTTTTGGGGGAGAAAGAGGGGGTCAGGGTCCTTCCCGAAAATTTGAAATACGTTTTTTTTAAGCATTTTTGATGGATTTTATATTTTATTTTTAATACTATACCTCAGTGAAGAGCTTCATCAAGACCACAAGTTTCCTGTATGAAGACAGCTCCAAAGATATCGTTAACATGCTTAGAACGTTCTTCTTACAAAAATGTTATCGTGAACATGGCGCATTCACACATATTAGGGACCATTTGGGGGGGGGGGGGGGGTCCGAATTTGCTATTTTCGCCATAAACTAAGTATCGGCAAAAGGAGGGAAGAGAGGGCCAAAAATTATCAAGAAATTAATACTTCAATCGTCGGTCTTTAGGGGTCGTCCATGTATTACGTAACGCAAAATAGGCCACTTTTTTACCCCCCCTCCCCCTTGTAACACACCCGTAACGCAACCTGTAACCCCCCCCTTTGTTATTACGTAACACGGGTTCTAGCCCCCCCCCTCTGAAAAATATTTGAATATAGTTTTTAAAAGTCAAAAAAAAATTCGGTTTCATGGTAAATTTTAATCAATTTTTACGAGTTAGAAAATTTTTTTATTTTTTTATTTTGAAGGATAATTGGGAAAATTTTTTTTTAAAAAGAATGAAATAAAATTGCAATAATTTTAACATTAAAATTACGTAACACATAGCCAAACTCCCCCCCCCCCTTCCCGTAACAATGCGTAACACCTCTTTCGACCCCCCCCCCTCCAGGCGTTGCGTAATACATGGGACGACCCCTTAGGGACCGTCCATAAATTACGTTAGCACGTTGGGGGGTATTCAAAATGGTAACTTTTGCTAACAAGGTTGGGGGGGGGGCGGTTACATATCTAATGTTAGTATTTGCCTCATGTAATAAACGTGCAAAAATGAAAATAATTTTAAATTATGTAATCTAACTCGCTTAAAAAAAAAAAAAAAAAAAAACACCTTCGCAAAATTTAAAGTCAGAAAAATTTCCGATTTTTAAAATTTTTAATATTAATTTAAAAAAAAAATTAAGGGAGGGGGGATTTAACATAATTCTGTGGCTTTTAACATTTATTTTCTGTCAACTTTAACAGAATATCGTTGACATATAAAATTGGTAGTCCGTTTTTAACATATTAACAGATAATTTTTTACAGATATATCTATCACTTTCAACCCGATCAGTGAAATCTGCTATTTCTTCTTTTTCTTGCAAATAGGTATTAAAAATTTTTCCTTTTCTTTAAATAAGTTCGACGAGTTCTCAGTGATTTGATTAATGACAAAAAAAAAAATTCTTACGTGGGATTAACGAGGGCCCCCTCTCTTCCCCTTAAGAATTTAGTCCACCCCCCCTCCCCTCCCCTGCTTACGAAACACATGAATGACCCACCCATGACGAAATCCTATGCCTAACTCTGTTTTTAGAAATGCCCATTTGGATTAATGGGAAAACAACAGAAATTTCCGAAACGGGGTGCACCGATTTAAGCAGCACCCGGGTCTATCAATTGCTGACCACAAATGTTTAACCTTCGAGGAGAAGGGGTCAAAAACGTCAAAGATGGAACTGAATTATGTTCAAATAAGCCTATCTCGTCCGTTTAAACTCGAAAAAGAAAAATTAACGGAATCTTTATTTTAAAAAAATCATAAAGATCTACTAAATTCGGCTGAATTTGATGGAAAAAGTCTGATAAAAAAAAAAACCACCAAAACACAGAAATTTACAAGATTGGATTACGTTTTGATTCTTATCAAAGATTTACTTATATAGGTAGCTAAACTACAACGTTAACAGCAAAAAAAAACGAACAATTTAAAACACAAACAAGCAAAAAGCGAAAAGATCAATCTGGTTGATAAAAATCATTTTTTTTTTTTAAGATTGAATGTTATATTTTTAAAAAGAAAAAAAAAATCTTAAAGACTGTATAGATTACCTTTAACTCCTCGATCGTCATCTTTGTCATTATTATTATCACAAATTCCACTTAACAACTCTGGAAAAAGAAGAAATAGTAACCATTAAAAAAAAAAGTCAGATCAACGAACGAAAAAAAAAAAAAAAAAAAAAAAAAAAACCTGTCGTCATTTATTGGCTTATATTAGGCTTTAACAATCGATTTTTTTTTTAAATGTTACGAAATTTCCTGCCCTGGTTAATTTAATTCAGAATAGAAAAAAAAATCGGGTTACCCTTTTTATTTTCTTTTAATTTCTTACGAAATTCGAGTGGGAACGACACCGCGGGGTCATCAGTATAAAAGATCAAAAAAAAATCAGAACCCAGCTGCCTTAATGAATGTTTCGCCATTTAAAAAGTTTGACATCACTCATCACTTATTTCAAATCGGAAACTGAGCAAAAAAAAAAACTGAAAAATTTATTCTTATCTTGCACGGTGATCGAGAAAGAAAAGAAAAAAAAAGGTGCGTTTATCCAGAAAATTAGCGGAATATTGATGTCAAGCCAGAAATTAAAAAAAAAAAAAAAAAGAACGAGACACTCAGTCTGAAATTTGTTTCGTCTTTTTCTCATTAAAAAAAAAAAGAAAAAAAAAATACAAAAGACAGTGTGAATAGTGTGAATTTAAGCAAAAATGATCGATAAGTAAAAAAATGGAACGGTTTCAAATGGCCTGGAGGTTTGCCAGAAATCAATAAGATCAATCTACTTCATGCACGAGGAAAGCGCCAAAGCCAAATTCGATATTTTATTTTTCTTACCTGCACCGAAAAGTGGTTCAATTTTTCTTTTTAAAAAAAAAAAAAAAGAATAATTTTCCGACAAGATTGCGGGATACTTTTTTGTAAATCGGGCATAAGACGGACGCTGACCTTGGGAGTCAAAAATAACTGAATTTAATTCGAGAGTGCGATCATTTCTTCCCTTCACAAAAAATAAAAGCTCTTTTGAAACCACTACACAAAAATATGTTATTGAAATGTAAAAAAAAAAAAAAAAAAAAAAAAAAAAAAACTTTCGTGTTTTTCCGCTAGAGAGCGGTATTGTCCAAATAGAGATGATTACTTTGACGCAAAGCATCCTGTACTATTCCCAGAATGCTTTGCGATTGGGGATAAACAAAATTACATTTAAAATGGCGCGAAAACATTATTATAATATTTTTTGGTTTTATCTTGAATTTTCCTTTTGAAAACACAGCAAAATACAAAAAAAAAAAAAAAAAATTGTTTAGTCTTTATTGACCAATAAATCGAAGGGCACAATTAATTGTACCACCGGAAATGCTGTATATTTTTAGACTTCTTTCTTCTGTTACTACTTTTTTTATTGTTTTGATACTTTTTTCAAATACAAAAAATTATGACAAAAAAAAAAAAAAAAAAAAGTGGTAGCAGAAAAAAAAGTCCAAAAATATACAGCCATTCCGGCGCACAGTGGTCCGGAAAAAAAAATGAGCAAAACTCATTCCCAAGTCTGTGTGAAACTTAAAAAAAAGATGAAGGTGTCAAAAGCTTCGATATTTTGCGCAATTAAAAACCTGCTGCCCGTGTCCCAAAATTCAAAATGGCGGGCATAATATGGAAGCCAAAATTTTTAATTATGAATGAAATTTCATGAATATTTATTTTTAGACATTTTTGTGGCTGCTGATTTCATATCTGAAATAATCATTTTAAAATTCAAAATGGCGGACTTAGCATGGCGACAAATGTAAAAAAAATTTAAAGTCGTTAAATTTTAATATTGAGCTCTAAGGACTGCTTAATTAAATAATCAAGACCAGTACGTCCTCCTTTTTTAAGTCCTTTAATAAAAATAAATAAATGGGTCAAACCAATTGCTTAACAGCCGTTTCGGCCTTGGCGGCCATCTTCGATAAATTTTCATGAAAATATGTACTAAGGGGTTTTCGAGGTCGCTGATCTCGAATCCATAAACCGTTTTTCTGAATGACGAGCATACAACGAGTGAATTAATTTTTTTCAATTTATTGAGTCCCTTAAAAATATTTTAGAAAACTATTATAAGCGGATTCAACATCAGCGACCTCGAAAACCCCTTGGTACAGATTTTCATGAAAATTTAACAACTTATTTTACATTTGTCGCCATACCAAGTCCACCATCTTGAATTTTAAAATGGTTACTCCAGATATGAGGGGTCGTACATAAATTACGTAAGCACAATTAGGGGGGGGGGTCCAAATTTTACATCTTACTCATAAGCTAAGCATAGGCGAAATGGGATAAAGCGTGCAAAAAGGGCCTAACCCATTTATGCATGACCCCTGAAATAGTCGACCGTAGAACTTTCACATTAATCTCAGGATCCCAAGATTGAGAATTTTCGAATCCCGAAATCAGTGGATTGAAAATATGGTCCGGGGTCTCTAGCCGAAATCATATGAAGTTTAATCGCCTCAAGGTGCTATATTCAGCAGAAGAGCAGGGAAAAATACATAAGATTTATCGAAAAATAAAAAGAAAAATATTACACGCCTGCAGCGCTTCCAGCGAAATAAAGTTCCAGATGAGGTTCTCGTTATTTTTTTTTTTTTAAATATTGAAATAATTTTAAACTTCTCCTAGGCAAAAAATTTCACTAAGAACAACCAAGGGCCAACAGAAATTTTCAATAAAAATTTCGAATGCTCCTTAAGAATTTCGAATGGTAATTTATCCCGCAAAAAAGAAAACAAAAAATTCCCACGGGTGCTTGTGAAAAATGTAATTCCAAAACTTTACACTCCCAACTTACCCATCCGGCGTTAATTTCTAATTTTTCAAATACGCCGCGATTTCATAACTTACCTGCTTCAAGCCCTGTGAATTAAAAAAAAACAGAAGGAAGAGATGTAAGTAGTTTGTCCCCAAAAAAGTGTTTTAAAAAAATAATAATAAATTTTCAGTCAACCCAGAACTTAATATTCTGCAAAATAATTTCAGAGCGGGAAAATCCATTGCAAAATTTTAAAAAAACCCGGATTTCAATTCCTCAATTTTTTCTTTTCCGTTTTAAAAATAAATTTCATGAGAAAGAAAAAAATCCAAAAAGAAATGAAAGTGTTAATTCAAAACTTAATTCAATCGCCAAACGGATACCACGTACGATCATTCGAACGTGATCTCCTTTTTCTTTTACGTAATAAAAAAATTCTTTTTTGAAAAAGAAAAAAAATAATAAATAAAATAAAAACTTTCGAAACATACATTCTTTTTGGCCTTGAATGTGATTTTAAATTGGGTCGTTCGGGTGACTATTTTTCAATTTTTCTTTTTTAATCGGTGATGGTACAAAATAAATAAGCAAAATTAAATAATCAATCGAATTAGAGCAAACGACCAGGCGTGGCTAAAACGTTTCCCCTGCCGGAAAATTTATTTTAAAAATAATTTCGATGACCTTTTGAATAATGATAATAAAAAAAATAAAATAAAATAAAATCTTCGTGAAGTAGGGAGACACTAAAAGAATGTTTTCGTTTCATAAGACTGCATCCCATATAACCGTTCGCCTCTAATAATAGAACATCTCTATCATACAATATATAAATATGTCTGTAACCGTATATCTATTCATCTCTCGTTCCGTCTACTAAATAATAATTATTAACGTTTTTTAAAAAAAATTATGTACTAATTATTAATTTTTAGCATTTGTTTTTTGACAGAGTTGGAGGTTTGAAAGCATCTAAATAAGTAGCTAAATACCCGTCGTCAGGGTTGCTGTTTAAAACAGCAACGTTTTATATTATTTTCCCATGTTTTAAAACGTTTTAAAACGTCTTTTATTCGGCCTGGTTTTAAAACGTTTTAAAACATGTTTTAAAACTCGTTCAAAATGTTTTAAATTCGTTTCTATTTTTATTCAAATGTTTTAAAACGTTTTAAAACACCGTGTTTTAAACCGATTTGTTTTAAAACAATCATCCCTGCCCGTCGTAAGAAAAGGAGATGCAAGAAGTGTATAAAATTTCTGCGAAATAAATGCAAAAAATTTATATGAAAAATGGACTATTATTTTTGTATCATTTATACAAAATTTGGACATGCATAATCATTTTTGCAAAGCTTATGCATATTTTTTAAGCTCCTAAACTTGAATAAGCATAATTTTTACAAAATTTATGCATAATTGTTTTAAGCATAAAAATCTGGATATGCATAATTTTTGCATAACTTATGCATATAATGATTTTAAATCATATGTCGTGTCTCCATTGACCAATTAATCGTGTGGTACAATTAATTGTACCACCGGAAATGCTGTATATTTTTGGACTATTTTCTTCTGCTACCACTTTTTTATATGTTTTGATTATTTTTTCGACCACAAAAAATAATGAAAACGAAACTTTTAGGTCTTCGAGGACACAGTTTAAGGACGTCCAAAAAAACTAAAAAAAATTCAGGTAATATATATCGGTTAGTATCAGGGATGATTGTTTTAAAACAAATCGGTTTAAAACACGGTGTTTTAAAACGTTTTAAAACATTTGAATAAAAATAGAAACAAATTTAAAACATTTTGAAAGTGTTTTAAAACATGTTTTAAAACGTTTTAAAACCAGGCCGAATAAAAGACGTTTTAAAACGTTTTAAAACATGGGAAAATAATATAAAACGTTTTAAACTGTTTTTTATTAAAAAATGTTTTAAACAGCAACTCTGGTTAGTATAAAAGAATTAGGAGTTGCGTTCGTCGATCTTCAAAAATTCGTAAAATAAGGGCTACCCTAGTCAGGATAAAACTTAAGATGACTTTGAAACCTCCAACTCCGTCCAAAAGAACCAAATATATATATAAATATAAAATATAACATAATACGTACCGTGACTGTTGATAAAATTGGCCAGGTAAAGGTCCAACTCTCGGACGGAAACGTTTATGTGATACGGGTTCACACACAGGCCGGGATGAGCGCATTCTGCCGCTTTTTCTAACCTTTCCCCATCCGTACTTTCTAACGGTATCGCTTTAAATAAAATCACCATTACGAGATCCAATCTCCAAACCTGCAAAGAAAAAGAGAAAAATAATTGAATAAAAATCAAAGCTTTAAAAAAAAAAAAAAGCAATAGGCCTACGTAGGCAAAATTTACACAATATTGGATCTTTTGTCTTCACGCAGAAGACCAAAAAATAATGTCCCTTATATAAAATTCATTTAAAAATTTTCATGATCCGGCCCAAATATGAGCTTATCCAATACTAGGACTGCTCCGTCCTAACAAAAGAAAAACCTAACACGATTTAAACAAAAACTTTTTTAACATTCCTTGTATAAAAAGGTGATGTTTTCTTTTTTCTTTTTTGAAATCGTTTTATTGTTGAAATCGATTTCAAATTAATAAAGTCTTATTCCTACTCGGCAATCCGCCAAATATGTTTTGCCGAGAGCTGCGGTTCATATTAAATATTGTTAAAACAATGTTATGTTTGAAAGTTTTAATATATTTAGCTTCCTTGATGTGAATTAGCTGTTTCGGAAAGCGCATCAAGGTTTTTTTTTTTCTTTTTCCTTTTTTTGTTTCAACTTCTCTGTTTGGTTTTCCGTGAAAATGGGTCCAAGTTTTTACGATGCAATTTATGGACTTAAGGGATAGGGTTTGGTCAGACCGTTGTGACGTCACTGAAGCAAACATGACGTTTATCGTAAACCCCGGGGAAAATACCGATGCAAGGGCAAAATGGAGACAATGAACAACCACTTGGTTTGTATTAATGAAGGGCATGACGAAAGTAAGAACCAATGGAAAGGATGGAGGAAAAGGAAAGACTCCTCTTTGGACGTTTTTTGGAAATCCGGAACTGAAAAATACGTTTCGGTACTGTCCAAATACGTTTGACACACAAACCACACATTCCTATTTTTAACCCTGACGTCGAGTCTGAGTTTCACGGATTTTATGACGCTTTTCTCAGGAAATACTATCTAATCGCTCAATGATACCGATATTCCTCGTAAGTACTAAATGAAAATAATCTTATCTTGATTTGGAAAAATGTGGAAAGGAAGAGAACAGAGGTATGGGAAATAACGCATTTAGTGCACACCGTGGTCAATTAGACAACTATCATTCCACAAAAATGTGGTAAAAATTTGAATTCACAGTTTCATTAGGAATCAGTTTAATATCCAAAATCCCATATGCTCGCCCTGACGAAATAAAGAGTTGAGCTTATGCTTAGCTTATGGCCACCGTGTGTAGACAGATAATCCCTAGCTGGCGAAGAAAATGGAAGAGCTGCTGTGAAAGTTTAGAAAGAAAAGGGAGGGGGGGAGGGAAAAATAGGATCATAGTGTAAGTATACATAGTGATAGTTTGATCGTACAAAGTCTCAAAAACGATCGGTCTCGAGCTCATCAAACTTAACTAGGTCTCTGATTTTAAAGAGTTGAACATACATCTTTTTGCCATTACACAACAGGACTACTAAGTAAAAAAAGGGAATAAGGGCTAACTGCTTAGCTTGTGATTGACCATGATGGTGTCATTGGTCGCGCAAAGTGATCATAGGGGTGGCCCAATGATCACTTTGCGCGGTGTCTGACACAATCATACTAGGCCTCATAGGGGGGAGGGGGTCAAAACTAACAGCCTTTGCCATAAGTAAAGTATGGCAAAATATTTTACATCCGGGGGGAGGGGACCAAATTCACAAAAATCATGCTTAAGTAATACGTACTTGAATGGCCCCTATGTATACTTACTCTATGAACAGGACCTTGGAGGATGGGTAAGTAGGAGGGTAACAATAAAAAATGCTGGTTGTTATAAGATTGCTAACCCAAGTCTTTTACCGTAAAAATCTGTTTTTTTTTTTTATTTTGTATTAGAAAAAGTTTCGTTGCTAATGCACAGCATCCAAGTGTATTAATTGTATTTTCATAAAATAATGTCAAATATATTCGCTATCTTATCTTGATTTTGCCCAATTAAATCACACGATAACATCCCAAATATTCGGGCAAAGAACATTTCAAACAATAGTACCTTTTCAAACCTCTCTCATTTTGTTTCACGTTCGATTATAAAATTTCCAAGCACTGGTGAGTTTTTAAATCCAATTATTATTACGCAATAATATGCAATTTTTATTAAACACACATAGTACTGTAAGCAAAGCTTAATCCAAAATCGGCATAATGTAACGATTTTTTAATCGTAACAACCAGGAAAAGTTGTGCAAGTGCATTAATCAAGGTTGCGCTGCCGATTCTGATTAGGATTTATATAATTTTCGATTTCGATTCAGGGATACCGATGCCAGAAAAATGCCATCGGCATTGCAATCCTAGCACTAATATTTCATACTAATTTTTTTTTAAATTTTTTGATTGAAATTTTCTGCTGTCTCAATTGGACTCAAGTTTGTCAATTAAGAGGAGATTTTTTGGTGCAAACGAAATCTTTTCCTATTACAAATTTTCCGTAGATCTCAAAAATAAGTATTTCAAGCCGCTTTTTACTTATGAGACAAATAAGATTGTATTTTAGGAGCCGGCACCAACTCTGGCATCTTCCTCGGTGCCGACGCGGGAGCTGTTGCCTGCTCCAGCAATTCGGTTATTCCGGCGACGACGCCGGCATCGGGTCCAACCAATTTTAAACCGGCTTTGAACTCATATATTTAAAATACACAAAATTGTATTGAAATGATTAAAATGTCTCATAATTTTACTTTCAATTGTTTAGTACAATGGAATCACCAGAATTGTTTACTATTGATGCAGCAGCCATGGATGATCTATTGGAATGTCCGATCTGTCTTGAAAGGCTTAAACCTCCCATCTCAGTTTGCCAAATCGGACATGGTACCTGCGAAACATGTAGGAAAAGGACAACAAAATGTGGATTATGCAAAACAAAGTATGTCGAATTGTGCAACACCCTTTTAAATCAGCTCGTCGAAGCCCTCCCAGTAAAATGCAGTTTCAACCTTGTAGGCTGCAACGAAAGGTTTCTTCTGGGAGAGATAAAAAATCACGAAGAATATTGCGATTACAGAAACGTAAAATGTGCTTATTGTGAAGAAGTCATTTCTCAGGTCAAAGCAAACGACCATTTGCAAAAAAAGCATCATGAAATTGCTATATGTCAAAAAGATCCGGCCGAATTTTGCACGATAGATGTTTCGTCATTGTTGCCCTCTAAGAACGATAAAGATACCAAATCTGGCATATTATTCGTTGAAAATATGAAAATTTATTTTATATTTCAATTAATTTACGTACCTGATACTTTACATTTTTCTGTGTGCTACTTAGATAAAAATCAAGCTGCTTCAAAGTACAAATATGATTTGAGGATCGACCAAGGATTACCTCCACCTGACACATCTTATTTTCAAACAAGTGGTATTTGCATTCCTTCCTTTAGTGGATTTGAGGCAGAACATACAATTGTTCTGAACTTAAAATCGAGTCTTTTAAATAAAAATTTAAATGGGCCAAATCTGGAAATACGAATTATGAAATTATCAAGGCCATTTGAGCACAACAATCACAAACCAAATCTTAATTCGACGCTGACAAGGGACAATATGCGTGGGATCACCGTAAAAAAAATAGACCCAAAAGAATACGAAAAAAATAATAAATCCGAGCCCGTCCCAAAAGGGTTACGCTACGAGGCTAACCCCCTGTCTAATGAACCAGGGCCTTCCTCAAGGATATCTATCGAGAGATCATTGGACGGTGATGATGATGATGATGATGATGATGATTATGAGGGTGAGGAGGAGGATGATTATGAGGGTGAGGAGGAGGATGATGATGAAGATGACGATGATGATGATTATTTGACTGTTTTATACGAGTGACTTTTTTGTGACTTTTTTATACGTCTGCACCAAAGAATCGAGTTTGGGGAAGTGTCAAATTGAAGCAAGCAAGCAGAATTTCCATTCCAGCATTTATATTGAAACATAATATCAAACCATCGTAATTTCTTATATTAGTGTGGTGGGTTATCACCAAAATCCAACAGAATTGTGCAAAATGTGATACCAAAACAAATCATAGTGATAATTGTTGGTACTATATGAGAGATTAATTTTTGATGTAGACCCCAAAAATCGGACCCCCCCTGTCGTGGCCCTGGGCTAAAAACTTGCAAAAATTTCGAAAAAAAATTCCTCCTGCTCTATTTAATATTTTAGAAGGGTAAAATGATGATGCTTACCATTTTTTAGGATGCTCTTTTCGAATATGACGTCCAAATTTTTCTGGGGCTAACCTTGGGGTCCCAAGAGGGGCTCCAAATATGAAATTAAACCGAAATGCCGTGATAGGAGTCAAAACCGACGTTTTCGGGGTCGTGGATTTCAAATTTAATATTATAATTTTTGTGGGGCCAAACCTTGGGGCCCTAGGGGGGGCTCCAAGTATAAAATTGAACAAAAATTTGAAGTTGGGACTCGGTTTCGGTATTTTCGGGGTCGCTGATTTCGAATTTAATATTGTAACAGTTATCGGATCAAGCCTTGACGCCCTAAAAGAGGCTCCACGTATAAAATTAAACAAAAATATTATGCGAACGGATTTCTCTATTGGGAAAAATATGAAATTAAAACCGAAATGCCGTGATAGGAGTCAAAACCGACGTTTTCGGGGTCGTGGGAAAAATATTATGGTTGCATTTGAATCTGACGTTTCCGTAATGTTTCACCGGAATTTTGTGTCAATTCTGAAAAGGATGAAAGTAATATTAAAACGAAATCGGACAAAGAGAAATTCAGTTATGTGAGATTTCTTTTTTCGTAAAAACTTACTGAGGGGATGTTCCGGAAGAAAAAAAAAGGAAAAAACTGGGAAGTAAGAAGAAAAGTGCCGCCAATTATTCGTTCGCTGGCGGATTACGGAAACGTCAGATTCAAATGCAACCATAATATTTTTGGAAGGAAAATTTTCGGATCGAATTTATTTAATTAAACAATCGGATATCGGGCATATTGATCCAGGAAAGAACTTGATTAAATATCAAGGATAAGAGAAAAGCTTGATTTAACATCAAGGATTGAAAAAACCCAAGGAAAATCAGTTTAAAAGTTAAATCGAGTTGGCGAATGGTGGACTCGAACACACCGACCTTCCGTTATCATGACGGCTGCTCTACCACTGAGCTAACTCGACAATCGATCCAACATTCAACTGATTAGGTATTTAAAGGTGGTGACAGGCGTGAGATTATTTTTATTGGAAAAGGCGGAATATTCCGGAAAGAAACGATTATGGAGCGATATAGTATTTTCATTTTCCATCGACCTCTATATGAGAATCGTAGAATGAAAAGTCAAAACATGGCCAACTCGATTTAACTTTTAAACTGATTTTCCTTGGGTTTTTTCAATCCTTGATGTTAAATCAAGCTTTTCTCTTATCCTTGATATTTAATCAAGTTCTTTCCTGGATCAATATGCCCGATATCCGATTGTTTAATTAAATAATATTTTTGTTTAATTTTATACGTGGAGCCTCTTTTAGGGCGTCAAGGCTTGATCCGATAACTGTTACAATATTAAATTCGAAATCAGCGACCCCGAAAATACCGAAACCGAGTCCCAACTTCAAATTTTTGTTCAATTTTATACTTGGAGCCCCCCCTAGAGCCCCAAGGTTTGGCCCCACAAAAATTATAATATTAAATTTGAAATCCACGACCCCGAAAACGTCGGTTTTGACTCCTATCACGGCATTTCGGTTTAATTTCATATTTGGAGCCCCTCTTGGGACCCCAAGGTTAGCCCCAGAAAAATTTGGACGTCATATTCGAAAAGAGCATCCTAAAAAATGGTAAGCATCATCATTTTACCCTTCTAAAATATTAAATAGAGCAGGAGGAATTTTTTTTCGAAATTTTTGCAAGTTTTTAGCCCAGGGCCACGACAGGGGGGGTCCGATTTTTGGGGTCTACATCAAAAATTAATCTCTCATATAGTACCAACAATTATCACTATGATTTGTTTTGGTATCACATTTTGCACAATTCTGTTGGATTTTGGTGATAACCCACCACACTATATCGTAAATAAAAACCCTGTAATCACAGAACCCTTGGAAAATCACAATCACATTTTTCTCAACAAAATAAAAAACGATAAATCGACTATAGTGATGGACGACAAGACAAGAGCTTGCACAAGACTAGAGCCCTATATACTGGGAGAAGCGCAATTGGTGTCATGGCATCGTCCGTATGGACGGTAAAATGGCGTAAAATTCGTACAGTTGTTTATGACGGGAAAATGGCGACCTCCGTGGGACGGTAAAATGTCGACCTCCATGGAACGTACAACGCCTATGTTTCACTTACATAAAAAAATACATAGGCAAGGACCAATCAGAATTAGACCTTAGGTTGCGCTTCTCCCAGTATATAGGGCTCTACACAAGACTTTTGCGTTTTTCAATTGTTTGTATTGTTTACATAATAGTTGTAAACAAGACAAGAGCTTGACCGAGGACTTGTCTTGGATTGTCTTGTTCTCTCTTGTTGTCCATCACTATTCGACTACAAAAATAAATCTTACCCATTTAGGGGTTTTTAAACTTTTATTCTAGTCTCATCCCTCGTTGTTAGGGCTTGGGTCCTGTTGAACTTTTAACCTCTCATATTAAAAGAAAAACTCAACTTTAAAACAAACTTTAATTTTCAACGACATTTTTGATTCACGGAGAAGTTGACTGAAAGAGAGTCTCGGACCAAATGACAGCGCATCGCGTCACTACAGCAAGTAGTGGAATTAATGGCGGTTTTTTTTCGCGGCTTTTTGCTCTCATTTAAATTCACACGGTATTTTTAATAAATGATTTAATTTAATTTATTTATTTATTCGCTCTCCTTACCGAAAAGAATTTCTGACCGTTACAATAGAATGGACAACGCGTCAGGCCGAATGGATAGATAAGTCTGAATGAATGGGTCTGAATGAAGCATATTCAATATATTTAAAAAAATGATCTCACACAAGACCTTAAAATCAATTCGGCAAATATTACTTTCCATACTCATAATAATTTTTCAAAAAAATGAATAATTAAATAAATAAGCTTATAAAAAACCAATCCTTTCGGGGTCTTGGCCATGAGGCCTCACATGGTGATGAAATTAACTTGAAAAAAATTAAATTAAGTCATCTTAAACTTCTTTCGTATTCCCTTCAGGGAATAATCACAAAGTTAACGCATACCGGTAATTAAGTTATTTACTACTCGAATTCATTTTATTTAAAAAAAAAAAAAAGACAAAATTTTTAATAAAATTTGGGAGGGGGCAGTGGCAGGGGGGATGCCCCGCAAGCAAAAACTGACACCATTTTTGAAATCTACGACCCCGAAAACCTAAAAAACAAATATAAAGAAAACATTTTTGAAAAAAAAATTGAAGGAACCCAAGTAACATTGGTTGGTTGAATAACCATCCCAGCAACGTTGAATTGCGACGAACAACGTCAGAGCCCAAAAATCAACCTTCGATTAAACGAACGTTTTTTCAACTAGGTTGAATAATACTACAAGACAACGTTAACTACTAACCAATACCCGGGCAGTCGGTTTAAATAACGTCTAATTTCGTTATGTATATTTTAATGTTTAGCTTATGGGAAAAGTTTTCCCGGATTTTGGAAAAGTCAAAATATAAAATCGCAAAATCTCAACTTGAGGACCTTTTAACAGGTTTATAAAAATGAAAAAATACTAATAGTACACAAAAATACCTGAAATCTGATTTTTAAGACAAAAAATTAGGTATTTGGCGTACAGTTTGCTTTGCTCTTTTGCACTATATATAGAAGTTCCAAATTTATAATAGACGAGTAAAAATGTAGTGTTCCGTAATACTTAGGGATAAGTTCGCGTTATGATAATACTTATTTAGAGAAAAAGATACAATACTCTTCATGTTGGTACTATAATAGTCATATCAAAATGCATTCTTTTTTTTTTTTTTTTCTTTTCTTTTCATAGTTGGTTTATAGTCAAGGGCGTAGTTGAATAAACGTTTTTTCAACCGTTGTCAGGACCGTTATTTAGCCCGGACATTTCAACGTAAAAATATCCGTTAACGCCGACCGTTTTTTGACGTTGGGGAAAAACGTTGCTGGGATGGTTATTCAACGAACCAATGTTACTTGGGAAGGTTGCAGCTCTCAAATAAGTGGACCGATTTCGCTCAAAATTAACTGGGACCTAGATCTTTGTTAAAGTAATTGTAAATATCAAGTTTCATCGTTCAATGTTTATCGGTTTCTGAGATAACGTAGTAACAAGATTTGTTACACACAGACAGACAGGCAGACAGACATGTTCACTGCTCAGCACCAGTCCTGGGGATCATGGAAAAATCGAAAAAATTTCAAAATTCGCAAAATTAAGAAAGTTGAATTTTGCCACACAATTGCATAATACTTAGCTTTATAAATAGGTATAACGCTAAAGCGCAAAAAAAAAAAAAAAAAAAAAGTTGGATCTAGGTTATAATCTGTTCTATAAACTTTTTAACGAATATTTTATAATAAAAAAATATTTCGGATAATCGACATCGATAAAAGCAAAATATACTCATGTTTACTTGCTGCACACATCATCAAATAGACAACCCCCCCTCACGTTTATTTTTCAGTAGAATGACCATGAAGAAGACCGCCATCTTGGATTTTGTGGTCCACGCCTTCTGACATCTTAGATTAGCAAGGCGGAGAAGTGGCGAAAAAGAATATTGCAATAAAGTGCTGCCAGTAGTGGAGGCACAAAGAGTCTCCCCAATGAGGTGCACGGATCACCCAATTAACCAATCGATTTCGGTAATTTACTTTAAACGTCGGCTTTGCGACATTAATTCTTTGACCCTTTAAAGACGCAGGCATGACATAGATGCCCCAACAAAAAGTCATCCTGGGACGAAGGCCATCTATGTGATGATCAATAAGAGTTATTCTGCTTAAAATTCGATATAAGCTTATATTATGTCACTTCTAAGTTCGGATTGAGAAAAAGTTTAGGAATTAACTGGCTCTGAAAATTGATTTTCTACGTTTAGCTTATAGGAGTTTCAATGCCGTTCTTACCCTGGCAAAAATTTAACAACATTGTTCCATTATTGGTGAAATTTTCAATACTGTCCGGTACTGGGCCCCAGCGAATCGACCAATAGTATAATCCTGATAGGTGTTACATCCCAGTCAGTTTTGCAAGAGTGATCCAAAATATATCCGGCAGGTCCTGGACAAGTCCCAAACCTCAGGGAAGGAAACGACAGGCTGATGCAAGTAGGTTGGGAGTGACCGACTGGCGGGATGCCTACCAAGAGAGGCCAGAATGGAAAAAATTTTATAATGCGGCGATAGGGTTCCAGATTTTGTAAAAGCTTGATGTGTGCGTTTGCGCAAGGTAGCTTTACCATTTGTAAGCATGTTTTGGTGATAATTTTTTTGTGAAATTCCAGTCGACTTTCATTTTTCAATTTATAAGTCTTGGAAAAAAATTCAAAAGCAACAACGTTATCTAGGTAAGGATTTTATCAGTTTTCTTAGGAGAATGAGTGCAATCGTTTTATTTTGTCGATTTTCCTTATAATTGTTTTAGAATCGATCTTGATAATAGCCAATTATCATTGAAACTGATAATAAATAAAAAGTTTAAACAATTTTACTATCGAACAAAAGAAGTGCACACGCTGTTTATACTCAATAGAAAAAAAAAAAGTTTCTCTAGCTGTATTCATACAGTAGTAGTCATGTACATAAAACCGATTTCTGCAAGCTGAAGAAATATATGGAAACCAGCAGAAACTTGTGCCTTAAGAAAGAAAATATTCTACAAAAACTGTCTTTTGAATCAAATAATCGCAGCCATTCTTTCGAACTCCAAATACTGGTAAGTATTCAACTTCAAATAAATCGAATTTTCGAAAAGAACTTCCGCATCTATTGGTTTTAGGTAATTTCACAATCAGTCTATTCAACCATGGTGGAATTTTATTAAGTTTTAATTTGCGCTTCGTAATTGATACATCAGATTTACGTTGCCAAATTTTAGTTATTTTGATTGAGTTTACCCGAATTGGAAATAGTAAAAATAATCAGTACAGAAATAAAGAAAAAATTTTAAAATACAAAATTATTTGAAGTTATTAAGAATTAAAAAACAAAAATGACATGTTCTATGGGTAAATATACCGTACACTTTCAAAAATTGTATGTATAATGCAGTTTTTTAACTGACAAGGAAAATATCGGATTTATTGATAAATATATCGATCATTTTTGGCAATATATCGACATATCGTTATTGGGAAATTTCAGATATCGATATATTTCAGACTTATCGCCTAGTGATGGCGATAAATTATCGATATATCGGAAGGAAAATTATCGATATTTTTTCCGATAACGCGGAGTTCGATATATCGATGTATCGATAATTTTTATACCGATAATTAGTTTCGATAAGTTTTTTAACTCCCAATTTTTTTTCCTGCTTTCCTTAATTTAAAATTAATTTATTAATTAATTTTTAATTTAATTTTTAAATTAATTACTTTTTGTCACGGCCGACTTCATTTACGCTGTTATAAGTGATGTTCTTTTATTGTATTCTTTTGTTCCGGTGTAGAGGTACAGGAAATATACCGTATATTTATTTTTATGTGTACCTTGGTTTAAATATACGTGTATATATATACCGATTTGGTATATTTTCGTTTTTTAAGCTTTCTTCGATTTTAGTTAACTATTTTAGAGTTTGAAGTTAATTTACAGACTTTTTTTGTTTACCGGTATTGGAAATACAGTAAAAAATAAGAATAAAAGTAATCAGGACAGAAATAAAAAGTTTTTTAAAATACAAAATTATTTGAAGTTATTAAGAATTAAAAAACAAAAATGACATGTTCTATGAGTAAATATACCGTATACTTTCAAAATTGTATAAATAATGCAGTTTTTTAACTGAAAAGGGAAATATCGGATTTATCGATAAATTTATCGATATATCGATCATTTTTCGCGATATATCGACATATCGCTATCGGGAAATTTCAAATATCGATATATTTCAGACTTATCGCCATCACTATTCACTAGGCCGGCAATGGGTTAAGATTTTAGGCTCTCTAGTTAAGGTTAAATATCACCTATAGTGCCACAGTACATTTTCAACCAATCAGAGAGCGCCATGCTCCAAGGATGAATAATGACGAGTCCCTCCTTTCAGGGTCTCTACTGCCTATGGATTACACAGTGGGTGATTGACCCTAAACGTTTAAAAACAAACATTCAGTCTTCTACCCCTGAACCTTGGTATTTATTAAACGGTAACTTCACTTGCCAAGATCTCGTTCTCGGACTAGTTCCATTCCAATTTTTTTTTTTCTGGAATTACTCAAGCAATTCATTATAGCTGAATTTTTTAGAATTTATCACAAATACCGGTAAGTGTATATGCTTTAAATACACGGTAAAAAATTTTATGTTAATTTGCGGTACACATTTTTTATGTTAAAAAAATAGAATGTTATTTTCCATAAAACATTCTTTTGTTTTTAGTGTTTTGTTCGCGGCTACAGGCAAATTATGTTACTTTTAACTCTAAAATTTTTACCGTGCACATGATATTCTAATCTAATTTTCGACCTAGATAAAAAAAAAAAAAAAAAAAAAAATCATAAAAATCGGATTTCTTGACAACGTACCAATTCTATTTTTTTTTTTAATTTATAGGTAAAATTGTGACTATGAGGGTTTCCGAAAGGGATCACTTATTAGAATGCCCGGTGTGCTACGACAGGATGATCCCACCGATCCCAACCTGCGAAAACGGACACGGCATATGCAGAAGCTGCAGGAAATCAATCAAACATTGCGGATTATGCAAGAAAAGATACACCGAAAACCAAAACACTCTCCTGGATCAGCTGGTGGCAACACTCCCGTCAAAATGCAAATTCGAAGGTTGCGACGAAACCTTCCTTCCGACCGAAATCGAAAACCACGAAAAAAAATGTCCCCACAAAAAAATCCAGTGCAGCTACTGCCTTTGGGAAATCCCGATCGTCCAACTCAAGGATCATTTTCAAAACAAGCATCGCGATTTAGCCGAATCTCAAACCGATTCGTCCGAGTTTCAGCGAATTTCGATGCACAAAAATAATTTGCTGTACGTGGCAAACGTCGACGGTTATTTCATGGTTCGGTCTTATAAAAAAAACAACATTTCGTATTTCGGCGTTCAATATTTGGGGGGAAATCAGCAGGAGGCTTCGAAATACGCTTACGACATAAGAATCGACCAGGGGCTACCTCCGCCCAACAAACATTATTTTCAGAGAAGGGGCATCTGCATTCCCTACACTTTTTTAGCGGACGAAATTTTAAAGGAAAAAAACGTGATGGATTTAAATTTGGAAAAGATCATTCTGTCGGAGGATGAGCATGATTCAGGTCTTCAGCTCGAAATACGAATTACGAAATTGTCAAGTTCACGTGACCGTGAGTTGGAAACTAAAAAAAAACTTTTCCGTATTTTTATTTTTTTATTTTTATTGTTATTGTTTTTGCTTTTTATCGTGAAGCATAGCAACCGGTAGGGAAAAATAAAAATAAATGATTAATCGGATATTTATTGTTAAGTTTAAAATGGAAAAAAAAGGTGACTCAGTGCCATTAAAATTGGTGAAAATTGAAAAAGTTAAAATGACAAAAATAATATTTTTAGCACAATATTTGAAAAATCTGTTAGGATAAGATAATAAGCAATAAATACAGGGGTAAGGGCAAAGACCTAATGGCACTTTTGAAAAAGTTATGTGAAAAGTGAAAAGAAAAGGATTGTGATAAGACTTAATAAATATTCATGTCTAAATAAATATTAAAAAAATAAGTTAATTAATTTATTGGTGTTCCTTGTTCTAGGTTAATTCTAGGGCTGCAATTCCGATTAATTTTTATTTTGAATCGAAATCGAAGTAGGAATCTGCTACGGTATTTTAAAAGTAATTGGAATCGGAATCGGGATCTTGTCTGTGAAAACAGTGTGAATTTTCGGAATCGGCATCGGCATTCAAAAAAATAATTTCGATTCAGATTGACAATTTCGGTTCAACACAAACAAAAAAATTCAATTTCGGTTTAAATCGGAATCAGAATCGGAATCTTACTCTTAAATGGTCCAGATTCTGCGGAATCGGAATTGCAGCCCCAGTTAATTTGTCCAAAACGATCATAAAAATTGAGTAAAAAAAATCCTGATTAAAGAGAAGAAAACATGAAAAATGGAAAATAGCAAATGGCGAATTTTTAAAAATTAAAAGGCTTTCACTAAAATAACCACAGCTTCGAGATTTCGACCAAGACTGTAGCCCCGGAACACTTTTTTGGTCCTGGATTTTGGGATTAAGAGAAGGCTTCAGATATTTATTTAAATATACCAAAATAAATTTCCCTGGCCTAAAACTTTTTTTTTGGAGATGAAAATTAAGAATCTGGCTTCGTAGCGAACTTTATATTCATACTGGCATCTTTCATTCAAAATTTCAGATTCTCAGGTTTTAAAGAAACTCCGGAAAACGTTTTCAAAAATAAATGTCGGGAATATATTTTCCAAAGCGTTTTCCGGAGTTTCTTTACAACCTGAGAATCGGAAATTTTGAAGGAAAGATGCCAGTATCACTATGAAGATCGCAACGAAACCAGATTTCTAATTTGTATCTCCAAAAAAAAAAGTTCTAAGCCATGGAAATTTATTTTGGTATATTTAAATAAATATCTGAAGCCTCCTCTTAACGTAAAATAAGGTGGATCGAAAAACCCGAATTTATAAATTTAAAAATGCCAAAGAGCGGAAAAATTGTTTTTTAGCCTCCATATTAACCCTAATTTTTTTATCAGATTTTTTGTAGGCACATTTCTGCTACCTCCAGAGGCCTCGAGTTTTTCAAAATCGCATAAGGGCCGAAAATAAATTAGATCCGTATTTTGGTGCGAAAGAGTTCGTTTTCTATCGGAAATTTTTAGGGAATTTCGAAAATTAAAAAGGTTCCACAGAAATCGAAGCCATTTTTTTATTCATGAGCAAAAAGCGGATGTTATAAAATTCCCTATACCTCTTACGGCTCATATATAAAAAAAATGGCTCCGATTACTTTAAAACTGTCTTCATTTTTTAATCCTGAAAATTTCCCAAAGAAAATGAACTCTTTCGCACCAAAATACGGTTTTAATTTTTTCGGCCCCCGTGAGACTTTGACAAACTGCAGGTGCAAAAATCGGCCTCCAAAAAATCTGAAAAAAAAAAAAAAAAAAAAAATCTTAATATGGAGGCTAAAATGCAACTTTTCCGCGCTTTGGCATTTTCAAAAATTCATTTATATCCATCCACCCTAATGTGAAGTCCTATGACTGACTACTACACAGTAAAAAATTTGATGTAAAAATTAACATAATTATGTTAAAATATCGGTCAACATAATTTTTATGTTGTTTTTTTGTTTGGAAAAAAGCAACGGAAAAAGTTTGTGTAGACCGATTTTTAACATAATCACATAATATTTTTTTCAGTGTAGAATGTCAGAAAGTCATGCCTGGTCGGTTTCTCTTCTTAATTTCAATTTTATTATTATTTTCCGTCATTTCAGCGAGCGACAAATGAAGCAGGTTAAAGCTTGTAATTTTATTACACGGAACAAAATTTTTTATATATTATAAGAGGGATAGAGTCAAATCTAGGACAAAATATGGCCATTTTTGGGATTGAAATCCCCTGGATTATGCTCTTAAAATCCCAGGATTAATTGCCTTTGAAAATCGCCTGAGGTCTCTGAATCGGACTGCAGTATCTCTGATCATAATCAAGCATCTGGTAGCCCTGAGAAAATTGAGCAGTAATGGATAACAAATAAGAATTCGGATCGTTTAAGCCTATGCTGATTAAATGTTTAGTAATATATTAATAAATTTGGAAAATTATCGAAGTTCGACTTCAACGGAAGATAAAAAAAAAAAAAGTTTCTGAACTGGAAAGAAGATTTTTCATTTCTTTAAGGATTTTTTTTTCTTCTTTAGGCTAGATATGGCCTAAGGCCTATATTATTAGTCTAGTATTACGCGTAAGGCCTAATACTAGAAACAATAAAACTTTCATATTGCTTAAAAAAAAAATTGATATTTTGATATTATCGGTTTAAGGATGTTTACAATTTTTTTTTGATCTCAATGAAATATCTACATCACTGGCCTTTTAGCGCCCGAACTCAGGAAAATATTTTGAAAAGCTCCAGGAAAATTAGGGAATTTAAGTATTTATTTTTGTTTAATTTCGAGCAAAAAAACTATCCCCCACCCACATAAATACTCGCCCTATGCGTAGAGCGCCAACTAATTTCGAGTATAGGCAACCCGCATCACATGCACGAAATACAAAATATCGCATAATTTTTTTTTTTTAACAACCGATGAAGAGAGGTTTCTTAAAGTGTTTTCAATGTCTCAAGATTGCAAATTTGATGACAAACTTTCGTTATTGACCATTTTGCTAATCCGCTTTTCCTAAAAATTTTGGTTCTAAAATGAAATTCCTAAAATAAATATTTCTCTAATTTTTTAAATCCCTAAAATTTTTGTAATAAATTACTATAGGCAAAGCTGCGAATTTTTTCTTTTTACTCTTGTTTTTTTTAAAAAAAAAATAAATTACTATAAAATTAGTAACTCTAAAAATATACAGTATAAAAATAAAAATGGATAAATATAAATATGAACATAAAAGAATTTTTAAAAAATTATAAAAAAAAATAGGATGAAAAATAATATTCAAAAAAACAAAAATAAATAGAAAAACCGAAATTCGCAACCACGCATAAGCCTAGTAAATTATTACAAAAAAAATTAGGAAAAATATAAATTTTCGGAAATTTTATTTTAGGAATCAAAAAATTAAAAATTAGGAGAAAAAAAAAATAGTCAGGAAAAAAATTTTACGAACCGAAATATTTAGGTAAAATGGATTAGGAAAAATGGTAGGTAATCCAGGCTGATGCAAGTCTAAACAGAAAGAGCAATACGGCTAAAAGTAAAATTCTTAAAAATAAAATGGCTCCGTCATTTTGGATTTTAATTTTTTCAACCTAACCTAACCTAGCCGGGTGATTGACCCTAAACATTTAAAAACGCTCACTAATCTTTTCAGCGTTGCCTAGTGATTCATCTTTACCCCCATGGTCTTCACAAACCTATTGCGAAATTCAAAGAAAAAAAATAACCTTAGTTGTCAAGTTCACGTGCAAGTGTACACAAGTTCCTTTGCAAATCTTATAAAATTTATTTTCGCATTTACTGGTAAGCATACTTAAAATAATTGATATTAAAATAAAATATTTTCGAATTTAAAAAAAATGTCTAAAAATAAGCCTTTAGTTTTTTTTCGCATTTGGAATTTCAAAAATCGTTCATGTTTATTTTATTTTTAATCCAGTTGCAACCGTTTTTTTTTTCTTTTTTCCCACAAAAAACCCTTACTGTAAATGTTAAAAACTGATAGAAAAATCAGATTGGATATGGGGGCGCGGGGCATATCCCTACGTAGGGCTACGTCTTTGGGGTACTGCCCAAATTTTGCTAAATTTAAACAATGGAACGATTAAAAAATTTTAAGGCATTTTTTTTGCTCGTTTTCGGTCGAAAAATTCGTATTTTTTTGATACAAGTATAATTTTTTTTTTCCTGACACGAAAAAAACTTGAAATTTTTGATAAAAAGGTCAAAAACTGAAAAAAAAAAAATCAGCCAAAATTTTAAATTAAGTCTTCACGGTTAAAATTTTAATATTAGAACATTGCTTTAGCTCATATTCTTGGCTAAAGGAAAAAGGAAAAAAATTAAAAATGTAGTGAACATTTCACTCACTAAAACGTAAATGGGCAGTATTTACTTTACAAGGGCAGTATTCCGGGGGCGGTAAAATTTCGGCAGTTTAAAATTTTTTTGTGGCAGTATTTTATTGGTTTTGTCAGTATAATAATAAAAATTAGCAGCTAAGGTTATTTGAAAAAATATGATCGATTTAAAACGAGCAGTTATTTCTATTTAAAAATAACAGAAAAAAAAAGAATGTTTCGTGCCCGAAAAAAATATTTTACCGCCCTAAAAATCTTGAGCGACCTCTAATAATTTCTTTTGAAAATTGAAAAAAGAATTCAGGGCATGTTATAGAGGAGAGTGCATTGGCCGATGAACCAAGATCTAAGTACTTTGATTCCTTATTCCTTTCCCATTATTTTATTTATTTGTTTACTTAATTTTATTTAACTGTTGCACACTGCCAGGTAATAATACTGCCCTGATATATATTTATACTGACCAAAATGCTTTAATTTACCTGCAAAACTTGAATTTTTTTACTGCCCAGATACTGCCCAAAAATTTTAAAAATACTGCCAAAAACTTCAAAAAAAACCGCCCCGTTAAATGGAAGCCCATTTCATTTAAAATTTTTAAGTTCTTATGCTGCTTCTCCATTATGGTCCTAAATTAATTTTACAAAACTAATTTTATAAAATTACCGGAAATTATGCGCTTTTTCTTTCTTTTTTCATAACATATTAATTTTTTTTAGATTTCTTATTCTTTTTTAAAGGGCAGTCTCCACTTGATAACGTTCACCGCATTCGCGTTATCCGCCTTCTCGATGAACGTAATCGCACCGGAAGTTTTGTGGATCTTTTACCAAGATTTTTTTGATCATCTTCTGCTTTTTTCTATTTACAAACATTAAAAATGGCGGTTTTGAAAGATGTTTTTACGGATTTAAAAAGAAAAATTTTAATTCGGGCATGGGGAAGACAATAAATCTGTTCCAAAACAAATTCTGGGTAAGCCAATTTTGTATACTTAATGAAATATACGGTACTTTTTTTATGCCACAAACGTTTACGGGAGCAAAACCTGCAAAGTACTTCCGGTGCGATTACGTTAACCGCAATGACGGACAACGCGAATGCCGTGAACGTCATCAAGTGGAGACTGCCCTTAAGTCATCCTCATGTTCGATTAGTAAAATAAAACCATTATTCCCAATAATTTTATAAAATTAATTTTGTAAAATTCATTTTGAGCCATAATGGAGAAGCAGCATTACTCTTGTTCATGTAGTCTAATTTTAATATTTAAAAAAAAAACGGCGAAAATCTAAAAAAAAAAGTGAAATAAAATTTCAAGAAATTTTTAAGTCCTTGCTTTAGCAATTTAAAGTTTCTTGTAAAAGTTAAATTCTTAAATTTCTTGAAAATTCACAAGAATTTTTTTTAAATCCTTGCTTTCGCTCATGTCGTCTAATTTTACTATTAAAAAAGGCTAAAAGTTTAAAAAAAAAAAAATTTGACTGGGATATGGGAGCAATCCCTACGTAGGACTACGTCTTTGGGGCACTGGCCTAATATTGCTAAATTTAAACAATGAAACGACTTAAAAATTTTAAGGCAATTTTTTGCTCGTTTTTGGTCAAAAAATTCGAATTTTTTGATAAAAAAAAAAAAAAAATTTAAAAATTTGTAAAAAAAATTTATTAAAAAATTCGTGGAAAATCTTTTACAATTTTTATGGATCATAAAAGGATCAATTTTTATGGATCATTAATAAAAGTTTATTAAAATATATCTGAAATTTTATTGAAGAATTTATCTAAAATTTTATTGAAAAATTTATCTAAAATTTTATTGAAGAATTTATCTGAAATTCAATTGAAAAATTTATCTGAAATTCAATTGAAAAATTTATCTAAAATTCTATTGAAGAATTTATTTAAAATTTTATTGAAGAATTTATCTAAAATTCTCTTGAAAAATTTATCTAAAATTTTATTGAAGAATTTATTTAAAATCACATAAGTGCTCTTTTAGATGCAAAACCAACAAACGAATAAACAAACAAACAAACAGAAGTCTCCACGTAGTCCTACGTCAAAAAAAAAAAAAAAAACAGTCAAAATATTATTTAAAATTTATAAAGTTAAAATTGTAATATTAAAATAATTAAATATTAATTTTTGGTGAGAACAGACCGACATCCGGACAGACATATTTCCCCAGGACCGAGCCCTACGACGTAGTTCTACGTCAAAAAATACTTAAAAATAAACCTTTACTTTTAGAATTTTAAAAATCAGACATCTTTAACATTTCAGCTCAGCTTCTGTCCATGGAAACCGTAAATAAAATTCGTCGCCTATTGGAATGTCCGGTGTGCTACGACAAGCTTGAGCCGCCCATTCTGACCTGCGAAAACGGTCACGGGGTCTGCGGAAATTGCAGGAAATCATTAAAAATTTGCGGATTATGCAAGATAAGCTTCAGCCACAACTCCAACACCCTCTTGAATCAGATCGTCGGAGTCATACCCTCAAAATGCAAATTCCACCCCGCGGGTTGCTCCGAAATCTTTCCCACCGCCGACGTCAAAAATCATGAAAAAATTTGCGGATACCGAGAAGTCAAATGCTGCTTTTGTGAGGAAAAAGTTTCCATGAAAAAATTAAACGAGCACATCCAACGCGAACACCATAAATACGACATACGTGCGAAATATTGGCCGTCGTTCCAGCGAATATTTTTACACGCGGGAGAGAACAAGTACCACCGGGCTGTGATATACCCCAAAAATATCAAAACTTACTTTATATTTCGCTCTTTCCTTCAAAATAAAGTTTTACATTTTGGAGTGCAATATTCAGGGAAAAATCAAGAGAAGGCTTCAAATTACAAATTCGATGTAAGAGTTCACCAAAGACCGCCTACGACAGACGAGTCGTTTATTCAAAGAAGCGGCATTTGTGTCCCATACACGTTTTACGCAAGCGAAATTTTAAGTCAGGAAAACATGGTCGATTCAAGATTAAATTTAAAGGAAATCTTTAAAACGGAGGACTACCTTACCTCCGGGTTGATAGTGGAAATACGAATTAAAAAAAAGTCACCTGAGCCCAAAAAATTGGGACTTTTCGGCCGGTTAAAAAATTTTTTTGTAAATAAAATAAGAAGAATTTTTTAAAAAAATGTAATAAGAATTATTTTGTAAATAAAATAAGAAGACCACGTAAAGAATAAATTAAATAAATAAATAATCAATTTAATTAATTAAAAACAGTGGTCCGAAGCCGGTAAAAATTAAAAGGCGCCGGCACCAAAATTTTCAAGAAATAAAATCCGCACCGGTGTTAGCGCCAGCGCCACGATTCTTAAAAAAATGATGCTGGCGCCGGGGGAAATTTTTAATTTATTTTATTTCGCAAAAAAAAGCAAGAATGCGTTGCGTCAGTTCAAAAAAAATCACGTTCTGTATTTAAAAAAAATTATTTTTAAAGAGCAAAAGCTGGAAAGACAGACTTTAAAATTTAATTATTGAGATAAATATTTTAAAAATCAAAAATTATGAATCAAAGAATATTGAGTATTAAACTAATTTCCTATCCTAAACAATATTTTTTACTGTGTATTTTAACTTAAAAGTAAAAAAAAAAAATATAAATTTTCAATTTTAAATTTCAAATTTCAATAAAATTTTACAAAATTGCCTAATTTTTATCTCCTTCGGACCCCTGATAAAAAAACCATTATTTTTTTCTAAAAATGAGCCTTGAAAAAACCTTGAATTTCCAAAATTATTTTCAGTAGATACCCTGCCAAGTAAGTGTAAGCCCCTGCATATTTTAAATTATACTTTTCCAGAAAATCCAATTATATAATGGGCCTGGGTAAAAATTTTAAATTTCAAATTTGAAATTACCCTACCTTATCGGCTTGTCGAAGGCAGTCGATCCTTCGCATTTTCCCTTTTTGATCAGGGTTAGAAAGGACGCACATGGCCGGTTTTTTCCCTGTGATGCCAAGCACAAAATCTTCCCTGCACTCTTGCGTTATGTCTTTCCGCAATTTTCCTAAAAGTCTAGATGCCCATTTTTGTTTAACTTCCACTTTTTCATTCTGGAAAAAAAAAAAAAAAATTTAATTATTAATTGAAAAACATTCGTTAACAGTCTGCAGACCATCCAATCTACAAAACAATGACTACATTTCCAGGGGTAAAACCGAACGGAAGAAACGGGGGAAAAGATGACTCCCCTCTTCCCTATAGTTGGAGGAAAATTAAACCCCCCCTGCCTTAAAGCAGTTTTTAGCTTAAAGTTGGAAAATTGAAAATTAGATCTTTCTAGAAAATATTGCCGGGGAATACCAAAAAAAATTTTTCCCCAAACTTTATCCCTATCATTTTGGAGGACAAGCTAATCCACAACCCCAAAAATCAAGCGGTGCTACATTTTTAAACTCATAAAAATCGCCTACCGATTCATAGTACAAGCAACCCACATTGCATGCATGTAATTAAAAAAATATCGAGTAAAATTTGCTTTCTTTCGCAAAGTAATTGAAAGCGATTCTCCACCATTTTTCCTAAAATTTTTTTCCCCAAATTTATTTATTCCTAAAAAAAAATCTATATATATAAACGTCAGTTTTCCTCAGGGTTGCTGTTTAAAACATTTTTTAATAAAAAACAGTTTAAAACGTTTTATACTATTTTCCCATGTTTTAAAACGTCTTTTATTCGGCCTGGTTTTAAAACGTTTTAAAACACGTTCAAAATGTTTTAAATTCGTTTCTATTTTTATTCAAATTTTTAAAACGGTGTTTTTTATTCAAATGTTTTAAAACGTTTTAAAACACCTTGTTTTAAATCAATTTGTTTTAAAACAATCATCCCTGGTTGTCCTCTGTCCATTTTCGAAAAACCGACTTCCACTTGAGCTAGAAAGTCGTGTAAAAACCCATTTCAAAGCTAATTTCGAGCTAGATTTTTTAAAAATATTTTCGTTTCTCGGAAAAATTTTCCTTCTTTGGAAAAACAGAATATGTCTTTTTTTTTCGAGTAATTTTCTCTGTCCGCGTTTGGAAACCATCTTCCCATTCCCAGCTAAAAGGTCAAGTAAAAACAAATTTTGAAGCTAATTATATGCCGGGTTTACCAAAAATACTTTCAATTTTCGGAAAATTTGTTTTCGTTCGGAAAATCGGAAAAACTGTATTTTTTTCATAAAAATCTTTCTTTCCGCGTCCGAAAACCAATTTCTGGATGAAAGGTCGATGAAAAATACATTTTTGAAGCTAATTTTAGGCAGGATTTACTAAAAATACTTTCATGTATCAGAAAAAATTTTCCGTACGGAAAATCGGAAAAATCGTAGTTTTTCTATCACATTTTTATACATAGAAAACGTCTGAAAACAAATCTAAATGACACAAAATGAAAAGCGAATAGTGTTTCTGATGTCTAAAATCGCGAAAAAAAAAAAAAAAATCAAGGGAATAAATACAGCTTTCGGAAATGTCCCAGGTTTCCGGGAAATCGGAAAAACCGCGCATTTTTTATTTATTTTTCTCTGTCCTGGCGTGTTAACCTACTTCTAGGTGAGATAAAATATTAAGCGACCTATGATTCTGTCGTCTCAATTCGACTAGAAGATCAGAAAAATAAATTCAGGTTTCGGGAAAGTCCCGTTTTCCCGGAAAATCGGAAAATTTATATTTTTATATTAATTTTTGGCCATGCCGGAAAGTTAACTTTTGGATGGGATAAAGAGTCATTGAACGTTTTTCTCCTACTTCCAACATCAATGCAGGGTTCAGGAAAAACAAAAGAAAATTGAAAAGTTTAGGCTGATTGCCCAGGAAAATCAAAAAAAAATACTTCGAGTTCGAAAGTTTAGAGGCGGAGCTTACATAATTTGATAAAATTCCAGAAAAAAATCAAGATCACACGGTTTGGGGATTAGACTGAAGGCTCCATAAAATTCACTTAAATCCCAGAAAAATTCAAAAGTCAACGAATTTGGCGGCAAAATCGCAATATTGGTCAAAACAAATAATTCATGCAACTGAATGTAAAAAATTCTATTGTTTACCGTCGATTTATCGACGGGTGACCACTAGTTTCCTAATAATTTGAGGATTTTTTTTTTTTTTTTTTTTTTTTTTTTCAAAAATCTAATTTTTTTAAGACATAAAATTCGGATTGAATGTAGGTCTATTTCAAAAAATCTATCGTGGCTGCGTAATTTAAGAGCTTGGACCGATTTAAGTATCGAGGAGCTCTTGAGGATTGCCCCCGATAGAGATGAATTTAAAAATCTTATCGATGGTCGCCTACGCCTGGACACAGGTAGGGCACAATGAGAAGAAGATTTCAAATAATAAGGTGAAGAAGTCGACCACTAAAATATGGATACAATGAAAAATGGATACAAAAAAAAAAAAAAAAAAATTCCCTTACTCATAGTAGGAAAGAACCTTCGTAATGTTCGTTTTCCCGCATAGGGCAAAACAATGTTAAATTTGCTTATAGAAGACTTTTTTTACAACAATTTACCAAACTATTTCCTCTAGTTTTTCCGAATATTTAACCACTGATTTGTAAAGAAAAGTATCTTGTTTAACCTAGTAAGTCAAATACATTTTCCTCCCTAGGTTAACTATATACTATTTTTTTAAAGGAAAAATAGATGAGGAAAATTTTTTTTTTTGGAAAAATAAATGGGCAACTTCGATTTCGCCCTTCTGAAACAGAAAATAATCGAATTATATTTTCCTATACGGATTATTTACTCGCCGAATATGTGCACGGTAATTCAAAGTCATATTAAGTATATTTTTTGAATGGCTAACGGTGTAATGGCCTAAAGTCCCCAAAATCCATAAATTTGGGCCAATTTCTACCTTTTTTTTCTCCAACGAAAAAATATGTTTCTGCGCTATTTTTTTTGCGTACTTTCACGTGGTGATAGCGAAATTTTGATTTAGCCGGGTCTAATGAGTGAAAAAATTTTTTTGCGATTTTTATGATTTTGGACATTAAATTTGGCCACTTTCGCCATTAGGGTCCCAAGGCGAAATACATGATTTCGGGCCAATTTTTTGCGCAATTTCACATGGTGAAGGCAAAATTTGTGTGCAGCGTCATCTGAGCAGCGAAAAAAAACTTTTCAACTTTTGGCCATTTTTGGGCCATTTTCTTGTTGAAAGAAAAATTTAGAAGCACATGTACTTAGGCCAATTTTCGACGTACTTTTTGACTGTCACGGCGAAATTTTGGCCGGCGACGCTAACATGAAGAAAATAATTTTTTCCCCCTTTTAATTCGCCATTTTGGCCGATGTCCCATTTTTTAAATAATTTAAAATTATGCCCTTAGATAGCCCTTTAAAAGAGATTTTTTGGTTTTTTGGATTCTTCAATCGGAGAACCCATTCTCTGCTAAAAAAATAAAAACTGAATTAGCATTCCCATCCCCGCCTCAGAAACGGTTTTCAATTCGATCCTAATATTTGGCCTAATATACCCCCTCACTAAGTCCTATCGATGGGTGAAAGTCCAAAAAAAATTTAATTTTGGGGCACAAACCTTATGGAATCCGGTCACAGCCTTCCCCCACCCCTCGAATTTAATTTCCTATTATTTAAGGTGTAAAGTCAACCTGCAACCTCTTATGGACCTGTGCTACGCGTTTTAAACTATTAAAAGCTCCTACCGAATTTTAGTATATGCAACCAGCATTAGAAGGACGTAATGGAAAAACCCCTCATAAAATTTGTTTGCTTTACTTCCGTCTGTCTGTGTAAAAGTGAAAAATCTGGATAAAAGTGTTTTTATGAGTTTTCGACCCCGTGTATTTTAAATTTCATGCCGGAATGACAAAATTCCAGGCAGGAAATCCAATATGGCCGCGAAAATTAAATAATTAAACATTACTATTTACAATTTCTCCACCATGTTGGATTTTAATTTAATCAAACTTTCGACTTGAATTTTGAAATCTGCGTTTCATTTTACCCCCTTATGCAAAATGACATACAACTCTGACGAAAAATGACTAATTTGAAAAATTTGAGTCAATCCGGGGCTAAAGGTTAACATGAAAGACGCAGAACTTGAGTCCCCCTCCCCAGTTAAAATTTTTTGTGCCATTCAAAACGATCCCCCCTCATCAACCAGCACGCTCACACTTCCTGCGTCATCGCCCAAAAATTGCACATAATACAAAACTTTTGCTGATTTGGCCTCTTCCCTTTTTAAAAAGAGCAAAAAAAAAAAAAAAAAAAAAACTGCACGCCGGATACTGCCGTAATAAACTAAATCCTATCTAAATCAATCATCTGGCATATCAATCATCGATTTAATAAAAAAAAAAAAATACGTATGTAATCAATAATTCAATTAATTAATTTATGCATGCCATTTTTTATAAAACCTCATCCGATTTTTTTTTTTTTTTGATTGCATCAAATATACACAAACTTTAAAAAAAAAAAAAGTTTGTCTTAAAAAATATTGATTCAATTTAAAAATGAAATACAAAACCAAAAATTCCGTTCCACCCCGGACACGTGATCGCTTTGAATCAAATAAAATAAAAATAAAATGTTGCCAAGGTTTGTCGATTGAAGTCGCCATGTGCGACATTTCGGGGACCGTGACATTTCACATGCGTTTGATTTTTTTTTTTTTTTTTTTTTTTTTCGTTCAGCAATTTTAGGGGGAACAGGATGCGGTCGCTAAATCTGATTTAATAATAAAAAATTTTTTAAAAATTTACCATAAGCTCTTCCTTGCATCGCCGCTCTTCTTCTAACGACATGCGTTTCTCGTGCTTTTTAAAATATTTCCTTTTGGCCGCTTGAAGGTTGAACCAGGTATAGGAAAATGACTTAACAAATGGAAGCAGTGCCTCGATGAAAGGATGGAATTCATCCTGAAACAAACGCAAAAAAAAAAAAAAAAGAAAAACAAAATAAATTAAACGGGTCGTTAAAAAAATTAGTTCGAGGGGGAATTTTTTTTTAATGAATCGATTTTCGTCGTTAAGTGTTAATTTTAACCGAAATAATAATAACTGTTAACGGATAAAAACTCATTTATTTTCAATTTGCAAGATGCCAAATATAGATCAGATTTTTTTTTTTTTTCGCGATTCTCCTTCCTGCATTAAATCGATTAATTACTTCCAAGAGAAGAGGAAAAAAAAATTAATTAATTGCCTGGAAATCCAAATTTAAATGTATTAAAAAATAGTTATACACACACATGTCCGTACCCAAAAAAAATGAGACCTTTATGAACCACTTGAGCTAGGTGCAAATATGTTAGGGGAAAAAAAAATTCAAGCAAAATGTTCGACATTATACATACTGAGTTTTTAAATCGGTTCGACTAAAAACAAATATTTCCTCTTATATAATCAAACCTCTTTGAATCTCGAAACGAGCCTATAGAAATGGACCGTAGTCGAAGCCCAATAATTTTCCCAAAACATTTTTCTCCACGCCAATATCCCTCTCGTCGAACCTCCCATTTCCCCAATTCCACCTCATGGAACTTTCATAAGTCAATATTGCAGAACTTATTTAGGTTCTGCTACCGAAAAGAGAGATGCATAAATGATATAAAATTCATGTATAAATTATACTCCCTCTGTCCGGAAATAATGTGTGTGTTTCTAACTTTTAATTCCCATTTCGTAGGCTTTTGATTTTTGCCGGAAGTGATGGTACCACATAAGTCACCCACCCGAACACTTTTTCACCCAACCCCCCCATCCCCCCCGGGGTCCCCCCCTTAGAAAAAAAAAATTCATTAAAAAATAAAAAAAAAATCGACCATTTGAATTACTTTCGCTCCGCTCCTGAAGCGAAGGCAAAAAATTTGAATGTGACCGGGAATGAGAGAGTACATGACCCTAAACAAGAATCCATCATGAAAAAATTTTTTGCATTACTCGAAACCCCCAAAAAAATTTTGGGGTCTCGACTACCCGGCCAAGGGGGGAAATCTTTTAAAACCTATTAAATGGCACCAAAAATTTGGTCACGGGGGTTTTCGGGGTCGCTAATTTCAAATCTGAGGTCGGTTTTCAAAAATTCAAGATGGCGGATCCAATATGGCGGACTTATGTTAAAAACATTGACTTTTTGGCACGAAAATTCGTGTTCGGGGGTATATCAGGGTCACTGATTTCAAATTTTGGGTCAAAATTAACTGTTTTCTTCCAGTTCCAACCATTCTTTTTCTTTCCGTCATCAAAAACTGAATCTTCTACGAAACAATGTGGTTTCGCGTTATGCCGCTAAACTAAAATTTTTTAAGAATATTTTGTAAAGAAAACAGTTAATTTGAACCTAAAATTTGAAATTAGCGACCCTAATATACCCCCGAACACGAATTTTCGTGCCAAAAAGTCAATATTTGTAACATAAGTCCGCCATATTGGATCCGCCATCTTGAATTTGTGAAAACCGATCCCAGATTTGAAATCAGCGACCCCGATATCCCCCCGAACACGAATTTTCGTGGGAAAAGGTCAAGGTTTCTAACATAAGTTCGCCATATTGGATCCGCCATCTTGAATTTTTGAAAACCGACCTCAGATTTGAAATTAGCGACCCCGAAAACCCCCGTGACCAAATTTTTGGGGCCGTTTAATAGGTTTTAAAAAATTTCCCCCCTTGGCCGGGTAGTCGAGACCCCAAAATTTTTTTGGGGGTTTCGAGTAATGCAAAAAATTTTTTCATGATGGATTCTTGTTTAGAGGGTCATGTACTCTCTCATTCTCGGTCACATTCAAATTTTTTGCCTTCGCTTCAGGAGCGGAGCGAAAGTAATTCAAATGGTCGATTTTTTTTTTATTTTTTAATGAATTTTTTTTTTCTAAGGGGGGGACCCCGGGGGGATGGGGGGGGGGGGTGGTGTGAAAAAGTGTTCGGGTGGGTGACTTATGTGGTACCATCACTTCCGGCAAAAATCAGAAGCCTACGAAATGGAAATTGAAAGTTAGAAACACACACATTCTTTCCGGACAGAGGGAGTATTCCGATTTCGATTACTAAAAAAAAAAAAATAATAATAAAAATAATAAAAATAATGATGTGCTGGTAGGCGCATTTATTGAATTTTCCTATTTTTATTTCACTTTATTTTTATTTTGTGTGAATTTATTTTATATTTCATGTCATTTCCATTTAATATTTTATTAGAAACTATAGGTAGTAAAAAATATGATGTTAAAAAATTAAGAGTAGTACAAAAAAATTAAAAGTGCAATTATTAACTTCAATTTCACAATGTTATTAGACTATTCCCCTTCCAGAAATATTTAAATTTGCAATTTCGTAAGGATTGTGCTTTCTATCAGAAATTTAAATTTTAAAATGAGTGCAGATTTGCACTCATTGAAGAGTGCAGATTTGAACTCTTTAATCTAAATTCCTATTCAGTTTTTTTTTTTCCTTTTTTTTTTCCTTCCGAACGAATACTGATTTTGATTTCGATCCCGCTTTATATTTAATTCGATATAAAGAATGCTGATTCCGATTCCAATTTAATTTAAACAAGAGTGCCGATTCCGATTCTTATTGATATCGATATAAAGAGACTGATTCCGATTAGAATTTCAGTTAAATTAAATTTTAAAAAAATTAAAAAATGATTCTGATTCCGCTTCCATTTAGTTTTAAACACTCGATTCCGATTCCGATTCCGATTCCGATTCCGACCTCAAAGGTAATCGGAATCGAACCCCTGCCTGAAAGAGATCTTACGGAAAAAAACACTGCTTTATCCGAAAAAAAAAAAATAATCTCTTCGAATGATACCTTTTTGAATAAAAATCCCACCCCGTCTTGTAGTTCGAAAGAAAACTGGAACTGCCGGGTGGGGGGGGGGGGGCGTAAAGCCCCGCTCGAACCCCCCCCCCCCTTCGCTACGTCCCGGGTGATTTTTTTAAAATTAAATAAAACGAAACTTACTCTTTGAAATTTTCGATATTAACATGGTGATTTCTTTTTAGTGAAGATAATCGCCGTAAATGGCCAATGTCCAAAATTTGTGGTTGAGGACGTGGATATAAAGGAGCTTTTTATAGCGGCCTTCAACCCAAAGTCAAGTTTTTTGCCTTCCCCTAATAACGTAAAGACAGAAAGGATTGTTATCCATTCGATCAAGGTAAAATACATACAATAATAAGAAATGCTCTATTAAAATTTTTGGACAATACATCTAAATTTAATTTTTCAATTGTTTTATTGCAGAAATTTATTCCAAAATTGGACAAAGCATTCGCAACTGCACATCACATAATTCCCAAAGCAACCGTTAACGATTTGATAAGAAAAACTTTTTTAGAAGATAGATGTAAACTAAGATTAATGGTTGAAAATTTTATTAACGAAGAACCGTATGTCAGCATAATAAACAATCATGGACTGACCAATATTGGCCTTTTATTAAAGACAGTAATAAATACGTACAAAAAAATTGGACATACATAAAAAATGCATAAATTATGTTTAAAAAACTTTACTTTTTTCCGGAATTTTTTGAAGTGAAACTTCTTTTAGGGTGCAAATTCACTGTGGAATGTTGGACCAACATGTTGGTACAACAAGGGAATGTCAAAGAGAATGTTACACCAACAAGTTAGTCCAACATGTTGGTACAACAAGTTGGACAAGCATGTTGTAAATTCATTATGGAATGTTGCACCAACTTGTTGGACCAACATTCGACACTAACTTTGGCGTAAGGGTGCAAATTCACTATGAAATGTTGGACCAACATTCCACAGTAATTTTGGCGTAGGAGTAAATTCTGCAATAGTCGATTCGTTCGCTTGTCAAACATGTTGCTACAAAAACTTCGTCCAACATTCCAACAACCAACTTGTTGGACCAACATTCGACACTAACTTTGGTTACACCAACAAGTTAGTCCAACATGTTGGTACAACAAGTTGGACAAGCATGTTGTAAATTCATTATGGAATGTTGCACCAACTTGTTGGTGCAACTTATTGTTTGTCCAACTTATTGTACCAACATGTTTGTCAACCGAACGAATCGACTATTGCAGAAGTTACCCCTACGCCGAAATTACTGTGGACTGTTGGTCCAACAAATTGATACAAGTTGGTACAACATGTTGTTCCGACAATCCATAGTGAATTTGCACCCTAAGAATAAATTCTGCTATACTCGATTTGTTCGTTTGTTCAACAAGTTGGAACATGTTTGTCCAACTTGTTGTACCAACATGTTGGTCCAACATTCCCTAGTGAATTTGCACCCTAACAATTTAAACGGTAAAACTTTTTAATTTTTCTACCTTTAAAAAAATAAAAATGCAAAGAGGGACAACCGATGATGAAATTCACTCAGTTACTCTTTTGGAAAATTACCAGGTTACAAACTTCAAAGTGTTCCCATAGAAAATCAAATTCCAGGTAAATTTAATTTTACGGACAAAATTAAGGACAAAATTAATTACCTTAATTTTTAAGGACAAAATTAAATCGAAGTGAAACTTCTTCAGGATCGTTGGGAGTAAATTTTTGAGCCACGCAGAACGTGCACAACACACAAAATATGTGCAACTCGCAAAAAATGACATGAAATCCTCAAAACATTTTGATTTTTCATGCAGGTTTTCAGTTTTCAATTCTCATGTCAAGAAATTTGTTGCGAAAAAAATACTTCTTCAAATTTTTATAACAAACTTTCACGATGTTCAAAATTTTCAGGAAAACAAAGAAATTCTCTTAAAAAGAGAATTTAAAGGGGGTCACGTGGACTAATATTAGGACTTTTTAAGTGGCGATTTTTCGGCGAAATTCGGGCGGAAAAATCTTTTAAAAATCTAGGTGAAAAACGTTTTAAAAAATGGTTAAGAAAACTATCCCTGGAAAAGCACCACGAAACAACAACGATTTCTTATTCTTATTTTGTTAGTTATCTAGAATTTTGTAAAAATTCAAAACGTGACTAACAAAAATTTCATTTTTCTTTTAAAGTGAATAAAAAGTGGGCAACGTTCAATATATTAAAGTAACCTTTTAAGGTGACGCAGGAGTGATTCATTATTTTGAACACCCTATACTTCGAAATATGCTAATATTATTCTTTTGGTGTTAGTTGTTAAAGTTCTGCTTCCGAGCAACAATTCTTATCAGTCTTAGGATAAATTCCCGGGAATTTATAGTAGATTAAAGTTTCCCAAAAAAGTACTGTTTGGTCAGGAGTGTAATTTTTCATGGAGGTGAACTAAGATTGATAAGAATTGTTGCTCGGAACATTGATATCTAGCTCCAAAACATTTAATATTAGCGTTTTTGGAAGTATAGGATGTGCAAAAAAATGAATCACTCCTGCGTCACCTGAAAAAAATCTCCTTTTGAAGAAAAACAGGCGTTACAAGTTGCAATTCTATTCGTCAGTGAGTTTGAGTAGCTAGACTTACTTACAACACGAAAAAGTGGCACTAAATGGGCACACATGGCACACGACGGTGCCCAGTTCGAAGAACAAATTGAAAATAGGCACATTTTTAAAAATTTGTTTAAAAATTCTGAACTAGCCAGGTCAACTGAGTTATGCCCATCACAATCGTGCATGGAGATATATTCATTTGAACCATTGCAGCTCAAAAGCGCTTCAGGCAAAGGTTCAAAAGACTATATCTCCATGCACGATCGTGATGGGCGTAACTCAGTTGACCTGACTAGTACAGAAATGGATAACAGAGTTTCAGACATCCTGGTTGTGCAAAGTGGCAGAGCATAAAATATATCTTTAAGTCTCATGTATTCGGTATCTGTTCTCTCTCATGTATTCGGTATCTATCCTTTTACGTCACCCTGTATAAAGGAGAAGTTTTTGTATTGCCACGAGAAAGATATACTAGGATGCTAAAATCCGTAAATAAAGATGAAAAAAGGATCTCCACGTCCGCGTTCTCGGATTCCTCGTGTTTAAGATGCCAATTAATTTTGTAGTCGATAAAAACCTTTCTTCAAAAAATACACAAACTCCGCCCATTTTTAAGTTGCAGGAGAGTTGGACTAGCCACATCTGCAACATCTTGCTTCAATTTTTTAAGAGTTAAGATTTTAAATTTCATTTTCTGTTCTTAATTTCTGAAGGACTTTTAGAGATCAAAAAGAAACTTCAAAGATCATTTTCTGTTCTTCTGGGCTCAAAGCCAAAAATCCTGGAAGACTGGATCCGAAAGCCGTGAAACCCAATACCTCTCTGGCTTTAAAAAAAAAAAAAAAAATGAACATGATGCCACCTCTAGACCGGACCATATTGGACTGCGATTTCACTTTTTTTGAAATTCTGAAATCATCCTTAGGAATATTTGATCCGTATCCAACTGCAATATGAAATCCGTATCCAACTGCATAATGGCCTTTTTCTTCTTACATTTCACGCCTCATTCCTTCTTTCCTGTGTCCAGGACTCTAAAAGTCCTTCAGAAATTAAGAACAGAAAATGAAATTTAAAATCTTAGCTCTTAAAAAATTGAAGCAAGATGTTGCAGATGTGGCTAGTCCAACACGGATTTGGCCAATCCGACCAGGTTTTCCATTACTTTGCAAAAAGAGGAACGTTCCAGAAGAATTCGGGTGCTGATTTAAAAAGACTTTTTCATGAGTTCCCTGTACGTAAATTCCAAGGAATTTACGCTGTGACATACATACATAAGTTTTCAGCACAAAAGTTTACAGAATAAAGTTGAGATTCCCGTTTTGAAATGTTTTTCTTGTTTTCAACTTTCCATTCGCAATCCTCATCTTGCTTTTTTATTTCTATATCCTATGTCCATCTGCGAACCTCACCGAATCCTTTTTAACAACTTTGAGTTCTCCCGGTGGATGCCGTTTTCAAATATGTTGTTTGTTTAAAATATTATTATGGGAATGAATTTCGCATGGTTATGGACCATTCTCGTGAAACTAGGTACGAAGATCTTTTTATTGTTTCAAGGTATCAGAACCGTTATGGGGAGCAAACCCTAGCTCACACTGTGCTATCTCTCTTTAATGATTTTCCCCCTTGCCTAAAGCATCTCACATCCTATGTCAAAGTTAAGAAAGTCTGAGGGAATGGTTGCTTTCCACTATTTCGGATTGATTAATATTAGCCTTTTTTAAAAAGCGTTTTTCTGAAGTTTCTTTTGATAAGCTCATAGTTGTTTCTTTCAAATGGTTGTTTCATTTATTTTACTTTATTAATAGACAACAGACATGATTGCTAATTATGGTGAATAATAAAAGCTCAAAGTCTTCTGGTCATCTAATGGCAATTTTTACTGTAGGAATTTTCTTAGAAATTAAGGAAAAAAAATTATAAAGTCGTAAAAACTTTTTGTCACGTGACCCCACTCCAAAAGGTTTCTCATTGGTGTGACGTCATTGTTCACTTTTAAGCGCGCGGTTATTTAAAAAACGAAACTACGAGTGCGCCTGCTCGTCCTCAAAGGTTAACACGGATTTGTTCGTACGACAACTCTTCTTGCTCCGATGGGCATGCCGCGGCATGCCGCCGATAGCTCACCTAGGAGCATACCTAAATCGTGAACTGTGACGTCACGGTCGTTTCGGCGCCAATTCAAACAGCCAAAATTTTTATTCTTTTTTATTCTGTAATTAAACATCGCATGACAGCAAAAATCGCATTTACTATTTTTATATGCTAGGTTTATTTAAAAAATATGTTCAATACAAAATGTGTCTGTTGTCTATTAAACGACTTTTACTTTAATCTATTACTTTTATACCATCTGCAGACAAGCCTTGCAAGGCTTTGCAGAGAAAAAACTCTGTCAAAGTAATTATTTCTGTATATTTTTACAATATATAATTCCAGCACTGGAATAAGTGGTCTGGAACAACCTTTATGTTTTCCCTTTCTTCAGTCCATAAAAATGCCGCCAGTGGTAACTTACGAATGTTACGACTGCGATCTCAAAATATGTCATATTTATTTGAGGAACAGCATCGAAAGCAAAATGTCAATGTTAAGAGAAGAATAGACTGGGGTAAACCTGCGGAACCCATTGTGGCATAATCTTGTATCTGTATTGACAGATAAAAGATTATGCCACAATTGGTTCCGCAGTTGGTTCCGCCATTGTCAATACAGATACAAGATTATGCCAAGATTATGCCAAAACAGGGAGCTTAATCTACTACCAAGCTACCCGGATTGTCCACGTTTAAACGTGGTGACCCAATCATCGTCAACCACATGCCTCATATGTGACCTTCAACACGATCTTCACGTGCTATCCGTGCAAGCAAGGGTCGACGTTTTCGTCCCAAAAAAGATCAATATACCATCGAATATGAAAAGCTGCGATACTCAACTGAATAATAAACGGCTTTTGCTTCCAGTTTTAGTGGACCAATTGAAATACTTTCACAAGACCCCTGATGGCCTCTCCCTTCCTCCCTTCTATTAAATACTTTAATAATAGACCAATTGAAATACTTTAATAGAAGGGAGGAAGGGAGAGGCCATCAGGGGTCTTATTAAAGTATTTCAATTGAAAATGAGACATTTTGATGGTGAGAGCAAGGATAAAATTGATTGTCTTTCTAAATCATTTAACTGGTTTAGGTTATGGTTGTGATATATTAGGTTATGGTTGGTACCAATAATACTGTACTGCTAAGAAAATGATATCAGACTGATATCGTCTGAATCGTGAGATATTTATCTCACCATCAAAATTTTTTGGTTAGGGTAACGCAGATGGCTTTTTTTTATATATATATATATATATAAATTACATACTGTATATAATTATATATAAATATGCCATAAACCCGAATTATACATCCAAAACGAGAATTTATATATAATTATATATAAATTGTATATATAAAAAAGCCATCTGCGTTACCCTAACCGATAAATTTTGAGATAATTTCCGAACAACAGACAACGGGATAATTTTTTTCGGACACTTCACTAGTTACTTATGTCCTCCAGGTACGAGGGTCATGGAGAAAATAATTTTCCGGGGAGCGTCGGGAAGCTTAAACTCAAAAACCCCGAAAATCTAAAATTTTGAGATATTTTTCCAACAAAAATTTTGATAGAAGATTAAATTATATATCTTGTGTTTCGTATCAATTTTCGAACATTTCGAAAATTGATACGAAACACAAAAGATCCTTATTCATTGGAGTGTCCTGATTAAAAAATGTCATTGAACAAGACCTCAATCGAACTGGTGAAGAGTTGTCGCCAGTTCGATTGAGGTCTTATTCAATGACATTTTTTAATCAGGGCTTATTGACTGGTTCCCAGATTATAAGCGTCCTTACGATCCTTCAATTCATTCCAGTCAAGGAGGGGTGGAAAACCAGGGGGAAGGGCTCCCACACCACTTCCAGAAAACAAGGGTCGACAGGACATGTATGGACGACGGGAGTGCCATTGGAAAAAGGCGATCCACCACTATATCTTTTCCAACCTTCAATTCTATTTGTGGTCAAATCGGCTTAAGCCCAGTTCAAGTTCGCTCAGTCTTGGAAATGTAAGTATAGGCAAAATACGGCCCCTAACTGTCAGGCCTCGAACTTGGTCCCTGAAAGTCCCTAAAGTACCGTAGATTGGGGTGAAGTTGAAGGGCCTAAAAAATGCTATTAAGCATTGCCTGCTTATCTCTAAATGCAATGAAAATAACTAAAAATGTTCTCTACTTTTCCGCTGCATAGTCATAATGCTAAAAATTGTGCTGATAATGACTTTTTCAGGCCCTTCAACTTCACCCCACCTCTTCAACTTCACCCCAATCTACGGTATATATTTTTGAAAGAAGTCCCTAGTCGTGTCTTCATTGGCGATTTATCCGATGATCGGATATATCCAACCATCGGATTTATCCGTACCGCCGGAAGTGCTAAATCTCTTTCTTGCTTCTCCTTTGTTGTTTTTCAGTTGACTTTTCCGCGGCATAATTAATGAAAAACACTTTTTTTTAAAATCGTTCGTAGAATCACAGATTATATCACAGATATAATCTGTGGTAGAATCTTCAGAATTGGAACAATAAATAACTTTTTTTAATATCCCGCACGCAAAGAACAGAAACTAAATACCGAATACGCCATTTTTATTTTCCAAGTTCGAATTTTTCCTTTGTGTTCGAAAGTACAGCACTTCCGGTGGTCGAATAATCCGATCATCGGATAAATCGCAAATGGAGACACGACTCCTAAAAGTTCTTAAATTTAGGTTTTAGTTTAGGCAATTATTCTGCGTACTTTCGCTTGGTGATAGCAAAATTTTGAACGAGCCTGGTCTTATCAGTGAAAAAAATGTTTTGTGATTTTCATAATTTCGGCCATTAAATTTGGCTTTTTCGCTTTTACGGCCCTAAGGCGAAATACATGATTTTGGGCCAATTTTTTTGCCTACTTTCACACGGTGAAAGCAAAATTTGGGTCCAGTGTGGTCTAGGGTGGTTCGAAAATCAACTTTTTTGGAATTTCAAAACTCCTATATCGGGAAAAGTTTCTTTATAGGTAGAGTATCAACCCTGAATTTTTCCAGATTTTTTGAACGGCATCTTGAGGTGTCAGAACGGTCTTGAAATTTTCAAAAAGCCCATAAAAGGGCCAGAAACGAACCTTTTTTTTTTGACATAAAAGACCATCGATTCCTATCGGAAATTTCGCGTAGATTACGAATTTGAAGCCGAAAATTAGTTTTGGTGTATAATTTTAGAGCTGCAGGCCGGATTCAAAAGCTCTGAAAACCTGGTTGTGGCATTTTGCCTGTGGCTCAAAAACCGTTCACAAAAACTAATTTTCGACTTCAAATTCGTAATCTACGCGAAATTTCCGATTGGAATCAATGGTCTTTTATGCAAAAAAAAAGGTTCATTTTTTGGCCCTTTTATGGGCCTTTTGAAAATTTCAAGGCCGATTTGACACCTCAAGGTGCCGTTCAAAAAATCTGAAAAAAATTAGGGTTGATACTGTACCTATAAAGAAACTTTTCCCGATATAGGAGTTTTGAAATTCCAAAAAAGTTGATTTTCGAACCACCCTAGTGTGGTCTTCGTGACGAAACAAATTTTTTGATTTTAATTTTTAATTTTTTGAGATTTTGGTCATTTTTTTGGTTCACCAACGGTGAGCATTGGGCTAAGTATGGGTATAGGCCTAAAAATCGATGTTTCCAAGTTTTGAAAAGTCAAGATATGACGCAATGATTAAGTCAGCAAAGCGATTTGGTCGTGCTGATTCGCGGGTTGCTCAAGGGAGCTAACGGAAAACTGACCGTATTTTTAAAAATATTTGGTGTAGAGGATTCCGAATCTGAAATAATTTTTCCGAAATTCGGATTCCTTGTGCCCGTACTGCTGCAGTACGGGCACAAGGAATCCGATTTTTTGGTGGACGTCCGATCAAAAATCTAAGTATATTTTTGAGAATATTATCGGGGTAGAGGATTCCGAATTCCAATTTATTTTTCAGAAATTCGGATCCTTTATGCTTGTACTGCTGCTTTGATAGACCTCTAGATCAAAAAACTAACCATATTTTTGAGAATTATTTAAATGGTCGATAAAGCAATTTGATCGGTTCTCCGATCTCATTTTTTCCATAAGTATAAGCAACTTTAAAACGAAAAAAAAAAAATTTCGGGGGCTCCGAATATGGACATAAATAAAAATCAAGCCCGAAAAATCGGGTTTAAGCGCTAAAAAAGCGCAAACAGCGACTCAGACGTTGATCGGAGAAAATCGGAATAGTCAAATTCGTCTTCTACAACGCCAAAAGCACCTATAAAGTCCATTTTTGTAAAATTCAATTACGGAAAAATGCACCAAATTTTGGTTTCATTAAATAAGAAGAAAACAAATTGTGGCTTAGGTCCTTTTTCTGCTCTGCGTCACCCCTAAATCGTTGAAAAAAAATTTTTTAATTTTTCTTGCGTTTTTACACTAAGATGAACTTATTTCTTCAAAATCAGAAACTTTTTTTTTATTGCCCTACAATAAGTAAATGTTTCGGCAATAATTCGAAACAAAATCACAACTTTTAAAATTTTTGGTTGATTTCGCGCAGGAAAAAAAAATATATATATATATGCATGAACCTAGACCGGTTCTGACATTTAGCCACCGGTGTCAGCTACTCAAACTAGAAACCAAAAAAAAAAAAAACATCCTGAAGCTGCAACAAGCTTTCGCCTGCAACCAATAATTAACTCAATGCATTTTGCGATGACTAGTCATTAATTACTTTTTCATGTTTTTAAAATCAATCTCGCAGCATTTATCAATGTTAATTACTTCTTCCATAGCGACAGCGGCACAAGCGCTCCAGCGGGATTTTCCGGAAGTAACTCGCATTCTTGGAGAATATTTTCCTATTCAATTTTTTTTTTTTTTTTTTTTTTTTACGCACAATATTTTTATTTTTAAATAAAGATAATCACAGTTATTATGGGACATTACAGATATTCAAAAATTTAGTACAGCACAAAGTTTTCCTCAAAAAAAAAAAATTTAAAACGTCGTTTAAAAAAAAATAGACGATTAAGAACGTTAATGAATAATACATTTGTGTACAATAATAGTTTGAAATCCCAAGGACCACGACTTATCGAACATTCTTTATTACCTTTTTGCTATAATCATTTAAATATTTAAGTAGGTTAAACACTGCAAGAAATAGCAGAGAGACAACCAAAAAAAAAAAGAAAAAAAAAAATCCGCTTTTTCAGCAGATTTTACGCGGCCCGTATCTCGTCCTCCCACATGATTCATCTTTTCCTGAAAAAAATTTTTTTTTCCTCCTCACTTCCTCCCAACTCGATCAGGACCGGGTTCATTTGTTTCTTTCATTTTTTTTTTCTCCTAAGAGACAGCAAATTAATATCACCGGTAAGGTGTTGTAGAGCTCACCAGAAATGCGGTGCTATAGTGAGGCGAGGCGTGCCCAATGATATCGGTAAGAGAAGGTCAACAGGTAACTCGCGAACCTGAACAATATATTTCATCTGCGCCTGATGTCGAGTTTCAAACTGAGATATCTTTGTATATAATTTTTTTTTAATATGTAGAACCCGATCGTTTTCCAATATAATAATTTTAAAATTCTTTTAACTTCTTTTTTCCTTTCATAAATAAAATCATTCTGGTTCTTTTTTTTTTTTTTAATTTAACGCCTGGCGCTGGTCAATTAAAAACCGAAAACGGACATAGACGGTTTCGATTTCGAAGACACATGTTCCCACTGTGGAGATGATGGCCCATGACCAGCTCAATCTCTTTATACCCCTGATTTAAATATAAATTGTGTGTATAGACTATGATGGTTGCTTTGCAACGCATCGGTTATTGCCAGGGGTGACAATTATGGAACACAAATTACGTTTGACGTTTAAATTAATTCCTTAAATTTTTTTTTTTTTTTAAATATTTTAACACCCGGTATGGAAGTTTGAAAATCGATTACCAGATTAAAGAAAAAAAATAGGCTGCATATTTTTTTTATATAAATTTTTATGCATTTCTTATGGCTACTTATGGTTGTCTACACCGAAGTTGAAGCTAATTATTGTTAGGGACTAAATTTACGGCCGGAGATTAAATTAATTCGGAGAAGACGAACCGAAATTTGAAGCCTGGATGGGCTCTCAATGCAGCTTCCACTGCGAGAGAATTTCTTAACACGGTTCTATCCACGGCCGTTTAGATAGGTCCGAAAACTCCTATCCCTTATTCATAGAAGATCTTGTCCCGCTTAACTATACAAAAATTAGTTCTTCCTTTTTACCACCGTGAGCGCTACTTGTACGCGAGCCGCTTTTTGATTGGTCGTTGAGATTTGATGCCAACGATGGCGGCACAAAGCTGTAAAGACGTCTATATGACCATGGTCCCAATTTAAATGATTAGACATGTTGCGTCTCTGAAGATCGCAGCGCCATCAATGGCCAATTTTAGAACTAAAATGTGCGTAGTTACGCGGGACATGAACGTCATGGGAAGTTTCCGGACCTGTCTATACGACGGTGATAATGGGCCAGCAGTTCCAGGGGCAAACCATTATAAAGTAAAAAAAATTGGCTATTAAGAGTATGCATCAGTCGTGGCAGCAGACAAATCGTATTTTTCTTTCTGCGGAAAAACGAAAATTTTTCTTTTTCCAACATTTGTCCTCGGTTTTCCGTAAAAAAAAAAAATACGCTTTGTCTGCAGCCACGACAGATGTATACTCTTAATTCGACTCCGTAACTAAGACACTTTATATTTTCTGAGACGCCGCGATTTGCTATAATGAAATTGTAAACCATTCCTTTGTTATTTCTTTATCCCAGTTTGTTTCCAGATATGTTACATTTAATTTAGCTTAAAGACATGAGATATGTTACATTTACTTTATTTGCACTACGTGAGTCCTAGATCTGTTAAATAATTTTATTTAAAATTTTCAGGTTTTATACTCATAAAATCTGAAAATTTTAAATAAAATTATTTAACAGATCTAGGACTCACGTAGTGCAAATACAGATTGCTGCGGCATTGCAGCCGAAATTCTACCACAATCGAACACGTTTTCCGCTGAAGCAGTCTTTAAGGTAAGCACAACCTTATGAAAAGAGCGATAAACTTTAATTTTCATCTTAAATTAACAAAAATAAGTTTGCAGGGGTCATAATAAAATGCTTTCCTTGGCTATGTCCTCCCTTGAGGGCAGATATCCTTTTGAAGTGCTACAGTAATCACGAATTTAATTTCTGTAATCCCATATTTTGGACCTCTTGCTATTCAATGACTATGAGGGGGGTTTAATGTGGTTTTGATATATTTATATATATTATTCTATGCACTTAAGAGTACGCATCAGTCCCTTTTCTGCTGCCACGATTTAATTTTTCCGCTTATGCTAAACTTATGAATCGATGATCGTTAAATTTTACTGATGCGTACTCTTAAGACGGTCACTGGTATGGTGTAGAGGCCAGGGTGTATACTGACTCATTATTCTCATTATTACTCATTTTTTTAAAAAAAACTCATTATTACTCATTTAAAAAAAAAAAAAATCATTATTTTCATTATTTTAAGAAAAAGTCATTATTCAGCTCATTTTTTCCCAAATCTAATTGATAAAATTGAAATTTTTTCTTAAGCGCTCAAAAAAAAAGTTATCTTTTATTTAAAACTACAATAGCTTAATTTTTTCTCGGATTTTTTTTTCGGAAAGATTTTTCATTTTTGAGAATAGCTCAAATTATGATAAGCTCAGCCGATGAAATGAATGATAAATTAGAAAAAAAGAACGCGTTTGCAAAAATTTCAAAAATATATTGATAAGAAAAAAGAAACTCTCTTGAAACAAGTTAAAGCCAAAGCTTGAAATTTCAAACTTTTCAAGTTCTAATTTTACTTTTTTCAAGTTTTGCAAAAAGCTAAGTTAAATTTGTGATGTTACCTGAAGAAAATTTTCTTAAACACAATAAAAGTAATTTTTTATATTCCTTTTACCCTTTTTTTTACTCATTCTTTACTCATTATTTGATTTTCAAAACTCATTATTCTCATTGTTTAAAACAAGCGAGATCAGTGTAGAGGCCCTAAATTAGAAGAGACTCGACAGAAAAAATGGGGGCGAACTTTTGGAGGTATATGATGCACATACTAATGCGCATGCATTCGTTTCGGAAAAGACAGTTAAGAATAAAAAGTGCTTTCAGAAAACAATTAAAAACATAAACAGGCAGAAGAAAAAAATCAATTTCGCGCTCATTTTTTCTGTCGGGTCTCTTCTAAATAAGGGTTCTTAGTATGGTGAAGGGTAAAAAAAGAAAATGCATAAGATTTGGTTATATGTACTTTCAATGTAAGATATTTCTTTGAAAAATTAACCAGCGTGAATACAACAAAATAGATAGTAGATACAGGCATCGAAGTTGGTTTTTTATAAATAATATATATTATTTACGAATAATATATATTTTAAGCTATAGAAGAACCCAAAAAATCTTAAAAAATCCAGGCAACCTTCCTTCGGTTACTACAAAAGAATTGCGGGGGGTGCATTCACCGAAATTCAAAATCCGTGAAATAAAGGCCATCCTAATAAGCAGCCATTCCAAAAAATATTATTTCTTAAAAAAAAGAAATGGAATTTCTGAGCTTTGAAGATAAAAAAAAAAAAAAGTTTCCGAAGAAACGTATTATTAATGAAAAGCGTAGGAACTAAAAAGTTAAGAAAAGAACAATATCGCAACAGGAATGAACGTAAAGATGTTTTATTTTAAGAGAGTTTCGAGAAAAAAAAAAAAAAAAATCTCGGTAGAAGATGTAGAACCAGGGAACGCGGGCGCACTGGGAGCCTCGTGTGTGACGTTTGGTTTATTTCGGTCCGAAGTTGCATGCTCCTACATTTGACCCTTTCAAAGATATAAGGAGGCCTTACGCCGTTTTTAATTTTTTTTTCTCTTTTCTAAACTTAAAAAAAAAAAAGAAAAATGGTTTCCCCAGTACAAAAAAATAAATCTCGGAACAAAACTTGTTTTACATCCACGATTAATTAAAAATTCAAATAGATCTCTTAAAAAAGCTTTCCAGTTTTCCACGTGCTTCTCTTATAATTTAAAAATAAATATTGATATTGGCGTCCTTGCAGAACCGAATAAGACTTAAGCATGATCGGTAAAAGTTAATACCGCGTTATATAATAGGCTTTGGAGTGTGGTGGTTTGGAGTATCAGGTTTTGCACCAACATCGGATATTAATTACCATTCTGGTTCCTAGTGTTGATGAGTACTAAGCCCACGCATCCGATGTTAAAGCATCAACTCATTTTTCCCCTCCATCCGATTTTTTTTTTTTCTTTAGGTCCAGATTTATTTTATTTAGTTGATATGCAAATCCGTTATAGGCTGTTCCTTAAAAAAAATAACACGCAAAAAAAATAAAAAAAATAAAGGAAGAAAAATGTCGCTTAATTTTTAATATTCATGGTCAGGAATTAGAATTGATTAGAGTCTTAAAATAATTATGTCGATTATGAGGCTAATTTTTTTTTTTTTTACGAATATGGTTTATATATACGATTTACAACATCGTCTTTTTTAATTGGTTAATCGCGTTTAGTGTGTTTTTATCTAATTATTAATGAAATTTTTTTTCTTTTGATTGCATGTATGTGGACGCTAATGACTAGAATGTAGAATCATTTAAGGATAAGGCTTTTTATTTATTTATTTACCGTAATGATGTGTTGCAATTTGGGATATACAGGCCTTAAATACTGTTTCATTTATTTAAAAAAAAAAAAAATAGTTCGATCAGGAATGGAAAATTAAACTAAACCGAATTGGTTTTAACAGTTGGTTTTTCAGTTATTTTCAAGGATGGCAAGCCGAATCGAACTGAACCGGGAAAACTGATCCGAACCCGGCACTTTAAAAAGAACCGAACCAAACCGAACCGTTATACATCTGAAAAGGGCTTTAAACCGAGCCAAAACCGAACCGTTAAGGAATGAAAGCCGAACCGAACCAAACCAAACCGTTATGGGGTGTAAACCGAATCGAACTGTTTGGACGGATAACCGATCCGAACAGAAACCGGATTTTAAATTACAGAATAGAACCGAACGGAACCGGACCGGTTTGAAACCGAATCGTTATAAACCCCCGTAAGTCTAAAGTACATATTGAGCGCCCTGAGAATTAACTTAGACGCAGACAATTTGAAAGATGCTTTGCTTGTTCGGTTAAATGAACAGTACCTGCTACGAAACCAGTACCAGAACCGGACCAATTTAATTTCAGAAATCGAACTGAAGCCGTAACCGAACCCAGTTAATAACAAAAACCGAATCAAACCGGAAACCGGTTCTGCGTACTTATAAGAAAAAAAAAACGAACAGCATGGAACGATATTCAAAAAATTTTGAATCGGAACCCAAACCGAACCGCGGACCATTCCTGATGGACAACGTTCCAACCGAAACCGAACCGAATTCAACTTTTTTACTTAAAAAGGAACCGAACCGTTTTGTTTTTCGGAGCAGTTTGCCATCCCTGATAATTTTGTTTTTATAAGATCTGAACCATATTGAATCTCCCTTAACTCCAAATTATTTAACCCGAACCGAATCAAACCCAACCCTTTGAACATCATAGCCAACATACTGGAGCCGGAGCCAGAACCGTAACCAATAAAAAAGAAAATTTGACGCCGAAACCGAAACCAAAACCAAACCAAACCAAAAACTATCATCTATTAGCCCAAAAAAAAACCATGGTTAAAATTTTTTATGAATTTTTAAATTCGCGGGAGTTTCGCGATAAATTTGATTATTTTCTTGCGGATCATCGCGTCACATTTCACCTGAACCCTCCTGCTTCTCCGCATATGGGCGGAATCTGGGAAGCTAACGTGAAAGCAATGAAGACCCGTTTACGGAAAGTGATAGGGGCGCAAATTCTGACGTATGAAGAATTTAATACCGTCTTAGTGCAGATAGAAAGTGTTTTAAATTCTCGTCAACTTGGGATCTGTTCCGAGGATCCGTCGGATCCGGAGCCGATCACGCCGGCGCGACTGGTGTCGGGGACCTCGACGATCGACCACCTGCCGATGGAGGACTTGGAAGGTATCCCGGAAAACAGGCTGTCTCGAATACGCCATTTTTATTTTAAAGTTCGAGTTTTTTTCTAGTGTTCGAAAGTACAGTACCTCCGGTGGTCGGATAATCCGATCATCGGATAAATCGCTAATGGAGACACGACTCAACTCTGAAAGCTGATAAAACTTGGATGAAAAACCAAATTCTCACCTCTGGGAAATTTATATTTACCGTTTTTTTTTACAGGAACTAGATTTCTCGGGCTCGAAATAGAGGGCAAAAAGAAAAGGGAGAATAAGTCTATGCTTATCTCCAAAGAATTCCCTGCATTTATGCTAAAAAAAAAAAAAAAAAAAAAAAAAAAATCAAACCAAAAGGATTCAAGACTTCATTTTTCAAAAAGTTTTAAAAAAAAACTAAAAATTGGTAGCAAAAGAGCAGTACATTGGGTAATTTTACAAAGTTCTTATTAATTCTATCCCAGTTAAGAATACAGGAAGAACAGGATTTATGTGTATTTTTAAAAAGAGACATACTGATGCCTTCACCCAAAAAAGAAGTAAAGAAAAAATTATCTAAAAGCGAACCTGTGGAAATTATGGAACACAACGACATAATTTCCGTTCGGTTCCAAAGAACCCCGCACAGAATAATAGGAACTTGGGCACCGGATGAAATTCCATTTGTTTTTGTTTTTCTTTTGTTTGTTTTTAAACGTGAACTTCATCCGGTGCCCGAATTCCTATTATTCTGTGCGGGGTTCTTTAAAAAAAATCGATTTAAACGTTTTACACAACCATCTGGCAAAGGAACAGCATTTATGTGTATTTTTAAAAAGAGACATACTGATGCCTTCACCCAAAGAAGAAGTAAAGAAAAAAATAACTAAAAGCGAATCTGTGGAAATTATGAGAACAACCTGGCCTATGAGAACAACCTAGTCTTTTCTTAAGACAAAGATAGTAAAAGCCATACATGTGTCTGAGTCCGGTCATTTCTGGCGGACGACGATGTCGGGGAACTTTTTTTCCCCGGCAATTTTCTTTCAACTGAAGATGCCCGATTATACAGGACATCAGCTACGACTCAACGGTATGCTCTCTTTTGCAATAATATGAAAAAGACGACGTAAACATTAAACACTAACACGTGACTTAACGGGAATAGTGGCCTAAGTCCACCTCGTCATGTTGGCACTGATCTCTGATGTTTAGCTTTTATAAAAGCAATGTAAACAAAAACAGTGGACTTAGGCCACTATTCCCGTTAAGTCTTCAATTGACAATGCTAAAATTAATTTCTTCCTTTTTTTTTTTTAATAGTACATTAGGGTGCCCGTTATATGGGAGTGTAAAATATTTTTGTAGGGCCCTTTTTTTAAGTCTCCAAAAAAATCTAAAATACAGTGTGCAAAACCTGAGCTTTGTAGAGCTTTACTCTAACACGTGCCTGTAAGTACTTTGAGTTTCCCATTTTAAATACATGGAATTTTTTTTTTTTTTTTTTTTCCTGCGAAATGGACAGATGAAAATTTGATCACTCGGCCCAGTTACTACTTACACATATATATTTATCGATAAAAATTTCAAAAAATTTAATCTGGCCATTTTCCAGTTTCTTCAAAATCGTGTTTTTAGACGTTTTTCGGCATATTTTCGAATTTTCAAGTCATTGGAAAATGGCCAAATGGAAGTTTATCGATAACTACATATGTAAGTAGTAACTGGGACCAGTCATCGTATTTTTTATTTTATTTTTTATTTATTTGTTGTAATAAAATAAAATAAAATACAAATGCAATATAGACCCCCCTGGTCAAGATTTTGAGTGTAGGGGCAGTCTCGAACACCCAAAAAAATGTTTATGCCTCGTTCGCAAAACAAGCAATGATGCTTAGCGACAAAGCAAATATGCTTTTCCGCAAAGCAACATCACTCGACTCGACGGCATTATATATTTCGGCAAAGCACTCACGAGTCTTGACACAAAACATTTATACTGCTTAGACCTAAGTTATGCAAAAATGCTTTGTCGCTAAGCATTTTTGCTTTGGGTGAATTAATACAAAAATTATTACAAAATAGCATTTGATAGCATTTGAATAGGATTTGATCTAACATTTAAACATACTAACCTGAAATAAAAAATTAACACAATGATAAAGATGATAATAAAAAAAAATATGCTGTAAAAATCGAAAAATCCCCATCGGGAAAATCGAAGTGCTTACAGGCACGTGTTAGAGTAAAGATACAGCGCTCAAGTTTTGCAAACAATATTTTTGATTTTTTTGGAGGTATTTGAAAGGGGGACCGCACAAAAATATTTTACACCCCCTTACAACAGGCACCCTAATAGCACAGGTTGGCTACTTTGGCTTTTTGTTTTGATTTTTTAGAAGCCTGCCTCTGCTTAGATTTTTTTAAAGAAATTTCATTGTTATTTCACCAGGATCCTGAAATAAAAAATTAAAGATTAGGTTTAACGGTTGTAGTGAGATCTAAGAATAAGCAAAAGTTGGAAGTAAAAATTTGTACAATTACCTTATTCATAGCTTTCTTATACATTTTGTAAATAAATGGTAGTTGTGAATTCCAAGATATTACCCCTGCCAAACATCTAATTCGGTAAGAATTTTTGAGACAGAAATTAATTCTTTTTCCTCCTGTCATTTTGGCGAAAACTCCATTGATCGATTCGACTTCATTAGTATTACGATTGTAAATTAGGCTAGAAGATTGGTTAGTAGGGTGTGTCATTTTAAAAAAATTTTTGAAATGTTGGGGGGCATGTTGAAAATCGGCTTCCATCAGGTGTAAAAACACTAAAAAAATTTTTTTCAAATTTTTTCTTAACCCCTTAATGGCCCCCCAAAGCCACTTTAGCTTTTTAAAAATTTTGCAATCAAGTTCTTTTAAACTCCATTTTTTTAATCCCCTTTAAGGGTCTACAAAATATTTTTAAAAAATGTTTTCTTATGTTTTCGAGGTCGTGGAACACGAATTTCACTATCCCGAATTTTTCCGATTAACCCCTGTGACGTCATTAGCGTTTTTATCAAGCTTGTACCTGATTTTTCCGTCTGAAATTCGGCTTAATCTCGATTTTGAAGCTCTGAAAATTTTTGTATTTGATTGGTAACACTCATACTTATGCAAAAATACCCGTAGAACACGAATTTCACCATCCCGATTTTTTCCGATCAACCCCTAAGTAGGGGTGTAAGTGTAAATTTGGTTTTTTGGGCAAAAATAGATTTTTTTGCCGAAAAATGGCAAGAACTCCTCACCAGTTCGATTTAGAGGTCATGCTCAATGACATTTTTTAGTCAGGACACTCTAATTAATAAGAATTTTTTGTGTTTAGAATCAATTTCCAAAATTTTTTACGGTCGGAAAAAATTTGGAATTTCAAAAAAATTACTGGTAGAATTTTCCGGCCCTCGCTTTTTAAGCTTATTGCAGCTCTTAGAGGCAAAAATTAAAAGAACGGGCAAAGTCATTTTGTTCCTAAGGAATCAAGGAATCTATTGGTACCTGCTTCGTTGAATAATTTTGCTTTTTAAAAAAGGAGACAACTTTTTTCTTCTTATGGAAAAATGACAGCATTAATACCCTTTAAGAAAAAGAAAAACTTTAAAAATTTAAAAATTTTTTGCAGATAAGGGCAGTTCTTACCACAACGGAACTTTTTATGTCACCATTTTTCCATTTAAAAAAAGTTTGTTTACATCTCCTCCGAACGTGTTAATCTTGAAGAATACGAGCTAAATTCGATGTTTAATACAGTTTTGTAAATGGGCACATCTAAAGCTAAGCGAATTACATCTTATGTGCTGATTTTGGTACACATATATCGCTAATACGGGAAATAATAGCGTTTTAATTTTGTTCGGAGGAGAGCCGAGATCTTGGGACACATACAAAATGTAAACAAACAAGTTTACTTTGATGGCAGCTGGAGGCGCCATAACTTATAAGTTATGGCGCCTCCAGCTGCCATCAAAGTTATAAAAGCGCTGGGGAAGCTAAACTACGAAGAAATAGGTAGAAATAGCAGTCACGTTCAATTTGAAAAAACAGTTCCTAGTGGGTACACGTTCCACACCACAGTCCCCATACACAATAAGCAAAAACATTTGTCTGAAGGCTCATTTGGGAAAATATGGGCAACAGTAAAACAAGAATTAGCCGCTGCTGTTTTTTGTTAGTCGTTCTAATTCCGCCAGAGTTTAATGTGCTGACGGTTTGTACTCCGCAGAAACACACCCCACCATGAATCAATGAACAAATCATAACCTCAACTCGTCAAACAACTAAGTCTCGCAACTGCGAAACTTAGGGCAGGGTCTAATTCTAAATTATCTTCTTTCTGCAAAAATCGAACAACGACAAACAGAAATGAAAGCCCAATTCCAGGGATGGGTTGGGTATACCGTTCAGGTACACGAAGAAAAAAGTTTGGTTCCAGTAACTGAATGTTGAGTTGGATCCCGTGACGTCTAAACATTTCAGTATTATCCACTCAAATGTTTAGAACGTCACGGGACTCAACTCAACATTCAGTTAAAGGAACCGAACTTTTTTGTCCGTGTGGAATGAGGATTATTAACTACTACTACAAGATACAAGATACTGACAAAACATAGATATAGTGGGTACTGAATCTGCAAACGATTCCAGATTCCATTTATTGGGAATCCTTAGAAATCCAGGAGGCCAACAGCATCAATCATTGCACCACTTAGAAAGGATAATTTATTCTTAAATTAATCGAGACTAGAGCCTAAGTCGAATTTCACACGTCCTCCATGGATGAAATATGAAAGAATAGTTAGATAGCAAGATAGAAGATCAGTTGAAAAATTTCGTAAGTATGTTCAGGGGTAGTTTAGTGGTAGAGCAACCGGGCACGAACCGGGAGGTCAGCGGTTCGACTCCACTCTCCGCTGTTTGGCAGGTGTAAAATTTTCAACTTATTTACTTTCTTGCTCAGGCATTCCTTGAAAGAACCCCGCAAAAAATAATACGAATATGGCTGTCTGATAAGTTTACACTTAAAAACAAACAAAAGAAGAACAAAAGCAAATGGAATTTTATCCGATGAGCCGATTTGAGCCGGGTTCTTTAATAATTCAAAATTATCATTAGTCCTTCACAAGATCATAGAGAAACAAAAAAATTGATCATTCTTATTATCTTCTTATTTAATATGTTACAGTTAAGTTATTAAGTTATTATAGTTTTTTGTTCTGCATTAGTTGGTAACTAATTACCTGTTAAACAATTCTGTACCTCAGAGTAGAGCTGAGTTTGTAACCGTTATGGATGCTTTACTGCAAGGCGTCGATTCGTTTAATGAAAATTAGATAGAAGTTGTTTCTTTTTAATTTAGTTTCGTTTGGAAGGCTATTTAAAAGCCGACTAATTTTGTAAAGAGTATGCTGAGTAGAGCTGAGTAGAGCTGAGTCAAGCTCATCCAAGCAACGTACCTTCTTATTTAAAACCTGACTTTACAAAATGGAGTTGCATTTCGTAAATACTACAATGTTTCAAGATTTGGAAACATGTACTTGCTGCTTCTGCTCGAACAATTTTTAAAAGGGAACCGGACAAAAAGAAGCAGAAGACATTATTTTTAGCACTGAAACGATGTTCGGTACAACTTAAGAAATACGACTCCATTTTGTAAAGTCCGGTTTTAAATAAGAAGTTATGCTGCTTGGATGACTTGGCTCAGTTCTACTCTGAGGTACAGAATTGAAGATTATGAAATAAGTGAAACTCATTTTTAAAATCTTAAATTATCCTAGGTTCTCATAGAAAAAATTATGGCATTTGAAAGCAAAAATGCTTGTGACAAAACATTTTCTTAAAAATCACCAAGAAAATAATAAAAATATTTTTTCAAAAAACATGTCCGTTAGAGTGTCCCTTATTTTGCGAATTTTCGGATTTTAAATCGTATACGCTCTAAATCGGTGCTCTATGGTGCACTGATAAACCCTATTTTTTTCTGGAATTTTTTGGGCACCGGAAAGCGTGCCGACTTGAAGGAAAAACAACTATTATAATTTTTTTTGTTCGTTGTAAAAAGTTTTTATCAATGTGCTTCAATGGCTAGATGCTCCAGTTGTAGAGTTTCAAGTTTTTCGTACGTCGGTCTTCTGTGTAAACCGAGCTTTAAGTTCCGAAGATTCCCATAAAAGAAAAAAAGTCAACAATTTTTTTTTCCGCGTAAAGACGCCGTTTCCTATCGGGAATTTCGCGTAGATCACAAGTCTGAAGTCCGTTTTTTAAATTTGGTACGGCTTTTGAGCTAGAGGCCAAAATATGAGCAAAACTTAGGACTTAATGCGTTTTGTCACTTAACCAGGTTTTCTTGTCAAATTTTCTCCTCTAGCTCAAAAGCCGGACCAGATATAAAAAAACGAACTTCAGATTCGTGGTCTACGCAAAACTCCCAATAGGAAACGACGTCTTTCCGCGAAAAAAAAAAAATTGTCGACTTTTTCCTCTTAGGGGAATTTTCGGAACTTAAAGCTCAAGTCGGCACGCTTTCCGGTGCAAAAAAAAATCTGGGGAAAAATAGGGTTTATCAGTGCCCCATAGAGCACCGATTTAGAGGGTATACGATTTAAAATTCGCAAAGTAAGGGCACCATAATGTCCGTAGTTTTTCCCAAGGCGGAAAAAAAAGTAAAATTTTTTTTGAAGCCGGAAAATCATCTTACCTGTCCCGAGGAAGGTGTTTGCAGATAAGTCGAAACGTCGGGTTCCACCATGCAACTTCTCAACGTGTCAGGTATGAACATGTTTTAATTTATATAAAAAAAAGAAGTAAATTCACTAACCCTTTCACACACACTCTAATTTAATTTAATTTAATTTATTTAATCGAAGTTATTATTAAATAAGTTCGATTCTCCATTTTATATATCCTCGGTTCATTTAATTATTTTTACAACTAATCGTTATCATTTGGCTATCATTAATTATCACATCCAAATTCATTTTTTAAACTGTAAAAAAAAAATGAAAAGAAAAATAAGCCGTGGCGGGGAGCAAAAACAAAAAAAGAAGAAGACACCCTCGATGAGTTATGTACATAAAAATTGATTTATGCTGCTTTGATGCGATCTCGACCATGGTACATTGAAGAGACTTCAAATAGAAACATCCCAACTTAGAAACACGTGTGCGCTTTTGAGGTGACGATTAAAAAAAAAAAAAAAGCAAATGCTCGTTATTTGAATAAATAAAAAAAAAAGTTCTAAATCTATTTTAAAGCTTCCTCTCGTTTGTTTTTTTCGCTTAAAAAAAAAAATATATATTAATAATAATTTTTTTATTTTCCGAAAGTAATTTTGGAAAAAGGAAAAGGCTAAGTAAATTTTATCTGAAATGAAGCGACGTCGGGGTTAAGCTTTTTCAACCCTATTTATATTTCAAATGTAATAGCCACTCTCAAAAATTTCCGCGCCATATATTTTATGAGGTAACATCATACGCTCATTCTAGAGAGATCTATACCCCATTCCTCCGTTTCAAAATAAATGCAAATGCAACGAGAAAAAAAAAAATGAAATATCACTTAAGAACCAATAAAAAGCCGACGGTCATCATAAAAACAAAAATTTGTAGACAAAACAAAATTTGGGCATTGAACGATTACTACGCCGCGCGCAAATTCGTGACCGAATACTTAAAAAAAAAAAAAAAAAAAATTAAAGACTGGTAGCTAAGGGAAGAAAAGAATGCAGAAGACGATCTGATATGAAAGGAAGGAAAAAAAAAAATCCGAAACCGGTCTTGATGCGCGACGTCTAAAATCATGACAAGTATATGGTAGCAAACTCATTTTCCTATATTGCATATGCTTAATTAACTGTCAGTTGAAATGACAGTAAGTTTAACTGAACTTTTTTTTTTTTTTCAAAAATGTTAAAATAGATCACGCCGTAAAATTAATGAATAAGAAATGCTAATCTTACATTAAAAGTAAAGAGTTCATCTAAGCTTAAGTAATAAGATGTTCCATTTTTGAATTTCCGCAATTATGGATTTCGGTACCGGGAGTACCGGAAAAAAAAAAAAACTTTATTTCTAATTATTAGACAAAAAAAAAAAAAAACGTTAAATTAAACGCTAAAAACTACAAGCAGAGACAAGTTTCTTATTTGCAAGTTTGCTCCTCGTGAATAAAAGTGATGCCGCTGGTGCGCTATCGCTTGACTTTTATTTGTGTCACGCCGACCTAACTCATTCTCGGAAATTTGGATTTTGATTCTTCATTTCTTAAAAATATTTGTTTTATATTTTACAATCAAAAGAAGAAACATTTTCACGTTAAAATTTAATTTAAAAAATTGCCAAAGTGAATAAATAATAAAACTAAAATTTAAAATGAATTGAAGTTATTTTTTTCTTTCGGTACCGGTACTGGTACCGGGAGTGCAGGTTCCGAAGAAGTATTTTTCTCTTGGAATCGGTTCCGAGATTTCAAAGTACTTTGCAATCCCTATCCGTAATTCTGGATTTGAGACAATTTCTTTTCTTCGTGTCAAGACAGGTCAGTAGCCAAGAGGGCTAAGCGATCTCACTAGCCTTTTGGGCTACCTACAGCTCTGGTCCACGAGGTTTCGACACGAGGATTGCCCTTATTTTGCAAATTTTTGAGTTTCGGCAAATGCACCCCCCTAATTTTCTTATAGTAACCGAAAGAAGATTGCCTGAATTTTTTTCTCAGATTTTTTGACGACCTTTAGCCATAGCCGTGTCCAGTGGAGTGGTTCTTATTAGGACTTTTTCATCACACGGTACTGAAAAGTGGACTTTTCAGTACTAGGCAGTTTATTTAAAGACTATTTTACGCCGTACCTTGTGATAAAAAATATCTTTCAATGCAAGGAATGCAAACGACTTGCCCGTCTCGACTTATTTAAGACCCTCGCCTTCGGCTCGGGCTTAAAAACTCGGTCTCGACGGGCAATTCTGTCGTTTGCAGTCCTTGTTTTGAAAAATACTATTTCGCCGCATTTTGCGTATATTACGAATTTGAAGTCGAAAATTAGTTTTGGTGCACGGTTTTTGAGGCATAGGCAAAAAGCCGTAAAAAGGTTTTCAGAGCTTTCAAAACCGGCCTGTAGTTCAAACCCCATGTAACAAAAGTAACTTTCGACTTCAAATTCGTAATCTACGCGAAATTTCCGATAGAAATGAATGGTCTTTTACGCCACAAAAGTTTTTCATTTTTGGTCCTTATACGGATTTTTTGGAAATTTCAAGGTCATATTGACACCTCAATATGCCGTACAAAAAATTCAGGGTTGGTACTTTACCTATAACGAAACTTTTCCCGATATAGGAGTTTTGAAATTCCAAAAAAGTTGATTTTCGAACCACCCTAATGTTTAGTTTTTCACAGTACTTTCTTTAATTAAATTATTTATTCTGTACTGGGCAGGTCAACTGAGCTATGTCCATCACAATCCTGCATGGAGATATATTCTTTGGAAGGGCTGCCTGAACCGGTTTCGAGCTGCAATCGTTCAAAAGAGTATATCTCCATGCACGATTGTGACCAACATAGCTCAGTTGACCTGCCTAGTGCAGAATTGATGGCATTAAAATTGCGATTACAATGTAAAAAGAAAGAAATAAGTAAATTAGTTTTGGTGTTCGCTCTAATGGTTTTGGCTCTCGTCTTTCTCTTCAAAGAATTAGTTGGAAAAAAAAAATCAGCTAAAAATTTATTTGCAGCGCTTCTCTTTGAAAAAGAACGTCCACACCGTGTAAGGCAAGACCGCTAAGAGAAAAACTAGAAAATAATTTGGGGTTTTCCCAAGAATTCCGCAAATCTGGTCACAGTCAGCACAAGAAAGACCGAGTCGGACTATAGGTAGCATTACATACAACAATTCCTGGAAAATACACAGCTGTGGTGAAAATTAAGACGTTACGCAGAATATGTCGTCAAATAAGACTTACTACGGAACAGCTCAAAGAAGTTTAAACCACAAAGTCCGTGCGTCGGAGGTGAATTAACGTATCTCCATCGTAAATATAATTGAAGATTTGTCTGTTTCGATATTTCGTGAAAGTGTCATGTGATTACAAGTTTACACCAACATGAGCGTGTAAACTTGTAGTCACATGATTTTCACAAATAGTCGAAACGGAGTATGTCCAATTATATTTACGACGGAGATACGTTAGTTCACCTCCGACGCACGCAAAGGGAATCGACCTATTCCGCATGGCCATCCCAGAGATGTGCGATAGGTCGATTCCTTTTTTCAGGGCAGTGATATAGTGTGTTATCTTATCAGGGCACTGATAGTGAGTTATCTTTTTCCTCCTTCAGAAAAAAGTCGCAATCGTTGCCGTCCTCTGTAAACAATCAAAAACCTGCCCCATACTTAATTTGTGGACGACCCCCATAGCAGGGGATAAATTCATCTTAAACAGACGATTCTTACGGAAATTACAAATAAACGAACATTAAACATGACGAAAAATATAAAAGAGAAACGAAAGAAGAACATAGGGAATAATCCTCTTTCAATTCCTATAAATCAAAAGGCTCTAAATTAAAAAGCTCTTTCGAGAACTTGCCATTTTTATTTTATTAACTTTCCGATTTTCTTTTCCACGATCAAAAAATTATCTCCAAAAATGGAAAGGATAGGCGGGTAGGGGGGCAAAAAACTTCGATTTTGATGGCAGTTTTTCAAAATAAGCGAGATCTTCAAATTTTCGTACATAAGAGGAAACGATTTAAAAAAGAGAAGGGTTTAAAAGGGAGAAGAGAAGACGATATACGGAGAAGAAGGGAAAAAAAAAGATATATAAAATAACCACCGAAAGCGTGCAAGATCTGTATTTTAAGGGATTATATACTTTTTAGATGAAACAATAATTTGCAACTCATTCGCTGTTAAAATTCAAAATATATATTTTCAGTTTTCTCGAGCCATAAAAGCGGGACCGCCCGACGCGATTCCGCCAACTCGGAGCCAACCGAAGAGGCAAGGGTTCCTCTCGCCCAAAGCTTTTTTCCATCGCAACCCTTACCCAAAGTGTTTTCCCATCTTTCTTATTCCTTTTTCCCTTATTTTCCCTACATCGCTAATTATTTTGCACTTATGGTCTTGGGTTTTTACCCTAGCTTAAAAAGTAAATCACAAAATGAAAATTTTGTCAATTATCTAGAAAGTGTCTCCCGCGCTCGCGACGTCTTACTCCAGAACATCCTCTTCCTCCCCCGCCTCTCTCCCCCCCCCTCTTTTTCGGAATTTTAATTTTTCCGATCATGTTTTCCTTCCCTCGGTTTCCAACATTATTTTCCCGAGCTTTCCCCTTTTTCCTTTTTGTAAAGCAATCAAGAGGATTGTGTCTTAGGAGGAACCCAAGAAAATTCCCGTTAAAAAGGATTTATGCCTCTGTGTCTTTACCGCATATTCGTCATCCCGAAATGTGTGTACGCGTCGTCGCTTTTCCGTGGAAAAACAAGTTCTGAAGAAACTTCTTTAAAAAAAAAAAGACCAAAGGCAGGTACCCATCTCGACGATCGATATATTTCTGTCTCCGAACACGACATTTATAAAACATATACATAATTAACGCTCGGAAATCGGGTATAAAAAAAAAAAAAAAAAAAAAATGTAAATTAAAATTTTTGAACAGCGTGTACAGTTGTTAAGCCTTTAGAGTTTTGATATGAAAGAACAAGTTTTCTACCCTGGGACAGGCTGACATACTAGAGTTAAGAAAAAAAAATATGGACTCCATAAAAATAATGCTCGATCCTGACTCGTTTATTCACATTTACGTGTATTTAATCTGAGTTCAGGATTTTTTTTTTCTTTTTTTTTTTTTTTTTTCTTCTCGATTCGTATTTTTGCTCGGGTTCATTAATTTAAATCAATGTCAACTAATCGGCACTTCGATTATTTGATGCCCTTTATGACTTCATCTCTTTTTCAACAAGTGTATAGAGTTACATGTCCCTTTTAGGAGACATCATTGCGGCTGGATCGGTGATTTTAATTTTTTGCAAAAATCCTTCCTACAGGTTAGGGTGGTTCCAAAATCAACTTTTTTTGGAATTTCAAAACTTCTGTTATCGGGAAACGCTTTTTTATAGGTAAAGTGTGGACTCGGAATTTTTAAAGATTTTTTGGAAGGCATCTTGAGGTGTAGAATTGGCCTTGAAATTTTTAAAAAGCCCATACAAGAGCCAAAAAAGAACATTTTTTTTATTGTGGCATAAAAGACCATCGATTCCTATCGGAAAATTTGCGTATTGTTGCTCTATATTATAATTTATGACTCATGAAATGGTTCAAAAAAGCTTGACAGACGCATTAGATTAAGTTTCTCTAGATTTAGAAGATTTAGAAGATTTAGAAGATTCATTCAAATTAAAAGAGAAGGAGACAAAGGAGGCTGCAGCCAAATCAAAAAAAATGATCCTAGGTTATGAGAGAACTGTTAAGGAAAAGACTGAGTAAATAGAATTACTTATTAAGGAGAAAGAGAATTTAGTACCTTTTAAAGATCTAGTTGCGGACATTCATTCTCAAACCGGTCGTTTAGTAGAACCAAAAAATAAAAACCGGACGGCAAAAAAATAGACTGGAATTACTGTGAATTATTTAATCCTGCATATTTGGCGCATTGGGTAATGTTATTGTACTGTAAATCTGTTTTAAAATAATTGTATATAGCTTTAAAATTTTATTATATTGTATAAATCAAAAAAAAAAAAAAAAAAAAAAAAAAAAAAATTGAAGAAGAAAGTGAAAACAGCCTTAAAATCTTTAAAATACTGCTTATTCGGAACGATCCTGAAAATAAAGAAGACTTTTTGCGGCTCAAAAACCGTGACTCTTAGGCTCCAAGAGAAAAGGAGCTAAGAAGAAAATCGTAAAAGAAAAGTAGCACCAGAGGAATTGAGAAAAAGGATTCCTGAAGAATTAATGGAATTCGGGAATGAAGTTCCTAGCCATTTAGTGCCGTCTAATGTTCTTAAACATGCACCAAAATTAATTTTGGACTTCAAATTCGTAATGTAGGCAAAATTTCCGATAGGAATCGATGGTCTTTTATGCCAAAAAATGTTCACTTTTGGCTCTTATGAGTTTTTAGAAACAAGGCCAATTTGACACCTCAAGACGTCGTTTAAAGATCTAAAAAAAAATTCAGATTTTTCCTATAAAGAAACTTTTCTCGTTATAGGAGTTTTGAAATTCCAAAAGAGTTGATTTTTGAAACAGCGCATGTATTGGTGTCTGAAAATTCAAAACGGGCAAAAAAAGGTTTCAATTTTTTTTTTTTTAATTGGCTTTGAAGATTTTTGCGTGATCGGAGTAGTAGATTCGCACGAGCTGATTTCAATGGAAACAATAATCACGTTTTGTTTTGAAAAGTTTTATTAAGTGTAAAGTTGTTAACCCTTTGCCTCCGGATGACCCCATACGGTCCGCCTATTAACAAAGTAAAGAAAAATTCTGCAGCCTGCCCTTTCTTTCTCGGAATAATATTCCTCAGTGGCGTCAATTTGGGGTCTTGGAAAGAGCAATGGCACCCTTCCCAACAATCTTTGCCCCCCCCCCCCCCTAAGGATTTCTGGCTGTCATAAGATAAGTATAGGAACCACATTTTTTGCCCCTCCCCCAAGTTGGGGAGTGCCTGTAGGTTCTAAGACATTTTTGCCCCCCGCCCTCCCCTGTTGGACAAAGTTGTTTTAATTAAAATGTTTTACTTTTTTTCACGGAATCTTATTCTACTCATTTTGTACCGAATCGTACGTTATTTAACTTTTTTGTACCGATCCGGAAAAGCCTGGAAAAATTATTTTCCGAATCGAGACTTGAAATTATACGGTTACCCCCATATGGAAAAATTCACGATACAATGTGGCAGCGAAGCGACATGAGACTTTAATGTTGCGAGGCTAATGCAAGTCTATTTGGGACTTGTGATTTACTTGCACATTTTTCGGAAAGTGGCTTGAATTAAGGGAATGGGAATTTCTTTCTCACTATAAATTTCCGAAAATAATATCAGTATACTAAGGAAGAAGGTAATTGGTATATTACGGTTTCAGCAATTTGTAAATATTGAGTAATAAAAATCAGTTTAGCGTTAAATTTTTAATTAGTCATAGGTAAATTAGTTGTGACTACGGTCACCACAAAATTTTCAAAAACAAATGCAGTAAAATATTAAATATTACAAGTAGTAAAATTATTTTACATGTATTGCTGCTTCTCCATTATGGTCCTAAATTAATTTTACAAAATTAATTTTATAAAATTACCGGAAATCATGCGCTTTTTCTTTCTTTTTTCATAACATATTTATTTTTTACAGATTTCTTATTCTTTTTTAAGTCATCCTCATGTTCGATTAGTAAAATAAAAGCATTATTCCCAATAATTTTATAAAATTAATTTTGTAAAATTAATTTTGAGCCATAATGGAGAAGCAGCATATAATGAAATCGTCCAAAATCTAAATTAAGTTGACGATTAAAGAATAATTGATAAAAAAATTTTACTTAATTTATTAAATTAATAATTTAACGATACATCCGAAAAAGATGTAAAGTATTAACTAATACTATAAAGTAGTAAGTTTCAAGCGTAAAATTTGTTACCTAGTCATAACGATATTAATGATATAAAATAATGACTTCATCGATGGAGTGCTAAAAGCGTATTATTGCGTATTTACTTATGTCTTTGAAAGAGCTGCCTTTTTTGTTCATTCCAATCTGCCGCCTTTTGAATCATTTTTATTCAGATGTTTGTATTACATTGTGTTAAAAAGTAAAGTAGGTAACCCTGATTGGTTAAATTAACGATGTTGAGCTCAGATTTATATATAATTTATATAAAAAATATATATAAAATATATAAAAATTATAAAATATATATTTTCATGTATAATTTATGAATAAAATGTGTATAATTTTTACATTTTAATTTTTTATATAAATTACATATAAATCTAAGCCCAACATCGTTAATTTAACCGTTTGTTCTTTAAATTAAAAAATTTATGATGTCCATTTATTAAAACAAATTTTTAATTTCAGAAGAAAATGCAACAGATAATTTTAAGTCATTTGGATTAATGACTTCCAGATTCTGGATCGAATATTGGAAAAAATTTAATGTCTAACGTCGTATGTCAGTTACGTAGTGTAAAAGAAAAATTATTGAAAAACGAAAGAGCAGAGAAGTACAACGAGCAAACTGCACATAGCAGAGCCATAGATTGGACCTATTTTTTACTCACGACAGATTGTCCAGAACAAAAAGCTCTCAGTGCCGCATTGAGTGATAAAAACATAAGGTAAAAGCACCAATTATTGACCAGGCACAATTACTGACCAGTCCATAAGCTAAACACGATTTCCTTTTATGGTATACGTGTTTAGCTTATGGACTGGTCAGTAATTGGTGCCTGGTCAATAATTGGTGCTTTTACCTTAGATGTATTTGACTTTGGTAAAAAAATTTCGCCAAGGCTACACATTAGCTTCCAGGATCATTCACAATCCTATATCTGTACGTCAGAGCCAAAAAGTTCAATATGCAAATTCAAAATGGCCGTTTGTTATGGGTAAACAACGTTTAGCATCTTCAATTTGCATATTGAACCTTTTGGCTCTGACGTACAGATATATAACACTTTTTATGTTAAAACTTGAATTTGAATTAAGAATCCAAAGAATCCAATTTTTTTTTTTTTTTCTTTCTTTTGAATAACCAATTTGACAAAATCTTGTGTTCTCTTCATGTTAACAATGGATTAATATATTGAATTGAATTGAATTAAGAATCTCAAATTCACCTGGAGAACATCCTTAATCGTTTTATGTAAAATTTACATAGAAAATATATGTAGCCCCCTTTTTTTTACAAGTTAATCATGGATACATATAGCATGTATGTATATATCATGAGATGTTAATTTTAACATCAAATTTTTTTACCTTATCAGCATCTTGGGGGGGGGGGGAGTTGGGAGTACGCATGAACCATCTCTGCCATAAGCTAAGTATGGCGAAATGTGAGGGAAAGAGGGTCCAAATTCATGAAAATCATGCTCAAGCAATACTTGAATGACCCGTCAATGATTGTTCAAAAACAGATACTTTTTTAGGAAGGAGCACCCATTAGGGGCCGGAAAAGCATGGGGGTTTGAGGGGGGGGGGGATGAGACCCTTTCTCTAGAGATTTTATCTTTTATAGACCAACAAGATTCGAATTGCCCTTTCCAAACAACAAAATTATATTCCCTGCAGTAAGTAGCACCTCCACAACAAAGTCGGATGACTGGGTGCTACTCGCAGTAGAAGGGCTACTTTACTGCAATTCAAGACAAAACAATAAGAAAAAAAAAACTTTACAATAAATTCCCAGTAAAAAAAAGCTTCGAAAACCAGCAGGTTAAAAAAATCCCGCTTTTCAAACCAGTTTGCGTGTCTACAAAAGAAAAAAAAAAAAAAACTATAACTAGCGCACATTTCATTGACAAAACCGTATAGAATCCTTGAGCATTGGAACTGTCGAAGAAGTGGGAGGACGAGTCATGTTAGGTAGGCACAAGATATGATTTATGCGATATTCATATTGAATTCTTATACCTGTTAATATGGAGACATTACTTGGCGCGATTGTCTTTGTCTAAAGCGGTGGGGGTAGGACCGGATGGTAAGAACAACAAAAACAAAAAAAAAAAAAAAAAAAAAAAAAAAAAAAAAAAAAAAAAAACGCATTGTATTTTAAAAAGTTGAATTCATTTTTTTTTTCTTTTTCCCTGTGTAACAATGCATGGCGATTTATTGATTGGAGCAGTAAAAACAAATCAAAGCCATTAAGACGAAGGGAGGGGAATATTTTATATTTAGCTTAACCCGACAGCATTAGGGAAACGGTTTCGAATAAGCCATAAGACTCGTGAGGCGTGTGTGTATGTGTATATATGAAATGCGTTCTATGTTTACATCAAGAGGAAATCTCGACGTGGTTCTAAAAGTCGAATCCCGAAGAGATCGTAAAAATCGCGGGTTATCGCATTTCAACTAACCAAACTAGTCGAAAGAACGTATTTTAATATTTATTACACAATTTTTTTGTTATGACCAGGTTAGGTTAGGTTAGGTTAGGATTCTTGGCTCGAATCGAATTAATATCTTTTTTTTTTTTCTTTTAACTTTAATCTTTTGGTGACAACATTTTTTTTTTAAAGCAGAAAGCGGAATCGGAAGAATTAAAAAAGAGAATCAAATATAAAAAAAAAAAAAAAAAAAAGTTGTAAAAAGAAAAAAAAAAAAAAAACCTGGTTCTTATGAAATTGCGAATGAAAAGAATTATTACGAGAGATTTTTTGCACAATGTATTAAAATATTTATTTATAACTGCTTTTTTGAAATTGTCCTAGTTTTTTTTTATAATGAAGAAATTTTCGTTATTAAGACGAAAGCTCTAAAAAAAAGGAAAATGAAAAACTTTTTGAAGGACGAATAAAATAAAAAGATTCGAGGATTGAGATAACTAATGACACGTCGAAAAAACGTCAATCCCAACCCGAAACAAGTGACAGTCATTTTTGGTTTTTGTTAATTAAAAAATATCAGATTTTTTTTTCCCACTAGATCGATGATATTGGTCTGAAAAGCGTTGGCGGTTTTGGAATAAATGAAGTTTATTATATTTCAAAGAGATGCATTTTTGTAGAAGCTATTTTTTTTTTTTTTTTATACATCTTCTGATCGAGAGCTTATTAATATTTCTCTTTTATTTTTTAAGTGGTAGTATTTCAGCATTAAAAAAGAAGCCAAAAGCCCATTATTTTCTCCTTAAGCTTAAGCATTTATATGTCTTAATAGCGTTAATATATTTAATTAAAAATTCAAAATGGGTCGGGTTTGAAATGATATTGCATTCATCACGGGCTACAATCTTCTTGTAATATCTATACGGTTGTTGCTATGTCTTATGAGATTTCTCGCGTAAATTGCTTTCTTATGTTAATATTTTGATATGTGTAGCGAGAAAAAAAAGAAAAAAAGAAACAAACACGATCTATTTTTTTTTTTTACGAACTAATTTAGAATTACGGATTTAAAAGGAATAAAAATACCAAAACGAAGGATCGTTAGAATTAAAATTCAGTAATGGTCCCATCGAAATAATAATAATAATAATAATAATCATAAAAAATATGATTTTCATTTAAATTCTATTCGGAAATGGAAGGACTCGTTGAGTTGACTAAATAAATTTTTGTTTAAGCCTTTAAAGACGATGACCTTAACGCTAAAGACAATTAAATTCCAATTTTCGAGTATAGTTGCTCCCTCAAAAATAAGATAAAGTGAGTTATAAGTACGGCCGATACGTTATAAAAAAACTTATAACAAGATAATAAACTTATAATGTTGTTATAAGTTTTTATAACGTATTGGCCGGACTTATAACTCACTTTTTCTTGGGATTAGCTTAATGTTAGAAAGTCCTCAGATCAAGTCTGGACATAACACGTGATGCTTTAAGCCACCGGCTCACGCATTATGCAATTTTTCCTCATTATGAATTTAAAAAAATTATAAATATCCCGATTTTCATGCTTAAAAAAATTATGCACATTCAAATTTTTACAGAAATCGATACAAAAATAATACTTTTTTTACAAATATTTTTTGCATTTATTTTGCAAATATTTCACACACTTTTTGTATCACTTTTTTGTACGGGTCGCGGGTCCTGGAAAGGCATGACCCGAACGAAAAAGTGATACAAAAAGTGTGTGAAATGCGGATTTTTTTAAAGCTTTAATGCGGATCTAACAAAAACTTACAAACAGATATAGACAACGAAATTTTACGAGAGCTGATAGTAAGCCCACACCATGCCATAAGATCAACAAGCACACACATGAAACACGACCTTTCACCGCAGAAGTTGTAACAGTGGCAAAATTTTACATAAAGGTTTTTAATAAAAAAGTTAATACCATCTCGCACCGAGAGATGGTGTTGGAGCGAGGCTCACGACTTCGGTTATCATCGTGGCATGCGCGAACGACGATAGCCGAAGCGAAGCTTCAGCGGCGACACCTTACTTCGGTGCGAGATGGTATTAACTTCATCCTTAAATGTCTTTACATAATTTTGCCTCCGCTCTGCCCTCCTTAGCGAAATATTCCCAAGTCCATTGATTTTCGAAATGGCGTTCATTTGTTTGAAAAACATATTGTTTATGTTATTCCAAAACTTACTGAACTCTCATTTCGAAAATAAATGGACTTAGGACTATTTTGCTAATGAGGGTAGAGCTACAATAGCTTTTTTTCATTGATTTTCAAGTAAATAAAAAAGAAGAAGATAGTTAGATTCGATATAAGAGAAATAAGAGAAAAAAACCCGAACCAAATTCAAAAAATCTTTGAGTTTGCAGCCCTGAATATAACTGATGTCATGAAAATTCCGGTTCAAGTTCCGGATTAGGTTCAGATAAAGAAAAAGGAAAAAGAAAAGAAAAAAAAGGAAAGAAATATAAATATTTATAAAATATTTTTTAAATTTTTGTGAAATTTTTTCAATATTTTAAAAATATTATGCAATTATTTTTTGAAACAAGACACGATAAAAATATTTTAAAAATGTTGACAAAATTTAAAATATTTCCCTTGTTTTTGTTTTAAAAATTATTTGTATACCTAATATTTTTAAAATATTGAAAAACATTTCACAAATATTAAAATTATCTTGTTAGTGAGGAGAAACAGATCCGAAAAACCAAGATTTCAATTCAAGGTTCAGTTCGGTTTGCAGCCCCAGTATCATCTACAGCACTTCGAATTTTTCTTTTTGGTGGAAATTCCAGCAACAACCGAAAAAAAAAACCGCCAATCCCTCTCACCATTCATAAAAACCTTTTACCGGAAACGCACACCATTCATCAACGACTTGTTGCTCTAAACCAAGTCGGGAAAATATGGATTTCCACAGAGTGACAAGCACCAATATAAAGTTGGAATATTAATAGCTTGTTTAAAACCGGGGGAGGGGGATGGAGGAAAATTCTAAAACTCGGTAGAGAGAGAGAGACAGAAGGAAATCAAGACAGACGAAAAACCACCCTAACGTTGTAAAAACTTTTAACTTTAGATATCATTCGGCTGCTGACTTTTATTGTTCCGCGTCAAAATACATTTCGACAAATTATTTTTCTTTCCTTCGTCATTTTTCCTTTCTTTTTTTAAATCCGCGGGATGTAAGTTTTGAAAGCATTTATCTGGAATAACCCAAAAAACCGCAAAATCCCTTACCCTTAGCCACGGGAGGAATCCCTTCTTCCGTTTGTGAATTCAGTTGTAACCATTCTCGATCATAAATAAAAAAAGGGAAGGGGGGGGGGGGAAGTTGAATTACGACAGATATCATCTGACAAGTTGTAAACGTTACAAAAAAAAAATATATATAAAAAGAATGACTGTGATTGAATCGAACGCGGGGGAAAAAAAAGAGGTAGAATGCTCGGCGCGTAAAACTGACCTACGATAGTGAATCAGAATGAAATTTGGAAATGAGACTGAGGTTTTTTGATATTTGGCACACAAAACATTACAAACGATCGCCAGAGCCAAGTCAGTCAGAGAACCCAAGTTCAAATGCATTAGGTGCTTGGAGAATGTTTTCTTCATAATAAAAAAAAAAAAAAAAAAAAAGGAGATATGTCTGAAGCCAATAATGGGGGGCGTAACCGATGGCATCGATCTATTAGTCAGAGCGAAGATATAATCGTAATTACTGTATTTTAATTCGTTGGAAGAAATTGAAAAGGACAAGATTTTTCGGAATAAGTTCCGAGTGTGATTTTTCCAAAATTTTAATGTCGCGCAGGAGAAAATCGTATTTTGGGCATACGATTCCATCGTAACCAGCGTTACAATATGAGAGATATTATAAGGCGAGAGTTGAATGAGATCGTGTAACGCACGTTACACCATCCAGTTCTCACGATCTCAAACAATTCGAGATAATCGTGCAACACACGTCACGCGATCTCAGTTAATTCGAGATAATCGTGTAAGTATTTGAGATCACGATTCCAGGATAATTCCAGATAATCGTGTAACGCACGTCATGTGATCTCAAATACTTGCACGTTAGACGATCTCAATTAATTTAAGATAATCGTGTAAGGGGTCGTCCATAAAACACGTGAACACGTTAGGGGGGGAGAGGGTATTCAAAATGCTAACTTTTGCTAACAAGGGGGGGGGGGGGGGTTTACAAATTTAACGTGAGCATTTATCTCATGTAATAAACGTGCGAAAATGAAAATAATTGAATTTTTTTACACTACGTAACCTAACTCACTTAAAAAAAAAAAAATTTCAATTATACCGGCGCATTTGCTCTAAGTAAAAAAAAAAAAAAAAAAAAAAAAAAAAAAAAAAAAAACTGTTTTTTGCTAAATTTAAGTTCCGAAAAATTTCCGATTTTTAAAATGTTTAGTATTAATTTAAAAAAAAAGTTTAAGGGGGGGTAACGGAAATCTAATGTAATTTTAGGGAGGGGGGGGGGTCCTGAAATGCTAACCTTTGCTAACAAGGGGGGGAGGGGGTCGAAAATGCCCAAAATAATGCTCACGTGTTTTATGGACGACCCCTAACACACGTCACGTGATCTCAAATACTTGGGGATAATCGTGCAACACACGCCACATGATCTCAATTAACTTGAGATATCTCAATTAATTAAATGAAATTAATTAATTGAAGTTTTTTTTTGTATCTCAATTAATTCCAGATAATCGTGTAACGCACGTCACGTGATCTCAAATACTTCGAGATAATCGTGCAACGCATGTCACGCGATCTCAGTTAATTCAAGATAATTGTGTAAGACACGCCCTGCGAACTCGACTAATGCGAGATAATCGTGTAACGCACGTTGCACGATCTCAATTAATTCCAGATGTGTAACACACGTCAGGCCTTTGGGGGCTACAGAAATCGGCCATCAAAAAATCTAAATAAAAAAAATTAGGGTTAATATGGAGGCTAAAATGCAACTTTTCCGCCGTCTGGCATTTTCAAATTCAAAAATTCGTGTTTTTCGATCCACTTTACCGAATTCCTATGCTGTATCCTGGGATTTTTAATGCAAGTTACAACATGTCAAAATTATATATGCAGTTGAAAAATAATTTCAAAAAAATATGTACGCTGTGATTTTGTTTTTTGAGTACGTATTTACTTGAAACAAGTTGAAACAAGTTGAAACTTGTACTAAAAATACAAACTGAGTCAAAGGAGTTCGTTGGATACCTAAATTTTGGATTTCATCCCGGCCAGTCGAGCATTGCACAAAACAGCCGTTTCTTCTGGTATTCACTGAAGCCTACTGTCAAAGAAATTTTTAGTCATTTTAAACCCTAAAATTCCTAAATCTTACTCATTTTAAAATTAGAAATTGAAATTTTAGGAAAAAAAAATTGTAGAAAAAATAGTTGGAACGAGGCAGCATGGTATGTATCTTTAAAAGATAAAAAAACATCAGCAGCCCGAAATTAAGCGGATAGAGAGGCAAAAGCTCTTTCCTCCAATCCTTCTCCCCAGAATAAAAAAAAAAAAAAATTACAATCTCAAACTTGCAAAAACAATCCTTGAAGAGGCAGGATTCGAGAGGATATCTCCATATGTGCTAAAGCATGAGCGATCCTCAGCGTTCACCTTGGATTTTTATACTTAACGGCCTTCAATATGCGTCGGATTTATATACATTTGATTTATCTCTATCTCTTCGACCCCGGCGAAATCCAAATTATTTTCTTTGTTTTCGGACTCCCGAGATTTCATTTCCTTTTTCGAAACACCATCCTCATTGTCTCGGAATCAAAGACGGCGTTTCTTTTCGTCGGGGAACTCGAACACAACAAAGAATCTTCTTATTTTCGCACCTTACGATCCCATTTTTTTTTTTAAATAATAAAATCGTTGTTAATCAAGGCAAAAGGAAAATATCACTTGAAAAATGTGACTTTTTTTTTTGAAACTCCCCTCGTTTTTAAGGCTTTAGAATGCAACTCCATTAAGGCGCGGATTTGAAAACGACTCGTCAAAACTTTAACCGGTTTTTATATTTATATACCGTACGTATATGTATTTTTTTTTTTCCTTTTTTTTTATGTGCTCGATAAATCTCGATTTGCATGGGAGCGACTATTCAGTTTCAAGATTTGTTTGTTTGCTTTGTAAATGATACGTTATGTCCAAGTAGTGATGAGATAATTAGTCTTCATTTCATTTTAACACGCTCTTCATTACTTTAAAAAAAAAAAAAAAAAAAAATGGAAAGATTGCCCCCAAGGATGATTCTTTTATCATTTTTTAGCATCTGTATATAAGTTACCGTTTAAATGAGAAGGAAAAAAAAAAAAAAAAAAAAAATTAGGGTGTTTTAACCTGATATCTAGCTCCTAATCCAGTCGTTTAATAGGCGACATGGGTATTTTCTATTAGGACTAATTAAATCTTTTGAAAAATGAGAGACGGGATTTTGTTTTATGAGCCACTGAATTTTTTTTTTTTTTTAAGAAATGAATCTTCTTGTTAGGACAGAAAATTACAAAGAGAGCAAAAATTATTTAAACAAGAAATACAAGAAATACGAAGCTTCCGAACAGTTATGTGCAGTATAAGGGTAATACTTAGATGTGAACGATCCCAGATTTATGGTAGAGACTTCAGTCGGGGATTTGGTCGCTGCCTACGATTTTTGTATACTGGAACCCTTATGGAAAATTACCGTTTTATTGGAGTATACTTGTTACGGAAATTCTGGGCTTGTAAGCACGATGGAGCACCGTCTTAAAATATAGTAATAAAATATAGTAAACGCGGATTTGAAGCAAAATTTTCTGACCTAAATTAAATGACAGCAACTATGGAGTGGTTCTTATTTCGCAAAGTTTGGATTTTCGGAGGTGCCACCACCTAACTTTTTTTATTTGTATGGGATAAGTTCCCTGAATTTTTTCAAATTTTTTACTCGACGGGAAAGCGTGCCTCATTAAGCTTTTAGTGCGAAAAAATCCAATCCAAAACCAAAAAATTAATATTTTTTTTTTATTTTTGTAAAAAAAACCCTTGTCCTATCAGAAATTTTTCGTAGATTTTGAATCTGGAAACAGTTTTATTGTATCTGATCGGGATAGAAGCCAAAAACCAATCAAAGCTGTGAACTTAGTGCGTTTTGTCACTTTTAATTTGGCCTCTTTCTCAGCAAAATTTTCTGGCCTAAATGACAGCAACTATGGAGTGGTTCTTATTTCGCAAAGTTTGGATTTTCGGAGGTGCCACCCCCTAAGTCGAAACCAGATAAAAGAAAACTATTTTCTACGCAAATTTTTCGATAAGAAACGAGGGTTTCTTTACAAAGAAAATAATCAATTCTTTGGATTATGTGGGATTTTCCCGAACTAAAAGCTCGATGAGGCATGTTTTGCCGTCCAGTAAAAAATTTCAAAAAATTCAGGGAAACTTATCTCATACAAATAAAAAAAAGTTAGAGGGTGGCACCTCCGAACACTCAAACTTCGTAAAATAAGAACCACCCTGAAAAGGCCGTTTCAAGTGACGACCTAGGACAGGACTTGGACATGAAGCAACTCGAGTGGACGATGCCGGAGCAACCGCCGAGGGAAAAGGGCTTTAAATTTTCATAATTTTTCTCTATTTTCGGGAGGATTTTTCCTTTGCCGAGGGAGGGTGCATACCCGCCTTGGCCCCGAATTTAGTTTAAAGTTAGAAAAAAAGCCCCAACGCGTAGTTTTAGTATTTTTTTCCCGGTTGTTATCCCTTTATGTGACATAGTTCGTAATTCGTTTTGATAGGATAGGCTCCCTCGAGATGGGAGGATAAAGGAAAAATCATATTTTTAGATGAATTAACTAAATTTAAATTTTTTTTGAAAAAAAAAAAAAAAAAAAACCACGTTACAACCCTAGTTGCCATAAGAAATCATCCATAATATAAGGGGTGCGGTAAACGCACCCCTTAATTTTTTTATAGCAATCGGAACAAGATTTCCGGAATTTTTTTCAGAATTTTCAGACGTCGTTTACCTGTGCCCCTCGAAACTCTAAAATTTCGAAATTCCGAAAAATCAAGAATTATATTTTTTATTTAAAAACGGTTGTATCCTACTCGAATTTCTATGCAGACCAAGAAAATAAGTTAAGAGTTACTATATTTTATCTCATACGGTTTTAATAATAAGAGGCCAAAATAAATAAATAAAAGTTAGTAGAATATGCTGTGGCCATAATTATTTGCGAAATTCTTCATATTTTTGTCCTCTAGCACAATAATCGTTTGTCATAAATAAATTCAAAATTCATTTTGGTGACCTGCATTAAAATTTGAATACGAAACAACCGTTTTCACATAAAAATAAATTTTTTTAACTTTTTGAGCTTTGCTGGAAGTTTGAAGTTTTTCTGTCCCAGTGGGCAAGGCTAAGCGACGTCCAAAAAATTTGGAAAAATTCAGGCAGTCTTCTTTCGGTTACTATAAAAGAATTAAGGGTGCGTTATCCGAAATTCAAAAATTCGCGAAATACGGCATAAGGAATTTATGCATTACGGTGACCTAATGCATAAATGACTTATGCATGCTTCGAGAGAGGGGGCAGGGGACCCCAAGAAAAAAATGACAATAACTGCAAAGAAAGCCATGGAAAAATCGTCTTGTTGCATCATAGCTCAAAGTTTATCGACCGCAAACGTTTTCTTTGCATTTATCACTCTGTATTAGTGACCAAAAATAGGACTATGATTTATTTCAAGACTACGGAGACAGCAGTCTGTCAGTTATTATAACCGAAATAAAACTATCCAAAATCCAAAACAGTCCTAAAACATTGAAATATTTTAAATTCTCCTTCATTTTCTTTTTGAAATTAATATTTCGCATTTTTTGGGCTTAAAGAACCAATGATTAAAAAATTTTTTACAATTATACATGAAGCTTTTGATTTTGTTAAAAAACTTTGAGTGACTGCTCCATAATTGTTTTATGCAACTAGTCTTCTTATCAATGAAAGTCCAAGAAATTCAAAATTTTAATTTCAAAAAGAAAATAAGGGAACAATAATTTAATGTCATAGCAACAAAAGCAATACTGAAGCAGTTAAATATCTAAAACGGATCAAAACCAACAGGATATCGAAATTAAAAACAGGAGAGCTTTTTTCTTACGTTGCAAAAGTAAAAAAGTAATTTCATCACTCAGTGCGGAAAAATTGTGCGTTTTAGAAATACCTTTATTGCGTTGTGCTTTGCGATGAAAAGTAGCTTACAACACAAGAACTGCAAAAGAATTACCCGTCGAGACCTTTTTAAAGCCCGAGCCGGGCTCGGGCCCGGGCGATTCAAAATCGGCCAACGGACAATTTTTTCTTTTGCAGCTCTTGTGTTGTAATATACTATTCCGACTTTCATTGGTAAGAAGATTAATTGCATGAGTCAATTATGAAACAGCAGCTCAAAGTTTTTTTAACAAAATCAACAGCTTCATGTATAATTGTAAAAAAATTTTTAAGTTTTAATCATTGGTTCCTTTAAGTCCAAGAAATTCAAAATATTAGTCCTAACACAGTTTCTAACTTAAAGAAAGAACCCTGCACAAAATAATAGGAATTTGGCTATCGGATAAAATTCCATTTGTTTTTGTTATCCTTTTATTTGTTTTTAAATGTAAATTTCATCCGGCAGCCGAATTCCTATTATTTTGTGCGGGGTTCTTTTTTCTCCGAGAGGTTAATTATTAATCTATATTAAAAGAAAAAGGTTTTTTTTGAAAAAAAACCTCAATAAGACATTTACAGTTCGAAAATTTCCGAAGGTAAAGCAGCTCTTGATCACATTCTAAGACACACATTTAAATTTCAGATTTACCCTTTACTGTCGGGAAAATCTCGCATATGAAAGTTCAACAATCAAAATAAGTTAAAGATTAAATAAGTTTTTAAAACAATTGCTTAGCGGTTCAATAGCTTTTACAACTCCGTGCGTCGAAGGTGAACTAACGGAATATAACTGGAGATAGTGTGTTTCGACTTTTAATGAAAATCATGTAACTACAAGTGTACACGCCAGGGTTGCTGTTTAAAACATTTTTTAACAAAAAACAGTCTAAAACGTTTTATATTATTTTCCCATGTTTTAAAACGTCTTTTATTCGGCCTGGTGTTAAAACGTTTTAAAACATGTTTTAAAACGCTTTCAAAATGTTTTAAATTCGTTTTTATTTTTATTCAAATTTTTAAAACGGTGTTTTTTATACAAATGTTTTAAAACGTTTTAAAACAGTGTTTTAAACCAATTTGTTTTAAAACAATCATCCCTGCGATTAAACATTCATTATGAATATGAGTGGCTCATACATTCTATGGTACGGTCCATACCATAGATTGTATAAAATGAGTCGTGCGCGACAAATTGCGGGCTCGGGCCTCTTAAAAATGCATTTTAAAACGTATTTTATTCACTTAATAAAATACGGTTGTTTAAAACAGTGTTTTAAAACGTTAGTGTTTTAAAACGGTGTTTTTTATTCAAATGTTTTAAAACGTTTTAAAACACCGTGTTTTAAACCAATTGTTTTAAAACAATCATCCCTGGTACACGTTCGTGTTGGTGTAAACTTGTCATCACATGAACTTTTCACTAAATGTCGAAACAGACTATCTCCTATCATATTTACGATGGAGATACATTAGTTCACCTCCGACGCACGGAGTTAATATAACTGAAAAAGAACAATCAAAAATAAAAGAATGTGAAACGGAACTAAAAATCCAAAACAGTAAAGCAGTTTCTAACTTGAAAGTAAACTTCAGTAGGTAGATACCCTGGTAGAAATCCACGTTTCAAAAATTAGAGGATAAAAACAGGTCCTGATCATGTTTTAAGTAACTCATTTGAATTTGTAAAAGGTATATGCAAAAAGCCCGATTTTGTGACCGCGAAACAAAAGTAGGCCCTTTACGAATTTGAGAAACGACTATATGTTTTGGACTCGTAGAATGCGAAAATGGCCATAAAAATTACGTACTGTTGAGGAAAAAACCCGATATCTCCACATCAATTAATAATTAATGATAATAGTTCAAAATTGGTAACTGGCGTGGAGATATCGGGTTTTTCCGCAACATTATGTGGTCATTTTCGGATTCTACGGGTCAAGAAATGCAAAAGTGGTTCTCAGAATTGAAAAGGGCAGACTTTTATTTTGCGGTCACAAGATCGGGCTTTTTCCGGGCTTTTTGCCCTTTACCCTTTATTGTCGAGGAAATCTCGCATATAAAATTTCAACATGAAAGACGAAACAAGTTTTTAGCTTCTAACAAACAGTTGCTTAGTGGTTGAACAGTTTTTTACGATTGCTTTTAGCGGTATCTAATATTTTGCTTCTATTAGTTTTTGCTTTAGTTTGTAAGTGACTTAGTGTAATAGAACGGTTTTTAGGGGTTTAATTTTCTCACTATCCTAAAAATACTTTAACTTTTTTAACTAATATTTAAGTTGGTACCAAATTCAATTTTATCAGAAAACAAAATAAAGTTTAAATTTTCTTTTCATTGCGCAAGTCAGAAATAAACAAATGAAACAAATTAGCATTTGATCGCTCGACATCTGTTTCATGAAAAATATCAATAATTTAACCTACAGAAACAGGACGATATTGGAGCTGGAGTACTTAATTTATCAAAAAGGCTTCCGGGGTCCTATAGTAGTAAGCCCTAGCGGGGAAAATGGAGATGTGTGGAAATGAAAGAAAGGGAATAAAAAGGCTTGCGAGAGCATGAAATCTGCCGCTGTAAGCGACTTCAGCATAACTCCATTTTGAAAACAACTCGAATAGAACCGTTGTTGACAAAAGCTAAACATCAGAGAGAAGCCATTGTTTACAAAATGGAGATACGCTGAAATCGCTTACAGGGGCAGAAATAGTCACTCTAAATTGTAAAATACGACACTGATAAAACGCTATTAGTAATTATTACTAATATAAAGGGTAGATGTATAAGTACTAATAAGGTAAGGGTAAATTTTATATATATTATTAGTAATTTTTACCATACTATGTATCATTATGGTAAAAATTACTAGTAATATATTTAAAATTTACCCTCACCTATTAGTAATTATACATCTACCATTAATATTAGTAATAATTACTAATAGTGTTTTATCCGTGGATAAGAATCCTCTAATAAAAATGGACTAATTAACTGTTTCGGTAAAAACCGACCGTTACACTTAACTTTCCTTTGTAATTTTTATATCCGTGCGTCGGAGGTGAACGAACGTATCTCCATCGTAAATATAATTGGAGATAGTGTCTTTCGACTGTTGGCGAAAAACATGTGACTACAAGTTTACACGCTCATGTTGATGTAAACTTGTGGTCACATGACACTTTCGCGAAATGTCGAAACAGACTATCTCCAGTCATATTTACGATGGAGATATGTTAGTTCACCTTCGACGCACGGATATAGCTTTTTATGTTTTCATTTATTTTTCATATATTAGCTGATATTTGCATAAAAATTTTTGGTTGTAATCACTTGAATTTTCGATGTCGGTCATGATTTTCAAGCTTCGGACCCCTGACCAGTAGGTTCAGTAAGTAGAAAGATTCTTAGGGGCCATTCATAAATTAAGTTAGCACGTTACCCCCTACTGCTAACTTTCCAAAGCTAAGCTTACGAAATGTATGACCAGCCCATAAGAAACCAACGCCGTACGATAACTTTCTTTCAACTGTAGCCCATCGACAGAACAAAGACTCTTACATCTTAATTTTTTTTTACTATAGGAAGAAACAAAACGGAAGTTTTATTTCTAAATCTAAAACCCCCACCCCCAAAAGACGACGGAAAAAATCTTCAATCACACGGAAAGCGCATACATGAAATCATGAATCAAAATTTTTATATATTCCGATGCCAACAGATGACACTGAATATTCCGTCTTTTGTCAGCTTAAAAAATATGTATTCCAGTTGAGAAAGACAGAGAGAGAGAGAAAAAAAAAATTAGATTAGTTCCCTATGCAAAATGCGCTTTTTGCCCAAAAATGGAAATCATTTAAAAAACTCGTTAATTTTTTTTTTCTTCTTCTTCATTAACGACGAATCCAACTGGTAAACTGGAATTAGGATTTTTATTCGATTTGATAAATATAAAAATTTATTCAAAAACTAAGTACCTCGTATGTAAAAAAAAAAAAAAAAATTCTTCCAAGGTCTGTTCTTTTCGGTAAAAATTTTCAACTTCTAAAAGAAAGAAAAAAAAATGCTTCAAATGATTTTTTAATTTGGAAAAATGCCACGTCGTTTATTTTCCCTTTGCCGGTTTGCAAGGTTTTTCAAAGATTGGGGAGGTTTCCGAGTCGCTAAGGCCATTTTTTTTTTTCGTCCTCCCTCTCCAGTTTTTATTGAGAACAATCGAGTCGGGTTCTTAAATTTTTGGATTCCGAAAGGGGAAAGGAGCTTAAAGCGTTTCCCGGAGTCACGTATTTAAGAAAAATTTTTGGAGATGCAAAAAAATGTGTAAAGCGTAAGATACAGCCCGGATAAAGAAAAACAGAGGGGATCCGTTTATTTACGGCCAAAAAAAAAGAAAATTCTTAAATTTTTTTTTTTTTTTTTTAAATCAGGTTTTTAACCCAATTTGAATTTGCCACAGAGGCGCACCTCCGCAAAATTGAACCTTTCCGGGTAGTAATACACCCGGAATTTTTTCGAGTTTTCAAAATGACGGCGAAGAGTGCCGTAAGGTGGTCGGGCTGCAATTTTGGAAATTCCCCATTACTTCAAATCCCGCAAAAAAACGTATATCAAACATGCTAGCAATATAAGAAGTATCTTTATTAAAGCTGTTTTGGCTACAAAAATACACGCGTATTTTTCAGCGGAATCCGCAGCGGATTTTTTAGCTGAATCAGCAGCGAATTTTTTAGCTGAATTGGGGCAGCGGATATTTTAGCTGAATCGGCAGCGGATTTTCATGCGAAATCCGCAGCGAAATTTTTAGCTGAATTGAGAGCGGATTTTCATGGGAAAATCCGCAGCGGATATTTTAGCTGAATCGGCAGCGGATTTTTAGCTGAATCGGAAGTGAAATTTTTACCTGAATCCGCAGCGGATTTTCATGCGTAATACGCATTTCGCCCTTTGAAATCATAAACGTGGCATTATCCTCAAAAGGGGACAATGCGAATTCCGCATGAAATTCCGCTGCGGAATTCACTGCAAATTGCGCGCGTATTTTCGATTTTTAAAATCCGCAAAACTGCAATATTGATGCAAAAACGTTATCCGGTTTCCAAAATGTTTCAAAATATGATCAAATTCATTCAATTTTATGCGCACAGTAAAACTGACACAAGTTTCAATGCATTTTGAAACCTGAAAACGTTTTTTCATCAGTTTTGCGCTTTTGCGGATTTTAAAGTATACGCACACGTATTTTAGTCCACGGTTGACCCAATTGAGGACTTACCAAGAGAATTTAGAAAACTTAAAGAATAAAGGAACTGAGATGACACATCCATTAACACTCCAACAAGCCCTTGGAAAAATAGGAAAGAATAAATTTCTGGTTTAAGCTGTGCTTTCGCTTGTGCGTATCTTAAAATCCTCAAAAGCGTAAAGCTGATCCAAAAACGTTATTTTGTTTCAAAACATGGTAAATTTGAACTGTGCGCATAAAACTGAATAAAATTGAGCATGTTTCGAAAGATAATGATTTTGCATCAGTATTGCGACGGTTTTGCGGATTTTAAAATGCGCACAAGCAAAAGCACAGCTTTAAGAGAAGACTTCAGATATTTATTTAAATATACCAAAATAAATTTCCCTGGCCTAAAACTTTTTTTGGAGATACAAATAAAAAATCTGGCATCGTAGCGAATTTTATATTCACACTGGTATCTTCCTTTCAAAATTTCATATTCTCAGGTTGTAAAGAAACTCCGGAAAACGTTTTCAAAAATAAATGTCAAGAATATATTTTCCAAAGCGTTTTCCGGAGTTTCTTTACAACCTGAGAATCTGAAATTTTGAAGGAAAGATGCCAGTATCACTATAAAGTTTGCTACGAAGCCAGATTTCTAATTTGTATCTCCAAAAAAAAGTTCTAAGCCATGGAAATTTATTTTGGTATATTTAAATAAATATCTCAAGCCTCCTCTTAAAAGGTTTTACTTTTCTTTTTTAGCTAAACTGTGCAAAAAGCAATCATGATCCGCACGGCTTGCTACAGCTGCACATCAGGCAAGCAAAGGAGTACCAAGATCCAAATTGCAGCCCTGACCAACAGGAACAGTTCGTTCTTAGAAGTCAACTTCAATTGCAAAATGAAAGTGTAGCAATCTCGCTTGTACTTAAACTTGCATTTATCTTAATTTATAAATTAAATATTAAAAAACCATTTAAATAAGTTACTTTTTCGGAGGGGAAAAACCAGATTCTTAAGAAAACCCGAAAAATCCGAAAATTAGTCAAATCGCAAATGAATCATAGGTTATTTTTTATCAATGTTAAATATTATCCAAAAAAGTAACTTATTTTTCTTAATATTCAATTTATAAATTAAATAATTGAGACCATTGTACCCCACCCCCCCCTCATTTGAATCGCAGTAATATTCTTTTTCCTTTAAACAGGTATAAAATTCGGCAAATTTTCTTGCTTCATGATTAAAAAAGCTATGCATAAATTTTGTACAAATTATGCATATTCAAGTTTTGGTGCTTGGAAAAATATGCATAAGGGCGCAATTTCAAGCCTAAAATGTTTGGCGTGAAAACAAAAACAATAACCGAAGTTAAAACTATAAATCGATTACCTCAATTATTGGAAAAATTAATTCTTTATTCGGATTAAAAGAATCTTATCTAAAATTTCATTCGGACTGCGAGGAATTTTTCCGTGCAAAAAAAATTTTCACAAAATCCGTATTCAGATACAGACCAAAATAGTAAAACCCTAAGAAAATTCGCGGGTAATTCAAGGTAAAAATAAGGTAATTATTGATACCCGGTATAATTTTTTGAGCAAGAAAAGCTCAAGAGATTAGACTAGGAAGACCTAGTCTAATCTTGCCCATCTCAAAAAAGTAAGAGATTTTGCTTTGCTTTGCCTTGTCTGGAATTTATCGCGCAAAAGTGCGATTGAAGCAGAACGAAATAACGGCAAGGGTAAGTTGCTATTCAAAGATTAGTTATCAATCTATGTTGATTACCTAAAAAATGAGGAAATTCAGAAAATCGGACTTAATGAGGTTCCAATATTTAATAAAAAATTTTCGATTTTCATCCAGACTCTGTAGAACTCAATAGGACTTAAAAAGTCTTAGGACTCTATAGGACCGAAATCAACTCATCTAATACAAAAGGGGAGAATTCTCAAACTCCCAAACAACTGGAGAAAAATTTAAAAAAAAAATCGCGCAGCATTTAAGGGAAATGAAAATTCTTCGGTCTTCCCGTACGAAAAAAGAGATGCATAAATCGTGTAAAAATCATGTATAAATTATAAAAATACTTCGACATACATAAAAAAAAATGCATAAATTATGTATAAACAACTTAATTTTTTTTACCAGAAATTTTTTTTCATCCTCCAATATTATTATGCATAAAAAAGTATGCATAAATTGGAAAAAATGAACAAATAAGCATAATATTTGCAAATTTTCCTGCATTACGATTTTAAAAAATTATATGTATGCAAAAATTATGCACATCCAGATTTTCAGGCTAAAAAAAATTATGTATAAATTTTTTAAAAGTTATGCATATTCAAATTTTGGTGCTTAAAAAAATATGCATAAACATTGCAAAAATTATGTCCTAATTTTTGTATAAACGGCACAAAAGTAATAAATTTTTTATATAATTTTTTGCATTCATTTTGCAAAACTTTTATTCGCTTTTTGCATCACTTTTTCGTACCGGCTGTAGAAAGAATTTTGAAAAATTTGCAAGATTACAATTCTGCTCTTTTCCTTTTTTTTTTTTTTTTAAACAGAAGTACCGTAAAATTATTATTTTATTTCATAAATAAATTCATAAAAAATTCAAGTAACAAATAATCCCTCAGTAACGAGTCGGATTCTAAAAAAAATCAAAAATTTACCTCCTGCTAGACGCTAAGTCTGTCAACTATTTATATCCTTTATAACTCCGAAGATAAAATAATTTTTTTTTTTTTTTTAATGAAAGTCACCTGTCGTTTTTTCCTTGGGGAAGTTCAAATTTCTATCGACGTTGCAGAAAAAATAAAAATTACAAAATATTAATAAAAAAAAAGGAGATTAAAATTAAATTGATTTATTAAGCTGCTGCTAACATTTCGAAAAAAAAACGGATTTCGGTCCCGAAATAGATTTTATCTCATCCTGCTGTGCATTCGTAGGCCTACCAACATAACAATACCATGGCGTAATCGAAAAAGCAAAAAAAAAAAAAAAAAAAAAAAAAAAAATTATTTTCTCAACCAAAAATTGATTTCTTTTAAAGAGCCCCCAAAAAAACCAGCGGAAGGGGGGGGGGGGGGGGAAAGCTCTTAGTTCGTAATTACTCCGAAGACAAATTAATGGCGCTTAATGTCCCAGACTTAAAAGGTCGGTGCCCCCGTAAAAAAAAAAATTTTTTTCTTTTGGAAAAAAAACCGGAAATGCAAGCCAAAAAAGCACGCGTTAAGGAGAGAAACTGGCAGAAATTGTTCATTTATTTATTTACTAGGGAGCGTAAAAATCACATGGGCATTTTTACGTTAGCCAAATATTTATGGCAACTGCCTGCCAGGATCAGCTGGCAGGAAACCACTTTCTCACGACCTTGGGAGTAAAAAGACAAATCTTGAGCCAGAGATTTTCAGTAACAAACTGACCTGAATCAAATTTTTTTTTTCGGTAAGGTAAATAAAAAAAAAAGCGCACACGTTAAAAAAAAAAATCAAAATCAAGAAGCAACGATGAAGCAGCATTTCGATATCGTAACAAACGATCTATAAAATTAATAATGAAAAAAAAAATTGATTGGTTATGATAGGGTCCGTCCTTCTCTGTCAATGCTACCACTATTTTTTAATTAATCACGTCAAAGAAACAATTTTTTTTCAGGTCCTGAACGATTTTTTTAAAATTTTTTTTACCATAAAGAAAAAATAGTAGAAAAGTTCGGTTATCCGTCCGGGACTAGGTAATTTCACAAGAAAAAAAAAATCACTGCACTCACAACAAAAAAAAAATTTTGTGCACAAGTTTTTTTTTTTTTTTTTTTTCGAAAAAGCTTTTTTCAAAACCAACGGAACCCGATGCGGACGGAAATAAACATAGCGCAATACAAGAAACGCGAGTTTAAACCGCGAACTTCGACTCGGGCGAACAACTAAAAAAGTTTTTCAACGCTTACGCTTAATACGCTTAAGCGGCGCCTCCTATCTGGTCGGCCCTACTCTCCGCTTTACAAGACTCGACACGCCAAACTCTCTCTCTACTGCTCCCTCGAAAGTGGGGAATCACGTTTTTTTTAAAAATATCGTTCACGATTTTCGGGCACACATTTTCCGGAGAAAAATAAAATTCTGGATTTTCCATGGCAAAAAGGATTGGTTTTATTTTTTTTTTTCTCTCCGTACTGGAGTTGCTAAAAATTCTTGTTTAAAAAATTGATTTTTTTTTCTTTTGTTTAATTTATTTAGCTAGAGCCTCAAACGACTTTTTTTTTGGAAAAAAAAAATCTGCATTGGAAGCACCTTTTTTAATTTTTTTAAAAATAAAACTCTGTAATTTCTAAAGCCGATTTTTTTTTTTCTTTTTTAAACCGAAAATTTTTTTGTATATATTGTATTTGCCATTTATTCGTTTTGTCTCATTTTGGACTTCATTTATTTTAAGAAAAATTATTTCCAACATTACTTACATACTACTAAACCGGTTTGCATCCATATGGATGCACCAGCAAAATCAAGGAAAATAATTATAAAATTTGGTCAGATTTTGACTAAACTTCGTAGGTGGGGGTACTTAAGGGTGCTCTAAGGGTTGATAACTGCCCATAGTGAGCATTACTCGGAAAAACCAGATAGATGAAACGGATATTGCGCCTATTTTTAGCTTATGGCTATTAGTATAATGGTTTAGAGCTATTAAAAAAATAACTTTTTCTGAACTTTTTCGTAAAAATATTTTTGTAAGAGGCCTTCTCGGGCTCCTACGTCGAAATAGACTCGAAATTCGGAATCTCTGACCTCAAAAACAGTTAGGCCATAGTTTAAAATCCCTGAAAAATAATAAGTTGAGATTACGACGTTACATTTAACTCGTATGCACGGATTGCCTAACACTAAGTTGCAAGGCGCCGTACTTACTAGGGATGAGTTTAGGACCTCTCTGTAGTCCAGAAAAAACATTTACATCAGTCTTATAAATTCAGTCCGGGAGAGTCCAATCTTAAAAATAGGCCTAGACAGGAAAGGGTTAAATTAATCAAAGCTTACCTGAAAACAGAAAAAAAGATACAACATTAAAATAGAGCAATAATCAATCTGGAGTTAAATTTTCTAAACAAAAAAAAATAACTGGGGAATATCTTGCAGGGTCTCCAAGCAAATTAAATTTATTTTGGTAGAAATAATGTACACCTCAATTTGACCTTTAATTGTTTAGTAGCGTAAAGGTTTATGACAAAATTTGAGAATATGTTCTTTTCATTATTCGTGTGCAGAAAATTTGGTTTCTCCAACATGAGAATGAGAACCAACTTTTTGTTTCCTTTATATATTTTAATTGTGGTTGGCAGGGATGATTGTTTTAAAACAAATTGGTTTAAAACACAGTGTTTTAAAACGTTTTAAAACATTTGAATAAAAAGCACCGTTTTAAAACACTAACGTTTTAAAACACTGTTTTAAATGCCGTATTTTATTAAATGAATAAATACGTTTTAAAACGCATTTTTAAGAGGCACGAGCCCGCAATTTGTCGGGCACGACTCATTTTATACAATCTATGGTTTGGACCATACCATAGATTGTATGACCCGCTCATATTCATAATGGTTGCTTAATCGCAGGGATGATTGTTTTAAAACAAATGGTTTAAAACACGGTGTTTTAAAACATTTGAATAAAAAACACCGTTTTAAAAATTTAATAAAAATAGAAACGAATTTAAAACATTTTGAACGTGTTTTAAAACATATTTTAAAACGTTTTAAAACCAGGCCGAACAAAAGACGTTTTAAAACGTTTTAAAACATGGAAAAATAATATAAAACGTTTTAAACTGTTTTTTATTAAAAAATGTTTTAAGCAGCAACCCTGGTGGTTGGAACATTTTAAACCCACGATTTTTTTTTTACGTATGACAACAAAAATTTCTTCCTCCATGCATTTTGCCTTTTGCCGGGAATGGTTTTAAGATTCAAAGGTTGGTCGACTTGTTTGACAACTATTGCAATTTCTCCACTTCGGTGCAGAACTAGACCAAGTCCATCCAGGGATTGCAACTTCTTATTTCAAACACGACTTCACAAAGGTATACAGGCTCAACAGTCGGCGCTGCTGATTTTATGTCTTCTGCTAGCTAGTTTAGTTTGTTCACAAAGCGGAAAAGTCAGGGGTCCGAAGCTTGAAAATTTTGTCTAATGCCGGATGAGCATTGGCATACAAAAAAATCCGGCATCGATAATACAAAAAAATCCGATCATCGGCATCGACACAGACCCGAGATATTTAGCCGGCCGCAGCTGGCATCGGCATAGAGACCGGCATCAGAATCGGAATCGGATCCCTGATTTTAAAAATCGTCTAGAATGGCTCTATGATTTTTTTTTTTTTTTTTTCACTATAATCGGAATCAGAGGCGGCATAGGATATGGTCGATGTTTGATGGCATCGGCATCGGCATCGGCATCGGCATCGGCATCGGCATCGGCATCGGGTGTCGGTGCCAGAATCGGAATCGGGAGTTACATAAATGATATGGAATCGGCATCGGCATCGGCATCGACTGGAGATTTCAGCCGGCCGAGGCCGGCACCGGCATCTGATTCGGACCCCTGAGAAAAGCTAACTCGCAGAAGACATTAATTTGAGTTGGCAACGCTTGTATACTCTTTGTAAAGTCGGGTTGGAAATAAGAAGTTGCAACCCTCGAATGGACTTGGTTCAGTTCTGCACTGAGGTACAGATTTGGTTTCATCAGAATTTCGCGACTTTAGAACCAAAGGGTGCTATCTAAAAAAAATTTTCGATGTTAAGCTTACGAAAAGTCAAAAAGTGATAGCACTCTTTGGTTCTAAGGTCGCGAGTATTTAAAAACGGATTTTGATATGTAAAAAAATTAAAGTGACTGCGATAATTTTTTTAGAAAGACTAAACATTGCCCCTTCTGTTAAAATAGGAAAGTCTATTATGCTTAGCATATGGGATGTTAGATTTTTTCTTATCCAGAGGCATGGGCTAAACCATACTTGGACACAATTTTGCCATCTGTTCGTGACGTCACTTGCAACAGTACAAGACGGTGTTAATTAAATTAAAAACAGCAACACTGATTTTCTATTGTCATTCAGTAGGATAGATTTAAATAGAATTTTTCTTTACAGGTGTCGAAGGTAAATATTTCAAGTACGAGACCAAGTTTACGGTCCGAGGCAAAGCCGAAGTCCGTAATTGGTCGAGTCTTGAAATTTACTTTCGGTGCCTGCAAAGAAAGATACTTTTTATTCCGAGGACGACACATTTTAGGGTTTACTTTTCAGTCCTAGGAATAAATAGTAGATTTCTATTCAAGGAATGCAAAAGACAAAATTGCCCGTCGAGACCGAGTTTTAACCCTTTGCTTACCGATGGCCCTCCTGGAGGGCCATTCGCGAAAATGTCGTTCCTTACCAATGGCCCTCTACGGGGGCCATTTGTTAAAAAATTTATATTTCCGATAATTGCAAGTGCAGGGGGCTAAAAATTTTTGTACTTATGTAAATTGAGTCGAGGATTTCGAATATGAAGCCAGAATTTCGCTACAACCAAAATTCAAGATGGCGGGCGACTAATTATATTGGATATTTAAAAACTCGTTCAATTAATATGCTAAAAATCTTATAAAATAATTATTAGCGATAATAAAACCAATCTGACACTCTCAATAGTTCAAGTATTGTCAACCATGAAGATTTCGCCGAAACCTGGCTTGAATTTTCCCTTATATTTAGCTATGAAGGGATAAATAGACGAGTTAATACCTGAAAACTTTTTTTTTAAAAAAGGGAAAGTGATGTCCATCAAAGAGTGGATAACAATAGGGATGTTTCCGGCGGGGTTGGGTCGTTTAAAAACATCTTTAAAAAATAGTAGCATCTATGTTAAGCTTATGGCACAAAAATCGATTTTTCAATAAATAGTTTTTTTTTCAAAAAAAAATTTAAAAATTGTATTTTTTTTCTTTCTTTAAAAAAAAGGCTTAATTTTGAAAAAATAATATCAGATTTGAAATCCGGACCCTCTAAAACCCCCAGACTGAATTTTATTTCATTAGGACCTTTGAATTTTTCCAAACTATAATCTTATTTTATTCGGTATTCATGTAATGCGGGTTGCCTACATTTGATTTTGCAGGAGACATTATGATAAGAATATTTTTTACATTATATTAAGCATATTGGTATGTATGAACCCCAAAAACAAAATTCGGTAAGATGGTGCTTCTTTTTAAAGTCAAATATAGGTAAGCAAAGGGTTAAGCCCGAGTCGAAGGCGAGGGCCTTAAATAGGTATAGAGACGGGCAAGTCGTTTGCGTTTCTTGCATTGAAAGTTATTTTTCATCACAAAGTACGGCGTAAAATAGTTTGTAAACACTTCTATTTATCCGCCCTAGGGCGGAAAAGTGAACTTTTCTGCGCTGTGTGATGAAAAAGGTATTTTTTAAAATAATTGAAAGCACCGCGCTCTTTTTTTCTTTCGTGGTATGGGCTCTTAATTTTCTTTTTTTTAATACCAAGCGGTAGCAGAAGAAAGAAGAAGTGGCAGGTACGTGTGTCATGGTGTGTAGAATAAAATGCGTCATTTTAAAAATTTTTTTGAAATGCTGGGGGGCGTGTTGAAAATCGGCTTCTTTCAGGTGTAAAACCACTAAAAAAAATCTTTTTTTGAATCTTTTTTAACCGCTTAGTAGCCCCCCAAGGCCACTTTAGCTTTCCAAAAAGTGGGAAATCAAGGTCTTTTAAACTTCATTTTTTTTTAAATCCACTTAAAGAGCCTACAAAATCTTTTCAAAAAATTTTTTCTTTTGTTTTCAGGTACTAGAACACGAATTTCACTATCCCGAATTTTCACGATTAACCCCTGTGACGTCATTAGCGTTTTTATCGAGCTTATACCTGATTTTTCCCTCTGAAATTCGGCTAAATCTCGATTTTGGAGCCCCGAAAATTTTTTTATTTTATTGGTATCACTCATACATATGCAAAAATACCCGTGGAACACGAATTTCACCATCCCGATTTTTTCCTATTAACTCCTGAGTAGGGGTATAAGTGTTTAGGGATATAAGTATTTAGTCAGGACACTCTAATTAACAAGGAACATTTGCGTTTCGAATCAATTTCCAAAATTTTTTTTATTTTAATACTTCAACACGCCCCCCCCCCCCCCCCAATATTTCAATTTTTTTTTTTAATGACACTCTAGTATACAGTATTTGTGGGAATAGGGTTTTTTCAGGTATTTTTATTTTTGAAAAATTTTGGTGTAAAAATAAAGTACATGTATTTAACGAATTATTTAAAGCATTAAAAAAAATCCTTTTTCGCTATGCAATAATTGCTAAATTTGGGGCTTATATATTGCAAGCCAAAACGGTCGGAATAAGCGCGGAAGCGTTGTAAAAAAGAAGCAATTTAAAAAAATTTTTCAAAAAAATAAATAAAAACGTACGCAATATTTTGAATTTAAATTCATTGGAATCGTCGCATTGGAATTGGAATTCATTTCAAGGCCCAGCGAAAAAATTTGAAATAATAGAAAATACTTATGGGGAAAATACAAATTGCAGATGATGAACTAAGAAACTGAACGTAACAATAATAGGGAGCAAGTACGGGCATAGCTGAATTTTTTTTTTAATCTGCGTTAAAGCCACAAAAATTATTTTTCTCAACATCGCTAAAATCAAAACAAAAAAAAATTATGAAACGATTTCCTGCGGGGAACCCGGATTCCCTGGGTCAAAGTAGGGGAAAGAAAAAAAGAATTTTCTTATAAGGGTCAAAACTTCTTTTTAAAACGTTTCGATTTTTTTTCCTCTCGTTTGATTTTTTTTTTCTTAATAAACGAACGTTGCTCGTGTCGGCTCCGGCAAACCAAAAATAAATGAACAATTTCTATTTTTAGCCGAAAGCTTACGTAGTCGGGGCATCATTATAATAACTTCACCTCCTGCCTTCAAAAAAAAAAAAAAAAAAAAAAAAAAAAAAAAAAAAAAAAAAAAAAGTAAAATTTAAAAAAAATTCATTTTTTTTCTTTTTTCTAAAAATTCTGATAATTCCAAAAATCAAAGCTCCAAAACCAACCCCAAATCCAACTCAGTATTTTTCCATTTAAAAAAAAATGAAAAAAATTTCCCGCAGCCGTTCCTTTCCCAATTGGAAAAATAACCCGGATCGAGTGAAAATAAATTTCTTCGGGGATTCCCTGAGAATGAAAAGCTTTCGCTATTCGTCCCGTTCTTCCTGGGCGGTCCTAACGGATCAAGGGGGTGGAGGGGGTTTGAAAAAAAATTTTATTTTCGCACGTGGACAGGTGAAATCGACACGTGTCGATTTATTAATTTTAAATAATATTTGAATTAAAAAAAAAAAAAAAAAAGTCAGTTTTGAATTAAAAACAAAAAGAAAAAGAAACCAAGATTTTGTTCTATTTTATTTTTATATTTATAACCGTTAACCTTTTAACCGTAAACAGGGGAAGTAGGTAATTAAACGTCCGTCCCGAATTACTCCGCGAGCTCAATTTCTTACGGATATTGGATTGGATTGTCCCTAAAAATAATTTATTTTATTTCCTGATTAAAACAGATTCCGTTGTCTCGTGATTTAGAAAACAAAAAATTTTTGTAATGGTTTTTTTTTTGATAAAAAAAAGGGGAAGAGACGCTGTTTAAGAATTATTACAATTTTTTTTCCCATCACTTTCGATTTATTCGATCGTTAAAAAATTTTAAGGTTACGCGTGTGAATGCTATGCACAGTATAAAAGATTGGGTAGGGGAAACTTTCGGGAATTCCCGGCAGGGGAGAAATCTAAATGGTCCTGCTTTTAAATTTTCCTCCAGCTTTTTTTTTTTTTCTTCGATTTTAATTTCCTTCAGATATTCCCGGAGAAAAAGGACACAGTGAAAGGGAGAGGATTTTGTTCCATAAACACATTTTTAGCACAGTGGCGTTTCTAGGTCTTTTAGCGGATGTGGGGGGGGGGGCAGGATTGTTGGTCTCGCCCCCTTTCAAAAGCTAGCGACGCCACTGTGTTAGCACTTCGACCGTTTCTTTCCAAGAATTGAAGAAAAAAAAAAAAATTGTTTTGGGTAATTTCTGCGCCCGATCGAGTGCAGACCAGTGCAATGGGGAGCAAAGTTAAGTGGAAGAAAAAGTGAACTGATATCTCGGTTTGATGATTACGAAAGAAATTATAATTTTTAATTGTTATAATTATAATGATAATTGTTTATAAAACAATTAACCTCAAATTTTGCAGGGACTGCTATTTTCTTGAAGTGTAATCTTGATAAATTTCAGTTATTTTTTTTTATGTTCCTTATGCCTCAAATTTAAGTTATATTTAAGGTTTTTTGCAGAGGACTGAGTTTTTTTAAAAATTCCACTATCCGGATTTTAGCACAATTTGCTCATTTTTCCTTCAGAGATTCATCTTTTGGAAATAAAAATCCCCCTTTTGTCTCATTATATTCTGCGGAGCATATACTTGGCATTATACGTTTTAAGAAAAAAAACTTCCGAAACCGATGATAACAAATAATATTTTTAAACAGAAATGGCGAACAGGTTTCTTTGTCTATTTACCAAACTCAAAATACCCCTAACGGAAAAAACAACGTCCAAAGAGCAGTTTGTTTTAAGTAAAACGAACAAAGCCGAAAAACCGTTTTAAAGACATCCAGCGCCTCTAGCGGAAAAGTTTAGCGTCGGAAATTCTCATTTGTAATGATTAATATTATTTATGATATATTTATTTATTAATATATAAATCTGTAACTCAGTGCAGAACAGCACAAAGTCCATTCAAGGATTACAACTTCTTATTTCAAACCTGACTATACAAAGCATACAAGCGTTGCCAACTCAAATTAATGTCTTCTGCGAGTTAACATTTCTGCTTTGTTAACGAAATAAACTTGGTAGCAGAAGCAGGGATGATTGTTTTAAAACAAATTGGTTTAAAACACGATGTTTTAAAACGTTTTAAAACATTTGAATAAAAAACACAGTATTTTATTAAGTGAATAAAATACGTTTTAAAATGCATTTTTAAGAGGCCCGAGCCCGCAATTATACGATCTATGGTATGGACCATACCTTAGATTGTATGAGTCGCTCATATTCATAATGGTTGCTTAATCGCAGGGATGATTGTTTTAAAACAAATTGGTTTAAAACACGGTGTTTTAAAACGTTTTAAAACATTTGAATAAAAATAGAAACGAATTTAAAACATTTCGAACGTGTTTTAAAACATGTTTTAAAACGTTTTAAAACCAGGCCGAATAAAAGACGTTTTAAAACATGGGAAAATAATATAAAACGTTTTAAACTGTTTTTTATTAAAAAATGTTTTAAACAGCAACCCTGAGCAGAAGGAATAGAATCAGTTCTGCCAACCGTTGAGCCTGTATACCTTTTGTAAAGTCGGGTTTGAAATAAGAAGTTGAAATCCTTGAATGGACTTGGTGTTGTTCTGCACTGAGGTACAGAAATATATATATATAAATTATATATAAATTAATTAATTTTTTTTATTTTTGCTTTATCGACCGCAGGGAGAATAAAGCATTGTTTTTAGCACAAATTTCAGATTTTTAGTTTTTGATATTTTTACACGTTTTGAAGTCCCCTGATGCCGAAAAAAGCAAAATTTGGATGGTGACCGTGTGTGTGTATGTGTGTATGTGTGTATGAATGTATGAATATATGTTGAAAAAAAAGTGTCTGTCGGTCGAAAAGCAGAAAAACGAAATAACGGATCTCGATGATTTTTGGTGGGTAGCAACTTCTAATGAAATGTAGGTGCTGATTAGTTTTTGAGCCAAATCGGTTCAGCGATTCGGAAGCAGTGAGTGAAAATGTTAAATTTTCAACAATTTCAAGATCTTTTTTGACTATAAATCGCGAACGCAGCTACCGATTGAGTCCGATTTTCGTACTGCAGTAGATATTCATCAAGATACGCTACCATTGAAATTTGGTTAAATTCTGTTGAGTGGTTCAGAAACGGTGAGCAGGGCTAAAAGTATGGGTATAGGCCTAAAAACCGATATCTCGACTTATGAAACGTCACGATATGACGTCATCGATTACGTCAACAAAGCGATTTGGATCCTGATTGGCGGGTTCCTCGTGGGAGCTAACGAAAAACTAACCGTATTTTTGAGAATATTTTCGGGGTAGAGGATTCCGAATCTGAAATAATTTTTCCAAAATTCGAATTCCTTATGCCCGTACTGCGGCTTTGGTGGACCTCTGATCAAAAATCTAACCGTATTTTTGAGAATATTTTTGGGGTAGAGGATTCCGAATCTGAAATAATTTTTCCAAAATTCGAATTCCTTACGCCTATACAGCGACTTTGGTGTCTCTGATCAAAAATCTAACCGTATTTTTGAGAATATTTTCGGGGTTAAGGATTCAAAATCTGAAATAATTTTTCAGAAATTCGCATTCGTTGTGCCCGTACTGCGGTTTTGGTGGAATTCTGATCGAAAAACTAACCATATTTTTGAGAATTATTTATATAGTCGATAAAGCACTTTGATCGGTTCACCGATCTCATTTTTTTATTTTAATTAATTAATTAAATTAATTTAAAGATACGTCATTATCGCTGTCATTTGCGACTTAATTTCAATTTATATATAATTTATATATAAATTACATATAGTTTCGGACAAGTTCTTTACATTAACCTCTTTTACTACTTCGTTTTCGCGATGTCTAAAAATTCTATAGCCTATAATTCGCTTAGACATAAGTAACCTATCTTTATAACCCTATCTTGAGATTAAGTCGCAAATAACAGCGATAATGACGCTAGTATCTTTAAATTAATAATCCTTAATTATTTAAAAAATTAAAAAAGTAGAATAAAAAAACTTGAAAAATTTCGTCTTTTTAAGGCTCCGCTTCAGTGGACATATCATGTTTTTCTCACTAAGCCCTAAAATTATAGAGCCTATGCATAACTTACGTACGAAATCATTTAGAATTTTTTTTTTTTTTTTCAGATAAATTATGGCACCTTTAACACCAAAGGAAATGAGAGAGGTACTAGTCGAATTGGGCTTTGTTCCTACGCGGCAAAATGGAGGCCATACCCAGTGGCAAAAACGAGTTGCAGCATCGTGCAGCATCGGCTAATCCTGAGGCTCCCCCTGCTCAAATTTTTTGAGAATTTTTTATCGACTGTTCTGCCCATGTAAGCAAAAATAACCTATCAGCCATTCTGGAATTGACTGTTTGTTTGCATACGTCAAAAATAGAAGGGACGTGCCAATTCCGAAATGGTGATACGTTATTTTTGCTTACATGGGCAGTGTTGTCAGTAATTTTTTTTTAAATAAAAATGACTATTTTTTTTTTTTGTTTGTTGACTTTTTCAATCAGAAAAAAAACTTTTTTTTTTTTTTTTTTTTTTTTTTTGGGGGGGGGGGGGGAAGATAATAGTAAAAACAGTCAGGAAACCGTTTTCACAAATAACTAATTCGATGGCTGAATTAGTTATTTGTGAAAACGGTTAATTAGTAGTAACCGAAGTTAAACGGGTTAAACGGGTAAACGGGTAAACCGTTGTTAAACGGGTAATTAGTTAGTAACCGAAGGAATTGTTCACTTAAAGGCTAAATGCGGTAAGGGGCAAGAAGCGAACTTTACCGTCAGATTCAATTACGACAATCCGCGAGACTTTGGAGAAGCGGAAAAATTTAGATCAACTTGCAGACTATGTTATACGGACACCAAGTTTGGAGTTTAAAGTAGGCTAATTATGACTAAATCATACTACATATGACTAGGACCATCAACACAAATAAAATAAAAGAATAGTATTAACAAAATTAATTTTAGGAAATTTTGCTTTAGGAAAAATTTTTGGAGGTGCTTATACCAATCGAAGATTTTTTAGTCAAAGAAAACCTCAACAGGAGTTGTAATCTAAAAAGGAGAATTTATTTTTTCATTTTCCTAAAATTAATTTTCTTAATACTATGCTGTGCTTATGGTTCTATAGTCTATCTCACATATAGCTTGCAATATCAATCATTAAGTTTTTGACAAGGGATGACAACAGTGACTTTGTAAAGAAGTGCAACATGCGATTGCAAACAAACCACTCCGGTTGAACTTCTTGCATTTCGACCTCATCCCTTAGTTTTGAAGTTAATGCACTGTTGCTTGGTCACTTATATAGAAAAAAGGTTTCTTGAAGTAAAGAAGGTATCCCTTACAGGATAAACTAAGAGAAACTGCAAGATCTGTTATATATACCAGTGGATATAAAATGGGATGCCATCTGGTAAACTAAACATTAGGGTGATTCAAATTTCCGCGAAGTATCTCGGATTTCAATGCACACTTAAGGGTAGTTGCATCTAGCATATTTAAGGGTCCTGTAAAAATTTTAGCCCCGAAATCGACCTCCTGACGTTCCGCGGGGCTTTAATAACCTTAAACAAAGTGGCTGATCGGCTAATCCTGTTTTAAAAGCGCTAATTTTTGCGTTTCGTTGTATCGGGGCATGATCGCACTTTTAAATCTTTTCTTATATGTAAGTACAACAGGAATGTATGACGCCATCAAAAATTTTTCCCTTGCTTGCTTGCTAGTGGACTTAGTGAGCAAGAGGTTCGGGGCCGATAAACTTCTAAAAATTGTCTCGCACAGACACCGAAAAAAAAATTAAAACCAAACACATCAAGTAGGGTTTTAAGGACCCCTGATTTTGAATCCGACATCAGTTTTTCAAAATTCAAAATGGCGGCTTCAAGATGGCGACCTAAAAGTTGAAAAATTAATTCACGGTGCTCAAAACCGGTATCGGGGGGTTATCGACATCGCTGATCACGAATCTGAAGCCAATTTTTCAAAATACAAGATGGTGGCTTCAAGATGGCGACATAAAAATTAAAAAATTAACTAACAGTGCTCAAAATCGGTACCGGGGGATTATGGCCATCGTTGATTACGAATTCGATGCCCGGAACATAAAATTCAAATCGGCGGCTTCAGGATGGATATTTATAAATTGAAAAATTAACTCAAAGTTAATATTAACTTTGGAGTATTGAAAATTCAACTGGCATCTGATAATTTTTTTCCATTAGACTGCCAAAAAAAATGTTGCTCCTTCTTCAGTGCAAAAATTTACTGTTTACTGGTTTGAAATGGTGGTTTTTAAAAAATTTAAATGTTGTACCAACTTGAAAGGAAAGATTTTTCAAAATAAATTGTCTGCTTGTATTTGTTTTTAAAATGCCGAAAACTGAAATTTTTTTACTCAAATGTACAAAGACTGACTTCGAAGCCTTAGAAATCCCTAAAAAAAAAGCGCGTGTTACAAGTTTTCCTGCATTTTAATTTAGACGAAGGCTTGGGGGTGCAAGAGAGTGCAAAAAGGACTGTAGAACGAGTTGAAAAATTTTGAGAAGAATGGTAACGTAGAAACAATTAACACAAAGGCTTCGGTTACGCGTTTAAATAGGTTGTACAAAGATTACCTAAAACTGAAAAATGATGCTACTAAGCAGAATGACATTAATGTTGCTAAACGTAAAACATTTCTGCAAGATCTTAACAAACCTTCAATATAACGGCTTCAGAAGAAAATACTACAATGTTTAAAGTGGCAGAGCCGAAGAATAGCGAAAAAAACAAGTAACGAAAGAAGAAGGTGAAAAACCATCAGAAAGAAAGAGAAAAAGAGAAACCAAAGTAGTCGATAGATTTGGTGAAAGTGTACAATTAAGTTCTGAGGGAGACGAAGATAAAGGAGAAGAAGAAGTAGAAGTAGATGATCCCAGCTTTTATCATGGGCGGAGAAAAAAAAACCAAAGCTTGAGAGAGTTATCAATTTAGAATCGGCTGCTGCCTTGGACAGAATAGGAGTTTCCGATAGAAAGGTCGTTTACATTGTTAAAGATTAGTATTTTTTTTTTAAGTTTCATATCGAAAAAATTTCTGTTAACGGTTTCTAGGCTTCAACAATTTTGGCAAGAAAATTATCAAGTGAAAAAAATCCTGAAAAGTTTGTTGTTAGCTTCAGTTCGATTAGAAGGCATAGGATGCAAGCTAGAGAAGAAATCATGGACGATATAGTGGAAAATTTTGAAGCCAGCAAGCCCGTCATAGTTCATTTTGACGGAAAGTTAATGAAAGATTTATCATGTAGAAAAGACGTAGACCGAGTTCCAATTTTGGTAACCACTCCAACTTCGTCTCAACTGCTCGAGGTACCAAAACTTGAAAACGGTACTGGTGAAGCGCAAGCGGATGCTGTATTTAATGCTTTAAAAAAATGGAATTTAACGGAAAAAATTTCCGGGATATGCACCGACACAACGTCAAGTAACACCGGTAAAATCTTACATTATTTTATGAGTTACTATTGCATTCCATTTTCCTAAATTTATAAATTTACTTAATAGGGATTCGAAAAGGTGCATGCGTTTTGATCGAAAAAAAATTAAAAAAAGAACTCTTATACCTTGCTTGCCGCCACCACATTTCGGAAATAATGCTTTCCGGTGTCTTTGACGAAGAAATGGGCGAATCGAAAAGCCCGGATGTCGAAATTTTTCAGAGATTTAAAAAAAATTGGGATGAAATCGATACTAAAACTTATGAAACTTTTCTTCAAGATAAATTATTAAAATCAAGTTTAATGAAAGAAATTCCAAAAATTGTGGATTTTTGCTTCAAACAAATAGAGGTAACCCGACATTTGATATTTCCGAAGCGTTACTCACTCTAGAATTTCGGTGTACTTTTGGTTTGAATTACTTACAAGTTGCTTTGAGCTACTTGGAATTACTTACAAGTTGCCTTGAGCTACTTTGAATTACTTACAAGTTGCCTGAGCTACTTTGAATTACTTTATTTCGTTGTACACTTTAAAGCGAAGTGAACTAATCCTCGGACATTACCCATACTTTTTATCATTATAGTTATCAATAATTTTTTCTTTCCATAATCTTTTTTATAGTACAAACAAATTCGAGACGATTACCTAGAGTTTTTAGAACTGGTTATCATTTTTTGTGGCAAAACACCTCCAAAAGGTGTCCGTTTTCGCAGGCCTGGTGCTTTACATAGAGCCAGGTGGATGGCCAAAGGGATCTACATTGTGAAAATCTGGATGTTTCGGGGCCAGTTTTCATTGACTAAAGAAGAGGAAGTAGGAATTAGAAATATCTTAATTTTCGTCTGTAAAACTTACATTTTTTATTGGTTCACGGCCCCTCTACCGACTTCAGCACCCTTGAATGATTTAAATATGCTGCAGAAACTACTTCAGTAAGTTTATAACCTATGCGAAATAAATTTCGGATGTAGGCTTCCGTCATTTAAACGTTATAGAACCTACTATTCTATTTTTCATAATAAAAATTTATAACTTTTTTCCCTCAGATCAAAAGAAAGTACGTGTCAGCAAGCTTTGAAGAAACTAAGTAATCATTTGTGGTATTTAAGCCCAAAATTAATCCTTCTCTCTCTCTTCGACAAAAATGTTGATTTTAATACAAAAAGAAAAATGGTCAAGGCATTGAAAAGTCCGAAACCGAAATTTGAAAGTAACCGTGACCCAAGAAAAGTTGACGTTACAAATATTGAAAACTTTAAGAACGCAAAATTGCCAGATTTTGTAAGCGGAAAATCGACGTGTTTTTTTAATTATTTAAACATATCCTCGGACTTCTTAAAAACGGATCCTCTCTTATGGGAATATGACGATAACTACAAAGCCGCCGAAAAAATAGTTAAAAATTTAAAAATCGTTAACGATATTGCGGAAAGGGGAGTTTCGTTAATGACGGAATAACGGCAAGATAACTAAAAATGAGAGGCAGTTGCAGTTACTGTTACAAGTCGCTAAGAAGCACCAGCAAGATTTTCCTAAAGCCAAAAAATCATTTTGTTAAAAGATAAAAATCAATAAATTAAGATTTTAAATTTTGGTTGAAGCCGCCGATTTGAATTTTATGTTCCGGGCATCGAATTCGTAATCAACGATGGCCATAATCCCCCGGTACCGATTTTGAGCACTGTAGTTAATTTTTTAATTTTTATGTCGCCATCTTGAAGCCACCATCTTGTATTTTGAAAAATTGGCTTCAGATTCGTGATCAGCGATGTCGATAACCCCCCGATACCGGTTTTGAGCACCGTGAATTAATTTTTCAACTTTTAGGTCGCCATCTTGAAGCCGCCATTTTGAATTTTGAAAAACTGATGTCGGATTCAAAATCAGGGGTCCTTAAAACCCTACTTGATGTGTTTGGTTTTAATTTTTTTTCGGTGTCTGTGCGAGACAATTTTTAGAAGTTTATCGGCCCCGAACCTCTTGCTCACTAAGTCCACTAGCAAGCAAGCAAGGGAAAAATTTTTGATGGCGTCATACATTCCTGTTGTACTTACATATAAGAAAAGATTTAAAAGTGCGATCATGCCCCGATACAACGAAACGCAAAAATTAGCGCTTTTAAAACAGGATTAGCCGATCAGCCACTTTGTTTAAGGTTATTAAAGCCCCGCGGAACGTCAGGAGGTCGATTTCGGGGCTAAAATTTTTACAGGACCCTTAAATATGCTAGATGCAACTACCCTTAAGTGTGCATTGAAATCCGAGATACTTCGCGGAAATTTGAATCACCCTACTAAACATTCTGTTAAGCACCAACCTATTTAAATCGTTGAGGGTGACAAAGTGACAGGTTTTTCAGGTCAAAAACAAGAAGGCGAAAGAGATCTTTTTAGTGATGTATGTAATCAAACTTTTTACTTTTGCAACTAATTTTCGAACCTTTTTTTTGACTCGATGATTGATATTGCAAGGTATATGTGAGATAGACTATAGTCATATTTAGTCTGATTTAGTCATAATTAGCCTATACTTTAAACTCCAAACATTTATTTTTTCATTTAATCATTTAGACCACAGATCTACGAACCAGCAATACGGGTCCAAATTAAACATATATAATTATTTATATTATCAAATAGGAGATCGTGAAGAAAAAACGATAAGAAGGAAAACAAAGCTCAAATGGGACCTCAGTTTGTGGAGCTAAATTATGCGTAGAATAAAATTAACAAGAACTATGGACTTCAATTTGCCGATAGCTAATTTCAGAGACTGCAGCTACGTCAGAAACAAAATTAGTCATATATCGAATCAATAAAAAAAATCTGTACTGTGCAGGTCAACTGAGCTATGTCCGTCACAATCGCGCATGGAGATATACTCTTTTAAACCGCTGCCTGAACCGGTTTTGAGCTGCAACGGTTCAAAAGAGTACATCTCCATGCAAGATTGTGATGGACATAGCTCAGTTGACCTGCCTAGTAGAGAAATAATCACTACAAGAAATTTAAACCGTTTTCGGATAAGCATTTATCTGGAAAAAGTGAAAAATTCCCTTGGAAATTCCCTTGGATGCCAAGTTTTGAACGTCAGTGAGGTGCTTGAAATTTATGAAAAATATGTAGAATAAAGGCCCTACATAAAAATTTTTTCGCAATTGCTATTTTCCCTGTAAGAGCCCTAAGTAAAAAAAAAAAATATATATATAAGCACTTAAAAAAATGCTATTACAATGTTTTTATGTATTTGAAAAAATCAAAAAAAGAACACTGAAAAGAACGGAATAATTTTTGAAGTCCCCAAATGGAAAGAGGGAAAGCATTTATAAACCAACAGTTCTGTAGTAGGGTGGTTCAAATTTACCTTAATTTTCGCGATTTGGTTCTTCATGCGATTTTCACTTTTCTTATGGTCTAAAAACAAAAGCTAATTTTTTTCAGACTTTTTCGACCACGTTTAGGGGTGGTCCACGGCCATTTTGTGCTTTAAAAAAAAATTTTTTTTGGCATTTTTTTAAACCAATTTTTCCGAGTAATTCTTCGGGACCAAACCAGGTTGTTTATGGGTTTTCGACGTCGTAGAATCCGAAAATGACCACCCCGTTTCCTTCAGAATCACCCCTGAGGGGCCAAACTGCTTTTTTTTGGCCTAAAATAGCAATTTTTCGGCTAAAAATCAAGTTTTAAATGGATTTTCACCCCTCTGAAAATGTTTTTTTAGGTGATTTTATCATCCAAAAATATGTTTTCGACGTCGTAGAATCCGAAAATGACCACCCCGTTTCGATCAGAATCACGCCTATTTGGCCAAACACCATTTCTTTGCCGAAAATAGCAATTTTCCGGCTAAAAATCGAATTTTAAGTCGATTTTCACCCCTTTGACAATTTTTTTCGGGGATTAAATCGTGCTAAAATTCGTTTTCTACATCGTAGAATCCGAATATAACCACCGCGTTTCGATCAAAATCACATTTTTTTTATCAAAATCGACTTGAAATTCGATTGTTTACCGAAAAGTTGTTATTTTTGGGCAAAAAAGGGTGTTTGTTCAATTAGGGGCGATTCTGACTAAAATGCGGTGGTTATATTCGGATTCTACGATGTCAAAAACGTATTTTAGCACGATTTAATCCACAAAAAAAAATCGTCAGAGGGGTGAAAATCGACTTAAAATTTGATTTTTAGTCAAAAAATTGCTATTTTTGGCCAAAAAATGGTGTTTGGCCAAATAGGGGTCATTCTGACCGAAACGGGGTGGTCATTTTCGGATTCTACGATATCAAAAAAATATTTTAGGATGATAAAATTACCTAAAAAAAATTTTCAGAGGGGTGAAAATCCATTTAAAATTTGATTTTTAGCCGAAAAATTGCTATTTTAGGCAAAAAAAGCAGTTTGGCCAGTCAGGCATGATTCTGATTGAAACGGGGTGGTCATTTTCGGATTCTACGACGTCGAAAACCCATTAACAGCCTGGTTTGATCCCGAAGAATTACTCTTCAAGTTTCGGAAAAATTGGTTTAAAAAAATGCCAAATAAAATTTTTTTTTTCAAGCGCAAAATGGCCGTGGGCCACCCCTAAACGTGGTCGAAAAAATCTGAAAAAAATTAGCTTTTGTTTTTAGACCATAAGAAAAGTGAAAATCGCATGAAGAACAAAATCGCGAAAAGTAAGGTAAATTTAAACCACCCTAGTCCTGTAGTCAGGCGACAAGAGCCCTCATTTGGACCAATATCGATTCAAAATGCAGAAAAACATGGCTGTGCTTTTGCTACAATTTGCACTCTTAAATGCACAGCCATGTTTTTCTGCATTTTGAATCAACATTGGTCAAAAATTTTATTATAAATAAAATTAATAAATTTTTACAATATATTTTTTACTGTGCAAAAAATGTACCTACACGGGTGAAGCAATCGTTGACCCTGAAGATTTTGTAGAATTTTTGATTTGTAAAAATTGAAAATAATACGGCACAAGTTATTAATTTTTGGAAGAAAGATTATGTAATCAATCGTTTACCCCTTAATGCGCCAAAATCCTGCAGCAAAAAACCAACAGTTAACTTTTCGAATTCTCCTTTAGCTTATATAAGGTATTGAATTAAAAAAAAAAAAAAAAAAAAAAAAAAGTCGCCATCTAAAGGTTGATGAAGCAAACAGAATGATAAAAAAAAAAAAAATATATTCCGAAGAAATTCGATATATGAATACGATATCAAAAAAAAAGCAAATTCGTTGTCTCGATAAAAGCCTTCCCAAAACGACCCCCAAGGTCAATCATTTACGAAAATTTCATCTGTCTCATCGAAAACGACAATCCTTCCTACAGATTTATTCCTCCTATTTCTGGATTTCGGGATATCCCAATGACACCAACTGACAAACGACATTTTGCGTATAAAATTTAAATCTGTTTCGATTCGCCACGTCGACCGCGGATTGACGGACAAGATCGATGGGATTTTCTTAAATACAATTTTTTTTTTTTTTTTTTTTTTTTTGTTCTTCCTTATGCTCATTAATGTGCATGTCGACACTTTTGGTACTGAAGAATTGAACGTGCCACACGAGCGTGGGACAGTGGTATATCCACTGTGACTGAGTTGACCATCACAACCTGTCGAAACTTCATGATCGAAATTTTAATCATTTAGCGCAATCGAATATTTTCAATTTAACTCTTGTCTCTCCAATAAGGTTAAAGATCATTTCAATGGTAATAAAATTTAGACACAAAAAAAATTAATCGAAAAGAATGAAATTTGCCTAGAGCTTGGTACTGAGCAATTAACAAAAAAAAAGTCGAAAAGCTTGGAACCGTGAAGTCAGCAGTATAATAAAAAGCTCAAATTATAAAAACTATACCAGGGCAGGATGTCTACTAGGAAATTAAATTCGAAAATAAGGTTATTTTTAGGTTTTTAAGGTCCTATTTTTTTAGAAAGTTTAGGACCAAAAAAAGCACTTTAGCAGTGCAAAACTCGGCTTGGTCTTTTCATCACTCAGACGGTCCAGGAAGCAAAGGAGGTCACTTTTCTTAACTCCTTTTATTTTTGAGCTAAAATTGACGTCTGAAAGAGATGACATCAGCATCATCTTCACTCCCCACGATTTCAAGGAGAGTGCGGAGTTGCACATCATGCCAGGGCAGAGAGTTGTTGTGGAATTGGGACCGCTTCTGGCACAGACGGCAGCTCTGCATCCACAAAGAGCGGTGCATTTCATCCTCTTTTTTGGAACGAACAACATCCTACGGCGGAACGAGCCAGTGGAACATCTAACTTCCGTCTATTTCAAAATTTTGGAACGACTTAGCAGATTGACTAATGTCGATAGAATTTGCGTGTCAACTCTCCTCCCGCACGATCACGAGCGGGCAGTAGGATTGAAGGTGCAGGCTTTTAATAGGCAGCTACAAGCTTTTGTGAAAGGGTTTCGAGGTGCCCGAAAACTTTTTGTTCTTAAATCACACCACAAGTTCTTACATGTATATAAACAGGACAAGGTCTACCAGAAGGTGGAATATTTTGAGAACGACTATATCCACCTCAACGAAGGCGGAATTGTCCGCTTGAAGAACTTTTGGCATGAGGAATTAAAAAGATTTGAACTAAATTTGGTACGACCTCGAGGTCCCACATCAAAGAAGAGATTCTTTTATCAAAAATTTTTACGTCTTTTAAGGTAAAAGCACCAATTATTGACTAGGCACCAATTACTGACCAGTCCATAAGCTAAACACGATTTCCTTTTATGGTATACGTGTTTAGCTTATGGACTGGTCAATAATTGGTGCTTTTACCTTACGCCCGTGAAGTTGGCAGGACCCAGTCAACGGATTTGATCGAAAATAGTCTTATATAGTAGCTTTTTATTATTTTTTAATAGTTCCATGATTGTTCCAATTTGTTCTCTAACCTGAAAAAAACTGGAGCCAAAAGTTGGTGGGTCCTGCTAACTTCACGCGAACAGGACACAATTTGAATTTATCAAAAATTTTTGCCTTTGTCTGTTGCTTTTGATTTGTTCTTCATTGTTCCGGCCAATTCAACGTTTGTTCTGCAACAGGTATGACAGTACTAGGAGGAGTAAGGGCACTGCCAACTTCACGGAAATAAAATAAAGTCAAATTCAGACGTTTAAATAGCTTGAATCGATTTCATTCTGTTTGTTTTCCGAGAAAAAGGTTTGTTCTTGTACGAAAAATACTATCAAGTTGAATTTTTCATTTTTGGAAAGACATTCTGGGTATTAAAAAATCATGGCCTATTTTTAATATTTAGGAATTGTCTATCAATGTCTTTTTGATTGTTCTGAAATGTTCTACAAATATTTCGGTACTCCACCTTCTCAAATCCTAGAAATACAGACTTTTGAGGTCTGCATGCAGCAGGACCCATTTTTCCCCCCAATAGAGCGCGCCATCTTTCCGGTTTGTTATTCAATCTGCTGCCACGTCGGGTTTACAGTGTTCTTTTTTTTTATCCATTATTGATCAGACATCGTTTGTTCTCGATTGTTCTCGTTTGTTCTCGTCAGGAAAACGTTTAAGTTCATTTGTGGCTGGAAGTTCTGGCCAAAAGTCGTTTGTTCTTGATTGTTCTGGTATTAACAAGATAATTTGGAATACCTTGCGTTATTGTATTGATCAGAAATCGTTTGTTCTTGATTGTTCTTTCGAGAACAAACGAGAACAGACGAGAACAATTGAGAACAAACGAGAACAATCGAGAACAAACGAGAACAAACGAGAACAATCGAGAACAAACGAGAACAAACGAGAACAAACGAGAACAAACGTCGGGTTTACAGTGTTGTTGTTTTTTTTTGTCCATTATTGATCAGACATCGTCTGTTCTCGTTTGTTCTCGTCAGGGAAACGTTTGAGCTGAGTGAGAGGTTCTGAGAGGTGCTGAGCAAGGTTCAGTCTCGAGTATCATCGTGCACCTGCGCGTACGATGATAACCGAAGAAGAACGCCAAGATCTGTACCGGACCTCGGTGAGTGTTAGTTGAGTTTGTCTTCAGACTTTTAACCGAAAGGTTCGAACTCGGCCTAGTTAACACAGGAAACTACTACCCACACCTTGGACAGTTTAAAATGTTATGTTTAAATAGTATAAAAATTAAAATCTTAAAAGAGTCCGAAATGTTGCAACAGGCACAATTTAGAGCAAAGATACAGCACTCTCAGGGTTTGCACACAATATTTTTGATTTTTTCGGAGACTTTTGGAACTGAAGCCCTACCAAAATATTTTACACCCTCTCATAATGGGCGCTAGAATGCCTGGTCCTTGGGGATTTTAAAATACGCGCAAGCGAAAGCACAAAACGGAAAACATCCCATTTTACAGCCAAAAATTTCTAAGTTTCAATAAACTCTACCAAAATATTCTCTTAGCTACATGTTTTAAATGTGGCAAATTCAATATAGATTTAATGCATTGAAAAACTTGTTTGAACTTGTAACTTGATTATTGTAAAAAATGATGAATTTAATGTTTGTTTAAATAAGTTCATAACTTGTCAGACTAAGGTAAAGGTAGGGAAGTGTGATCGTCTGAAAAGTGTCACATTACCGTAAAGACATGTGTGTACGAAATCCGTTTTTGTGCGAATAAATACATCATTATCAAGTGTATATATTCCGACAAAAGCCAATTTTCAACATGCTTATTTATATAGTTTAAAATGTAAAAGTCACACTTTTCAGACGGTCACACTTCCCTATCTTTATCTTGAATAAATCAATTAAAGGGGGAAGAATAGGAAAAAAAATGCAGGAAGATCCAAGAATAAAAAAAAAAAAACAAAAAAAGCAGAAAGAAAAAGTGAAAAAACTGTGCCGTTCTTGGCGTACTATAACTCCACTAATGAGGATTTTTACGGCAAACTAAATCCGTTAGGGGGGCTCTGGTTGCTGTCATGGTAAAATGGCGGCTGGCTTCGAATTGGTTAATAGATGACATTAATATGAGAAGGGAATATTTATTGACCAATCCGAAGCCGGCCGCCATTTTACCATGATAGCAGCCAGAGCCCCGTAGCGGATTTAGTTTGCCGTAAAAATCCTCATAAAGTCTTGTTTACTTTTTTCGAGGACCTCGGCTACGAAACGTTTCCGCTAGGAGCGCTGGATGTGTTTAACGGAAACCAATCAAAGCCAATAATTATTAGAGCCTGTTTCCATTGGTTACCATTAAGGGCATCCAGCAAATCTAACAGAAAGGTTTCGCAGCTGCGGTCCTCATTCCGTTTAAAGCATCAAAAAAAGTCAAAGAAAAATTTTATCAGAAAAAGTTTTTTGGGCAAAATTCTATTCGGAAAGTCATTTTTGGGAAAAAATTGCAATAGGAAAAATGGATTAGGAAAATTGGACAGGAACGGACTTGATTTTTTGCGAAATTCTTCATAATTTTGTCATGCAGCACAGTAATAAAAAAAGCCCGTTTAAAAAAGCTACTTGTATCGCATCCATTTTATACTTTTCAGAAATACCTGAATTTTAAATTTTAAATTTTAATTTTTAATTTTGAATTTTAAATTTTATCTGATTTTATCTGGTTTTTATATGCTTGGTGACTAGCCCAAAAATTTTGTACTTAATTTATAGGCAATAAAACAATTCTGAATCTGATTCAAATTGTAAATAAATTTCCACTTCATTTTCGTAATCTGCGCCAAAATTCGAATAATAATTACATTCTGGAACTACTTTTTGCTTTTTTGAAACAAATTTCGAAAAACCTGAAAAAAATCCTGGAAAATCTTCTTTCGGCTACCATCAAATAATTCGGGGATGAGTTCACCGAAATTCAAAAATTAGTAAAATAAGGGTCACCCTACCCTACTCTCTTGCAAACAGATAGCAAATCACGGCAAATACTAAATACGATCCAGTGTAAGATTTACGTCTTTTTCAAATAATTCGGCATCGGTATCCGATCTTCCCGAAACTACCATAACATCAAAATAATTGCGAACCGTATGGGTGGCTGTTTTTTTAAAAAAACGGTACACCTGAAACAAGTTTAAGCATGTGAGAGATCTCCGCCCAAAAGAAAAATTCCATGGGTTTTAAATACCTCAACTAGAAACTACATATGACCTTTATATACATTACACATAGGAGAAGGAAAAAAAAAGAAAAAAGACCTTGAACCCTATTGGATTATCATTCGTTTACCCGTAATCTGTCAAACGAAACTGGTCCAATGGGCGATGGTTCTCGTTTTTTTTTTTTAAACTTATTCATATTTTTGCATCTTCTTTATGTAAACGCATAGCTAGGTATTAATTAACGAACGAGCTCCGATCTCGTATAAATTAAAAGAAACCGATGGCGCCGCATTTTTTTATTTTTTTCCCAATGTAAGTCGATTCCTGTTCAAAGGTGGAAGAGAAAACAGGAAAAGGGTTAAATAGTCACGTTAGGGGAGCTAAGTTATAATGACACAAAACCGAAATGATATAATTCACCGCCTCCCCTTTTAAATGACATTTTAACGTACATGTAAGACGTGATGTTCCTCTTCAACCCGTTTAAATATGCTAATTAATTGAGAGAGAGATAAAAGAGATGAGAGTTTGGAGTAAAAAAAAAAATTGATCATCGGTTTTTTTTTTTACAAAAAAAAATGATAATAAACAAAAATGAGATCTTGTAATTACTGACAAGAAGTGTTAATATCAGTATTTTAAATTGTATAATGATGTCTAATTAAAGTGATACCACTAATGCCGTTTCGCACTTTAAAAATTAATTTTTTTTCGATGCGCTGCCATAAAAACCGATATTTAATTAGTTTCGGCTTTTGTTTCATTCAAAATCTAAACTGCTTTCCAATCAGAAAACTATTTTTTTTACAAAATTCTTTGTAATTTTCGCATAATTTACAGGGTTCCGAATCCGAATCCGATGCCGCTCCCGGTCGCGGCTGAAATGTCGGGTTGATGCCCATGCCGATGCCAGCACTAACAATTTTGCAGTCCCGATGCCGATGCCGATTTCGGATATTAAAAAAAATCCGATACCGATGCCGATGTCAATGCAGAAAAAAAATTTTTAATTCAGATTATTTTCTGCATCGGCATCGGATTAATTCGGATTTCTTTCGGCATCAGCATCGGATTATTTCAAATTTTTTTGGCATCGGTATCGGACACAGATTTTTTTGGCATCGGCTTCGGATTAATTCAGATTCTTTTCTGCATCAGCATTGGCATCGGATTACTTCGGATTTTTTTTTCGGCACCGGCATAGGATTAATTTGTATTTCTTTCGGCATCAGCATCGGATTATTTCAAATTTTTTTGACATCGGTATCGGATTAATTCAAATTTTTTCGGCACCGGATTAATTCGGATTATTTTTGGCATCGACATCGGATTAATTCGGTTTTTTTCGGCATCGGCATCGGATTAATTCGAATTTTTTCCGCATCGGACAGATTTTTTTGACATCGGCATCGGATTAATTCGGATTATTTTCGGAATCGGATTAATTCGGGTTTTTTCGGCATCGGATTAATTCGAATTTTTTCGGCATCGGCATTGGACAGATTATTTTGGCATCCGCATCGGATTAATTCGGATTATTTTTGGAATCGGATTAATTCGGATTTTTTCCGGCATCGGCATCAGATTAATTTAGATTCTTTTCTGCATAGGCATCGGATTAATTCGGATTTTTTTGGCATCGGCATCGGACTAATTCGGATTATTTTCGGAATCGGATTAATCCCGATTTTTTTCGGCATCAGCATCGGATTAATTCCGATTTTTTCGGCATCGGATCGGCCAAAATTTTCAAGCTTCGGACCCCTGATGATTCATCGAAAGCTGATGCAGGATTCTTAAAGCCTCCTTCGTTTGGTACACAAACCGGCCAGCCTTCAGAATGCTGATAATACAGATGCCTTCAGAATGAAAATTCGGCTTCCAGTTTAAGAAATGGGGATTTTCGATGAAAATTTATTCCGCTAGGAGCGCTACATGTCTTTAGTGGAAACCAACCGGAGCTCACTATTTTATAAAATTATTGGCTTTGATTGGCTACCGCTAAGGACATGCAGCGCCCCTCACGGCATACTTTAGCATAGGAAATATTTCCCAGGCACATTTACAGTGTGTGTGTGCGGGGAGTTAATTAACCTTTTCGGTTAGAGTGTAGAATCTGTTTTTTTTTTTTTTTAATTTTTATAGAACTTTTATCAAACTTTTACAAAAAATTTTTTAAAAAAACATAAAATTTTGTTTTTAATTTTTATAAACAATACTTTTACAAAAAATTTTATGCTTTTACAAAAAATTTTATAAAAAAACATAAAATTTTTTGTAAAAGTATTTTTTATAAAAATTAAAAAAAAAACATGTGGCGAAACTATAGCAACCTTTCTAAAACAATAAAAAATAGAGACGTGGGAGGTTTTATTGCATGTATGCTCGAAAACCATCACAGGAATTTGATAAAAGGACCGGAGCCAGGCGATAGGCTTAACGACCCTCACGGGAACCCCCAAAATTTCTTAATAGGACTGTTCCAAAAACCAGGATTCATGTCGGAAAGGGACTTCCAAAATTTAAGTAAGACATCATGTACCTTTTAAGTCTACTATTAAGTAGGCTTACTTTACAAAACTACTGATTCTGATAAAAATATAATTTTATATTCGGTTAGGGTATAGAATCTGCAGATTCTATACCCTAACCGAATATAAAATTATATTTTTACGAAATTTTTATAAAATATATAATTCTGTTTAATTCAACACTTATGCCCCTACTCCATTATGGCTCAAAATCAATTTTCGAAATTTCCGGAAGCACTGTGCTACGTAGTATGGATTTCTGAACCAAGCTTTAAAAATGAAGTCGACCGGTTGTACTACATCGCGTTTTTTTATTCGTAATCCATGCACGTTTGAATAATTAAAGCACATAGTACTTCCGGAAATTTTGAAAATTAATCGTGAGACATAGTGGAGAAGGGGCATTAAACTGCTTTCCCGTCAGGAGGATCCTTTCGAGCTTTGTAGCGACTTCATCGAGGATGCTGAAGTCACATTAGAAAGTTTATCGAACGTTTACGTAGCTGGATATCTGGCTCATGCCGGGTTGAAAGACTGAAGATTTTTAAGCAAAACAATTTATTTTCAATAAAAATTTTATATTTTATATTTTATATTTTATATTTTACATATAAAATTTTTATTGAAAATAAATTGTTTTGCTTAAAAATCTTCAGTCTTTTTATATATATATTATTAATAGGACTGTCCCAAAAACCAGAATCCATGTCGGAAAGGGACTTTCAAAATTTAAGTAAGTCATCATCTACCTTTTTAAGTCCACTATGTATTAAGTAGGCTTACTTTACAAAACTACTGATTCTGATAAAAATATAATTTTATATAATTATATATATATATAAAATTTTTATTGAAAAAACATGTGGCGAAACTATAGGAACCTTTCTAAAACAATAAAAAATAGAGACGTGGGAGTCTTCATTGCCTGTATGCTCGAGAATCATTACAGGAATCTGGTAAAAGGACCGGGGCCAGGCGATAGACTTAACGACCCTCACGGGAACCCCCAAAGTTTCCTAATATTATATATTTTTTTTTTTCATAAAAAAATTACTTATTACTTGGGATAAAATTCTAACTTTGATCAAAAAATTTTAAAGTATTCTGTAAAGCTACCGAAAGAGCTATGCTTCTGCTGCCACTTCAGTCCGCAGAAGGAAACAAAAAATTGAAAAACGCCAAACAGGTGACAGCAAAAGCAACGTTCTTTCGGTAATTTTACAGAGTTGTCTTAGTTCTAAAAATTCCTCGTATCCTAAGCCAGCTCATACCAAGATCAACAGCTCTGCAGAAATGGAATAATACCTAAAAATATCGAATCCAGAAGGAAACGATCAAGAAAAACCGGCCATCATTCAATCAGAGGCCGAAAAACAGAAGAAAATTAATACAATTATCCCGTACGAAAAAGAGATGCATAAATTATGTAAAACTTAAGTATAACTTATGCAAAAAAAATTGGACTTACATAAAAAATGCATAAATTATGAATAAAGAATTTAACATTTTTATTTACGAAAAATTTTTTCTTCGACTTCACAGTATAATTGTGCATAAAATTAATTAATTATTAATTATGCATATTTATTAAGCTATACGCAAAAATTTTGCAAAAAAATATGCAAATCCACTTTTTTATACGTAAAAAAAATTATGCGTGTACAAATTTTTATAAAAATTATGCACAAATAAGGTATTTTTCATATAAATTTTTGGCATTAATTTTGTAAAAATTTTAAATATTTTATGCGTCTTTTTTTCGTACGAGACGATCCGACTACGACCGGAGCGACTATCAAAATCTTAATTCTGCCCATGTAAGCAAAAATAACGTATCACCATTTCGGGATCGGCACGTCCCTTCTATTTTTAACTTATGTAAACAAACAGTCGATTCCAGAATGGCTGATACGTTATTTTTGCTTACATGAGCAGAGTTTGTCACAGAAGTCAGATACTATAGATATTCGCAGGGAGTTTGCCTGGAAAGCCGAAATTTGCCACCAATTTCAAAACCAGCTGCAAAATTTTTATGACATTTTAGAAGACTGGGAAAGAAATCTTTTGGTCCTTTTTAATTTTAGCACTTTAAGGTGACGCAGGAGTGATCCATTTTTTTGAACACCCTATACTTCCGAAAACCCTAATATTAACGTTTCGGAGCCAGATATCAAAATTCCGCTTCCGAGCAACGATTCTTATCAATTTTATGCACCTTTATGAAAAATTCCATACCTAACCATACAGTGTTTTTTGGGGAAATCTTGATCCAGGATAAGTTCCCGGGAATTTATAGCAGATTAAGGTTTCCAAAAAAGTACTGTGGAATTTTTCATGAAGGCGCCTAAGATTGTGTAGCGATAGCAAAAATCAAATCAAAAGTATTAAAGTTCTAATAAAAAAGTTGATACCGGCCCGCACCGAGAGATGGTGCTGGCCAAGGTTCAACTCGGTAATCATCGTGCGCAAGCGCGTACGATGATAGCCGAAGTTGAGCTTCGAAGCCGGCATCGGAACTCGGTGCGGAGCCGAGCATCAGTCTTCACTCAACTTTAACTGAATAAAGTTCAAAAAATTAAAATGTAATAACCGGCTTGTTTAAATAAAAAAGAAGTAAGTTAAACTCAACTATGATTTCGACTTTGATTTCTAAAGTCGTGAGTACTGCCGTGAAAAGGGGAATCGACCTATCGCACATCTCTGGGTTGGCCATGTTTGTTTATAAGCTAAACATAAACAAACACGGCCAACCCAGACATGTGCGATAGGTCGATTTCCCTTTTCACGGCAGAGTACCGGGGTTAACCTGGGATGGGCCGCCATCGTGGCCTTAAATCCCAGGCACTGACCCCGGGAAAACAAAACCTTCCCCAAATTGGAAACTATTTGTAAGCAAGAGAATGAAAATTTAAACCGGGAAAAAGAACCCGCAAAAGGGACCGCGCAACGTCTTCATGCTTCAAGTGCTGTTAAAATATGATTTTATTTCTAAATAATTAATCAAGGAATTTCTGTTCGCGACAATTGATAAGAATTGTTGCTCGGAAGCGGAATTTTGATATCTAGCACCAAAAGGACAATACTAGCATATTTCGAAGTATAGGGTGTTCCAAAAAATGAATCACTCCTGCGTCACCTTAAGTGAAACAGGTAATCGCAACTTGCCTAAAAAAAAAGTCAGTGCGACATTGTATAGGCATTAACAAATTAATACCTCAATAATAACCATACCGACCGGTAATTTTATTGCGCAGTTCATGAAAATTATTGTTATTGCATAAAATAAAATAAGTTTATGTCACCGTACGCAGGAATAGGGAGCTTAGGTTTAGAACATTTTTTTCTTTTTTTTATATCAGGTCTTCGATGGGTTTTTCTTTTACAGCACTGGAACTGTCGAAATCCTTTGAAAAATTTATGCCGATTTTTTTTCTCCTTCAAGCTTTTTATTCCTGTGCACTGTCACGGAATTTGCAGGTTATCAAAGAGGAAAAGAGATGATTTCTTAGCCGTTAAATAGTTAGTCTTTTTAAAAAACTTAGATAGTTTTTTTAACCGTTTTTTAAAAAAGGTTTTTTTAGCTACAGTTAATAAAATTTTGTGGAAATTCCAAAATTCTTATCTAAGCCCATAAGAAGTTTCACTTCTTCTTTACGCTGTACAAGATACAGCGTGGGTTTTTTTCGGATTGGCGAAGAAAAAGCTGATCAGTTTTTCGAAAGGAAGAACCTTTGAACTTATTATGTAAGCACAAACTTAGTTACCCTCTCTTTCTTTCATTTCAAAGAGAAAACGAGTATAAGCTTAGTGCAAAGTCAAAGAGAGCTAAACATCGAGTTTACAAATAGTACAAAGGCAAACAATTTTTTTAAGTCTTTGTAAGTAAAAAAAAAAAAATAAATAAATAAATTATGGTTTAAGTAACCGATCCTAAAGAAGTTTCACTTCAAAAATTATATGCAGGAAAAATTATGCATATCCCGATTTTTATGCTTAAAAAAATTACGTTAGTATATTCAAGCTTTGATGCTTAAAAAAACATGCATAAACTTTGCAAAAATTATGCATGTCCAAATTTTTGTATAAATATTCACTCAGAAAATAAAATGACTAATGCGAACGCAAAAGTGCATTGAGACAAGACATTTTTCGTAAGAACCGTGCGAAAACAAAAAAATGTCTTCTGATAAGTCATTTCGGTTCGCCTTGAGATAAAATGTCTTGCCACAAAACAATATGCGACCCTAGCGGACATTTCTTATACTATGCTATTAGAATCAAAATGGCGGCTAGCGAAAACAATGATTATTATTTAATGAAATAAAAACATGTCATTTTAAATTAAGTCATTTTAAAACTTAAATATTTTCTTTAAAAAAATTGAATTGAAATCTAACATTGTCCAGTGCAGACGATACGGGTTATATTTAGGTTATGTTATTACTATTCATATAAAATTATGAATAGAAGATTTAAAAATCAAATGAAAAATCTTAAAAGTTATATCACTTATATTATGATGGTTTTGCATGCATATTTATTAATACGAGCATGAGCAGTATTATCATAACATAATGTATAAATTCTACGTAAGCCGCCATTTTGTTTGTTTACAATATATGACTTGCCGACAGCCGACTGAATAACTTGCGACAAGTCAGAAAATGTCTTCCCACAAAACAAAAGCGTTTAAAGCATAATAACAGCTTATGCTAAGATATTTTGTTTTCTGAGTGTAGAGAGTAACACAAGAATAACACATTTTTTATACAAATTTTTTCTGCATTTATTTTGCAAAAACTTTATACAATTTTTGCATCACTTTTTTGCACGGGAATCCTCGTGATGTGCGATTTAAAAAAATAATACGCAAAAATTGTGTAAAAATTATACAGGGAATAGATAAGTTTCTGAAGCGCCTATGTTTAGCTTATGCAAGCTCAGAAACGGAAACGTTTTGTTTGATCCCATAAGCTAAACAGTAGAAACGAAAGCTGTCATTTTTGCTAATTTTACCCTTTGATGATTTTTATGCTTTAAAAAAAAAAAAAAAAAAAAAAAAAAAAATCCATAAAAAAATTTTGCATGTCCGTCCAAATTATACAAAAACAATAAATTTTGCTATATATATATATATATATATATTTTTTTTTTTTTGTAAAATTTTGCATATTTTATGCATCTCTTTTTCGTAAAAAAAAAAATTTGCACACCCTGTACTCAACATAGCGGAATAACAAACCCATAAAGAGGCCTTCGGCTTATTAAATATCACACACTTCTTTTTAAAATATTTTTTTTTATTTTTATTTATTCGGCATGAAACGGACGGAAGGTAAGTTTAAAAAAAAAAAAAAAAAAATTGTCTTGGGTTGTAATCAGTGGACCGCTTTGAATTGTGGAATGGCATATGTAAAATATGGTTTCATAATCTAATGACCATAACTGGAAATGCGACTACTCTTTTAACTCGCCACAAGCTTGTACGTACAGTACAAGTACATAACTTACATTTTGTCGGGGGGAAAAAAAAAAAATTGCACGGTTATTTGCAAAAAATTAAAAAAAAATTAAAATCGCTTCGAAAAAAACAAAAGACATTTCTCTCCCCCAATTATTAAAAGATACTACACCCACATGTCCGATTGAATGGCATTAAATAACAATGTATACTTGGCGCTCAATGACAAGGTATATATCTAAATACGGGATCGTGCTTAAAAGAGACGCACAATGTTGAGATTTTTTTTTTTTTTTTATTAGCAAGGACATCGCTTTTCAATCATTTTTATCCGTTTTGATTAACCGTCATAAGCGGTATAAGTTCAGGCATTCCGGTCATGGGGTTTTTCTTTTGCGTTTTTTTTTAGGAGTGCCCCGCTGACAGGAGCCGCGTGGTTTGGGGGACATTTACATTATATTCAATCACAAGTGAATTATCTATCGGTTGGGTGTTATTTAAAAGAGCAATTAAAAGTCATGAAAAGAAAATGTCGGGATTAGCTTTTTAGACAAAGGAGTCGTCCATAAATTACGCGAGCATTGTAGTACGGAAGGGAGGGGATTCGTGGGGAAATATGATGTCAATGTTTAAATTTAAAGCAAAAGCTTTCTTTTTTTTTTTTTTTTTTAATTTTACGGGAAGGGTCAATAGTTTAATCTCTCTTAATTATTTACAGGAATATGAAATTTTAAAGTAGCAAGTGCTTGGGAAAGGCTTAATTTTCTTTTTTACAATGCTGAAGAATTTTTAGGAAATTTGATTTGTAAAAATATTTCAAGAATTTTTATTTTAAAAATTTATTTTCAAAAAGCAGTGCTTTATAATGTTCAATGCCACGTTTTTCTGTCAAAGCCTCTAAATTTAAGTATCAGAGCTCTTAACAAAATATCGATTCATGCCTTTTCTCAATCTTCCCTAAAACAACTCGATAATGTTTTAAGACTTGGCTCAATTTGCAAAATCCTCCCAGTTCCGAACAAACCATATGATTCAACCCTAAAACTCCAGAAAGGAAAAGTCCTTCCTTAATCAAGATGCTTCCCCTCCGTCTGCCTGATCCTGTGCAGTTGTCAATTATAATAATTCCTCCTATAAATTCATCAACTTCAAGTAGCAGGCAGAGGAGAGTGTCCTGACGAGTTACTCATTCTGGCAGTTGTTCCGTCAAAAAATCCAAACTCACAATTTCTTTCTTATGACCAACCACCTTGACTTAGCTTTGCTACTTAATAGTCAAGATCATTAATCCTTCAAAAGCACATTCTTCATACTGTAGGAAATCGTCAACAATTAGGGCAAGACTCCACCAGCCTCCAAAAGCAAAGAAAGTGAATTAATAATTTTTCTTTTTCCTTTTTTGTTTTAAAATCTCAATCAGTTTTGCAAAAAAAAAAAAAAAAATTTAAAGGTAGTCTTAACAATTTTCTCACAATTGCAATAAATATAATACCTCAGTCAGTAACCCATACAAGTTCTAAAAAATTTATTTTCAGAAAACCAATCTAGTTCTAGTTAAAAAAAGTGTCAAGGATTCTAATAAACGCAAAGCTAAGAAGTCGAAGAGTGATGATAAAGGAAAAGCGCCAAAGAAAAGTAAGAATGACTTTCCACAATTACATGAAGCAGATAAAGAGGTATGATCACTTATTTATTTGAGAATTTAATTTTTGATAAGAAATTTAGAAATTTTTTAATTCCAATTTAAATTGAAAAAAAAAAAAAAAAAAAAAAAAAAAATCCAAATTTTACTGAATTTCAAAAGCCAATATAAAGACTGCACTGAATAAGACATTAATTAAGACAACTTTTTTTCCTTGTTTCCCAGGTCTCAAGATCACCATTAAACGAGATTCCCCTTGAATAATAATTCTTGACTTTATGAGAATGATAAAAATCATTTTAATCCAACAAAATATTTTAGAAACGTTAGGCTCGGCACTGGCAAAATCAAGCAGCATCAACAGTAACAACAACTGATGTAAAACATCTTTACATCAGACAGAATTCAACATGTTGACGTTCAAGCAAAAATGCTCCAGTTTAATTTTGTCTAATTATGAATCATTTTCATGATATGGTCCTTCCCTTTGCTTTGATTAAATTATTACCTAATATTTTAAAGCCCTTATCAAAAAGTAAATTTTATTCCAAGGAAAACCTATTTTTTTTTGATAAAATTAATCACCCTTAAAAAGCTGCCTCCTTTGCTACCATTAAAGGATATTTCCTACAATTCGGAAGAACAAAATATTATTTACTTTATGATAAATCTAGAAGATGAGACAGATTGTATAAAGAGAATTTTTTTAACCTTAAAGCTTCACATGTCAGGCTTTGCCAAAAAAACAAATGGTTCCACTTAATGCCCATTTTTATTTTCTTGCTTAGGATAAGGCTTTGGGCTTGCTGAAACAAGTGAAAACTTGTTCATCAAGAATTAGATTTACGTCTCCCTTGGAAAATAAAAAACAAAAGAATCAAATTTATTAATTCTTGATTTCTACCTACATATGCTTCTACCTAATTACTCAATTTTATATTTAACCTGCTGCACAATTACTTATGATTGTAACTAAAATCACTTTAAACATTTTGATGAGAATCACAGCAAGAGCTGCTGAGCAAACAAAAGCCTAAATATATTGCGTTCATCCCAAATAGAATTTTTTTATCCCTTAAACTTTGCAGTTTCACTTCAGGGCTGTCGGTATGTTTGTGAAATGTAGAATTGATAACTATTGTAGAATTGGTATTTATTAGGAAAATGTATTCATTTAGATGACTCGTATTAACTGGTTGGCCAATGAGAAAGCCACAAAAAAATTCAATGAATGGCAAACTCATAATTAGCCTAGTTTCTGACGATAATTGTTCCATAAGCTGCAAAGCAAAACATGTTGCATTCTGTTAATTTTCCTTAGGCTTTAATTCTTATCTTAAGCAAGATTCAAGCTAATTAAATTGACAAATCGGCTTAGAAAACGTCATGACTTGCATCAGTTATCAAATATTCAGTTCTACATTTTACAAACATACCAAACAGTCCTGAAAGGAAAACTCGCAGCTGTAAGTTTGTTTGAACATCGTCTGCCAATGCATATCAAACCATTACATCTAAATAAAAAACCATGTAGCGCCAAAAGGTTATGATCATAAAAATAACCTTACCTTTCCGGAACACATTAAACCGAGGCATCATTTCTCGGTGGTCAAAAGCGAAGGCAGCCTTCCTACGTTTCATTCACCTCCATCGCAAATTAACTTCCACTTGTCATCTCAAAAAGCAAATTGTAAAACGTTACTTAAACTTTTAAAAAATAAAACACCCGATCTAAAAATCCTCATCTTGATTCACGAAATCTCTGCGAAACTAAAAATCAAAATGTCGGAGCAAAGAAATGATCAATTAGCAGAAGGCGGTGCTTATTCAAAGCAGAAGGCGGTTACCTTATTTTATGATGTGAATTATGAAAAAAATTCATTTTTTGGATTATCTACCTCCTAAAATTATATCCGAAAGTTTAAAATTTTGTTTAGGCCCTATTTAATTATAATTAAAGCTTGCAAAACGCAAAATTTTCAGAAGTAATGGTTTGAGGCGAATATTCTCGCTTTCATAAACTAAGCAAGTATCATTAAAAGGCATATATTTATAAAAATGATACGTTTCGTCCATAAATCCTTAAATCTCATATTTTGGTACAACATGTTGGTTTTTTTCAAATTATAAGACAACTTAAAATATTACATTTTGATCGATTCAGAATCGATTTAATTTTTCATGGAATTCAATTCCCTCGGATATTTTGCAAGGCTGTGACTTAATTCGTCAGGTTCCAATAGGCAGCACCACCGTCGGGACGGCAGTTTTAAGAAGCGTCAAACTCCGCGAACGAAAAAAAAATTGGATAAAATCAATCTGTTGTCTTTATTTCAGCCCAAATATCGAATTGCGGTTACTAGCGGGTAAAAAAGATGTGAAGTGTTAAAAATGTTGTGCTTTTATTGTCTGTCTGTCGGTGTTTGGTGTTAGTTTTACGTCAGTAAGAAGTCCAGTCTGCCGAAGGCCAAACGCTTCAATATGGCGATCTTCGGGGTAAGTTCATAAATTATTTTCGTTGCACCTTTGGGTGATCTACAAGTTAGGTTTGTCAGGTCGCGATTTTTGTGTTATTTCATATTGTTGATGAACGATGTAATCGTTTTTAAATGATTCCGCTGTAGTAAAATCATATTGCCCTCCTGTGAATATTTCACTGTCCACTGGGCTAACTGTAAATTTAGGGCTTCATGATATCAATGTTGTAGGGAAAATATCTGTTTGATACCGGTATTACACATGGGTTTGTTTATTTATGTTTCAGTCTAGCAAAAGCAACAACTTTTAATTTGTTTCGATGAAGTTTACCTTTGAATGTTTTTTCTTTAAAGTTATATTGAACGAACATAAAGCAGTGTGACATTTACTTGTATCTATGTATCATACAAATTAAATTATTCTTTTTCCGTGCCTCTTCATACAAAAAACGCAGTTTGTTTTGGAGCTTTGTGCAGCTTACATGAATTAATAAGATTTTTTGATTAAACTTTTTGTTTTTTTTGGGTATATACTCTTATTGTCGCAACCCTTTTAGGTCTCAGCAGGCCTTACTTTATATAAACATTTTTTTTAAATTTTACACGAAATCATACAAAAGGTTAATATTTTTCTTTCTAAGTAGATTTATTACAAACTTACCAGACCCATAGAAAAAGGGAATTTTTGAAAGATGTTTAGGGCCCAGCTTCAGTGCAAAAGCTGCATTTGTCTGTCGAATCTTCGCGATGACGTTTCAAGTTCGCGAATTTTCTGCAAAAAAAAAAAAAAAAAAAAGTTCCTTAGACTTAATGTTTTAATTTTTCTATTAATTTTTTTATTACATATTAGGCTTTTTTTTTATTAAAGAAATTATTGAAGCAAAAACAAGTAGGAATTTTTAAAGTCCAAGACTACCGCGTACTTGACGAGGTCGTCCAGTCACATCATATGTATGGACGTACAAAAACATCAAGGAGTGGTTATTGTGGTGGCACCACGGACTTCATAAACAGACGCGCGTTACATTTTAAATAAGTTTAACTGAAATGTTAAACTTTTGCTTTATTAACAGTTATTGCCTTACTTTTGTTACCTCGATTGGAAAAAAAAAAAAAATGTCAAAACTGGCATTGTAAGAAATTTTATTTTTCCAAAAATTGCCAAAAAAAATGAGTTTATACCAAAATTCAGAACGGGGTTTTGAATCCTCATAATTTTGATTTTTTTATTATTAATTAATTAGTAATTTTTTTTAAATTTATAATTTTTGGAGTTTCGAAATTAGCATGAATTGGTTCCCCCAATTGACAAAATTGGGAGAAAAAAATAAAAGCTTTTACAATGAATGTTAACAACGAACTCTGGAAAGGTGATCAGTCAACCTGACCCTACAGAAAGTATGTTACGTCCCTGAAGACCTGAATCCGAAACCCTGACGAACGTGTTAATGACATGAACTATCCCGTATATGTCGATTTGTCAGGGGAAGGCAGGGATGCTGTTCAAAGGCTCTGGGGAGGCCATCCTTTTCACAGTAGTTTACTGTCTGTACGGGAGAAACTGCTAATCCGTCCTTTATGGCCTCATAACACTGATCCTGACCTTAAACCGATTTTGTTGGACCACGTTCGTTTTAAATGAACGGCCCAACTGTCTGAACGTTTTAGTGGACGGGAGCATTCGGATTTCACTCGTCGAAGAGGGTAAGAATCCGAAAATTAAATCTCAAATTCGAACGGGAAACGCCCGAAAAAAAATTAAAATGAACGCTTTAAAGAACGGCTAAACCGTTCGAACGCGTTAACTAAAAAAGTAAAAAATTCATATTTTATTCGCCGAGAAGAAATCCGTTGCGTTCAATAAATATTTCCGTTCAGTTTCCAATTTCCGAAACGTAAGCGTTCGGCGAACATTTTCGAACGGCTTAGCCGTTCCGTTAGGCTTTATTTTTTAATTTTTCCCGCATTACAGATGATTTTTTTTTCTGATTCTTAGTAAGCTCCTTTTGGACGAACACAATTAAAATCGAATCGTCCCCGTTCAATGACTGCTCCTGAACAGTTTAACCGTTCGGTTCAAATTAAGCTTTTTAAAAGTTTTAATTTCTTTTGCAAGTTTTCCAGGATGAATTTTTAAAAGAATTCATGAATTTAGAATCCGAAAATTAAATCTCAAATTCCAACGGGAATGAAAATGAAAATGAACGCTTTAACGAACGGATAAACCGTTCGAACATGTTTACTAAGAAAGTAAATCATTAATATTTTATTCGCCGAGAATCACTTGGTTCGGAAAATATTTCCGTTCAGTTTCCAATTTCCGAACGGTAAGCGTTTGGCGAACATTTTCGAACGGCTTAGCCGTTCAGTTAGGCTTTACTTTTTAATTTTTCCCGCAATACAGATGATTTTTTTCTGATTCTTAGTAAGCTTATTTTGGAGGAACTCAAATACAATCGAATCGCCCCCGTTCAGTGTTGCTCTTGAACAGTTTAACCGTTCGGTTCCAATTAAGCTTTTTTCAAAAGTTTTCATTTTTTTGCAGCTTTTCCATGTCGGATTTTTTCATTCTTTTCGTCTAGTAAAATCTGAACAGCGAGCATTTTCCGTCAGCTTGGATTTTTAATAAAAACGAACGTCCTTCAGTAAATTATAACGTCCCAAAAAAATCCCGCACACTCTTTGATCACCGGTGTAAACGATTTTAGTGGGTGGGACGTGTTCCGACACGCTTCCAACAAACCATAACTTGGCCAAACGTCGGCAACGAAATGACTAAAAAGTCTAAGCTTATGCCCACCAATTTTTAAAAAATTAAAATCCCAACAGCTTTTTCCATTTTTCATGTTGATACTTGTCCATTACCTTGTTATGAATATCTTCTGCTCTTTTGGAACCATGAATTGTTGGAAGATTTAAAGCTGTATTCCTGTACACATGTAGCTTTCATCTAAAAATCAAAACAAAAGGGGATTAGTCTCGTATCACGTCCCCACAAAAGCACGATCATGTGTCAATAAATTCCTGTCACTTTTTTTTTTTTTTACAAAAGCTTATCCCTTTACATACGTTAGAAAAACAGGGAAAATGTTATCGACGTCCGAAATGTACCTTGTCCTTGGGATAATCCCGAAGGAAGAGGATCGAAATATGTAACCTCCCGCCCACCAAAGGGGATGGTTCTCATGCATTACAACCAGAGTAATGATAACAGCCATTTATATTTTCGGTTTTTATTGAAGACTTTAAATCTCCGTATGATAAACATGTAAATGATAATCATTTGAAAAGTGAAAAAGGGCGCAATAACTATCAGTCTTTTAGCAGGTTATCAAGCCATAATATGAATTTAATACGCTAAAATTAACCTTACTTTTTGGTTCTTGTCATGTCGCTGATCCCGCGATGCGGTTATTACCGGACATTCATTTTTTTTCCTTTAATTTGTAGTAAATGTTTTTAATACAAGAAAATAAAAACTATTCAATGGAGTAAATTTCGGTGCTGCCAACATATATGTCGGAAATGGAAAATTTCCCTTTAAAACAAAATGGCGTCCTTGAAGTTTTTGTTTTATTTTCTTGCTTTCCGACGTTTTTTTTATAATAAAACACGATTAACTGATTAATGTTTTTAATTTAATCACCGATTAAAAATGATAGGGGCTTGAAAAAGAACCGTGGATTGGGGGTTATGTTTAAGGTGGAAAAATGCGGCAAAGTTTAGTTTGGTTAAGAATACGGCAGATGGCAGCACGTGTCAGTTCAGAAAAAATGTTTTTTTTTCGCTCGGTTTCGTTTTTGAAAAATTGATTAATTATTATGAGCTTATGTATTTCTCATGGGGGAAAAATTATTTCGATTGTAAGAAAGCTTGAAATGTAATGACAATAGATCGAACGAAATTCTTATAATTTTTAAATAAACGAGCTATTCAAATTGAATGACGACGGGAGCAGACCTGCAGACGGTTGCAAAACTCATCCGCTTGGATCGCATGACATTTGAATATCGTCTGCTACAGCGGTCACCCTTTTTGTTGTTGTTATTTGCGTTAATTATTTTATTATTTTAAAATGAACAAAAAGTGTATACGGTGTATGAAAATTCCGCTACTGGAATATTATGCTTCAAATTAAATAATTCCTTGTTTTTTTAAGTTCCGGTGATGCTATGCATTCGATTGCTTAATTGTCATTAAGCTCAATAATTTCTAACTTTTCTTTAAAGTAATATTGATTCAGTTGAAATCATTTTGACGTTGTAAGGATGAGCTGAAAATGAAAATGAAAAGAAGACGATTTAGATATAAAATCACCAAATATTTCTCAGAGGACTTTTTCAGTTCTGACGATGTTTATGTATATTTAAATGCTTGTAATGAAGTTTAACGGTTTTAGAACCATTCTTTCTTTTTTTTCCTAGTCTTGTTACTTCTCTTCAGTTGACTGAAGTTATTTTGGTGCAGGCCTAAAAAAAACTTCAAATGAAGGTTAATGAAAAAACGAGCTTAATATAAAGTTCCCAGGTATTTTACGAAGGACTCCTCAGTTTTTAAAAATAAAGAATTAATTTGAAAATCAAAATACTTTTTGATTAAAACAAATTCAAAAAATCCCTGTAAAGTATTTTGTGGATGCATTGTCACATCAGTTGCATTTTCATTACCAGTTTTTTTGTTTGCTCGAGGCATTTTGTTCTTTCCTCAAAACGATTCCCTTTTTTTAGATGTGATTTTTTTTGCCCGGCAAATTTATACTCATTCTTAATATGCGTCTGTCATTTTGTCTGGGGGACTTTTTTTTATGATCTCATAAGAAGGTTCTTTCTGGCGTCAGCAAGATAGGAATTCAAACCACAGGATTTTCGGATCATCAAAAACATAAATTTTTACTGCCTAATTCTAATTTTACATCAAACAGATGATTCATATATTACAATTTGAAGGACCGACGGAGGTTTTTTTTTGGGTTGAATCCCAATGTCCCTTAATACAGAGTCCATTGCATCTTGCCATTCTTTTTCATCTTGTGACTTCCTAGGAACGCTAATCTGAAAGTGCATTTAAAAAAAAAATTAATGTTTAATGAGAACACTCAGTATGATATTGTGGCTTACGACTGTCAGCATTTTCTTCAAATCATTTTGAAGCATTGCCACATCTATCCCCGTCCCGGCATGTTCGCCTAAACGTCTAAGTGACTCCGCCAACGGTCCTGTTAAAGCTTGTATCGTTTTCCATGATTGAGCGTATTGCCTACGGACGAGTTCGATTATGGTCGATGTCAAAGCCAAACCAGTTAGGATGTACAAAGTACAAATAAACATGTAATTTGGATTTTCTGAAAAAAAAAAAAATTCAATTTTTTTTTTTTTAAAGTGATTTGAAACTAATTCATTTTTTTAATTTTTTACTTGGCACTAAATCACCGAAACCAATGGTGGTCATCGTTATGAAGCAGAAGTAGAATCCTTCGAAGAATCCCCATTCCTCTTCCCAGACCATGAAAACTGCTGCTCCAACGGCTAGGTAAATTATTAGGAAGATTACTCCTGCTAGTGCTGAAAGCCACCGTTTTGCTGATAAACTTAAATTTGGCAGTATTTTCTGAAAAAAAGAAAAATGAAATTTGGCTGATGGTAGCCTAAATATTCCGCTAGGAGCGCTGCATGTCTTCCAGTTCAGTTTTCGATTTTATTGGCCATGGGAAAAAGGTTTGCCCAATGCGGAGCCCTTGGAATTAATGCTCACCTTATTTGGGAAATAAGACCTGGCTTTTTTGTGTAACGCTGACAAAGCGGAAGCCAGTAGCACGCCTAAATCAGCGATGACGGATACAGTTAACGGAATACCGATTATTGCGAATAAAATGCAGAAAAGTCTCCCCCAAAATGTGGCTGGAACTATGTTCCCGTAACCTGAAAAATTATTCGTAAAATAAGGTTATCAGAGTTGTTATGATAAGCAGGGACGTTAAATTTTTACTTTTGAATTTAAAGAGGAGAGGGGCTTTGAATTTACAAGTACAATTTGAGTAAAATTTTTGAAATGGCAGGGCCATAAGCTAAATACTGATCTCTATACATAATTTATGAAACCTTATTTTTAGCTTTTATACTGAATGGGCGTATGAGAGCCTCTCATAAATGGAGGCGCCACTGGGTAAAATCAAGAAAATTTTAAATTAGGGCTGTTAACCATCAAAGATGGCCACGGGTGATTCCTATGTTTAGCTTATGGCAAATCCTTTTATTAGCAAATGGCAGAAATAGTTAAATATTCATTGATTACAATGAGCGGGAAGGGGGGGGGGGGAAGGTTAAATATCGTTAGAAAAATAAAGAAGCACTAAATGAAGGGCCCTAAAAAAAGCCTCTTGTGAGGAAACATTATCTAGCGGCCAATTTGATGATTTCCAGGTCCGACAGTTTTGCCTCTCTGGGATCCCGTCCGAAAAGGTGATGCAAAAAGTGTAGAAAATTTTTGCAAAATAAATGCAAAATATATATTTATATAATAACGGTATTTTTTTTAAAATCATTTATAAAAAAATTTGGAGACGCATAATTTCTGCAAAGTTTATGCCAATTTTTTAAGCATGAATATTTGAATAGAATAATTTTTTTTAAGTATAAAGCAGGAAAATTTCAAATAAATATGCTTATTGAACTTTTGTTCCATTTTATGCATTATTTATGCCTAATTTATGCATACTCGTTCATGCATAATTTATGCATACTCATTTATGAATTATTTATGCATACTCGGTGATGAATTATTTATGCATACTTGCTTGTGCATAATTTATGCATAATCGTTTTATGCATTATTTATGCATACCCGTTGAAGAATTCTTTATGCATATTTGTTTATGCATAATTTATGCATACTTGCTTGCATAATTTATGCATAATTGTTTTATGCATTATTTATGCATACTCGTTGATGAATTTTTTATGCATATTTGTTTATGCATAATGTATGCATACTTGCTTGTGCATAATTTATGCATAATTGTTTTATGCATTATTTATGCATACTCGTTTTTAAATTATTTATGCATACTCGTTGATGAATTATCTATGCATATTTGTTTATGCATAATGTATGCCTACTTGCTTGTGCATAATTTATCCATAAAAATTTATGCATGACTATATTTAAGGTAGAAAAAAATTTTTTTCTTGTGAAAAAAGTTAAGCTCTTTATATATAAATGCATTTTTTATGTATGTTCAATTTTTGTAAAATTTATGCATGATTTTTACACTATTTATGCATCTCTTTTTCGTACGGGATCTTCCATAAATTACGTAAGAATTTTTGGAGAGGGAGGGAGTCTCTGAAAAACTTGTGCTGATTTTATTGCTTCGGAAGAGTAAGCTTATTTTACTTGTTTATCATAATTTATGCATTCTTGCTTGTGCTTATTTGGAAGAGTAAGCGGAAGAGTAAGCTTATTTTGGTTATTATAAAAGGCAAGAGGGTTAAAAGCAGCCAAGTGCGTGTAGTGTTGAGGGTTATGGGGAAAATTCGATTAGGGAAAAAATTGAAATTACGGAAAACTCTATAACCATCTATTAATTACAAACCTATTGTCGTGAGAACCGTTGAGGCAAAAAATGCTGACTGAGGAAAACTCCATCTCGAAGTGATTTCGTTAGATTCATTTAGAGGCAGGGAAAGACCTCCTTTGCAAGCTGCCTGGAAAAAAAAAATTCCAATTTTTTGCGGGAATTCGGAAAACTAAAATTTTCCGGGATAAAATTTTCCCGGAAATTAAAAAACGACGAGAATAATTCCGAAAAATTCAGTCCCGGGAATCGGGAAATTAAAATTGGCTGGGACCTCGGAAAATTCTTGGGGATTTTCCCAGAAATTAAAAAACGGCGGGGAAAATCCTGAAAAATTTTAAACCCCAGAATCGGGAAAAATGGAAAACCTTTTTAAGAAATAATTTAAGAAAAAAGGATTAGGGAAGGGCCCGTCCATAATTTACATAAGTATGCTTTAGGGGTGGGGTCTAAATTAGGGATCTCACCCATAAGCTAAATATTGGCGAAGGTGGGGGGGGGATGTCAAAAAGACCGTATTACATGAGTCAGTAAATAAAGATCCTGATTTCCCGGGAAATTTTTGAATCCGGAATTCGGGATTTCCCGTTTTTCTAAAAAAATTGTTTCCCGGAATTCGGGAAATTAAATAATTTATGGACGTCCCGAAAAACTATTTTTAAAAAAATCTAGTAAAAATTCGGGATAAGGTGGGACCAAGTCGATTTTAAATTTCTTACGTTCAATGCAGTTTCATAGTCTGTTAAAAGTTTCCCACAATCCAGATAATTTCTTCTGCATTGAAGTGACGAGGCGACCAACTCTCTTTTCTCTTTCAACGCTTTTAACAGATCGTTTAAATGGGAAATTTCAGCATGCGATTCCAGTTCCCGAAATACCTAATAAATAAAAAAAAATTTTGACAGCTTTCGGAATGGTTATTTACTTTTTTTTTGAGACTTGCGCTGTTTTTCGATAAAGAGTCACTTAAACAATATTAAAAGCATACAGAATTCAGTGTTGTCAACTTAAATCGACAAACACATATATTTCAACTGTTTATTTATTTTCTTTTTCTTTTTTTTTTTTACACGCGCTTTGCTATTTCTGTTTTTTCTTGACACTAATATTAGACAATGCCAAAAATTCGAGCTTAAGAGGATTTTTTTCTTCACCGCATTTCTCCTTGATTGGTTTTTTTGCAAAATTTTTTTTTTTTTTTTTTTTTGAGTAACAAGATACATACGAACTTTTTATTTGATGACGGGGGTAAAACCGGTAATAAAAACAGCTGTTGGAAAGTATGTTGCTCTTGTGGTCAGATTTTATGAGGAAAGCCAGAGCCCATAACGAATAAAATTGTTTATAAAAATAAAAAAATGCATGTCCTTTTAAAATTTGGAATTTGATATTAAAAATTATTTAGACTGTCATTTATTAAATATGAAATGTTTATTAATTTGATAAATGATTGACATGACAAGACTTGTAAATGCATTTTCCATTTTTTTCTTTTCTTTTCGGTAATTAATATCGCGATATTAATTTATTTAAAAAATAAAATAAAAAAAGATGAAGAAATTAGGCACTGTTTATAGATTGCTTTTATTTTTTTTAAAAATAACTTTTTTAATCTATATTAAAATTTTAAAACATCATAAAAGAAAGCAATTTAAGTGCTTTCGCCCGCTTTCGCCTACGGCATTCAAAAAAAGAAGAAAGTTATCAAAGAATTTTTTTTTGTTTTATTTTTTTAAACTTACCAAAGCTCCCATTGCGGTATATAAAGTAACCGCTAAAAATAATCCGATGTGACCGAAAAATTTTCTTAGTTTCTTCCAGTTCCAACTTGAGAAGAAACCGTCTTTTTTAACGGTTTTTTTGGTCTCCATTTTATTTTTCTTACCCCGGATGAAACACCCAAGTTTTTTTTATTTTTTTTATTTCGTGCACATTTTTGGCCTAACCTGTTCACCCATATCCGATGAAACTGTGCAGATGAAAATCGAAGCGAAAACTGTTGAACGGTCTAATCTCGAAATTCGAAGAGTCTGAATTATGTTATGGTTTTTCGGCCCATGCAAAAACGTGCTAAGTCAAGAAATCCCAATTTTCGGTTTTCTTAAAAATATTTTCTTATTTTTTTTTCGGATGATTGAATTAATCTTTTAAGGGGCCGTCTTTCAAAATTTCATGGTTTTTTTAATCCTTCCCGACCATTTTTCGTAATCCTTTTTTCCTAAAAAAATAAATTTCTACCTAATCCATTTTTCCTAAAAAAAAAATAAATAAATAAATAATAAAAAATAAAAAAAAAAAAAATTAATAAATAAATTCCTAATCTACCTATTTTTTCTAAAAAATAAATTTCTAATCCATTTTTCCCATAAAATAAGTTCCTAATCTATTTTATTTCCTAAAAAATAAATTTATAATCCATTTTTCCAAAAAAAAAAAATTTCTAACCCATTTTTTTAAGAAAAATAAATTCCTAATCCATTTTTCCTAAAAAAAATAAATTCCTAATCCATTTTTCCTAAAAAAAATAAATTCCTAATCCATTTTTCCTAAAAAAAATAATTCCTAATCCATTTTTCCTAAAAAATAAATTCCTAATCCATTTTTCCTAAAAAAAAAAAAAATAAATAAATAAATTCCTAATCCATTTTTCCTAAAAAATAAATTTCTAATCCATTTTATTTCCTAAAAGAATAAATTCCTCATCCATTTTCCTAAAAAAAAAAATTCCTAATCAATTTTTCCTAAAAAATAAATTCCTAATCAATTTTTCCTAAAAAATAAATTCCTAATTTATTTTTTCTAAAAGTTTTGGTCCTCAAAATTTTTTTCCAATTTTCATTTTACTAAAATTTTTTGATTCCTAAAATAGGATTTCTTAAAATTATTTTTTTTCCTAATTTTTTAAATCCTTATAATTTTTCATCAAAAAAGTAGGAAAAATATTTATTTTAAGAAATCTTATTTTAGGAATCGAAAAATTTTAAGAAAGTTAAAAATTAGGAAAAAAAGAAAATGAGGGGGTGAAATTAGCAAAAATGACAGTTTCCGTTTCTAATGTTTAGCTTATGGGAGCAAAAGAAACGTCCCCGTTTCCGTTTCTGAGCTTGCATAAGCTAAACATAGGCGCTCAAAAAATGGTTCTACCCTCAACAAATTTTAGGAAGCAAAATATTTAGGAAAAATGGTAGGGAATCTTTCTTAATTATTGACCGCAAAAAGCTGAAACTTGTTCTACTTCTGTATTTTGGACCGCCGATTCCGAATCAGAATCCAGAAGTTTGAAAAAATTAAATAAAATTCAAAATAGAGGAGCAATTTCATTTTCAAAAGTTTTACTTTTGGCTCTAGATTGCTTTTTTTTTGTTTGGAATTGCATCATTCTGACATCAAATTTAATATCTGCGACATCAAAAACACCTAAAAACCTTTTTTTCCCGATCGTTTTACAAAAAAAAAAATTAGGCGATATTTTGTATTACATACATGTAATGAGGGTTGCCTATACTCGAAATCGGTAGGCGCCGAATATAGGTTTTAGAGCATAGGGGGAGTATCTACGGGGATGAGGGATAATTTTTTGCTCGAAATCATTCAAAAATAAAAATTGGAAAAATTATTTTCCAGGAATTTCCCAGAATTTGATCCCAGAAAGGTTAAGGTTGAGTTCATCAGAGGCGAAACGTCGAATTTAAAAATTGTCACGTGATCGTTTCTTATGGAAAACAAATAGCGGTCATTTTGATTTTTAGCAGAGATTCTGCCCAGGATCCCGAAAAAATTTTCATTCCCGATCCAAATTTTTCGGAATTTTTCCCGTCGTTTTTTTAATTTTCGGGAAAATTTCAGAGAATTCACGGAAAATCCCGGGAATTACCCGGTATCCTGACGAATTTTAATTTCCTGAATCCCGGGAAACAATTTTTTTCGGGGGAGGAAATCCCGAATTCCGGATTCACAAATTTCCCAGGAAATACAATCCCGAATTTTTAGCGCCATATAGGATTTCCCGCCAAAAATTTTGTCATTCTGACATCAAATTTGAAATCCACGGGGTCAGAGACCCATAAAACGTTTTTTTCCGGTAAAAAAAAAAAAGGGATATTTTACATTACATGCGTAGTGCTGGTTGCCTGTACTAAAATTTGGCAGGCGCATTTTATAGGTTTAAACGCGTGGCATGGGTTTATAAGGATCTGTAGTTTAGCGCTCAAAATCATAGGAGAATGAATTTTGAAAGGAAAAATTTTTCCGAATATCCCGGAAAATTTTCAGAATCCTGGAGTCAAAATGTTAAAACGTAGTACAACAATATTCGGTTCGGTTGTAACTTGCGAAAAAAAGAAAATGACCCTAGGAATTTTTAACTTTATGCTCGTAAATTACTGAAAAATAAAAATGATGGATGATTTATAACTTCATTTTACATCCGACGGTTACATGGAAAACGGTCGTAACTCAATTCCTGTCGTTCAAAAAAATAATCATGGAAGGAAAAAAGAAAAAAAAAAGCTTAAAAGAAATAAAATTTACATAATGTTATATAGAATTTATTAGTGTTTTTTTTTTTTTTTTTTTTTTTACATACTTTTTCCTTTTTGTTCGAAAAAAATTTTTTTTTTCGTTTTATAAATATTTGATTTTGTTTTTAAAATTTAAGTTAAAATATTTCTTAAAGCATTAGTTCCTCGCCTGTTTTATTGCATTCACTCGAATAAACGAAAAAAAAAAAAATAAATAAAAATAAAAATAAAGAAAATAATAATAATATGGCAGCATTCTTTTAGAACCATAATCGAAAAATTAAAAAATGGTCCCTTTGAATAATTTAGGCCCGATTTTAATAGGAATGTGATAATACATTGATTTAGGATAAGAAGGCTCTGAACACATCCGCCAGGGTCGCTTGTGAACAACCTCTCCAACTCTCCTGTTGCGATCACAACATTTGTGATCCAGTCACAAAAAGTTAAAAAAAATTGTGCAAAAAAGCAGCAGATGTTCATTAGCGACCCTGGCGGATACATTTTCCGCCTGCCTCCCGCTATTGATTTTAAATACAGCAAGAAATTAATGCAATCGAGATTTTTCTTTTTTTTCCCTGGTTAATTAAAAAATATATAATGCATTACTCCCTTACTTTATTACTAACGAATTAATAAAATTTTGTACCAAGAGATCTGTTTCTAATTGTAATAGAGAGTAATTTAAAAAAAAAATTCATTCCACGCTATCATATTTTTTAAAAAAAATTAAAAACAAAACGATAGAACTATCCCTCGTACAAAATACACAACGTAACAATTAACGACTTCTTGTATTAATTAATAAAAAATGTTTTTCTGCTTCTAAATTTATTTACATTAATTTTTAAATTTTTTTACGTTATTCTAATCAATTGGATTGGATTTCGATTGGATTTTTTTTTTTCAAAAACATTTTTAAAAAATTACGACCCTCAGAGAATATTTTAGAAAGACCTTAAGAATTTTATTGTAAGAAGAACGTTCTTAGCATAGTAATTATATCGTAAAAGCAGTCTTCTTACAATAAAATCGTTTTATACTTAATCTAATTCTTTTCGAGGGCGTAGAATTAATAAATGCAGTAAAATTAATAGGCTCACCGAATTTCACCCGAATGGGTTTATTCCGAATTCCGATTTCCGAAAATATTTATTCCGAAATCCGAATTCCGAATTCCGAAAATATTTATTCCGAATTCCGAATTCCGAAAATAATTCCGAATTAGGTTTTTGATAAGGAAGACTGAATAATTTGTCATTAAATAATTAAATTATATCGTAGTAAACTAATCGGAACATGTATAATCCTTAAATTATCGTTAAATTTTGAAATTGAAATTAAAATATATTAAATTAAGCTAATGTTCACAATCACAGGTCTTATCACAGTTCGTAAACGATAATTTGATCACAGGTTTTCCATTTTAATGATATGTCGTGAAGGATACATGCAAGTAAAATTCAGTAAGGTTTCCGAGGGCGACCGGGTTTTCTTTTCCTGAATTTTTGCGAGGTCGACCGCGCTTTTTAGGAGGATTTTCGACAGGGAGAAGTTCCTTCACTACAGTTTCTCAATTAATCAAAATTATTGCCCTCTTATCAGGTACCTCTCGCACTTACGTAAGCATAAACACCCTCATCACGGAAGAAGAACAAGAAATGCTCCAATATCCAACAGAATTTTTAGATAGTATTGAAATTGGGTCATTGCCTGCTCATACCTTAACCCTTAAACCAGGCGCTATCGTTATTCTGTTGAGAAATTTGAATCCTAAGGAAGGGCTTTTAAATGGTACTCGCTTGATTGTAAAAAATATGTATGATATTTTAGACTTGGAAATAATTACCGGTCAGAAAATTGGAATGAGAATTCTACTTCTTCGGATTGATCTGACACCTTCAGATTCATCAACACCTTTCCTATTCAAAAGACGTCAATTCCCTATCCGCCTTGCCTTTTGCATGACTATCAATAAATCACAAGGCCAAACTTTCCAAAACGTCGGCGATATCTCCCAGAGCCTGTTTTTAGCCATGGACAACTCTACGTGGCCATGTCTAGAACCTCTTCCTTCGATAATCTGTAGCTAGAAGTCATTCCGAAGGGTAGTAAAACTTTAAATGTCGTTTATGAAGAGGTACTGGGCAATTAGGAACTGAATGACTACCCATGTAAACAAAAATAACGTATCTCCATTTCGGAATTGGCACTTCCCTTCTATTTTTAACTTATGTCTACAAACAGTCAATTACAAAATGGAGATACTTTATCTTTGCTTGCATAGGCAGATGAGGGCCGTCAAACTTTGACGGGTGGCCGCTAGTCCTCTTCACGTTCCCAACGGCAATTTCAACTTCGATAACGAGAGTTACATTCAACCATGTGATCATACTCGGGAAACTGTAGTGAAGGAACTTCTCCCTGTCGAAAATCCTCCTAAAAAGCGCGGTCGACCTCGCAAAAATTCAGGAAAAGAAAACCCGGTCGCCCTCGGAAACCTTACTGAATTTTACTTGCATGTATCCTTCACGACATATCATTAAAATGGAAAACCTGTGATCAAATTATCGTTTACGAACTGTGATAAGACCTGTGATTGTGAACATTAGCTTAATTTAATATATTTTAATTTCAATTTCAAAATTTAACGATAATTTAAGGATTATACATGTTCCGATTAGTTTACTACGATATAATTTAATTATTTAATGACAAATTATTCAGTCTTCCTTATCAAAAAACCTTATTCGGAATTATTTTCGGAATTCGGAATTCGGAATAAATATTTTCGGAATTCGGAATTCGGATTTCGGAATAAATATTTTCGGAAATCGGAATTCGGAATAAACCCATTCGGGTGAAATTTGAGGAGCGAAATTAATATACTGAAGTTCAAAATTAAAAAAAAAAAAATGAATCGAAATCCAATCCTTGGACGGAACCAGTCCGAAATATGTAAAAAAATGGTTACAGAATGACCCAATTTTTTTTTTTTATAAGTGATGATTGTAAAATAAAAAATATAAAAGTCATTAAAAATGACTACATTAATTAAAGTCGGACAGTCCACACATATAAATTTCTTAAAAATTTTTTTCTTTTTATGCTACATATTAAAAACAAAGGGAAATTTTATTTTTAAAATTAGCGACGAAATCGTTATTTTTTAAAACACTTAAAAAAAATTGAAACGACGTTTTTTAAGGCCAGAGAACATTTTTTTCTAAGTAGAAATATTTAATCAACAATTTCTTTATGTAAAAGTAAAAATTTTAGTCTCTAATCCATTGTATAATTAATCACATGGTATAATCGATCACTGTATTCGTATATTTATCTAAGTTTACGGACGCCCATAAACTAAGTTAAGAGCATTTATAAAGCGCCGATTGCATGTTTTATCCTTAAAAATGCGCCGTATATTTATTTTAAATGTACAGTATATTTATCCGTAAATGTACGGTAAAATTGCACCTTAACTTATTTTATGAATGGTAGTCCATAAACTAAATTATACTGTAAAATTGCCGGTTCCATATTTATTCTGAAATACGCAGTATATTTTTATAAATATACGACTTTCTTAGCCTTAAATGTATGGTAAATTCGACTCATTATAAATATCCTTAACTCTTTTTATAGGTGGAAGCCCATAAAATAAGCTAAAGGCATTTATAAATAGTCAGTTGTATATTTTATTATCCAAAATATACTGTATATTTTATTATACAAAACATGCTGTATATTTATCGGTAAATATTCTTGATATTTACACTTGATACAGGCAAGATTCAGTACACTGAAAAACCTTTTCGGTTGACCCAACCAAAATGTTAGTAAAGCAAATATCACCCCAAAAATTTTGTTTAGGACAACCAATTTTTTGGTTCTGCCAATCAAATTTGGTCAGCTGAACCAAACAATTGGTTGTCCTAACCAAAATTTTTGGGGTGATATTTGCTTTACTAACATTTTGCTTGGGTCAACTGAATCTTTTTTCAGTGTATTCTCTGTAGGCTCCCGTGTGACTTTTTTTCGTATAAATATACGCTTAAAATATACCTGTTTACCTTATAAAAGCGTATATATTTCCATCACGCAATTAATATTGCTTTTAATTAACCTAAACATAATTTTAACGGTGGCGCTGCAGTCAAAGTCGCTCGGAGCCTATCACTGAAAAACGATTTAGTTGACCCAACCAAACTGTTAGTAAAGCAATTATTACCCCAAAAATTTTGGTTACGACGACCAATTTTTTGGTTCAGTTGACCAAATTTGATTGGTTGAACAAAAAAATTGGTTGTCCTAAGCAAAGGTTTTGGGGTGATATTTGCTTTACTTACATTTTGGTTGGGTCAACCAAAAGGGTTTTTCAGTTTATTTCAGAGCTAAACCAACGAATTTTAAGACGAACCGTTTGTCATGGTAAAGCAATATGTAGCGGCCATTTTGGATTTTTCAAAGACTAAAATACAGAATTACGGACCCTGATCGATTACAGCCTGTAAATACCTGTCCAATAGCGACGATTATTAGGTAAATTAATTAAAGAATTATTTTGTACAAACTATACAGACTAAGACAAATATTTTATACACAAAAATTGAGGAGTCAAAAAAAAATTTGAATTTACTTGAAAAGTTTTGTTAGAGTGAATTGGTATCATGTAAATTACAGCGCCTTCTATTTGACCGAATTACTAGAGCGCGCTGAATGTCCATAAGAATTTTGCAGAAGAGTTCATAAAAAATGACTAACGCCATCTTTAGGTGAACGAGTGAACTATAAACTCTTTACGATAACCAAAGCCCTAAAACTTTTTAAAGCTAGGAGCAATGGACGTCGTGACGATAACCAATTAAGTCTGAAAATTTGTTTCAATTGGTCACCGTTGAGGACATGCAGCGCTCCTGGCGGCGCTTCTCTGAATTTAACAGATAATATTAATTTTTTATTACAGAAGAAAATGATAACCATTACACAATAAGAAAAAAATGATTCCTATTTTTTTCATCAAAGGCAGATTTCATTTCCTCGGTCTTTTTTTTTTTCAAATAATAAGGAGCCGAAAAAAAGGCCGATTAAAAGCCACTTTATTCTAATTTTATGAGATGAAATCTGCCGATTTTACAATTTTTTTTTATAAAAAATTCTATTAGCTTCTATCCTTAAAAATAAATAACGGAAAGAAGATTACGTATATTTAATTTCCTGGACCTCGTTAGACTATTAAAAGATACATATGGTTATGGAGGCGGAGTCCCTCCTGAGAATATTTTGTACACGGTAAAAAATTTTATGTTAAAAGTAACATAATTCGCCTGTAGCCTCGAACAAAACACTAAAAACAAAAGAATGTCTTATGGAATATAACATTCTATTTTTTTTAACATAAAAAATGTGTAGCCCTTTTTTAGCAAGTTAACATGAAATTTTTTACCGTGATAATGGAACCAGGATTTTATAAAATTCAGGAGAGAAAAGTGTAAAATCGGTGGACAATTTTAACAAAATTTTAAAAATTGAGGTTCCAATACGGCAGGCGCAAAGCCACTTTCAAAACCCTTAGATTCCAAATTTTCCTGGAACACCTGAACTGATTCCGCCATCTTGAATGTCAGCCCGAAAAATTTATTTTAGCGCCTTATTTAATAAGATAATGCTGGTTCTTAAAGAACATTTTTGTGTCCCATTTTTTTTATAAAATCCTGGTTCACGACATAGCCCCCCTTCCCCCCACAGATCAGGTCAAAACCTGAAGATAATTAAGGAACATTTTGAAAATCATGTTTCAGGCTTTTCGATCAGAAATCATTTTTAGAAAAATTTTATGCTTAATTCATGCTGTTGTTGTGTAAAATAAAGAATGTTTTTATGTTTGTTTAACATATTTAACATACTCGGTAAACATTCATTCATGCATTCATCCGGATTTTTAAAAAAAATAATAATAAATGGTTTCCATGCAATTCATTTTCTCGAAAAAAAAAAAAATAAATAAATAAAAAAAAATGATGCAAAAAACAATATTTTCCTTAAAGATTGCAAAAACAATTTCTTCAAACGTAAAATTTAGGCCTACGAAAATTCGAACTCGTCAACCAACTTTAAACATGGAAAACAAAAAAAAAAATTTTGCTTTCATTATTTTTAAAATATCAAAAAACCGCTTAAAACACTAAATATAAAAAATCAATTGGAAAAAAAAAATTAAAAGCAATTTTTTTTTTTTAAATTTTCCTAAATGAATGTCTGATTCATACTCTCTAAAAAAGCTTAATAAGCATCGCTTTTAAGAAAAATTTCGACGAAGAAATTTGAACCCGGAAAAGCGACTTCGAAAACTTATAAAAAGCGCATGCCAAATTTTAATGTAGGCAACCCGCATTACATGCATGCGATGCAAAATATCGCGTTCAAAATTTGTTCACCACCGTAAAATAATTGGAGAAAAAGTGTGTTCGATCCCGTACATTTCAAATTTGATATCAGAACGATAAAATTTAAAGTCGGAAATCCAATATGGCGCCGAAAATCAAATTCTGTACGTCAGAGCCAAAAGGTTCAATATGCATTTTTCAAAATGGATGCCATGTCTAAATATAAAGATGATCGGATAGAACGAAAAGCGATTTTAAAAAGGCAGTGGCTACCGGTGTTTACATTAAATATGAAAACATTATTATTATATTATTTATTTTGAATGTTAATAATTTGTTTGAGCGAAATGGACGTTTTAAGAGAGGTATTTCCTTGCTTTTAACAGGTTGTTTTGTGCTGATATTTCTTTAGTTACTTTTTTTTATCCAATTTTTTAGATATCTATTTTTCAGGAAAAATTTTCTTGTTTTAATTTTTTTTACAATATGATAAGCTTATTTGACTCTTGAAAGACTGGATTTCCATTTTCAAGACTTACTTTAAAAAAAAGTAATATTTCGACTTTTTTTTTAAAAATGTTTTTCGAAACAAAACAAAAACACGGGCGGACATTTTTTTATCATAAACTTTTAAGTTTGGATGTCGAGCCACCATATTGAAAATGCATATTGAACCTTTTGGCTCTGACGTACAGAATTATTAATATTTAAAATAGCTCTGCCATTTTGGATTTCAATGTAATCAAAATTCTGTGAGGGCTTCACATTTCTTCGTCTGAATTTTTTTAAAAACCAAAAATGTTTCCTCAACTACGAAAAAAAAACTATTAGCCTAATATATGCCACTCTCATCAAGCAAAAGAAAAAAAAAACAGTCTTATAAAAAAAGCTGTGATTAAAAATCTTTTCAAACTAAAAAGAAGATAAAAAAAAAAAAATATTCCGGAGATCATTTATACAAATTTTTTTACAAAACGAAGACAAAATTAAACCGTTTGATTTCGGTTCCCCGTGACGTCGAAACTCGAATAAGATTTTTTATTTTTTTTCAAATTGTCCCTTTTACCGGGGAACTTGTCCAAATTTTTTTTGATTAATGATAAATTTTTACTGTTAGAAGCACTGAAAGAGTTATCTAAATGCATGTGGGAACGCGTTCTCATGGGACCGAGACGCGAAGCCCCGATGCCTTTTATTGTTTCGGAAGAGATTTCCTTTGCCGATTTCGGCGAGGATTGAATTATTTTGCGGCGATTTGATTTGTTTAAATTGATTAGGCTTCCGGGTCTGTCTCCCGGAATGGCGGAAGAAATTGAATCGTCGCTGCTTTGCTGACGTCTTGGTCACCTGACCGATGTGGTCTTGCATAAACGGCTTTCGGTCGTTCTAGGGCTGCAAAAAAAAAAAAAAAAACAAATGTTTTAGGAGTGCTGCTTTTTTGCCATATTTTCCCGAAAATACTTACTGCCTAAGGGAATATATCCTATTGTTGCTTCTCAGGGTCATGCTAAGAGGCATAGGCACGGTCACGTTTATCGAAGACGCTGATCCCACTGTCGTTCGAGTGTTCTCATTTAAAACGTTTTTAACTTGAGATCCCTGGGAAGATTTAGAACGGGTCACCGGCCTTCTCTGATGGGTCACGTTGATCTTCCCGGAAGCGGTGGACCTTTTCGCGGAGCTGATGGTTTGGTTTAAGTGCCCTGGGTGTCCGGAGAAAAAAGTTAACCTGAAAATTAGAAAAAGAAAAAAATTAAAGTTAAAAAATTATTAATGAATTTTCCTCCCTAGTATAAAAATATACTATTTTTTTTTAAATTTTTTAAATCTAACCTATCAGTTCGCTGAGCGCTTGGACGGGAGTGAGTCAATCTTGTAGCTTTGATTTGATTGAGTTTGTCACCTTGGGTCAACGCGTTTGGCCCCGATGCTATGTTTTCAGCGTTTGATGGCTCCTGGAAAATTAAAACAAAAAGAAAATGGTTAATTCAAATTTAAAAATACAATGCAGTGTTTTTAAATTGTGAAATTACATCCTAGCTGAGATTTTAAGTATAAGCATAAGCGTCATTTTCTAGCGCCAAGAAGGAACTTTTCTAATGAGAGATCGCTAATTTATTGATTTCAAAAATATCGAGAATGTTGCAAGAGTCCCGACAAACAATCCCCCAAATTAAGTCTGGATTTATTAGCCCGTAAGCGATCGGGGCTTTGCACACGGAATTTTTTTCTCAAAAAATCAATGTCGATATTTTTTTGCTAATATCAAAAGCAGATAATTTCTGGTATTTTGTTCGTAAAATCCTGTAGTAAAATCAAAAAGTATCGACTTTTTACTATCGATAAATCGAATATATCGATATCATGGCTTCGAATTCACCTTTACACTGAAAAACGGTTTAGTTGACCAAACCAAAAAAATTGGTTGTCCTAACCAAAATTTTTGGGGTGATATTTGCTTTACTAACATTTTGGTTGGGTCAACCGAAAGGGTTTTCAGTGTAATAGTAATGTGTCAAATCTGTCCATTACTGAAAATTGTAGGCTTTTGTTGGTAGCCCCCCCCCCCCCCAAAAAAAAAAAAAAAAAATTGTAAAAGTTTAAAATTTTTGTCTCATTACAGTGCATCAACATACATTTAAAAAAAATTGAAGTAAGGCCCGAGAGGAAATTCATTGTCCTGTCTCCATTGGCCAATTAATCCAAGGGTACAATTATAATTGCACGATCGGAAATTCTGTATATTTTTGGACTTTCTGCTACCACTTTTTTTTAATGTTTTGATTATTTTTGGAAACACTAAAAATAATAAAAATAAAAAAAAGAGTGATAGCAGAAGAAAAAAGTCTAAAAATATACAGTATTTCCGGTGGTACAATTAATTGCCCAATGGAGACAAAGCACTTCTCGTTCTTTTTCATTAAGAAATGACGGTTTTTAAAGAAGCGATTAGATGAACTTGCGAGATCAGCACTGTTTTTTTAAAGGCCTGCTGTATAAAAAATAAAGATTCATCCTGTTGACGGTTATTTTTTTAACATTTTGGTTGGGTCAACCCTTTCGGTTGACCCAACCAAAATGTTAGTAAAGCAAATATTACCCCAAAAATTTTTAGTTAGGACAACCAATTTTCAGGTTCAGCCAATGAAATTTGGTCAGCTGAACCAAAAAATTAATTGTCCTAACCGAAAATTATGGGGTGATATTTGCTTTACTAACATTTTGGTTGGGTCAACTAAATTGTGGTTAATGTAAGTTGTCCAGCTTTAATTTTTTTCAGTATTATCGGTATCGATTAATTTTACAATCCATGTTCGATTTTTTTAAAGTTTTAACTTTTGGACAAATAATTTTGCTTATTATTAATTATTAATAATGATTTATTTTCCGTTAATTTCACCATTTTTTAATACAGTGAACTCTCCATAGTTGGACACCCCTACAACATGGACACCCCCTCATGTTGGACGCGTTTTGTCGGAACGCCCTATATTGCCCATGTTAAATAAGTTGGACACTTCCTTACCCTATCCTATATCTTGGACAAAAAATTTTCAAAATTTGGTTCTGTTTCTTCCTTATATTGGACATTTTGTTGGAAAAAGGGGAAAACTTGGAAGAGAAATGAACTTTTACCTTAAGCTTATGAAGAAATTAAAAGGTTAAATTTTTCAATAAATTTATGCAGGTTACATTTTGCTACTTATTACTCACTGAGAACAATGCCCATGAAATAAATCCGATGATTCATTGTACAACATGCTAATTTATGGACCAAAGCAGTAAAAAATTACCTTTTTTTTTTTTTTTTTTTTTGGAAAAAAAATGCTTTTCCACAACGTGGACACCATCTCTATGTTGGACAGTTTTAGTGGAACCGTGGGTGTCCAACTTAAGGAGAGTTTACTGTACTTTTAAAAATTTCCCAAAATTCCCGACTGGGGAATATTTTTAAGAGACATAAATTCCCAGGACTTTTATACTTCTGGTTTCACACATTTTTACGGTTTCACCGTAATTAAATACAACAGAGCCAAAGCGCCGAATTTGAAAAAAAATTAAAACAGCTCCTTTTTACTATTTTTTCGAAAAACTTGGATTTTTTAAAATCTGGCTTTTTGGCTCTGAGATACAGAATTACATGCATTCTTTAAAAAATTTAAAACCTCTTCCAAACGTGATTACGCGGTTTGTGTTTATAAAAAAAAATTTATTTCGAAACTCTTCCTCCTACCACGTCAAAATAAAAAAAAACTTCGCAATCATATTTAAAAATCTAGAAAATAAATATTTAAAAATATTTACTTTTGAAGAAAGAACTTCGGTATTTTTGTTTTCATCTTTTGGTTGATTGTCGATCGACATGGAATCGACTCTATTTGCGATTCTTGATACGTTATCCACCGGAATGGGTCTAACGGCCCTAGCCGGTTTTAAACCGGTTTCGATTTTCCCTTTGTTATGAGCTTTGGCTTCAATACTGTATATTCCGAATTTGTGCTTAGGCGGGGTTACCGTTGCATGAAGGCTCCACATTTCCGATTGTTTCCTAAGAGAAAAAAAATATTCAGAGTAATTAGACCTAATTTTGTTGAAAATGGAGTTTTTTTTTTAAAAAAATTCTTACATTTCAAGCCATTCTTGCTGGTGTCCTATGATGGAAGCAGGCCTGCAGATTCTTAGCCAAGCGATGGTTTCACGGGCGGAAAAATGATACCATTTCATGATGTAGCAAGCGATCATGGATCCAGTCCTCCCCAAGCCGGCTATTAAAAAAAAGAAATGTTATTAAGGAGGCAATTGTCAAATTTTTTTAATATTTTCCTGAAAAATTACCTTTGCAGTGAACTGCCACGGCTCCGGGGGTGCTTTCCGATAAAGCCAAAAATTTGTCAACAAGGTCATCGCTCGGTGTGCTTCCGTCAAAGAAAAACAAGTCCTTATGAATAAATCCCTCTTTAGTAAATTTGGAAGCATCGTATAATTTATTGTTTAGCCGGACGATGGTTGTTACATTATTCTCTCTAAAATATTTTATGTAGGATTCCGGGGTGTGAGTTGGGTAGCCGATCACGCTTCCAGCTGAGGAAAAAAAAATTTAAAAAAAAATTAAAAACTTCCTAGCTAAAAATTTTTTTAAATCTACTTACTGCTGCCTGTGTGTGATTTAGACTGCGGACCAGCGAAGGCAAGAAATTTATTCGGCACAATCCAGTTCAAATCACCATTTTCAACGGTCTGGAAAAAAAAAAATAACAATATCAATATCAATAGTGCCTACATCATGTTTTTTTTTTTAACCCCTAAAACGGACTCCAAACACTGAAATTAATTTTTAAGATTAAATCGTAAAAAAACATTTTCAAACATATGCTGCAGAAATCTCTTTGTTCGTTTACAAACACTGACACTGTCCTTCACCTTGAAAATTGCAGATGCATGCTGAATCAATTACAATAGAAGCTTTACGATAATTTAAAATAAAAAAAAATTTTTTTTTTTTTTTAAATGTGACCTAACGCAAAAAAATAATTTTAAAATTTCCTGACAAGACTTACTTCGTAGTACTCATACTCCTCCAAATTAAAATCGCTGAAATCAAAAAAATTATGATGATGAGCCTGATAAATGGCATTTAAACAATCTAGTAGAGATATTTTATAAACAGCAAATCCATTGGAAGCATCTCGGAAATCTGCAAAAGGAGGCGCGGTTCCTTTTACAAGCTTTTGGTAAACTTCATCGGGATGCATTTTTAAGTAGATCACCTAAAACCAAATAAAAAATAAATATTTTCTGATAATAAAAAAACAGATAAGTCCCTAACAACGTTATATAATACTTACAGCATATGAACCAACTAAATAAGCTGCATTAACTCGTTTATGAGGCATTAGAGTAGTGTAATGTACAATTTTCTTTGTTAAAAGAGAATATGCTTTTAATTTTCTGTTTAATTTGTTGCAGTATCGATACAGGAGTGCCAGATTCAATGGACCGAAATCCTCGAAGAACGGATCATAAATGAGCTCATCATCTATGGTAAAGTAATGAGAGTTTTGTGTGTATTTCGGTTTGATATGTGTCCTAAGCACAACAAAATATAAACGCCCTGAAAAAGAAAAAAAAACAACTTTGGTAAATAAAACGATTATGATAAAATAATTTAAATAGCACTTACCTGGGATGAATTCTGATGATGAAATAAGAACATCGCAGCCATCATCCAAGACATCAGTTTGACTTCTAATTGTTTTATTTGCCATGATATTTTTCCCTTTTTTTAAATTTATGTCATTTGTTACATTCTCATCAATGTAATAACATACAAGAGCTTGTGTATATCTTAATTTAATAATGCAATAACAGTCGTATATTCCTTCTGAAGGTCTTTAAATAAACTGAAATGAAAAAGAAAATCAAATCCATTTTCCGGTAAGGAAACTAAAATTAGAGTTATCCTGGAATTTTAAAATATTCCAATCAATCACTCAATCAAAATTCGCAGAAATGGTGCCACCTAGAGATCTCCATACATATAAATTTCGGTTGAATAACAATTTTAAAACGATATCCGACGTAAAAGCACGAAAGATACTTCAATGATATACGCCTTGATATGATTGAAAACGATTAATTCAATAAAGAAGAACGGAAAAATTTTTAACACAGACCGAAAATTAAGGCGAAAAAAAAAACCGCGTAGGCAACGTATTCCTGCTTACCTTAAAACGTAAAATCCGTTACTGTGTAAATTGGTTTATTTGGGTGATATAAATGCACACCTTTTGATGACACTGATTACGGTTGTATATAAACTACATAAATAGATAAAATTTTAATAAACGAAGATTATAACAACGGAAAAAAAACCTTTTAATAACACCTACGGGAAAAATATAAGCCAGTAGCGTAAGCGTATCAGATACAAACTTAGAGAGGGACACTGTAACAGGATTGGTACGACATTCGGCCATTTTTAGAATTTTATTAAACGACTTCTCCCATAAGTGCAACAAGGTCAGAAAGATGTTTTATCTTTGTCGCACTCATGGGTAAAGTCACGTGGTATATGGTTGTTGTCGCAACTATCATTTTAGAGTCCCTCCAAACTTAATGCGTTGCCAACTTGCACTGTATAAATATACAATGTAAGAAAATGTACGGTATTTTTATACGTGTTTAACTTACGTCGGGAAATATTCCAATGTTCCGATTACTTTTTTAGCGTTCGTAAGTTGAACATGAGCGTTCCCCAGCTGTTGTTTGATTGTTTTCTGTCCGGTTTTGATTTACGTTTGTTTATAATCGTGTTTTCAATTTTATAGTGAAAAAAACAAATAAAAAGTATAATTAAATGAATGACTTAGTAGATTTCATCGGGATTAAAGGATTCGGTAAGTCTTTATTGGCAGATTCGTGTAACATGGTATTCATGATCGGTGACGGGTAGAGTTTAATCAAATTATAACAGCCTTCATTCACTAACGGTTGAGGTAACTGATTAAAAGTTTGAAAACAAAAACTTTTTTCGATGTTTGAGTGAAAGACACAAATTCCGACTGTGCTCCAGCTTCGACTAAGAGGAGTCGGGGCAAACTCGGTCTGCAGCTTCAGGATGTAAACAATATTATATAAAATCCTTAGCGAATTGAACTGCGATTGGATTGTAGGCACCTGTAAAACGTTGAATTAATTTTTTTTTTTTATTATTACAATAATGTCATTAAAATCAAATATTTTCCCGTCCCCAGATGTCTCTTGCTGCCATAGCGAAAATTTTGATTGCCCAAAAGAAAAAGTCCCTATATTTTTATATTTTTTTAACAGAGTTTAAAACTTAATATTTGTTTTGATGAGTAGAAGAACTCCCTATTTTTTTATGCACGGTATCTCTGAACTACGAACCAAAACCATTTTTGATTACCCGAATTTTTTCAGAACTTTTGGAGGTTTTTTAATTTTGTCCATGACCTAACAATTTTCATATTTCCATAAAAGCCATAAAGTCAAAATTTTTATGTAGAAATACTTGTTTCTTGTTAGGATTTTTTGCAGATTCCAAAATTGAAAGCAAAATTTATTTATTCTTTATTTTACTCGGGCAAATTTATTTATCTCAAATCTTTATTTTACCAAAATTTTTTTATCTCAAATGTATCTGGTGTTTGAGGACAAAAATATTCGAAATTTTTTAAGAGTTGTATATTGTGGCTAAACTTTTTTTTTTTTTTTTTTTTTTTTTTTGCTAATTTTTTTATATTTTTGCTTGTGTCATCAAAGCGGTTACATAATTTATAACCGTATTTTTGTAATCTGGATAAAAATCCAAATAAAGAACGTTGTATTTTAAAAATAAAAATCAAATTTTTGATATTCAGCAGGCTCTTTTCTAGAATTTGGAAATTTTTAGACCCTCATAGACACTACCAAGTGACATACAAAAATTCTAAAAAATTCAGGCAATCTTATTTCGGTTAATAAAAAAAATTTAGGGGGTGCCTCCATCAAGATTCAAAAATTCTTAAAATAAGCGCTCGCCCTATTTTATAGTGACTAAAAAATGACATAGTTCTTCTACTGATTAAAAAAAAAAAAAAAAACTAGGGAGGTTTTGTTCTGTTCTAAAAAAAAGCTTTTTTTGGGGGGGGCGGGGGGGGGCAGTTTTAGATTATTATATTTAGAGGAGAACGGAGAACGGAGGATTAGTGGATTGAATCAAACGATTTTAGATCAAAATCTAATGGAAAGAATTAATGAATACTATTTTCCATAAAATACCTTCCTTATAAATACCTTGAGATGGTTTTTATTCCAAAAAATTGCCCCCTAGGAAAATGAAGTTAATTTTGTTTTTACGTGCTTGCGACTAGCCTAAAAATCATGTAATTGAAAGGCAAAATAATCTATTCTATACTATTTGATGAGCTTTTTAAATGAAAGTCTAGGATCCAGGCTTTAATTATCACAATCTTTTATATTTTTATAATATACTCAATTTTTTTAAATGTAAAAAGTGATTCTTAAAACTGATATTGAATGATTTTGAAGTTCCAAACCTCTAAAAATGTTTTGGAAAAACATTTATTTGGCTTTTAATTTTTTTTTTTTTTTTTTCTTTACTGCTGTAAAAACTCTTAAATCGTTTTATTTAGACTCTAAATATTTCTGTAAAGGTCATGAACCTTTTCTTTGAAATCACGGTTGAAAATCAGGTCATGCATACCTGCCCCTTTGTAAAGGTTTAAGAAAGGGTCATTCCATTTTTAAACAATGAAATTTTACGGTTCGCGACACTCCACCTGCTAATTTGTGGAATCTTATAAAATTTTGGGTTTTCCTATTTTTAATTTCAGGTGAAATTTTTAAAACACCATAAATCCTTTTCAAACGTAAATCAAATTCCTATACAAACATTTTAAATTTTTTCGCGGGAAAAAGAACCGGCCCGTTATTTATTATTTGCACAGATTCCGCTAATGTCTCATGAGTAACCCAAGCCTAATTTTACATATTCATTATTTTACTAACGGACAACCTTTTGATTTCAGTCGATTAAAACCTTTAAAGAGATAAAAAAGCGATTTTGACTCTCTTCTACTGATGCGTATTAAAAATAAGCAGAGATCCTACTGGTCAAATTTTGAACTAAATTAATACGTTTAGCTTATGCTACTGTATAAAAAGAGACAACATGGCGGAAGCACCGCTTACGCTTATTAAAAACCCTTTTGCGACAGGTGGCACTTTGTCGGACACTACTATGTTTATTCCTTATTATTAGCTTACGGGAAAGTGCAAAGTATGGCGTCCAGTATGGCGTCACGCGTTGCCATTTTCGCCGCAGGGACTCTAATTATACCTAAGAAAAGTGTACGGACGGACTGAGGTACTTAAGAAAGTACTTTTCACGGTAAAAAAAAAATGTTGAGTTATTATTGAAACGCTTAAAATAATTTATATCATCATGGCGAAGTATTGTTAAATAATGTAAAGGTAATTATCAAAAATATTTTCGGGATTGGAAATGTTTAAATGTTGAATATCTGTAACAAGTGTGGGCACAGGCTCTGTAGGCTTGAGGGTCGACACTTTTAAAAAGGTGTTAGAAGACATTTAAATTTAAAGAATAAATATTAATAAAATGTAGAAAGTATGACTTTCAAGGACGTTAGGTCGATACAGGCGGGTTAAAATAACATAACCTTCAGGTACGTTTTTTTTTTTTAGTTTTCCGATGGGTGTATCATAATTTTTTTTATATAAACATTTAAACCATAACATTTTGTTTCCGGTAGCTTGTAATTGACCTTTAGTATGAAACTAGTTTGATTACCTGTGTACCTAGGTGAAGGCCCGAGATCGTAGGTCGTGAGTTCATACACTACAATCTTTTAAAATTATGATACAGTTTTTTTTTTTTTTAGTTTTCCGATGGGTGTATCATAATTTTTTTTATATAAACATTTAAACCATAACATTTTGTTTCCGGTAGCTTGTAATTGACCTTTAGTATGAAACTAGTTTGATTACCTGTGTACCTAGGTGAAGGCCCGAGATCGTAGGTCGTGAGTTCATACACTACAATCTTTTAAAATTATGATACAGTTTTTTTTTTCTTTTTGGTTTCAAGTTCAAAGCTCAGGTATTCGAAATCTTTGTTTTATTTTTTAAATTTTTTTTTTTAAACTTTTTTTTTTAAGAAAAAGGTTAAAGATCTCTTTATGATTAGATAGATAACACAATCTATTATTAATAAATCACCGACATGCTATCTGCTTTTGGATTTAAAAGAATAAGGAAGTCTGAGAGATAATTAGTGAAAGGTGTAGTTTGCTGTTGCTCGGTAATTTGTTAATTTTTTTTTGGATTCAAAAATTTAAAAAATTGTTTTTATACGAATAGATCTTAGGGGGTTTTTTTTTTTTCCTTCCAGATGTGACAGGTCACTCAAGTGCCTAATTTTTATAATATAATGGACTACAATTTAACTCCAGGGATAAAACTGGAACAACCGCACTTAAATAGTATTAAAATGGAACAAGCTCTAGATTTAAACATATCGTCTGGAATGAAAATGGAACAGGCGTTGGATTTAAACATAAGTTCAGGTCTCAAAATGGACCAGGCGTTGGATCTCAATATTAATTCTGATAAAGTTCGATCTCTTTGCTTAGCAGTAGAGCTTTGCGTTGTTTGCGGAGATAGAGCTTCTGGTGAGTGTAAAAAAAGAAAAAAGATTATTATTATTAATATTGTTAGTCAGTTATATCCTGTTTTGTAATAACCTTTGAAAAGGTCAAGCACCTGATTTGTCACAGATAAGGTCAAATGATAAATGTGAAAATCACTTTTTTTAATTTCATTTAACAGGTCGGCATTATGGTGCTATCAGTTGCGAAGGGTGCAAAGGTTTTTTTAAAAGATCTATCAGGAAGCAGTTGGGATATCAATGTCGGGGGACTAAAAATTGTGAGGTCACAAAACATCATAGAAATCGTTGTCAGTATTGCAGGTTGCAAAAATGTTTGGAAAAAGGAATGAGAAGCGATTGTAAGTGATAAGAGGTTCACACCTTTGATTTTTTTTTTTGGTTGGTCAAACAATTTGATTTTTTCCTTTTTTTTGTGCTTCTAGCCGTACAACATGAAAGAAAACCCATTAGTGAAAAGAATTCTCGAGATTTATCTAGTTTAATTGCTTCGAATAATAACTCTCAGTCTTATGTATCGCCGGATATCAGTTCTAAAATTTATTTAAGGAAAGATTTAGAAAATACATCAAGTGCCTTTGCTGCTGCCTTTAGCTTGGCTGATCTTGGGCTTCTGACTGCAACTACTTTAGGAAAACCCCCATGTAAGTCTTCAAAATTGTTTTTTTTTTTTGGAAAGTATTTAATTGAATTTTTTTTAGGCAATGAAACAATCAAAAGAGAATCCCCAAGAGTCAGCGATGAAGAAGATTCAGTCGAAAGTGAAGCGAATGAAGAAATAGGAGATGCTTTGTCTTGGGCTCGTGAAAAAACTTTGAAGGAGTCTTTGGATTTGCTTTCGAAACTACTTAACGAAGCAAGTGTACAAATTTATTTTTTAAAAAAATGAAAACAATTGTTTTTAATAAGCAAAAATTTCTTTTTTTTTTAGAACCCTACTACTGCAACTGTTGATAATAGCGGAGATGAAGATAAGAAAAACACAGAATCGGACGGTCCTTTGCTACAGGATTATCACTCTACTTTCAATTTACAAACCCCTAGTCCAGTTCCTGTACATCTCAACGTTCATTATGTTTGCGAAAGTGCTTGCAGGCTATTATTTTTGTCCGTTCATTGGGCAAGAAGCATACCAGCATTTCAGGCCTTAAGGTGCGTTAAACCTTTTGAAACTTGAAACAATTTTTTTTTTAATTTATGAAAGTAAGATGTTTGTTGCCAGCAGGAAATTCCCATTTTTTTTTTTTTTTAATATTTAGGAGATGAATTGTGAATGGATTTTTGATATCGAAGAAAGGTTTTTATGTTTTTTATAATTAATTATCTGCGATTGTGGATAATTTTTTCAAATCTTTGCTTTGTACCGCTTAGAGGGCTAGGGTTGAATTGTCCTTGTTGGAGGTTTTATTAGTTTAGTCGTTAAAATTTTTTAAGTTTAAAATTATGAAAGTTCGATATTGAAGGCAAACACTGCTCACTAATACTCCTTCCAGTTACATTTAAGTTACAGCTTCAAGTGGTACAGCTTCTTAGAAGCAACAGTTATTCTAAAACATTGGTCCAGGTCGGTTGTTTGCATAAATTCCCGGGAATTTATCCCGGAATTAATTTTCCAAGAATAGCTCAGAGCAATAGAATTTCAGTTGAAGATGATAAATTGCAGTTAATAGTAACGGGGTAAAAGTCTGTTCTCTACCCAAAAATTTTTCAAATTTTTCCTGCCAGTGCAAAGCTTCATGAGCTTTTATCGTGATAAAATTTTTTTTATATTTACGTTTCTTTTTTGTTTTTTAGTCATGATCTCCAAGTCGCACTTGTTCGACGTTGCTGGCCTGAGCTTTTCGCTTTAGGATTATCCCAATGCTCTCACATCCTCTCTTTAAGAGCAATGTTGGCGCCAATTATAACTCATCTCCGAACGGCTGTGACTCAGGATACTTTGGCTGCTCAAAGGTTAATCGACGTAAGTATTTTTTTTTTTTTTTAGTTAGGCCTTTGCCAAGAATTCAGTTATGTTTAGCTTATGCGCCATTAATAAAATTGTGCAAAATGTGGAATTTTTGGTATAATTCCTAGGGTCGTCCGTAAATTACGTAAGCATTTTTGAAAGAGGGATGGGGTAATCTTTGAAAATTTTGCAAAATGGCGACCTTAGGCTAAGCTACCTTAATTCAGGTTTTTCAAAACCGAAATTTGAAAAAAATTCTTGTTCATAAGCTAATTTTTTAATTTTTTTTTTTTTTGTTTTTGTTTCAGATTACGGATCATATTTTTAAACTTCATGAATATGTTACCAGAATGATCGCCCTTCATGTAGATAATCACGAATACGCATTTTTAAAAGCTCTGGTGCTCTTTAGCTGGCACCTTCCAGGTCTTCCGTCAAATCTTCGTCGCCAAATCGATAGGCTGCAGGAAAAAGCTTTCCAGGAGTTAAGGAATTACGAGTCGGAAAAAAATCAGGAGGATCAGGATAGATCTTCGAAATTGCTTTTGAGGCTTTTGCCTCTTAGATTTTTGCAAGTACGTAAATAAAAAAAATTATGCAAAATAAATCGAATCGAATGGAATTAAATTAAATTAAATGAGTTTAAATTGTTTGTAATTAAATTGAATAATTTTTTTTTCTTTTTAGCCTCAAATCATGGAAGAACTTTTTTTCGCCGGCTTGATTGGTAACGTTCAAATAGACAGTGTGATCCCTTATATTTTAAGGATGGAAGCCGACGAATATCGCGTCAGTTTACTTAATGTAAGTTTAAACTCAGAGGCAAACACCGGATTCTTAGATGGTTCATTTTTAACTCATCAGTTTTGGCGATATTTTTCACAGGTAGAAAATATTATTTTGGATGCGAATAGCTAAACCAAATCCAAGAAGTAGACAATTTTTATCTTTTAAAAAAGTCTAAGACAAATTGGATTTTTATAATTGATTTTAATTTTTTTTTTAAATTTGGATCTGGTTTTTTTTTTTTTTTTAAGTTTAGTAGCTAAAATATCATTTTATACTCTGCAAAAGTATTTTGGTAGTAAATTCGATTCTTAAAAATGTAAGCAGTCCTAAATAACATTGGTTTTCTTTGTATGCATGTGTTGATATTTTTGGTCAGAATGTGAATTGAGTAGAGAAGAATTTAAAAATGGTGGTTTTAGATTTTAGTTTGCCCCTTCATGTCCCTGTGTAAGGGCATTCAGGACTATTTACATTTGGTACCCAATTTTTTTTCTTTGGAATCTGTAATAATTTTTTTTTTAAAGTTGCCAGAAAATGATCGGTATACTTTTAATTTTTTTTTTTTTTTTTTTTGAATGAGCATCTTAGTCTCTTTAAGATTTACAATCCCAAGTTGATAAATGGGACTTGGCGGCGAATCGCAGCCTATACCCGTACGAAAAAGTGTTGCAAAAAGGGTATAAAATTTTTGCAAAATAAATGCAAAAAATTTATATAAAAAATGTATTATTTTTGTATTATTTATACAAAAATTTGGACGGGCATAATTTTTGCAAATTTTTTACATATTTTTTTTACAAAAATTTATGCATAATTTTTTTAAGCATGATAATCTGGATAAGCATAATTTTTGAATAATTTATGCATTTAATGTTTTTAAAAATAAAGCAAGAAAATTTGCAAATATTATGCTTTTTTCCATTTTATGCTTTCTTAACCATGCATGATTTATGCAGGATGGAAAAACAATTTTCCGGTAAGAGAGTTAAGTTGTTTATGCATCTCTTTTTTTCGTTCAAACGGGTATGCAGAAATTCAAACCATGTTTTTTTCCCTTACATTTATAGTTACAGGAAACAGGGGTCCGAAGCCGATGCCGGTGCCCGTGCCGATGCCAGATTCGGCCGGCTAAAATCTCAGGCCGGGGCCGAAGCTGGTGCCAGTGTTAGACAATTTATTTAAAATTTGGTGCCAGCGCCGGTGCTCATTTTTTTTTTTTTTTCCTTGGAAAAAAAAAATTGACAAAATTGATAGTGGTGCTGACACCGATGCCGGAATCGGCTCCGACACCAGCACCAGCACCAGCGGCAAAAATTTTGTTATACCGGTGCCGGCGCTGGCGCCAGCTCCAGCTCCAGCATTTTAGATATTTCGGCGCCGATGCCGGCGTCGGCTTTAACCAATTTTTACGGGTTTCGGACCCCTAATGGGAAACCGGACACATTTATAGTTATACATCAATCCGGATATCTATTAATTGATCGCAGTGTGGCGTGAGATTCGATCTTTGGACCGGATGATACTTCGCAACTGTGAAGCGGGCTTTGACCAAATGCAATCGGAATATGTTCATTGTTCAAACCTCCTCTCTGTTTTACCTATGGTCTTGTGGCTACGTGACTGCAGCATCAATAATTCCCGTTGCAATTTTTTCATCAAAAAAGTTATTATTTTTTATTTAAAGAAGGTGCGCCCAGGTTGTTTCAACTTTTGGATAAGAATCGAGCATTTTTTGTTAAACCCAGACTTTAGCGCGGTTATGATCTTAAATTCGGTAAAAAATTTTTATCGGTCGGCCACTGACAACCAGAAAATGTAAATTAACAAATGAATGAACGTGATTCCAAAGAATAATTAATTAATTTTCTTGCCTTCATTTCTTTTTCTATTTTTATGATTTTTAATAAAAAGTAGGGAGTAGTGATAAATGCAGCGGGGTTGCAAAGCCGATGACGTTTCTGTCGGAGTCGGCCTATTCAGTGCCGTTCGGGCCCACGGGGATACTGGGGATTTCCCGGTGCGCCGGAAGGTTTAGATGCAAAAGGCGCCGGTGAAATGACCCGTCTCTTAAATAAGTTCATTAATTTTTAAAAAAATTAATTAAAATTTTTTTTGCTTTTTTAAAAGTCGTGTGGCACTCTTAAAAAGAAGGCGCCGGTTCCGGGAAAATCCCTAGCCGGTTTTGAAAGCCAGTTCGTCCCTGGGCCTATTCGGCATCGGAATCAGAAATAATTGGAAACGTTGTCGGAGCCGGAATCAAAATAGGCCAAGGCATCGGCACCTGTGAATTTTAAAAAATCGTTTGAAATCGGCTTTCTAATTTTTTTAAATTTTTATCCGGCTTCGGCATCGACTTTGCAACCCTGTAATGTATTTACAGAATTTACTTGTTACAGAATTGATTGTCAATTAATTAATTGCTTTAAATTATCTTTTTTTTTTTTTCAGGAGCAAACTAGTCAATCGTTTGAAAGCTAAGCCGGGAAAAACACTTACAAGATTTGCTCAGTTTAATAATTTAAAAACTTAAACGGATAAAAAAAAAGAGGAGTCGGTTGATTTTTCATTCAAACTTTGAAAAAAAAAGAAATAATCTTCAAATCTGCCGCCCTTTTTGGACAAGGAAATTATTCAGCATTTCTGCTTCTTTTTTTTTCTCATAAAAGAAAAAATCGTTTCAGGGATAGAAAACAAAATTTTTTTTTAACGGCACGAATACATTAAAATTAGCCTTAGAAGTATTTATTTAAAAAAAAAAAATGCCGTGCCTTAGAACTATCGGGATCAAATTAATTTTTTGTTTCTCTTTCTGATAAAATTCAACGAAAAATTGTGCTTAAATTTTTTTTTTTTTTCAAATGTGCCTTGCGTGCGCTCAATTAGTATTAAAGAATTCTTAGGAGAAGAAAATTTAAGCAGTGTTGGCACCTGATTTTCAGCTCGTCAGGCTAGTGCTCGTACAGTTGAAATAAATTTTTCCTCTCCTAACGGAATGGAATTGAAATTTTCGATGCAAAATTATTCCGCCAGGAGCGCTGTAATCAAAATTAAAAATGCAAGAAAGTCGTGATTGGGGTTGCAGACAGATTATATATTTTCTTTTTAAATAATTTTGAGCAAAGTATTATGTCCCGTACCCATAGATGCTTGCCCTATGGAAACCTAGTTTCAGCGCCTACCGATTTCGAGTCTAGGCAACCCGCATCACTTGCATAAAATACAAATTGCATAATTTTGATTTTTTTTCGTGGGGAAAAGGTTTTTTTGTGTTTTCGATGTCGTAGATTTCAAATTTGGTGTCAGAATAATAAAATTCCAAACAGAAAAAGCAATATGGCGCCAGAAGTAAAAAAGTTTGAAAATGAGATTGCTCCGCCATCTTGTATTTTAATTTTTTTTATGATTCTGACTTCAGATTCGGAATCAGCGGTCCAAAATACAGAAGTAGGACAAGTTCGGCTTATTGTAGTTAAAAATTATGATTTTTTTTTTATACTCAGCCCTTTATGGATTAAGGACATCCAGCGAACCTGTCGGAGTCTTGTTGAATCGAAAATTTACATCCGGCCGTTAATGGCCACATAAATTTTTTTTTTTTGTTACGTACTTAAAAATCGAATGAGCCTTTTTTTAAAAGCACATTTTAAATATGATAACAAATTATATACATTAAAAGTATTTTCTTTTTTACATAAAAAAAAATTGTGATAAAATTTGTTAAATTTTTTAAAAAATTATCAACAAATTTTCAGTATTTTTTTTTTCTTTTTTTCATATTTTTTTTTTTAATTAAGTGATATTGCTTGTAAATTATTTTGACCGCTCCGAAATCTGATTGTTCCTTAGTTTAATTACAAAATTTTTTGATTTTTAGAAAATGAAAGCGTTCCTGTTAAGATGAAACGTCGCTGACCAAGAAATGCGTGCCTCAATTTTTTTTTTTAATTTTTGTGCTCTGCGGTGGGCTTGAGCTTAAAGTCCCTTAAAAACGTTTTTGTTTTTTTTCTTGGGCAGCGGATTTTCACCTTTTGATTGACAGTTGAATTGCTAGTTTTCATAAGATTCTAATTTTTTTTTTGTTAGGTTTAAGTGTTAATTTTTATTCTTAAAAATCTGCGTGGTGCTAATTTTTTTTTTTTATTTTCATGGAAAGACGTTCGGTTAAAAAAAAAAATTATAGTTTGGTAGATTTATTATTATTTTTAAAAAAAATTATCAAATTATTAGGCTTAGTTATTTTGGTTACCCAAAATTTATTATTATTTTCTTTTTTTTTTGCACGCGCTATATTTTTAAATAAAAGAAATATAAGTTTTAAGTACTTAAAAATTTTATCAACAAAAAAAAATTATTTCGGATTTTATATGTGGAGTTTTTTCGCAAGACGGAATCGTTTTAATTTTTGGGTGGAGTGCAAAGAATTTCTTTTTTTGAAATGAGATGTTAAATTTAAAGATGAAAAAAAAAAATTGTTGTTGTATAGATGTTAGGTAAATTCGAACTATTGATAATTTAAAGAAAATTCTGCTAATTAAATTTTATTGTAAGAGCAATTATCTTAATTATTTTCAATAAAAATCTTTGTTTTATAAGTCTTTTTTGGTATTTAAATAATATCTTGTACATCCCCAGTGGCGTCGCTAGGTCCTTTTTGGGGGGGCCGTTGCCCCCCAATGTTGAATTTTGCCCCCCTTAATAATTTCTCATGACGCTTCATTTTTAATTCGAAAGGGCAATAAAAATAATTTTTTTCCTTTCGCCCCCCCCCCCCCCCCCAATATTTAATACCTAGCGACGCCACTGTACATCCCTGCAGGGCCCGAACTGCATATTTTCTCAAAAGCCTCGTTTTTTTTCCGAAGAAAACGAAAGTACAGACCTAAAAATTCTAAATTCTAAATTTGAAAGCAAAAACAGCATCAATTTATGAAATTTTGCAAAAAATTCGGAAGCCTTAAGCAGTGGCATTCCCTATCCCATCTGATAACCCAAAAAATTACTATTAAAATAATTAGATTTCATCCTTTCGAAATATATCTTCAAATAAAAAGAACTGAAAAGTTTCCAAACGTTTCCCGAAACTTTTTCAATGAAGCAAAAAAGGAGATGAATAAAAAAAAAAGGCGGGAAAACTTTTTGTTCAAAAAAAAATGTTTATCGACCTTGAGAATTCAATCGTAAATTAAAAATCGGAAATACAAAAAGAGAAAAGGATTCCGTAAGGTAAACGTAACCTCCATTGTTTTGTTTCAGAAAAAAAAAGAAAAACTCCCACGCCAGTTTCGAAACCCGACGCGAAAAAGTTTGTAAAAAAAAAAAAAAAAAAAAAAAAAAACGAGACACGTGAAACTTGGAATTTAAACGAATAGAAAAGCGCGGTCGTTCGAATGACGTCACAAACTTTTGGAATCATATGTGGACAGGCGCACATGTAACGTAAGCTTAAAAATTTTTTTTTTATTTTCGGAAAAAGAAAAGCGGAAAACCAGTCGGAAAAAAAGAACACGAAAGCAAACAAAACGAAAAAAAAGAAAAAGAAAATCCAAACTGATTTTTGAATAAAAATGGAAGGGAGTCAAAGGAACCGATTGGCAAAAAGGAATATTTGTTTACGTTTTCCATTGACTGTTTTCTCGGGGAATTTTGGGGTTTGGGTCGAAAAAAGGAACGCTCGTGATTTGTGAACGCGCTTTTTTCTACTCTTTTGCTTTGCCTTTCTCCGTTGGTTGTCGAGTCGAGTGTAAAAATGGGGGGGGAGGATGCATGGTATTGATTTTTCAGCAATGTGACGGTCAACCAATGGTAGCGAAGTTCCTTCTGTTTAAAGGGTGAGGTTTCCATCTTCGTTTAGAATCACCATTTTTTATTTGAAATGAGTAGTGGGTAGTCGGGTAGTTTCGTTAAAAACGGAAAAAATTTTCCAGGTACTGATGAAGGATTCCGACGAACGTAATTTAACCCGTCGGGAGTGAAGTGCTGCTGTTCGGAAGGTGAATTACCAATTTTTTTTTTTTTTTTTTTTTTTTTTTCGTAATCCTATATGTGTCGGTGAACGTGGTGTAGAAAAAAAAAAATCTTTAGTGTTGTGGATTTCTTCTGTTGCCCATGCAGGTAGCTACTCTCTTTAGAGAGTCAGCCACGCTTCTGGGGGCCTCCATGGAAGCAGGAGAGCTTCACGGGCTTAAAATGTAAGTAATAGTTTGATTTACAATTTGTTATGATGGAATATTGTTCTCCATTTTTCAAAAACAGATTGAACTCAAAGAGGTGTTTGTTTACAATTCATGATGTGATGTTTCCATGTATGTTACTTGTGAAATATTTGTCATGACCATCGTTTTGTAAATAATTTTGGTTGTTTACAAGGATTATGATGTGAATTTTAAAAAATAATTGTATCGAAAATCAAAAATTGAGACACTGAATTTTTTTTTTTTAAATGTGGGGATGTGAACTAAATTCCAAATTAAACCCAAGTTATGTTATTAGGCTGGGATTTGGAATTTACAGAGAAAATAGGCAAGCTGAATTATTTTGTAACCAAACAGTAGGAGGGTTTGTAGTTTCAGTAAAAGAACTCAGCCAGTGTTGTCAAATTTTCTTATGTCAGCAGCCTGAAAAAAGGGATTAGTTTAAAAAACATTAGAAGAAAAAAAAAGATGTTATGTAATTCCATGAAATCATATAATTAGTTTTTATCTTCATTGTTTTTGAAAGTATTGAATGACCAGAATATGGTGATTGGTTGCACTTCCATCTAAAAGAAAATCTGAAAGCATTTTCCCAGCCAAAAGGCTGCTTACAAAGCAGGGCGGGCTGTAAAGTGATCAGAAATTGCTGTAATTTGCCGTTTATGGTCAGCTTTAAGAGTTTTGTTGAAGGAAAATAAGAGTATAATTTGCTTTTTTTTTTTTTCTTTTGTAAGAATTGGAATGAAAAAATAAAGTTCGTTAATTTTTGAGGAGAGTTAAGGCCTAGTGCTTTATGAGGTTTGATTTGACCTTTTCATGGCTGATATTGAGCTTTTTTTTTTTTTTGCTTATAACCTAATGATAGAAGAATTCGATCTTGCTCGAAATGAGGCATACACTCGCAAAAGAAGTCAAAAAGCATAACCTAAGTTGAGGATCTTTTGGTCACCTACAAAATACTTCTTTTTCTATCAACCTTTTGCTGTTCACTTTTCGACAAAAGTCTTTCCTAATTCCTTCCAATCACCTTTTATGGCTTTTGAGCGTTTTGCTCTCGTAAAGAGCCAACTGCTTTTTTGTTTGATGTCATATGACTATCGTTTTTAAGTCTTCCTACGCATGCATTTACCATTTTAGGGCTCTATTGCTATAATTTTTTGGCCTGCGTTTCTGGATCTCAGAGTTAACGAACCTATATTGTTAGCTGGTCATGGGAGTATTATGAAAATCTCTAAAACTCATTTTTAGGGAATAAGTAAATTGGAGTAGAAAAATTTGAAAAAAAAAAAAAAGGAAAAAAAAATCCTGTAACAGAAAAGCTCATTGGTGTAATATAACACTGATTTAGACCTCAACTGTGTACAAACTGGGATATTTAACCTACTTTGGTTATGTTCAGAGACTTTACTGACTTAAAATTATTCCATAATCCACAATTTTTTCAGAATATTTGAAAAAATGCACGATAATGAATACAGGTCATTGCCTAAGCTGGCACTGGCATATTAAAAGACGGAATGAGATTATGAAGATAATTTAACACCTCTCAAGAACAATGCCTGATGTAAAAATGTTCACCAGAAAAATTTGAGGCAGGCAAATTCTTTTCTGCCAGCTAAGTTGTGTTTCGTAAAAGTTGAAAAAAAAAAGAAATTGGGCCAACTTGATATTTGTTCGAGAAATTTTTCATGTTTCCTTTTAGGTCATGTGCACCTTCTTTTCACCCTCAAAATTTTTTCTTTTGACCCAGGGCAGGGGTCACACCTTTACGATTAGTTAATTAATTGATTAATTTTATTGAATATCACAATTAGTTTTGAAATGTAACTAAAAGGGCGGCGAATCACATGTCAGTTCTGTTTTCCGTTAGGTGAGCAACTAATTTAATCAGTTAACCGATCGAGCGTTAGTACATGTATGTGCATATATTAAATTATTGATTCGTTGGAATCTAATCTGTGCATGAATAATTACAAAGTCCATTTATTGCCACTATGAGGAACCTGCTTTCCTTTTCCCTTCCCTTGTCCCCCTCCCTCCTCCCGCGTGTAAAAAACTCATTTTGACCTGTCAACCGTGCTGCTTAATTATTTATAAAACAACGGATCGAATAGGGGTGAAAAAAAAAAATAAAAATAAAAAAAAATTATAAAAAATAATTACAGGATTTTGCGGGGGGGGTAAAATTAAAATGCAGGCTCGGACACAGACGGCACAAAAACCGCATACATAGACAAATAGGAAAATCTCGTTGATTTATCTGGACTTTGTTGTGCAAATAGTTACCAAACATGTTGCCAATTGAGTAAATAGTGAAAATAGAGTAAGGATGGGGAAAAGAGAGAATGATGCTGGTTTGGAAAACAAAGGTGGGATACATGCTGTACGGTTTGCCTGGTTGTACGATTTGCCTGGGGCTACGGAGACTCGATCACGAATACCACCTCGGACTTCGGTTTTTTAGATAAAAAGATTGCCGGGGACCTGTTTTATAAAGTAGAATTTCACGGGATTGCGGGTTGGAACGTTTTTTTTTTTTTTTTTTTTTCTTTTTCGAATTACCGGAAACTGTAATTCGGGGGAAATTAAATGTAAATGCCAAATGTTCATTCGAACCGGATTCTTTGCCGGACATTTTATTTGCGTAAAATTTTCGAAGAGTCGTGTTTTTAACCCTTTCGGTTTGCAAGTCTGAACTTGTCAAATGAGGGTTTCTACAGTCAAATAAATCCGCTAGGGCGTTGTCGGGTTCTATGGAGGCAATATGTCTGCCGGATTCGGGTTGTTTTTGTCTATTAAACATGTAGAACTAAAAATTCGAACGGCCGTTTTCCGCTTACAGAGAGCGGCCATTTTAAGTATTGCGGGTGGCCTAACAAGCGCCTTAGCAAGAAAATCGGTTTATTCGTTTTTACCGATTTATTTATTGTTTATAAGACTTAAAAACATTTCGTTTTAAGTTAATATTTAATTTAAGTTTGATCAGCAATGATTTAAACGCTCCGAAACGGCTGTTTTTTCATGAAATTGGGAAATAAACGTAAAATTATATGTCCTAAAAGTAAAAATTCCCTTTTCGTTTTAAACCGTTCGTTAATAGACGATTTCGGTAACGACGTTTCATCCCATAATGCATTGCAAATCGCGTCTGACCGGGTTCTAATAATGCTTCCCATAAGCTAAGTATAGACATGGAAGTTAAAAATTTATTTTTCTCGGTTCCAGGAAAAAATTATGTAGGTTTGCCTTCGGAATTATTTTTATAAAAATAACTGGCATCAATTATAAGAGTTTTCAAAATTAAGTGCCTTGAAATAGTTAAAATCACTGTTCCGGCTGTTCTTAACTTACGAAACACGCAGACGCGTCGTCTGTTTGTCCCCGTTTAGTCCCAGAATGCTCTGCGAAACTGGATCGTCGAAATCGTCTATTAGTCAATCAGAAGCCGGCAGCCATTTTACTGGGATCGCAGCCTCGAATTTCCCAGTGGATTAATTTTAGTAAAAATTCTCCTCCACACAGTAATAGTACATTACTGCCCTAGATGAAAGAGACTTTTTTCACGTCGAAGCACGAGTTTGAGACACCGAGGCGAAGCCGAGGTGTTCAACGTGCTGAGACGTGAAAAGTCTCTTTCATTCTAGTGCAGTAAGGTGCTTTACGTACCGAGAATCACTTTTCGAGCGGGAGAAAAACAGGCGATTTCTTCCCGAGGTACGTAAAAAATATTGTGTATTAAAATCGGTCTACACAGTTTTTTTTTTAAAAGGTAAACATGAACAAAAAAACTTGAATATTATGTAGACCGATTTTAACATAATTATGTTAATTTTTACATAACATTTTTTACTGTGCAACATTCGCAAGGATTTTTCTTGCAAAAAAAAAAAAAAATCCTCTGGAACTTTCTGAAATGAACTTATGCATACACGGTTGGGTATAATTTCGAAAACTGTTACGCAGGCCGGCCATATTGCCTGTTATTTGTAAGCTAAGTATGGAAACAAGATGGCCGCTAATGACTCTTATGGAGAGTAGGGGGGCTCGTATTTATGAATTTTTTAATTTCGGCGAAGGAACCCTTCAATTTTTTTACAGTAACCGAAAGAAGATTGCAGAATTTTTCCAGAATTTTTGTACTTCGTTTAGCTGTGTCCCGGGGGCCTAAAAATTTCGGAATTCCCGTGAAGACCGAAAAATCAAAAATTTTATTTTTATGTAAAAATAGTCGTTGCCTGTCCGCATTTTCATGCACATTAGGGTGGCTCATTTTGAAGGTCTGTTTTTTAATTTTCGCTCCCTGGGCAAAAGATTGCAGAATTTCGAAAATACATTTATATGTAAAAAAAAGAGCCTGAATTTTTTTTAGGTGGAAAAAAAATTTTGTGGCCCACGTCCAGGGGTTTGAAGTTTTTAGGGCCGAAATGGTACTTAATTTGGACCAATTTAAAAAATTCGCTCAAGTAACACCTTTTAATATAAAAAATTGTGTTTTATAGTGTATGTTAGGTATGTATTGAGCTTCCTAAAAAAAAATATTCGGTACGAAAATATTCACCCGTTGGCCTTCCAGACAGGGTTATAGTAGAAAAACGGGGATGACTGTAACAGATAAGGGCAGAAAATTTTGAAAATTTGAAAATAGCCAAAATTTGCCCATAATATAATGAAATAATGCCCCAAATGTAATTTCGATGCCAAACATCTTTTACTCTATTTTAACCTCATTTATACTTATTTTAGGCTCTATTTTTTCTAAAAAAATTGCATTTTTAAAGCCAAAAAGTGAATTTCCAGCGCATGTAAGCACCCAGATTAACAAAACTCGACAAGTTCTCCAAAATAAAAAATTTAATTTTTGGGCACTTTTAATCTTTTTAAAAATTTTCACTCAATTTTTAATCAATTTTTTTAGCTCCCCGGGGTCACGGCCAAACGACTTCCAAAAAATCTGAAAAAATTGAGGTGATCTCCATTAAATTACTACAAAAAATCTAGGGGGTGTGTTTACCGAAATTCAAAAAGTCCTAAAATAAGGACCACACTAATGGAGAGCTGATAATTAATGCAATCAGACTACGAATAATTTTTCTTCATTTATTTTCAAAATTAATACAAAAATATGTTTTGAATGCCTTCCTGTCAGATCCAGGGGGCTCAAATTCGAATTTTAGGGCCATCCTAGGTCTTCGCTCCCTTCTTTTGGATAAGCAAGTTGAATTTTTCTTCAATTTTTTTTTTTTTTCTTTTTCACGCTTTCGTATTTCAAAAGAAAATTTCAATTTCGATATAAACTCATGCCGAATATAATTCCACCAGCCCTCATCAAAAAATTCCCGAAAAGTAAATTCTAAAATCAACTAATTTCAATAAATTATTTGCTTTGAGAGAGGAGGAAGAACGAAAGAGAAGTTTTCGTTAATTATTTACTTTTACCAATTCGGTCCCAAACATCCAAAAACGAATTTAAATACTCCGCGGAAAAATGGGGAAGACGCCGGAGGGTTTTTTTTTGCAAAATTAAGAAAACAAAATAAAACGTCGAGCATGGGGGTGGTAGCTACGAAACGGGAGAGGGTGAGGGACAAAAAAAAATGTATATACACGTCTGCGATTTTATAATCCCAAGAATTAAGTCGTCATGATGCAAAGGACTTGAGAGTATGTAACTTCCCTGAAAAAAAAATGGGAAGAGGGCAGGGGGATATAACTTCAACTTTTTAAGCCAAGGGAGCTTTAGGTTTTTAAAAATAAGAAAAAAAAATCCTTTATAAAAATCCGGTTATTTTTTTACGGGATCGTTTCGTTAACTTCCGAAACTTTTTTTTTTTAAAGAGGGAAAGAGGGGTGTTAAAAAATTTCAGAAATACCTCCATCTCGTGACCCCTGGGTCGTCACAAGAGGGAAAAACAGGTTTAATAATCTACCCTTATTTTTTCGAATCCATGGTTTGACAGTTTGGAAGGTTAAAAAAAAAGAGATGGGTGTTCTTGGAATCGCCCGAAATCGGTTTTAGGTTCATCCATCCTTATGTTTGGGTTTTCGTTTTCCCCTGGAAAAAGATATGTTTTCTTTTTTAGGGAAACAAAACACATTCTTAATTATCTGTTTATTCCTAGGAAATGGGAAAAGTTTATACGTTTTTGGTTTATTTTCTATTTTCCCCCTCCTCGTCAAGGAAATGAAAAAAAAAAAAGAAAGAAAAAAAAAAATTCTACATATATATAAAATTATTCTCGGTTTTGAGGTTTGAGTTTCTCGGAAAACGACGAAATAATGGAATAATGTGAGCTTTTACGCAAAGTTGTGCTTAGGATTAACAGCAACTGAATATACCTGAGAAGAAATTTTAGAAAAAAAAAGGAAAGTGAAACTCCCGGTTATTTGGAGCAAAGAGGTCAGGGAATTTTTAACTGACACATAAGCGATTTAGGGGTTTTTGCAACTTCCTGCTGAACGATATGTACCCCTTTGGGGTTTCGCGGGCATTGGAAGTTGGGCCGGGTGACCGTCACACCTTCCCAAAAAAAAAAATAAAAAACTCGACAGGAAGAGGCACTTGCCATCGAAGAAAACCGGTAGGGGAGGCCTAGTATAACAATATACTATTATTCAGCCCTCCCTAGTATAACAATATACTACCTCGACCAAGTTTGAAGCTTACCTGTCACCAGGCTTGGTACCCTGCTGGAAAATGATCAAGACCTTATCACCTATATGTTCAAAACCCGCTTTCGTTGAATTCTGTTTTTCCTGATTTTAATTTCCACGGGGGCAGACCAAATCCATTCACTCCATTAAAATCTACTGCACTTTAAAATAGAAAACAACGAAATAATTAGTCAAAATATCAAATAAAGTACTCGGGATAGATAATCATTTAGTCCCTATGGTTTAAACGGCTTCAATAGATTCAAACATCAAATTTATTTTATCCTTTCGATATGAATTTTAAACGAACCAGTGAATTTGTCAAAATCATTTACAATAAAAACAGGTATCCATTAAAAGCATAATAATGCTTTACCAATTCCCGCTTGAAATGTCTCCTCAATATATTTATTATTTATTTACCCCTAAAAGTTACACGTTCCATTGAATTTTTTTTTTTTTATTCCTTGTTATCAAAATGTTTTTTTTTTTATTTCGCGTCCTATCAAACGTATTTTTCACTTTCTGGCTCTTGTGACACCCCGCGCTTATCGCACAAAGCGCTTCGCTAATTATATTCAATTTTCATTATGGCTCCATAGCCCTGCTAACCCCTTTTCACCCTTCCGTTTTCAAACTGCATCCTCGACTAATTTTACCCCTTTGATAATAATATTCATTTGGTTTATACGCATGCAATTGGTGTTAATGTGCTTAAATCTTTTTGCTCGGATGCAAAAAAATGTAAAAATTAGCGGCATAAGCGTGAGGGACAGGGAAAAAGCCGGACACAAGAAAAATCCTGATTTTTCTTTTAATTTCGCAATTTCTTCTCTTTTCTCCAGTGAAGGCTATTGTTTTCCGAGAATTTTGAGATCTCGAAAACGACCAGCATTGCGGTCTCTAGAACGGCTACGCGTGGACCCTCATTGCAACATTTTGTAAACTTATTAGCGGGGAAGAGGGGGGGGGGGGCGAAGTATGGGAGGGAAAACATACGAAATAGTTTCTCTCTGCGACGTAGGATTTTAGCTTGCGGTATGGCTATCCAACATATTTATATGATGTAGTAAATTAATCTGGGAATGGGTCGTTTTTTCTCTTACCGGGACGAAGAGAGAGGCAAGTGTTTACAGATAGGAACGAGCATTGCAGAGTTCCAGGATCGCCGAATCAAACCAGAGTTCGGGCATTAATACTCCCCCCATGAACACGACTCTTGGATTCCACGAAACCTTATCCCTCCCTTGACCCTCCCAAGATCCTTCAAATGAAAAAAGTCGTACAAATTCGAAAAAAAAGACGTGCCCTCGACCCCTAAGTATGGTAAAAACGAATACCCCTCCAAACACCGCTAAATTTTTGACCAGGGCATCGAAGCTTTGACCCTCGCCCTGGTCAAAAATTAAAAAAAAGAACGAAAGCCGAAATAAACACTCACCAACCTTGCTGATTTCGCCACCAACAGGGCCCGTATGTGAAATTAAACTCTGATTCATTTGATGCTTGTAAGCCTTTAGGACACTTTGCAAGACTGGCATTTACGATGGAAAAATGACGTAGAATGCCGTGCTGCAAAGGGCCGTTCGGACCCTGTCATAATCCCGAAGAAAGCGCATAATGTTAATTAATTTAACGGGCCATCCAGAACAAGTATGGAACCAAAACTGCTGCATTCATTGTAGCCAACAAAATCGCTCAACGCCCGGGTTATAACGACGCAACCAACAGCAAATACAGGCCACAAAGGGATAACCCAGACGACGAGAAAGTCAAAATGAACCGAAGAAAGTACGCCATCACCCGCCGCAGCAGCCGGAAGAGGGAGAAGAATGTACGAAAGCATAATCACGTACCATTCCCGACTCTCCGGTTGGCGCGAGGACAAAATCACTGAAAAACGAACTTATGCCGAGCTTAACCTAAAAGACAGTCAGTCTGAGGATTGTTAGTAGACATTAACTGTGCCGATCTCGGAAGAGGATCCTGTATGGCTGATAGCTGGCAGACTGGAATGCTACTCATCAGCTGCAAGTAGCCATTCCATTCTACAGCAACCAGAAGCAAACAGGTCTTAAATCACCATGCGAAGGACTCGAAAACCGATCGAAGTGAAGGCAGAAGCTGAAACAGACGCCGGAAACTTGCCTGTCAATGTTCATGTGCCACTATCTTAACAACTTGGTACATGAAAATAACAGACGAGCCCCAGGAACCCTAGCTAAGTGGGAAAGTGCCGCCTTCAAATCCTCAAAGTGGAAGAGCAAGTTCAAAGTCACTCCCGGATAAACCTCCCGGAGCAAACGGGCTCCGGAGCATTGGAAACGCGGAAGAAATATGCGGATCGCTGAACATCCAAAAACAAGACCCGCCACCATTCTTATATTCAAGTGGCGAGTCTTGAACTCGGATTCCAGGCAACCACAAACTCCGGCCCTTCACGACCTCATTAGCGGACCAACTGTTTTGGACCAAGCTTACTGAATGCCAGGGCAAAATCTCCGAAGCCACCAAATAAGTAAAGGCGCCCAAGACTTTGCCCGGTATCAGCAAAAGCCCGCGACGACGAAAAGAGAAAGAAGCCAAAAACAAATCTCGCCATCCGGGTTGTTACTCAGCAACCAATAGCAAATAAAGGTTGCGAAGTTACAACCCGGACGACGAGAAAATGAGAAAAAAAAATATGCGCGAACGCACGAAGGCGGATCAACTGACGAGATGCTGCCAAGGTGGCGGCAGAGCGGCAGTAACGCGTGTTGCAAGATTCCAGAGAGCAAGACCCCCCAATCTATATCTGCAAACGATACATAAGTACGCTTGCAGCGATAGATCAAGGGGGCGTGGACCCCACAAGCTGGAGAAAGTCTGCCGAGAGTAATCCGGGCGATTCCCTTAACATCATAAGTATGCCAACTTCCATCGCAGCAGCCGGAAGAGGAAGAAGAATGTACGATATCATAATCACGTATCATTCCCGACTCTCCGGTTGCCGCGAGGACAAAATTTTTCGAAACCGAACCTGAGCCGACCCTAACTGGATATGACAGGCTGAGCATTGGCACCAGATATCAACTGTGAACAATCACGGAAGAGAATCCTGTATGCTGATAGCCGTAAGAATGGAGAGCTACTACATCAGCTACAAGCAGCACTTCCAAACTACTGCAACCAGAAAACAGGACTTTAATCACCAGCCAAAGGACGTGAAAATCGGCCGGAGTAACCTCAAAAGATGGAACAGACCCCGGAAACTCGCCTGTCAAAGCTCACGTACCACCTTCCCAACACGGTACATGAAAGTAACAGACGAGTCTCAAGAATCGTAGCCAAGATAAACCGAAACTGCAAACTCATTCCTGAAAATACAACCCTGTGCAAACTGGCTGCCTTAAGCATTAAAACCCGGACGAAATATGCGAATTGCCGATCATCCAAAAACAAGACCCGCCATCATTCTTAAATTCCAATAGCGAGCCTTGAACTCGGATAGCAGGCAACCACAAACTCTGGTCTTTCGACCTTATTAGCCTAGCAACTCCGTTGAATTTTTCAGGTGAACGGGGCCCACTGAATGCCAGGGCAAATTCTCCGAAGCCACAAAACACGTAAAGGCCGCCAAGAGCTTGCCCGGTAATCAGCAAAAGCCTGCCCCAACGAAAACAGAGAACATTTGGTGGGGTCACAAACGCAATTACAAATCACACCATTCGGGTCATAACTCAGCAACCAAAAGGAAATACAGGCTGCGAAGTCACGACCCGAGCGACGAGAAAATGAAAAAAACGCGAAGGGATGAAGCGCCATAATACAGCCGATAACTGACAGCCGAGGGCTAGTAAACGTGCATCGGAAGAATCCGGAGCACAAGATCCCCCAAACTACGGCTGCAAACGATTCATAAAGCACGGTTGCCGCCATAGATGAAGGGGACCCGGCACTCCGGCCCTCTACTCCGTCCACCCTTGCGACTCTCCTGTCACCCTAAGTATGCTACTACCCATCGTAGCAGCCCGAAGAGGAAGAAGAATGTACGAAAGCATAAACACGTATCATTCCCGACTCTCCGGTCGCCACGTGGACAAAATCACCCAAAATCCAATCCATGCAGACCTCTCTGAATCCAACTTGGGGCACTGGACATCCGAACAAAACCCTCGGCGGTTTAGACAACAAAACGGCAAAGATTTTGTACAGAAACCAGGAAACCATGTCCGCAACGCTGCCCCATCGGTGGTGCCGATTGGTAAATAAAAACAAGCCTGCAAGCCCCAAGAATGAAGACGAAAGAACAGCTCTAGTCCGGCTTTACATCTGGTGATGGAAGAAACTCAGTTCGTCGAAAACGAATGCCCTGCTGCATATTTGAGTCCACGATTAAATGGATACAAAGCCACGCTGCAAAATTTAATTAAAGCAACGCGACTCGTGCATCCAGAAACCGCCGACCCATTTTCTTATTGAAAGAAAAATCCCCGAATGGATGAAGTAGCTGTTCTATTGCTTTTGAGCATTAAGCAATGTTATACATCAGATTGAAGGCGGGCGTGGCCCAATTCAGAGAAGCCGAGTTGCATTAACCCAACGACGACCTAAGATCCCAGAAGAAGGACGAGATGCCGTAACCTAGCAGTCATGACACGCTAGGAGACGACAAACGCCCTCATCTAAGAACTCAAGCGTAATTTCAAAATCAACGCTACTTGCAGTATTCTAGATGGAATAAACAGCGTTATAAATGGGCCCTCTAGTACCGGACACAAGCAACTGGTACCATAGCAAACGCAAGCACCAGCCGCTTCCCTCCGAAAAGAGAGGAACCCAAATTTTCTGCACCTTGGAACGGAAGAACAGACCCTGTTTAAAATCGCTCGTACTGTGATTGGGCTTACGATTAGAAGGAGCAAAGCCACGCCACTATTTTGCAATTTCAAGCGGCGTGAACTTTGTCTCTTCAGACCGGCAATCCAAAGAAGAGACGAACAAATATAAGTCCCCTTAGGTGAAATCTCCGAAGGCAACCGGTGCCACTGAAACACCGGACGAGGAAATCGCAGCCATAGCTAACGGAAGCTTCGACAACCTCGTCCGGAATCCGGTGATCACTTGGCTGGGTTGTCCTTATTTTTATGAATTAAGGACTGAGGCCCATTCCTGAGCATGGGAAAAAGAAAACAAGCAGTCGGGTCCACGATTAAATGGAATCAAGAGCACGCTGCGATATTCAATCACAGCAACGCAACTCCTGCCTCCATAAACCGGTGACCCACTTCCTCTTGAAGGTTTCCGAACGGAATTCCCAAACGGAAGAATTAGCCGTCTTAATCCTGGTTGTAGAGCATTAAAACGCTGGCTGTGTTCGCATGATTGGGCCCCCAATTAGTCGGACACAAGCAACCGATACCGTAGCAAATCCAGGTATCAGTGAACCTGTTTCCGAAAAACGAGAAAACCAAACTTATAACATTCTTAAGCTGAGAACTACTCTCCGTCCAAAATCGCTCTTGTTAATGTGATTGGACTCACGATTAGAAGGAGCAAAGTCGCGCAACAATTTCTAATTTTAAGTTGCGTGAACTTTGTCTCTTCTAACCGGCAGCCCAGATCCCCGATGAGTGTCTCTTGAATTCTCCGAAGGTAGCCTGGTCGACCGAATCCCTGCATGATGCTGTCGCAGCCATAACAAATGGAAGCTGCAAAAACATCATCCAGCATCCAGTGACCACTTTGTCTGGGTTGCCCGTAGTAAAATAATTCATACCGAAGATGCTCCGAAGCCGATTTTTCAAAAAAAGAGCCGCGCTACAATATGAAATATTTAAGTAGCGCGAGTCTCTTATTTTGAAAACCAGCAGCGGATTTGCATATTAATCCAACGACGACTACAGATCTTAGAAGAGGGGCGTTAATGCTGTAACCAGCAGTCATAGAACGCTGGAAAACAACAAACGCCCTTATCCAAAACCTTATACGATCACGTCCATTTAAAACAAAATTCGAATACCTTTTAGTTTGCTGTAAATCCAAAAGTCCAGTTGTCCAGAAAAAAAAAATGAATAAATAAAATTAAAACACTTTTTTTACTTAGCACTACTGGTCACTTCAAAGTCGCGTTGTAGACTGAATTAAGGCCTGTACAGGTACCTGTATATATACCTCTTGCTCCGCCCCTAAACGAAACCTGGACATCCCTTGCGTCAACAAGGTGGTTGAACCCGATTCACAGCAAACAAACAACTTGTTTACGTTGTTGGTTGGTTGTGAATTTTAACACCACCCCTAAGGTACTTGTGTTGACTTATGATTGGTGCTTGCTGTAATTAAACGGAAAATAAAGGCACAACTAACAAGATATTTTAAATAAATAAAAATATTAGGATGAATTTTAATATTTGCAATAAATTAAATTATTTATGGAATAATTCAAAACTTATGAATTCGGTTTTGATAAATCATATCATATTTTAAGATGATAACTAATGGATCGAAAATTAAACTGCCTTCTTTTTCCTGTCACTTAAAATGGTATATATTAGAAGTTGATAATTAGTTATAGCGTTTTATAAGTGAGTCGAGAAAGGAAAAAGTTTAATTTTTGATCCATTGATCCGGTCACTTGACTCCAAATATAATTTTTAATGATAATTAATGTTAAAAACATTAAAAAATTGCTATCCAATATATATCTTTTATTTTTTTTTTTGCAACTGATGGTTGATTTGAGAAGTATGGCTTTGGCTGCTTTTAAGATGATCAGAATGCCCAAGAATTTATGTACCACATCCCATTTAAAAAAATAAAAAAGTCTAAAATCTCTAATGCTAGCACAAGTGGATAAAGTAGCTTACTATAAGTGAGATATATGAAATCAAAAGCTTGTGTAGAATGAAACCCTGAATAAAGTAATGGTTGAATATCTGCAACAGAATCGAAAAGACATTATGCTTTAGAAGTAAACAAATGCAAGAATATGTGCAGATCAAACTGAAGTCTGAAAATCTAAATTATAGAAGCTGCAGATAATGAGCAAACATATTGGAAGTTCTGAAAGATTATTTTATACCTTTCAGTTTTTTAAAATTGAATTAACCTCAACAGGTTAAAGCTTCTAAATAATTTAAAAAAGTCATTAATAGAATATATATGGAATTAAATGTTTTTTTAGCATTGTGGTAGTTCCAGTTCATCAATTTGATGGCTTACCGAAGCATTATTTTTTTGAAAAATATAAACCTGATTCTACTGCCAATTTCTACTGTAGCTGTTCAGGCATCAGGATTTACATTTTGTTCTTCCCCTAAAGATTCAGTTCAGTTTGTCCAAATTAAAATGATAATTTGCCTCTTCTTTTTACCAATCTTTTTTTTATTTTTTTGTTTGCTTTTGCAAACCCAGTGCTGAAAGATTGAAATATTGAGTCACTATTGGCATTTTGAATAACTAAATGAAAACTGATCCAAAAGATTTACATTTAAATAAAATGATATACAATAGCATTTGATTGTTTGTCAAGGGTAAAATTATCTCCTGTAAAAAAATGTCCTACAAATGCACCCTCTAAAATGCCTCTTTCTTGTAAAAACTAAAATTTCAGTTTCGTTATCAGAATTTAAAATTAAAAATCCATCATAGATCCTAAAGGATGCATTATAAAGGACATGTTCATAGGATTTTTTTTTCTTTCGAGATTATTTTTAACATCATGAGCCAGATTAAAAATGGTTTTGTTTAAATTTTTATAGCCTATCCTAAATAATTTTGATAGTAATTTTTATATAAATCTTAACCTCCTGAGAAGAGATTGTGTTTTCCAACCTAATCGTTATACTGAAATTTTTTCCCTGTAGAAATTTATATAGACTTTTTTTATGCTTCATAATGTGAATTTTTTGGTGATGTTCCCAGGTCTAGAAACCAATTCCTCAATTATTAATTGAATTTTAAAAAATTACCATATGAATGAAAACCATATCCGCTTAGTACGGATTTTATTGGTTCCCCGCGTTTTGACGTCATAAGGTTTGTTTACAAACGCATATTCGGGATTAAAAAAGTCTTTAGGTGATGAAAAACAATGAGTTTAATTAATTAATCAATTTAATTTGGTATTGGATGAGCTAAAAGGCAAGTTTTTCCAAAATCCAAACTGCATTAATAAGATCAAAAGAAATGCATCTTGGGGAAACATAAAGTCTGATGGGCAATAAGGTAAATCATTAATTATTGCTAAACGTTCTATTTCCTTATTTTCTTGTTACGGTTTGGTGAAACTACTTCATCTTATGATTTTGAGTTTAGAGTCCGGTTTTTATGTACCATATTTCTTATTTTGAAATAATAATTTTCGTTTTGTGCCTTCGAATTAATCAAAAAAACCGTCATAACCTTAACTGGTTAGAAGCATCTTCCCAACACACAATATAAAATACAGTATATTTTTCCTTTTACTAATAATTCATGATTAATGTAGGATTCATGGCTTTAAATGTTTATTGAACATGCAGTATTATATTAAATTTCATTTAAAATAGTGATAAAATAAATAATAGGCCTGATGTATTATTCGGATTTAAATGGATGGAAAATCTGATTTGTAGTAAGATGTTTGCAATCGAAACCAAAGGTGAATGCAATTTTGAATAAAATAATACTTAAGGTTTTCAAGAGAATCATGCTTTAGAGGCATAGGAGATGTGAGAACAAGATGAAATCGGGCTATAACATAAAATCAAAATTGTTATAAAATTGTTGCTGGAAATATTGATGAGCATAATGAAATAATTTTACTTGAGCTATTTAAAAAGAGTTAGTGTTGTACAATACATGGAAATCATTTCAATCCATTTCGAATTAGGACTAATATTCAAGGAATAAATAAAAATTATTAAATTCTTAATGTTGACATAATAATGAGAAAAAATTCAAATAAAGGCATCATAGAAAAAAAGGATCTCCAAAAAAACAATTCCTTGTAAAAAGGTTCAGCCAAGTTAATCTTGCAAAAAACCGAAATGCTTCTGCCCTTAAAAGTTCTGATATCAAAAAGGGCAGCCAAGTTTTTTAACGACAGCTTTCATTTAAAATGCCGTTTTTCTACAAAATACATTAAAACTTGGCCGCTTTTTTTTAAAAATAGTCGTAATAACTGACGAATTGTTTGAAATTCGCGTGAATTCTTTAAAGAAATGAACAGAGCTGTTGTGGGTCTCCATGCGGTTGTTAATTTCATGCTTGTTATTTTACTTGCTTAATAACTTTGATTTTTTATTTAACATTTTGGAAGTTGGAAATGCGAGCTTAATAATGAAAAATGTGATGTGCACACCCAGAGAAATCCATTGTAAATCTAACTTTTGTAAGTCGAAATATGAATTACAGTAATTTATTATTCCTTTTACAATATTAAAAAGTTAAATTTACTTTTACTTTTCAGCTTAGTGTAGTATCGACTTTTACTATTGCATATTTAAATTTATTATTGTTAAATTTACCACGTTATTGTGACTCATATAGGTACGGACAGTATTATGGTTGACATTTTTTTTTCAGTCATTTTATTACTTAGAGTAAATTGGAAATAGTAAATGAAAAATTGGCAGGTTCTTTTAACTTTGTTAAATAATAAGCGTCGTAATGATATTTTTGTAACGGCAAGAGGGGGGGGGGGCAAAAAAGCGGCCAAGTTTTAATGTATTTTGTAGAAAAACGGCATTTTAAATGAAAGCTGTCGTTAAAAAACTTGGCTGCCCTTTTTGATATCAGAACTTTTAAGGGCAGAAGCATTTCGGTTTTTTGCAAGATTAACTTGGCTGAACCTTTTTACAAGGAATTGTTTTTTTGGAGATATCACTAGTTTTTGTAAAATTTTAACCATTTTTACAACTTGGTCCAAAATTTTTTACCTTTTAAGTTAAAATTATAATTATTTGCAAGCAATGATCTCTCACACTAAAATTTTTTTCTGCCTGCAAAAAATAAGAATCAGAAAAGAACATGAAATTTGCAATACCGGGTCTGTTTAAAATTGAAATGACTGAATTCCATTTGTGTTTTCTATCGTAATTTGGGTATACATTGAAACTATGAGGGTTATATTGAATGAAACTGCACGTTTTTATTTAACAAATATTTTTTCCTAGTGTCAGTCGTTTGGCCATAGAAATAGCGTTGTAAAGCCTTTAGATGATCATTGACATTCTTAATTTATAAAAACTTTCAAAAAACATTTTTTAAATTGTACTTCTGCTTATCAATTTTAAAATTAATGGTTTCGGTTTAGGATGATTTTCATTTAAATAAAAAAAAATATTCCACTACAAGCTACGTTTTTGGCCTTTTTATTGCTCTTCAGTTAAGTTACGGCATTCCTGCCGCTAATTTAGAGTAAATTCAATGGGTTTTGCACTCCCAATCAATCATAAATGAAAAATAAAAGCGAAAAGAGGAATAAAAAAATCAGTATTTTTCTCTAAAATCCACGAAAACAAATGACGTTCAATATAATCCAAGCATGTTGTTATACCGGACGAGATAAAAAAGGCTCGACAAAATACGCAAACGTACCTGTTTTTTTCGCTCATAGTGGAATATATTCTCGGTCATTAAGTAAACAAATACCCCTATCATCTTTTTAAATATTTTTGAAACAAATCAGAGAAAATTTGTTCGATATCAGAGAAAACGTTCGTTCAATATATATCCAAATTACGGTATTAAATTCAATAATTTTAATGCCTCAAAATGAAATAATCTTTTCTTTTTTTTTTTAGTTATATCCCTAAAAATATTAGACTTAGTTGGTGACAGCCGCATGATGTTTTATTTCTACATATTAAAAAGCTAAAGATAAAGTCGGTGAAAAATAAAAAAATAATATAAAGCCCAATAAAGCCCGATAAAGCCCAACTGAGAGAATTAAACCCCCGCCTTAAAGCAGTTTTAGGTTTGTTGGAAAAATTAAAAATTTAAAAAAAAAAAATAGTAATACAGGTAATAATAATAATTAATGAAAAAAAAAAAAATGCCCTTTCAAAAAAAAAGTCCCCTTTCAAAAAAATGTGCTCCAGGTATAAAAACACCTGTGACAATATAAAGGAATGAAGCAGAGGGTTCTTTATAGAGTTCGTCGTCCTCACTAAGAACATTTATTTTCGTTGAATGTTGAGGGTTATCTAATCTCGATACTGCAGGCGAATAAGAAAATCGCTTTTCTCGGACCCCCATTAATATTTTTTCGGTTTTTTGGTTTTTTCCTGTTCATTACTAATTAAGATCTATCACCATGCTGAGTTTCAAGTTTCTCCGTCGATTAGAAGTGCCCTAACAAGTTATGCTCTCTATATATATAATATATATCTGACGCTCAAAAACCGTAACTTTAGGCCCTAATATTTCGAAAACGGCAAAAGCTAGAAAGTTGCAAATTGGAACATAGAGTCTCACGGCAAGCGGTAACAAGATGGTGAAATCAGAAAAAAATTAGCTTTTTTATTTTCGGAGGTAGGGGGGTCTGAAATCGGCCATATTATGCGTACGGTAAAGTAGGCACAGGTCGAGTGCCCCGGTGAGGCGAGGTTTTGTCGGTGCCGTGTTAGGTTTGGGTGTTTATATTTCGTTTTTTTTTAACTTGGCTGGGGGGCACTCTGTGCCCCTCAATGATTTAAAAAAAAAAAAATCAGGACCACTCAGGGTTTCAGTTCAGTTTGGAGTATATTGACCTGCTAGGGTAGTTCCCACTAATTGTCAAATTTTGAAAAGAAAAAAAAAAGTTTTTGGAGTCTGTTAACCCCCCCATCTGACAGGATTGTTTTTGGATTTTATAGGGCATTGCTCTCAAAAACCAACAAACAGACAAAAAAAAAAGTTAGGGGTCAAATGTAATTTTTTTGGTTTTTATCCTGGAAAAGCTGAGCTTAATTTTTAAGCTTTTTTTGGACTTTATTTGAGTACTTGTTCAATGAAAACTTATCAATAAAAAGGTCGGTATGAGAAATAAGCCGCAAAATATTGACGGTGCTTTTAGGCTGGATTAGGAGCGAACCCTTCAAAGGGTCAGTGGCCTGGTTCAGGTAATGGACCTTCTTTTAGCTGTGCACATCCATCGCCTTGCTCGCTTTGTATCTTTTGTATAATAAGATTATCTTTTGTATAATATAATAAGATTATCTTTTGTATAATAAGATCTAATATATCTTATGTAATAATAAGATATTTCATTCTTTTCTTTTTGTTTGAGATCCAAACTATTGTTTTGAGATTAAAACGATCTTGACCTGTTGAAGTTTGTGAGTACAAAGGATTGTTTAAAAATGAAACGTTTTACATATTTTTGCCTAAAATCAGTGGTAGTTTTTCTTCACAAGGTCAAAGACACCCCCAAACAAGGATTTCCAGAAGTTAGGTTTCCAATTTTGACTCGCTAAATATTTTATAAATTTTTTTTCTAGAATTAGGGATTTCTGGAATTTCATGTGTTGATTTATTTTCTTTTTCACGGTTAAGGTTTTGATTCCGATTCCGAAGATTCTTACTATTTTCGTCATGATGGTTTTGATTTTGATTTCCACTCCGGTTACAATTAAGCAATATTTCAGTGGTGCCGATTCCGACCACGATTGCACTTAAACCGATGGCTAAAATCCTTTTTTAATATTTTTCAACGAATTTTAAGCAGGATTGCAAAGCCGATTCCATTTTGTCGGAATCGGCATCTCGGCATCGAAGTAACGGGACAGTGCCGAGATCGGATTGTTGTTTTTTAATGAACATGATAACATAAGCAAAGCGTAGACTCGGCCAAGGTCGGCATCAGTTCGGCGGTGGTATCAATTCCGATGCTTTCAATCTTTGTTGTGTTTAAAATCCGGTTCCGATTGCTTGGAAAAAAGATTCCTTACCAAGTGTCCTAATCCATTTTTCCTAAAAACTTTGGTTCCTAAAATTTTTTTCCTGACTATTTTATTTCCGAATTTTTAATTTTGCTACAATTTTTGATTTCTGAAATAAAATTTAAAAGTGAATTTTTTTCCTTATTTTTTGAATCATACCACCATTAGTGCCTAGATCAGCAGTAAAAATTTATTGTTTGGTTCTAATTTTTATTTTGGAGGTCGTCACTGGACGGCCTTCCTCTCATGTTATTTAAACCGTTAAAAAATATTTTCCTATTGTTACGGGTTGTAATACAAAAATTATAATCAATTGTAACAGATTGAAAATAAATATAAGGAGTTAAAAAAAAAAAAAAAAAAAAAAATTTTTTTGAATCACTAAAATTTTTTTTCATAATTTGCTAGACCTAGGCAAAGTTGCGAATTTCGGTATTTTAAAGTTTTCTAAATTCGTCGGTAAAGAAGTTGCTTATTTATTATGTCATTGTCAAAATTCCGGTGAATAGAAGGAAAAAAAAATTAAAATTTTTGTTTAGACCCAAATATTTAGTAAATACAATAATCAAATCAAAATGTTTTTCATATTTATATTTTTATAATTTTTTTAAAAATTCATTCATATTTATATTATTTTTACAGTTGTTCGTTTTATAGTTGTATATTTTTGCAGTGGTAGGAAAAATAAAAGTATTTTCCCTGAGAGAAAAATTTCTTAAAAATTTCTTCTAAAAATTAATTCTTAAAAAAAAAGATAAAAATTTCTTAAAAGCTTTAAGAAATTTAATTTAGGAATCAAAAATTTTTAGGGAAATTGAAAATTAGGAAAGAAAAGAAATAGTTTAAAAAAAAAATTTTAGGAACCAAAATTTTAGAAAAAATGCATTAGGAATTTATTTTTTTAGGAATAACGAATTAGGAAAAATGGTCTGAAATTTGGAAGCCTTTAAATAGGTCGCTATTTAAAGGCTTTTTCCAATCTTTCCTTCTAGTCCCCTAGATATTCTTTTCAATTTAACCCATCTTTTGTTGGAGACGTTGAGCTTGCCTAAGAATGCCTCCAGCAGTTCTTTGACCATAGTATGTGCCTGTCCTCGGGTTGTAAGTGTAATGCCTGATTAAAAAATTATGAACGAATTAGGAAAAATGGTCTGGAACGTGGAAAAAATTTAGGATTCCAATTCTAGTTTACATTATCTTGGAAGTTATCTATTCCGATTTTATTTGAATCGGAACCTATAAAAAAAAGTGGTAGAAAAAAAAAAAAAAAAAAAAAAAAAAAAATGAGAAAGGATAGGAAAAATTAAACTTTCTAATGAATTATTTTATTAATATTTATTGAAGTTTGAATGCAAATAAAATAATCGAACCACACTCTTTAAAAAAAAAAAAAAATTTCGTATCATTCGAACAAATGGCAGCCCGTAATGCGTCGTTGTTGCTACCCATAAGTGCGTCATTGTCGTAATAATTTCGAAAAACGGTTTAATCTTTTTGATGATGGCCTTGTTCGCTGATTAATTTCCTTTGCAAAGTTCGATCAAGCCTTACAGTAGAAATTTTTGAAATAAATTATTTCTTATGCGCGTGGGGCCGAACTTTGAATTTTTTTAAATCTAAATTCAAGGTGCATCTGTTACTCCCGGATGAAGTAATTGACCAATTTGCGAACTGGTCAAAGTTCGGAGCTGACCAATCTACGAAATGGTAAAAAAATTGACCAGTTCACGATTTGGACAACGCGCCTGACCATTGTGACCAATTCGTGATCGGGTCAATTTTTCTGACCAGTTCTCGCATTGAATTTTGGTAAAAAATTGATGCATTGGAAACGATTTTGCATAAATTTTTTACCAATTTTTTTTTTTTTTTTTTTTTTTTAACTGTCATGAGCTAATAACACGTTGAAGCAAAGAAATTCCAACGCAAAATGCATTCCTATTTTTTTCTCAAATTTTCTAAATGATTTAAAAAATTTAATTTATGCCGCTTCTCCATTATGACTCAAAATTAATTTTCTAGAATTAATTTTCAAAATTTCCGGAAGTACTGTGCTTTTGTTATTCTATGGATTTCTAACCCAAGATTTAAAAATGGAGTTGGCCATTTTTAATACAATGCCTTTTTTTTTCTTAATCCATGATCGAAAATTCATAAAATAACTAAAGCACAGTACTTCCGGAAATTTTGAAAATTAATTCTAGAAAATTAATTTTGAGCCATAATGGAGAAGCAGCATTAATTGTGTGAAACAACCTTATTGAACTTATTTGATCTTTAGAGCCAATTCACATTGTGCGACATGGACGCACGACTTTATTACCCCCGTGTCGGAGATCCATTGAGGTATATGGGAGCGTTCACATTGAGCGACTCCGACTTGATGTCGGAGGGCAGTCGTCGAAGCCCTGCGACATGGCAGGTACTTGCGTCTTCGATTCCTATTGAATCAAATGGGGTTGTTCACATGAGTCGCTGCGACTTCGTTTACCTGCCTCGGTTAATTGTTTTTTTATTTATTTGTGAAATGACTTTTTTTTAAAATATTAATTTTTTATTAAAAATTTTATTAAAATCGCGTTCTCCGTTTCACCCCGATGAATACGATATAAAATTTTTTCCAAAAAGTTAAATATTTATGATTTTTAAAAAATTTGTTGAAATATAAAACTTTGCCTTCTTTTTCGGTTTTTATTATGCAGTTTCGGCCCAGAAGCATTTTTGCAATAAAAATCCAATAAGAGACAATTTTTATTAAAGAAAAAAATGGAAATAGCGATTTATAAATAATAAAATTTCAAAATTGCTCAAAAAAAGTGATTTTTTATATGCAATTAATCAGAATCACGTAACGAATTCATTTTTTAAAAAACCGACATCCGATATCAATCAGGGAAAAAATAATGACTTTCATAAACGATTAAAAGTGATTAAAAAACCCCAAATTTGTGCGTCCTTTTGTCAAATTGAATACAAAAGGTCGTACCTGAAGTCGCACCATGTGAACGGAGAGCCGAGTCGCAAGAGCAATAAAGTCGTGCGTCCATGTCGCCCAATGTGAATTGCTCTAAGAGCCAATTCACATTGGGCGACATGGACGCACGACTTTATTACCCCCGTGTCGGAGATCCATTGAGGTATATGGGAGCGTTCACATTGAGCGACTCCGACTTGATGTCGGAGGGCAGTCGTCGAAGCCCTGCGACATGGCAGGTACTTGCGTCTTCGATTCCTATTGAATCAAATGGGGTTGTTCACATGAGTCGCTGCGACTTCGTTTACCTGCCTCGGTTAATTGTTTTTTTATTTATTTGTGAAATGACTTTTTTTTAAAATATTAATTTTTTATTAAAAATTTTATTAAAATCGCGTTCTCCGTTTCACCCCGATGAATACGATATAAAATTTTTTCCAAAAAGTTAAATATTTATGATTTTTAAAAAATTTGTTGAAATATAAAACTTTGCCTTCTTTTTCGGTTTTTATTATGCAGTTTCGGCCCAGAAGCATTTTTGCAATAAAAATTCCAATAAGAGACAATTTTTATTAAAGAAAAAAATGGAAATAGCGATTTATAAATAATAAAATTTCAAAATTGCTCAAAAAAAGTGATTTTTTATATGCAATTAATCAGAATCACGTAACGAACTCATTTTTTAAAAAACCGACATCCGATATCAATCAGGGAAAAAATAATGACTTTCATAAACGATTAAAAGTGATTAAAAAACCCCAAATTTGTGCGTCCTTTTGTCAAATTGAATACAAAAGGTCGTACCTGAAGTCGCACCATGTGAACGGAGAGCCGAGTCGCAAGAGCAATAAAGTCGTGCGTCCATGTCGCCCAATGTGAATTGGCTCTTAACGAAATGAATTAAATTTTACTTTCAATCTGTAAAATAATCCATCTTATGCATACAAAGGCTTTTCTCCAGCTTCTTTTTTTATTTTATTCAGATATTTATTTAAATATACCAAAATAAATTTCCCTGGCCTAAAACTTTTTTTTGGAGATACAAATTAGAAATCTGGCTTTGTAGCGAACTTCATAGTGATACTGGCATCTTTCCTTCAAAATTTCAGATTCTCAGGTTGTAAAGAAACTCCGGAAAACGCTCTGGAAAATATATTCCCGACATTTATTTTTGAAAACCTTTTCCAAAGTTTCTTTACAACCTGAGAATCTGAAGTTTTGAAAGAAAGATGCCAGTATGAATATAAAGTTCGCTACGAAGCCAGATTTTTAATTTGTATCTCCAAAAAAAAGTTCTAAGCCTTGGAAATTTATTTTGGTATATTTAAATAAATATCTGAAGCCTCCTCTTAAAATCTTTATATTTCATTGTTTTTGGCCTAAACATGAAAGCTTTTTTTTAAACTTTTTGTGGGGGTCCAAAGCTCTTGCGGTTGGTTTCGGACCTTTAACTAAATTTTTCAAAGACATATTAATTACAGTCTTTAACAAAAGGCCAATATCGGTCGGTCCATGATTTTTTATAATTGTGAAATATGGTTCTTCATTAATGAAATTTTCAACCACTCAACTGATTTTCGATGAATCCAGTTATGGTTTTGAGTTAAAATAAATATAATTTATTTATGTTTTCTACCTTTTAGTTCTTATGAACTTCTAATAAAATAATCTAATTACAAAATTATCGCGTTATCAGTCCTACTTGCATATGAAAATCTCCCTTTTTGTACAGTCCGGATAGTTTGTTTTGATTCGAAAAAGTTTTTTGTTTATAGGTAAAAGGCTTAAAAAACAAAACATACTATCCGGATTGTATACGTGGGAGATTTTCATATGCACGTACGCAAATTTGATTTTTATAATATCCTAAAATTACTTGCAACTCTTCTCCTTATTCTTAATGGGTATTTATTTCTTATTTATTTTTTAATAACTCAGCCCATTTAGATGAAACACCTAGTTTGGTCATTTTTTTTGAGCTCAAATAACGGAAAAGCGATCCATTTTCAAAATCGTTTTTGTGTTTTGATTCCGCCAGAAATGCTGTGATGTTCTGGCTTCTGGTTTGTCTGTTCTGGTTTTTACACCTTTTCCCGATAATAGATTTTAGAGTGGGTCGAAAAAAGGGAATTTTCGAATTCGAAAACGCCTGGAAATCGATTCCTTTTTATAAAACTATTAACCCTATTTTTTTTACCTATTATTATTTATTTTTTACTGTTCATTCTCTTTTTTAATAAAAAGATTTTTTTGTTGCTGAAAAAGGTATAATTTCATATAGGGAATTTTGCGTAGATTATGAATATGAAGTCCAAAACTCATTTTTGTATACAATTTTTAAGCTTAGTGGAAAAAAAGCCTAAAGAATTTTAGTGTTAAAAAAAAATTAGCCTAAAGCTCAAATCCTGTACACATAAAATGATTTTGGACTTCATATTCGTAATCTACGCAGAACTTCCGGTAGGAAGCGATACTTTTTCCAGCAAACAAAAAATTTTAATTTTTGGGCTTATATGGCCTTTCCAAAATCTTCAAATTCATTAGAAGCACCTCGAGATGTCGTGTAAAAAATCTGGAAAAAATTAGGATTGATAGTATGATCAATTCCCATATCAGGCGTTTTCAAAATCGAAAACTCGCGTTTTTCGACCCACCCTAAGAGATATCCATGTCCGAAAAAACTATTTTGTAATTAATAAAAAAAATATTTTGGTGGTTTCAGTTTTTAAAAAAATTTACAAAATTGGCTATCTGTTGTCATTGCTCCTGCCTGTTGTTGTTTTCTTTTTCTTTTTTTTTTCCTTTCTGTTTTTATGTTTGTTTTGAAGGTCAAACACCCTTTCAACAGTGGATTTGAACTGTTGCATAATGCCTTTCCCTTATATTCGTACTTTCAATTCTTTCAATCCTTTTCAAACCTGTCAATTAAGTTTCTTTCTCCCGATGCATGCAGCTAAAAGGTGAACGAACCTTGCATCTGCTTTGCAAGGTGAATACCTGGAAAGAAAAATTATTTTTTTGGAAGTTCGAATTATACAACTGGATTCCCTTACTCCAGTGTTTGTAATTAATTTTTAAGCCTTAATTCCATTTAAAAATTATTGATGCTTTTCTGACAAATTTTTCGATAAAGGAGGCATATTTTTCCGTTTGTCATAATATAAATTTCGCCGCACATTATGAAGATCGCCGCAAGTCAAATTTTCCTAATCCGTTTCTACGATTGCTTTTTTCATTTCGCTCGGTTTATCTCTAATGTTTGTTTCATCTAGCTTTCATTTTACTTGACCGATTAATATTTTTACATGAAAGATGGATTAGGCTACTCGAAACGAAGAAATATTGATATAAATATATAATAAAAATTGGGCTATCCGAAACCTAGAAATAAAGATTAATACGCGTTTTTTACTTACATAAATACATCAAAATGCTATTAAATAAGAATCCAGGCTGCTCCTGCTGCTCCTGAGGATTCAAATCGGGCCTTCTAACTCTCAAATTTTGCCTTTTAGGGCCAATTTTATCCGAATTTTATCCGATAGCCAAACTCTTATTATTTTTAAGATTTTTATTTTCGATCCTCATTGATAATCTTTATTTTTATTTTTTAACGGGATATGGATCTTTTTATTAAGAAAATCACGATTATAAGTTCGTGAACTATTCGTGAACTCTTATTATTTTGTGCAGGGCTCTTTTCTATTGCGTCTAGCCAGCTAAGCTGGCCGGTTGGGAGTGCCGGATTGGAGAACGGCACGGCAAAATAAGGCCGGCTGGAGGTACACCAGCCGCACATTTTAGCAATAAAGCTCCAAGCTCTGTAAAGCCGATTTGGATTTGGATTAAATTTTCGTAAGAACCTGTACGCAAAGGGGAATGAAATCCATTTTTTTTTTTTTTTTTTTTTTTTTTTTTTTGAAATTCTAAGGGTGCATATTTAAGCACGCTCGCTGAAATTGTACGTCCTTGAAATCGTGCTCTAAATCACGTCAAAGGAATTTCTAGGAGCAACAATTTACCGTATATATGTTGAATTTGTGTCTAATATCAGTAATCGTCATTAAAGTCCCGACCCTGATGTTCGCATTCTATTTCAATAAAGGAATATGAGAGAATCAACATAAAATAATAAAGCGAAGTTTGATAGTTTGACGATAATCGTTTATTTATAAAGAAAAGTCCAAACTATAATTAATTATCACTACAACAAACTTGAAATTATATACGAACGAATAACCTATATATTCCCTTGTTCTTTTGTTGTATTGCAAAGTCATCATCCGTAAAAGCTGCTTTTTGTCATTTTCTAATATCACTTGTTTTCTTTATTACTTTGAAGACGATAAATAAAACGACTGGAAAATCGCGCATTACTTTTTTTTTTTTTTATCATCGTTTTTCCTTTTATTACGTTGTTTCGATGCACGAGTTTTTCTTTTTCGTTTAAAAAAAAAAATTAAAAATTACCGCCACACATCCCTCATTCCAATTTACTTTTGAAAAAATTTTTTTTTTCTATTCCCTCCCCCCCTTTATCCTCATGCTCGAATTTCTCGACATTATCAAAACCCGGCATCTTAAAATTCAATATTTACATTTCCCTTTTGAAAATCAGCGGATTTGAAAAAGCCCCACGAAAAATCCCGACCGCCCCATCTCTTCGAAAGAAAAAAAAGCCGAAAATAACCCGACAACCCTTGAGTTCGCGTTGCGAAAAAAAAAATAGTAAAGTTTCCAATTTTTTTTTCTTTTTTGTAGAGAAAACGCTTGCATATAATGAGGAAGGAGAGCTTTTAGTTTCTATAAATGACTTGTGTGAGAAAAGGCTCTGGGAAAAAGCTCGAGGAGGAAGTTCAATGTTCTAACCCTTGGTACACCATATTGATTGCTATGCTTAAAAGACTAGGGTTCTGGTTTTCCTTGACTTTTTAAACGCTTCACCGAGCGGAGATATTCGTACAGGTCGTTTAAAAAAAAAGGAAAAAAAAAAAAAATCGCGGGAAAATCGGGAATAAAATTCGTAGCCCCAACTTTTTTTTTTTTTTTTATTTGGTTCTCTCTTTTATTTTCATCAGGTGAAATTTTTCAATATAAAGTGCCTTTGAAAACTCTTGTTTAGAAGTTTCTCAATATTGTAATTCTGACTGAGTTGTTCGGCCTGGGAAACTTAGTTTAACCTCCTTTCAAAAGTTTTAACTGTCTGGTAATCTTATAAACACCTTAGCCGTTTTATCATGAAGTCTGCGTTACACGTCTCGGTTATTAACTCTCGTTTATCATTTTTTTTTTTTTTTTGTCGGGAATTTCGCTTTGTAAAGAAGTAAAAAAAAAAAAAAGATATAAAAAAAATTAAAATAAAAGCGATAAATGATTATTCATTTGATCTTTTTTTTCCCCCTTTTTTTTTGCCCAAAACGGCAACAACGTAAATGGCGAATAGAAAGCTTAGGGAAAAGCCTGGTTAAAAGCTTCCCTATCGTGATTACTTATCTATTCTGATTAGTGATTTTTTGCTCCCCTTACCCCGCTACGTCCCTTGTTTCTGTCTCCTGCCTCCCTCTCTCTCTCTCTCTCTCTCTCTCCCTTCCCCCCTCCTCCCTTCTCGGTCTTCCCCTTATTCGAACCCCCCTCTCAGCATCCCATAGGACTCTCATCTCTGCTTGTTTTATACAGGGTGATGCTTTCAGTTTTTCTTTCCTGTATTCGTCGGGGATAATTTTTTTTTTCATGTATATGTATAAAAGTCGTTGCATTATGCAAATGGCGTTTCGTAGACGATCTTTTTTCTTTTTCGAATCGAGAAGGATCACTCTCCAGACATTTTATTATTAATTAATAATAAAACTCGGTTCATGCTGCTTTTTTCTGAAGTTGAAAGGTTGGGGCTTTGGTTGAAAAAATACAGGGTGAAATGGTTGCTTTTGTTGTTTTTAGAATACAGGATTACCTGGTTTTGTATATTTATTTACAATTAGGGTTTTCATAGATTCGGGGCTGACTTTGCATGCTGTAGGGTTTATTGTAAGTAATTTCCTGAAGGAATCGAAAGTCTAAAAATTTTTAAATTACTGATTTGCCCTGACCTTGTATTTTTTTTAACGCTTTAGACTCACAAAGTTTCAACATAAAAACCTGTTAAAAAGGCACCCCACAACATGCAAAATGTCGAACAGCAACTAATCTGAGTGAAAAATATTTTGCCTAATAATAGAAGACCTGAGGGGAAGAAGTAAGCTGCCCAAGCCTTAAACTACCAGAAAAGAACTTGTTTCTTTCCCTCAGATCTTCAAAAAAAATTAACGATATGACCCGCTTTTCAAAAAAAAATGATAACCCATAAAAAAAACCTGCTTCTTCCTCTCAGGTCTTCAAAATTACAAAAAATTATACAAAATTAAATTTAGAAATTTTAATTGGCGCAATCGGGCGTTCTGAAGAAATCATAATCGTTGAGCTGCGCGCGTTGACGGCGATTGGTCCAGCAACCGGACTACCGCTTGCTCTGATTGGTTTGAACTCTAGAGCGCGTTCAGGTATCGTCCAGAATCCACGTTGTCCACCCCAGGTTGCACCTATTTCAAAAAATCCTTTAAAAAAACGAAGAAATTTTATTATTTTTATGGGAAGAAAATATTTTTATCGTGTCGTAATTTTTTTTTTTTTTTTTGCTTCGGTCGCAAAGAAAACATGTTTAACCTTAGATAACGTTTTGTTTATTTTTTAATTTTTTTTCTTACGAGGGGAAGCTATTTTTCCTTTTTTTTTTTAAAAAAAAGGTTGGCAAAGATTTCTGCATAACGCTGTAGTTTTCGTTTGGAAAAATTTTCGTCATCGAACGGAAACCGGAAATAAACCCAAGGGCGGGGGAAAAAGATGCGAACGGTTTTTCACGGAACGCACCCCGATTTTATTCTCGTTGTTTTCTCTTTCGCTCTCTTTGCAGCTCTCTAATACCCTCAGCTTGAATCTCACACACTAACTGGGGCGAATAGCTTTCTACGAGACAGTCATTTCTCCAGAATTATTTCCAAACCATCCTCTCTTTTATTTTTATTTTATTTTATTCTATTCAGAAAAAAAAATAAAATATAAAAACCGAAAAGTTAATTTCTCGACGCCACTCAATTTTTTTGTTATGATTTGAATAAGTGAATACGACAATTTATTGCCATGGCAATATTTTTACTTATTTTTTGAATTTTAATTTTTCGTTTAAAAATTACGCAATATCTTCTCGTTTTTTTTTCTTAGAAAGAGGAAAACAAATTAATTTTAAATAAAAAGCAATGAGTTAATCCGTAATAAGCAACCGACAAGGCAAAATATAATTATTCATTAAGTTGGTTTATCCGTTACGTTTTTTTTTTTTTTTTTTTTTTCCTCTCTTTTTTTTCGAGGAGAAAAAGGGAACAGGCCACGCCATTACGTTTTTTTTCCTTCCCTTTTCGTTCCGAATTTGGTATGGAAGCCTCCCGAAATCAAACACTAAACCGAGTTCGTTAGCTTTCACGTCAGACTGGGTCTCGACTCAAGCTCGCTGCTATTGATTTTATCTCGGAAATAATTCAGTGCACCTGCATCTCATTCGGGTCGAAGGAGGAAATCGCAGCCTTCTTGAAAAGCAAAAAAAAAAAAAAAAAGTCAGGGGACTCTCATTCGGATTGGGGGGAAAAAAGCAAAGGTCTCGGGTGTCGGGTGAAAAATTCAGGAAGGGAGCAGGAAAATGGTTTTCCTATTGAAATCGTCTTCTTCTCGAGAGAGGGGATATTGCGTTTTAATTATACACGAGGATATCAATTTTGAAATTTGGCCAAATGACAAAGGGATCCCCAGTCCTTTCGTTTTTGGAGTGCCTGAAAAAATCCCGAAAGTTATGAACTGAGGATAGGTTGATATGCTTTTGAAAATATAAATAAAATAACAGTTATTAGTTCTGCAAGATTGGAATTCGAAAAGCAGAGGTTTTTTTTTCAAAGCTGCTATTGGGTTATCGAAAGGTCTTCCCCGAAGTCGAATTTTTTTTTTTTTTACTTTTTGCCAAATGATAGGTTTTTGTTGGATGTAAAGTAGTTTACAAAATCGAAGGCGTTTTTGAGTAGGATTTTAATAAAAATCCGGTTTTTAGTTTCTTAGCTTGATGAGTCTTTCCGACGGTAGTATTTCATGAGGGCTACTTTGAGTTTTCCTGTTTTCCTCCGTTTTTGGATAAAAATTTTTTAAAACAAGTGCGGGTAGCTGTCGGGTTAACTTTTCCCGACGGCGACCTTTTGGTGAAAAGCAATTGCCATGACGAGAGATTTTGGGAGTAGTTTTAAAAATTGCAGAGCCCTTTCAAAACAATAGTTATGCAACCCGCCATGCTCTCTTGTTTTGCCTAAGGGGTGGAGCTGCAGATTTGATTAAGATCGGGTTCGGGATGCTCCTTAAGTTTTAGGTGATTTTCCGAAAATTTTCCAGCGTCGGAAAATTATTAATTTAAAAATAATTGGAATTTTATCTGATAGCCAAATTCTATTATTTTGTGTCGGGTTTTTTTCAGCATGATTGGAATTTGAAAATCAGAGGTTCCTAGCTAGCACTGCTGGACTTACCACGGTGGAGGAAAAGTTTCCGAGAAATTTATTTCAGGAATATTTCCGTAAATTAATATTTTATTCCCGAAAGTTAGACATACTTTGGAAGACTTTATAGATTTTAGCGAATATCTGGTCACAGCAGCCGCGATGCCGATGAAGAAATCGTACGAGAAATAAGGAAAAATCTTGCAGGAATGGATGAAAATCTTTCGGATGAAGAGGAAAGAGAAAGTGATCGTGAACTTCCTTCAGTGAGTGAACGCTTGAAATATGTCAGGTAGTTAATGTTGTTTTACGAAAAGGAAGAAGGTGATGATTTGCTAAAGAAAAAGAAATGTGACAGTCGCCATTTTGTGGACAACACCGGAGTATGTCATACAGGGGTGCGATAAAGACCTACACAGGTTACGTCACCTGATATTTTCCTTAAAAAAACTGCTATCACCTCTCGTGTTTCTTCCTCTTAAGTCTCTTAGTTTTTTCCGCTTTGTAACTCCTGAAAACATGGCGGAATTTTCCGCAAATCGAAGTTTTTCACCTTCACCGATTTTTCTTTAATTGTCAAAAATAGTATATTGCTAACCTAGGGAGGAAAATTATTTCTAAAGTCCTTAGAAATCTATTTAGGCTCGACACCGCAAGAAGTGCTATTTTTCGGCACAGTGAGGAAAATACATATTCCCGGAATGTGCAGCCCTTATCAGTTAATTTTTTTCCGATCTCCCTTGAAACTAAAATAACTCGAGTACTGTTAATCTGAATTTAATTTTCTTAATCGCGGTTAATCCTTAATCCGCATCCTCAAAAACCCCCCCGTAAATCAAATTCAAAACTGCAAACGCTGCTTTATTCCGTGACAAGAGAGAAATAAAAAAAGAATAAAAATAAAAATAAATAAATAAATAAAAATGAAAACACGTGACTCAGATTTTAATCGACCGATATAAAATTTTCCATTTGTCTTAGGTATCCGCTCCTGATTATATTTTTTAATCCTTGTCTAATCCGTTCGTTACATATCGCCCGAACGGTGTTTTATCCTGGAAAAGATAAAAGCTTTAAAAGATATTATCTTAGTAAAAACAATTTTCCTTTCCTCTTAAATCGCGATCCCCGCAACTAATACAATAAAAAAAAAAAAAAAAAAAAATCTTTTTTTTTTTTCTCTTTTTTTTGTATCCGTCTGCCCCCCTCCCCCCGCCCCTTTCCCGTAAGCGTAGGTGGTGGACTATCAATAAAAAATTGAAGGTATTTTTATTTTAACTGTCTCGCAGTTTTTTTTTTTTTTACTCTATAGTTTCCATGAACTTGGCCTACTTTTTCATCGTATATTGTAAACTTTTAAACTCTTTCTCTCATTTTTTCCCTTTTTTTGTTGGATAAAAAAAAAAAAAAAAAAAAAAAAAAAAGAAAGGAAAAAAAAGAGAGAAAAAAAAGTTACACTTTGTATGTTTTATGATTGTTTTTCCCGGTGAATGTACTCTCTTTTTCCGTGAATGGAAAAAATATAAGTTGAAAAATGTGTATTTTAAAATTGTTTACCCTCTTTATCAATGTAAATCTTTTTATTTCTTTTTTTTTTTTTCTCTTCTTTCTTCCTCTTTTTTTTTTTTCTTTCCTTTTTTATTTATTGTCGGTTAAGATTGAAAGATTTAACATCTTTTTTTTTTTTTTTTTTTTTTGTTGGTCGGCTTGTTGCCATAGACCATCTACTTGTTTAAAAGTTTTTAGCGCGTTTAATTTATCCCACTTTTTTCACTTTTTACACTTTTAAATTGTTTTCTGTTAGGAAGAGGAAAAGTTCGTGATAGATTTCTTCATTATTAGTTTGTAACAATTCTTTTGTGTTGGTAAATCCTTTTTCCAGTATAATACGCCTTAAGTTGTTCCTTGTTTTTGGAGTTATGTTTGTGCATCTATAGTACAGATGATCTAAAGTTTGATTTTCGTTTAATCTGCAGCTGCAATTAGGAGAGTCCTTTACTTTTATTTTGTAGAGATGACTGTTTAAACTGCAATGGCCGGATCGTAGTCTATTGAATGAAGTGATGAATTTCCTATGATTTGTTGAATGCAGGGAGTACCATGGTGGACCAATTTTCTTTTTTATGGATGCTAGTGCTGTATTTTTATTTTTAACGGCGTTGTCCCATTTTTCTTGCCACTGATTTTGTATCGTTTGTTTTATAGATGAAAAGTAATCTGAATATGGAATTTTGATGACCGATTGGATATTCATTTTAGCTCCCATTTTAGCTAGTTCGTCTACTATATCATTTCCTGGAATTTGGTGATGTGAAGGTATCCAAGCTAAAGTAATTTCTAGTTCATTTAATTTAAGTAAAGTTTTTTGTATGTTGTGGACTAGAATGTTAGGATGATTTTTTGGTTTTGAATTTGTAATTGCTTTGATGGAACTTAGGGAGTCTGTTAGGATTAAAGTTTGGAATAAGGAGTGGTTTTGAACATAACATATAGCATATTAATTGCTATAAGTTCGGCTGTAAAAATGGAGGCTTCGCTTGGGAGTTTCATGATTTGGCGAAAATTGGTACTTGGGATGAAGATGGCCGCTCCCACCTGTGATGAATAATCGTTGATTTTTATTTTTGATCCGTCTGTATATATGGTTGTATGATGTGGCCATTTTTCTTCCTTTATCTGATGAAATATTGTGTCAGAACCTTTTGATTCAGTCGATTGCTCAGTTTTTACTTCTTTAAAACTTTCTATATCTGATGATATTTTTCTTAGTCCTTTTATTTGATTTTCACTACGGTGATATTTTGGAGGGAGTGGTGTTGAAATGGTGAGTTGTAGTTTCTTTTGGAGTTGATGATATCTTTCTAGGATCAGTGGAGTTTTGGATTGTCCCCAATTTAGATTTAGTGGAGTATTTTTCAGCAACTCGTTGTTTGGATGTTTAGAATATGAATGGGTGCGAAAAATATATTTATCTGCGAGCATCTGTCTTCGAAAATGAAGAGGAAGTATATCGGCTTCGACGTGCATACTTTCTATGGGGGTGGATTTCATGTATCCTTGACATATTCGAAGTGCTTTATTTTGTAGCGTGTCTAGGATTTTTAAATTAGTTATCGAAGCTGATCCATATATAACTGCACCGTAATCTATTTGAGGTCGAATCATGGTTTTGTATAATGTTAAAAGAGAGGAGGGATGTCCTCCCCACCAGGTCCCACAGAGAGATTTTAAAATATTTAGTCGTTGTTCTACTTTTTTTTTTATGTACATTATATGACTTTTCCAAGTTAGATTTTTATCGATAATTAGTCCAAGGAATTTTTGTTTGGTTACTATCGGGATATTTTTTCCGTCCATTTGTATCAGTATATTATATTTGTTGATCAATCTTTTTCGAGTAAATATCATAGAGTTACATTTAGGTATTGAAACTTCGAGTCCTTTATTTGTAAGCCATTCCGAAAGATCATCGTTTGCGATATTCATTTCCTCAGAGCATTTTTTTGGATCGTTGTCGATTATGTAAATCATGATGTCATCAGCAAATTGAAGGATTTTTGCTCTGTTGTTTAATGATTTCGAAATATCAGAGGTGTAAAGAGCAAATAGTAATGGAGAGAGAACTGCTCCTTGCGGTATTCCTTGTTTTGTGATGCGAGGTCCTATCAGGTTTTCTCCATGTTGTACGTACAGTTTCCTTTCCCCTATTATGTTTTGAATTATGTTGACTACTCTTCTGGGTACTCCTATTTTCAACAAGTGTTCTGATAGTTTTTTTATCGGGATATTATCAAAAGCTCCTTTGATATCCAAAAATGTGGCAATCGCAGACTTTCCCTCTGCAAGTGATTTCTTGACATCCGTAACGAATGCTAAAATACTATCAGTCGTACTCCTTCCTCCTCTAAAGCCGTATTGGAATTTTGGAAGTATTTCTTTCTGTTCTACCCAAATATCTAGTCGTTTTTTTATTAAATGTTCAAAAATTTTGCATAGGTTTATTGTTTTTGAAATAGGCCGATAAGATGCAGGGTCCCATGTTGGTTTTCCCGGTTTTAGTATTGGTATGACTATTATTTCATGCCATTTGTCTGGAATGTTCCCAGAAATCCAGATTTCATTAAATACGTGCAGCAGGTACTCCTTATGAGATTCGGTGAGATGTTGTATTACTTCATTTGATATTCCGTCAATACCTGGAGATGTCGATTTTAATATATTTAGTACTGTTTCTAATTCGTGGAAGCTAAATGGGCTTAATAAGAAGCTATCTAGATCGTCTTTAGGATTGTCAGGTCCAGAGAGGTCGAGAGTGGAATCAGGGTCGGTGTTAGGTGTGAGTATTTCTAGGAATGGCTCTACTATTTCAACTGGAGGGAGGCTGAACTTTGGATCATTGGATCGTTGATTATTATTGAATCTTTTTACGAGGTTGTAGATTTCTTTGACTGGAGTTTGAGGATTTATTTTTTCTGCGACTCCTGTCCATCCATTTCTCTTTTTGTTGTTTAGAAACTTTTTTGTAATGGCTTCCTGTCTACAGTAAGCTATAAAATCATCTTTATTTTTTGAGTTGTTCCATTTTTCATGTAGTAGGTCTCTGAGATCAGCTTGTGCTTGACATTCTTTGTCCCACCATGGTGTACTTCGAGCTACTTTTATTTTGTCATCTTTTGGCTTGCATTTTTTAGGAATAGTTTGATCCATGGAGTTGATGACACATTTGGTGAAAGAAGAATATGTGATGTTTTCTCCTGAGTCAATGGTTTGAGTTATTTCATCTTCCATTTTTTCTTGAAATTCGCTCCATTTCGCTTTATTGTAATTATATCCAAAGAATGTTGTATCTGTGTTTAAGATAGTCTTAGCGAATTGAATAATTGTCTGGACTGGATAGTGGTCGCTTCCGTGAGCTTGATTTATGACATGCCATGAACTTTTATGAAATGTCCTAGGGTCCGTGATTGTAAGATCGACGCAACTGCGTCTTTGGTTTGGTCTAGGAATCCGAGTTGGTGATCCGTCATTAAGTACAACTAGTAGATTGTCATCTATTGATTCTAGTAGATTACGTCCCATGGGATCAGAATATTCTGAGCCCCAGAGCTGATTATGGGCGTTGAAGTCTCCTAATAATACGAATGGAGGGTTTATTTGCTGAATTAGATTATTCCAGGTGTCTGTCTGAATAATATCATGTCCTGGGTTGTAAATGGAACATATTTCAAGGTTTCCCGTCGACTGTCTGATTCGTATGGATATTGCCTCTATTGCAGGTTGTATAGGATGAATGTTTAATTGTTCAAAGTGAATGGTCTTATGGATCAAGATTGCTACTCCTCCTTTGCCATCTATTCTGTCTTTCCTAATCAGATTATAATATGGTACTTTATAGATATGATGTTGCTGTAACCAGGTTTCCGATAAGGCCACTATGTGTGGAGAATGCTGACTTATTATCCTTATTAATTCAGTTTTGTGGGATTTTGCAGACTGGGCATTCCATTGGATAATCTTTAATTCAGTATTTTTATTCTCCATAATATTTAATTTTTTTATATATTTTTTTTTTTTTTTTTTTTTTTTTTTTTTTTTTTTTTTTTTGAATTAATATGTATATTTTATTTTATTTTAAATTTTTTTATTTATTTATTTATTTATTTATTTTTTTTATTTATTTATTTATTTTTTTTTTTTTATTTTATTTTATTTTATTTTATTTATTTTTTTTTTTTATTTTTTTATTATTATTTTTTTTTTTTTTATTTTATTTTATTTTATTTTTTTATTTTTTTATTTTTTTTTTTTTTTTTTTTTTTTTTTTTTTTTAGGAAACAGTACATAGAGATTTATCTTTTAAGATGCTTGTTTTATTAGAAAACATTTTATTTACAATTTCGTCAATGAGTTGTGCTATGAATTCTCTCAATTTCATTTGAATTTCTTTAAAAATTTCTGGTGAAAGATTATCAAATATAGGATGAATTGAAGACAAGTCTATATTTTCATTTGGATCTTTATTATAATTGATGTCATAAGTTTTTCCTTTGTCGGTGATGCTGTTGTTATATTCCTCTGTAAATAGTTGTTCCCTTGGTGGAGACTGGTATCGAGGATGGTTTAGAGGATTAGTTCTGTTTCTTGTCTTTAGAATTGGAGATCCTGGACCTTCATAATGTGGGTTTCTCTTTGGAGTTGAGGTGATGATTCTATCATGTCTCTGGGGTTTATTGGATTGATTAGAGAATTGATCCGTATATGATTGTTCATATATAAGAGGGTCATATTTATTTGATGTTGAAAGTGCCTTTGAGTAAGATGGCTTTTTTAACAAGTCTGAGGCTTCTCTATATGAAACATTGTGGATAGTTGCATGTGTCTTTATTAATATGTGTTTCTTCCTTTCCGGGCATTCCAAAGATGTAGAGGAGTGTTCTCCTTTGCAGTTTCTACACCTGACGTTTTCATTTGGAACTGTGCAGTCTGATGTGAGGTGTTCAGGATCCCCACATTTATGGCATACTTGAGTCCCTTTACATTGTGATTGGATATGATTAAATAAGAGGCATTTATGGCATTGTGTAACTCTGCTTATGTACGGTTCAATTTGGAAACGTACATGATATAAGTAAATATATTCTGGGAGATCATTTCCCTCAAATGTTAGAATAACCTTTCCAGAGGGTTCTTTTTTTGTGGGATTTTCCTTTGATGGATAGTGAATTCTTCTAGCATTTTGAACTGCACATCCTAATGAAGTTCTTGATTCTACAACTATTTCAGCTTCAGAGATTGACATATCGACTCCTCTAATAAGGCCTTGCTTTTGAACCTTGAAGGAGGGAATGTAAGCTTCACATTTGATTACTGAAAAAGGATTAGTTAAAACAAGATTGTTAGCATCTTTGTATGTTTTTGTAGTTATTTCTAAACGGTTTTTTCCTATTGGTCGAATCTGATCAACACATTTTATGTTGAGTTTGTCTATTAATTTTCCAACTTTAATGGAGTTTTTATATCCTACATCAACTTCTTTTCCTTGCAAGTAAAAATAGTATGGCGCTTTGCTATACTTGGTATATAGCTTGCTTTTGATGGGAAGTTCCTGCTGTGATTGTACCGCTGGATTTGTTTCTTGACTAGGTTCAATATTTTGAACTGGTCCTTGAGGAGTGTTTTTCTCACTATTTGACGAGTTGGGTTTAAACGCCTTATTGCTGAAGTCCTCTGATTCTGGGGAGAGGGTATGTTTGTTGGAGTTGTCTTTCATTTGACCCGGCATGTGGATAGTTGGGTTTTTGTCCCTGGATGTAGATTCTATTGCATTTATTGCAGCATTCCAATCCATAACAGTGTTGCCATCTTCCTTATCACCCATGTGGGAGAGTTGTTTTCCCACCTAGTGTTGCTAGGTGGGAAGATTTAGATATATTTCTAGGTGTAACGGATATATCCACTTATAGGTAACAGTTTTGTACTATAACGTTTAATCAATCTTTCAGATTTATTTAAAAATTTAGTATTTTAGTCGGTGCTCTCGTAACGTTATAAACATTAAGCCACTTGGCAACCGCGCAAAACGATTTAACATCTTAATCTTTTACCTTTCCGCTTATATTACGATCGGCATTTTCTTTTTCTTTTCTTTTCACAATCATGATTTTCTTTTTGAGATTATGACGGTCGGTTTTTTTTTTTTTTTTTTCCTATACAAATTTGTTCTTTTTTGAAGTGGAATAAGAAAACTGCGCTGTAAAAAAAAATTCATTTTAAAAGATAATTTGATCTGGGGAAATATGAAAATTAAAAAACTGTTCTGAGCCCATGGTCAGTAGACGACTCGGCAATAGCAGACCAAAAACTAACATTTCCGCTTTGCGCCTGTTCGGGCGCCACAATTGGGAACGGTAAAAATGCTTTGCATTTGTTTAGATCTTTTTTGGAGAATTTCAATTAAAGTGAGTCTGATTTTTTTCTCCCCATAAGACTAAAACCATTATATATATACAATCATAGATAATGAGGATTTATATTTGAAACTAAATCCGCTAGGTGGCTGTCGGCTGCTAACTGGTAAAATGGCGGCCGGCTTCAAATAAGAATGAGATCCATTTTTGATTGATTGGAGCTGGTCCAAATTCTCTTTAATGTCGGAAGCTAGTCCGTATTATAATGCTGAAGCTAAAGATGCACAAGTACATAGCTAATGAACGAAATTGAAAACGCCACAAGTGATGAGTTAACATTAACTGGTTAAGCTTCGTAAATCGACTCAAAAACGACACGAAATTATTACTTTGTCATTTTTATACATTAAAAAAGTCAATGTCACGGTCACTACATGTTAGATCGCACTATCTCCGTTGAGGAGAAGCCTCTATTTTTCCATAAAACGCACTGAGAAAACGCAGGAGTAAATAAATATATTAGTGGAAAATCAGCTAACTAATAATATTAGTCAGCCAAACTATTTTTTTAGTTAGACTAACTGCTAAGAAAAATTTTTTTTACTTAAATCAACTAAAAATATAGTTTGGCTGACTAAATATTATTAGTCAATCGATTTTCCACTAATATATTTAGTTAGATTTACTCCTGCGAGATTTACTCCTGCGTTTTCTCAGTGCGGTTAAATAAAAAAACCTTTGTTTCTCGTAAAAAATCTTAACGTATAAAAATGGCGATCAAAGGTGGCCCTGAATACAATCATAGAGCATAGACTAGAGAGGGCATTTGGAGACAGCCCCGACAGCAGTATATTTATAGAACAATTACATTACTAGGGGATAATGCTTTAGTCAGTGAAAGATTGTTTTCTTTAGAAGTGGCACGCCTGCAGAGGAATTTTTGATAATACTGCCAACTTTGCTTTTTAGGTTGGCACACTTGCTTTGCATAAAAAAGAAAATATTTTTGTTGCTGATGACGTGAGAGGAATGATATTTGTGAAATATCATGCAGGTGGTGTGATATAATGAGACATTTTTGGTTTGTTATGAAGCTAATAGCTCCGAAGCAGACGACACTGAGAAAAAGGGGATTTTATTCACTTATAAAGGAATAGTACATTCTTAGAATTATTTGCCCATTACAAACGGCCATCTTTAATATGCCCACACTATTGTAAAAAATGTAGTACAATTAATCCTCCTTGAGAGCACATACAGGACCAGCCACTTTTAAGTAAAAAAGCAAACAGGAGCTGAATTTACCTGGAGTAAATCTTACTTTGTAGCAAGAATAAATTTTACTTCTCACTTACTCCGCCCATCAATGAAAAAAGGCTTTTTTACTCTTAAGAAAAAGTAGCGGGATCCGATATGTGCTCCCAAAGAGTAAATTTTACTACATTTTTTTTGAAACAGTGTATATAACTTTCTAGCTCTGAGGCACAGGATTCGATCTACTTATGTACTTTGGACCGCTGACTCCGAATTTCAAGTCAGAAGTTTAAAAAAATTTAAATTCAAAATGGCGGAGTAATTTCGTTTTTAAGAAATTTACTGTTGGCGCCGTATTACTTTTTCCGTTTGAAATTGCATCATTCTGGCATCGAATTTGAAATCTGCGGCATCGAAAACACATAGAAACTTACAAAAATTTTCTCGATTACATAGAAACTTCATTTTCCTGATTTTTTTTTAGAAAGGGGGAAAAAAAATTATGCGATATTTTGTGTTACGTAAACGTGATCCGGGTTGCCTATACTCGAAATCGGTAGGAGCTCAATATTGGTTTTAACGCATAAGGCGAGTACCTATGGGGAGAGGAAATAGTTTTTTGCTCAAAATAATTCTAAAATATTCTAAAATATTATACATATATTACAAAATATTATAAATGTATTATTAAATATTTTAAATAAGATATAAAATATTTTGCAGATCTTTTTTTTTTTTTTGCGCAAATTTAAAGCATAAGGAAACGAACCCAAAATTTATTTCCAAAAAAAAAAAAAAAAAATAATAATAATAAAATAGAAAAAAAATTAAGATTTTTGTAATTCTTCCAGGTTAAAAAATGGACGGTGCAAATAGTCGCCCAAGGTATAAAGGCTGTCACACACGAAAGTAACTGAAGGCTTAAGTGCGGATTGTAAACCAGCTTATGCTGGTTAATTAGAAAAAAAATGGTAAAGTAAATTTTCTGTCGAATCCTTATGCTTTCTTAATCTTTACTATAAAAACCAAAAAAAAAAAAAAAAATTATACTAACTTTGTGTGTGGGATAACCTTGAAAAATTGCTTGGAAACTTATTTTTCCCCCTATTTTTTTTTGTTTTGGATTTTTGTCAAATTGGTATATTTAACGCATAAAAAATGGAAATTACGAAGGCATATGAAGATGAGTCGAGAGAAAATCAAGAGGGAAAAATAAAATAAAAAAAAATGTTGAATGTAAAAAATGTAAACGGTTCTTTTGAGGGTGGAATGGAGAGAGAAAGAGAGAGAGAGGAAAAAAAAACGCGTTATTGCTATTATTTTAACTTGATTTACTCATTGCGATGTCTTTTTTATTTTTATGACCTATTATTTTGTAATTTTGTTTCTTTTTCTTTCTTTCTTGATTCTTTATCTGTTTCTAGCGGATATTGTTTTCTTTTTTTTTTTTTTAAACTGATTTTAAGCACCCGATTTTTTTTTCCGGGAGGGAAGAAAAAAAGGAATGGAGTATGTAAAAGAATATATGGGGAAAGCTTTTGTTTAAAGAGAAAAGAGAAAAAGCAAGTAGAGGTTTCTAGTTCGGGCGCTGGAAGCGTCAAATGAGAAAGAAGAGAAGCTTTTGTAGGCGTCGTGAGGGTTGCCAACTCAGCTGGGACGGGGGCAAGGACAGGGATAAATAGCTTATTTTCAAAATGATGTATCAACCATTTTCTAATTGAATAATAGTGAGCCTTTCTCTGGAAAATGATTTTTCGGTCAGCTGAAAAAACATCCCCCCGCCAAACGTTTTTCTGTCGTCCTTTTTTTTTTTTTTTTTTTTAAATACACTTGTTTTTTTCGAAATATTTTCATGGATGTTTAACGATGTGTTTTCGCCTTGTTTTTTTTTTTTTTTTTTTTTTTTTTTTTTTTTGAATGAAGTCAGACGAAAAAAAAATCGAATGCATGTATCGGAGAGAGATGTGGGAGGGTTTCGGGATTTTCCCGATTTTTTTTGGAATAGGTCGTTTCGGCGAGGATCGTTAAAATGGTAATTTAAGTGAAATTAAGGAACGATTTTATTTTAGTGACGAACCGGGCTGAATAATTTCTTTTAATTTTCGTTTGATAAAATGGGAAATCTCGTGCGACGATGGCGCTCTCTTTTTTGTGATGAAGGAAAATTCGTTCTTTAAGAAATTTTGAGTTTTCTACGATGCATCCTTGTATTGTATATACGTTGTCACGACAGCAGTAGGTTTAAAATTCGAAAAGGCAATTTGTCGCGACATCCTGAAACTGTGCCATGAATGGCATTAAATTTATAAGACGCAAAATTACGTTACAAAATTCGACAAGGCGATTTGTCGCGACATTTGTAAGACGCGAAAAGACCTTGTAGTGACATGTCGCAACTTGCAGGAATAAAAAAATCTCTTAACGAATTTTTTTAACGAATTGGAAAAAAAATCCCAAGATCGAAATGTAAAAAGAAAGCAAGCTGCTAAATGTCGTGACAATGTTACCTACTTATTAGTGTTACCAACTTTATGGTCAATTTTGTTTTTTCTATTTTCGAAAACAATCGTAGTTTAGGACCAATTAAGTATTGCTCTAATAAAAATAAATTCCCGGTAATTATCGGAAATTTACAAATCGAAAATAAATTCCCGATAAGCGTTTTCTTCAATTAGCAAGTTCCCAGGAACACTTATTCAAAGGAATTTCTCAAAGATAAAATTTCGCGGAATCGAAGGAATTATTCTCTGACATCATTCCGTACTTTCCGAAAAAAGCACGCTTTCGTCCCGGAAATATTGTACTACGAGTTTCCAGGAATCTTGCCGGAGTATTATTTCCTAGAAGCTTTGCAGCGAGTTTGAATTTTGCCAAATGTTTTGCCCAAAGGCCATATGAATTTTACCATGAGTAAATTTCGAGGGATTATCTCGCAAAATAAACTTGAAGGACAGTTAAAAGCATATTAAACAAAAATCTCATCCGAAGGTTAGATGAATTGAAAGCTTTTAAAAATGTTTCCATTCATTTCGGGAATATTTTTGAGGAATTATTTCCCAGGGGTCGAAGATCCATACCTAGAAGCCTTTTGGGCCATTAGTTTGAACACATGAAACTATTGTCGAGACATGTCTGTGCTGTTGCGACAACGCAGGAGTACTGGATCCGGATCAATTAATTACTTATTAATGTCGTGGTCAAAGTCTATAAGAAAATGTAATATGCCAAAATGTCGTGACAATTCTATGTAGGTTTCTGTGGTTTAGGTTTAAGGCTGACCACCTTCGATTCCAAAATCTATCGTTACCTAACCAAACTTGGGTAGGATAGACAGTTGGACAGTATCGGACAGTTTATAAATAAACGGAAAATGTTTGGGAAAATTCCAACCCTATGTCGTTTTTTCAAATTTCTTTATTTTAATAATTTCTTATTCCGGAGCCACATTGGTTTTCCGGGCTATAATTTCGTCATTCTGACGTGAAATGTGAAACTTTTTGCCTTGGAGCGCTGTATGTAATTCGGCTGCTATCATGGTAAAACGGTGACGGGACAGTTTTTTTCGTTCTCCTTGCTATGAAATAGCTTTTCGAATGTTTTCCCATTTTTTTTTTACTTAATCAATTACTTGTTTATAACTGAAACGATAATGCTTTTATACAAAATGATACCCCGTTTTGCATTGATTTTATTTTTACGAAAAACATCTCTGCAACATTTCAAAAAAAAAAAAAAAAAAAAAATTGGGCAAACAAAAGAACAAACCCGAGAAAACGAAACCGCCATTTAAAAATTGAAAACTAACCGAAAATAACCGAAACAAGATTTATTTTTTATTAAAAATTTCCACTGCACCTTTTTTGCTTAAATGAACACGTCGCGACATTAACGAGAAAAAGTCACCTTTGTCACCTTATAACGCTTTTGCGCTTCAAAATCGATGTCGTGACATCTGGACATGTCGCGACAACGCTCTTAAATAAAGATGTCGCGACACTCACGAACTAAGGCCGCCTTTGATACCTTATTACGCTTTCGCTTTTCAGGATCGATGTCGTGACACATTGACTTGTCGCGACAAAGTCCTTAAATAGAAATGTAGCGACACTGTCACGAAATAAGGCCGCCTTTGACACTTTATTAGGCTTTTGCGTTTCAAAATCGATGTCGTGACATATGGACATGTCACGATAACGTCATTAAATGGTGTCAAATCTTTGATGCTTTGGTCTGCTATTGCTTTAGCACATAAATCGGTGTTTATTCTGGCAATTAATTCTGCAAAATAGCAGATATCTCTCTGACCTATTTCAGTTACTTGAACTCCATAACCCAACTAAGAAAGGCAAACTGCATGTCACAGTAACCCCCCTACTCCGGTCCTCATTACGAAACTTAATCTGAGCCATTGTCCGTAATTATAATGGCCATCATCATCGCCAACTCCGCCGATTACGATAATTTCAATTAATAATTAAAAGCGGGGAAAAGGCATCGATTCAAATTACCCGAAGAGTTATCATCAAATCGTCAAAACACGCGCTTATGTAAAATTGAATGAAAACTTTGACTTTTCCGCCCTGCATTTTCCCCATTTACAAGCAACTAACTTTCCACTTTACAAGCAACTATTTAACAAAATGATTCATTATAACAAATAATTATATAACAAGGGTATAAAGGGGTAGAGAGAAAGAGAGAGAGGGAGAGAGGGGAAAAAGGATAGAAATGATACATTAGTCAGAAATTAACGGTGTAAGACGTTTCGCATATTAAACCGAATATACTATAAGGAATTTATTTTGTATGACATTTCCCGAATTAAAATATAATTTAAAGTTTGCTTTTCAAGCTCATTAGTTCAACTCTCCGAGATGAAGACCTTCCTTTTCATATAAAGACTTTTTTATTAAATTTACTGAGTCATTTTCTTTTCCCCATGTAAGGTCATGTGCAAATGCAAAAAGGCCCCCCCCCCCTCCGTTTTAAAAATGGCGCCACCTTGGTTTTTTTTTTTTTTTTTTTGGTATATTTTCTTGCCGAGGCACGGAATTTTCCAGGACAGGAGAAGAACGCAAAGGTCAAAATGAAGTTGACAACACTTCCTTTTATTGTCCTCTGAGGTGTCGTAATTTACACAACGCAGATATAGTCGGATAGAGGCCACATTGTGCTGCTTTTGTGAAATCGTGTCTCTTGGACCCTCGTGGGACTTATTCCCTTGAATAAATAAGAAATCGATAATTTTTTTTGTTTTTCTTTCTCTCATTAAAATAACATAAGTATTTTTTTTTTTTTTTTTTTTTTTTTTTGTTTTTTCCCTTCACCAGCAGCAGCAGCCGCAACCTTTTTTTTTCTTTTCAAAAACATTAAATTTAAATGATTCCAAGGGAATAAAAATCTTTTAGGGTTAGTGTTTGCACTTTATCCTCAAACTATAAAATTGAAAAAAAAAAAAAAAAAATTCAGGGTTTTTATGTCGTTTAATGAAAGAAGGTTATCACTTGTAATTTTTCTTGATTCCACTGAGAAACTTTTTCCTCTTTTTTTTTTCTTTTTTAACTTTTTAATATTTCCGTGCATGTGTAGACAAGAAAGTGTAATGTATGTGTGTTTTATGTGTGCCTACTTAGCGGACCTTGCCGCGACAAAAATAGGGAAAACACACGAAAAGTTTCGTTGTCGCGACAGTTCGAGTGTCGTCAGAACGTTTCTTAAGGGATCGCCGTGTTAATAGTATATTGTTAACCTAGGGTGGAAAATGAATTTTCCCGTCGAGGTTTCCGTTTCAGCCCGAGCGAAGCGAGGGCTGAATGGAAACCGAGCGAGGAAAATTCATTTGACACCCTAGAATAACAAGATACTTTTTATAACGAATAAAAATAACTTTTTAAGTGATTTAAAAAAAAAAAAATACCTCATTTGTTTGTTTACAAGCACTAAGAACATGGCTAAACATGGCGAGTTCCTATAAGGGAAAAAGGCCTTTCCGCCCGCTAAACATCGATGGGAAAGGGCTCTTCCCATCGATGAGTTATGAAAATAAATTTTTGAAATGTCATGACAAGAGAAAAAACTCTTCAAGGTCATCGACCATAAGAAAAATTCAAAAGAAAAATGTCGCGACAAGGTGCGGCTTGTACGTATAACCGCTTTGGCCACGCCATAACCACCCGTAATGCATAAATTATATAAAAATCATGTATAAATTATACAAAAAATTGGACGTACATAAAAAATGCATAAATTATCTATGTGTATATTTATATAAAATATACATATATACATATAGTATATAAAAGTAAAAGTATACGTATATATTTACATATATACATAGTATGTATATTTAAAAAGGTTAGAATTTTTTCTAATTTTCGGTGTAAAAATTACAATTTGACTAAATATGAAAACTTTTCAACCTTTTTCAAATTTTTGATGATAAAATTTCAACCTTTGAAATATTTTTCCTGTAAAAAGTTTGCAAAATCAGAATTTTTATCAAAAATTTTGATTTTAGTAAAAAATTCGACCTTTTTCTTCAAATTTTTGTTGCTGTAATAGTTAGAAAACCTAATAAACCCAAATCGGAAAAAAAAAATTGACAAAGGGAACGTTCAAGTATTACTTAAGATTTTTTTAGAGGGGGGGGGGGGTCCGCATTAACCATCTTCGCCATAAGCTAAGTATGGTGAAATATCTTGAAACGGGGGGAAGGGGGGGGGGTCAAATTGATGCTTACGTAATACTTGAATGACCCGTAAGGTAATTATCAAAAATTTGAAAAAGGTTGGAATTTCCCCCCATATACCCCCGGTTCGGGGGGAACGGTTAGTCATATATAAAAATCTTAACTTTTGTACCGGAGAAATTATTTTTCATCCTTTAATATAATTATGCATAAATTATGCATAAATTATGCATAAATAAGTATGCATAAAATGGAAAAGAAGTTGAATAAGCATAATATCTGCAAATTCTCTGTTTTATAATTTAAAATCATTATATGCATAACTTTTGTAAAAATTATGCATGTCCATTTTTGTATAAATAATTATAGTACCTCTATAATTATGGTTTTCTTTTCTGAGTCTCTTGTTTTAGGGAAGTTCTTTGTAGGACTATATTTTAAAAATTCGGGAATATTAAAGTAAAAAAAAAAAAAGAAAAAAAAATTAAGGAAGTTTTTTTATAGGGAAAGTCACAAACCATCGACATACATTTCGGTCCACCCTAATTAATAATTTTATTGGATTAAATTTCCAACTAAAAACCTTTCGCGTTAAAAAGTTCAAACATCTCAGCAGTGTTGTAAAAAACGCCCCCTCCCCTCCTCCTCCTCCCCCCCCTTCCATCTTCCTCTCTTTAAAGGCTAAAAAGAAAAAGAGAATTTTCGAAATAAAGAACATGAATAAGTATTAATTAGTTTCCATGCAATTTTCACCTTTCCCTTGAATTAGAAATAAATTTATTTTCTTCAACTGTGTCGTATCGTTTTATAAAAAGATCGGTAAACATTTTTTATAATTAATATTCCGGAAAAACTTTTTTTTCTTAATTTTTTTTATTCCTTCGTTTTTTTTTTCTTCTTAAGAACAACCGACCACTTTCCATTTCCGTAAAATCCCAAAATCCCTAGTTGGTTGCTTAGCAATATTACGTTACAAACATCTAACAGTCGCTAGGCAACGAATCCTGGATTTTCGGATTGTAGAATAACTTAAAAATGGTTGTAAAAACCTTACCGACCACCGTCTCATTTTTATTTTCTTTCTAATTTTTGGCCTAATTTTTTTTTTTCGAAAATTTTGAACTTTTTATTTTCGCGTTAATTTTTTAATTTTTTTATCGGAAAAATTTTTTTAAATGTTCCCCAAAAAAAAAGCAGAGGTGGATATGGTTGGAAATAGTTTAGAGCATACGCTATCGATTCCTGATTAATGTTGAAGTATAAAGTACCAGAGCTCATTCCCCACAGAAAAAAGATGCGACCTCCTCCTACTCACCCGCATCCACCGCCGCGCCCTTTCCCCTCCCCCCCCTTTTTTTTCCAAAGTCCCCTCTAACACCCTGTGTTCCTAGCAGGCGCAATTAACAGGGACCCTTAAGCTCTGTTTAACGATTGGCATACTCTATTTCTTTCAATAAAGGGTGTCCCACCTTTTTTTTTTTTCGGGGGAAAAAAAAAGGGAAAATCGCTGATGTGCGTTCGTGAATTAATGATTCAACAACGTTAAAACGTCGACGATTCTCCGCGCCCATCATAGTTTACCAATTTAGCCCATTGGATCTAGCGGTTCCCATATTTACTGACAACCACACTGGATATAAATCCGTTCCTATTTCCTGTTAAGTGGTTTTATTTAATTCGTAATTAATGCATTTTGTTAAAAGTCTTGGTTTTGTTATCTCCCTACGGTTAATGCCAGCTTTTATCCGACTTTTTTTTGTTTTAGCCCGAAGGCGCCGCGATTCGAATTAAAAAATTAATTTTTTTTTTTCGATTTTTCTACCCCTCAGGTCTGTATTTGCGGACGGCTCGATGAAACAAGAGGCGAACAATGACGACGGGTACGAAACGAGCGTAGATCATCTGGACGTAAGATCTCATAATCAGAGCGAGCAGGGAAAGATGAACCAGAACATGATGGAGCAACACATGCAACAAAATTCATCCCAGGTAAATTCCCGAGGGAACAAAATGCGTAGGTTAAATTTTCTATCAAGGATCCAGAGAATAAAAATTGACTGACCAGTGTCACTTCAATCGTTATGGGGAAGTATAAATATTACGTCATTATTTCATGGGGGGAAAGGGTCCTCGATTTGATGACGAATGACGACGAGGGGGAGAAAGGGGGGTTTACGGAATGGTGACGTCATCATTTGCACAAGGTAAAATCAGCGACACATCAGTAAAACCTTTGGGGGGGGGGGGGGCGTTGCAAAAGTCATAAGGGGCCATTTAAGTATTACGTAAGACGAATTTTGACCCCCTTTTCTCAGACCAGGTTTTAGACCGTATTTTTGTTGGAGAAAATAAGGTAGAAAGTGGCCGAAACTGATGGCCTAAAATGATTAAGGGGAGCTTTTTTATATATTAAATATAAAAAAATATAAAAACTATGTATAAAATATATATATTTTACCTATATATAATTTATACATATTTTATGTATAATTTTTATATTTTTACGCGATACAAAAATTAGACAAAAAATTTATTTGTTTTCTGCATAAAATATAAAATACATGAAGTATATATATATATATATATATATATATACACATGTTACGCCCCGTTCATGAACTGGGTAGGCTGCTTGCCCCGTTCATGAATCGGGCAGCAAAATTGCTCAGTTCATGAACTGGGCAGACTTGTTTTTGACCATTTCATGAATTGGGCAATTTCACAAACGGGGCGTAACATACATATACATATAATACATAAAATATATATTTTCTGCATAATTATACTGTACAATTAGAAAAGTGCCAAATATTTTGTATGAAAATTAGACACAAATCATACATTAATTTTCGTTGTAAATGTAATATATTTTTTATGAGTTTTTTATTATATATTTTTTTTAAATTACATATAATTTGTACAATTCTATTTTTTAACAGGCCCCACCAACACTATATACAATTTTTCCCCAAAAATAGGGCTATGTTCGATATGACCACTTTTTGATACGATAAGCGATAAATTATCGATAAGAGGCGAAAGGCTTATCGATATAACGTGAAGTCTTATCGATAAGACGAAGCTTATCGATAATTTATCGCTTATCGTATCAAAAAGTGGTCATATCGAACAGTCCTACCCAAAATATCCGACAGTTAGAACGTTCCGAAACGTCCGCCATATGGTTGGAGTTAAATATATTTTTCGGTTGGGTTTGCGCAAAGTTCGTAAAAACCGACAAACTAAGAAACCGTAAATTTAAGAATTTTCGACTGTTGAAGTTGTCGGTTTTTAGGGACTTTGTGAAAAGCCAACTTAGAAAATATCTGGTCTCCAACAATATGGCAGACTTCTAATTGTCGGACACTGCCGTATATACCATTGGTAGGGCTTGTTTTTTAAAAGTAAATATGAAATAATTTAATATAATTTATGTCTCGTTTATGTCTAATTTTTTTTTACAAAATTCGGCACTTCTCTAACTAAAATATATATATTTTTTTATGTATTTTTAACTTTTTTTCGCTCCCCAACATCTTTAATTTAACCAAAATGGCTAAATTTGGGCCAGTTACTGGGGAAAGGGTCAAAAATGGCCAAAATCATGCTAACGTAATACTTGAATGACCCATTTGAGGTTTTCTCAAAATTATCCCCCTTTAGAGACCAACCGTTTTTTGTCCTAAGTTGGTTTCTCTTACATCTGGACTAATGCTCTCCGTACATAATCGCAGATTTACACTATCTCGCACATCCCGCGGAATCCCGTTTCTGAATCCTATTTCTGTACTTTCTTCCCTTATTTCAAACTTAAATAGTTTAGACTTTCCCTCGGACGTCTTATGCCTGGATTATGCTACCTAATTCCAACCTGTTCTGAACTCAGTTTGAACGTGTTTTAATTCAAACGTGTTTAAACCCGTTTAAACTTGGTTAAACACGTTTGGACTCGTTTAAACACGTTTGAACTCGTTTAAATAAGTTTCAACTCGTTTAAGCACGTTCTGAACTCAATTTGAACGTGTTTTAAGCACGTTTAAACCCGTATAAACTTGTTTAAACACGTTTGAACTTGTGCAAACAAGATCGGGTCGAGTATTGTAACCAGTAAAGGGTTTAATGTCTAATTTTACTCCTTTCAATGCATTTTATTCTTATACCGTTTCATTCTGATTCCAGATGCAGCAAATGCAGCAATTACATCACGCACATCAGCATCATCACAACGTCGGGGTTGATCAGCATCGGCTGCAGCAGCAGCAACAACAACAACAACAACAACAACAGCAGCAGCAGCAACAACAACAACAACAACAGCAGCAGCAGCACGTACGGCATCAACACGAGGGCCATCTAAATCAAGAAAATCACATGGGCCTTCACGAGAATCGAATGAATTCAATAGAAAATAGATTAAACTCAATCGAGTCCCACCTCGACAATCGATTAAACTCGAGCGAAGCTCATCCGACCCACGAATCAAGGCTACAACAATCTCACGAAAGCTCAATGGGCCATAGGTTAGGGGACCGGCAACAAGAGGTCGAAGGACACATGAGCATGGCCGAAAACAGAATAGATCGGATAAATTCGCTGGACGGTCGGTTAAGTGCGGGGGGGAGTGAGACCCACGAGAACCGTTTAAGTTCGATCGAGAGTCGGTTAAACGAACACGATAGTCAAGTTAATAACGTAGAAAATGCAATGAACAATATTACAAATAGAATTCAGAATCATGAGAATCATATTAGTAATCACGATAATAGAATTTTAAATCATGAAAACCAAATAAATAGTGTCGGGAGTAGGATTTCGAATCACGAGAATCACATGAACTCGATCGAAAGTCGATTAAACGGTAACGAAAATCAAATGAGTGGTATGAGTAATAGTGAAAATCGAATCGGGGGACACGAGAATCACATGAGCAATATCGAGAATAGGATGCCGCACGAGAATCACATGAACAACATGGACAGCAGAATGGGGTCTCACGAGAGTCACATGAACAGCATCGAAAGCAGACTAAATCACGAGAACCACATGAACGGATTAGACAAGAGGATAGGGAACCACGAGAATCACATAAATAGCATCGAAAGTAGGATGAACGGACACGAGAATCACATGAACGGCTTGGACAGCCGGATGGAGAGTCACCTCGGGAATTTAGATAATAGGATGGTAGCTCACGAGAATCGTTTAATGGAAAACCGGATAGGGAGCCGGGAAAATCATTTAAGTAGTATGGATAATCGAATGGTAGCTCACGAAAACCACATGAACGGGTTGGACAACAGGCTCGGGGGGAGGGAGAGTCATTTGAGTCATCACGACTCACGGATATCAGGGCACGGTCACATGAACAGCATGGACAGCCGGGAAAGCATGATGAATCACATGGGACCACACGTGGGTCACATGGGGCCTCACGACCACATGCAGCCGCATCCGCATATGCAAGGTTTGCATCACCCGCATCATCCGCATCCGCATCATATGCATCACCCCCATCATCCGCATCACGGCCATCCGCATCCGCATATGAAGTGCGAGTCTATGGAGGATCCTTATAGTTTCGTCGATGATGATCCGTCTCCTTTGGCGGTTGCTCCTCATGCGACACCTCAACCAAGGCCGTCTCCTTTAGTTTTACAACCTATTCCGAAGAAAAGAGGAAGGAAAAAGAAAATCAAACCGGAGGATGGGTACGTATCCTGGAAAGGGGATAACAGCAGATTTCTATGGGGGTGAAATCCAACGGATGCTAATCCAATCATCCAAGACCATTTAAACATGTTGTCATCATTTCAGTTTCACATAGAAAATTTTATGTAAAAAGTAACATAATTTACTACCTAGTAAAAAGAAAAGCTACTTAGAATTTATGTTAATTTTTGTGTTAAATTAACATGAAAATAGGCCGATTTAACACAATTTTATGTTAAAAATTAACGTAAATTCTATGTGGACCTTTTTTTGCATAAAATTTTTAACCATGTGGAAGAAAATTTTTATTGTAAAATGCTCTGTCTCCATTGAACAATTAATTGGAGTGTACAATTAATTGCACCCCCAAAAGCGCTGTATATTTTTGGACTTTTTTCTTCTACTACCACTTTTTTTTTTCATTTTATGATTTTTTAAGGAGATTTGAAAAATCTGGGGCAACTTTTCAGGAATGTAAAGTCATGTCTTGTCTCCATTAGTTACTTAAATGGATGGTCGAATTAAAGTAATCGTCTATTTAAGTCAAGCACCGGAAGTACTGTATGTTTACTTTTCTTTCGGCAAATCTAAAACTTTTTGCATGAGCCATAATTTCCTCTGAAAGTAGTTTCTCAGTAATTAAGTACCTGTATACTTAGCTCTTCTTCCAAATAGTCGTTAAAATTTATTAAAATTAATTTACAAAAACATAAACAAAATCCCGGAGTTCTCCATTTTGAATTAATTTTTGAATTTGGAACGGTACAGTACTTCCGGTGCTTCATTTAAATGGAGGATTCTTCAATTCGATCCTCTATTTAAATTACAAGTGGAGACAAGCTATCATTTTTTTAAAAATCTATGCACCTTCAATTTTTGTAGGAAGAATGCAAATGCTCTGTCTCCACTGGACAATTAATTGGAGGGTACAAGTAATTGTACCACCGGAAATGCTGTACATTTTTGGACTATTTTCTTCTGCTAGCACTTTTTTTTATTGTTTTGATTATTTTTTCGAACACTAAAAATAATGAAAAAAAAAGTGGTAGCAGAAGAAAAAAGTTCAAATATATACAGTGTTTTCGGTGGTACAATTAACTGTACCCTCCAATTAATTGTTCAATGGAGACAGCATTTTTAAATAAAAATTTTCTTCACCTACTCTGTTAAAAATTTTGATGTAAAAAAAGGTCCACATAGAATTTATGTTAATGAACATAAAATTGTGTTAAATCGGCATATTCTCATGTTAATTTAACATAAAAATTAACATAAATTCTAAGTAGCACTTTTATTTACTGGTGAATTATGCTACTTTTTACATAAATTTTTTGAAGTGAAACTTCTTTAGAATCGCTGAGAGTAAATTTTTTGGGGCACAGTGTTAGGCCAGAAAGTGCGCAACAATTTAGGCTAGAAAGTGCGCAACAATTTAGGCCAGAAAGTGCGCAACAATTTAGACCAGAAAGTGCGCAACAATTTAGTGGCACAATGTTGGACCAGAAAGTGAAGATTTTCAGCAACTTGTTTAGAATCGCTGAGAGTAAATTTTTTGGGACACAATGTCCCAAAAATCTGTGGTTTTGCGTGATCAAAAATTAATATTTAATCATTTTAATATTCAAATTTCAACTTCAAGTTTTGAAGTGAAATTTCTTTAGAATCGCTGAGAGTAAATTTTGTGGGCTGCTTTCGTTTATTGTTGTGTAATATTTGTACTGGGTTATTTGGGGGTTTGAGTCATTTTGTAAAAAGAATTCCAAAAGAGTTTAAAAAATCTTCTGCTGTGTTATATTGATAAACAAACGTTTATCAATATTATTTAAAATTTAGGCTAGAAAGTGCGCAACAATTTAGGGGCAGAATGTTAATCTAGCGATTCTAAAGAAGTTGCCCAAAATCTTCACTTTCTGAAACTTCTTTAGAATCGTTGAGAGTAAATTTTTTGGGGCACAGTGTTAGGCCAGAAAGTGCGCAACAATTTAGGCTTGAAAGAGAGCAACAATTTAGGGGCAGAATGTTATTCTAGCGATTCTAAAGAAGTTGCCCAAAATCTTCACTCTCTGAAACGTTTTTAGAATCGCTGACAGTAAGTTTTTTGGGGCACAATGTTAGACCAGAAAGTGCCAACAATGTTAGCCCAGAAAGTGCGCAACAATGTTAGGCCAAGAAAGTCCGCAACAATTTAGGCTAGAAAGAGAGCAACAATTTAGGGGCACAATGTTATTCCAGCGATTCTAAAGAAGTTGCCCAAAATCTTTTCCTTCTGAAACTCCTTTAGAATCGCTGAGAGTAAATTTTTTGGGGCACAGTGTCAGGCCAGAAAGTGCGCAACAATTTTAGGCCAGAAAGAACGCAACAATTTAGGCTAGAAAACGCGCAACAATTTAGGCCAGAAAGTGCGCAACAATTTTAGGCCAGAAAGAACGCAACAATTTAGGCTAGAAAACGCGCAACAATTTAGGCCAGAAAGTGCGCAACAATTTAGGGGCACAATGTTAGACCAGAAAGTGAAGATTTTGGGCAACTTCTTTAGAATCGCTGAGAGTAAATTTTTTGGGACACAATGTTGGGCCAGAAAGTGCGCAACAATTTAGCCCAGAAAGTGCGCAACAATTTAGGGGCACAATGTTAGAATTTTGGGCAACTTCTTTAGAATCGCTGAGAGTAAATTTTTTGGGACACATTATTGGGCCAGAAAGTGCGCAACAATTTAGGCCAGAAAGTGCGCAACAATTTAGGCCAGAAAGTGCGCAACAATTTAGGGGCACAATGTTAGAATTTTGGGCAACTTCTTTAGAATCGCTGAGAGTAAATTTTTTGGGACACAATATTGGGCCAGAAAGTGCGCAACAATTTAGGCCAGAAAGTGCGCAACAATTTAGGGGCACAATGTTAGACCAGAAAGTGAAGATTTGGGCAACTTCTTTAGAATCGCTGGGAGTAAATTTTTTGGGACACAATGTTAGGCCAGAAAGGGCGCAACAATTTAGGGGCACAATGTTAGACCAGAAAGTGAAGATTTTGGGCAATTTCTTTAGAATCGCTGAGAGTAAATATTTTGGGGCACAATGTTAGACCAACCAAAATTGTTGCGCACTTTCTGGCTTAAAATGCTGCGCAATTTTCAGTGAAACGCCGGGAGTAAATTTTTGAGCAACACAAAATGCGGCACAAAAATGCGCCACAAAATATGCGCCACACATTTTAATTTTAAAATTTTAATGGCAGTCTTCACAGTTAAAATAATAAATCTGTGGTTTTGCGTGTTCAAAAATTAATATTTAATCATTTTAATATTCAAATTTCAACTTCAATTTTTGAAGTGAAATTTCTTTAGAATCGCTGAGAGTAAATTTTTTGGGCTGCTTTCGTTTATTATGTAATACTAGCCGCTTCGGGGCCGCTTCGCGGCCCCTTCGCGTCTAGCCTAAAGTAATGTAGGAAAACGTTAAAACGTTAAATACTTAAGTTTTTTCCGCCCGAAAAATCCGACTGTGGACAAAAATGCGAAATATTTTTGGCAAATAAAACAAACTATTTTTTCGCCAATTTTTTTTTGTCTGATGGCAATAATTTTCTTTCAAAATTAAAATTTTAATATGAAAACATTACTTTAGCAATTTAAAAAAGTAAAATTAAAATTAAAAATTTTTTACTTAAATAGCTTGTCTGCGGACAAACACGGACAAACGCAGAAAAACGTTTGTGCAAAAGGGCAGTCTCCACTTGATGACGTTCACGGCATTCGCGTTGTCCGTCATCGCGGTTAACGTAATCGCACCGGAAGTACTTTGCAGGTTTAGCTCCCGTAAACGTTTGTGGCATAAAAAGAGTACCGTATATTTCATTAAGTATACAAAATTGGCTTACCCAGAATTTGTTTTGGAACAGATTTATTGTCTTCCCCATGCCCGAATTAAAATTTTTCTTTTTAAATCCGTAAAAACCTCTTTCAAAACCGCCATTTTTAATGTTTGTAAATAGAAAAAAGCAGAAGATGATCAAAAAAATCGTGGTAAAAGATCCACAAAACTTCCGGTGCGATTACGTTCATCGAGAAGGCGGATAACGCGAATGCGGTGAACGTTATCAAGTGGAGACTGCCCTAAAGAGTTTGTGCAAAGAGAACAGACAGACGCACATGTCGAAAGTTGAAAAATATTTAAAAAAAAAAAAAAAAAAAAAAAAAACCACCGCCTACAGACAGACACACATCCCCTCCCCCCCCCCCCCCCCAGAAAAAAAAAATCAACGCCTACAAACAAACACACATGTCGAAAGTTGAAAAATTTTTTGCAAAAAAAAAAAATCACTGCGTACGGACATCGCACATCGGACATCAGTGAAAAAATCAGTAAAAAAAAATTTTAATTTAATTATTAAAAAAACACCGCGTAAGACAGACAGACGGCCAAGACTTTTACTTTAGTTGATTTTATTAATTTTTATTTATATTTTTATTTATGAAAATAGTAAAGTATTTTTTTTTTTCAAAAAAACTTTATCCCTTGCGTACAAACACCAGAAAGACACACATCCCCCCCCCCCCCCGAAAAAAAAAACCACCGCCTACAGACAGACACACATGTCGAAAGTTGAAAAATTTTTTGCAAACGACAAAAAAAAAAAAAAAAAAAAAAAAAAAAAAAAAAATCCCTGCGTACAGACAGAAAAACTTTTCCTTTTATTCGTCAAAATATTTTTTGTCTGTGGACGAAAACTTTATGTATATAAGAATACGAAAACTTTATGTATTTTTTCGTCGAATTCGTTAAAATTAGCTTGTCTGCGGACAAACGCGGACAAACGGAGGGGTTTTATTATATAGGTAGATAGATTGTACTGGGTTATTTGGGGGTTTGAGTCATTTTGTAAAAAGAATTCCAAAAGAGTTTAAAAAATCTTCTGCTTTGTTATATTGATAAACAAACGTTTTTACGCATAAAAAAAAGTTATATTTTTATTATTTTGCTCGTTTTTGGTCAAAAAATTTGACCACAAACCAGTATTTTAAAATTTTGTTGCCTTAAAGTTTTGGTGCCCTAAACTATTTTTATTGTGTCCATTATTAGCGGCGTGTAGAAGTTTCACTTCTCTTCTTCAGTGAGTTTGCGTAGCTAGACTCACTCACATTTTTTTTCCATGTAACTACTTTGTTGTGGTACTTTGCCGAAATGCTGTATATTTCTGGACTTTTTTCTTCTGCTACCACTTTTTTTTTATTGTTTTGATTATTTTTTCAAACACTATAAATAATGAAAAAAAAAAAAAAAAAAGTGGTAGCAGAAGAAAAAGGTAAAAAAATATACCGACTGCTCTGAAGAAAAAGTACCTATTTTTTTTTTTAGCAGAACAAAAACTACCTATCTTTTTTTGGACAGTTGAAAAAATACCTATCTTTTTTGTGTTACTGCAAAAACGATCTATCGTATATAGCAATGGCCATTTAAATAGATCGTTTATAAGTCGTCAAAAAAAAGATAGGTATTTTTTCAACTGTCCGAAAAAAGATAGGTAGTTTTTGTACTGCTAAAAAAAAAATAGGTACTTTTTCTTCGGAGCAGTCGAACAGCATTTCCGGCGGTACAATTAATCGTACCCTCCAATTAATTGTCCAGTGGAGACAGAGCATTTGAATTCTTTCTACAAAAATTGAAGGAGCTTAGATTTTTAAAAAAATGAATTTACATTCCTGAAAAGTTGACCCAGACTTTTTAGATCCCACCAAAAAATACAAATATTTTACCGTACCTGTATAACAAAATAACACCTCGAGGTGAACTGTTCTTTACCCAGTCTTAAAATCGGGGGCAGAGTACTGCTGAACCCTCCTGAGAGAACTTTTGAGTCGCCCTGTTACTTTTTTTTCTATCCATGTATTTTCCATTTTGTAAAGGGTCTTTGAGCGCCTTCTAAGGCGCTCACTCTTCTGTGAGTTCTCATAAGCCTCTCGGCCTAATTACGGGAGCTATTTTCCATGGTCCTCGATCATTTTGAAGCTAAGACCCCCCCACTTTAGAGTGATTTCTGCTTTGAAACAAGTTTTTTTTTTCCAAGGGCACATAAATAACACTCTTCTCATAAAAAAAAATTTAATGAAATTACATCTTCCGTTTTTTTTTTCCTCGGATCTACGGGAGCTGAAATCAGCCTTTTTAATATTTTCTACTAAAAGACAAAATCATCCAGCTTTTATTTTCGCAATCAAAGCACAATTAACATTTATTTCCTTTTTTGTATTTTTTAAACGATATTGACATACCTTACACCACGAATCACCTTGGCAACCGAAACGGAGATAAGAGGAGGAAAAGAGGAGGAAAAAAAAAACCGCTTGAATTTTAAACATTTTACTGTAAACTGATATATACTTTTTTTTTTGTTTTTCCAGAATGGGAGACACGGCAGAGCTGTTAAAGAAAGAAAACGGTTTAGCAAAGCCCGTGAAAGAACGAAAAAAACATGACCGATTTAATGGAATGCCAGAGGAGGAGGTTGTCAAAAGGACGCTCCCGGACCACTTAACGACGAACCTCGACATTGTTATTGTAAGTCCGTTTTCGTGTTCGTTGTCTACAAACATGAGGAGTTCTATTCGTATTTTCCCGCCCCCTTAAAAAAAAAAGGGCACACATTTTCAGTTCCCGAATGTCGCAAACGATTCAAAATGTTTTCCTTTTTTTTTTGTTCTGGCTTTAAAATTTTTTTGACGTGACCGATGAACCGATGATTTTTGGTTTATACTTTTCCGTTTGATCGTAAGAGTAAACCTTTTGTTTTAATTAGAGTCCTAAGGCCCCATCCCCCCCCCCTCTCTTAACATCGGGATAGTGAAAGTGTGCGTATGGGAAAGTGCGATCGAATTTCCCCTTTGGGGCTTTTGAAATTAAATTCAAAGCAGGGATAGTTGGGGGAATGTTTTTTTATGTTTTTTTTTTTTTTTTTTTTTCCTTTTGGGGGTGATTTCCGGTGTGGGACTTTTAAATTTTGAATTTGATTTGAGTAGTGGTCGGTCTGAAATCTCTTTTTGAAGGAGCGTTGACAAAATCGATTGTGGAACAAAATTGATTTTCAATAAATCTGGGCCTTAGGGTCAAAAATTTGAATTTGCAAGCGGTCACGTGACCCTTTCGTACGGAAAATAAACAAAAGCGGCCATTTTGATTTTTTGAAATTCAACATTTTGGCTTTGAGAAACGGAAATATGTTGTGGTCATGAAGACAAGCCATAAATACGCGGATATTGGTTTCTAGAGCGAAAGAAAGATGGCGGAGCGATCTTTTGTGACTGCAATGGCGGCTTCGGAGGTGAATTAACGTATCTCCATCGTAAATATAATTGGAGATAGTTTGTTTCGACCAGGGCTGCGGTTCCGTTTCCGATTCCGATGCCGATTCCCAAGATTCTCCAATATTTTTCGGGCCGATTCTGATTCCGATTCCGATTTCGACTCGAGAAAAAAAATTTAAGTTTCCGATTCTGATTCCAATTAGAAAATATTTCAGTGGTGCCGATTCCGATTCTGTTTCCGATATTTACAGAAATGTACAAATCATAAAAAGCTTTTATTAATACTTTTCAGCTCAATTTGAATCAAAATTATTTTTCGATGCCGATTCCGATGCCGATTAAGATTCCGATTTCGGCCAATTTTTGAGCTAGATTCCGATTTCGATTCCGATTCCAACTGCTTGAAAAAAAATTAGGGTTCCGATTCCGATTCCATTTAGCTTTTGAACCAAACGATTCCGATAGTGATTCCGATTCCGTTTAAAATCTAAACGGCACCGCAGCCCTGAGTTCGACTGCTTGTGAAAATCACGTGACTACAAGCTTACGCTCGTGTTGGTGTAAACTTGATGTCACGTGACACTCACGAAATGTCGAAGCAGACTATCTCCAATCATATTCACGATGGAGATACGTTACTTTACCTCCGACTCACGGATTTGCTTTCCTTGTATTAAGTCATACCTGTCCAGACTTGTCTTTATGACCACAAAATACGTAAATAATTCGAAAAAGCTTTTAGTAACAGGCAAAAAGAGATTTCCGATTAGGGGGCGGTATAAATTTTTGTTTTTTTGTTGGACTATTAATATTTTGAGTTTTTCTTTAGATTGGTATCAATCCTGGATTGTTTGCTGCATACAAAGGACACCACTACGCTGGTCCAGGCAATCATTTCTGTAAGCAGCTATAATTTTCTTAGCAACTCTATGTAAATTAGCAGAGCCGCCTGAAGTTTTGAAAACCGAAATAAACAATTTGGCTACGTCGCAGATGGCTTCTGTTCAAGATTTAGTCTCCCCGGGTGGAGTTCCAAGGATGCCATTGACTCAAAATAACATAATTTTAGGAAATTTTTTTGTCAGAATTGTCTGAAATTTTGCATGTAGGGGTAAAATGGAACGCTAATTTCAGATATGTGGTCAGAATTTCGATTATTATTATTTTATAAAACCCAAAATTGGGTTTTGACTGGGAAGTTAAGGAGCTTTCACTGTACCTGCCATTCGTATTGGTACAGTCAAGTCTCCAAAACTTTTCAGAAAATTTCGAAACACTGCCGTTTTTTTTTTTTCTGAACAGTAGAAAGTCTTTACTTGCATAAGTAATTGATCTTTCTTTGTATTTCACTTTTTGCTTTTCGGTGTTGTTAATTAGCGCTTCATTTGCTTTTTTGTTTTTTTGCAGTGTCATTTAGTCCTTTGCTTTTAAAAAGCTGTTGTTGAATAGTTATGCTTGCATGCTAGTTGTCAAGTGAAAGTGAAGGATACAGAAGTATAATCAAAGAAGAAAAAAAAAAAAAAAAAAAAAGAAAAGCTCTATGTTTAATTGGTAAAAGGTCAAAAAAATAAGGGAGGGCTTTGTCGGAACTCAGCCGCAGAGCTTACGTGAATTCGCCGGGTTGAGTCTTTTAGATGAATAAAAGCTAAAAAGTCATTCCGGTTAAGATAGCGGTTTCGCTCAAACTTTGGGGTATGATACTATAGGGTAAGGGTAACTTACCCTCAAATTTTCAGCCCTATAACTTTACTTGTTTTTGCTGCAGAGCCAAATATGCGGGTTTTTGAAGGTTTTAAAAAAAAGACTCTCAACTTCATTATCAAAATTTAACTGACTTGAACAAACAAAACTCAATTCGATAGCTTATAAAATAGGCTTTAAAGGGATGTATATGGCGGATAAAAATTCCGTTAGCAACAATTTTTAAAATTCGATAAAAAAGATTTTAAAAAATTATTTTTGAAAACACCGCCTCGCCGTTTTCACAGGTTTTAGAGAGCTTTGAAAGCTTTCAAATGCTTTTCCGGAAGCTAAATTTGGTTGCAGCATGAATTTTTTTCGATTTTTCCGCATTTAAAGGAAATTAAACTGAACAATTAATTATGTAGTTTATCTAGCTTTTGGGATCTTCGCCCCCAACCCCCTGGCTTAAACATGCTTGATGAGCTTTCTTATATGAAATACCATATGATATGATACGGAACCAAAGTGGTCTAGAAAACCAAAATTGCTGTGGTGTGATGGGGGCGAGCCCATTAATATCTAAAATTAGATAACTGTTCTCAGTAATCGTTTAGTTCAGCTTTTTATTAAGTAAAATTTGTAGAACCAGCTACACTTTACTTTTTAATTAATTTCGAAATTAATTAGATCAAAAATTTGACAGTTTTAGCCAAACTGCAGTGTCTTGTTCAGGTTGGTTCATTGCATGCTTTGGATTTTAATTTTAATGTGGGAGCTTTATTCTTGTTTTATTTTTTTTTTTTTAAACAAAATGCTGAAAGCACTAAAGACTTTCTTCATTACTTAAAAAATCATATAAAATCACATTAAGAAATTCAGTGCGCCTAATCCTACCTTAAATTTTTGCCAATCATAAAATGAAGCAGAGTTTGTTTCAGTAACTGAAAGAATTCTAACAAAATTTGTGAAAATTTACTTCATCAAAAATTTTTGATTAGCAAAAAAATATTACTGAAAATCTTAATCACAGGCAGATCTTATCCCTTCAAAAAGCGGATGCTTCCCTGCTTAATGTATTTAAAGTTTCGAAGTCTGAAACTTAATCAATTTTTTTTTCTAATCCGTTATTTCGATTTTCCACAGGGAAATGCCTCTACCTGTCCGGATTGACTCCAGAGCCGATGACAGCCGATGACGATTACAAACTCCTATCGGTTGGGATTGGATTCACAAACATGGTTGCACGGGCCACGAAAGGTAGTGCCGATCTTACACGGAAGGAAATCAAAGAAGGTAAAATTCGTTTTATTTTATTTTTCTGTGATACGTGACTGGGCACAAGAAAAAAGATTTTATAGACGAGCAATAATTAGTAAATAAAAAATTCGATAAATAAAAAAAACATTGAGAAGGGAATTTATCTTTCGGGGAAGGAGTTTGCGAAGTATATTTCGCATTTAAAATATTGAAAAGCTTAGCTTTATATTTTCTGGAAATATAGCCCAAGTTCAAGCATTTTTTTTAAAGCGTCTTTCCATATTATTGTCTCCAGTGAGTCAATAATAAAAAACAGAAATGAATAATCAATATGCAAACCTTTTTGTAATATTCCTCTTTTATAATTTTCGCTCAAAATTTGCTAAAATATTCCTTACTTAAAATGTGCACCGCTCCTGTCTCAGGAAAACTGAGCTTTTTTCCCTCTTCCTCAGCAAAAAACTCTATTCGGTGTATTAAAATTTGTACTTCAGTGCAGAACTAGTGATGTTAAATATACCATATATTTTATCGTTCGTATATATATATATATATTTACGTATATATATATAAATATTTATATATATATTTATCCATAAGTTAAACATGTACTTTTTTTGGGGTTGAATTTCACATATTATTCCTCGCTTATTTTTAATTTTTAACAACTATTTTGATTATTTTTTAATGAATTACAAGGTAAAGAAGCATTTTCATTTGTCATTGACTTGTTGATCAATGATTAGCAATTGATAAATATGAATTTTGGTCCGGTGGTCTAAGGCAGCCATTTTTGTAGAAGCAGCCATCTTTAGGCGCGAAAATTGAAAACTATTCTGAATTTACCTTGGTACGGTCAATATAAACGTTTTAAAATCATTTATTTTACTGTTTTTAATTTAAATATTTATTCTAAACAGACTTATAACGTTTATTTTAATGAATTATGTCTCTTTTACGAAAAAAGCTAAAAACATCGTAAATATATATGGATATACAATGAAAAGCTTCATATATATATATAAATATATACGTATATATATACAATATATTTATGTAAATATTTATGATTAACATCACTATGCAGAACTAGATCACGGCCATATAGAAGTCTAAAATGCCGTGCGCGGGTGCGCCGCCATTAGTTGTTTACAAATCTCAACGACCAATTAAAATGCGTCTCGCGTACAAGTAGCGCTTACGGGGGTAGAAGGAAGAACTAATTTTCTCGTAGTTAAGCGGGACAAGATCTCCCATGTTTAAGGGATAGGAGTTTCCGAACCTGTCTATATGTCCGTGTCAATTTTTCTGCTTTGTTAACAAAATAAAACTGGCTAGCAGAAGGCATAAAATCAGCACTGCCAACCGTTGAACCTGTATACCTTTTGTAAAGTCGGCAGGGATGATTGTTTTAAAACAAATTGGTTTAAAACACGGTGTTTTAAAACGTTTTAAAACATTTGAATAAAAAACACTGTTTTAAAACACTGTTTTAAACACCGTATTTTATTAAGTGAATAAAATACGTTTTGAAATGCATTTTTAAGAAGCCCGAGCCCACAATTTGACTGAAAATTTCCTGTCGCGCACGACTCATTTTATACAATCTATGGTATGGACCATACCATAGATTGTATGAGCCGCTCATATTCATAATGGTTGCTTAATCGATGGCAGGGATGATCGTTTTAAAACGTTTTAAAACATTTGAATAAAAAACACCGTTTTAAAAATTTGAATAAAAATAGAAACGAATTTAAAACATTTTGAACGTGTTTTAAAACTTTTTAAAACCAGGCCGAATAAAAGACGTTTTAAAACGTTTTAAAACATGGGAAAATAATATAAAACGTTTTAAACTGTTTCTTATTAAAAAATGTTTTAAACAGCAACCCTGAAAGTCGGGTTTGAAAGGAAATGTTGCAATTCTTGAATGGACTTGGTCTAGTTCTGCACTGAGGTACAAAAATATATTTTAAGTTGTTTAATATTTTATCTGGTTGTCATTATTTTAAAATAAGTGAAATAATGTATTTTATTTTCTGAATTACAGGTAGTCAAATTTTATTGGAGAAACTCCAAAAATTTAAGCCAAAAATTGCTGTGTTCAACGGAAAACTTATATACGAAGTATTTTCTGGTAATAAGGACTTTCATTTTGGCCGCCAGCCTGATTTCGTTGACGGCACAAATACGGTAAGTTGAAGAAAATTCAAAACCCATTTTGCAGCCTATTTTTCCCCGAAAAAAAAAAAAAGATGAAAACTTTGAACCTGTCCCCTCCCCCTGGCCGGAAATTTCTAGACTTCTTCAACTTACATTTTTTTTCTTTTCTTTTTGCAGTACATGTGGGTGATGCCTTCGTCGTCAGCCAGATGTGCTCAGTTACCAAGAGCGGCCGATAAAGTACCCTTTTACGCCGCTCTGAAAAAATTTCGTGATTATTTAAATGGACTTATCGGTGATTTAGACGAAAGTGAAGTGGTTTTCAGCGATCAAAAACTCAAAACATTTTATGAATCTGATATTAAACACGAACCTAAAGACGATCAAGGGAGTTATTACCCTTATTCGCGTATACCAGGCAACGAATTAACCGACCTCAGCAACGCTGTGGTTAAAAAAGAACCTTACGACCCTAGTCGACCGGAGAAAAAGAAACGGGGAAGGCCGAAAAAGATTAGGATCGAGGGAGAGGAGCCTCCGCCACCGAAGGAGAGAGTTAAAAAGGAGAAACCCCCGAGCAGCGACGGGGGGAGCGACACACCTAAGAAAAAACGAGGTCGGCCGAAAAAGGTGAAAACGGAGGACGGAGGGACCGTGATGGTTCCTCAGAGCACACCGAATCAAAACGGCGGTTTGAACACGTCAGAGCATACTAGTTCTTCCAATCCTGCTTCCACTTGTTTTTCCCCTCCTATCCAATCTCCCTCAGGTTTTTGTCAGGGTTTTTCACCCGCTTACGCTTCTCAAAATCAAGCCCCGGTGCAATCGCAATACAATCCGAGAGCACCTTCGCCTGCGTATCATCCGTCTCCTCATCACCCGTCACCGTTACCTACTCAGTATTCTCAGTCTCCACCGCCTGCTTCGCAATCTCAATCCCAGCCCTTCACCCATTCCGATTTGAGCTCGGAAATCTCGGCGGCCATTTCCTCGGAGCATTTAGGATCTCCACCGCCTACCTCGCCTAGTCTCGGCCCGCCGGATTTCGAACCGCCGACTAGTATGCCGGACGACACGGCGGCTCCGATGTCCGTGAAAGAGGAACCGGAGCACGAGTGCCGGTTCTCCTCGCCGGCTCCGTCGGAATCCACGTATCAGTATAGGGGATTTTCGGAAACGGAAATGGAACACAAACCGGCGAGTTCGACGTTCACGAGGCAACCGTCTCCGGAGTTCCCGTCGAAGCGGACGAATCAAGACGTCGCATCCAAGAGCTTATCGGGATTGGAATCGCTGGTGGATCAGATCCCGAGCATCGCGGAAGGGGGAACCGGATCGACTTCCAACGCCGGGAACGGGGAAGCTTTCGAGTCTCAATCTTCCGGTCCATACGAAGACTACCTCGGATACCCAGGGTACAGCTCGGCGCCTGCAGCACCGACCCCTCAACCCGCGTATCCTCACTACACTACGAGTACAAATTACTCAACTGCAGGCTATTTACCACCCACACAAAGTAGCTTTTCGGTAAGCTCTCTTGCGAATAGCGCATCTCACGGTCACGAGCCTCAAGTCGCAAGTTCGTTCTCGGTCAGTAGTTTGGCGTCTAATTATACACCCGGAGGTTATCCCAATTTGATGGGAGCCCCTCACCTTGTGGTACCTCAACCCGGTTTGTTCCCTACGGGGATGAACATGGCCCCCAATTATCAATACCCGGGGCAATACCCCACGCCTCCCTCATCCTTCCCTTACTCCCCACACGCTCTCCACGTGCCCAGTCCGAATTACCCTCCTTACAGCCCTTATTCTAATTCGTCGTACCCGCAGCCCTATTTGGCGAACCATGTGCTCGATCGCATTAAACAGGAGCGCATGGACATCGGTTTCGGGGGCTTCTGATGCGCGCTTCCACCTCAGCCCCCTCCGGGCCCGCTGTAGTGCTGTGTTAGATAAGCCAGAGACTGACAGGGTATCAATATTTGAACGTTCTTGAAGACGCTATTAATTTCCTCATAAACATCTATTTTTTTGTAAAGAAAAAAGTTAACGCATAACATTTTTTCACATGTATGTTAAAATAATTAAAAAAAAAAAAAAAAAAAAAAAAAAGTATAGAAGACTGAAACATTGAAGCAAAAATGTTTAAATAATAATAAATTAATAATTTAAAAAAAAAGATTAAAACAGGGTGGTACGTCAGTAAAATTCACCCTCATTTTCATAACTTCTGCTCTGTAAATTTTTTCCCATCAGAAGTTATACGAAAAGAAAACAGGGTTTTTAACTTATGGGCCATCTTGTCTTCAACAGTGAAAGAAAAAACTGTATCCGTTGTTACTTCAAAAAAAAACCATACTAAATATATTGGAATGACTTAGTATTTAGTATATGAGAAAAAACGTTATCGTTATCGTCATCATCATTATTATTATTTATTATTATTTTATGGTGATGATGATTAATTTATTATTATGATGATGATTATTAATATTAAATATGAATAATCTAGGCCTAGGGAATGATTATAATTATAGTGAACGGGTAAAACTTACTGTTGTTGCACACTTTTCACCGATATTAATTTTTTTAGTTGTTGTGCTGTACCATTTGATTAATTATTTCATTTTTTCTTTTTTGTAATCTGAGAAGCTTAATTTTAAAAACAAAAGAAAAATATTTCTGAACTACACCTAAAGCTGATAAACTCAAAAAATGGTAAAGCACAATCTTTTCTGGAAAACGACATTTCCTTTTTTTTTTTTTTTTCAACACCGCGCGATAATGACATAAAGAGCTTTGAGAATCAAGTGAAAATTGTGTAGTTCATTTTAGGCTTTTACTTTGTACTAATTGAGATTTTGTAATTAAAATTTTAAAGCAGCTTGAATTTTAGTGATGCAATGGATGTCTTGTGGAGATTTTAAATATCATCATTTTATTTCGGTTAAAATTATCTAATGCATTACTAATTTTTGATTTGAGAGAATGATTTTTTTTTAGAAAATTAATCGCTGTGCTTTACTCTGAGTAAACAGGTTGATTTTTTTAGGTTTTTATTATTTTTATTTGAATGCCCCCCAAGATTAGTTTGATTTGGCTTTAGTTTTTTTTTACAGTTGCCTTGTTCGTTTATTTTTTTTTAAGGAAAGTACTTGAATGATGCTAACATTTTTTAACATTGTCATCCATCACATACACAAGACTTATAGAAAGCTTTAAGCTTAGTCTCTGCATCACAAACACCTGTATCAGTTCACTATTATCCCTTATACTTCATGCGTATGTTCATTTACAACATCAATGACAATTTTTGATAGTTGTTCTCACACCTTCGGCGATCATAGCTTTTCCAGATACACTTGATACAAATTTTTTCAATTCATATCCCAATTTTTTTCTACTTACGATTTCGTTGAAGAAATAATTCACAGAAAGTATACTTTCTGTTATTCTTCCATTTTGGAATGGCGAAAAAGGAAACAAAATGACCGAATCATTGCCGGCAAACTGTAAACATTATGCGATTCTGTGAGTTCGCAAGCCCAAGGTCCTCGTAAATAAAAGCCCAAAGTCATCGTGAATAAACTTAAGTCCAAAATGTTCCAATAAAAAAAATAATAGCTTTTTCAAAAATACTTGTTTCATGAATACCCCACGTAGATGCTAAAATAATCCGCCAGGGGCGCCAAAAGCGTCTACTATTTTTTCCTATTCATTCGCCTTTTATATTTCATAGCTGACTTCAATGCCGTAAATCAGATTTTTGCATTCAGATTTATGAAATTGTTGTCAGTTGTTCTATTTTCAAATGCAATTGAATAATATTAAAAAAAATCTAACATGTTTGTTTTGCTTAACGAATGAACCGCCCAAACAAATGCAGGAGAATTCCGCTTGGAGCGCTGCAATCGTTTACCTGTTTCAAAACCTTTTATTCAATTATTCTCTGCTTCCGCCATTTGCAATTTTATAATTTACAGAAATGAGCGTCCTGTTTATTTCGTTAAAAATATCTTTTACATTTGTTTTTCGGTTTTATCGTGGATTTAGAGTTTTTAATTAACATTTAAGTACTTTCCTCGCAAGTGTTTTCGTTCGCAAAACGGATCACAAGGCCTAACAAAAGCCGTGAGTAATATATTCATTCTTTTTTTTTTTTTTTTTTTAATTTGTCTGTTTCGTCTGACAGGCATTCAGATCTGTGATGATAATTATTTTAATTTTTATATTAAATTAAAAACTCTTCCCAGTATTTTCAACCAGTTCAATTGATTCATTAGTTTTATTTATTTATGAAATCAAATTTAGATTTATAAGTCGTCAGTTAACTTTTAAAAAAAAATCCTCTTGTAAATCAAATTTGATGATTGTTCATCTGTACAAGGTATTAGATTATAGTATATATTGTAATTATTTCATCGTATTTATAGTAGAAATACTTTATAACTTTTCATTTTATCTATTTTACTTTTAGAAAAGAAGTCAGACACAAGCATGTTTTGTTTCTGTATATTTTTCTTTTAATTATTGAAAGTTGTTAATTTTGTTTGAAAAAAAGCGGCGGATATCAACAAATTATTTATTAGTTTTTAAATTTATTTTATTTAAAGCGACCATTTGCTTTTAACAATTCCTATAAATCAAAATTTGGCCAAATTTGTTTTCCATATGAAACCAAAAGTACAAATTCAGTGCCCATCTAAATCTTTAATTTGAACTTTAATGGCTTAAGAAATTTTGATTTTAATTCTGACAAACATCATTTAAGTGCAATAATTCGTTTCTTCTAAATCTCAGGGACGATTAAAGAAATAGAGTTATTAATGTTTTTAATGAAAAAATGGTCGCTTGATGTTTAGTTCCTAAGAGAGCCATAAATAAGAAACTTATTATGATTTAGTTAAAAAAATTTTTTATTAGTTTATATCTTTAAAAAAAATTATATATAAATTTATATATCCGCCGTTGGTATTTTTCTTTTTTAGTTTAATTTTCTTTTTTTAATTTTTTAGTCTTCGTAAGGTTGAAACTTTTAAAAAAATTCATATTTTAAGGTGTTTCATGTTACCGAATTTTTTATTTTAACTTTACGAAAGATTGATCGAATAAGTTTTTTGAGTTTGAATTTAATTTTTAATATTTTTGAGTATAATGACGAATAGCTGAAATGCACGTTCCTTCCACTTGACTGTTAATTTTTTTTTTTTTTTCTTGACTTTGTTATCTAATCGATTTTTTTTCTTCCATTTCCGTTTGATATTTTATTACTAGTCTTCCACAATTCTTTTTTCTTTTGTTGAGAAAAAGATTTCCCGAGAAAACAGCGCATTCTGTGAGATATTTCAATTATTTCATGCTTCATATTTTTTCTGTTGACTGTTATCTGATTTTTCATTGTTAATATTTTTTTTTAAAGTATGTTAGTAACTGGCACTGATTCTCTCTGAAAGTTATATTGGAGAAACAGTTTTTTTTCTCTTCTTTTTCAATCGCAGTTATTTATTCCAGAAAGTAAAACCTGCTCAATTTAAGTTTTTTGAACGATTTCAATGTTAAGAAGTAATGTTTCCTAGAGTTGAGTATTTTTGTAGGGTTTTGTTATATTTCTTTTTGTGTCTTTTCATTGATCTATTTTATAACGGTTTTTAATTTTCCAGATGAAAAAAAATTTTTTTTTTGGTTTTTAAATGATAAACAAACTCTAGGTCTTTTCAATAATCTGGATGGTAAAATATTTTTTTTAAAGTTTAAAAAAAAAAATCCACCTGCTTTACAACGAATTTCAATAGAGGTCTTCCGAAAGCCGCTACTCACGAATTTTGTAATTCGTTAGCTTGTTAAAGACAGCATCTTTTTGGGTGTTTTGATGTAAACACATGGAAATGTTAATTGAAATCTTGATATTAGGAAAGAGAGAAATTATCGAAATGTAAAACAATAAGATGACTTGTGGCATTAACTGTAATAGAGGAAGGAGCTTGTTCCCTTTTAACCCTTAATGATTATGATCCTGAGAACTGAAAGTGTGATAAGAATATTCCCATTTGCATTAGCTAAATAGGTACAATTAAAGTGAATATTTATTCGAAAAAGATTTTCTCAGTCTTTGTAAATGTCAAACGATGAGCAGGTGCATTTTAAAAGAATAGACCGCAATGCATTATGGGAATGGAGGTGTCTGAAGCACACGTAGACATATATACTAGACCGGGCATCCTAATAGGAGCAGTCTCCCTAGGATGTCATTTGTTTTTTTTTAAATCTGGGCGAAAACAGAACGACAATATGGCTACAGTGGTAAACAAAAAATTTATTGATATACCGTAATGTGTAAAAAATTGCAAACAATTACTTCTTTTACCTCAAAAATAGTAAAAGACAACGTTTTATATATAAAAGAATTTAAAATGTGAAATTAATTTACAAATCAATTTTCTGTTGTTGACCTACGCCATTTTACCGTTCTGTTTTCCCCTAGATTTAAAAGAAACAAAAGACATGTTAGGCAAGCTTTTTTGTACAGGATGCCCGGTCTAGTATATATGTCTATGGAAGCACAAACAAATATGGCCGCAATATAAGTTAACCTTACCGTGTCATGTTTGTTTTATAGCTTCATACGATTTTTTACCTTCGCAAAGCATTCGGGGTTGTAAAGTCATGAATAAACTTGTTGAGGATATCACGTGATCACTTGTCAAGAAGATGACGCGATGCTTTCTTCATTTTTGGCTTTTAGCTCCTCTGTAACATCTGAACAGGTTAATGTCGTTTCTTTTTATCATTTATTTTTTTTGCTTTGTTAAAATATTCATTGATCAGTTCGCCATGTAGGTATTCGGAAAAAATAAACCAAGCTTTTCGTCTGCTTGAAAAGCATTCCGTAAGATTAGGGGACTTCGCGGTAGCGTCTCAGGCGGATGAGTTCTGCTTTCCTCTCCTGTTTAGACTCGTTCAACTTACTCTCTGATGGGGATAATGGGAACTAGAACTTTTTCAGTTTAAATTTTTTTACTGTTCGGAAGGATAAGGTGTTGTGATCTTACACATCTTGGGCGTGCTTGTATGTCGTGTTTACATCAAAGTTCGTAAAAATTTAAGAGAAAAATCATCATTTTTTATTCATTTATGTTTCTTCTGCCACGTTATGGGAAATCATGTGAGTGACGTAGCATAAAAAAAAAAAAAAACATAGCGCGATGTATGTGTCGATCGTGAAATCGTTTTCACGCTTTTTTATCATGTAAATGACTGAATTTAAATGCACAAAAGCTAGTATTGATCACGTGATCGTGGGCCAATTTCTTTTATTTTTTTTTATGTAACATCTGTACTGTTCAGAGTTTATTTGCAGCGAATAGCCCACAAAGCATTATGAAACTCGGCCGACTTTTGCTTGTAGGAACAAATATGACGGACATGTTTGTTTACATGACTTTAGGTATTTCATTCGCTAAGAATTATGGGATGGAGTACTTGTTATGCATTTTTCGGTTTAATTTATAAGCATGTTGTGTACGGTAGCATTACAATTTGTAAGCTAAGACGCACGCTATCGCTGCTAAGTATTGAAGTCCCATGAATACTAACTACAACCCTTGAAAGCACGGTCGTATAGACAGGTCCGGAAACTTCCTATGTTGTTCATGTCCTGCTTAACTATGCACATTTTAGTTCTAAAATGGGCCACTGGCGGCGCTGCGATCTTGAGAGCCGCAACATGCCTAATCGTATAAGGGACCATGGCCATATAAACGTTTATACGGCTGTGTGCCGCCATCGGGCATCAAATCTCAACGACCAATCAAAAAGCGTCTCTCTAACAAGTAGCGCTTACGGTGGTAGAAAGGATGAACTAATTTTGGCGTAGTTAAGCGGGACATGATCTCCCATGTATAAGGGATAGGAGTTTCCGGCTGTCTATACGACCTTGCTCGAAAGTAAATACCTTACAAATCTTTTAACGTGGCAGAAGAAAAATGGCGTTAACTGCGAGCTTAGGCTATTACTGCAATAAAATTCATTGCTTCTCCCTACCCGCTGTTTTTAACAAAAATCGATAAACAAAATAATCGACTCAATTAACCGAAGTGTCCATTTCATTATCAACGGAAAAAAAACTCGTTCGTATAAAAAGTAAAATAATATATAATATTAAAAAAAAAGGTTTTTTAGAGCTTTATCAGCTTTATGAACAAAAAAAAAAATGTAAATTCTGACCATTTTTTGTGGTTTACAACAAAAGGAAAAAAAAAAGTTTAATGTTTTTTAAATGTCGTGTTCCATTGTTTAAAACGCTAAATAGATAATGGAACTTTATAACTTTTTTTTTCAGTTCGAAAAAAAAAAAATAAGTAAAAATACAAGAGGTTAAATAATGAATTTTAGGTATACTTTTAGTAGTGAGAAAGTGAATTAAAAAAAAAATAATCTTTAAAAGTTGAATATGTTGATAATTCTGTGCGTATCTTGTTTTAAATAAACTAATTGCGGGTTTTACAAGATTTTCACTAGTATCGTATACTTGTATAAAAATGTTTTTTAAAAAAAAAAATAAGGTGAAACTTGCCCCCCCGCAAAAATGGTGTACCATACCTCATTAATGAACTTAAATCTACGTAATTCATCTGTTAATTTTTAAAAATAAGTGAAAAAAAATTTCATGTCTGTAAAGAAAAAAAAAAAAAAAAAAGACAATGTTTTTCTTTTTTTTTTAAAATGAGTTTCCTGGACAAAAAAAAATTAGAAAAAAAAATACAAAAAAAAAATATATACTTAATGTTTGAATTTAGGATTCCCCCCACCCCTTCCCTTTAATTTTTAATTGATTGATTTGGAATGGAATTTTAATTAAATATCTAGATCGTATTGTGGTTAGTTCCAAGAGTAATTTGCTAGGATCGGGAGCGAGGCCTGGAACTTTTTTTTTGACGTGGATACGTCTTTTTTTATTATTATTTTCACTTAATATTAACAATTTAATTAATAATTTTTTTTTTTTTTTTTTTTCAAAAAAAGTAGAACGTTCTAGGCGAAAAATATTCTGTATGCGTTTATAATATTAAAAAAAAAAAGAGTATACACAAAATTTAGAAAAAAGATCCTGATATAGATGTAGATAATTCTTCCCCCTTGTTTAAAAAAGCACTGAATTTTACTTTAGTGATTAGTATTCTGGAATGTTTTTCGACAAATGCATGTGTTGTAATACTTTTTGGTTACTACCAAAAAAAAAGAGCTTTCTATTTTAGTAAAATCCAGTACTTTGTCGGTTTTTTTTTTAAATTTCCCCTTTCCCTTAAAAAAAAATAAATAAATAAATAATGTATATAATATGGGTAAATACAAGTTTTCATGGTTATATCACCAAAAAAAAAAAATATTTGATATTTAGACGGCTAAAAAATAAAAAAAAATGAAACTTAACAAAAAAAATTATTTTGGTAAAATAGGTTGATACATAGGAAAAAAAAATCGTGTATTTTTATTTGTAAGTATAGGTTGATGTCTTAAGTGTCGTGGAAAAAAAAATTTATTTATAATTTCCTTCCAAATCGATGGCAAATTTTATGTTTTTGTATAAAGGCATCAACTTACACAATTTTTGTGACATGGAAATTTTGACAAGCGACATTTTAACATGCGACAGTTAACGCAAAAACTCTTGACACGCCGACTCATCGACATCTGATCATGTAACGACATGTCAAAGTACTGTCCCATGTTAAAATGTCTCCTGTTAAAATTTCCTGGATCCACAATTTTCCTTCCCTCCCTTTCCTGGCTGTTCATTTAAAAAAAAAAAAAAATTAATATTTGATTTAGTATTTATCTATATTATGAATGTTGGTACTAAAATCACGAAGGTTACGATTTTGACGGTTTTTAAAATCATTTTCTTTTTTTTTTTTTTAAATTTTGTTCCTCCTGTTGAAAAAAAAAATCAAAATGGGTACTCAATGTCTTCCAATTAATAGACTGGCAAACGGTTCAAATTGTGGGAAGTAACAATTTTAATTCTCGCACTTACACTTAAAAAAAAAAAAACGCACTTAAAAATTAAGAAGAAAAAAAAAAAAACGTTCTGAAAACAAAAGACTGCCTGATGTTTACATTTTTTTGTAATCGTGCCGTCGTGTCAGTAGATCATGCAAGTTTTGACTTGCGCGCGGAAAGCGCGCTTCAAGCACGATGATTTTGTAAATTTCTGTGCCAAAAAAATAATTCATGGCGTCTTTATTTTGATTTTTGAAAAAAAAAAACCGTCAGCCCGTAACGACTGATTAAACGACTCGTCTAGTCTGATTACGATTGTAGTCATTTTGCGAAGTTGCTTACGTCGTTTCAAAATTGTTAAAAAAAAATCAAAAACGATTTTTGCAACTTTTCTCAAAATGTAAAAAAAAGAAAATGTAATGTGCTATTGGCCAAGATTGGTTAGGAAGTCTGTAAAGAAAAAAAAAAAAATTATAAAGCTTTTTTCTTGTTCGGTTTTAGCGAATTTTTTTTTTTTAAATTTGAATTTTCTTTTTTTACGAGTGACAAGAAAAAGCTTTAAAAAAAATTGTGTATTCTAATTTGGCTTGTTAAGTCCCCTTTAAAAAAAAGTAAAAACTTTACTTTGGATTTTTAAAAATAACAATGTTTGCTGTTTGTCTTGTTCAAATTCTGGTAGTTTTTTTTTTCTCTTTTATTTTTTATTTCATTAAAGTCTTTGGAAACGATTTAACGATTTTTTTTATTTTTTTTAGGAAGTTTTTATCCTTAAAGATGATCCTGCAAAAATCCTTTTCGGTTGCTGACGCGGAAGAAACGTAATATACTCTGGGAGAAAAAAAGCAACAATCCAAGATCGATTTACAAAATCAACGACCTAAAACTCAAGAGTATCGCATTCGCTTATGAAAAAGATTATTGAAGATTTTTTGTATCGGGAAAACGATATCGTTGTAGGTAACCAATTTACGTTTTTTTTTATTTTTCGGGTTGTGTGAAAAATAAGTGGTGAAAGCTCACGATGCCGATTTATGGGAAAATGGCAAATTTGATCTTGTTTTTTCTTCTTGTGAATTTGAGGAATAATTTGATGTGCTGGAAGGGAATATGGATCAGATTGAAGCCTTTGTTCTGAATGGTAAGGTAGATGTAGGAGAATTTCAAAAAGCCACGGTTTCATATTATTAAAGAAATTAGATTATGACTGATGGGAGCTGAGGAACAGTTGTTGCTTTCATTACCAGCATTATGAGGAAGAAGGAGAACTTCGAAAGATCTATAGGAAGATAAGAGAGCAACTACTCCCGAAGTAATGCGAACAGCGGTTCCGGGGTAGAAATGCCGACAGAGGTGGTTTTTTAGTCTGAAGGAGCCTGACGTTACCCAAGGGTGTCCAATGTAGGATTTTTCCACCTCGACATAAAAAAAAAAAAAAAAAAAAGATTGCGACAGATGCTTGTTTCTATCGTCCGAATACCACCGTATTTTCTTTCCGTTCCGTTTCTTACCGTCCAAAGTCGGTAAAAATTGGTTGGAGCCGACGCCGGCATATAAATATTTCAAGTGCTGGAGTTGGCGCCAGCGCCGACACCGGAATAGGAAAATTTTTGCCGCTGGTGCTGGTGCCGGAGCTGATTTTAACATCGGTGCCAGCACCACCATCAATTTTGTCAATTTTTTTTTTTTTATTTCACTTTAGAAAAAAGTGTTACAGTAACCGCCGCTTATTATAGTGCCGGTTAATACGATATAACTTGTGGCCTTTCTCAGTTACATTCAGCATTGCCATGGGGTCATAATTACTAGATCGGTGCCAGCATTGGCGCTGGCCCCAAGTTTAAAATAAATGATCTAGGCCTGGCACCAGCTTCGGCGCCGGAACCAGCATCGGCTTCGGGCCCCTGCCCAATACCGTGGTTCTATTAGGTAATTGATTAAAGCATCGAATTTTTCCAGATTTTTTCTTCGGCTACCACGTCTTTTTGAGCACTTGTAACGACACTGCAGAAAATTTTGGAACATTAAAAAGTTAGCAGCAGAAAAAACAGTCACAAGAGAAGTAAAAAATGACGCCATAGAATTTTAATTCCCGGAAAAAATGTTTTCCATCAGGGTTGCAAAGCATAGTCTTAAACTGATGTGAACTAATTGCTGTCTCTTATTAAAACGCTAATATTAATTAATAATTTTGACGCTTGAGGGGCTGCCAGGGATCCGAAGCTGGTGCCAATGCTAGATAATTTACTTTAATCTTGGTGCCGGCGCCGGTGCTGGCACCGGTCTTGTAATTATGACCCGATGGCAATGCTGAATATAATTGAGAAAGGCCGCGCGCTTTGATCATTTGAAACCTCGGAGCCTATGCAGCAACACCATCGGCTTCGGCAACAGCAGCAGCGGCAAAAATTTTGCTATTCCGGTGCCGGCGCTGGCGCCAGGTCCATTACTTTGGATATTTCGGCGCCGATGCCGTCGTCGGCTCCAACCAATTTTTACCGGCTTCGGACCCCTGGGTGCTGCAGTAGAAGAATTTTGGCTAGTTTGTTTTATTTCTCTTTAAAAGAATAAAATGCGTGCAGTTTTGTCCCTGAAAATATATATGCCGGCGTGGTGCTTATATGCAAAATTATGATGTCGTATAATCGTATATTACGGTACTGCGACAGAAAGAGACAAATTTCACGCCGAGACCGGCCTCGGCTTCGCCTCGCCGCTGTAAAACTACATTCCTTTTTCGAGGAATTCATTTATTTCATTTTAAAAAAAATAATGTTTTACTGCTGACGTAAACTATCTGTAGGTTTTTACCTGAAAGAGCAAAGAAAGAAAAAAAAAAAAAAAAAAAAAAAAATTTTCCATTTTATTTCATTTTTCGACTGAAAATCCATTCATTTTACTGTTTAACATTTTCGCTCACTTGAAGCAAGGAATTTTTTTTTTTTTACTTCATTCTGAGAAGGCAAATTCCAGGTATTCGTCCACCTTCATATTTATTATACAGTTCCTAATGTCTTCCCTTAATGTCGTTGCTTTCATGGGATTAGTTTAATTGCCCTTCGGCTAGTTTTCTTAATTTATTTAATTTGTACGCTTTTCTACTTGGGTTTTGATCCTTTTCCTCTGTGATTATGGATAATAAATTAAATTTTCATACTGTTTGAATTCGAAACCGAATGAATTCGTCACGGAAGAGAGATGTTTTAGGAATTATCCTCCTGATCCCAATGCGAGGCGCTGACACTGGTTGTATACGGTTAAAGGTCATATTCAGATACGTACAAATATTATATCAGCACCTTGGGGTGAGTGGGCGGGGGGGTTTTACGAATGCGAGTTTTGTTGCCGATGTTATTTTAAAGCTCAGATGCAGAACATGAGAAACCTGTTGGGGGTCAAAACGTTATACGGAAAGGGATAGGGGGGGGGGGGGGCCAAAATACCCACCATTCCCTATCAGAAGAAATCAGACCTAGCCATCTAGATTACAGCTGAAAATTTAGCTATGAAGTTAGACGTCCTTTTGAAGTCTAATAGAAAGCTAACATCAGGTCTAATTTTTAAAAATCGAGCCGTCTATTAGATGTTTTTTAGCTGTGAATGTAGACATTTTTCTTAAAGGAGAAAGAAGAAGATTTAAAATAGGAAGAAGAAGGGAGAAGAATGAAAAAGAAAAATAACAGAAAAAAGAGGGAAGAAGAGGGGAAAAAAGTAGAAGAAGGAAAAAGAAAGAAGGACGACGAATGAAGAAGGAAGAAGAAAGAAGGAAAAAGTAGAAGAAGGAAGGAGGAAAAAGAAAGAAAAAAGAAGTAGAAGAAGGAAAGAAAAAGAAAGAAGTAGAAGAAGGGATGAAAAAGAAAGAAGTAGAAAGAAAAAGAAAAAGAAAGGAAGAGGATGACAAAGATCGGGAAAAAGAAAAAAAAAAAGAATTAAGGGAAACCAGTAATTTACTGTACTGTCGAAAATATTTTAAGTTCCCAAAAGTAACTTGAGACATAAATATCCTTTTGTTCACTTTGTAAAATAACTAGAGAAGTGGTTTAGTGGATAGCATCGTCGGGGAAAAAAAAAAATGTGGATGAAGGGTTCGATTCCATGTTGAGGCTCATCTTTTTTTTTTCGCTATTAAAAAGAAAAATGGATATCTATTAGCCCTGAAACCTAGATGTCTATTAGCCTTCCATTAGCTGTGACATTTTCGTACTGTAAATAGCTGCAATTTAGACATGATATAGCTCAAATAAAAAAGGTTAATAGCTTTAGCCGCCTGAAATTAAGAAGGCTTTTGGACGTCTAATAGCAGGATTTTTCTGATAGGGTGTTATTTGCGATTATTAATCCTAGTTCCACGTCCAAGGTTGCCAGATACACCACCAGGGTGGTACATGTACCACTATTGAAGAAAAGGCCTCTTTGTTTAGCTTATAAGGTATCACTATTGAATCCGTGGTACCCTTTACCACAAAAAAAAAAAAATTTCCCCCATGTTTAGCCTATGAGCGTACCACTATTTTTTTTTTTTTTTGTATTTCGGATCGAGCCTGCGCCATTTTTCCATCGACATAATTTAGTTTAATTGACTTTTCGGTCAGTCCCATTTCTTTCGTAGTTTATTTGACGTTGCGGTCAGGTACAAGAGTTTTTATAGAAACTATTTTTAATAAATAAATAAATAAATAAATAAATAAATGACGATTAATTTAATTGATTGAATCGCCTTTTATTTGCCGTTGATATGTTCTACATAATTTAATTTAGTTTAATTTATTTGTTTTTAGTTCCTTCCTGTACACAAACGAAGTGGTTATATGGAAATCGGTGGGAAAATACACGGAAGATTTACCCTAGAATATAAACACAAGAGAGAAAACGTTGCAAATATACATCACAAAGAGAGAGCGTATTCCTTCCGGCTGTGGAAATTAAATGATGCCTCCGGTGTATCGGTGTTGCGCTTTTAAAAAAATGCCCCAGCCGAAAATGGATCATTTAACGATAAATCAAAAGTTCAACTAGTCAAAATGACCGAGTAATTGAAAAACGGGAGGAGATGTAGGAGTGCGGTGAGTAGGAGTAAAACATTTCGTGGAAAAAAAAAAGTGGTTAGTGGCAGCCCAAAAGGAAAATCGAGAAATCGGTGTTGGTTATTTTGAACATCTTAGTGCTAACTTAGAAATAAGTTGGCGACTTGGCAAGCTTAAAGGTCATAATTTTTTTTTTTCTACAAAGTTTTTGTGGCATTTTTACGTGATATACAGAATTTTTAGGAGCCATTCAAATATGACGTCATCTTTATTTTTTGGACAGTCCCCACCCTCGCCATCGAAAAGTAGGCTTTTCTTAAAAGCGCCTTTCCCCCTCTCCTAAATGTCGTAGCGTGTTATTTGAATGACCACTTACCCCAAATTTGGGGCCATCCTGTTAGCACGTAAGCGTGTTACTGGGAGGGAGTTGCTAAATTCTTATTAAGGCTCAAAGGTGCCACTCAAATATTACTTAAGCTTTTTTTTTGATCATTTTTGACCCCCCGCCCCGCCTTGGCAATACTTAGCTTATGGTGAACACCGTTAAGGGAACGTTCAAGTATTACGTAAGATTTTTAGGGGGGGGGGGGGGGTCCGCATCCGCCATCTTCGCCATAAGCTAAGTATTGCGAAATGCCTTACAACCGGGGGGGGAGGGGGTCCAAAAACCAGGAAAAAAGTCTTACGTAATACTTGAACGTTCCCTAAGGGGGTAAGAGGATGAACAGGTTTTAAAAATATGCCTACATTTTTAAAACAACGGGGGATCAGAAATATTTTTATATAATACTTGAACATCCCCTCGGGGATTGTTGAACTATTACATCAATTGCTCGGGAAGTTGGGGTTCCAACTCTGCCTTTTAGAGGAGTTGAGGGAAGGGGTCAAAGAGTGCCCAAGTCGTTCATGCCTAATACTTGGATAGCCCCTTTACAAAATTTAGTATCTTTAAGCTTAGGGGCCATCCAAGCATTAGGTAAGCATCATTTGGTCGTTTTTCGACTTGTTCCGTACTCCGACCTCCCCCCCTCCCCATCCTCCATGTAGGCAGTAATGAGCATTTTGGAAACCCTCTTCCCCTTCGGGGTCGTACATAAATTACGTAAGCACATTTAGGGGGGGGGAGGGGGTCCAAATTTAACATCTTACCCATAAGCTAAGCATATGCGAAATAGGATAAAGCGTGCAAAAAGGGCCTAACCCATGCTTAGGAATTTATGTACGACCCGACCCCCTTTCAGTACCTAGAATTTCAGATCTCAGTTCCATCTCGGACGTTATTTTGAGATTAGATAACCTTAAAAATTTAGCAACACCCCCTAACTTTATATTTTACATTGGTGCCCCCCCCCCCACCACCGGGGAAAAATTTTGACACAACTCCACTATGAGTTTCCACCCCCCCCCCCCTTTCTACCACCTCCGCCTTTCAAACGTCGTTACACTTTTTTCCAACTGAAAGTCTGAAGAAGAAAATTGGTGGCAGCGGAAAACTTTTTAAAACAAATGGTAGCTGTGCCTGGAAAAAAGTGGACTTGTTTATGACTCTTTTACTTATTGGTTATTTCATGATATCGCGCCGGGAAACCGTACATAAAAAACAGGCTTTACAAGTTTTTTTTCGGTTAAAACTAAAGGAATAAATTTAAATTAGAAAATATGAATCATCATTTGTTTAGTGGGAAGAGAAATCCAGGTAAGCGATAAAAATATAGTAAAAAAAAAAACTTTCCGTTCTTTTTTTTTTTTTTTTTTTTTTTTTTTTTTTTTTTTGCGCCCTAACCTTTTGTTAACATTTTCAAATTTATTTTCGCATACTTTTGAACAGCGGAAAAAATTCTTGCCCGGTAAGGAAATCTAATAACCGAACCCCCCCTGGACGACGTAAAAAGGAGAAAGAAAAAAAAATCCGAAGGAGAAAAAGGAAAACATCTGAAGCGCTTCCCACTTCTAATGAAAAGGGAGGAGAATCATGAAGAATAACGGAATTATAGGTATAAGGAAAAATCATGACAGATTACAGACTGTTACAACATATTCTATTTACGTTAGAGTTCTTTCATATGTTTCAATCTTAATTTTTTTTTTTTTTTCTTTCACAGAAATTTTTTTTTTTTTTTATTGGAATGAAGTGAGATTGCTTGTTGCTTAAGAATTTTTCGTCGGAAACTGGGAAATATTGTAACGCATTCGCACATGCAGTCAAATCTTCAGAGAAAGAGAGAGAGAAATATTTGAAAATGACGCAGTGCTGTTCGGCGGAGAAAGACATGGTTGGTGATAAGGTGAGGCGGCGAGGGTGAGAAATGACCAGGATTAAGCTTACGTAATAGTTGATTTAAATTCAGGTAGGCCCAAGCAAGCTCTTGAGTAACAGTGAAGTAACCTCAATTAAACTCTTGGGTCGCATTTAGCGTTACTCAAGTAAACAATGTTACTAAAGTAAACTCTTGGGTCACATTTAACGTTACTCAAGTAAGTAATGTTACTCAAGTAAACTCTTGGGTAAAGTTTAACGTTACTCAAGTGAAATCTTGGGTAACATTTAACGTTACTCAAGTAAGTAATGTTACTCCAGTAAACTCTTGGGTAAAGTTTAAAGTTACTCAAGTGAAATCTTGGGTAACATTTAACGTTACTCAAGTAAGTAATGTTACTCCAGTAAACTCTTGGGTAAAGTTTAACGTTACTCAAGTGAAATCTTGGGTAACATTTAACGTTACTCAAGTAAGTAATGTTACTCCAGTAAACTCTTGGTAAGTTTAACGTTACTCAAGTGAAATCTTGGGTAACATTTAACGTTACTCAAGTAAGTAATGTTACTCAAGTAAACTCTTGAGTAACATTTGAGTCACATTCAAGTAAGCTGAAGTAAGATATTGAGTAACATTGAGTAACATTTAATGTTCTTGAGTAACATTCGAGTGACATTCAAGTACACCCAGAAAAAGGAATATACCTCGTTCGCAATACAGGCGATGTTGCTTAGCGACAAAACAAATATGCTTTGCCGCAAAGCAACATGGCTCGACTTGTCGACATTATGCATTGCGACAAAGCACTCACGAGTTTTGACACAAAACATTTATTCTGCTTAGACCTAAGTTACGCAAAAATGCTTTGTAGCAAAGCATTTTTGCTTAGACCCAAAGCAGCATTTTTTTGGGTGTAAGCTCAAGTATGCCGTTGAGTAACATTTAAGCACACACTTGAGTAACATTCAAATAAGATCCAGTAAACTGTTGAATAATATATTCAAGTAAGCTCTACTATGCTCTTGAGTAACATTGAAGTAAGCTTAAGTAAACTCTTGATTAACATTCAAGTTTAAGTAGTCTCTAGTATGGTCTTGAGTAACTTTAAAGTAAACTCTTGAGCAACATATAATATTACTCAAGTATGAGTAACATTTACTCAAGTACTTGAGTAACATTTATGAGTACCATTTACTCAAGCACCTGAGTAATATTTATTAAAGCACTTGAGTAACATTTATTAGTTACATTTACTCAAGTACTTGTGTAACATTTACTTTAGTACTTGAGTAACATTTATGAGTAACATTTACTCAAGTAATCTATTGAGCAATTTTTCGAGTAACATCCAAATAAGCTCAACCAAGCTCTTGAGTAACATTGAAGTAAACTAATTAGCAGCTCAGAAAGACAGAGTTTTCAAAATCTTACTGTAAGGTTAAATCTCTATAAGAGAAAGCCTATTTTGCTTACTTAAGGCGGAGTGGGTCAGTGGTTTCCTTTTCATGCTTTAACATCGTGTCAGAATTTTGCGAAGCCCCTCGCACCCTAGCACAGTGGTCCAGAAAAATTTATTTTTGGCCAAAACTAACGGGCAAAGAGGCGCAAAAATTGTAAGCTGATTTTTGATTTAGGACCTCTAGGCTTCATAATGAGACCATAGACACGGCGGGAACTTTTGGATAAACCGACTAAAAGCTTAGTCGAAAAAAAAATTTTATAACATTTTTTACTAAATTAACTTCAAAAACGAATTACCGCCAGAAATATATTTTTGGAGGGGAAATAATTTACACTCTACGATCACTGACTATCAGTAAATCACATTCGATTAATCCTGATTTTCATAAACATGCCTATAGCGTTAACAAATTTTATGCCCCTATTTACAAAAAGTGAGTTAAAAACAATTTAAAAAACAAAAAAAAATTTTTTTTGATTTTTTCGTTCATTTAAGGAACAGAACCAACCTGAAAATTGTGTTGTCCGATCAGTTATGTAAAATTGTGAAAATTTTTAATTGGGTTTTGGCCAAAAATAAATTTTTCTGGACCACTGTGCCTAGGGTGCTTTCGCAATATTTGAATGACCTTTTATGATACATATAACTCGCGCTTGGCACCATTTTGGGTTATTCTTCTTCATTAAATAAAACAGAAAAAAAAAAGCCCTCAAAATGAGTAGGATTCGTCTCCGCTATCAAATGAAACCGTAAACGATCTAATTACGTATAAACTTTTTTTCTAAATCCTTTTGAAGGTCGCCTTTTTCACTATTTGCCTGAAACCACTTTTATGACTCGGCTTTTTTTTTTTTTTTTTGTCTCCTCGAAAAGTTTTTGAATGAAAAAAAAAAAAAGAAAGAAAAAAATGCAACTGATTTTAAGGGTCGAAAGAGACGGAGGTTGATATATTTCCCGGTTCAAAATCCTCCACGTTACAAATTTCAAATTTTGTTTTCAGGAAAACTAATAACATCAGCCGTGTGATGGGATGTGAAAATAAGAAAAGTCGTTTCGGCGGACTGTAATTGAAAATTCAGTTAAACAAAAAATAAATAAATAAATAAAAGTAAAAGAAAAAAAAAAAGGAATAGTAAAAGTTTTCCTCGGGAAGAACCACGCCGGCGCCAGAAAACCAACCCTCACAACCCACAGTCAATCTCCGGCAAATATATCACCACATGATTTACCAGAAACACTTTTACCTGTTCTTATATTAAAACCTGCAGGGAGGAAGGACGGTCGGATATTTTTTTTTTTCCAAATCGGTAAGTGTTTTCGGAAAATTTTTTTTAACAACAATTTTTCTCTCCTTCGGAAAATATTTCAGTTTAACTTAAAGCTTCTGCAATCAGTTTGTTTTTTTTTCTTTTTTTTAATGAACTTGAAAAGTTTATCTAAGTTTCGTCGCTCTTAATTTGAAGAGAAAAGTTTAATTCATTTAGTTCATTTACTGTTGGTAATTATAATCAATTTCATAAGTTAATTATTCCAAGTGAACTACGAACTATAACGATCGGATTTAAAAATTTCTCGAGTTTTTCATTCAAAAACTTTTCAAATTTCCATTAGCCCTTTTTTTGTATTAATTTTTTTTTTTTTTTTTTTTTTCGATGAGAAAAAAATCATAGGTTTCAGTGATTCATTATTTGCCTTGTTAGCCTAAAAATCATTAGCTTGGAAAATTCGGGCTAATGATAACGGAGTGTGTGATAGAATTTTTCATCCGATTTTTATCTCATTAACAAGCTTCTTTTGAAATTTGATTTACAAACTTAATTAAAGGAGAGTGACCGAAAGAAGTTCAAATTTTTTTTTAATGTAACCTGAATATTTTGCATATGAACGTGGTGTCCAGAGTGTAATAATAGAAGAGGAGGGCAAATCGCGGTTTGTTTGGTGGCAAAAAGTTATACGTGTTGATTTTAATCTGTTAATGCTTAAAAATGTTCTAAAATCGCAAAACATCACTATTTTTCAATTTTTTTTTTCCCGTGCGAAAAAAAGATGCATAAATTATATAAAAATTGTGTATATTTTATACAGAAAATTGAACATACATAAAAAAATGCATAAATTATGTATAAAAAATTAAACTTTTTCATCGAATTTTTTTTTTCGTCCTCCAATATTATGCATAAATAAGTATGCATAAAATAGAAAAAAGTAGAATAAGCATAATATTTTCAAATTTTCCTTTTTTATAATTTAAAAAAATTATATGCACAAATTATGCAAAAATTATGCACATCTAGATTTCAGGCTTAGGAAAATTATGCATAGATTTTGTGAAAATGATGCTTATTCCAATTTTGAAGCTTAAGAAAGTATGCAATAATTTTTGCAAAGGCTACTACAGGATAACCGAACCATAAGGTAGCTGCCTACGAAAAAAATTTTTGAGTTATTCTTGGTACTTTGTTCGGGTACCTCAGAGATGATTTCTGGTGAAGTCAAAAATTTTTTTTGCAACCCCTAAGGGGCGATTTTGGAGGTTGAAGAAAATTCATTTTTCCTTTATAACTCCTGAACGGATTGTCCGATTTGAAAAAATGAAAGTCAAGATGAAAGAGAAAAATAAGAGCTTTATTTTGGTGTAAGTGCCAATTTTTTTAAGTGCCCAGAATAAGTGCCAGAATTTTTCAAAGTTTAAAAAAATTTTTTTTTCTATAATCTGATCGCCGGATCCAAATTTCGCTACCATAGGATTAAAGTACCCAAAAAGTAGCTTTAGAAACGTATTTTTTAAAATTTTTTGCAAAGGGCAAAAAGGGCCAAAAAAGTGCCAAAAATTTAAAATTCAATTTTACCCGCGTTTTTGAGCCCGGATCCAAATTTCGCTACCATAGCATGAAAGTACTCAAAAAGTTGCTCTAGAAACGTATTTTTTAAGATTTTTGTCGAAGGGCGAAAAAGGCCAAAAAAAAAAAGCGCCAAAAACTTTAAATTCAATTTTACCCGCGTTTTTAAAGCCAAAAACTTTCAACTTGAGCCCGGATCCAAATTTTGCTACCATAGCATGAAAGAGCTCAAAAGGTTGATTTAAAAAGGTATCCTTTCCGATTTTTTGCAAAGGGCAAAAAGGGCCAAAAAAATGCCAAAAACCTTAAATTCAAGTTTACCCGCGTTTTTGATTCCGGATGGAATTTTCGCTACCGTAGGGTAAAAGTGTTCAAAAAGTTTCTGTAGAAAGGTATTTTTTAAATACGTCAGAGGTATCAAGTTACATGGTGTGATTATCTTAGGCTTCTATTACGCGACCACATTTCCGCCATGTATCGGAAGGTCTTCTTAAAATTAAAACACAAATAATGAAGTAACAAGATAATCGGCGCGTAGCCCTCCAGCAGCTCGTATACGGTGAACAAAATTAAAAGAACGTTGTAAGTGCTTTCAGATTCGGAAAAAAATCGCATGATAAACGAATTTAAATTTTTTTCCGGCTATTTCGCCCTTTGCAAAAAGCAGACGAGAAACATTCTTAAAGCAACTTTTTGAGTACTTCAATCCTACATTAATGAAATTAGCATCAGGCTCAAAAATGCAAGTAAAATTGAATTTAATTTTTTTGGCATTTTGTTTGGCCTTTTTCGCCCTTCGACAAAAATCTTAAAAAATACGTTTCTAGAGCAACTTTTTGAGTACTTTCATGCTATGGTAGCGAAATTTGGATCCGGGCTCAAAAACGCGGGTAAAATTGAATTTTAAATTTTTGGCACTTTTTTTGGCCCTTTTTGCCCTTTGCAAAAAATTTTAAAAAATACGTTTCTAAAGCTACTTTTTGGGCTCTTTCATGCTATGGTAGCGAAATTTGGATCCGGCGATCAGATTATAGAAAAAAAAATTTTTTAAAACTTTGAAAAATTCTGGCACTTATTCTGGGCACTTAAAAAAATTGGCACTTACACCAAAATAAAGCTCTTATTTTTCTCTTTCATCTTGACTTTCATTTTTTCAAATCGGACAATCCGTTCAGGAGTTATAAAGGAAAAATGAATTTTCTTCAACCCCCAAAATCGCCCCTTAGGGGTTGCAAAAAAATTTTTGACTTCACCAGAAATCATCTCTGAGGTACCAATGATAACTCAAAAATTTTTTTCGTGGGCAGCTACCTTATGGTTATCCTGTAGTAGCCTTTATGCATGTCCAAATTTTTGTATGTATTTTTTACATAAATTTTTTGCATTTCTTGTTCAAAATTGTGTGCGGGAAATCCCCGATATTTATTTATTTATTGAAATGGCATTCTTAAAAAACAATGCTCTTACAAAATGTTGCAATTTAAAAAAGAGAGAGAGAGGAAAAAAAAGGGTTTACAAATTTAAAAATTTAACATACTTATTAAAAATTAAACAATAAAGAAAAATTTAAAAAAAACATATAAATATATATAATATCTCCACACCAATTATCAGTTTTTAACTATACTACTGTCATTAATTATCAATTGACGTGGAGATATCGAATTTTTCCCGCAACTGCACGTAATTTTTATGGCCATTTTCGGATTCTACGGGTCAGAAAACAAAGTAGTTTCTCAGATTTGAAAAGGACCTACTTTTATTTTGCGGTCACAAAATCTGGCTTTTTACAAAAACCCGCTTTTTTTTAAAAATAGAGATTTAAATCCAAATTTATATCAAGTAAAACAAAGTCTTTAAAATTAAGTAAATTGAAAAATATATTAAAAATTCAAATCTTCCTTCAGGATATTAAAGAGTAAATTCTTTCAAAAATTAAGCGCCAATATTCTCTCATCTTAACTAAAGAAAATGGAAAAAAATGAATATCGGTATTATATTGACACAAAATCGGTATTGCGATCCCCATAACGTCTATACGTAAGCTGCTTTTTAATGAAACTAGGGAAATAGTTGTACCCCTCTCCGCTTATTTTATCTTCTTTTTCTTCTTCGTCGTTTTATTTAATAAAAGCTTTGTTTTACTTGCTGTACATTTAGATTTCAATTTATAGATTAATTTTTTCTTCCCCAGATGTAATTTTGCCTAGAAATTATTTTCTTGTTAGGCAGAAATAGTTTTTCCTGGATTTTATATTTGGCGAAAATAGTTTTAAATTTTATGTAACAAGTAACATATTTTACTAGTAAAAAAAAAAGGTTTATATAGAGTTTATGTTAAATTTTAGCTTAGAGTTTATGTTATATTAAATTAGCATGAAAGTAAGTCGGTTTAAGGAGGTTCCGCAGAAAAATATTCGATTCTTAGTTGACCGATCTCCTGCAACTTAAACATGGGCGCAACTTTTTTAATTTTTTGAAGAAGGGTTTTTTCGCCTACAAAAATTGTAATTGGAATCAAATTTCTTTTTAAAACAATATGGGAATAATCCTTTTAAAATTGTGCACAACTTTATTTGTTATTAATTGCGCACTCTCCTTTAATTATGGAAGATTTTACCGCCCTTCTCTAAGTCCATTATTTTGCGCTAACGTTAGAATTTACCAACTTCTTTTTTGTTGGAAAAAGTAAGCATTTTAAAGACCCTCTTCCCATCCCCGTACGAAAAAGAGATGCATAAATAATATAAAAGTCATGTATAAATTGTGCAAAAAATTGGACATACATAAAAAATGCATAAATAATACATAAAAACGTACATAAAAAATACACAAAAAATTTTCCGGTAAAAAGCTCTTTAAACAAAAGAGCTTAACTTTTTTTTACGGGAAGTTTTTTTTTTTTTCATTCTCCAATATAATTATGCATAAATAAGTATGCATAAAATCAGTGATGGGAACACCTATAAGCTAAGCATAGTCCCTTATGTGAGTGTTCCCAATCACTGCATGAAATAGAAAAAAAGCTGAATAAGCCTATTTGCAAATTTTCCTGCTTTATAATTTAATATAATTATATGCATAAATAATGCAAAAATTATGCATATTCAGATTTTCACGCTTAAAGAAATGATGCATAAATTGTAAAAATTATTGAGACGTATTTTAAGTTTTTGCTTAGGTTCTTTAAAAAACGAAGAAAAATTCACGAAAATTAACTAAAAATTAACGAAAATTTTAAAAAATTAAAATTTATTAACTTTTTTCATCTTTTTTACATATTTTATTGATTTTATTTTTAAAATCATTTAGACAAATTTCGAGAATAATTTAGACAAATTAATGATGATTTAAAGAAAAATTCACGAAAAATTAACGAAAATTCACTTAAATTTAACGAAAATTTTAAAATATTGTTTGCGTTCCTTCAATAGGCCTATTTCATTTTTGGTGAAAACATTTCTACAAAATGCGTTCCATAAAAGAGCACTTTTATTCGTCGCTCACAAAATGCATTGCTTTCTTGCCCAATTTTCAGGCGTACCTCCACTAAGTCGTATTCACGTAAAAAAAAAATCAACCTCACGACCCCTTTTTATATTAAAAAAAAAGAAGATTAAAAAATAATAATAATGAAATCCACTACTTAAAATAATAAAGTTTTTTAATGAGAACTCAAAAGTTACGACCGCCATAAAACCAGATCGTATATGGACAATACAATTTGAATCCTTTGTCGCATAGTATACATTTTTGTACTTCGCAATTAGCGAAAACAATATAAAAGCCGCGAATAAAAAAAAACAAAAAATATTATGAAAATGCGGTGTAATCAGCTTACGTAAAAAATCAAAATGTGATTTAGGTAGAAATGATTGCATGAATTTAAATATGAGGGACCAGGGCGGGAATTGCTCGAGTGGTAATTATCGTCCTTTGGCATATGCATTCTTGATTAACGCTCATCTCCATATATAAGATCCTTCAATTTCGTGTCCCGAAGGCGTTTTACCTCAAACCCTTTTGAAGTAGCCCTTTTTTAATTTTATTTCTTTTTTTTTCAGGCGGAACAAATGCGGCTCGTCGAAGAATTGAAAATGTGAAAAAAAAGAAATCGAAACGTAGTTTGGAAAAAAACTAAAAGGGGATAAGATGACGACTTCGAAAAAAATTTTGCCTCATATATTAATTTTGTTGATATGGTTTTCCCGAGCTTATTGCCAGGGAGAGGAGTTCATTTGCACTGTGGAAAACGAACAGTTATGTTATTTGTTATGCGATTCCTACCGGAGGGAAATTGATCTTTGCTCCTATTTTCCAAGTCTTTGCGAAACTGAGGTTAACTGCGAAGAAGTTGCCTATAAATGCTGGAACGAGATTCCGGATTGCGGCCAGATCTCAATATCAGACAGTGAGTATTAAAAAAAAAAAAAAAATTGTTTTTTTTAAGCGGTAATTCAAGTATTACGTCAGCATAATTTTGGTAATTCTTGACCTCCTCTCCCAAATCTTACATAGGGCATTTTAACATTGGTAACAGCATTTCACCAGCCCCCCGTCTCATATAAAGAATTCTGTTAAATACTGCCATTTTGCAAATGTTCCAAATTGAAATGTCCTGTCTCCATTGGCCAATTAATAGAAGGGTACAATTACTTGTACCACCGGAAATCACTTCAGAATAGGAGGGATCTCGCAGATGTGCTATTCTTACATAAAACTTAGCAACAATTTAATTAACTGTCCCACGCTACTTTTATCTGTTAATTTTCATGCACCGAGCCGAATAACCAGACACAAGACTAATTTTTACTCGCCTTTGGAATCACAATTGAAACTCTACGCTCCTATTCATAGAATGGAAGATCTCTACAACAGCTTAAATGAAAAATTAGACCTGGACCTCTGCATGTTCCTAAATAAACTTCTGTCACAGAGTTTTATTTTCGTAATAATGAATGAGCTTTTTTTAGTTTCAATCTTGACCTTTCATTTTATTGTCTGACAGACTTTTTTTTTTCTCTTAATCTTAATTTTTAGATATTCAAAATTTGTAAAAGGGTGCGTAACCTGTAAATTTTGTCTAAAAAAATAAATTAATTAATAAATAATAATAAAAAAAAAATGAATAAAAATGCTGTATATTTTTGGACTTTGTTCTTCTGCTACCGCTTTTTTTTTTTATTGTTTTGAATATTTTTTCGAACACTAAAAATTATGAAAAAGAAAAAAAAAGTGGTAGCAGAAGAAAAAAGTCCAAAGATATACAGCATTTTCGGTGGCTAAATCCAGTGGAGACAGAGCAAAAATGGTCCAAAGCTGATTTGGAACATTTGCAAAAGATCATAATGGGTATACGTCATTTTGGCAAAAGATCCAAATTGCAAATGTTCCAAAAAAATTTGGATCATTTGTAATATAGTTCTTGCAAATTATCCAAAAATTTTGGAATATTTGCAATATGTATATCTAAAATATTTAAAAAGATATGGTCCAAAAAATACTTAAAAATGTACCGTACCGAGGGCTTACTTTGTACACTTTTTCACTTTTTTTTGTTATTATTTGTAAAATACTGATGCGATTTTCAATCTGTCTTCACAAACATGAAGGGAGATCCTTCAGCTTTCAAATGATACCCTCTTGTAATGGTTATTCTTCTTCTAAGTCAATCTATGACTCAATTTTCCGAACTCCCTCGACGATCTGAAAGTGGGGTAACTTTGGACATTTTTGTTTCTGCATCCGTAACTCCGTAATTAAAACAATAAAAGGGCGAAAAAATATTCTTAAAACATATTATTGTTAATAAATAAACAATTTTTATGCCGTTAAATAATTTTAAGAAGAGAAAATGATCCAGAAAAATAAATTCTTTGAAACCAAAGTAAAATGTGTTTGGATGAATAAAATGGCTGATTAACATGGCGTTTATGGAGTGTTTACAAACATTTTTTTGTTAATTCTTGCTTTTCTGCTCTCGGGAAAATACATTTGGAAAGAAATTTTTTGGGTAGTTAAAGGATGATGTTGGGCAAATGCCGAACGTGTTTGAACCTGAATACGGCTTTCAGATACCGTTGGAGGGACCTTAGTATTCCGAACTTTGAAGTTTTTTCCCGTCTCGCATTATTTTGAAAATCGAATATTTTTATAACGAAGCTGATTGAAAGGACCATTTTACTAAATAATATTCAAGAAGCTTCACTTTATGAAATGCAATCGTTGTTTGGGCTTTTCCTTGTTCTATTTTCAAGAATTTAAGGGAAAATCAAAGTGTCCAAAGTTACCCGGTCGAGTACAAAGTAACCCCCTCATACAGTATGTTTAAATTTAAAAATCTCCCAAACCAGTTTTGGAAAATTTTTAATTTGGACGATTAGCAAAGGGCCCATACTACTTGCGTAAGCTTATCCAATACTGTACTGTACACCCAGTGGATATTACATATACATTTAAAGGAGAGTTAAAGTATTACGTAAGACCGAAAGGGGGGAGGGGGTACTCGAAATTCTTACGACTTCATTCTTGTGGGAGTTGGCAAATCTTACGTAAGAATTCCCATTATAACTTATTGTTCAGAATTTTTTTTTAATTTAAAAAAATGAAGTTGTTTTCATTTTAAATATTTTTTATTTAACGGGAATCGGATCTACACGGTGGAACAATTTTTATGGCGGTGTTTCCTGTGTTTACCTTAATAAAATCACACCACAAAAGAATCGTTAGTTTGAAAAAGGGGACGTGTCCATTTTTTTTCAAAAATGAGATTTTTATGCCATATTATAGATCTTAAAAAAATCAACGTTGTCATAAAATATTAAATTTTTTTGTTAGTCGGAAGTGGATTAAAATAATTATTTTAAAATTCGTTTTTTACAAAAAGGGGTCATGTCCTTTCAGTACTTTGCTCTAAATGAATAGCGGCGGCTTTGTTTAAAGTTTGAAAATTTTTTATTTTATGAAAAAAAAAGACAAACATGTAAATATTTTGATTTGCGCAAACATGTCGTTGGAAATAAAAATAAAGGCAAAAAGAAAAAAAGGAATTAAAAATGATGATGACTTTAAACGAAATTTAATTAAAAAGAAAAAACTTTGTGGAGAAGAACATGTAAACCATGTTGGGAAAACGATAGAGCCAAAAAACACGCCTAATGATATCGATACAAACTGGTAAACAACTTTATGATTACTAGATTTTTTGCGATTTATGAGCTCCTTTGTTTGATTTTTGTTAACATTCTAAAAATTATATTTCTATTTTCCTCATAGTTGTTCCAAAAATTGCTTGGGAGAAATAAAAAGTCAAAATTTAGCCAAATGCATGTCGGATTTTTACGGATTACAAACGAAAAATGAACAAGATTTACACCTTCAAAGATTAATAGAAATTGATGAAGTCCAAAGAAGGAGAGGCCGCGAAACTACAGTGGAGGGGTGCGAAAAAACCAAAACTTTCTCAGCAACATATCACATTATTATTAAAGGGAAACGATTTCAGATTTGCAAAACGGGATTTTTAAATGTGCACAATTGCGGCAAGAAAAGGGTGGAAAGAATTTTAATGCTGTTAAAAGAGGGCAAAAGCCCGATCGATTTAAGGGGTAGAACATTAAACCGGGCAAACCAGATTCCAGGAGAAATATGTGATAAAATCCATGAGCATATCGAAAGCTTTCCTGTGAAAGAGTGCCACTATGGACAAGTCGAAAAACGTTACCTCTCGAGTGACTTAAATATTAAAAAAATGCATGGTTTGTTTTTAGAAAAATATCCGGAACTTATTGGAAGAGTCAAATACTACTTTTACTGGGATTATTTCCGAAAAAATTTTCGTTTGACATTTGGACGACCTGCAGTGGATACCTGTTGTACATGTGAGGATCTTACTTTGAAAACGAAAAATGGCTTGTTAAGCGAGGATGAAAGAAAAAATGCAGCTGCTGAATTAATCCAACATAAATTTCGAGCGCGAAAATTTTATAATACTTTAAAAGAAGTTACCCAGTTATCAAAAGAAAAAGGCAGCAAAGTTCTTGGCCTATGTTTTGATTTCATGTCAGTTTTATCTTTACCCAAAATTCCGGTACAGGAAATTTATTACTACAGGCAATTATCCGTTAATAATTTTGGAATTTACAATTTAAGAGACGAAAAAATGACATGTTATGCGTACCACGAAGGAATATGCAAAAAATCGCCAGATGACGTAACTTCATTCCTTCTACATTACATCGAAAATTTTTTAGATCATAAAGATGTCGAAGAGTTACATTTATTCTGTGACAATTGCAGTGGGCAGAATAAGAACCATGCATTCATACGCTTTGTAATGGCCCTGGTAGAATTAAAAATTTTCAAAAAAGTTATTGCGTATTTTCCATTAAGGGGTCATAGTTTTCTTCCATGTGATCGGTCTTTTGGATTAATTAAAAGGCAGTTGAAAAAAATTGATCGAATCTACACCGTAGATCAGTACGTCGATGAAGTCATTGCAAAGAGTTGCAGTATTCGCGGCAAGTTTACAACGATGGTTGTGAATCAGTCTGTTGTGAAAAATTTTCAGGATTGGTTTCCCGAATTTTATATTAAGAAATCCATTGCAATCGAAAGCAGAAAAAAAAACTTGAAGAAGAATGATGTTAAAGAGACTTTCAGCATTTCTAGTTACCATTACTTTGAAGTAGATAGCGAAAAACCTGGTGTTATTTTGGCACGTCGCTTTATAGGAGGGGATAAAGCTTGGACTTTTCGCTTACGAAAACCAAGAACTGGAAAACTTGCTTTTCCTGAAGAAGAAATGTATTCGGGTAAAATCCCCATCAATGAAGATAAAATGAATGACCTAAGGAAAGTCCAGCATTATATTCCCGAAGAGTACAAAGCTTTCTGGAACGAAATTATGGCTTATCCGACTGTTAAAGGGAAAACAGACGATTAAAATGGAAACTTATTTGATAGTGATATTTTCTGCTCGGTTTCATTTCCGTCTTTGTTATTTCCCTTGCTTTTTTTAGAACTATTGCTACAGTTTATTGATATTCTTGATAATAAAATTGTAATTTTTTTTATTTAACTTAAGTTTTTAAAAATTTAATAATTAAAAGTAAAATAAAATTATAAAAATACGATTCTCTTAACCCTTTCGCTACAGCGAGCCACTATATTCCGACGTATCTAAAAAATTTTAAAACGTACAAATCTAAGTATTTTTATAGAAATCGCCAATCCGAGTAAAAAAAAGTTTTCTGGTAAAACCCTGTAGCTCGAGCGGTTTGAGGGATACAATGCCATTTTTGAGAAAATAAATGAAAATAATTGGTTTTTTTTTCACAACGACGCCCTCATTATGTAAGATAGAGCTGCGTTGTCCTTACGTTTTTTGCTTGGGTTCCGCACCACTATCAACTGATGCAATTAAATTTCCGGTCCGACCGGAAAAATTTTTCGCAAGCCTCAGCACTTGGAACTTATAAACTTTTTCGGAAAAAAAAACGTTTTTTTATTTGCTGTAGCTCAATTCTTTTTAGTCGTAGAAAAAACCTAAAAAAACGTTTTGAAGTTAATTTTTTGCTCTACAAAATGTTCTTTAGACAAAACGCTTTAAAACTATTTTTAAAAAAAATTTTACTCCGACAATAAACTGGTTATGCAATTGACGATTTTTATTATATATTTTTTTCGGCAAAACGGAGACTATCTTGTCTTGCGTTATTATATTTATGATCGGTTATGATCGGTTTTTTAAATAGATTGTTTTTATTTAAGGTCGGTAGCGAAAGGGTTAAATAAACATTTTTTAGAATCATTCACAATTTACGTGAATAAAAAAAACCGAGGAGACGATTATTATTCTTCTTGAAAAAAAATTCGTGATTGAAATAAACTGGGGAAGTGAAACTTTAAAAAAGTAGCTGACATCAGAAAAAAATTGAAACTCATGAGCTAACTGTCTAGATTTTCTACCGCCAAAATAAAATTTTTGTTTACTCTATGAAAACGTACTCGAAGGCAGCGATTTATTTTTCTTTGAGAGTTTGTTGTTAAAAAATATGTTTGATTTTAAAAACAAATTTCTAGACGATTAAATTAGTGTAATTGAGAAATCGATGTAAAAAGGTATGCATGGAACGTTCTTAAGTAACACATGTAAGTCCCGCAGTTGAATTAATATTTTTGCCCTTATAAAACACGTATGAAATTTAATATTTTCAAAAAGGGGACATGTCCAAGTCATATAAATTCATAAAAAAAGATCATTTAACACTAATTTATTTGAGTTTGATCGATCAGGTATACAGAGTTTTCTATTATTGATACTGTGATAATTTTAATTTATTTTTTGTTTACCAATTGCGTTTTAAAAAGGTTTTTTCTTGCTCCTGTAAAATGGAGTTTCATGGACACGTCCCCTTTTTCAAATTAACGATTCAAAAATTGTTCCACCGTGTATATTTCGAAAAAGCCACGAATGATTTTTGAAATATAGATCCAACTCCCGTTAAGTAAAAAATATTTAAAGTAAAAATAAGATCGATAAATTACCTTATTCATAACTGTTCCAATTTTTTTCGAATGTCTAAAGTAGAAAATTTAAAAAATTTTTTCAAAATATTTTAAGAAATAAAAATTTATTTTTGATGAGATTTTGAACCAATTATAGCCATCTTCACGGATATGAGTATGAACTATAAGTCTAGGCTTAAGAAAAATATTACTCCAATTTAAAATTGGCGTTAAAAAGGAGGGGAGGGGGGGTTCGCGAAAATTTACGTAATAGGGGGGTCAAAGAAATCTAACTAATTCTTACAAAGGGGGGGGGGGGGGAGGGGGTCCAAAAACCCGAAAAAAAGTCTTACGGAATGCTTGAACGTTCCCTAATTCTAATATTTCTAAGATGACCACTTTTATTAAATCAAAATTTTACCGTTAAGAGGTGCCCCAGGGGTCCAAAATTTCTAAAGAGCCCATATATGGGCTCTTTTGACCCTTATATATAAGGGTCAAAAGAAAGTGGAAAGCGAAAGTGTCGTGAGTGGGGATTGTAACAGTAAGCAGGTGGATGTCCCAGATCCGGATGAAATGAAAAGATTAAAAGAGAAAAAAAAAAGAAGCAAAGGCGGTGTAAAAAAAAAATTCCAAAATTAACAGTGGGACATCCACCTGCTTACTGTTACAATCCCCACTCACGACACTTTCGCTTTCCACTTTCTTTCTTTCACGATATAACCTTTGATACACCGCCTTTGCTTCTTTTTTTTTCTCTTTTAATTTTTTCATTTCATCCTGATCTGGGACATCCACCTGCTTACTGTTACAATCCCCACTCACAACACTTTCGCTTTCACTTTCTTTTGACCCTTATATATAAGGGTCAAAAGCTCCTGTCGGAAATTTTGCGTAGATTACGAATTTGAAGTCCAAAATTAGTTTTGGTTGCATGGGTTTTGAGCTACAGGCCAGACTTAAAAGCTTTTAAATTAAAAGTTAAAGAGCTTTTAAATCTGCAAAAAAGGTTGCAGGTAGAACCTTACCGCAGTGATCCATAGCCTTCGCATATGATAACACCCCGAAAACAATACGATATTAATTTCCAGCGTAAAGTTCACGTTTTTCATAACTAAAAATGACACTGCCCTCAACGGGAATTACTAGATTTTCATTTTTAGATGAAAAAGAGACCTATTGGTTTTGTTTCGTCTTTACAAACTAAAACAAACTTTAAACAAAAATTTTCAACTATTTTGATTTTTTCAAGCTGCACGACTTTTTTCCTGCCATTAAATAATGTAAATTGAGAATGGATTGTCAAAATTGAGTGGTTTGGTATTCCTCAAAGGTTAGAGAATAGGAAAAAGGCACTTAGTCTTATGGTCTTTATCGAATGATTATCCGGGTTTTGTCAAGCTGAATTTAGTAAAACCGCCAATGTGCGCATGAGGGACGAGAGGGTAAAAAATAGCCAAAATTGCAAAAATAATTTTGTAAATTATTTTTTTAAAAAAATGTACACGAGCTGCATATGTAGGCTATGAACACACTCTGTGGTTGCTTGGGCATTAGGGGGAAGCATTTTGAAAGATCAGTTTTCATTTGTTTAACATAAACCGCATGTATCAGATTTTTTTTTTCGAAAACGTCACAGCTCGTTTTGTTTTTCCTCGTTACTGATTAACAATGAAAGAAAATCGTATTTTTCGTGGATTACGATTTTCCTCTTTTTCTTTTTGACTTGACAGCCTACGCATTCTTTAATCTGATGCTGTTGACGCTAAGCAACCTTTTCTTATTTCCCCATGTACATGAAATGAAATCAATGAACAAAAATTTCAATATGTTCATTTCTCTTTTTTTTATTTTTCAGAGACTGAAGTCAAAAGGGGAGCGTCAACACGATTTTTATTTCTAAAATTACATCCTTTGTTCAGTCAAAATTTGGCTCCTCGACTTTCCTCCTCTGCGAGATACCGAAGGATAGGTCAGCGATTCGGTTCGGAATTTTTAGGGAAAAGACACTTTGAATTTCCGCCGAGAAACGAAACGGAGGAGGAGACGAACAGATGGAAAATGGTTTACGAGGAGCCAGAAAATTTACAGGAGGAAAAGCGAAGCAACAAAGTTCCGAAAATCCGAAATTTAGGATCGGAATTTTTGGGGAAAAGATCGGAACAGGATAAGGTTCTCCTGTTTATCCCGAATAACAGCCGATACTTCGGGAACGAACTCTTAGGGAAAAGAGGATTCGAATTTTTAGGGAAAAGAGGATCTGAATTTTTAGGAAAAAGAGGATCGGAATTTTTAGGAAAAAGAGGATCAGAATTTTTAGGAAAAAGAGGATCGGAATTTTTAGGAAAACGCGGTTCAGAATTTTTAGGAAGAAGAAGTTTGGAATTTTTAGGGAAACGAAGTCTCGAATTCCTCGGTAAGAGGGGAACTGAGTTTTTGGGGAAAAGAAATTTCGAATTTTTAGGAAAGAGAAACGGAGAATTTTTGGGGAAAAGAGACGGAGATGAGGCTCAAGATTTAGGAAACAATTTAATCGATGACGAATTCGACAGATCGAATTCTTCTTATTTGCTCTTGGATGTTCCGTCGAAGAGGGGGAAAGGTGGGAATGGGGTTAAGCTCGGCTCGGAATTCCTGGGGAAAAGATTCGGGCAAAACAATAAAAATTCGGATTGGACGTACGGGGAGCCCGAATATCGGAATTTCGTGAAAAATGATAAAAAATTTAAAACGAATTCGAATTCGAATCAAAAGAAAGAAAGGATGCTGGGGAAAATTATTCCTATTTCGGAATTTTTAGGCTGAGGAAATTAACTTTTTAATTTTTTATGTTGCCTTTTGTTCCTCCTTCCGTTTTGCTCGTAAGATCCCACAAAACTGGAACACTTGCGAATGGTTTGGAAGAAAGAATATAGTTCTTTTGTTGTTTAAAAAAAATGTTTTCAAATATTTTTGTTTAATAAATTTTTAAAACAGGAAATATACATTTATAAATTTGTTTGATGATTATAAATTTAAAAAAAAAAAAAGAAAGAAAAAAAATAATTATTTTAACCTATCCCAATCCGGAATAGCCTAATCCGATCAGTATGATGAACGTTGAAAACCTTGAACTCTTATTTAATTTCTCATAATTTTTCATGTTTCTTTTTGACAGGAGAAATAATTTAAACCTTATGGATGGGAGTAGCACGCCCTAAGCTACCGTATCGTCGGTGGTTCCTCGACTATTATGATGATTCGTGATTTCTGTACATCGGAGTCAAAACGTCAAATTTGAAAAAAATCTAAACGGTCGCTGAAATGTTTATTTTTCGTAGGAAAAGATGGCGACAATATTCAAATTCGATGTTTGGGCTACGATCTTACATACAGGTCAAGAAACTCGGGTATCCCTCATATGGACAAAAATGTCCCCCGAAATTGAAGCAGAAGAATAGTTCACATATTGCTCGATAGATGGCTTAAGCTGTAGTTAGGAAATCAGGTGTTCCGGCAGCCATCATAAAAAAAAGTGTTTTGAAAGTGTTGATTGGATGGAGGGCATATCACGTGATTCCCTAACTACAGCTCCAGCCATCTATCGAGCAAAATTTAAACTATTCTTCTGCTTCAAATTCGGGGGACACCTTTTAAGATAGCAGTTGCCAGACCTGTATGTAAGATCGTGGTTTGGGCTTTGTTAAGGAGGATGCTTACACCTTTTTTTGTTTTTACTTCGAATGTTATCGATAAATGTCTCTACAGTGTCTCCGATCTGTAATTTCTCATTTCATCCTAAAATTACAACTTTCGATGCCGACCTTTCGCCCTCCGCTTTTCCGCCTATACGAACGCTCAGTTCTAAAATAATGTTTTTTTTTTTTTTTCCCCTCAGCGATGATGTTAATTATTGAATTAATTCCGGTGTTCCTAACTGACCATCTAATTTAATGTATTTAATGTATTTAATGTATTTATCTATATGACGATTATTTATAATTAATTTGTAAATATAAAAGTATTATTATTATTATTATTTATATGTGTCATGTGTTAGTCATGTGACCAACAGTTTACACCAACATGAGCGTGTAAGCTTATAGTCACATGATCTTCACAAACAGTCGAAACACACTATCTCCAATTATATTTACGATGGAGATACGTTAGTTCACCTCCGACGCACGGAAATGTAGCTCGATAGGTGCCTGGAGCTGTATTTAGGGAATCACGTGATATGCCCTCCATCATGGAATGTTCATGTAAAAAATGTCTTATAAATAAAAGGAATGAATTATTATTCGGTATTCCTTTTTTCTTTCCTTGTTTAGGTGCATTTTATTTAACCACAACAATTATAAAGAAATATTTTTACTTCATATTTGATAATGACTATCATAATGAGTGATTCCCTAAATACATAGCTGCAGCCATTTATTGAGCAAAATTTTAACTATTCTTCTGCTTCAAATTCGGGGGACACCTTTTAAGATAGCAGTTGCCAGACCTGTATGTAAGATCGTGGTTTGGGCTTTGTTAAGGAGGATGCTTACACCTTTTTTTGTTTTTACTTCGAATGTTATCGATAAATGTCTCTACAGTGTCTCCGATCTGTAATTTCTCATTTCATCCTAAAATTACAACTTTCGATGCCGACCTTTCGCCCTCCGCTTTTCCGCCTATACGAACGCTCAGTTCTAAAATAATGTTTTTTTTTTTTTTTTCCCCTCAGCGATGATGTTAATTATTGAATTAATTCCGGTGTTCCTAACTGACCATCTAATTTAATGTATTTAATGTATTAATGTATTTATCTATATGACGATTATTTATAATTAATTTGTAAATATAAAAGTATTATTATTATTATTATTTATATGTGTCATGTGTTAGTCATGTGACCAACAGTTTACACCAACATGAGCGTGTAAGCTTATAGTCACATGATCTTCACAAACAGTCGAAACACACTATCTCCAATTATATTTACGATGGAGATACGTTAGTTCACCTCCGACGCACGGAAATGTAGCTCGATAGGTGCCTGGAGCTGTATTTAGGGAATCACGTGATATGCCCTCCATCATGGAATGTTCATGTAAAAAATGTCTTATAAATAAAAGGAATGAATTATTATTCGGTATTCCTTTTTTCTTTTCCTTGTTTAGGTGCATTTTATTTAACCACAACAATTTATAAAGAAATATTTTTACTTCATAATTTGATAATGACTATCATAATGAGTGATTCCCTAAATACATAGCTGCAGCCATTTATTGAGCAAAATTTTAACTATTCTTCTGGTTCAGTTCTGTGGAACATTTTTGTGCATTGGAGTAATACTAGAGTTGCCTGACCTGGACAAACCGTATCCATGTGACATCATTTTGAGGGAAAATTGAAAACGGTAATGGCTGCTAAACATGGGCTTATGGGAGCATGGATACAGTATATGTACGACGATTAAGAGGAGGCTTCACGGAATTCAAGAAGGAAAGACTGTTTTGTTTAAAACTCGATTTACAAGGGAAAAAATCGAATTTTAGGTATCTAACGAACTCCTTTGACTTCTTCTTGTATTTTTGGTACAAGTTTCAACTTGTTCCAAGCAAACAAAAACCAGGAAAACAAAATTAAAGATTTTCGACCGCAATTTTTTTTGAAATTATTTTCCCGCCTCCCATACATTTTAGATAAGTTGAAACTTGCACTAAAATTTCCGGGATATACCAGAGGAGTTCGTTAGATACCTAAAATTTGGATTTTTTCATCGTAAATCGAGTATTCGACAAAACAGCCATTCCTTCTCGTATTCCGTGAAGCCTCCTCTTAAGACGCGACCTAAGTCTTTAGAAAAGGTACCAAGTGGGAGTTGGCGCTTGGAAGGCTGTGAAATTCGAATTCATAAAAAAATATTTTCATTATACATACGACGAAAGTACAACTTACCACACTAGTTTAGCAACAAGAAAGCTTCATTTTTCATCTCAATATTAAAATGAAAAATCTTGAGTTTTTTACCAACTATTTCCTGTACTTTTACTTACTCCTTCCGCTTTTACCTCCTCCTTCCGGTTTCCGGTCGATCAATTTCGAAAGATTTCTGAACGGATTCTTCAATTTTTGAATGAACGGCCATTTTATTTTAACCAATAGAGCAGACGACATGACAACTTATACCAGTGTGTATAACAAATCAATGCTACCAAATACCAACATACAAATGACCCACATTTTTTTTTCGGAATGTATGTGTACGTTTCGTCGTATATAATGAAAAATTTCTTACAATACTAGGGCGGAAGCGTGACTTTTTCTGCCAAACTCGTCCGATTGCTCCGCTCGCCTGCGGCTCGCGGAGCAATGTTTCGGACTCGTTTGGCAAAAACGTCACTTTCCGCCCTAGAATAGTAATAAACTATTTCATCACACAGCGCAGAAAAGTCCACTTATCCGTCCTAGGGAGTAGTCTGTAAACACTTCCACTTATCCGCCCTAGGGCGGATAAGTGGAAGTGTTTACAGACTATATGTATTACGCCGTACTTTGTGATGAAAAATAACTTTCAATGCAAGAAATGCAAACGACTTGCCCGTCTCGACCTATTTAAGGCCCTCGCCTTCGGCTCGGGCTTAAAACTCGGTCTCGACGGGCAATTTTGTCGTTTGCATTCCTTGAATAGAAATCTACTATTCTGCTTCATAAACAAAGCATACTTTTCACAGTTGGTACCTTTTCTAAAGACATCCAAAAATGCATGAAAAACTTTTTCCTAAATGGGAGGTAGGGAACAAAATGTTATCCTCAAGGGATGTAGCGCCCCTTGAATTTTCTATAAATAAGCTTTTATCAGATTCTGTAGTAAAATATTAAAGACTTTTTTTTTGTTTTGTTTTCTTTGCAGCAGGATCATGAGTCCCCGGGTTTGTAATCGACGACTTGCACTGAGAAAACGATTTGTTTAAATAAAACACCGAAATGTTTTATCCAAACAATTTGAAGTGTTTAAAATCGGCCAGAACACTTTGCGTGTTTGGATGAAACATTGTGCAATGTTTAGGTGTTTTTATTCGATAGAAGACCTTAAAAGTGTTTCTTGAAAACAATATGGGGTGTTTAGTAAAAGATAAAAATAATGTGTCCATTAAACACTTTAGACGCGCTGAGATTTCAGAAAAAAAAATCCAAGATTCGATCATGAGACCTGAAGGGCCAAAGGCAGTCTCTCTACCACTACACCACTTACGGTTTATATGAAATAAAGGAAAATAAGTGTAACAAGAGTAACTCTAACACAAAATTGTTTCCAACAAACATTATTTTTGTTTATTTTTTTTTTTTTAACGGGAATTGCATATATATTTCAGAAAAGCGGCGATTGGTTTTTGTGGGGTAGGAATACGAATCTAGACTAATATAAGATCCGATTCCCGATTTAAAAAAAAAAGACAAAAATCAAATATAAAATATAGGATAAAAAATCTTTCAAAAAAAAAAAAAATTATTTTTGTGTTTGAGTGAACCATTTTGCATTTACCAATTCCCTAGCATGAGAAGTGTTTTTTAGAAACACTTTTTTATTTCAAACACAAAATTGTTTCATATAAACATATCTTTGTGTTTGAGTGAAATATTTTCATTCACCAGTCCGACATAACTCGAACAAGTGATTTTCAGAAACACTTTTTTGTTTCTGTTGAGCATGATTGTACAAACAACCTAGGATGTTTAAACTAAACAATCAAAATTTCTGACCGCATTTTAACACAAACATTCCCATGTTTGTTTTAAACAATTTTTCTTCAAACAATATTGATTGTTCCACAAAAACACTAACGATTTCTCAGTGTGAAGAGTTTAATTGCGTGGTGATTCTGCTTAATGTTCCTCAGGGGAACATTAAGCTATGTATGATTGATGCCCTTTTATGAAAATGAGATTAATTTTTTCAGTATCAAATAAGGTAAGGATCATTCATCAGGTTAAAGTTATTAAATATATTATTATTATTTTTTATTTTTTTTTATTTTTAGGTTGGCACATCAGGATCGATATGGACTAAAAGTTTCAAACTATAATAACTTAAAGCAGACTCGATAAAAAGGCTGCTCCATACATATGAAGTATGTATGGAAATATGTATGCTGCTCCATACATTTGAGATATGTATGGAAAAATTCCAAGAAACCAGAAGAAACGAAAAATTTTTTGTTCTGAGAATTTTCTAAGAACCACCCATTGCTCTTGAGAAATCTCCGTATATATTACGCCTAATTTCCCACGTAGATTACACGGGGATTTGCTGTTTCGGATTACACGTCTGGAATATTTGGGCCTTGTAATGTGTTGCATAAGGCTTTTAATATATATCCGGACTTAAACAGATCACTTACGTAATTGCATACAATCATCTGAAATCAAATCCACTCGTTTAACCTCAAGTAGCATGTAAATGTTATTTAGGTGAGAAGTATCCTCTACTTTAAGGCAGATAAACATTACTCTAAATTGCGATTGAATGATTCGTATATGCAGCAAACCTCCAGGGGTTCACAAGATTTTTAATGTGAAGCTCCAAATAATTTTTTATAAAATTACAATTGGAACAATGCATAAAATTCATTGAAATTCCTAATCATTCCAAAACAAAGTCACACGAGGGCTTTAAACTTTTCTCCGGAGGTCCAGGGAGGCTAGTCCTCTTCACTCCCTCCTGACTTTTGACTTGCTTATGAGTAATATTCAGGCATGAAGATGACAAGTCACAATTAATCAATTCAATTATTTAATTTAAATTAATTTTTTCTTAATGACATTCACAATTTTTTTGAAACAATTATTTTTAAGTTTTTTTTTTTCGTTTTCAATAAATAAATTACAACAAAAAGAATTAATAAGTTAATTAACGAAGCTTTTATTTTATTATTTCGAAGGTTTATTATTTTGAAGAGGATCGGTAGCGCTCGGAATGACGGTGAATCGATGGCTCTGATATCTCCTTTGATTTCTACGTGGAAGGAACGAATTCCGTCTGGGATTTTCCTCCCTGTCCATGTTATTTTCCATAATCGGAGTTAATCCCGACACGTCGTCTCGTACCGTCCTCATAGGACCTTCAAAAAAAAAGAAGACAATTCTTTTTGGGAAGGGGGAAGTTTAAGCAGCACGTAAGTATTTTTGATGTTAGTTTTCATTTCCTCTGAAGGTTTTTCGGCATTTGTTTTAGGCACCCTAACCTCTTCGAGATTTTAGCCTAAAAATGCATTTGAAAATCACTGATTTATTAATCATTTGGAAACCCCTTTTTAGCCCCCTGGGCATGGCCCCAAGATGCAGGAAATTTAGTCGTTATTAACCTCAGTGCAGAACTAGATCAAGTCCATTCAAGGATGGGAACTTCTTATTTCAAACGTGACTTTACAAAGCGTATACAAGCGTTGCTAACTCAAATTAATGTCTTCTGCAAGTTAACGTTTCTGCTTTGTCATAGTCTTTTAAACAGGTCAGTAAACTCCTATCTTAAATGTATGGGAGATGGCGTCCGGCTTAACTGCACAGATTTTAGTTCCGCGCAATTACCACCCGTAGCGCTAGTTGTATTCAGGACGCTTTTCATTGGTCGTTGCAATTTCAAAACAATTAAGGAGGATTGAGATTATTGTGTTTGTAATCTCTGAGGTGATTTTTTTTTTTTTTTCAGTTAAAAGTTAAATATAGTGCCTACGCATAGAAAAACGCTTAAAAAGCTATTTTAAGTATATTTAAAAAGCCATTAAAAGTATAATGCATCAAAAAATAATACGAGTCATTTGGAAACATTAATTACAGAGGCAACTATAACCTGTTTGAATGTACGTCCCGAAAGATCGCTGCGCCATCTGTTGCCTGCTTTACCGAACTAAAATTTGTGTACTTAAGCCGGACACTTTCGGGGGGGTAAGTTTCCTAATCTGCTTAAAAGACTATGTGCTTTGTAAACAAAATAAACTTGCTAGCAGAAGGCATAAAATCAGCACTACCAACCGTTGAGCGTGTATACCTTTTGTAAAGTCGGGTTTGAAAAAGAAGTTGCAATCCTTGAATGGACTTGGTCTAGTTCTGCACGGAAGTACAGAATTATTAATTGCTATTTTAACTTATGGGTCAAATAAGTCGGGAAGGATTGCCTTCCGAACTGGCGGCTTCTCTAACACAGATCAAACTGTAAAAAAGTAGCTGAGTAATGACATGTCTGATCATGCTCAAAAATAGCGCATCCCAAAATGAACAAATAGGACCGTTTGTATTGGTGTTCAAACACTGTCTGATTTGACTCTTAACTCAATCATCCTTTTCCAGGTCTTACTAAAAATTTGCCTTGCGAAGCAGTAGCCTTAAAATACAGTAAGAAGTGCCTTACCTCCTTTCCACGCGCCGCCTAGGGACCATCTAGGAGGCTCCGAACCTCCTAAAGAAGCATACAACTTCTCCAAATCTTTCACCGAGGACCTTCTTCGATTCTCCAACGTGCTAATACTGGGAGACCAAGTCGTTTGGCTCAATCTTCTCGGTCCCACGGAAATTCTTCGTAAAGTGTCAGGAGAAAAATGGTACAAGGAGCTCAGTCTTCGTCTGAACGCGACCACGTCGTCGTTTGCCGAATCCGGATTTTGATTTTCCACGTCATCTCCGGAAAAGGCGGCGGCCAGCTCTTGTGCCAACTGCTTTTCGAATTGTCTGGCTTCGTCTCTGCTGACGGAGCGATTGTAATCTCGGGCGACTTTGATGTCGTGGCGGAAGAATTGCTGGATGTCGTCCGTCAAAGCCCTGGGAGCTACTTCTTTGATCTGGAAAGTCCAAAAAGGTAATTAGGTTTTTGTTCAGATTTAAAAGCAAGGCCGTGGTCAGTCAGTGGGGCTGAAGGGAGGGGGGGGGTTATTACCTTTAAAACAAGAATTCCCGCTATAAAAATGCAAACGATATTAACTAAAGTTAAGCTTAGGCTTACGCAGCCTAATAGAGCGTATTCGGAGGGAAGGTCATCGGAATAAACTAAATCGGCGAAACGTTCATCGTTTTCTTTCCTGTGAGCGGATCTTCCAAGAATTCCTTCTAATGTTGCTAACGCCCAAAGCAGACCCTGTAAAAAAAGCAGAGGTTCAGCAAAAATAATTTATATAATTTTTTTTTTTTAAATTCATTTTGGCAAATGCTGCGGGATGAAAGAGGCAGCCACAAAAAAAAGTTCCCACTTGGGATAATTGATTTTATATTTTCCCGGAAATTGCTGGAAATTTATTTTTGTTTTCTGCTTAGAAATACCATTTCCGAAAAACAACACATGCGCGCTCCTAGCGGAGAAAATTAAAACAAATCTAATTTCATTACCGCGTTTACTGCAGGTGGGAGTAAAGACGCCGAAATCGCGACTCCTATCAGCGATCCTGAGTTATCCCCGAGGAGTCCCAAAGCAACTCCGGCTCCAGATGGCAGTGCAATCAAAACGCCGACCCAAAGGGAACGAAGATAACCTCTTGAAAATGAAACGAGAAAATTAAAAAAGCAACTCCGACTTCCATATGGTGAGTACAAGTTTTTATTTATTTTTTTATTTTAAATTCGTACCTTGACATCATTTCGGAAGTCGGCCATTTTTCCGCTCCGTAGTAATCATCTACGCTTCCAATTATCAAACCGAAGATGTAACCGACTAAAATCGTGATGGACAATCCGAACAATTCGTTTCGGACTCCCATGATTTGCAGTTTTCTATCGTGAATGACTGTTCCAAAGGTCCCGGCTAAGATTGGCCCCATCAACGGGGAAATGAGCATGCTGGCTACGATTGACACCGTACTGTTTTCAACTAAACCTACGGCAGCTATTGTTCTGTATGGATTATCAAACTGTTAGGTTTTTAGATCAGATTTCGGATTTGCATTCAGTAAAATGGTTTTACCCTAACTAGGTTTTGTACTGTCCCTATTTTTACGCTAACCAGTTCAATAAGATCGGAGCCATTTTATGTGGAGATCGGAGATCGTTTTTTATGGATAATAGTAGCGACCATTTTGTTCTTCAAATCCTTTTGTCTGTCAGCCCAATGTGAAATTAGTCAGTACAAAAAATAGCTAGAGTAAATGCGCTATCTTTTTTTTTTTTAACTTACGCTGCTAGTGTGACTAAACAAACAAAATCGAATGTAACTTTCGCACTTCCTTTAACGCTTTCTACAACTTGAGCGACTGCCAAACGAGATCTAACGACCGAGAGTACGAATTCGTTCCAAGCTGATTTGTCTTTTCCTCTAAAATTAAAAGTTCGATTACGCATTAAAAATTAAAAATTACCACATTAAAAATTTACTGAGGTGATATGGGATGCTTATGTGTTAAAAGTGGCTAGAGTTAAAAGGCCTGAGATTCTGAGGTGTCGAAAGATACTGCAGTACAAATAGTACTGCATTCTGAAAATGCTAAATTGCTAAAAGGATTTAAGGTAGTCGAAAATATTGAAGATTAAAAGAAACTGAGGTACAGAAAGCCGCTGAGATATTGAGGGCTACCTACTGAAATGTCGTGGGATATCTTAAGATAGTGAAATACTGAAAGGTGCTGAGGTGCTTTAAAGTGCTGCAGGATTAATAGGTGGAGAATCATTAAAAGGTACTGAGATAAGAAAATTTCGTAAAATATTAAAGAGTTACTGAAGTATTGAAAGAAGATTGTGAGGTATTAAAAAGGTAGTATTAGAAGGTTTTGAGCCACCAGAGGTTACTTAGGTAACAAGAGATGCTGAGGATTCAGAAAGCTTCTAAAATATTAACGGATGAGGCATTAATAAGTACTGAGGTACTGAAGGAGGTTGGGCTGGTAGAAGATTCTAAAATGTGAACAGTTATTGAGGATTAATGGATGTGAGGTACTGGAGGGTGTAAAATATTTAGAGTTATCGAAGTATCAGAAAACACTGAGTTATTGAAAGGCTATGAGGTAAAATAAATAATGTCAAGGTACTCAAATATTGAGACAGCATTAAAAGGCATTGAAATGCTGAAAATAGCGCTAAGGTTCCTACGAGTTGAAAGGTATTCGGGTATCGATCGTAACTGTAATAAAGAAAGTACTGGGTTACTGGATTGCAAGATACTAAGATATTGAAAATTACTGAGTTATTTAAAAGCAGGACTGCAAACCATTTTGGTTGCGTCTATGCTAACTGCGCTGAACCGAACCAGATTCGCCATAAGCTAAACATAGGAACCTTTCCGGGTTATCTTTGATGGTTCACAGCTCTGGCTAAAAGTACTGAAATATTGAAAAAAGTACTTAGGTACCGAGAGTTACGCTTGAACCAAGCGGAAAGTTGACGTGATGATGACGAGTCATCATGGTGTGACCATTTTAAGAGATTGACTTCAAAAGTATAAGACCGACAACATTAGTCACTGCATGACGTCTTATTGATGTCATGTCCATTTCAGAATACATCCATTATGACGTCTATGACGTCACTGAGACGTCATATTGACGTCCCAAAAATGACAAATGTTACAGTTCGTATTTAATGACTTCATTTTGACGTCTAAAATGTAGTAAAACGATCCCTGAAAACCGAATATAGAATTTTTCCCCGGAAATAGGAGAAATATAAGTGGGAGGGTCGCAAAATCCTTACGATGGAGGAGGATAGGGTATAAAAAGGATGAAAAATAAACAAAAATACCTTTTTTCACCTGAATAACGGACCTGCATCAAAGACGAAAATAATCTTGACAACAGAAAAATTTTTGTTTATAACTTCGGATTTGGTTTATATCATTTAATTTTTTTAATATACTTAAATTTTCCTTTCTTCTTTTTGAATGGGGGGGGGGGGGAATCTTTTCAGACAACTTACGGGAAAGGAAAGATGAAAATAACTTACTTTAATTTGTCTTCGTCTTCGTGGATTGCGTCAGTTTCATTCGCCTTGAAATACATGGCACATGGAATTATCCTGGAAAAATAAATTAAAGGAATTTTTAATCATTCAAATTCTGGAAAAGTCCGAAAATATTTTTCCAAATTTTTATTTTTGAATAATTTCAATGAAAAAACTATCCCTCGTTCCCGCAGATACTCGCTCTTTGCGTTAGAACCCGTATTGAGCGCCTACAGATTTGGACTATACGCAACCCGCATCACATTCATGTAACACAAAATATCGCCAATTTTTTTTTTTTTGTTTATAAATCGGGGAGAAGAAGTTGCCGTAGATTTTAAATTTGATGTCAGAATAATGCAATCATAAACGGAAACAGAAATTTGGCGGAAAAATTGGCGCACAAATTTAAATGAAAATCTTTTTAAGTAAAGACAAAAATTTTAAAAAATGAGTTTATACATTGTTGCCCTTGGAATATGATTTTATGGTTTTTACCCAAAACCGGATAAATACTAGGAAATGAGTTGTAAAACTGTTTGCACTGGATTAATTGCGAAAGATAAAAAATGCACGCGCGAAGAAAAAATGAGACGTGAGTAAATCTTTTTGATTTCATTAAGATCGTCCGATAACCGAGAATTTTTTTTTTTTTTTTTTTTTAAGAAATGAGAATTATTTGAAGGTTCATTTCGTTCCTTTGATTTTTTATTCCCTTTTTCATTTTCTTTTCTTTTTACGATCATCCCTCTTTTAATCCCGTTCATTCATGCTTTTTTCTCACATCCTTCTTAATTTTTTTCTTGTAAAAAAATACTCTAAAGCTGTCTAGAGCTTTCTACATATGTGCAGCTTAAGCTCGTTTTGTTAATATTTTCTCAGAACTTACCCTAAAGTTGATTTTAGTCGGACTCCAATCCCCCATTTCGTTAGAACTCTTAAGGCCTCTTCGCACGGCGGCCCTTCCTCCACGGAAAATATAATTTGAATAAAATTGCCATTTTTCACGGGCTGCCACGAGTAATTTTCAACTTTTAAATTTTTTAGCAGTTGAATTAAAATCTGAAACGAAAAAAAGCAAAGAACCATGACATTTTTACATTTAAAAAAAAAATTAGAATTAGCATTACAATTTAAAAAGGGAAATTGCGAAAATGTTTTAAAATTTAAAAAACTTTTGGCATTTGCTTTAAAAATTTTTTTGAAGTTTTAAAATTTGTTTTGGAACGTTTTCCCGCATTCAGTTCAAAAACAAGAATTTGAAATTGAATAAAACCGTTCTTTTTTAATTTTTTTTTTTCCGACACGATTATTATAGGTATTTTTACAAGTTTAAAATGAATTATTTTATTCAGTGAGTGTGCTTTTATTGTTTTGTTTTGAAGTATTTTTAACTTGGAGGTGTGTTTCTGTTGACGAACAATGTTCTTTTCTCTAAGATAGCAGGCCTTTAAAAAGCTTAACGTTGTTCCTATTTTTAAAAAACTTGACTTGTTGACTGCTTTTGGCAGGTATGACAAGTTGAAGGAAGAAAAAATCTCAGTTTTTTAATATCTTGTTGTTAAAACATCATTGATAGTTTAAAATAGAAATATATATCCCGTTTCGGTTCTTTTGGCTTTAAAGTAGGACTTTTAGTTCCATTTCCGTTTTTTTAAAAATCTTTTAACTACTATTAAAAAGCTATAGCACCGAGGGACTGCAGTCTACAAGAATGCGCAATTTCACGTTCAACATGTCGGGTGAAATTGCCCCCCTCCCCCCAAGTCTATCTGTCTAAGAACGTCTCTAACCGACAGTTGACACTGGGTTTGTTTGTAAACAGCGTTATTTTCGTTTTTGGCAGATGTAAACATTTACTTGTGACTTCTATTTTTTTACCGATGGCTGTTCTTTTTTTAGTGTTTTATTTTGCAATAGTTATTTTAAAATTAACGAGTAGTATTCACCAGCGAAATTTCGCACAACCCGGTAACTACCGCTTCATTGTTCAATTCATAAATGTGAATAATGATCGAGATTTTATGTCTGGCACTGGAACAATCATAAACAGGAATACAATTCTGACAGCCGCTCATTTGAGCGTATGATCTTTCCCTTGAAAATATTTTTAGGATTTTGAAACAGCAAACCCTGAGCTGCTCCGTTATTTCTGAATGTCGAAGATCAGGAAACCCCACAAAAAAATTATAATTAGCGCTAAATAATTGTCAATTATTTGATTCTAATGATCCGCCAAGGATCATTGAATCGGTCCTGATATTTTTTTAAAAACTTTTTGAGCCCAAAACATAATTTTTTTTTAACTTGAAAAAAAAAATTGGATTTGTTTTATAAGAAAAAAAAAACGAATTTTTGACTTGGAACCCAAAATAATTGCTTGATTCGAAAATTTATATTTTATGAGTCAAAGGAAACACATGTTATAAATTATATTTGCATACGACAAATTATGTGTGCTTTATGACTAATATTGATGATACCCCATAATTTTTTTTTAACATAAAAAATTTTTACCTCTTCCATACTTGTATCTGGAGAAAAATCCAATTTGACGTGACATTTTTTCCCTTTTGCCTTTCCGTCTTCCTCCGAAGCTTTCGAATTCGGGGACGCGAGATCCTTCAAACGGTTCCACGACCCTTTTTTCGTTAATTTTTCCGGGGTTTGCTGACACGCATCTCCGCCCGGTTCGATGGGTTTAAAATCCGTATCCTCCGCCAAAAGGCTAACGGTTTCGCTGTCCCGACGTTCGTTTTCTTGGGTGATGGTCACGTTCGGTTTATCCGATTGTTTTTTATTCGATAGCAAATATGGGTTGGAGTCTTTTTCGTGTTCTTTCGTAGGGATGCAAGCAACGAACACAACACCAGAACTCATTTTATTTAAAAAAAAAAAAAATTAAATATTTAATTAAAAGTCACTTCGCGAATGATAATTTTCCTCCCGATCGCGAACTCAAGACCGAACCGGCCTCATATGGCATGAAAAGATAGTTTTCGACTAAAAGTTTTACTTGTTTCCTCTTGATGACGTTTGAGTTCATCGTCGAAACGTATCATCTCGTAATATGCCAAATATAATTATCGCTTTGGGTTATCACAACCGTCATTCATGATTTTTTTTTTTTTAATATAAAAATTTTTATTTTTTTGCGAAAAAAAAAACGAAGAAAATTTTCAGAACGAAACCGCCGATATTTTAATAACCGTTAAGATATTGATTTACGAGCGAAAAGAGTCATGAAGCCACTTGAAAAAATGATTGATTAATAGCAATAATGACATGTGAATAAAACGAACGTAATTAACACCGTTAAATTCTTCTTCACGCGTTTATTAATTTTTTTTTTTTTTTTTTTTTTTTTTTGGCGAACATGTTGGCGTCTCGCTCCTTATACAAAAAAAATTGGGTGAGAATTAAAATTATCTTTTGATTTTGAACAATAGTCTTGACTTGTTTGCTTTTTATTAATAGGAATTTATATTCCATTCATTGCTTTATTTTAATTTTGGGATTTTTAAATTTTCCGTTATTTTTTTTTTTACAGGAGTCAGCTGTGTGATAAGAATACACGTGGATAAAGTATGCAGTTTGAAAGCAGTGAAAACTGCCGGCTGAAGGACTGCAGATTCGCTTTTTGATTAACGAATTTACGTTGTGATGAAGGGGAGCCGGGATTGGAATACGTTTTTTACATTAAGGATGTTTGGGTAAGTTCCTTATTAATTTTTTCTAAGGCCCAATCCCATGGCACTTATTTGGAATTTTTTTAAAAATCGCTTTCTCGTCCATAAGCTAAGTATAGGGGGACAATTAATATCTCAATTTTAATCAGATTAATCAATTAAATTGAGGTGAATTAATTTGAGATGAACTAAATTTGAATTTAATTAATTGAGGTGAATTAAATTCAGACGAATTATGTTAAGATGAATTAAATTAATTTAGAGAATTTAAAGTTAGAATCCTGATACATTAAGATCTAGAACAAAATTCTGAACGGAAGGGAAAACCTGTAACATCCGCCTGTACGAAAAAGTGATGCAAAAAGTGTATAAAATTTTTTCAAAATTAATGCAAAAAAAATTGAATAAAAATTTATTACTTTTGTATTATTTATTCAAAAATTTGGACATGCTTAATTTTTTCAAAGTTCATACATTTTTTTTAAGCACCAAAATGAATGTGCATAATATTTACAAATTTTTAAAATTAATTAATATTAAATTAATTAATAATTAATAATTTTTAAAATTAATGCATAAAAGTTATAAAAATAATTCTTTAAAGCGTGAAAATCCGAATATGCATAATTTTTGCATTAATTATGCATATAATGTTTTTAAAAATAGATGAGGAAAATTTTGCAAATGTTATGCTTCATTTTATGCATCATTTTTTCTGCATAATTTATGCATAATTATATTTGAAGATGAATAAAATTTTTCCGGTAAAGAAAGTTAAGTTGTTTATACATAATTTATGCATTTTTTATGCATGTCCAATTTTTTGTATAATTTGTACATGATTTTGATACAACTTATGCATCTATTTTTCGTAGGGGCAACAGTGGAATTTGACCCCCCTTACCACTCCCCCCCGTTGATCCGTTGCTGATTTTAGTTTTCATCTTTGTGTGTTTTGAGATTAGCCATACAATTAAAAAAATATTTAACGACTCTAGATCAATTAATTTCAATTTTCAATTTAATTTAATTTAATTTAATTTAATTGAAAAGCAAAACGAAGACCAATTTAACTAAAATTCAAACCGAGATCAATTGGTTTAAGTTTAAATTGAGGATCATCTGAAATTAAATTATAAATCGCGAAACCATCGTCAATTTTAAATTAAAATTAAGAGTCGAGATCAATTGATTTAGGATCAATTAATAAAAATTCCAGATGAATTAAATTAAAATGCGAAACCATTTTGGTTTAGATTAACTAAATCGAAATTAAGACCAATCGAGCAAAGTTCCAATTCAATTCTAAGGTTGATCAAGATCCAATAAAACTACAAGATGATGAATTAAATTAAGATCAATCAAATGAATTAAATTTAGATGAATTAGGTTAAGATAAGTTAAATTGATGAGGTGGATTAAGTTAATTTAAATGAATTAGATTCAGATGAATTAAGTTAAGATGAATTAAATTGAGATGTATTCCCCTAAGATGAATTAAATTGAGATGAACAAAGCAGGCGAATTAAATTGAGGTGATTTAATTTGATATGAATTAAATTGTGATGAATTAAATTGAGATGAATTAAGCAGGTGAATTAAATTGAGATGAATTAATTTGAGATGAATTAAATTGTGATGTATTCGCTTAAGATGAATTAAATTGAGATGAACAAAGCAGGCGAATTAAATTGAGGTGATTTAATTTGAGATGAATTAAATTGTGATGAATTAAATTGTGATGAATTAAATTGTGAGAAATTAAATTGTGATGAATTAAATTGAGATGAATTAAGCAGGTGAATTAAATTGAGGTGAATTAATTTGAGATCAATAAAATTTGAATGAATTAGGTTAAGATGAATTTAATTGAGGTGAATTAAATTGAGGTGAATTAAATTGAGATGCATTAGGTTGAGATGAATTAAACAGGTGAATTAAATTGAGATACATTAGGTCAAGATGAATTAAATTGAGATGAATAAAACAGGTGAATTAAATTAAGATGAATTAAATAAATTTAAATGAATTAGGTTAAGATCAATTAAGTTAAGATGAATTAGGTTGAGATGAATTAAATTGATATGAATTAAATTGAGATGAATTAAATTGATATATAAAGAGGATTTAAGGTCAGAATCCTGATACATTAAGATCCAGATCAAAATTCTGGGGAAAAATTCAGGCTCAGAAGCTCACAGGAAGCTTATCCCCTTTCGCCCTTTCCATGGTGCCAGGCCTGTTTAAGATACAAATAATTGTATAAAACTAGAAAAATTTTTCCCTATTTAACTTCTTATCTTTAACTTACTATAAACCAATATTTATCCGCTCACATAAGCTAATTATGAAAAATAACAAAAATGTCAAAATTCCTCTCTTAATTAAAATTAATTAATTAGGCTAAAAGCCATAAATTTTTTTTCCTTTAGTTTCTTCTTAAATTGCTAGAAACGTGACCCAGTTCAAGCGGTAGCTTAATATTTAAAAAGAAAAAAAATATACATCAGCCGCTACTAAAAAGGCACAATTTTTTTTTCTTAATATTTTTTTTCGGTTAGCCACCTCAGCGTGATAAGCTAAAGGATAAAGAAAATTTAATAATGCATTCCAGGAAAAGTAATGGATAAGGGATTTCGACCGCCCCTTTTCTTCCTTCGCTTTGTACGTTTGATGTTTTCGAATTTACATTTGAAAGTCTTTTCCTAATCTCCGCTCGCCTCCGAAAAACAAAATGTTTTCCCCCGCGGAATTTGCATTAGACAATTTGAAATACACGTAAACATTTTAATGACAATCAAGGTACGTCGGCGGTGAAATAATAACAACAGTAATCAACCTGCTTCGGGATGTTAGCTCGTGTCGGTTTCATTTTTTTTGTAATTGTGATATTTTTAAAGCTTTTATGAGTCGGTGTTTGTTTGTTTATTTATTTATTTTTTAGTTTTTTTTTATTTGCGGAAAACCGGAAGGATGTGCAAAGGTACGAAATAGTGAATCAAAAATTTGTGAAAGTGACTTTTTTTTTACAATGAATTTTGTTTTTTTTTAGATGAAGATTCAAAGTGTCGATAGATTTATTCCAACTAGAGCCTTTATTGATTTCGATGTGGCTTATTATAAAATGACTCATGAAAATGATGAAAATGACGTGAAGGAAAATATGTATTTAAAAGGATCGATTAATGTAAGTGAAAAAAAAAAAAATTAATTGTGGAGGTTCGAAATGGTTGAAAAAAAAAAGTTGTGTGTTTTAGAGGCGGCTTGAATTAGAAAAACAAATTAACAAAATCACTAAAATTCATCAAAGGATATTTAATTGGTCGCCGTTTTTGGGGAAGGAAATTTTGCCGGCTGTTCGACTTTGGCCGTGTAATCCCAGGAAAAAACCGATGATTAAAAACGATAAAATTTTGGATTTGCCGGATTTCAACACGGGATTTTGTAAGTAGAAGAAAAAAAATTTTTTATTTTCGCTGAATTTAATGCAGTGAAAATTCCTGACAAAAGTTTCATTTTCGGGAATGGGGAATTCTCCCATGTTTAATATTCCTGGAAGTCAGGACTTTTAGCGAAAAAAATTCAGTTCCCAGGTAAGGAGATTCCCGAAAAAAAATTCTCAGGAAAAGTAAAGTTTAGCTGAGGCTGATTTGCAAGGAAAAATTATGTGGTTTGGACCTGTAAGTCGCTCTTCGTATTGAAAATGGGAAAGCTTTTCGAGCTTCCTGACAGGGGTCTAGGGGAAAAGCCTTCAAGGGACAAATAGGTTGATAAACCACATAATTTCTCCAGTTTAACTTTCTTTGAGGAAACAATACGGCTATAAATTGTTGTAGCTAAACTTCAGTTTTGTTAAAATGATTCGGGAAGTCGTGAATTTCCGGGAACCAGTATCTACGATAAAAATTGGATTTTCTCTGTTCGAAATGCAAGACTACATTCCCCGGCCGCTTTTTTTGTCCCGGGATTTTAGGATTTAAAAATTTTTAATCCCGAAATTAATTCGTTTTGAAATGATTTTTCAGATGTAAATACCATCGATTGGGGGAGCAACAATTTGATAGCGACGTCCGTCGGAAACAAAGTTTTAGTCGGTCACGGGTTTGCCGGAAAATATAAAACTCCCGTAACGGCAGTGGAATACGAAAACGACAGAGCGATGGGGGTCCACTGGTCTTCAGACGGAAAATATTTGGGGGTATGCACCGAAAGCGGTTTGATACAGATTTGGGATCTCTCTTCAAAGAAAATCATCTTCGAGGACATTTGTTGCCCCAAGAAATCTTGTGTTGTTACCTCGTTACAGTGGCATCCGGGTGGCAAAAGATTAGTTTGGTTAGTAAAAAAAGGAAAAAATGTGGTAACGATTTGCGATTCTGACCCGTAGCTATGGGAAGTCGGGGAAAGGAGCAAAGGGACTGTTTTTCCCATCTTTCACGTATAAAGGGTTATTGAAGCTCTTGTTAGTGAGCTGCGCCCCTACCCGCTTCCCCATCATCTAGTTCGTAGGCTAACAACGGGCATTGTTAATTTTATGGTTTGGGTCTGCATCCTCATTTTTTTTAGTTTAATTTTTCCATTTAAAAAAAATTATTTTTAAAAACTGATTTTGCTTGATTATTATATATATATTTTTTTTTTTTTTAGGGGTTGCTGCAGAGGGCGTATTTATAGTCAATCCTGTAACGATCGAGTAAAATATGTAGTCAAACGAGCCCATGAAGGTTATATTTGCAGTTTAAAATATTCGCCAAAGGGAGAGTTTTTATGCTCCGGAGGAGAGGATGGTTTCGTTCGAGTTTGGAAGGGACCAGAGTTCGACCCGTATTTGGAAATAGAAATGTCGAACCCAGTTAGAGTAAGTTTCATAGTTTTTTTAATACCAAGCCAGAAGTGAAGTGTAGGATCATTCAAAGGGGAAATTTTCGATCCCTTTCTCCCTTTATTGGCAAAAAAATATAGGCTTCTCCTTTGGTAGATTTAATATTGGAGTAAAATTTTATGAGAGATCAGGTTGATCAAATGTGCTCAGTTTCATCAAACGCGATCTGGTTGGTAAAACGTAATCAGATTAATTAAGTTGATCAATTGCTATTAGATTAACCAGATTGATCGAAAACGATCAGATTGATCAAACACGATCAGATTAATTAAAGGTATTCAGGTTGATCAAACATAATAAGACTAGTCAAAAACGATAAAATTGATCAAATGTGGTCAGATTAATCAGGTTGCTCAAAAACGATCAGATTGATTAAACATGATCTGGTTGATCAAACGCGGTCAGATTAATCAGTATGTTCAAATACGATCAGTTTTATCGAACACGATCAGATTGATCAAACACAATCAGATTAACCAAGTTGATAAATTGCGACCAGATTAACCAGATTGATCAAAAACGATCAGACTGTTCAAACGTGGTCATGTTGATCAAATGTGGTCAGATTAATCAGGTTGTTCAAAAACGATCAGATTGATTAAACATGATCTGGTTGATCAAACGCGGTCAGATTAATCAGTTTGTTCAAATACGATCAGTTTTATCAAACACGATCAGATTGATCAAACACAGTCAGATTAACTAAGTTGATCAAAAACGATCTGATTGATTAAACGTGATCAGATTGATCAAACGTGATGGGATTAGTCAAAACCGATTAGATTGATCAAACGGGATCAAGTTGATCAATTGCAATCGGATTAACCAGATTGATCAAACCTGATCATGTTGATCAAATGTAGCAGATGAATCAGGTTTTTCAAATGCTATCAGTTTTATCAAACACGATCAGATTGATCAATTGCAATCAGATTAACCAGATTAATCAAATTGATCAGATTGATCAAACGCGATTAGATTAATCTGGTTGATCAAGCTGGATCCGGTTGACAAATTGTCACCAGATCGATAAAATGTGATTCGATTGATTAAACTCGATTAGATTCATTCAACGCATTGAGGTTAATCAAAAACGATCAGATTGATCGAACGTGATTAGACTAACTAGTCTAATCGAAGAAGCTTCCTTCCAGACTAACCAGGTTGATCAAAAACGATCAGATTGATTAAACATGATCGGGTTATTAAAAAAAATAATGAGATTAATCAGAAACAATCAGATTGATCAAATGCGATCAAGTTGATCACAAACGCGATCAAATTGGTTAAACGCACTCGAATTTACCAAGTTGATCAAATGCGATCAGATTAACCAGATTGATCAAAAACGGTCAGATTGATTAAACGTGATCAAGTTAATCAAGAACGGGATGAGATTAATCAGAAAGGATCAGGTTGACAAAAGGTGATCAGTTCGATTAATTGTGATTAGATTGATTAAACGTGATCAGACAGATCGATTAAATGTGATTAAATTTATTCAACGTGATCAGATTAATTCGACGTATTGACGTTAATCAAAAACTATCAGATTGATCAAATGCGATCAGGTTGATCAAATGCGATCAGGTTGATCAAACGCGATTAGATTAACCAAGTTGACGAAACGGTAATGAGACTGATCCAACGTGATCTGGTTGATTATTCATGATCAGATTGATGTTAGATAATCAACTGGGCGATCGGACTATGACCATATTAATGATCAGATTTGATCAACAAATTATTATGTCATTAAAAAATCTTACCACTTTTATTTTCTTTCAGGCTATTGCATGGCATCCTTGGCGATCAGGATTGTTAGCTGTTGGTGAAGGGCCTCCGGGACCCAGTTCTCTAAGCCTTTGGAACGCTAACACAGGGGTCATGGTTCACATGGAGAAACTTTCCCCTCCAACGATAGTTTTAGCTTTAGATTTTAATAAATTGTCGGGAGAACTGGTATGCTCCGTACAAACTAACGGTAAAGTTTTTCCGATCTGTATTTCAAACCTCCAAAAAAATTGCTTCACATTCTTTCCCATTTACTTGAATTTTTTTTTTACAGATATTTCTTCAGAGAATGAGCCTCATTCGAAAATTTTAGTATTCGGAGCATTCGACAATATCGTTGACTCCGTAACCGATATTTTAGGATCTGTGATGACTTTGTTGTGGAGCCCAGACGGAAGTAAATTAGGTATAAAGCTTAATAATTTTTCGAATGCATTATTTTTTTAATTTTAGCGGTTCTTTTAGGTACTGCTGGATCAGACGAAACTTTAAGAATTTGGGCTTTCTCACAAAGCAGACAAAAAAAACGTACTTATTCTAAATTAGAGGAAGATATAGGATTTTTAGCTTTAAAAAAATTTAAATGCACCATTAGATAATTTTATTATTTTGTTAATCAGATTTATGTATCGTAGCTTTTTTTTTTTTTTTTTTTTTTTTTTTTTTTTTGCCTTTTTTGAACTTCTTAGAATCTGTGTTTATTTATCTTTTGTATTTAGCCTTTTATTTTTACAATATGTGACGAAGGCAAGTGTTAAATATCAGCACTGAAACGGCCTTTTTTCTGGATTTTTTTTTTCGGGGGAGACGGGGCATTGTAGTATAATCATAAAAACTTGAAAGACAAATCCAAATAAACTTTTTAATTTTGTTGGTTGGTACTGTTCAAATATGCTTTTTAATTTTTTTGAGGAGAGGTAATTGGAGGAAATTTAAATGTATCAAAGTCGCTGATTCTTGGAAAGTAACTCCCAGCGGCCATTTTGATTTTTTTCGAATCTGGTATTTATAATTTACACTTGGTTGCGATTGGACTGATCATAATCAAACGTGATCTAGGGTTCGCAATACCGCACCATAATCTGTCCTGCAAGATTTGAGGCGATTTTTTTAAATTACTAAACTAAGACTTACTTTTCCAGAATTAGTTCCTACTCTTCTTTTTATAGTATGATCTTAAAAAATGCAGTCCATTTAACTTCTTATCCCCCACCATTGACCTTATTTTTGTGCAAAAGGATCCACAGACGCACTCCGATTCGCTACTTGTTGGAACCAGGGCTGCGGTTCCGATTCCGATCAATCAATGGCGATTCCCAAAATTCTTCAATATTTTCGGGCCAATTTTGATACCGAATCAAGAACAAAAATACTAGTTTCCGATTCTGATTCTAATTAGAAAATATTTCAGTGGTCCCGATCCCGATTCTGATTCCGATATTTCCAGACATGTACTAATTGCAAAAAGCTTTTGTCAGTACTTTTCGTCCCAATTTAAATCAAATTATTTTTGATGCCGATTCCGTTTCCTACCAATTTGTGCGCCAGATTCCGATTTCGATTCCAACTGCTTGAAAAAAATGTTAGAGTTCCGATTTCGATTCCGTTTCATCGCAGCCCTGGTTGGAACCATAGATAATAATTTCCATGTTTTTGCCATTTTCCCAGAGACTCATTTCTTTCTTCTAAGTACAACTGTCCAAACTAGGTTTTTTCGTTCGTCGAATTACTTTCTTGTTTCATTTTATTCGCTATTATTGTCTCTCAACTCTTCTTTCAACGAACATTTTTTTGATTTTTTTTCCCCATTTTACGTTAATATCTTTCATTTCTCCTTTTTTTTTCTTCAGTAGAATTTCCAACTTTTCTAGTCTTAAGACGGTTTAATAATTTCTCGAATAACATCTTCAGGTTCCAAATCTGCCTTCGCTAACACGAAATTTGGAACGGTTAGGGGCATATGGGTTCGGTTTAAAACTCATTTAAAATATTTGATGGGATTCAGGTTTCGGTTTGGTTTGGTTTGCCATCCCTGATAATTAATCGGAATATAGTTGAATTAGAATTATAATCGGATTAAAAAAATAACAATATTGCAGAAGTATAATAAAAGAAATCTAATTTAAACAATACAATTTGATATCTCTCAAATTATAATGATAATGATAATGCAGTTGAATTACAGAAATACAAATTTATTTTTATGGCGGAGAGGGCACTTCTTGCTTGTATTTGATTAACTGCTCAATTTTTTCCTCTATAGCATCAATCACATTCTTGTGGCATAGCTCTTTAGTTTTTCCGTAGGAGTTAGCTCCTAAAGTTGGCGTGTAGCCCCTCCACTCTTTAGCACACTCACGAAAGATGATTCTGTATTTTCCTATATTTTTGATCGCAGGATCGACATCATTATTTTCTTTTATGTAGTTTAAAATGATTTCAGAGTCAGTTTCCTTTCTAGCCGGCGATGTTTCCCTTCCTAATTCCGTTCTTTTCTTGAAAATAAACAAACCTTTAACAGGTACATTTAGCCTAGTGAGTACTTTTTTTCTATACTTGTCAAAATCATCAATTTCTTTTAGAATTCCCTTTTTTATTACGCAGACTTCCGTTTTTCCAGATCTGGTTTCTTGGATCAAATACTCATTGTTTGTAACTAACAATATTCCTCCTTTATAAAGGTTCATCGCATCTGCTAATGCATCTATTATCTTCAAATCCATAAATCTCTCCGGTTCATGCTGAAAAATTTAAAATGATATTTTTGAAAAAAATACTTATTAAAAAACGGACTTCAATTTATAATCAATCGTACCAGAAAAATTCCATCGTGAGGGATTGTACAAAACTCGGCTAAAACCACGAGAGCCTTGTCATTAGCGGTTAATTCTCCCATTTTCGTTGTGTGAAGCTTACTTGGCAGACCTAAACTACTTAATTGGTCTACAGCTTTTTGCTTGAAAGATTCTTCGTCCCCAGCTTTTTTGCATAAATATTCCAATGGGTTTTCTGCTGATGGTAAATTGTTTATAACACTTTCGCTGAACTTGCCGATGGTCTGGAAAGCAAAAAATAAAAATTAATTAAAATTTTTGAATTCTATTTTTTTTTTTTTTTTTTTTTTGGATGCTTACTGTTCCAGGTTTCAAAGAAACGCTTCCTTTTTGCGGTTCTAATTCATTAGTCGCAAGTTTAAAAAGAGTAGTTTTTCCTGCTTGTGAGGGACCTAGAATTGTGATTATCTGTTTGTAAGAAATTCCGAGGCCCAAACGGTTAAATATAGGTTTATTCTTCTCATAAGCAAAAGTTAGATCTAAAATAAAAATAAAAAATTATTGAGTAACATGTAAGCAGTTTTGTAACATCAAAAAACTCCTTAGATTCAACTTTCTTTTTTTTTTTTTTAAATAGCTGATTGCTTTACTCTACTTACCCGCTACTTGCAGAAAGTTCTTTCGCTTAAAATCTGTTGGATCAAGAAACCAGAATTCAGACTTTTGTAATACTTCTGCAGGTGGTGTGTTTTCACCACTACCAGGCATTTTGCATTTGTTACGACTTTGATTCCTTGTCATGATTTGGCTCTTTACCTTTAAAGATAAGGGCAAATAAAAGTCAGTTCAACAATAAAAAAAAATGTTTTAGAGTCCTGCTTTAAAAAAATAAAATGACTTACTCCTGCATCTATTGATTTTCTCTTGGCTTCAAACTGCAATTTTTTTTCCTTTTTCTTCAGACTTTTTATTTGTTTCTGAGCAAACCTTTTCTCGAAAAAACTATAATTTCCTTTGAAATAACAAAATTGCTGCTGATTGACTTGTATGATTTCACTACAAACATTATCCAAGAAACACCGATCCTGAGAAACAACAATCATTGCTTTTGCCCAGTCTTGCAAATAGCTATAAATAAAAAAATTTTTTTTTTTTTAATATTACAATGCTATGGATAGTCCATCATTTTAAAGACTCACTTCTCAAGCCAAAGAATAGCATCCAGATCTAAGTCAGTTGTAGGTTCTTCAAGAATTAGCAATGTGGGCTCAAGATATAGAGCTCTGGCCAAAGAAAGTTTTTTCCTCAAATGTTCAGTAAGTTCTATCATAGTTTTCTTTAAATCTTGATTAGTGAATCCCAGACCAAATAAAATATTTGAAGCTTTTTTTTCTGCTGGCATTCCATCAGGATCAATCATTAGCAACTCTTCCCAAAGTTCTGCTAATCTATTTACTACTTCATCGCTATCATTTCCGCTCTCTAGCTCAGCCATTAATTTTGCACGTTCAGCTATGAGTTCACAACATCTGGTGCTAGGTTTTAAAACAGCTTTGATAGCTGGCAGTGTGTCATCTACAATACCTTGATCCCAATACAAAACATCGATACCTTTAGGAATGTTTGCTATATGTTTTAGCAAAGCGGTCTTTCCATAATTTTCCAAGCCTACCAACCCATAACGTTTACCATGAGCAACCAACAAATGACCATTTATAAGCAAATCATTGCCCTCAGATGTTATTTTGAAATTTTTTATTTTAATGTTATTTGGATCTGTCAACTCTTCCTCCTTTTCACTTTCCCTATATTTTTTCTGCTTTTTTTCAGGATTAAAGGTTGACTTAATGTTGATGTTTCTTACTTTAGTACTAGCTGGATCCACTAACTCATTTTTCAAAGATAAGTCGTTTTGTCCATCTGCCATTACAGTTACTTTTTCCATTTTATTTTTTAGCTTTAACTTTTCGGGTAGGCATTGAAATTATCTAAATTGCCTGTTACAGAAGTTTACTCAAACAGGTCTGTACATCACACAAAACACATATTAAATTCAAGAAGAAAAAAAAATCTTTTTCTTTTATTTTAACGTTCATATGAAAACCTGCCTTCAAAGATAACGTTTAGTTTGTAAACAATGTGCACAATGTGTTTCTTCCACAGCCTTCTAAGCACCATTGGCTGTGGAAGCGTGACGTCACCCATGCACCCATTAGAGTTAGAGAGCCTAGAAGGAGAGAGCCGCATTCTATATCAGAGCTCTCTGATTGGTTGTTTTCCGCTTTCCGCTAATTTCATTGGATTGCATTGTTCAAAGCTGGTATCTGATTGGTCGTTTTCCTATTTAGAGCAGAAGACTTTGTTGGTGCGATACATGGAATTTGCGACTCTCTCCTTTTAGGCTCTCTAATGTATTTTGCCTAGAGCCCTATATACTGGGAGAAGCGCAATTGGTGTCATGGCGGCGTCCGTATGGACGGTAAAATGGCGTAAAATTCGTATAGTTGTTTATGACGGGAAAATGGCGACCTCCGTGGACGGTAAAATGTCGACCTCCGTGGAACGTACAACGCCTATGTTTCACTTACATAAAAATATACATAGGCAAGGACCAATCAAAATTAAACCTTAGGTTGCGCTTCTCCCAGTAAATAGGGCTCTAATTTTGCCCATAAGGGTCTTCCAAGTTAATATGGCCGCTAAGTACAGTATCTTATGTCTTCCAAGTTGATAGCATAACCATATTGTAGAAGGCGGCTGGCACAGCCTGATGAAAAAAAAGCAGAAAATGAAACGGGAAGCAGAAGACGAAATGATTTTTTTTTGTTTTAAAAACTTTAAAACCAAGTTGTTTTTTAAGAAATCGTAAAACGATGTTTTATTTGCTCTGTAATAATATTTTTTACGTTCAAAAAAACATTATCATTAGCTTTAATTTAACCACTTCGAATAATTATTAATAAGAAATGAACAATAACTTAAAATGTCATGTGATAAATCGTTTGATCAAGCCGATGACAGCGTAGATCCTCGGGTTCAAGTATGATTTTCCTTTTATCTTTTTCCTGTCAAGCAAAATATTTGTGTCTCATTAACGATTTGCATATCATTTGTTTTACTTAAATTAATGAAATGTTGAATTGAAAGGATTTGAGTTATTCGTAAAAAATAAAACCGGCGTTTTGATTCATTGTTTTTTATCTTTTAGGTTGAACTTGAAAGACTAAACACAGCCACTGATGAAATCAATAAGTTAGAAGTAGATTTAGATGAAGCTAGAAACCAGTTCCGTCAGTTATTATATGAAAGCACAGTCCGAATAGAAAGCTGCTCCAAAAAGCTAGGAAATTGCATAGAGAAAGCAAGGCCTTATTACGATGCTAGACTTAAAGCCAAGGAGGCTTTACAAGAAACGCAGAAGGCTGCTGTGAACTTTGAAAGGGCCAACTCTGCCCATGCAGCTGCAAAAGAGATGGTTTATTTAGCAGAAGAAGGGTTAAAGACTGAGGGAAGGACGTTTGACCATGCTTGGCAGGTAAATAAAAAACGAATTAGTTTTTTATCTTGTACGAGAAAGTTAGAATATTGATGGTTTTGGTATTATTTAATTGTTAAACTTTATTAATTTTTTTTTAAAGGAAATGTTGAATCATGCAACTATGAGAGTTAATGAATCTGAATCAGAGAGGACAAGAGCTGAAACGGAACATAGAAAAACATCACAGTTTTATCAACAAGCTGAGATAAGGGTTCAGACCTTACAGAAGGAATTAAAAAGAGCAATAACAAAATCTAGGTATATAAGGACTTAAAAGTTCGATATTTTTAGCTTGATACAGATGTTTTAATTTTTCCAACAAACCTATAAAACTGCTTTTAAAGACAGGGGGGTGTAATTCTCTCGGTTGGGCTTATAGGTATCTAGATCAAAGAGGGAACCGGGAAGATGTTCAGTAAAAGAATACACCAGAGGCACTCGAAGAGTGGACAGATGAACAGATGTTTTAGTTGATTATTTTTTTGATTTTGTTCCCTTTTTTTTAGTCAAATTTATTTTATTTTATTTTATTTTCGTTATTCCAGTTTAAGAATTCGACGGCAACTCTTATTATTAACTAGTTTAGCACGCCAGCATGATTTGTTGCATTTGTAAGTAATTTTTTTGCACATTTTTTTTTTTAAGTTTTATTTTTATGTGTCTTTGACCTGTATGTATAACTTTTTAGTTTTTAAATAACGTAAAGGTTTATTAATTAGAAGAAATTCAAAGTAGCAGATGCCAATAATTACTAGTAACAAGTTAATTAGTAACCGATTAATTTTTTTTTTTTTTTCTTATCTTCCAGGCCTTACTTCGAGTTGAAGATCCACTATAATCAGCTCCTAGAGCAGCAAAAAAATAAAGTCAAGACTTTGGAAAAGCAAGTGAGCGAAGTGAAAATGCAATATGCAGAGACTTTAAGGAATCTCGAGCAAATCAGTGATGAAATTCATAGAGTATGTATTTTTTTTTTCCAACAATTACGTCCAGTTCTTTTTAAAGTCCTTGTTCATAGCCACAAAAATGTGGTTACTTTTTACTGGACGGAGCCTCTTATTTACTTTGCCAATCTTTTCTTTTTACAGACTCGTCAGAGCAATAAAATTTCCAAACCGAAAGTCGATTTAGGATCGAGGTTGGAAGGAGTGGGAGCCGAAACAAATCAAAAGGAGATAATGAATAATCATGCGGACCTTCCAAATAGCCTATCTGGTTGTGCCAAAACGACGAAAAGCTTCCAAAACGATTCCAGTAACGTTATTTCGAAAGCTAAGGACGATAAAGTTGATCAGGAAACAACAGGTAAACTTCACCTGACACACGAACCTAAAATGTTGACTCCTTTATCAGAAACAAGCACTGCTAAACTTACACCGAACACACCAGGCTCATCTCAACCGGATACCGATTTTTGGTCGGAAAGTTCCGAAAACGGGAAGGAAGGTAGGGGATTAGTTTTTTTTTTTTTACACACTTTAACACAAAGTCTCCCTCTTTATAATTTTCTTGCCGTTTTTTGTGTGATGTTACAGTTCGATTTTTTTTTTTTTTTTTTAAATTTAATTTTAAAGGTTTTGATGAATTTTTTTTTTTCCTTTTTTAGGAAATGGGGACGGTGATTCTTGCACGGAGTCGGTCGATAATGATTCGTCAATTACGGGACCACCTGACAGTGAGTCGGAGGATGAATTTTTTAAGTTGCCGGATAAATTGGGTGCAATTGCATCGCCTAACGTTCACAAGGTCAGTTCAGCGACATGTAGCCCTGAAATTGCACTAAGAATGGGAAGCATCTAGAATTTCATTAGCATCTTCAGCATTTTAAATTTGGTGTCAGACGTTTGATTGTATTAATTAAAGTACAAATTGGCGGAGCCATTTTAAATAATATTTCGATTTTCGGCGCCATATTGGATTTTCTGCCTGAAATTTTGTCATTCTGACATCGAATTCGAAATCTACGAGGTGGAAAACCCTTGGGACACTTTTCTGGTTAATTTTCGGAAGTAAACAATTTTTATGCGATATTTTGCATTACATGCATGTTATGCGGGTTGCCTACACTTAAATTCTGCAGGCGCATTTTTATCGATTAAACCCGTGGCACGTGCCCTTAAGGGATCGTAGGTTAACTTTATACCCGAAATAACAGGAAATAAAATTTCGGGGGAAAATTTTTCCGAATTTCCCGGAAAATTTTCCGAAATTCCGAATTAATTAACCTATTAATTTTTTTCCAGGGACTTTCTTACGTTCCACCATCGACGGAACTCAAAACCATCGAAAACCACTCAAATTCGAAACCCAGAATCGAAAAACAAAAATCAAACGAATCGACACTTTTCAACTCATCCTTCGAGGGGATCGGCATTTGCAGTTTCCCCGTGGAAACGGATTTAAACATAAATTTCAACGAAAAGGAACCCCCGGCCGCCCGCGAAAGCGTCAGCAACAACGATTCCTGTTGGACCGAAATTAATTTAAGCTCACCCGGGGAAGAGCAATTTTTGACGATGAGAAAAGGGAAAAGCAACAAAAGCGCGTTGGAAGAGGAAGAGTTTGACATCCCCTACGCTCCGCTGTCTGAGGCGGAAGGGGATTTCGCCGGGCAAAATCAGAGTTTGAGTTCTCCCGAAGAAAAGAAGGAGGAGGAGGAGTCGTCGTCTGCGGATACCAAGAAGTTGGACAGGGCTTTGGCGAATTGGGTGATGAGAAGCGGGAAAACGGAGGAACAAAATAATTTTAATTCCTCCGATCCGAAAAGCTGTAAAAACACACCGAGGAAAACGAACGCTCGGAGGCAGAGTTTAGACGTTTTGTGGAGCAACGCGACAGGGGAGAAAATGAAGGAAATATTGTCTCAGAGCATAATGAAGTTTAGTATTGGATCGTTAACGGAGAGGCGATCGAGCGAATCTAAAATAGATAATAGTGATAATTATCAGGTATAAATTTTTTTTTAGGAGGTCGAGTTTTTAGCAAGTTTTGAAACTGAAGTCAGAATTTAAAAAATCAGACTGGGATATGGGGGCGTATCCCTACGTAGGACTACGTCTTTGTGGTACTGTCCTAATATTGCTAAATTTAAACAATGAAACGATTGAAAAATTTAAATGCATTTTTTTAGCTCGTTTTTGGTCAAAAAATTCGAATTTTTTGATAAAAATATAACTATCGTTCCTGGCATGAAAAAATCTTATAATTTTTGATAAAAAATGTCAAATGTTAAAAAAAATTAGTCAAAATTTTAATTAAAGTCTTCAAAAATTGAAGGCATTTTTTTGCTCGTTTTTGCTCAAAAAATCCGAATTTTTAGACGAAAAAAACTTAAAATTTTTGATAAAAATGTCATTCTTTAAGTTTCTTGGAAAAGTAAAGTTTCTTGAAAATTTACAAAAGTTGAAAAAAATTAGTTAAAATTTTAATAAAATTTTTGGTGCGAACAGTGCGACACTGGACACCTGGACAGACAGATTTCCCCAGGACCGAGCCCCAAGACGCAGTCCTACGTCAAAAAAAAAATTTAAATCCAATATTTTAATATTTAATAATTTGATTTTGCCTGCCCGGAATTTTTGCCATTCTGACATGAAGTTTGAAATCTGGGGGTCGAAACCGATAAAAATGCTATTCTCCCGATTATTTTGAGGAAAAAAATGAATGTTTAGCAATGGTTTGAATTTCATTCATGCGATGCCGGTTGCCTATACTTGAAATAAGTAGGCGGTTTTCATGGGTGTAACGCCTGGTCTTGGTTCCTAAGACGTTATGGGTTAACTTTATGTTTGAAATAAACAGAAATAAAATTTTGAGGGAAAGTTTCCGGATCCGGGATCTTACCCAAACGAAAGAGAGAGGCGAAGAGATGAGTCAAATTTTTGCAAAATAAATGCAAAAAACGAATTTAAAAAATGTACAATTGTTGTGTTTATGCAAATTTTTTTTTTAAACATGTAAATCTTGATATGCATAATTTTTGTAACCTTTCTGAATAATTTCAACTTTTTTCTCCAATTTTATGCATTGCGATTTATGCATAATTAAATCGTGATGATTTAGTTTTTTTTATGCATAATTTACTCATTTTTTATGCGATATATGTTTAATTTTTTTTTGCTAATTTTTACGCGATTTTTATATAATTTATGCATTTCTCTTTCATATGGGTATCCCCAAAGGTTGAAATCCAATCAGAACCGCAGTTTTAATCCTATCCACTGGTGAAAGATAGAGGAAAAATAAAAATTTGGGGGGGGGGGGCAGTCCTTTTCGTAATCTAGTAGCTTTGTACGAAAAAGAGATGCATAAATTATTTAGGAATCATGTATAAATTGTACGAAAAAAATTGGAGACATAAAAAATGCATAAATTGTGAATACAGAACTTACCTTTTTTTTATTGGAAAAACGTTTAGTGAAGCTCTAACATTATTATGCATAAATAAGTATGCATTAATTGAAAAAAAAGTTGAATAAGTATAATATTTGCAAATTTTCCTAAAATATAAGCATAAATGGTGCACATTCAGATTTTACGCTTAACAAAATTATGCATAAATTTTGTAAAATAATGCATAATATAATTTTGGTGCTTAAAAAAATTCGCATAAACTTTGCAAGAACTATGTCCAAATTTGTATAAATGATTGAAAAATGATACATTTTGTATATAAATTTTTTGCATTTATTTTGCAAAAATTTTATTCACAATTTTTGCATTTTTTATGAGTGTCCGATTTTTATACAATTTATACTTGATTTTTATATAATTTTTAAAAATTCCCGGGACACCCTGGGAATTGAACCAAAAACTCCTGTACTGCTAAAAATCTTGCAAGATTCCATTTTAAAACGTATACTCCGAATATCACCTAATTTTTTTTTTCTAATTTTCAGAACGAAAGTGCCATAGAAAATATTAAAGGAAACGAACCAAATTCATACGAATCTAGTCTTACTAGTCAGTTTGGACTTCAGTTTTTCGGTAAAAAAAATTCGAAAACTGAAGAGGAAATCATTCAAAGCCTACCGTCGGAGGAGAAGAAAGCGAGCAGCCCCCAGGATACAATATCATATCAGATCGGTAGTTTCATTTCTAAAAAAGATAGATTTTTCAATAAAAAAGTACCCAGTCCTTTAGAGAAAACCTTGGGATATTTGAATCCGGATGAGGAGTCTAATTCCGATAGCGAAAGCCTCGCTAGGTAGGTCTTCAGTTTTTTTTTTTTTTTTTTTTGGAATTATTTTGTCTAATAATTTTTGTTTTTCTTTTTTTTAGCATGGATATGTTGACTGACGAACAGTTATCTTCGCTCGTTTTGGATTTAGATTTAAGGGAAATATACCAAGATATCATTTCTTAAAAGTAGTAGGCGAAGGTTAGCTGATAAGCCAATACCTTACTTTTGATGGGAGATCAGGAGGAATTTAGAAGATTTTTCTGCAGTGGTGAAAGGGTCGAATAAATTTTTATGTTGGGACATTTGATGGCTCGATTGATAGAAAGAATGATCAAAAATCCTACTTTTGTCTTTGTCATAGGTTTCGGTAAAGTTTTAGTTGTCTACTTGGACATACTCAGCTGCAATTTTGTATTTGTTTTATTTTCAAAAAAATATTTTAAAGGCTTTGTTTTCCCGGAAAATTCAGAATTCGGGATTTTCCGTTTTGAGGAAAAAAAAAAAACAATTTCGCGGGATTCAATAATTAAAATTTACCGGGGTTCCGGGCGTTTCTTCGACTTGTTCATTTTCGGTAATTATCTTAAAAGTTCTTGAAAACGGGAACATTCTCGGGATTCCCTGGAGTTTTTCGGGATCCCGGGAAATCCTGGAAAAAATGTCTCAAAAATGTTCCTATTTTTATTTTTTTATGTTTGAGGAAGAAATTTAGAATTTTTCAGTCGCCATTGCAACCATTCGATTTTGAAGCTTGAGTATTACCAAGTCTCTGATGTGAACTTTTACCGCTCTCAACTCAGTATTTTAACCTCTTTTCACTTCTTTTCATTTTTTTGGAAAATAAAAATACGAGGTCAAAATGCTGTGATTAAAAATAGGAAAAAAAAATTAGTGATGTAACTATAGAAAAAAAATAGAGTAGCATTTTTTTTTTCTTTTTCGATCTGACCAAACTTTGACTTTACCGTCTCGTTAGATTCTGAAAAAAAAGGTTTCATAGCGTTATTAATAACGGACTATGCCCCCAAATCACAGCCGAACATGAATACGTTCGTCGAACCGTTTTAAAAAATTAGATCAGCAAATACGGCTTTTTAAAGAAAATGCTCATTAATCGATAACAACGATATTGATGTCGACGTCGATGTTGCTTATCAACTTTTTATAGATTGTTCAACTGGCTCATTAGCTAAGGTCCTGGGTTCGATCCCTCCATGGGCCAAAACATTTTTTTCTCTCGAATTTTTTGCGAAAAAATTGATGAAACATGTTCGGTGACGAATTTGGGCTCAATAATTAATTTAAAGAAATTTATTCATTTTTAGTTGAAATACGCTTTAAACGTGTCTTTAAAAGAACATTTCGTTGTGAATAAGCAGTGATGTTTTTTTTATATTTTGTTTTTCCTTAAATATTTTCTAATCGCACAATTTTCTGACGATTTTTTTACTTTTAATTTTTACGAAAAAAAAAATCTTCGTCCATTATTTTTTTTTTTAAATAAAAATCAATCGACTTAATTGACTGTGATATTTTTTTCTCTATTTTATATATATTATAGTTTTAAAATATTTAGTTCCTATTTAATCTTATGCACCACTGCTTATATTTTTATTTTTTTCGTTTGTAGAAGATAAAATTTAGTTCTCACATATCTACCAAGTAATAATCATTCCGTTCTGCAGTTATCTTCATCAAAATAATTAATTCATTTCGTAATTTAGAAAAAATATAGAGAAACTTCCCGTTCACCGCAGGCCTAGACTTAATAATTTTTTGGCCTACCTACAGAATAATTTTAATATTAACGATTACATACGGGCTTATTTCGCCTCTACATCGACAATAACATCTCTCCTGTCAATTTATTTCAAAAAGAAAAATTTAAACAAGCCCTTTGGAAAAACGGAAAAACTATGTGTGATTTTTTTTTTTTTAAAAAAAAGAAGAATGTTATAATTTTTTAATTATTTTTTTAAATAATTTTTTTTTTTTTTTTTTTTTTTGCTTTTTTGTTAAAATGATTTTGCTTAAGAAAATTAAGAAACAGTAATTTTTTTAGTACGTTTTTTATGGAAAAAATCCATGACGGAACAGCTGATTGTAAAGAAATATTGCTCATGATGTGATTTAAAAAAAAAAAGAAATGCAATATTCGTTTTAAATGACAATAATCTGAATGATTGTAACGAGCAATATTTTTCGGTTTAGAAAATGGAAGGGAAACGTTCCTAGTCAAATATATGAATCTTGATGGAATGAGAATCAAACCAAAGTCAGAGATTCTAGTCTCTTTTAATAGTTTTAATTTGACAAGAAAAAATTGTTGTTATGTAATAATTAAAATTAGTTAATTATGTTAATTTTTTTTGATAATTATTTTGGATTGTTAACTCGTAAAGTACTTAACATTCAGAAACGTTTTTTGATCTCTGGAACGTTTTGTGCTTTATGTGTAAAGTTCATTTGTGGATTTATCCGATTTTAGGATTTATTCGATTTAAATCCTATTAGCCGGAAAAATTATATTTGCGAAATTAAAAAAAAAAAAAAAAAAAAAACTGCTGTCCGGAAATAATTCGCGAAGAAGGAATTAAGGTGCGGACAGGTTTTTTCAAGCGTTCGCCTTCTGCTTTCAAATTCGGCATTTTGGCTCTCCGAAACTCTTATTTCGTAATTTGCTCTCTTTCTTCTATCTCTTCTTTTGATTCTACCTCTTCATTTTTTCAATCTTAAAATTATTATCAACATTCTGTAATTGTTTAAAAATGTAAAACAAAAACTATTTTACATGTTTATTATTAAACAAACTTGTTCAGGCCTCCATTGAATTTCAACAATTAATTAGAAACAAGAGAGCGAAGCAAGCAACTAATCTCATATTCAATTTTTATTTAAAAACTTAAAACAAAAAGCCAAAAAAAAAAAAAAAGAAGAATATTTACTATTCTGACGGATTGTAATAATTACATTTATTAACTCATTAAACCCCCACCAAAAAAAAAATAATACCGCGCGGATCGAATCGAATCAAACCGACTATACCGAGTATAGTTAGTATCATTGCTTCTGTGCCATGTGCACGTCGGTTTGACAAGTACTTGGGTATCTGCTAATTTACAAGTTGGTTTTTTGTATTGTGTTTTTTTGTGACAGTGAAATTTTTACAAAATTAAACAAGTTATCGACCTGTAAAAATTTTTTTTTTTTTTTGAAAATTTGCGGCAAATTTTGAAAAAAAAAATGGGAGGGAGAATCGATTTTGAAAAATCAAAAATGGAAATGAGTTTTTAATATACTGTTTCAAGAAAGTACTTAAACCGTGAAGGCCGGTACTTTTTTATCAAGGTTCTCGATTAATCCCGAATAAGAGGCCACCCTGAATTTAATCCAAACACGAAAGTGAATGGGTTTCAAATAAATCATGACGCTTGTTAAAATCTCGTAATTTTTTTTTTGTTTCATTCATAAACCCTTCAAAAAGATATAAGTGTGTATTTTCTTTTTATTGTTGTTGATGCGAAAGAAATAACTTTAATCTCAAACGAGACAACTTCCGAAATTGATATTTCGTCACGATTTTTATATAAAGTGGAATCGTAAAAAAAAAGTTTGTCGAAACCAAGGTCGATGAATACGTATTGAAAAAAAAACCGATTGCCTCAGGCAAAAAAGTACTGATAATAAAAATTTAGCAACTCATCCTGCAGAAAAAAAAGGAGTTTATTCTCACATAATAACAATAATTAACAAAAGAGAAAATTTTCCCCTTTAAAAAAAAAAAACGGTCGAAAATACGACTCCATTTTGAATTCCTGAACGCACGCTGTTGCTGTTTTTTACAAGCCACAGCGCTGCGGCGCCTTCTTCCCGAAACGCTTCCTAGCGCCAAATGACAGAACTAAATTTTCCAAAATGGCAGGGAATTAACTAGACAACAAAAACATTTTTCGTTTTCAAATGAATAATCTTTATTTAAAGATTAGGTGTTATTGTTTTCAGTCGATAACGTCGTTTAATGATTGATTTATCGTTTAATGTTTTTTTTAATTCGGTCCACAGTTCGAACACCGGACTTTTTTATTTATGAAAAGTGATTCATGTTGACGTGAGTGATTAAAATTCAATTTTTTTTTTTTTTTTTGGTTACCCCGTTTATTTTTTAAAAAGAAAATGACAACGGAGGAGAAATTTCATGCGGCCGTCAACGTCATAAGGAGCCTGCCGAAAAATGGTAAATTTTTTTTTTTTTTTTTTTTCACATTTTTTTTTTCTTTGAATAGGACAATAAGTCAAAATTTCGTCTTGGCCTTGACAATTATTTCCAGTCAATGAAAGAACAAAAAAAAAAAAGCAAATAAAAATAAGGCTTTATTGTTTGAAGTTGGAAGATCATCTCGTTTTTTTTTTAATCTATTTGCTCAAATACGATTCTTCTTCTTTTGTCAATAAATTTATGAAGTCATTCCAGCTAATAAACATCTTAAACATCAATTAACAATTCACTTGTTGTTTGCTTGGAAAATTATAATTTGAAACAGTTTCAATAAAGAAAAGTAAATAAACCTGCATGATGTCCATTTAGACCATCATTTTTAAATTAATTAAGTTATCAGAATGCTGGTTTTGTTGTCGTTATTTATATTTTATTTTAGGATTATGTCATATGCAAGATAAATTAATGATTATTTTTTTTTTTTACTTCTATTGTGTGTTACGAAGTGAAATCAAAGTGAATTTTCATATATAATTATCATTGAATAAGCGTTTTGAGATATTGTCATATGCCTTTTTTTTTTTTAAAATAAGAGTTTGATTTATGTGCAAAGTGCACTTAAATTGTGTGCACTTTGTACTGCACTTTAAAAAAAAAGTAAATGAAAATTTATTATGATGGTAATTAATTGTTGTGGTTTTTTAATGTGCTTGAGGGCAATTTCCAGCAGAGGGAACATAATCAAGGTTTCTGGTTTGGAGTCATGATTGATTGAACGAATAATTGTTGAATGAAAAAAAAATATTGCCATGTAAATCGTAAAGAAATGAATGGGATTTTGTTTCTTGAGCAGGATTTGGGAGTTTGATGAAATTTGTCTGAGGGAGGAAAGAATAATTTTACCAATGATTGATTTGGAATGAAAAATATTAGGAGTGAAGCTAGATAGATGAACTTAAGGTTTTCAGGCGGTGTAAAACAATTCCTTAGAAGGATTTTCTGTCGTTAAAAATTGAGTTTTGGATTTTTCAAATTCAGTTTGGTCTGCTTACAAGTTTTTTATAAATTCCTAAAATTTTTCCACTTAGGGAATTTTAAAATGTGATTAATTTGAATAAGTACTAGATTTTAATAATTTTTTTTTATTTACAAATGGGAAAAAGTTTCCAGCCCGATTCATATCGAGGAAGGCAATAAAAAAATTCCCAGACTGAATTTCTAGGGAAAAAAAATTCCTGAAAGTCTAGTTTAGAACATTTGCACTATGCAATGTTTGATAACAAATCAAAGGATGATTTTAATGTAGGGAAAGGGTTTCTTTACCAGGAGCTGAATCCATCACTGCTGGGAATTTTAAAATGAAATTCTGTTTTAGGGAGCTTTAAGCTGTCGAAAATTTTGAAAGGTGTTATGCATGTATGATCAGGCAACAAGCAAGTTGGAAGCCAGCTGATTAGCAGGGGAATTTTTTCAAGGGAGCTAACATCTGTCGTAGGCAAAAATAAAACCCTTAAATTACCAAACTCATGTTTTTAAAATGATTCATTGGTTTGTAAAATCCTCAGCATCAAAATTTAAAAATCAGCCCCATAAGTTGAACACTGGGAGAAAGTTTTTGCCTCTTTGTTTCTCATATTCATCTAACTCTCTGCGGAAAAAACCGGTTATTTGGAAAGTTTTTCGTTGCCAAAACCAAAAAATGTGGGATTTACCCCTCCCCTCTCTCTCTTTAGCTTCTTTTTTTAAATTTTTTGTCTGAAGATTTTTCTAAAGACATGTCATTAAATTTTTCAATGTCAGTTTTTTTCTCTAGTTTTACACTTTGTGGGAATCAGAGCATCAAAAAAAAAAATTCTCACAAAATTTTTAAGAACATTTTTCGTTTCTGGAAGACTATACCTGTTGAAACAGGTTTCAGCCAATTGACTGTGGTCAATTTTTTTTTTTTTTTTTTTTTTTTTTAGATGAGACATTTTGCGGCAGACGTATTTCATTCGATATTTTTCACAATAATTTTTGTGGTCGATTTCAAGAAATACTTTTTTTTTTTTTTAAGGGAGACCTTAGGGTCAACGATTTATCTGTCATCGTCTTTTAAAATATCAGTCCCACTATGGAGAATTTTTTGAATCATGCAAATTTTTTTAGCATATGGGACTCCCACGTGAATAACCGGGGGCGGGGAAAGTGTCTATAGATGACTGACTGGACTTACTATGATACTATGAAAAATTTTGCAATATTTAATTTCCAATATTTTTCTTGGAATTTTTATGGGAGAAAATTGTTTGAGTATTTGAAGCCGCTGGATGATTCCCATGCTTTATCATAGGCAAAATTTTCCAGGAAACAGCTTCTGGACAATTACTAAAAAGGCTAGGCGGAGCGAATTTTTTTTTTTTTTTTTTTGAAAAGCCGTAAAATATTTTTTTAAAAGGCAGAGCTAAGGCTCGAATTCTGTTCTTTAATTTTTTTGGGTGATGCTGATTCTGATTCTGATTCCGATTTCGATTTGCAGTCGAAATATTTTAATTGCAAAAAATTTTTATTAGCACTTTCCGGCTCATTTTAAATCGAAATTAATTTTGGTCCCGACCCGTACAAAAAAAAACTGATGCAAAAAGCATGTAAAAGTTTTTGGAAATAAATGCAAAAAATTGATTATTTTTGTCTTCTTTATACAAAAATTTGGACTTTCATGATCTTTGCAAAGTTTATGCATATTTTTTTTTTTAAATACCAAAATTTGGATAAATGTAAATTTTGCATAATTTATGCTTATCGCTTTTTTTAAATTATAATTTTTTTACATCAAAATCAGTTTTTTTTCCATTTTATGCATACTTATGTATGCATAATTGTGTGGGTTGTTTAAAAAAAGTTTTCCGGTAAAAAAATTTAAGTTCTTTACAAAAATTTGAACATGCATAATTTTGTAAAGTTTATGCATATTTTTAAGCATGAATATATACATCATTTATGCATATAATTTTTATTAATCATAAAGAAGGAAAATTTGCAAAATGTTATGCTTATTCATTTTTTTTTTTTAATACTTTTCATGCATAGTTCTTTATACATAATTTATGCATTTTTTATGTATGTCCAATTTTTTTTGTATAAGCTTAATTTATATTTAATTTTTATATGATTTATGCATTTTTCGAATGGCTCAAAAAAATTAGCACAGAGCTCAGACCACCCATCAAAGGAGCCAAGTCCTACTTGATCCCTTCTTATTCCGGTAGGAAAGAGAGATGCATAAATTATGTATAAACTACTTAACTTCTTTTTACCGGAAAAATGTTTTTTCATCTTCCAGTGGAATTATGAATAAAAATGAGGCATAAAATCGAAAAAAAAAGCAGAATAAGCATAACATTTGCAAATTTTCCTGTTTTATAATTTAAAAAAATTAAAAGTAGAAATTATGCATATATAATGCTTAAAAAGTATGCATAAACTTTGCAAAAATGATTCATGTCCTAATTTTTGTGTAAGTGATACAAAAATAATAATACATTTTTTATGTCGATGAGTAAAAGTTATGCGTAAATTAGGTAAAAATTAAGTAATAAATTATACAAAAAATTGGACATACATAAAAAATGCATAAATTATGTATGAAGAACTTAAATTTTTTTACCAGAAAAACGTTTTTTAAACCTCCCACATAATTATATGTGGGAAGTAATATAAACATACTAGCCGCTTCGGGGCCGCTTCGCGGCCCCTTCGCGTCTAGCCTAAAGTAATGTAGAAAAACACAAAATAGTTAAATACTTCATTTTTTTTCCCACCAAAAAAAAAAGCGTTTAATTTTTTTAAAACTTTTACCGTCTGTTTTTTAGATTCCGCCTTTTTATTTCTTTTGCATTTTCAGAATGCTAATATATGTGACTGTGTACACCATTAGGGTGGCTTATTAGGGTCGAGAGACTTTTTTGGCCCTTTTCTACGTCGACCGTTTTTCCCGTCGACCCTTTGTAATATTTTTTTGCAATTTTGCCACCTCTTTTTTTTGCAATTTTACCAATTTTTTTTTCGAAATCTTAACAAATAATTTTTGGAATTTTACCACCTATTTTTCTGGAATTTTACCAAACGGGTTTTTGAATAGAAAAAAAATATAGAAAAAAAATCCCTGCGCACAGACAGAGAAACTTTCCCTTTTATTTGTCAAATTTTTTTTTGTCTGATGCGACTATTTTTTTTTTTTCTGTGGACAAAAAATCATCAAAAATAAGATATCTTATATATATAACTGATATATAATTTATATATAATAATTGATGCATAATTTTTAAAAGAATTTATGCATCATTTTTACAGAATTTAGGCATAATAAATTACAGAATTTATGCATAATGCTCCATTTTTTAGGCAACTAAAACTTTATGTATTTTCTCGTCAAATTCGTTAAAATTAGCTTGTCTGCGGACAAACGCGGACAAACGCGGACAAACGGAGGGATTTTATTATATAGGTAGATAGATATCCACATAATTATATGCATACTTATTTATGCATATTACATTAATTATGTATACTTATTTATGCATAACATAAATAAATATGCATAAAATGAAAAAAAAAGGAACTGAATAAGCATAACATTTGCAAATTTTTCTACCTTATAATTTATAAAAATTATCATGCTTAAAAATATGCATAAATCATGCTTAAAAAATATGCATAAACTTTACCAAGATTATGCATGTCCAAATTTTTGTATAGATGATACAAAAGTAATACATTTGTTATATAAATTTTTTGCATTTATTTGCAAAAATTTTATAGGCCTACAAAAATTTTTTTTGCATCGCCGAGTCAACGGGTCACATATGAGCCTTCAGTCGGGAAAGGATTAAAATTTAAGTAAAAACAATGAGTCGTATTTATAGTAAGCTTAATGTACTTAATAATAATGTAATAAGCTTAATTGTACTTAATTAAGTTTAAATGAGTTTTGCAAAAGTTAATTTACTTTATTTTAACTTGAGTAAGTTTCAATAAACTTGATTAAGTTTATTTAAAAAGCCTAAGCAAAAGCTTTTGTTTTTAAAATACGACTCAATGAATTTGCTGAAATTAATTTCCTAAAACGAAATTTAATCGATTTAAAAATAAAAAAAAAATTGGTAAATGACAACAATGATGTCATTAAACTGAAGTAACCTATAAAAATTCCCAAACAAAGATTCCACGAAGGTATAGAGATCATGAGAGACCTAGTGCTCTACGACGAATCTCGTAGGTTTACAAAATTTCCGACTGAGGTCAGTTGTAAACTCGTTTTATAATACACTATCATATTTTTGCAGTTTAATAAAATAACCTTGGTTCGCCTGCTAACTTGACCTCAAAGTCGTTGTTTTCACCGCTACCAACGATTTTAACCAAGAAATCGTGTTTTAAAGGGAAAAGTAAAAAAAAAAATTAAAGATCTTTTTCTTTCACAAAATTTTAAGAAGAGAAAAAAAGTAAAAACAAATTTTTCTTGATTGTTTATCGAACGCACGCTTCGATTTTTTTTTTTTTTTTTTTTTTTTTTTTCGCTTAGCCTTGTGTGCCAATGTTCAAAAAAAATAACCCGAGCCTATTTATTCAAATTAGGCAATGTAAATATAACAGTGCCGTGACCTTTCAGGAGCTTAAGATAATTTTTTTAAAAAGAAATATTCGTCCTCTGTTTATGGGGAAGTTGCGATTTTACCTATATAAAAATTATATGGGTATGTAGGGCCTCGATTACTAAAGCTAATGAGAATCAGGACTTCTCAAACCTGTTTTTTTTTCCAGAAATATCTTTTTTAAAAAAAAAAAAAAGTAATCAATGCCAGCCTGTTAACTAGCTACGATTTTAATGTTGACAGCCTATGAACTTGGGAGTAAAAGTTTGTTATTATGTAAGGCTATGTAAGATAATTTGCTATTTTAGACTCTTTAAGGATCCGATAAAAAAACTGCTGAATCATGATTTAATGCCATCATCTTTGTAGTATGCGTTGTCCTGGTCAATTTTTGAAGGTAAAAGTGAAGAGGAAAAAAAAAATCAAAATAAAGATTTTTTTTAGGAGAGAATTTTAAATTCGGCAGGCGTCAATTTTTAACTGGGTTCCAAGGTCGGTAAAATTTTCTCTGAATGTCAGGATTTCGGCATTAGCGAAAACAAAATGTTTCCAACTGGCATCGGCGTCTGCCGATCATCAGTTTTAAAAAATCGGAATTGGAATTGGAATCTGCTTACTAATTAAAAAAAAAAAATTATCGGCATCGGCTTTGGCATCGGCTTTGCATGCCTGCGGAAACAAAGCTCAAATCCAAACTCAATTTACCTTAACCTAGACCCAATTTATCTAAAATTAGCCCAACCCCCAGTTATCTGAAATGAACCCAAACCCAATTTACATATACAATTAATCGAAACCCGATTTGCCTGAAAGTAACCCAACCCAATTTACCTGAAATTAATCGAAACCCAATTTTCCTGAAATTAATCGAAACCCAGTTTACCAGAAATTTACCCTAACCCGATTTACCAGAAATTAACCCAAACCCGATTTACTTAAAATTAACCAAAGCCCAATTTGCCTGAAATTAATCGAATCCGAATTTACCAGAAATTAACCCAAACCCGATTTACCTGAAATTAATCGAAACCCGATTTCCCTAAAATTATTCAAAACCCGATTTGCCTGAAATTAATCCAAAATGACTTTACCAGAAATTAATCCAAGCCCAATTACCTGAAATTAACCCAATCCTCATAATCTAAGTTAATCGAAACCCAATTTACCTAAAATTAATCGACACCCGATTTACCAGAAATTAACCCAAACCCAATTTACCTGAAATTAACCCAATCCTCATTTACTTGAAATTAATCGAAACACAATTTACCTGAAAGTAACCCAACCCAATTTTCCTGAAATTAATTAAAACCCAATTTGCCTGAAATTAATCGAAACCCAATTTACCAGAAATTTACCCAACCCGATTTACCAGAAATTAACCCAACCCGATTTACCTGAAATTAATCCAAACCCAATTACCTGAAGTTAACCCAATCCTCATTTACTTGAAATTAATCGAAACCCAATTTACCTGAAATAATCGAAACCCAATTTGCCTGAAATTAATCGAATCCGAATTTACCAGAAATGAACTCAAACCCGATTTACCCGAAATTAACACAAACTCAGTTTACCTGAAATTAATCGAAACCCAATTTGCCTGAAATTAATCCAAACGAAATTTATCAGAAATTTACCCGCACCCAATTACCTGAAATTAACCCAATCCTCATTTACCTGAAATAACCCAAACCCGATTTACTTAAAATTAATCGGAAATTCTTGATCCGTAAATTTGATTTGGAAATTTTCCGTTTATTTTATTTATTTATTATTTGAATGATTTTAGACTTCCTAACAAAAAGCAATGGCTTATTTTATTTTACTTTTTTTTTTTTTTTTTTTTTTTTTTTACGGTGAAGTTCTCGTGCACGTATGCAAAAACCGTAACAAAACCGGAAAGGACAGCATTTCAATGTGACTTGTAAGTCCAATACTAATGAATTTTCGTGTATAATAAGCTTCGATTATTTTTTCCGATGGAAAAAAAAATTTATTCGACTTCCGCCCGTTGCCTAAAACACGAAAAAAAATGAAAACCACAAATCGTTTTGACTTTCGAAAAATGGAATTATTAAACTTATCATGGCACTTAAATCGTTTTCGTCATGAAGAGTCACGCTATGGCCAAAATTGCAGTTAATGAAAATTGATGAAAATGAATTTGTACGTCCAATTTATGCAGGGCCAAAAAAAATTAAATAAAATGAAGTAAAATTCGTCACCTTGAAAACAAAACAAGATGAAAAAAACGGAGAAATTCTTTTTTTTTTTTACATAGAAAAAATATGATGATCCATGACCTAATAAAAACATTTTCAAAATATAAATCGTGATGCACTTTATGACTATGCACCTGCGGTGCATGAGCCAAGTTCATAAAAAAATATGGCTAATCATTACATAGAGATTTTTGTAAAGTTCTTTCGCATTCGAGTTTTAAAATCCCTGAGAATTTATGTAGTCCGGAATTTTGGGAAATTTTTGAAGGTATTCAAAAATTTGACTAAATGTCACCTAAAAGAGATGTAAACAATGTAAATAAATTCCCATTTAAGGAAGATATATTTCATAAGCAGACGAACATTCCCGAAAATCTCCGCAAAATTATTTTTTAATTTACAAACCTTCCCGGGAATTTATTTTAATTTCCAAAAATCCCCAAGAATTAATTTTTTTTCATTTTCGAAAATTGCCGATAAATAATTTTTTGATTTTTAAAAAATTCCGGGAATTAATTTTTTTACTTCAAAAATACCCGGGAATTTATTTTTTATTTCCAAAAATCCCCAGATATACTGAAATACCTTGTCGGTTGACCAACCAGAATATTTGTAAAGCAAATATCACCCCAAAAATTTTGGTTAGGGCAACCAATTTTTTGGTTTAGCTGACCAAATTTGATTGGCTGAACCAAAAAATTGGTTGTCCTAACAAAAATTTTTGGGGTGACTTTTGATTTACTAACATTTCGGTTGGGTCAACGAAATCGATTTTCAGTGTATTTATTTTTTTAATTCCTGAAAATTGTTATAAAATTATTTTTTGATTTTTAATAATTCCCGGGAATTCATTTTTTAACTTCAAAAATACCCGGGAATTTATTTTTAATTTCCAAAAATTTCCAGGAATTTTTATTTTTTAAATTTTCGAAAATCGCCGGAAGATTATTTTTTTTATTTCAAAAATCCCCAGATATACTGAAATACCTTGTCGGTTGACCACCAGAATATTTGTAAAGCAAATATCACCCCAAAAATTTTGGTTAGGGCAACCAATTTTTGGTTTAGCTGACCAAATTTGATTGGCTGAACCAAAAAATTGGTTGTCCTAACAAAAATTTTTGGGGTGACTTTTGATTACTAACATTTCGGTTGGGTCAACGAAATCGATTTTCAGTGTATTTATTTTTTTAATCCTGAAAATTGTTATAAAATTATTTTTTGATTTTTAATAATTCCCGGGAATTCATTTTTTAACTTCAAAAATACCCGGGAATTTATTTTAATTTCCAAAAATTTCCAGGAATTTTTATTTTTTAAATTTTCGAAAATCGCCGGAAGATTATTTTTTTTATTTCCAAAAATTCCCGGGAATTAACTTTTTAATTTCCCTAAATTTTCGTAATTTTTTTCATTTCCGGGAACTTATTTTTTATTCTCGGATAATATTCCCCGCCTTACACTGTTAATTTTGCCAAAGCTTGAACGAAAGGGAGGGGGGGTGAGTAGGGTGGGCCCTCCTGTCTAGTGGGGGGGACTTCAATGGCTACTGTAATTGCTAATTTCCGCAATCGAGTTTTAAAAAACCTTTAAAGGTTGAACCTTAGAAGAAGGAACCAAAGGCTAAACTGAACTTTGCAGCCTTAAAATATCTGCGGAAACTTGGCTTCGGTTTTTGCCAAGAATCGTTTCCTTATGAAAATACAATTTAGTGAAGTTTCGCTCCAAATGTCCATTATATCACAGGACGATGATTTTGCATTTTGCTACCGTAGTCATAGGGCCAATTTACAAGTGCGGTTTCAATTTGTTCTGCCATTATACTTTCGTGTTGTTTAATTCCTCTTGTTTATTTATTTACTTTTGTTTTGATAAACGAAGCGGCATTTCGTGAAACTGGGATAGTGAAGCATTTTTATTAAATCGAAGGGTGCGGCTTTTAGACGATATTACCGATTTTGCTTTTTTGTCATTTTTTTTATATAGTTTTGTGCGCAGCCCTTTTATGTCTCTCCTCTTGCTCTCTGACCTATCACGGTGTCGTATTATTTAGTTTTGTCACTTTTTTATTAGCTTTTCATCAGTAGCCTTTTGCTGTTTTCGCTGTCAGGTGCCCCATAAGTAGGTAGCTCTTGGATTTAGAGTGGTCCTCTTTATCCATTAGCCATTTCTTCGAGTTGTCCGCCATATTTTTTTTGCTATCGTCGTCTCCAGAGAAATAGACGCTCTTTTCGCTCTAACTATCCCTCTCTTGCTTTCGATCACCAACTTCCAATCTCTAGCTCCGTGTCAGTTGGTCTCTGGCTCCTTGCTTTTGTCTGTCTTTAACAGTTCCTCCTAGCTTTGTCAATCGGATTCTAAATAACTACCTCTTCCATAGGATCTTCGTAGTTGTCTGTCAGCTATTAGGACTTGCTATCACCAGTAGCTGCGTATCAAAAAATCTGGTTATTTATTGCCCGGATTTTCCTTTAATCCTAGTAATTCCAAATTTTTTATAGTTGTAGGCACCATTAATTCTATAATTATTAGCTATTTCTTCGCTTTACTACTAGTTCTCTTTTCCCTTAGCTCTGTTATCCCTAATTCCGTGCGTCGGAGGTGAGCTAACGTATCTCCATCGTAAATGTAAATGGAGATAGTCCGTTTCGACTGTTTGTAAAAATCATGTGATTACAAGTTTACACGCTCATGTTGGTGTTAACTTGTGGTCACATGACACTTTCACGAAATATCGAAACAGAGTATCTCCAATTATGTTTACGATGGAGATGCGGTAGTTCACCTCCGACGCACGGAATTATTATTATCTCTGTAGCTATAGAGCATCATCAATAACTCTTTCTCTTTAATCACGCACTCTGTAGGTTTTTTGGTAGTTATTAATGCCGAGCTCACTATAACCTCTCCTTAGGTCTTGATAACTACCTCTCTACTCCTAGTTGTTTATTACTAGATCTAAACTTTGTCGCTGGTTAGATCATTAGCTTTCAATTAATCTCTTGCAACTCTGCATAGTTAGCTGCTTATAACTAGCGCTCAATAAACACACCTTTTTTCAGCTCGCTACTGCTGAACCCTAAACGCTAACAAGTTCTTCTAAAGTCCCTATCACTAGGTCCATACTCCTAGCTCTTTATTACTAGCTCTGTGCTTAATACTCCCTTAATTATTAGCTTCTTGTTAATCCTCATCAGCTTTGCATCTGCAGTCATCACATTTTCTGGATATTCATCCCTAGTTGCCTATCAAGGGCCTCCTTAGGGTCCTTATCCCGACTAACTTTACATTTCTAATGCCCTATAACTAGCTCTCCTGATTCGGCTCTTATAACTATACAGCTTTCGTAGCTCTGTCACTAGCTATTTATCACTAGTTTCCTAACTCAGCAGCTCTACCCACGCTTTACCTTATTCAACATTTCAGTATGGTTCCCCGTCTAACAGTTCCCCTTGCTAGGGAGCTAAGGGTAAGCTGCTACGGGTATTAGTTAATAGGGGGAAACCAGTGATGAAGAGTCAGTCATATGGGAGCCGGTAAATAGGGAGCCAACGATAGAGCCGGTGAATAGGGAGTCGGGAATCAATGAGGGAGTCTTAGGGAAATAGGGAGGCAATGATAAAGAGTCTGTAAATAGAAAGCCAATGATGAAGAGTCGTTTATCAATGGGAGTCAACGATAAAGAGTCTGTAAATGGGGAGCCAATGATTAAGAGCCAGTAAATAGGGAGCCAATGATTAAGAGCCAGTAAGTAGGGAACCAATGATTAAGAGCGACTAAATAGGGAGCCAATGATTAAGAGCCAGTAAATAGGGAGCCAACAATAAAGAGTCTATAAATGGGGAGCCAATGATTAAGAGCGACTAAATAGGGAGCCAATGATTAAAAGCCAGTAAATAGGGAACCAATGATTAAGAGCGACTAAATAGGGAACCAGTGATTAAGAGCGACTAAATAGGGAGCCAATGTTTAAGAGCGAGTAAATAGGGAGCCAACAATAAAGAGTCTATAAATGGGGAGCCAATGATTAAGAGCCAGTAAATAGGGAGCCAATGTTTAAGAGCGAGTAAATAGGGAGCCAACAATAAAGAGTCTATAAATGGGGAGCCAATGATTAAGAGCCAGTAAATAGGGAATCAATGATTAAGAGCGAGTAAATAGGGAGCCAACAATAAAGAGTCTATAAATGGGGAGCCAATGATTAAAAGCCAGTAAATAGGGAACCTATGATTAAGAGCGACTAAATAGGGAGCCAATGATAAAGAGTCGCTTATCATTGGGAGCGAACAATAATAGCTAATAAATAGGGAGCCAATGATTAAGATCCTGTAAATAGGGAGCTATTACTTGCTGCCTATTAACCCAACATTTTTCGTCTTTCCGACTCCCAATCATTTATTCCTTCTCTAACTCTGAAATCTCATTGCAAAAATATAGACTTCATCTTTATTCATTTTTTTAATTACAAAATTAATTAACGTATTTCGAAAAAAATAAGTCATCAACGTCAGAAATCCTACAAGCAGAACGTATTGCAAAAAAAAAAAGAAAAAAAATGCAAAATCTCGCAAAATTTTTCCATTCGAAAAAAAAAAAAAAGTTGATGCATTATACATAATTATACCCCTCTCGGGAGAAAGAGCGCATAAGTTAAGAGAAATGTTGAACCTACACGATATAATTATATTTCCAACTCATGTTTCGCCATTTATCAAATCCGAAAGAATCAGAAAAAAAAAGAAAGACGATATGCACTTTTTCAAATTGCATCACGAAAAGTCGCCGGAATTAATTGACACCTCCCGCCGTCTGCGTTAAAAAAAAAAAATAAATATTTAATTAAACTAATTAAAAGAATGCACTTCCATAATACGTAAAGAGCATACATATGATGGGATGATAAATGTTTAGTTAATAAATGTATTGTTTTAGCGCAAAAGGAAGTTTTTTTTTTTTTTTTTTTTTTTTTTTTTGTTGAATTACTTTCACTTAAATATATACGCATAACGTACGAAGTGATGCAGCAGTCTTTCTTATATTCAATCTATTGGTTTACACAACTTTCTCGCCATTGATTGTAATTTTAATGAATGTATTGTATAATATTTTTTTTTTACTCAAATTACATTTCAAAGGACAATTTTCAAAATTAAACAAAAAAAAAAAAAAAAAATTGGATTATGTTCGCGGTGATAAGCGTATATCGATAAGCAATCTATCCGTGAGTCATGCGTCCAAATTTAAATCAAATTGCGAAAAAAAAAATTGATTAAAATTTGAAGATGGAAGCGAAAAAAATAAACCTGGCCTTTTGTTTTTATCTTTATTTGTGAACTCGCATCATGCGAGCGAGGTCAAAATCCAATAAAAAATATTATTAAAGTACAATGCCTATCCACGTCATTAACCTTTCTCTTTTTTTTTTCTTTTTGAGATAAACAAAGTGAATGCGCGTTTTTCATAATCGCCCCAGAAAAAAAAAAGGTTCTTACATCAGTTTCCATTAAAAGTTGCTGTAATCGTTTTTAAAAAAGGGATGAAGGACAAGAGAGAGAGAGAGAATAAGGGAATGTTTTTTTTTTTTGTTTGATGGGGGTCTGAAGCCGGTTAGAATTGGTTGGAGCCGACGCCGGCATCGGCGTTCCTGCTTCCTGCCTAGGTAGGGCACACTCTAGAAGAGTGCTTCGTGCCTAGGCACCGCACACTCTAGAGTGCTTCCTGCCTAGGCACCGCACAGTCTATAGTGCTTCCTGCCTAGGCACCGCACACTCTAGAGTGCTTCTTTCCTAGGCACCGCACACTCTAGAGTGCTTCCTGCCTAGGCACCGCACACTCTAGAGCGCTTCCTGCCTAGGCACCGCACACTCGAGTGATTCCTGCCTAGGCACCGCACACTCTAGAGTGCTTCCTGCCTAGGCACCGCACACTCTATAGTGCTTCCTGCCTAGGCACCGCACACTCTAGAGTGCTTCTTTCCTAGGCACCGCACACTCTAGAGTGCTTCCTGCCTAGGCACCGCACACTCTAGAGCGCTTCCTGCCTAGGCACCGCACACTCGAGTGATTCCTGCCTAGGCACCGCACACTCTAGAGTGCTTCCTGCCTAGGCACCGCACACTCTATAGTGCTTCCTGCCTAGGCACCGCACACTCTAGAGTGCTTCTTTCCTAGGCACCGCACACTCTAGAGTGCTTCCTGCCTAGGCACCGCACACTCTAGAGCGCTTCCTGCCTAGGCACCGCACACTCGAGTGATTCCTGCCTAGGCACCGCACACTCTAGAGTGCTTCCTGCCTAGGCACCGCACACTCTAGAGAGCTTCGTGCCTAGGCACCGCACACTCTAGAGTGCTTCCTGCCTAGGCACCGCACAGTCTATAGTGCTTCCTGCCTAGGCACCGCACACTGTAGAGCGATTCCTGCCTAGGCACCGCACACTCTAGAGGGCTTCTTGCCTAGGCACCGCACACTCTAGAGAGCTTCGTGCCTAGGCACCGCACACTCTAGAGAGCTTCGTGCCTAGGCACCGCACACTCTAGAGTGCTTCCTGCCTAGGCACCGCACACTGTAGAGCGATTCCTGCCTAGGCACCGCACACTCTAGAGTGCTTCTTGCCTAGGCACCGCACACTCTAGAGTGCTTCTTGCTTAGGCACCGCACACTCTAGAGTGCTTCTTGCTTAGGCACCGCACACTCTAGAGTGCTTCTTGCCTAGGCACCGCACACTCTAGAGTGCTTCTTGCTTAGGCACCGCACACTCTAGAGGGCTTCTTGCCTAGGCACCGCACACTCTAGAGTGCTTCTTGCCTAGGCACCGCACACTCTAGAGTTCTTCCTGCCTAGGCACCGCACACTCTAGAGTGCTTCTTGCCTAGGCACCGCACACTCTAGAGTGCTTCTTGCTTAGGCACCGCACACTCTAGAGTGCTTCTTGCCTAGGCACCGCACACTCTAGAGTGCTTCTTGCTTAGGCACCGCACACTCTAGAGTGCTTCCTGCCTAGGCCCCGCACACTCTAGAATTGATTCCAGTTTATTTCTATCCTACATAATTTATGGATTTTTTATGCATGTCCAATTTTTAGTTCAATTAATGCATGATTTTTAATATAATTTATGCATCTCTTTTTCGTACGGGTGTGATTTAAAACCCAAAAATTAAAGAAGTACAGTATTAAAACAAAAGAGGAATAAATTATAGTGAATAGAGGAGAAATGGCCAATTGTTAGGAAAGCATTGAAAGAGACAAAAAATAAATAATTTATTAACGATAAATTAAAAGAGCGTGAGAATAAAAATAAATTAATCCACAATTCGAACAAAACGAGGAAATTAGTTTTATAAATATTTTTTCCTGCTCTTAAAAAAAATTACAATATCGAATTAATTTTTTTTTTTTGTAAAAAGGCACCCGTTCAGGGGAAGCAGGAAAAATGATTGATGAAAACTAGGAAAACCGAATCTCAATTTGCATTTTGCGGTAGAAAAAAAAATGAACTTAATTAGCCGATTAGTTTTAAATGCATATATATTGTAATGACTGGGATCCCGACGAACAACCTTGGCTGGAAAACAAAAAAAAAAAAAAAAATTTAAACATTTAAATACATAATAAGAGTCTTTCCTCTTTTTGCGACTGCACTAAACATCAGGTGATTTTTTTTTTTATTCTAGAAATTTTTTTTTTTACGTCATCCGCGTTCAAGTTCACGGCCGAAAATATTTTTTGTTTTTAAAACCAGGATCAGGACTTTGCCCTCTTTAACAAACGCACCGTCACGTTTAAGCGATTTTTCCCTCCAGGAAAAATTGCACGTACTTGACCTAAAAAAAATTTACATTTTTTTTTAAAAACATAAAATTCCAAGGTAAAAATGAGGAAGAAGCAGAAGAAGAAGAGGTCCTTAAACTTAAGCGAGTCTCAAGGTGAAGGATGATGTGACACCTCGTAAGGGGAAATTAGAAACCCTAATTTTGCACGTAGGAGGACGTAGATCCAGTTTAAAAAAAAAAAAAGTAGGACAAGGACATTTACCCCATTTTCTTTTATTTATATTTTCAGGTGCCTATCAACCGTCTCACGACCTCAAGCTGAGATTTTACGCGTATTTCAAACAGGCGACGGAGGGTCCTTGCAACGCGTCCAAACCTGCGTTTTGGGACGTCGTAGGCAAATTGAAATGGGAGGCTTGGAAAAAATTGGGCAATATGCCCAAACACGAAGCCATGAACAATTATGTAGAAGAATTAAAAAAAGTAAGGTTTTCTTTTTCTTCTTTTGGCCAGTTAATTTTTAAGGTTCGGCTTGTTAAGTGGTCTTTTTTTTTTTTTTTTTTTTTTTCTGTTTGCAGATTGTAGAAACGATGTCTTATAACGATAACATAGGGACGTTTTTAGGGAGTCTCGGGTCGTTTTACGATTCGGTACCGGTAGAAGATATAGAAATGCTTTTAGGACCTGTTTTGGAAAGGGTGAGGTCACAGCCTGGAAGCCCGTTACATGGTTCGTTACAGAATTCTCCGTTCGGTGAGTAAAAGAAAATGGCGGATCAAGCCTTCTTGGTCAATATTGACCAAGAGAAAATGAAACTTTAAATAAATTTGTATTACCCCTACTTGACGATGCAAAATATTTTGTACTGGGGATTTCTGGTGCAAAAATTATTCGCTAGAGGCGCTGGGTCTCTTCAGCGGTTTTTGGGTTTGTTCGTTTTTAAAGACCACTATTTCCAGGGATGATTGTTTTAAAACAAATTGGTTTAAAACATGGTGTTTTAAAACGTTTTAAAACATTTGAATAAAAAACACCGTATTTTATTAAGTGAATAAAATACGTTTTAAAATGCATTTTTAAGAGGCCCGAGCCCGCAATTTGTCGCGCACGACTCATTTTATACAATCTATGGTATGGACCATACGGTGTTTTAAAACATTTTAAAACATTTGAATAAAAAACACCGTTTTAAAAATTTGAATAAAAATAGAAACGAATTTAAAACATTTTGAACGTGTTTTAAAACATGTTTAAAAAATTTTTAAAACCAGGCCGAATAAAAGACGTTTTAAAACGTTTTAAAACATGGGAAAATAGTATAAAACGTTTTAAACTGTTTTTTATTAAAAAATGTTTTAAACAGCAACCCTGAGCAGGGATGATTGTTTTAAAACAAATTGGTTTAAAACAGGGTGTTTTAAAACGTTTTAAAACATGGGAAAATAATATAAAACGTTTTAAACTGTTTTTTATTAAAAAATGTTTTAAACAGCAACCCTGCGCTTTTGATAAATATTTCGTTTCCCCTAACAAAAATGGTAAATATTTTTTTAGCAAACTCTTAACTTCTCTTAGCAGAAGCGAACAAGACCCTCAGCGCCGTCAGATCCATGCAGAACGAACAGAACCGAAAATTGCTTGACACCCAGCACCTCTAGCGGATAAATTTTGCGTCAAAAATCCCCTTCTGCTTCATCGTTTTCTCACAGGGCTGCAATTCCGATTAATTTTTTATTTAGAATCAGAATCGGAATCAGAATCCGTGCTAATTATGAAGAAATAGGGATCGGGATTGGAATCGGAATCGGAATCTCGTCTGAAAACAGTTCGGAATCTTCAGAATCGGAATCAAAAAATCGGCATCCAAAAAAATATTTTAGTTTCACATTGACTTAAAAAATACCGTCAATTACAATTAATGAATTTTGGTTTAGATCGAAATCGGAATTTGAATTGGAATTGCAGCCGGCTATTTTCTCATATTGAAAACTGGCATCAAAATAGGAAAAGATCAAAAATTCCAAACCGTGAAAATTTAAACAACTCAAAAAAAAAAAAAAAAAAAAATCGATGTCTTTTAATTTTTGCTTCCTGGGCAAAAAATCGTTGTGCCTGGGAAGAATCTGTCTATTCGAATCCCGCGCATATTTAAATCAGATTCGGATTCATGGTTAATAATCAAATTAGAGTAGCATAAGGGGAAACAGGGCCTTAATTTATAACCTTTGAGTTATTTTGATAAATTAATTTTTTTGTTTTTTAATTTTTTAGGATCTAGAGAAACATCACCTACAAGAGTACCTCGCGAGTTAGTCAATAAGCACATGTCTAGTTTGGAAACAAGTCCTATAAGTTCTATGTCACCTTCTCCTCAGCCGCCTGACACGGATGACGAAGACGAAGAATTTATTGATACCGTTGAGGTATGACTCTTTTAAAAAGATCATATATAAATCAAAATTTTATTGGAAAGCCAGTCTTTGCAAAGGGTGCAAAGCTCATCCGCCATGGATATGAAAGCATCGTCTGCTGTAGATGTCGCATTGTTTTGTGACGAGACTTGGGTCGCAACAATTAAACCTCTACAGCAGACGGCGAGCAGTCACTAGCGATCCCGACGGATGGGCTTTACATTTTCCTCTCCCAAGGCTCAATAATGGGCCTCTGTATATGACCCATATAGCTATATTGAAATAAATTGAACGTCCACCGTGCTTGTTACGTTTTATAGTTTTTCTGGGTAAGTGAAAATTCGAAAAAGATTTCCTGCAGAAAATAGCAGGGATTGAAAGCAAAATTTTTGCATATTTTTCTAAGCATAAAATTCTGGTTATGCATAAATATAATTTTTCTAAATATTACGCTCACTTAACTTTTTCCTCTTATTTTGTAGGTAGTTATTTATGCATAATTATATTGAAAACATTTTTTAGGATGAAGACATTTGTAATAGGATGAAAACAATTTTCTTCGTTAAAAAATATAAAGTTCTCTAATAGATCATGTATGCATTTTTTATGCACGGCCAATTTTATGCATAGTATTTATGCATCATTTTTTGTATAATTTAAATATCCTATACGAAAAGAGACTGGTGAATTTAAATTAACGCCATATTATTCAATATGGCGGCTTACAATGAAGTAACTTGAGCAGAAGAAAAATCGCCATTTTGCAAGTAAAGCCGTCTGCTAAGCAGAAGGCAATTCCCAAACAAAAGAAAATCGAATTTAACTCTTGAGTTTAAAGATTTAAACTTCATATATTTGTAAAACTGTGAAACCTTCAAATTTTCATTCAATTTCCAATATGGCTTCTAAAAAGCGAACCAATCAGATTTATCGGTGAGTTCGCCAGTCTCTTTTTATATTGTGTCTCTATTATAATTTTTGCGCCTAATTTTAGTACTGAAAATTGACGCCATATTTTTATGTGTTTGATACCCTTATATTCAGGAAATGATTTCTGCTAAAAGCAGACGAAAGTACGATTTTCGTGGTTTTAGAAAAACAATTGCAATTTGAATTTTTGAATTCATGGCTTCATAGACATAGCCTATATACTAGATCGGACATCCTGTACAAAAGAGCTTCCCTAACATGTCTTTTGTTTCTTTTAAATCTAGGGGAAAACAGAACGGTAAAATGGCGTACACTAGGTAAACAATAGAAAATTGATTTGTAAATTAATTTCACATTTTAAATTCTTTTATATATAAAACGTTGTCTTTTACTATTTTTGAGGTAAAAGAAGTAATTGTTTGCAATTTTTTACACATTACGGTATATCAAGTATACAGTATATTACAGTATACAGTGTATATAAGTAAGTATACAAGTAAATTGTTTGTTTACCACTGTAGCCATATTGTCGTTCTGTTTTCCCCCAGATTTAAAAAAAAACAAATGACATCCTAGGGAGACTGCTCCCATTAGGATGCCCGGTCTAGTATATATGTCTATGCATGGCTTATACTTTTAATTAAGTATTAAGAAAAAATGGCTGCTATACACGGGCTTATGAGAGAATGGATTCGGTATATGAAGTCCTCAATATGGCGTCTGAAATCCCGACCAATCAAATCACGCGGTTAGGTTCGCCAGTCTCTTTTTACACGAATAGGCTCTCTACTGGAAATAAAAAGTTCCAAATCCTTGAGTTTTTGAAGCTCAAAAATATTCAGATTTTCCATTTGATTGCAATTATGGCGTCCATTACGAAAATCGGACGGAGCTCTTTTTTAGTCAAAACTAATTTTTTTTTTTTTTTGTGACTTTTCAGACTACGCCGCATACATCTAGGAAGTCATACCGAAGTCAGAGCAATTCGCCTGTGGTCTCGAAGAGAAGCATAGACTTATCCGATAATTCCAATTCTAAAGTTAAAACGAACGGTCACGTCACATCACCTCAAATCTATTCTAATCACAGCAACCATAACGGCTCCATCCCTCAAATGAACGGAAACGGATTGAAGAACGAAGCCGAAGACACCATCGGAATGAACGGAACGAAACCGAGGAATCAAACCAGGGAAAGTCCAAACGTGGCAAAGAGACGAGGTTTGCACACGCTGTTTATTTTTTACTTAACGTCTCGACTCGAACAAATATTTGTGAAATTTTATTTGTTGTTGTTGTTGTAGTAATCAAACAAAATGGAGGCCCCGTACCTAATAACGCCGCTCACGTGACGGATCTCTCCGAACCAATTAGGGAAGCCGTTTTGCACTTGCAAAAAGACTTGGATCGCATAACAGCGAGAGTGAGAACCTTAGAAGTTTCTGCTTTGTCCCAACCGCAGGTAATTGAAGGAATAATATTTGTACAGAATTTTTTTTTTTTTTCTGCTTGTTGATTAACATATCAGCATGTAGGCGGAGATATTTATTTATTTATTTTTTTTAACGATTTTCGATGCTTGTTTAGAGTAGATTTTATATGTTACCGTCAAAATTCGAATGGAAGAAGATCAATCTCGTGCATCTGTAGCTGAAAAAGTTGGAGGCTCGTTCGAAAAAGAGATGCAGAAATCATGTGTAAAGAATTTAAATTTTTTTGCTGGAAATTTTTTTTCGTCGTCCAAAACTATATGCAAAATTTATGCTTATAGTTTTGTTTGAAAAAGTTTTTTAAGAAAATGATGCATACGTTTTGTAAAAATTATGCATGTTAAAATTTTTTTGCTTAAAAGATATGCATATAAACTTTGAAAAAATTGGCATGCCCAAATTTTTGTATGAATGATACAAAAATAATACATTTTTTTATACAATTTTTGTCATTTATTTTGCAAAAATTTTGTAATCGTTTTTTTGCATCACTTTTTCGTATGAGAGGGGGGGGGGGGGGGGGGAAAGGGAAAATTTTTTTAGGGTCAGGTAGGCACCAAATATGATAGGCAACAGGAGAGAGAGGGCAAAGGGCTGATTAGCATCTGAGGCAAATTAGTATTCGCAGAGCCTTTTTTTAGGGTTGTCCTTAAGCTCTTTTTAATTTTTTCTGGATAATGGCCTGCCCCTGGGATTTTCAGTAATTTAAATTAAAAAATAAAAAATCAGTTTAAATGGCTTTTAAATATATTTCCGGGAATTTTGAAAAGAACTTTTCATCACTCAGTACTAGAAAGTCCACTTTTCAGTACTGCTGAGTTTAGTAAAATGCGTTATCTTCGTGATAAAAAGTATATTTCATCACGGGAATCGAAGGTAAGTTTCAAAACTCGACCAATTACGGCCCTCGCCTTCGGCTCGAGCCGTAAACTTGGCCTCGTTTTGAAATTTCTTACCTTCGACTCCCGTAATGAAAAATACTATTTCATAAAATTTATTGTATACCTAAGAAAGGCAAAAGGCAAAGAGCGGGTTGCCTATACTCAAAATCGGTAGGCGCTCAATATAAGTTTTTAACACATACAGCGAGTATCTGTGGGGACTTGGGCTAGTTTTTGCCCAAATTAATCAAAAATAAAAATTTGGAAAAATATTTTCCGAATTTTAAAGGCTAATCTGGTTTGATCAGAACAATCGGGGTAGGAAAAGCAGACGATATTCATGAGTAATTCTATTCGATCAGTTTTGCGCTAGCTCTGCCTCTCCTATTGACCAACCGAGTTTTTTTTTTTTCCAAATCCACGGTATCTTTTTAAGAGTTTAAAAAAAATTCTGCTGACTGAAAAAATTTTAAAGCATGAATGTTCGGATTTTGACGGTAGCATCAAAAGTTTTAGCTCCTTTTAATTTTTTCCTTTTTTTTAACACAAATTTATTCTTTTTTTTTCTTTTTTTTTTCGGCTGTTGTTTTTTTTTTGGTGTCGGTTTAATTTGCTCATTTGGAAGTCTTACTTATATGCTGAGGCGTCTTCGGGTGATAGTAGTAATGTAGATTCCGATGTTTTAGAAGTAGAAGAAATTGTCCTCACGCCTGTTGTAGTAAGTAAATTAATTGAAACCTAGATTTATCTCAAGATTTATATTTTAGGCCTGCTTTAGCTTGTAAATAATATGCTTGGTTTATGTAAGCTAATTTCACTCCAATTATTATCATTTTTGAGGTTTCGTCTCCCAAACTGCCCATGTAAGCGAAAATAGCGTATCTTCCTTTCCGGAATTGATTGTTTGTTTACATAAGTCAAAAATACGACAGACGTGCCAACTCCGAAAATGAAGATACGCTATTTTCGCTTACATGGGCAGCAAAGGGGAAATAAAATTGTTCCTCAGCCTCATTTTCCCCTCTTTCCGGCTGTGATCCTGCCGTTACTTATTGTTCATTCATTCATCATTAATATTTTGTTTTTTATATTTCTTCTAGACAAATGCAGTCGCCAGAAGATATCCGAAATGGTGGCCGTTCCGGGAATTTTCACCAAGAGCAGCTGCCTTCATAATAATATGGCCGTTCATCGCCCACTTCGCAATAAAATACATGCAAAACAGGAGAAGACGATATTGTAAGATTTTGTTCACACAAAATATTTTGATATTTGTCAATGAAAAAGTCCCAATAAAAGCATATCACAATCAAATTTTATTTCCCCGTTTAATTTAATATAAGATTAATTAATTAATTTTTTAAATTAATCATTTAATTTTTTTTTGTTTTGCTTAGGAACATCATCGTCTGGGCGGCCCTACGATTATTTTCGACTTTAGCTGGGGTCATCTAAAATGCTTCATAATTCTTCATCCGTTTTTTTTTTTCGTAATCATGGATCATTTTTACCATATTATTGTAAGGTCTTAGGGGGATTTTATTTCTTGTTAATTTTTTTTTTTTTAAATTGTGATCAATTAATTCCGTTAGCATAATTGTTAAAAAAAATACGTAAATAAGTTTTTTTTTTGAAGAAAGAAAATGGCTGTAAGCAAATTTTATGTGGAGAGTTTTTTTTTAGATGTGTAGGTTCAAATAGTGAGATTTAACTAATATTTCATAGTCAGAAAAAAAAATTTTTATTTTTTTGGGCCGAGTGTAAAAACAATTTTTTTTTTATTTTATGATCAAAAATACAGTAATCATGACACGCAAGGTGTGATATGAATTTTTTTTTTTTTTGTTACAAATATTTTTTGTTATTGTTTTTCAATATCATGCCTCAGAGCTAAAACGTTGACCGTGGAAAGTTCTCACGTGGTTTGATTTTTTGCAAAATTCGACGTTTTAGCTCTTGAGGTACGGATATTTTTTACTTTAAACATCACTTTTCGTGCGCTATTTTTACAATAATAATAATAAAAATTATCAAAGTCAATTTTTTTTAGAAAAATGTATTTTGTTCGTTTTTCTTTTTAAAATGTTGTTGTACTGTTTTAGAAAAATTGTAGTTAATTAGATTTTGTTTTTTTAAAAAGTAAAAACGAACGACCTTTTTAATCGATTTTATGTGATGCGTCAACGAATATTATACGCACTGGATATTGCTTCTCTTTTTTTATGTTTTTTGATTTTTTTATGAGCCGTACTTGGGAAAATATTATATGCATTCTGCAAAATGAACAATTTTTTTTGTATTTTTAATTTACTTGGAGTTTTGTAATATATATATGTAAATATACATAATCGAAAAGAACTGAATGTTTCATATTCATTATGGAAAATATATCATGCATATATGTTCCGTCAAAAGGAAAATGCCATCTAATGCCGACTTATAATACCAATATTAAAATAAGGTATCCGAAAGGAAAGGCTTAAAATTTATTGCATAATAATTAAAATATAATTAAGAGGAATCATTATCGTGGCAGCAAACTAATTGTATTTTACTTAATGCGGAAAAACGAAGAGATATCTTAAAACAAAAAATATTAAGGAATTTTCATAATTTTTTCCTGAAAATTTCTTAATTTTTCTTTTTTTCAAGATTACCTAGAAAGTAAAATGCGATTCGTCTAAAGCGACTGATTTTCGAACACATTTTTTAGACGGTAAAGTTGGCGACACTGCAAATTTAAAGTCGCCATCTTTAGTCTTTCGCGAGGGAAGCGAGGGAATAGGTATCGGTAGGTATGATGTGTGTTTTATTCTCTAGTCGAACCTTTTTTTTTTTAAAAAAAATGCTTTTCGTGGTGATATAAGGCAGTAACGAACTTTATTATTTATGTATTTGTTACGGTGATTAGTGGAATTTAGAATAAAGGCTGCTGTATTCAACGGTGTTGACGATCCAAGGCTGATTTCCCGACGGCTTAGATTAAGGTAAGGTTAGCATTTTAATTTTCTTTTTTTTTTGTCGCAATCGTTGTTTTATGCAGATTTAATTGTATGAATAGCACTGACAGGCAATTTTCAATTTTTGATATAAACGGAAAAGAAGAAAAAGACGAGGAGTAAATGAAATTGCTGTACACTTTGTGGTAATGAAAATAAGATACCAGGAATCGGCGGAAATCGTGTATAATTGTTTCCTCATGTTTTCCTTTCTTTCCCGTTTATGTTAAGACGTTTAAGGCTGAAGAGTAGACTTTAGTGAATACAGGGAGGAACAGCTATTTTGTTTAATACTTGATTTACAGGGAAAAAGAGTTTAGGTATCTGATCAAACTCCTTTGGTGTACCCTGGAATTTTTAGGGCAAGTTTCAACTTGTCTAAATTGTAAAAATGTAACGGAAAAAAAAAAAAAAAAAAAAAAACATCATTTCAAAATCTCAACATTTTACGCTCTAAGATAATTATCCTTGCTAAAAGAAATAATTTTTTAAGCCTCAAAGCATCACATCATTGCCCTTCTTAGCAAAATAATCCTAAGTATATTTATTTTTGAAATGGAATTCATTTGTTTTGTTTTTGAAAAACATGTATTGTTTATATTATTCCAAAACAAAACAAATAAACTCCATTTCGAAAATGAATGGACTTAAGATTATTTTACTAAGAAGGGCAATCTGATTCAGACAAGGAGATGTTCATTTTTGAATTCCTTTTTATGACAAATTTATGATTTGCTTATATAGAATAAAACCTTAAACTTGCTGGGAAAAGTGTAAACTTGTAAATTAAGAATATGATTGAAATATCAGCTTGTAAAATAAAAATCAAAACTTTCAAATTTATTAAGTCTTGACTTCTCCATTTAATAAGCTTCTACCTAATCACTTAATTTCATATTTCATTATCTAGATGACTAATTATTTTTTTGATGATAAGTTTTGAAGAATACGTTGAGAGAGATCCACAGCACCGGTTGCTGTATTGGCAAAAGTTTAAATAATATGTTTGCTCCAAGTGAAAGTTGTTTGAAAAACCGTAAAAAAAATTAAGGAGAATCACAGCATCAGTTAGTGTACTAATAAAGTAGAAGTCCTGTGCCTCCTTAACCTTTCCAGTTTTGGCTTCAGGGCTGTTGCTGTGTATGTGAAATGTAACATAGTTCATAACTGATGCAAACAATAAAATGAACATTGAGTTCCTAAGCTGATTTGTCTGTTGCATTAGCCTGAATCAGGCCTAAGATAAAAATCAATGCCTTCTGGAAACTAACACCCCTAAGAGAACAGGACTTGTCATACAGCTGACGGAAAACCAATCCTTGTAGACCAGGATAAATTTGAGTTTGCTTTCCTTAATTTTCCAGACTTTTTAAATAGCTAATAATTCAATAAGGCTTATCTATAAATAAACACATTTATTATCTGATAAACTCCTTTGGTGTATCCTGGAATTTTTAATATAAGTTTCAACTAGTTTCAAGTAAACACAAACTAAGCTCGAAAACAAAATTTAAAGCTTTTTGATTACATTTTTTTTTGTTTTGAAATTATTTTTCGGTTGCATTTACAATTCAAACAAGTTGAAACTTGCCCTACGAATTCCAGGGTACACCGAAGGAGTTTGTCAGATGTATAAAATATCGATTTTTTCCCTGCAAATCGAGTATTAGGTAAAATAGCCATTCCTTCCTGAGCTCACTGAAGCCTACTCTTAAAATGATTTTGATGGTTTTGCATTTTTTACATGTTTTATGGTTTTGCTTTTCTAAGGTGAATAATTCATCAAAAAAATTAGTTGTCCTTCTAACCAAATTTTTTTTCTTCTTAAGGGCTATTAAAATATTAGGTAATAATTTTTTAATTAATACCTAATAAGCTTCCCTTCCTTTGTCTTTTTGCCTTGATTTTTCATATCATTTAAATGGTCATAATTCGAAAAAATAAAACTGGATGATTTTTGCTTGAACTTTGACATGTGTTTTAAAAATTATTATTCAAGTTGCTGACTAGCAATATTTAGAAAACCTTTTTGAAACATTAATGCCTTATATGCTTTGCTATGAGTTTTTGAGGCTGTAAATCGTTAAAAATTATTGGAAAAATCGAAAAAAAATCAAACGCAAGAAGCAAAAAGAAAAAAAGATGGTCATCAGTTTAAAACAGGGCAAGTGGGCATCAAACATTTTTTTCGGAAAAAACACTGTTTTATGTTCGCAAAAAAATTATTTTGAACTCCCAGGCTCAAATTCCTTAGAGTCATACTGAAAACCATAGTGATGCTCAATATTCGTGACGTCATTTTTCAGAATGTCGATTGATTGGACAAAACCCTAAAAACGTCATCATTCAGAATTATTAAAAGCAAATTGATTGGCGGCGCCATGTTGGGGGAACGATGGAAGGGGAAATTGACCACAGTATGGTTTCAGTTTTCACTATGTTGCAGTGTATATTCGAATTTTGGTTGCTGAGGCTCGTGGCATCGGATTTTTTTAATAAGTTGAAAAACGTTTTAATTATGAGTGAACTTGTATAAAAATTTAGGGTGTGTCGTTGCCAATGTTTATTATTTTTATGCGGTTTAATGGATGCTTTGGGTGTAAGAGGGTTTTTTTTTAGGTTTAGGAGGATTTCACAAGGTAATGTCATTTTTTTTTTTTTTTTTTATTTGTTTGTGAGTTGCTTTTCCAAACAAAAGGCAGGACCAGGGTCAATGCTCCTTAAAGGTTTGGAATGTTTGGAACATGTTTAAAAATAATTTTTTTACACAGGGTTCTCTCTACCTGCTTCCTTTGTTTTCCCCTCAGACCTTTACCTTGCTGTACACTATTTGACTCTAAAAAAGACATGGAAGATGCAATGAAGGTTGTGATTTGGTGAAGTTAGTGGCAGAACAATTTCTGAGTTTCACATAACCCCCTTGTAATGGATCGAATATATGGAAATATCATTTTTTTTTTAATAAATTTGATAAGTTCTAAAATGGGTAACAATGTGATGTCTGATTTCCCTCTAAGGAGCCTTGAGTCCGACTGCCTTTGAAAAGTTCAACATCCTTACACATTCTTAACACTTATGACACACTGATTGTAATTCTGGCTAGATGTGTATCATAAATATCATCTTGATCCCACAGGTGCTTCAAAACTAGTTAAAATGTTTTCGATCAACAGCTATTTTTCTTGCTCATGTTGTGTGTAGATTTAAATGAATTGTTTATTGCAAGCAGGAGTCTTTTCCGTGTTTTTTTTTTCAAACTAAAGGTAGATTGTTTTGCTTTTAAAAAATGTAAAGAAAGAAATTTTGCTAAAACAAAAACGAAAGATCTCCATTTTGAACAAAACATGGATGAGACTTCTTTTTGCAAGAAACGATTCAAATGGTTTGTTTCATAAGCATTCAAAAAAATAGAATTCCTTATGCATCCTGTTTCCAACACCGAAATAGAGTCTAAATCATTCTTTTTAAGTTTTTTTAATTTTTAATTTGGATGATTTAATGAAAATGATGTATGTATGTCAAAATCAATGGAATGAACTCTAAAATTGGAGAATATGTATATCTAATAAACAGGCGAAGGTGATTGCTTTGGACGTGTATACACTTCCGTTCTAAATTGAGCAGTTTGATTTTGAAACATGTCATTTTTCAGTTAATACAAGATGGAAATCTCCTACTTTGATAACATCGTCAAACAGAAAAGATATTTTCTGCCTGTGATTGTTGGATGTCACTGTCCATAAGCAAAGTTTTGGACATATTTTGAGAACCTAAGCTCTGACTCAGGTAGCGAATTCATTCATCACAAATCTTTCCTTTTTATTAATTTAGACAAAGATTTTGAGCTTAAAAGGAAACATATTCAGGTGGAAGTGCATATTTTTACATTATGGATAAAATCAAATGCTTGATAAAGGAACCTATTCGATTCCCTTGCTTTGAATCTAAGGTTTATTCAATACCCTTGCTTTGAATCTAAGGTCCACAAAATGGACGGAAGTGATCCCAAGATTTGAAAAAAAATAAAAAAATTCTGAGGTGTCTTGTTTTCCTTTTTTTGCAAGATAAAATGCTCTTGGTCAAACTTTGGTCATGGAAAATGACATTGGACAATTGCAGCCAGTAAATATTTTTTTTTATTTGATGATGTCATCAAAGTAGGAGATTTCCATCTCGTCTTAACTGAAAAATGACATGTTAAAAAAACAGATGTTAATGGGAAAATTGAAAGACATTATGTCTTGCATTTTTGGAAAGTGTCATCTATTGAGACAAAAACATTTTGTCTAATAAGAAGGGTTTATGCTAGACATTGCGTTCAGCCCACCCTTAGGTTCAATTGAGTTTCAGTTAAAAATGACTTAAGGAAAAAATAACAAACTGTGAAAAAAATAACTTAGTTATATTTTTTAATTATGACCTAACAGTTGCGAATGGAGCCGGAAACTAAGTCTGGAGCATGTTTCATAGGAATAAAAGAGTTTTATGAAACATGTTAGCTTAAACACTAGGGTGGCTCACTTTGAAGGTCTATTTCTTAATTTTAGCTCTTTGGGCAAAAAATCATTCATTTATATGTAAAAAGAAGCCTGATTTTTTTTTTTAAGTCGATAAAGAATTTTTTGGCCCAGGCCCAGGAATTTGAAGTTTTTAGGGCCAAAATTGTACTTAATTTGGACGAATTTCAAAAATTGGCCAAATTAGCACCTTTTAATATAAAAAATTATCCTTTATAGGTATTTTAGGTACATAAAGAGCTTTCTAAAAAAAATTCTCGGTTCGAAAATATTGACCCGTTGGCCTCCCAGGGAGGGCTATAATAGAAAAACGGGGATGACTGAAGCAGGGTGAGGGCAGAAAATTTTGAAAATTCAAAAATAGCCAAAATATGCCCAAAATATGCAGAAATAATGCCCCAAATGTAATGTTGATGCCAAGCATATTTTACCCTATGTTAACCCCATTTTTCCTTATTTTCGGCTCTTTTTTTTCTAAAAAATTCCTTTTTTATAGCCTGAAAGCGAATTTCCATGTAAGTACCCAGATTCACAAAACTTGATCAAAATAAAAAATTTAGATTTCAAATTTTTGAGCATTTAAATTTTTTTTTTTTAATTTTCAAAAATTTGAAATGGGCCTGAGCCAAAAATTTTTTTTTTTTAATTTTCAAAAATTTGAAATGGGCCTGAGCCAAAAAATTTTTTTTCGACGTAAAAACAATTCAGGCTTCTTTTTACGTATAAATGAATGATTTTTTGCCTAGGGAGCGAAAATTAAAAAATAAACTTTCAAAATGAGCCGAGGCCGCACCAAATCCCAGACTCTACTCCCGGGAGAGCAAATCCTAGAATATATTATTTATTTATTTGGTCTATGATTTGGGAACATAGAGTCCTACAACGCAGACCAAAGAAATTAATAAATATTTAGAAAATAATAATAAATAATTAATTAATTGGTCTACGTTTTGAGCTACCGGGTGTTTCTTTGAAAAACTTTGGATTTTAGAAAACTGCTTGGCCAGAGACGAGGGCGTAACGCAGTTAAGGTATTTTTTTTTTTTTCGAAATTTAAATAATATAATTCTGCTTTTTGTTTTCCCGGGAGTAGAGTCTGGGAGACTTTACTCCCGGGAGAGCAAAATCGGGATTATATTATTTTATTTTTTCGGTCTGGGTTGTAGGACTCTGGGTTCCCAAATTATAGACCAAATAAATAAATAATATATCCTAGGATTTGATCTCCCGGGAGTAGAGTCTGGGAGACTCGGCGTCTGGGATTTGACACAGTCTCAATGAGCCACCCTAACCTGAATATTGAGGACAAAACGGAAAACTGTATGTGTCAGGAATTTATATAAATTCCTGTTAAAATATTTTAAAATGCCATCTTTTTTTTTTTGTAATTGCAAACTTTTTTAATACATTGAAAACATTTATATGCAGATAACGCATTATTTTATGTAACATACGTAAGTATATGTAGTATACGTAAGTATACTGTAGTATAACATACTGTAGTATACGTTTCAAAATTTCTCCAAAATATATTTATTCAAATGCAAAAAGAACATAATTATACAATCCCACGAAGGTTCTGTTATACTAATTTTTTCACCGACAAAAGGTACACGGTAAAAAAGTTTATGTTTCGTTATAAAATTTTACAACACTAATTATTTTCAGTTTTTTCCTAAGTTTTTTTATTTTCTTCTAACGCTTCCCGAATTTTTCTATTTCTGTTTTTCTTTATTTTTGAGCCTTTGTCAAATTAAAAATACAAGAAATATAAACCGAAAATTTGGGAAAATCTGGAAAATATTGTAAGTCATAATAATTGGCAACTTAAGAACCATGTTGCCGCTTTTAAAAATTAGTTGAAAAGTGGTGTAGTGGATAAAAGCGGCTGGTTATTCAACCACAAAGCTCGGTTCTGTTCCAAAAAATTGTAATTTTTTAAAATTTTTTTTTTTTTTCCAAGAAAAACGTTAAAAAAAAAAGAGCCTATACAGTCCCCAAGTGCAATTTAAGTATGAAATTAATATATTGCTCAGTTAAAAAAATTTTAATTATAAAAATTTATAAATAGTTTTATAATCGGCCAAAACCTTATAGATTTATAAAATTGTATAACGAACTTTTTCCTGGGATATTTATGTAATGAATATGAAATCGAAGTGGGCAATTTACCCTGTCTAATGCAAAATAACCCCCCCCCCCGGTACGGTAATATTTTGTGACCCATTTTTCGCTCTTTTAATATGCTTACGTAATACATAAAATGATCAGTATGTCTATGGAATAAAAAAGTTTAACCTAAATATAAGTAAAATTTTGTATTTATTTTACATCCTTTTTTTTTTTTTTTTTGTTTTAAAAAAAAATTAAATTTAGATTAATTTTGATACCCTTAAGTGCATCCCCTCTTTAGGCGTGAGTGACACGTTACTGAACTTAAGTGGGACTGGGGTCTTCTCACAAATTTCAAATTTAAAATTTAATAATAACTGAACTAATCCTACTCTGGTTTGCATTAGTCCGAATCTCATCCCTGAAATAGAAATAAAAACATTTTTGTGGAAAAAAAAGGATAAAAAAAATTCGTAGCTTTTTTTTAAAAATAAATTTTTGTGGCTTACCGATACAGTTCCTGGGTCCTTCGCCGAACGGTAAATAAGCATAACGATGTCGCTGGGATTTGACTTCTTCTTTGAAACGATCCGGATCGAAACGTTGCGGATCAGGGTAATACTTCTGATCGTAATGGAGGGAATAAATGGGAATTTGTAGTGAAGCCCCTTTCGGTATTACCATGTCGCTCTTCGGAATTTTATAGTCTTTGTTGCATTCTCTAAACAATGATCCCGCCACTGGGTATTTTCTTAGTGTTTCTGAGTGAGAAAAAAATAAATAAATACGGGGCCAAGGGACTATTTTGTACTCCAGGGGGCTACTTTAGACTTTTTTTTTTTTTTTAAATATTTGAAAACGACTAAGAATTGTTTCAAAAATTAAACTTATTCTAAATCATTGATTATTTTCGAGTGATATGTTCAACCTTAGATGCTTAAACTTGCTTTATTTTGAAAATATTAAGTTTTTAATGAGAATTAAGCAAAAATTAAGAAATCACTCAACCCAAAATACTAAGATGCATTCTGCTTAGGGATTGCAATACCGGTTTTCCAATACAGGTATTACTGGTATTTTACGAGATATTTAATACCGGTAATACCGTGTTTACTCTCCGATACTACCTTTTTTTTTACCCTTACAAATTTGAATGTGAAAATTTTTTAAAAGATTTAATTTTCTCGTTCCTTAAAATTTGTATGAAGAATTTAATTTTTAAAAGGTTATTTTGAAAATAGAAGAATAGTTTGTTAGGGGAAAATATTTTTGGTATCGGACGAATTAGCTAAATAAGCCACCCTTATCGAGGAATTTTGCGAAGTGCAAAATAGGCAAAACAGTTTCATTCAAAAGTGTAGGAGGATTTCAATGACACATCCAAATTTTGTCGGTTATTGTTTTTTTTTTTCTTCAACTTCAATAGTGATTATTATTATTATTATGTCTTGGCAATAATTTTGTTTCCTATTAATTACTTAATTACTTGACCTGGAGGGAGATCAATATAAGCATTATGATCGATTTTATTTTCAAAATTAAGAACATGATAATTTAGAAAAAAATTAGAGAACCAGAACCAGAATCTGAACCTAGAAATTAAAAAAAAAAAAAAAAATCCATTGTTACTAATGTTATTTCTGATGATGATTTTTATCAAAAAAATTTAAAAGAACGAGCTTCAATTACGGTCATTCAGCGTTATTATTCTTATTCGATTGATTTCAGTTTCCGTTTTTTTCGATCGAAAAATATTCGATTAACTTGTATTTATGATCTAAGATTAAGATTCGATTAACATCCTTGTTGACTAAAAGTTATTAAAAATATTTTCCTAGTTTGGAGTAATATAGAAGTAAGAAATTTAAAATATCAATTAATAGCATTTTTTCACCTTTAAGAAAGAAAAGGTACCGGTAGTACCGGTATTTCCGGTATTTCCGGTATTCGGAATTTCAATACCGTTGATACCGTTATGTATTGGCGTTTTCCGGTATTTTTGCGATCCCTCTGCTGCATCCACCAGTCGAATTGAAATTAAATTAAATTGCTTTTCGCACTTGCCCTATATAGTCCCTTAAGCGATCATTCTAATTTTATTTAAAATTAAACTATTAGAAGCCAAAAAAGAAAAAGAGAAAAAAATTAATGGGGCTACTTTGCACAGATATTTCAATGGCGATGTCGCTTGGGTGCTAAATCCACAACGAATCGACAACGCTTCCAAGATTTTGATTACGTTTTTACTACGTTCACTAATTTATTATTTTCTAATTTTTACTGTCATTCATTCATTCATTTTTTTTTTTTTTTCAATAATTTAAAAAAAAAATTTCACTAATTTTTTACAGTCATTAATAGAACATGTAAAATAGGGTGTCCCTTATTTTGCGAATTTTCGATTTTGAATGCGCACACCCCCCAAATCGGTGATGCCTTATGCACATATAAACCCTGAATTTTTTCAGATTTTTTACTCGACGGGAAAGCGTGCCGACTTGAGCTTAAAGTTTCGAGCTTTTCCAAAATTCGACATAAATCCTGTCGTAACATCCGTCCTGTTGGAGTTAAAAAAAAACTTGTTTGACGTTTTTTGTAGGGCATTAGTTGGGCTATAACCCTGTTTTTACGATTTTGCTCTATCTTTACTCGTTGTCGAGTTTTCACGGGAAAACTCCGGGAAAAAACACGTTTTCGTATAGGCAACCCGCAAGCACATTTCTATTAACGTATAAGCAATGGATATGGGGTAACAATCTAAATGCAGTATTAATTGGTATAACGCTTTTTGCAAGCTCAGTCCTTGCCTTAGCGGTTTATGTAACAATTTTCCAGCTTATTTGCTGAAGTCAAACCTTTGGCCAAATGGCAAAAAAAGCCAAACATTTGCATTTTCCATTATTATTTTTACTAAATAACTTTTAATGTTATTTTAAATTCCATTTTTCTTCTTTCCTGCCTTTTTTTTTTTTCTTGACTTCGACTTTTTGCCGCTGCTGAATTGTGCTGACGACCGTGAAGAAAGCATCGAGCATGGAGTGGGCTTGATAACACCGATGCATTAAGCTCGGTGGATGGCCCAAGTCATTTACCAGCAGAATTTTTTTTAAGATCCCAGCTGAAGCTGGTCGCTTAATTAATATAATGAAAATCTCTGCAAGGAATGGATTTGCTTACTTTTAAAGCGTGGCTTCAGAGCAGTATTCCCAAAAAAAGCTCCTCCTAGAAATGATAAAGAATACTCAAATCTTTCAACGATAAATTAATATCAAAAACTGATATTAGAAATTTTCTTTAATGTTGGTATATTTCTGAAAAAGTCATTAAGTACGCAAAATCTTTATGAAAGAAACGTGATGTGGAATAGCGAATTATGGCCAAAGAATCAACGGAAGAAGCCATCTTAGCAAAAACTTCTTGAATATAACACCATACGACAGTAAAAAAGCATGTTGTTGGTGCAAAAGCAGTTTTTGATATTAAATCGTTAATGTATGATTTCAGTGTTCTTTATCATTCTGTAAGTCTTTCTAGGAGGAGCTTTTTTTGAAAATACTGCTGTGAAGTCACGCTTTAAAAGTAAGCAAATATACTCCTTGCAGAGATTTTCATTAATTAAGCGACCCGCTTCAGCTGGGATCTTAAAAAAAATTCTGCTGGTAAATGACTTGGGCCATCCACCGAGCTTAATGCATCGGTGTTATCAAGCCCGCTCGATGCTTTCTTCACGGTCGTCAGCACAATTGAGCAGCGGCAAAAAGTCGAAGTCAAGAAAAAAAAAAAAAAAAAAAAAGGCAGAAAAGAAAAAAATGGAATTTAAAATAACATTAAAAGTTATTTAGTAAAAATTATAATGGAAAATGCAAATGTTTGGCTTTTTTTGCCATTTGGCCAAAGGTTTGACTTCAGCAAATAAGCTGGAAAATTGTTACATAAACCCCTAAGGCAAGGACTGAGCTTGCAAAAAGCGTTATACCAATTAATACTGCATTTAGATTGTTACCCCATATCCATTGCTTTGTACGCACTTTGTACGGCGGATTACCTTATTATAAGGAAAATCTCGTTACAAGTGCAAGATTAAAATTATGGCAAGTACTCCATTTGGAGTACAAATATCCAATGGTATGTCAGAGAAGGAAGGCAAAAGGAAAACCACCTTCTTGGGGAAATTCTTCCTCAAAAGTACCATTGCAGTTCCTTGAACCCCGCCTTATGGCCGGTGGCAAAACCTGTCTTTGGACAGAATGACCAACAACAATCCATTGCTTATACGTTAATAGAAATGTGGTTGCGGGTTGCCTATACGAAAACGTGTTTTTTCCCGGAGTTTTCCCGTGAAAACTCGACAACGAGTAAAGATAGAGCAAAATCGTAAAAACAGGGTTATAGCCCAACTAATGCCCTACAAAAAACGTCAAACAAGTTTTTTTTTAACTCCAACAGGACGGATGTTACGACAGGATTTATGTCGAATTTTGGAAAAGCTCGAAACTTTAAGCTCAAGTCGGCACGCTTTCCCGTCGAGTAAAAAATCTGAAAAAATTCAGGGTTTATATGTGCATAAGGCATCACCGATTTGGGGGGTGTGCGCATTCAAAATCGAAAATTCGCAAAATAAGGGACACCCTAATGTAAAATGATACCAATCGTTTTATAAAGAAAATTTCCATACAGAAACCAGTAATTTGTCATGTCCTTTTCAATTACTAAAGACATTCAGGTAAACATGATTCTGTAAAGTAGCCCCACATTAGTTAGAACGATAGCTTTTGGCAAATCGAGTTTTTGTTCGTGTTAGAACAAGTATAGACATTATAACAGGGTTGGGTATCAAATTAAAGCTGAAGAACGCCTCTTAAAAATCGTATAAAGCAGATATGAATTTTCTTGTACATTTTACATCTGTTTGTGGGAAAAACAAAAAAAAAGGTATGCAAAGTAGCCCCCTGGTAACTTAATTTGATTGTTCTTGTACTAATCGAAATCGTTTGAGGAAAAACCTGTTCATGCATTACTTACCATCCACAACATTCCCCAAGTATTCGTTTCCAAACACGGATTCGTACGTGATTTCTCCGTTATTTTTGGCCAAGTCTTTTTTAATTTCATTCCTTAATTTTTCTTGGATCTCAGGATGTAAAGCTAATTCATACAAGGCGAATATCATTGTTTGTGAAGTCGTTTCGAACCCCGCGATGAAGAATAGGAAAGCTTGCGCGGCTGCTTCCTCTACAGAAAATGTCTGAACAGCTGAAAGATTAAAAATAAAAAAAATGCTTATTAGAGGTCCGTCAGACATTACGTTGAAGGATGGATGTATTCCGAAACAGCGATTTTCCCGGTAAGCCAAGTACTGACGAAGACTGGAAGGGGTCAAAAATAGAAAAGTCACATGTTTTGAGAAGACTCCATCGTTTAATTGTCCTAGGGGAGATATGACAAAAAGCGTAATTTTGACTCAGTAAAAAAAACTGTTAACCCCCGAAGAGAAAAAACAGAAATTTGAATTTGAATGCCCGCCAAAACGGAACTTGAAGGAATGTGACGTCATCTGTCTAAAAGTGGTTGTGTTCGTTTCTGAAACTTTGAACGGCATCGATGCGTAATGTTTACAAGCATGTTTACAAACAAGACATGTTTCGCCTCAAATTCGATGTCTCGCTCCGAGTTCGATATCTCGCTTCGATACAAGCAGATGATGTCTCCCCAATAGAAAATCGGTTAAAGACTGATCACGTTACAAAAACTTTTCCGGACTTTGTTTTTGTTTTTTTTCTAATTTGATGAAAATTTTTCACGTTTAAATACTAGTTTTTAGTTAAGAGCATACTACACATTAGTTTCCAGAAAAAATCTCAAAGCATCTGACTTGTGTGTTGACAAAACTATGCTGACGTAATATTTGAAAAGCCCTTAATTTTTGTATTAACTCACTTTTCTTTTCGTCCTCTTTCAAATCCACATTATCCGACTTTCCCTTAATTTCATCCACGTCGTCTAAAGTCCCTTTATTTTTCAGTTGTATCAAAAGCTGCATAAAATCATTTCGCTTCACGTTATTTTTTTCCCTGTATTCAATCGTTTCCCGTACTAAATTGAGGAAAAAATCGGTCAGATCTGCCGGGAATAATTTCATCTTCAAAAACAAACAAAATAACAATGAAAGCTTTTATTTGCTTTGAATGATGTCGTCTCATTGAAAAAAAAAAACACACACCTTTAACGCTTTTGCTGTTTTGGGAACCAAGAAAATGAAATTCCTCAAGACATTTCCCAGTGTTGGCTCGGTGATTTTTTTCCCCATCGTGCGGAATTCAACGTTTGGATCTTTCAGGGAATTACTATCAATCCCGAAGGCGCAAGAGGCTATGATGTCCGTAGTGAATCTCGACAAAATGTCTTTCATTTCCACGGTTTCCTTGTTGGCTGCCTTGGGTTCCAGGATCTTAAGCATTTCGTTCCCGGTCTGCACCAAAATCGGGAACATCATTTTCATTTTTCCGGATGTGAAAGTTGGTGATAATTTCGCTCTTAAATTCCTCCATTTAGATCCCCCAAGAAAAAAGAGATTAGCTGAAATTGTGAAAAAATTCTGTAAATTTTTGAACGGCTAGTACGAAAAAGGAAATGTTTTGAACAAGTTTTGTCTTGCAGAGAAATCGGAATGTTTCTCAGCGGAACAAAAATGGTTAAAGACAACGGACAAGTTATTTCTTGACAAGATATTTTTATTGTTTTCCAATGTTTTTTTAAACAATGTTTTGACGCAAGGTTTTTCTAGATTTTTCAAAGATTGGCCCCCCAATCGGTAAATTTTTGGCCACGTGATGCGGATTTAGAAGGATAGAGATTTCGAGACGATAGGGTAGGAGACGAGGCGGATTTCTAGAAGGTAGAGGACTTTGAATCTGAAATAAGTTTTCCGAAATTCGGATTCCTTTTGCCCGTACTGCGGCTTTGGTGGATCTCTGATGAAAAATCTAACCGTATTTATAAGAATAGTTTCGGGGTAGAGAATTCCGAAACTCAAATAATTTTTTCGAATTCTGATTCTTTACGCCCCACAGTGGTCGGAATGCAGATTTTAGCCGGAAAAAAGTCCGGAAACTTGATGTCGGAAAAATAATTTTTTCCCCTCAAATTTTGAAAATAGATTAATGACCGATCCCAAAAATAATTTTTTCACCCCCCTAGGGTGTATTGGACGCCAGATAGGGGGCGTTGAACTTAGGCTATCGAATTCTTTCGTTACACTTTACCAGCGCAGAGTTCATTTTTATCATTTTGAAATATTTCTTATTTCAGCTAAAAATTTTATCGGGAGTGGTTGTATTTTTTTTTCGGTGTTTAAGTCCTACTTCAATTATTTATGATTAAATATTTTTTTCATGCAAGGGAAAGTACCAAAAACCGTCAGCAAAAAAATACCGTTTTTTTCAACAAAAAAAATGATGTAATCTTCGTTTTAAGGCCGTAAAAAAAAAGTTTCGAAAGGTTTCGGTCTAAACTTTTTTATCATAAACTATACTTGATATGTTGAACATGTAATACGATTTCTCCGCCGCCCTTCGACGCCTCCTCATTTTTCAGCCCCTTTTATATTGATGTCTGGTGTTTAATATAAGAGCATTGCCGTCCATTTTAAAAGTAATTTTTATAAAAGTTAATTGCTATGTCTTGATTGCAATATATTTTTCCATTTAATGTATCAGGTATTCTTTTAATTTGAATAATAAGCATTATTTGCGAACAAGTCTTCCAATTTTTTCATTCCCGAACGGTTTTGCCAACCAATGCTCTTCAGTGATGAAATCAGTGAATGTGACATTCAAGATCTTATTAAAATGCATCGCAAGGTTTCTGCCATTTATTTTTCGTTAAACTGGAAGATATCTAGTACGATTTTTCGTCTGTATGGACATATCCGTTCGTCCCCGTTCACCCTTTTATCCGTACGACTTCTGAACGCACAGCGTTTTAATTCACACGAGCTACTCTTATTTAATGCATAACAATCATTTTTAATATTCTATGTTTCAATTACTCTTTTAAAAATATGTATTATTTGCAAACAGTCTACCAATTTTTTCACTCCCGAACGCCTTCATTGATGTGTAAAAACGCTGCGCTGCAGTAAGAGTTGTGAATATAGTATTTGAAAAATAATGTATTCGCATTCAGCGACCTTAAAAACTCCGACAATGAGTCGTATGTCATGATTTTTGAATAATTTAGGCTTTAAGTATTTTTGGGGGGGATTAGGGGGCTCTCACATAAAAAATAATTTCATATTCGTAATCAGCGACCTTAAAAACTCCGTAAATGAGTCGTATGTCATTATTTTTAAATAATTTGGGCTCGAAAGTATTTTGTGGGGGGACTAGGGGACCCGTCACTTAAAAAATAATGTCATATTCGTAATCAGCGACCTTAAAAACTCCGAAAATAAGTCGTATGTCATGATTTTTGAATAATTTAGGCTTTAAATATTTTGTGGGGGGACTGGGGGACCCCTCACTTTAAAAATAATTTCATATTCGTAATCAGCGACCCCGAAAACCCCCCAGTACAAAATTTGAAGCCAAAATTCCAAAAACTAGACTTTTTTCCGGCTAAAATGGGTATTCCGACCACTGTGCGCCCGTACTGCGGCTTTAGTGTAAAATGAAAAATAAAAAATCTAACCGTATTTTTGAGAATTATTTTAATAAACTGTCGGTAAATCACTTTGATCCGTTCACCGATCTCATTTTTATTTATTTATTTATTTATTTTTTTAATTTTATAAAAAAAATATTTTTTAAATAAAAAAATTCTCCGGGTTCTAAGAAGATAGGCACATTGAGGCACAGATTTGCTACACTCGGTGTAGCATATGCACATGCGAGTCGGGATTTGATCGGACCCCAATTTTATACTTAAAAATTTTTTACTTGCCAAAAATAATTTTTTCTTGTTTTCATACATTAAATACTGACCAGGTTTTATTTTTTACTTTCAAAGTAATTTTTTTACTTCCCAAATAATTTCTTTACTTGCCAAATAATTTTTTTACTGACCATAGGTACACTTACCAATGCATTGGACACTTACCATTTATATTAAAAACTTACCATTCAATTGATTTACTTCCCAAATAGTATAAAATACTTGCCAAAGCCGTATTTTTATATTAACCATTTAAATAGTCCCCGTAAATTATACAAAAAATTGGGCATACATAAAAATGTAAGTGTGGAAAACTTGGAATTTTCTACCGAAAATTATTCTTCATTCTCCAATATAATTATGCATAAATAAGTATGCATAAAATGAAGATTCTGTGCGCTTTATGCTCTATGTGCATATTATAAGAAAAATTAACGAAAAATTAAAAAAAAAAAAAATTACCGTAATTAAAAAAATTTAAAAAAAATTAACGTCAAAAGAAAAATGGTCGAAAAATTAAAAAATATTAAAGAAAAATATTTGAAATTTTTAGTTTAAAAACTTAAAAGAAACTTCATTACCCCATAAGAAGTTTCATTTCAAAAATTATATGCATATCCAGATTTTTATGCATAAAAAAATATGCATTAACTTTGCAAAAAATTATTGTAGAAATGATACAATGATAATACATTTTTTTATATAAATTTTTTGCATTTATTTTGCAAAAATTTTATACACTCTTTCACAGTAAAAAATTTTGTGTACTTTTAACATACTCGGTCTACATACTCTGTATGTTATCCCATTTTATGTAATTATTTTACACATTGTTTTGTCAATGTTAATAAGTATCAATGTGTCAAAAAAATAACAAATATAATATGTTAATTTGACACATTGCCGGTGTTAGGGCTATTTCTAGTTCCACGATAAAAAAAAAAAATAAAAGGATTTTGCGGAAAAAAAAGAAAACAAATAAAAAAAATAGTAGTGGCAAATTTAAAATCGTGATTTAAGTCATTGAAAGGATTAATTTTTCGAACAGATTAGCATCCTTCTGTTTTGTTGTGCAAGGATTCCGGATTCAGGATTGGATTCAGGCTCGGAATTCGCTTCTTTAAAAAATTATACAATAAATTGCTGGGTTCTTGTTCTTGTTTGGTTTGGTTTGGTTTTGAAATGCTTGATGTATAAGCCTGAAAAAAACAGTTCACAAATACGGGAAAAATTTTCTTAAGAAAACGCCTAGATTAAAAATTTATGAATAGATAAATACGATAGTATGCAAATAATAACACATCAATTTTAGTAACTTTTTAACACATTTTCATTTTGTCAGAATTACAAATAAAAGTATGTGGACCCTATTCTACACAGAAAGTGAGTTAAAAGTACACAAAATTTTTTACTGTGTTGCATCACTTTTTCGTACGGAGAAAATTTTTTTTTTTTTTTTAAATCTTCGTGTTTGCACCTGATAAAGGATCATTTTCTTCGTCGGCCGGTATTCCTCGATCGTGGAAATTCATGAAGTCTTTCACAAGGATATCCTTTATGACTTCCACATCTCTTGGTATTAAAATCGGTTGAAAGAAGGACCATATTCCCACGACTTTTTCTTCCGGGAATGACTTGTAAATTCGATCCAAAGAGATGACGATGTTTTCCTTGATTGTGGTCATCCCTACATCTCCGAAAGGGAATTTCGGAGTCGTGTGCGGGATTTTGTATTTGTCCCAGTGTTTGAATTTTTTTTGATAATAATAATATACGCCTATGAAAGCTCCGATAAATAAAAGGGCGAAGTCGGTACACCAATATGACGTAAGGAGTGCCATTGCGGTAATAAACCGTATGAATTTTGATGATCGAAGGCAGAAATGACACTTTGCAGCACAGAACTCACGTGTATAACCGGCGTACTCGTTGATAATACTCGCAGTATAAAACTAAAGAACAAGATATGCGTAGCTTTAAATGAAGGACAAACTATTGATAAATGCCATCTGTATGACCATATATGATGTAAACTGATGCAATCACTAAGCAAAGAGAAAAAAAAGCGAGTAACTCTTTTCTGTTATAATTTATCAAGATGATTATCGAAATTTTATTTTATAATTATATAAACAAAGCACGTGTAAAACGGATGCCGAAATCACTGCAATTATTCCTGTCAAATTATTAGGCGGGGGTGTATATTCCAATCCTTTATTTTATTTGATTTAATTTAAACAAGTGTTTAGGATGAATAAAATACACCGATTATTTCGACATTTTGTTTTTAGTTCATATTGTTGCTACTAGAGCGCTGAAGTATTTATTTATACAGTCGATTAGTATGAACTGCGTATACAAGGGGCAAATTCAAAGAAATCTGTACTAGGCAGGTCAACTGAACTATGTCCATCACAATCGTGAATGGAGATATACTCTTTTGAACCGCTGCCTGAACCGATTTTGAGCTGCAACGGTTCAAAAGAGTATATCTCCATGCACGATTGTGATGGACATAGCTCAGTTGACCTGCCTAGTACAGAAATGGCATGGGAGCTTTTCAAGTTAGAGAAAGTAACTTATATCGCGACTAGTAAAACTCGAGGTATGCTCTGATCACAGTGTGAGCTGGAGCCATGCTAAAATGTTTCAACTTTGATTATTTTCTGATTCGTCTCAGCTTCTTGCTTTCAAACGATCTGACAGCGTCATTAGGGCAGTGCACTTCGATTCAAACTCATGCAGTAATTAATATGTGTACGTGCATATGAAAATCTCCCACTTTTACAATCCGGGGGTTACCTCCCCAATCGAGGGTAAGAGCAAGCAAGGCCGAAGGAAAACCTCGTGGCTTAAGAATCTCAGGGACTGGTTTGGTGTTGTTTTTTTATGAGTCTTTTCAGAGCGGCGGTCTCGAAAGTAAAAATCTGCCAGATGATAGCCAATCTCCGTCGCGGAGCCGGCCTTTGAAAGAAGAATACAGTCCGTATACTATGTTTTGTTTTTTAAACCTTTTGTAAACAAACAAGTTGTTCGAATCGAGACAATCTATCCGGATTGTACAAGTGAGAGGTTTTCATATGCACGTACACATATTTTGAGTCAATCAGCTCCAATTTCCTTACAACTGTTATCGTATTAGACGGAGCAAGAACAGGAAAGCTTTGAAATGGAAAATTTATTTTCTTAAATAATTTTATTAATTTAGGATGAGCTATCGGGATTGGAACAAGAAATCGAGACGATTATCTCAACCAAATTTTATTATCGCCCAACGTTTTGACAACTATTTGTTAGCAACGATAGCTTATCCTAAATTAATTCTTGAACGACAGCGACTACTCAATTTTATTAATTTTTAAAAATATAGATAAAAAGTTTTTATTCTTATAAGAATAAAAACCATTTGGAATGAGCCCATTCCTAATATTTAAATGAGATAATAATTGTACGCCATGTTCGTTGTTGTCTTCCTAACCTATATTCGCATCGTTTATTTACGTTGCTTGAACTTGGGCTTGATCTGTTTTCAACTCGAAAATTGAGACATCACGGTTAGTTGAATGATAATTGAGGTTTAGCAATATCCCTCCATTTGTCCCGGTCGTTGCACGCCTTCTCTAGGGTTGACTCCGTCAATTAAGAGATTAATTCTGTTCACCTAGTAATAACATATTAGTGATAACATTTTGCATTGTAGTTTCTTTGGTCATTTTTTGTAAATTATGCTTTAACTGCAGTCAAAATGGCAGTAATCTTGGATTATTACTGCTTTTCTCCCAGTAAGGTTATGCAAATAATATGAAATCGGTTGCCAGTAGTACTTAGCATGTTCATTTATGTTAACACTACGAAACTCTTTGTTTTAAATAGCTGTTTCTAAAATAATTCTTTCTTCTTTTTTCAGGTAAGACACACTTCATTTATTAACAGGAATTAGGGTAAGAAAAGGATTTTTGGTAGAAGTTGCTACCATAAAACTGATGTTATTGGTGTGGGAAATTGCAGTATTGGGTGAGCAGTATTGCTGAGGGCTACTGCGTTTTCATGAATGTGGGAGCGGACCTATGTCGGACTACACGTTTTCGGTCATTTTTTAATTTTAAATAGGGAAAGAATTACGGGAAAAAGATATACCGTAAACTGGGGTGAGATTGACCACCGGGGCGAGATTGACCGTCCTAAAAAAAGTTAGTAACCACGGTTAAATTGTTTTCTTTAAATAAAATTACTGGAGTGTTTAGGGTGTTTTTACCCTTTAGGTAGCGTGAGGCGTTTATTATTTAAATTTCATTTCAAAGAGGAAGTCCCTTTCGGCACACAATAAAAGAGAAAACGAGTATTTTTTGTTACTATGTAAGGCAGTCGCTATATTTTCCTAAAAGACTAACTAAACATAATTCTTTAAGATCTAACAAAATAAATCGTATCGCTTCTTTCCTTGTTTAAAATTAAACAAACTAGAATCAATGGAGAAAAAAAAAAAAAAATACAAATAAAGGGAAAGGGGTAAAATAGGGCAACTTAGAGCTACCGGGGTTAACACGGTCAACTCTAAGTTAAGAGAAAGGAAAAAAAACTAAGAGGCCGGAGTTTACACGGTTCCTGCTAAGTCTCTTCTTTTTTGGAAAAGAAAAAATATTTTTTTGTTCCCAACGCAGCCGGAGTTAGCACGGTTCTGCGTGGTCAGGAAGGAAGAGGTTCCGGAGTTGACACGGTAAACCTCGGGGGAGGACTAAGGTACTGAATGAAGGTGTAGCGGGTTTTTATCTGCTACCTTCCCCTCATTCAGATGAATTCTCGGAAGCTGGATCTTAGGGGAAGATCGCTTCCGGGAACGGTAAAGAGCGGAGTTGTCTCGGTTTTGACGAATTTAATTTAGCTTTTTATTTCCTCCTTAACAAATACCCCCTGCTAAATTCGTCAAAACCGTTCAGGGAAGGAAATTGGAGCGTTACGATATACGAAATGTAAAAACAATGTTCTTAAAATCGACCTTAATTATAAAGTTACTTATGTGAGATAAGAGAAAAAAAATAAAAAAAAATAAAAAAAAATAAAAAAAAAAAAACTTCGCTTTGTCTAAAATTATAAAAGCCTCTGATAAATTTACAAAGGAAAAAAAAAAAAAAATGTTGGTTGTGATCAATGGAACTCGCTGTTGATGTTGTGTCAGACGTGGATGTTAATGAGTTTGACTGGAGCGTTCAATTCCACTGTCCCACCGGAGGTGCTTGAGGTGGTGACAAATTTCTGCGTTATTTCTTCTCCTTTGGAAAAAATGTTTGGCAGTGGAGCATCTATGGGTGAAGTGGAGCCGACAATTGTTGCGGTGTAGAGACCAACAGTTGGCGACACTCCCGGATTATTTATTGAATACAACAGGTAGACTGTCTCGTCTTGGGCCGGGAGCATTAAAAAATGCTCTGTCGTCCACGTGGACCTGAGACTCCACATGTGGTGTTTGGGAAAGGTGGCAGCCGTGGTTAGACTCAGAAATGTAGGTTTTTCGAGTAATCTTTGTTTTTTTACAAGTGGACCTGAGTGGGTTTGGAAGGAAGGTCCCTCTTGTGTGTTTCCTGTTGGTGCGGGTGTTGGTTCGTGAGTGCAGGCTGTGGATTGAATAAAAGAGATGCTTTCCTTTTGTGTTTTTCGTGTTTGTGTTTTACTGGCCGTTGTTCGGTGGTTACAATATTTTTATTAAGAAAGAAATACAGTCCGAGCGTGTTCGCACCGATCGTGATTATATACATGGGCGTTCTAAAACGTTGTGTATAAATATTGGCTTTGATTTTAAGTGAGTTTTAATACTTAAGTTAATTAAAATTTCTTTCCCCTCTAAGTTAATACTTTCTTTCCCCTCTAACAATCAGATTTTAAAAAATTCAGCCAGAACTACCTTTTTTTAGGCCAGTCAATCTCACCCCGCCGGTCAATCTCACCCCAGTTTACGGTATAAATTAACTTACAAACTCTAACATAAATACTCTGTCTACACTTATTGGTTACTTCCTTCTCGGCACCCTGACACCCTATGTGTTCCAGAACTTTGCTCTTTAAGCTAAAAACATGGAACATGTATGGGTGTCCGGGTGTCTAGGAGCAAGGTAACCTATAAGTGTAGACAGAATATTAACTATGTTTGTCAATACTGCTTAAATCTAGTTAAAATCAATGTCGCTTAAATCTAAGATATAATCTTTTTATTTACTATTAAAGAATTTTTGTCTCTTTCCTAATCTATCGGAGTCTTCAATTCCTAAAGCTAGAGTCGAATGATTTATTTTAAGTTATTGTTGACTATCCTCTACGTCATCGCTATCTAAATCTTTGCTATCATTACTAACCTTAGGGAAGAAATTCCCTAGCATCAGTTAGATCACTAACATTAGCTTCTTCATTAGCTTCGTTTTCATCGATTTCATCGTTCACTATTTTCTGAACTAGCATCGTTTCCATCTGTTTCACTACTTTTGGAACTTTCAGTACATCATTACCGTCTTAACTAGCTTCATTTTCTACAAAAATGCTTACTATTTTGTTCAACGGTTTGTTTGCGTTCTCTTTCTTTTCAAAAGTTTAACTAGGTTGGGATTCTTTTGTTCTTGTTCTGGACAAGGTGCGATAAATATACGATTTTCTTCTAATCAAATGACCTTTGTCACCTCTTAACTGTATTGTTCTCGTACCTGGTCCGAGAACAATAGTCAAGACAGTAATAATGTACTGAAGTAAACGACCCTAGTCGATGCAGGTACTGATTCTTACTAGCATTTTTATTGGTGGGTTAAGTTAGCCAAGCACTTTCGATTTTCGAATTTTTTTTTTTTTGCTAAATCATAGTCCTGACCTTGCTCAAACGTCCTTGAAAAGTTACGGACCTTTAAAATCAGAAATCGTTTGTTTTCGATTGTTCTTCCCTGAAATCTTATTTCAAACCTCAGAAAAAAAAAGTTTCAATGCAATTACAGTTAGATTTTCTTATCAAAAGTCGTTTGTTCTTGATTGTTCTACCCCCTGTCTATCTTCATAAAAGTTTTGCCACAGGTTTTTGGTGCTCATTTTTTCCTTTAGCTGTTGGTGAAGGCTGTAAAAGCCGCTGTGTGTTTGTCCTACTAGTTTCGTTCCATCGAATAGTTCCGGACCATCGAATAATTCCTTCCTAGCTTCCTAAAGAACCTTCAAAGGAACCGCTCTTTCATTTTATTATTCTTACCCGTTTATTAATTAGTAATCTTTTTTATATTAAGGTGTTTCGATAGTAAAAGCCAAAATGTTCCATATTCTTCAAACCCGCACAGATGATATATCAGGTATCCGCGGACCTCCCTTAAAAATTTAAGCAAAAGTTACTTTCTAGTTAACGAGTTAAAAATTTTTAAAAATATAAAAAAATACATGGCGTTATATGGGAAGTTCCAAAAAATAAACAAAGCGTTTTCATTTATTTACGAAAAAAGTTTATTTCTAGATGTTCCGTTTTTTTCAAAAACGAACACAACATCTGTTAATAGGTATCATATTGTTATTAGCTTTAAAAAGTGCATATTACTTTCTAGTTTGAATGTTTCAGTCGAGAAAATCGGAAGCTTTGTTTATTTCGTGGAAAAAAATGGATGCCATTTTTTTCTTTTCCGTAGGCTAAGAATAGGATAAAATTTTTTTATTTTTTCTTAAATTTTAACGAAATTATAAGAAGACCGAAGAACGATGCTTTTTTAACTAATAATGAAGCGGTGCTATCGAAACACCTTAATAAACACAATTTTTCCGCACAAAGTCACGTTGAAAACATACGAGTACCAACGTTGCAAAAAGAAAATGACTGTAAACGCTTTATTGCTTCAAAAGCAAAAAAAAAAAAAAATAAATAAATAAATAAATAAATAAATCAAAAAAATAAAAAAAAAAATTAATAAATAAAATGGAAAAAAATTGCCGCGCTAAGACTCGATCTTGGGTCGTCTGCGCGGAAATTCGAAATTTTACGATATCCGGTTAGGGATATATTAGGTTTTCCTTATAGAGCCATAACTTATTTTTTGATCTTGCTATAGGAGATGTAAATGCTTGAGCAAGGTTGAGCAAGGTCAGGACTATGATTTGGTAAAAAAAAAAAAAAAAAAAAAAAAAAAAAATTCGAAATTCGAAAGTGCCCGGCTAAGTTAACCGACCTAATAATTACTGGAAAAAGATTAACTATGATTTTCGGTTAGCATATTATGTCCTCCTAATTATCTGTAAAATTTGTGCCACCCTGTATATATTTTAAATTAAAAAATATTTTCATTTTAAACAATCGAAAATGTTACGGAATATTTCAAAATATTCTTACAATTTACTCTATCGATGAGATATTAATATTTTTGGAGTCGAAAATGGTCGGCTACGTTTGTAACATAAAAAAGCCATTTCTGTTTTACGATTGATACCTTCCATGATTGATATTTGAAAGGTACACGGGAAAAACGTCATTCACTTTTAAAAAATAAAGAAATTAAACGATGTTTCATCGATACAAAAGAGCTCTTATGCAAAATTTGAAAATTCCAGTAAATAATTTGCATTTCACCAATGCAAATTATTTACTTAAAACGGAAGACAGCATTTGCTTCTTATAATTAATCAAACGAATTGGGAAATAAAAAGTTCCAAAATTTCAAAATATAATTGATCAGTTCAAATTAATTTCAGTTAAAACATTCAACTAAACTTTGCTTCAGAAGATGTTATCTATATTTCTGGGCAATTTGCACACTTCCAGGTTTTCCTTTTGCCCTTCACCCCAACGCATTTCCAGTGGAAAAGTTTTGCGGAGCAATTTTCTTTTTCACACAAAATTTGAAAGTGAACACACTCACCGGCAGCTCAGTTTTGTTTGAGCAAATCCAACGCCAACACGTGCGGATAAGGCAAATTCATCTCTTTGTATGAACCTTTTTCTACTATTTTTCGAAATTTTTGCATCAAGGGCACGGTTGTCGAGTCTGGAAATTGGGGTAGAATGTTTTTGTAAAGTGCAGTTGAGGAAAAGAGGAAAGAGATCCTTTAAAGGGACTGCTCTTTTCCGCGACATGTCTAAACATATTACATCAGAAAAGAAAAATTAGAATCTTTTGAATGGTTTCGGTCTCAAATTCGGATCAGTTATCAATTCTTACTATCTAAATTTAAGCCGCTTTACCAACTACCTTGGGTGTTTAGAAGGAAAAAAAATAAGATCCCTAAATTTATCAAAAGCTTTAGGCGAATCTCATCATTTATAATCGGTGAAAAAAAATTAGAACTCATCCGTAAATATTATTACTGAATATCAATCCTAACTAATAATAATAAAGAAATGAGAGCGAAAGTTAACTTTGTATGAACAGGTAGCGACAAGGAAAATCATTCGCGACAAAATTTATTTTTTTACACAATGACCCGACCAAAAAAAAGAAAAAAAAATCACAATTTACATTTTAAAATATACCCTTGCACGATCACGTGCAAAAAAAAAAAAAAAAAAAAAAAAAAAACGTACGAACGATCTGCCAAAAAAATTTTATAAAAATGTTATATAAAATGGACAAAATTTTAGACAAAAATGTGCAAAATTTGAAAGAAAATCTTTTATAAAATTTTTATAAAACTACTTTTTTAAATTTTTTTTATAAAACTTTTATAAAATTCTTATAAAATGTTATAAGAATTTTATAAAAATTTTATAAAAAAATGACCCAGATTCTCCAGTCCAACCAAATTTTCCTTATCACTAGTATATCGTGCCAACAGCGGCTTGTATGTAAAGAAAGGATTATCTTTTTCAAATTGTTCCGGTAGAATATTAGTACTTTGTTCTTCGTTTTTAAATGAATTTTCATTAGCAACAATTCCACCGCCGCTCTTTCTTGGTCCTCTTTATCCTGTACTATCTCTTCCCGGTTAACGGATAACTTATTATCGACTTCCTCCACATTTGGCGATTTGAGTTCAACTTCCAGAGTCTCTGATGAATCACGTTCTCGTTTCAGTCGAAGTTGTCGCAGGTTTATTTCAGGAAACTCCGTTTCTTCGTCGGAAGATGAGTCATAACTTGTGGCCATTTGTTGTTGTTGGTACCAGTAAACAGGAAATAAGCTAATGTCTCCTAAAGGCAATTTAACTGTTTGTTTGTTGCTTTGACTTTGCAGCTGATTTTGTTAAGACCGATTGCGATGAAACAGAGGAATTATCTAAAAGCTCACCATGCTTTTTCCTAAAGTGCCAATACATTGATTTTTTTTTTCCGTGAACGATTAATTTCAGGCAAGACATTTAACTTTTTTTTTTTTTTTTTTTTTTTTTTTTTTTTTAATTGTTACTTTTCCGTCGATGCATCCGTGTTTTTTTTTTTAAAATGCTGCATCGTAAATTCATTCATTCATATGTCTCTGATGTTTTTATTTTTAAGAATGCTTTGTTTATGAAAACCATTTGAAAACATAATCTGGGAACATTTTGGATTATTTGATGATAAAATAAAGCCAATGAAAAATCTTAACCTGTTTTTGTTTGACATACAAACTTCATAAGTTTCACAAGTAATCGTAATGCAAATTTAAAACAATATTTTGGCCAATTTGTTATTCGACATCAGAGCTTTAGAGCTCTGGTTTTAGGGTTCAAAAACTATTCGTAATGAAATTTTAAAATAATTTCAACCAGGATTTCTCTTCAACAACAAGTCTTTCAAGATCATATTTCTGAAGGTTTGATTTAAAAAAAAATCAGACTGGGATATGGGGGCATATCCCTACGTAGGACTACGTCTTTGTATGTCGAAAAATTCGAATTTTTTGGTAACAATATTATTAATATTAATTATTAATAATATTATATTATTAATATTAATATTGAAATTTTTGAAAATAAAGGCCAAAGGTTGAAATTTTAGTTGATCTTTCTTTATTTTTTCCCTTACTCTCCGTTAATTGTTCGTTTATTTTTCCTTCATATAACTTAGTTAATTTTTGATTAATCTTTTGTTAATCGTTCGCTAATTTTTCTATTTTTTTAAATATTTCCTTTATTTTTCTTAATTTTTCGTTAATTTTCGTTATTTCTTCAATTTCTAAAAGTGCTTTCGCTTTCACTTTTTAGTCTTAGAGTGCGAACATCGCGGTCACAGATCCTCGACAGACGGATTTCCCCAGGACCGAGCCCAATAACGTAGTCCTACGTTAAAAATGTTTGAGAAATAAACTATTACTATTAATTGCTGATCTCTGAAGATTTCGATGACATGGCTTGCATGTTACTGAAGAGTAACTTCAGCTTCCTACTCCTCCGCTTCCTGCTCCTCCGCTTCCTGCTCCTCCGCTTTCTGCTCCCCTTCCTGCTCAGCTTGCTGCTGGGTCTCTGATCCTTCTCCTGTAAGGGTATATAAAGGAATTTTTAAAAAAAATCTTTAAAGGGAATTTCTTTAAGTTCTTACCTGCCGATTTCTTCAGCTGGGAAAAGTCAAAATTGACCGAGTGGCCTCGTGTTAGATTTTTCGGCGCAAAGAGAAGAAGATGGACTTCTCCGTCCACCATCACGGGGCACGGAGTTAAATCTGAAGAGCTGGATTTCAACGCGCTCCATAACGGCGGGAGCTCGTTACCTGGATCAACTCTGAAAAAAAAAAAAAAATATATATATATATATATATACCACCACGGGGGTGTACTTGGCTGGAAAATAATTTTAAATTAATTAATCAGATTAAATTTACCACAGGAGTGGATGATACCAGAAATCAGTTAGTTTTTTAATTTCTGGCGAAATCCTTTACCCCGGTGGTGTTCTTGGGTGAAAAATAATTTCAATTTTTTTTTTTTTTATTCCCGAGACGAAAAAAAGTCTAAATTTTCCTAGTCTGAGTTATTCTTAGGTCCCATAAATTAATAATGCGATGAAATGAGTTAAAATTAAAAATTAAAAACACAATAAGAAACATGATCATATTTACACGTATTCCGTGTCACGCCGCTTGAAATACAGCACGTTGGCTCTCCTAGTCACCGCTTGAGACCTCGGATCCCTATAAGCAGGGCTAGCTTCGTAATCTGAAGCTTTTAATACTTTTCCCTTTAACTCGACGACGGGATCTCCCTTTTGGAAATCCCGCTTTAAGAACACGCGGGGGGGGACTGATGGGTTCTGTTTGGTACTGAACGGGAGGCCAAATATCAATCTAAAACAAGAAAAAATGATCAAAATGAAAATTAAAGTTCTTGATCTACTTTAAAATAAAAATGTAGAATGTACCTCTATTCCGTCGTTATCTTCAATGACCTTTTTGATCTTGTTAGTTCTAAAATTGACGAAGTCGTCCCGGTTCTGGAACCCAGGCTCGCCTGTAATGCCCGTGAAACGAGCCATCACCGATATTTTGAGACGAAGCTTCTGTAATTTAAAAACAGGAAGGTGATAAGTAATCGGAGATGCTGAGGTGACAGCTTAAAATTTTATTCAAGAAATCTAGGGTAAAATGTCAAGATTGCACATGAACTTTTCGCAGAAAAGCACTGCTGTACTTTCTTTACAGATATCAAAGCATGCTAAACCGTCTTTATCACAGCCTAAAAGCGACTTATTTTCATGCGCCACATTTTAAATAATATAATTTAATAACATAAATACTTTTTTTTAGTCTTACCGTGAAACATTGCAACACCTCAGGTTTCGCCCCCCAAGCTCGGGACACTTTTTTTTAGTCTTACCATGAAACATTGCAACACCTCAGGTTTCGCCCTCCAAGCTTGGGACACTTTTTTTTTAGTCTTAGCTTGCGAACATCGCGGTCGACAGACAGATTTCCCCAGGACCGAGCCCAATAACGTAGTCCTACGTTAAAAATTCAGATTAGCATTATTTTAAATTTTATTACAAATAGTTTTTGTTCCAAAAATACCAGACCTCTGAAGGAAGATTTGATGTCAAAGAGAAACCCAACCTAGGATTCTAGTGAATTTCCATTACGATTATCATTTGATGGTAAAAGTTCAAATTTCTTGAGCTTTCATGTCAAAAAATTTTCACCTTTGTTGATTTTTACCATCACAATTCAATCAAGATCAAAAGGTAGCTTATTTTGTTATTTTTCAGACTTCTTCCACTACATTTTTTAAATTGTTCAATAAAATAAGGTAAGGTACCTGAATCCTGACCAGACGCCTAAACCTGACCGCTTCATAAGCTAAACATGTAATACCGTAAAAGGAAAACATGTTTAGCTTATGACCTGGTCAGGTTTAGGTGCCTGGTCAGGATTCGGGTACTTTACCTTATGTCTATGAAAATCATCTACTGACTCCAAAATGGAAACCGCGAACATCAACACGTTAGGGTCATGGATTTTGTTCCTGGCAATTCGGAGACAAGCAAGCACGGACCGAACATCATCTTTCGGTTCTAGGGAAATAATATTCGACTCATAACTTTTCGTCGGATCAAAAAATGTAATTTCCGGTCTTATTTCAACGAAATGTCCGCGATATGGTTTCCTAACAGTATCAGATCCATTAACAATAGCAATTTAGAGACCAATACGAAATTTAATTTTTTGGAGGGAAAAAACTTTGAGAAAGTTTTCCCTCCAAAAAATTAACTTTCGTATTGGTCTCTAAATTGCTATTGTTAATTTAATTCAGGCCATTGTCCCCTCTTAATTATGTATGAGTATCAGATCCCCTCATTGACAACACAACCTCACCACATCTCTTCCTGTATTTGAATTGAATCATACCCCATACGTCACACTGTTCATCTAATTCCTGTGAATGCGCTTCTTTCGAAATACTTCTCCCGTTCAAGAAAAATTTTCCATTAACATTGTTACGCCCTAAAACGTCCTTATGGATATCACTCGATTTAACACCGCTTTCGTGCACCTTGGAAGAATGGTATTCAGTAACGAAATTGTTGTCTAAGAAATATGTGGTTTCTACACTTACAATCGATGTCACCGCTATGGCAAAGATATCATCGGATTCGTGAAAGTCCGCCACAAGATCGTGAAGACTGAATATGGGATTCCTGACGTCGCTGGTGCTGGAATAAGGCTCCATGTGTTCATCATTGCTCTTCGGTTCAGAATCTGTCAATTAATAAGAATAAAATGTAGGGCTGTTCGATATGACCACTTTTTGATACGATAAACGATAAATTATCGATAACACTTCAAGTTATATCGATAAGCCTTTCGCCTCTTATCGATAATTTATCGCTTATCGTATCAAAAAGTGGTCATATCGAACAGCCCTATAACATGTTAGAAAAAATTCAACATAAACCTTAAAAGGGTTATTGGAAATCGACAAAATGGGGAACAAATGTAGGATAAATGACTTACCGAAAACTCGTAATCTCCGTACGGTTAAATTATGGATAGGTTTTATCGGCCTTCCGGTGAAGTCTTCGTTATCACCTAACTCCCCCGAACGCATTGGAGATGGATCACGATCTGCAGAAACGGTATCCTCGGAACCGACTTCAGGTCGACTACGACAAGACGTCCGTCTGACAAGATCACGACGTTTGGATGTGCCGGGAACTTGTTGATTAGAAACGGCACAGCCAGCCCCAGAGGTGCTCGGAATAGGTGCTACTGCTTCCGGACCACTGATTTCCAACGGATCAGATATGACTGCTGAAGCTGCAGGACCTGCGACTGGATCGGAAACAACTGCTGAAGATAAATCAAGCAATGCATCAGCAAAAGCATGACAAAGAGCGTTTGGTTGCGAAGCGTTTTGAACAGCATAAAAAATATCCTGTTCTCCCTCCGCGGCCTGCGTTCGTTCTTAAAGATTAAGTTGGCAGGATTCGCAGCTTCGGAGTTAGGATCGACGACGCTAGGAGACATTTGCGTGGGGTAAATAAAATTAATTACTTGCAATGCAGGATCACGGGAAGGTGAAGGTAAAGATGAAGTTGGTGGGAAATCATTGAAATTAGGAGGTGGCTGGTTTTCATCATCACCATCATCTTCACCACCGTCATTTTCGTCATCAGCAAAAGCAGCCAATTGCTGCTGCACGGAAGAATAATTTGGCTCGTTAGACTGGTTCATCTTCTCCCTCCAGTCTATAAAAAGTTCTACAGCCTCTTTGTCACTTGCGAACTTTTGGAAAAGACCCGCAGTCCAATTTTTTTATGATGTATTGCAACTTATGTCTGCAGGCGTTGGGAGTTCTGTCATATTTCTTAGCGAAATCTTCGAAATAATTATTATTTTTAACAGCGTCAAAATCGTTTTCGGACCTCAAAGCCAACTCTAACAGTTCATTTATTTCGCTCTTGTCTGTCCATAGCTTTTTTCGGGATGGTAGGGAGGTATGGGGCTTTTTTCGGCTACGCGACACACGAACGTCCTCTATCTCGCTCTCGCTTTCCCTTTCGGTAACGCTTGAAGAGATCCTTTTATGACTCATTTTATCTGAAACGATTCAAAAAAAAAAAAAGTGTTAGTTTTTGCATAACATAACAAGTGACCCCTAAAACCTTGTTTACTTTTCTCGGATTCGATTTTCCCGATTCCGAAAATTTAAGCAAGTTTCGAGAATAAAGTTTAAACTTTTTTTTTCTTCTTCCCCAGCTTTTTTTTTTTTAAACTTTATTCTCGAAACTTGCTTAATTTTTCGGAATCGGGTAAATCGAATCCGAGAAAAGTAAACAAGGTTTTAGGGGTCAAAAGTAAAAACAAAAAAATATAAATAAACATTGCGAGATTTTACGCACAACAAACTACCTTCCTACCCCCCCCCCCCCCCCAAAATTTTTTGAAGCGACAGATTCGGTTCAAAAAATTTTTGAACTCAAAATCAAACTCTAAATACGAAAATCAAATCTAAATAACTTTGATCTTAAATAAGCGTAAGCTAAAGCGCAAAAAGCAACCTCGTGTTTTTAAATTAAGGTTTCCAGTTTGTGGTTCAGCGACTTCATAGAAATAAACGGGATTTAAGTTAAAAGTATGACCCCCCATTCGCATTTGGTACCACGAGATTTCTCCATTCTCACCCTTCAAGGCCCTCAAGTTTTTTTTTTTTTTTACTTTTTCCAGACGAAGTCTTCGTGACAAAGGGATTAGATTAGATTTACCACATCAAGTTGTAACCACACCGGGGAATAGGAATGTCTTCTCCTTTATTTTGCCTTTTGTTAAAAAGAAAAAGGGGAAAAAAGTAAAAAAAAAAAATCTTTCCGAAAGAATAAGGGGAAATTAACAATTTCTTAGTAGCGAAGTTGAGTCATTTAAAAAAATACATTTTAACTTTTTATTTTTCTTCTCTTCGGAATCCGAATTTATGGAATCAGCGAATCTAGTGGAAAAGAGGAGCTTTCAGAAACTTCTACGGCTCAGAAGAATATAAAATACTGATATCCAGGCTATGAGTATCCCGGTTATCCTCCGGGGTATCGAGCTTACCCAGGATATCCAAACATGCCTCCAGGATATCATTAAGGAACCAATTTTTAAGCAATCAACCTTGGGCACAATCGCCGTCCACAACAAAAAGTAATAAAGTCTAAGTTAATATTAATATGTGCTTAAAGTAATAAGTTAATATTAATAATGGCTGTTACCACTTTTTTACCTTGTCGAATTTCGACTGTTCTCCTGCACTTGCAACGGAATCCACTGAAGGTGCAGTCGTGGATTGCCTGGAAGTGGGTCTCTGTGTTCGGAAAGGATGGAGGTGTGGGAGGTATGCACAGATAAAACACTATTAGTAATTATTACCCATATTAAGGGTAGATGTATAATTACTAATAGGTTATTAGTAATTTTTACCATAATCAATATTATTATGGTAAAAATTACTAGTAATATGTATAAAAATTACTAATAACCTTTTAGTAATTATACATCTACCCTTAATATGGGTAATAATTACTAATAGCGTTTTATCGGTGTGGGAGGTAGGGAGGAGGTATGGGTTCAGACCGTACAGTTTACTTGATTTAGGTACCACTTTTGTTGTTTTCGAGAAAGTGAATCTCATTTGCGTAGTGTTCCAGTTGACCCGCTTCCAGCATCTCTCCTCTGCGTCAACACTCGACACCCCCGAACTGGAACTCTTTGAACCGCTAAAAGTGGATAGTTAGTCACTTATTTTCTCAATTTTTTTTAACTGTACACTGTCATATTCGCTTATTATCATAATCGCCGTCCACAACGTTGATCTTTCAACAAAAATGCTTGCCGTCGGTAGACGCAAACAATATATTCTTCGTGCCTTCCAAGGAAAGCGAGATGAATTGCGATGATTTAAAAGATTGCAGTTGGTTTAGCAAACTGATTAATTTTTGAAGAAAGAAAAGGAAGAAGAGAGGCAGATGACTAATACGACAAGTAGTAGTAATAGAGATAATTATCCCTCACTAGCGCCCCTAGCTGGGAACTATTCCTGTACGAACTTCAATTGCCCTCAGATCGTGGGGTGCATTCCCCGTTCAAAGACTTAGCGCGGATTTTCCATGAAAGCTAGTCCGATCTCCAGACCCCCAGAGCCATGCCCTCCACTCGAGTTGCCTCGACCTCGGTATCAATTCTAACTAAAGTACGCTTCGACGACTGCATCGAAGATACTAACAAATAAGCCCCCGGCTGTAGGATAGACTCCGAAAAAACAACCTTCTGCGGAAGTTTCAGCCCTAAATTATGTAATTATATATGTAAATCTATAGGATCGATGATCTGAGAGTGTTGGGCGTGCGGAGGTACATCGCCACTCTCAAGACCAGCGAGTCTATCCGCTGATAACGTCCAGAAAATGTCGACCCACGTGTCGACATTGACTTCACCGAAGACGTCCTTCACGTCATCGGAAGTCTCCGTAACATTCGGATCTAGACCGCATGCCTCATCCTTGCTAGCCGAATGTTGCTAACAATCGACGGGATTTATTCCTTTTTTTGGATCTCCTTCTGTCGTTTAAGATGATAGGAAACCCTTCCTCATCTGATTCTTCCTCTTTTGATTGAACGGGATTTAACGGGATCTCTGATTTTACTTCACACTCCACTGAGCAAACCACGGGACTAGACACAACAGTCATAATGGGATCTTCCTTAACGGGACTGCTTACATCCTTTTTTTTTTACGGAATCAACTGTAACTCTTAAATCTACATTCGAGAAAGTTCCACTCTCCTTTTCGTATCGTATATTCAACTTCCATTCCGAAGGTAATTGGTTCTTTAATTCACCCACCAATAATTCTAAGCCAGTCAAACTCTCCTCCACTCTCGCCAATATTTTTCTTTCCTCCTGTATATCCCTTTGGATTCCATTTAACAATTCTCCCAAAGTTACCGTCATACTAAAAAAAAAAACAAACAAAATCCAGTAAAATATAACCATTTCAGATGGCAAAATAATCGGAGAACAACGACAACATAAATAATCCTCCTAATTTCTTTTACCTGATAATCATTCAAACACCAAAATTAAAGATTTCTTTTTTTTTTTTTTTTTTTTTTTTTTTTTAAACCCTCCTTGATAAACGATAGAATAAAAAACATTAACATAACCTCAAAAGTACGTTCAGAAATCTCATATTCGGGGCCCTAACGTGACACCAGACAAAAATTTCGATTTATCGATCGACAGCGCTCTCACGGGTAAAGTTGGTACTCCACTCGTAAGATGGCTGTGGATCAAGAGAAAAATCAAAATAAATAAGTATTTAAAAATGTTTTGTTAACGGTAAATAATAATCTAAGAAAGGATAATCGACGAAACAACAATTCAAATTTTTTTTTTTTTTTTTTAAGCAGCCTTTTGTTAGTCTTCTGTTTTCCTCATTCCCTTTGAATTTTTCGAAGTCCGGAAAATCGAACTTCGAGAAAAACCAAGGTGTCAACAGAAAACAATAAACAAAAACAAAAGTTGCGGGATTTTACACGCAACACGAACCTTCAGGAAGGACAACGGGGGCTGGCTGTTCATCCGGGATGACAGCCTTGTCCTTCTTGGATCGGCTCTTCTTTTTTTTATCCTTGTCCTTAGCTTTACTATTCTCCGAGACTGAAGTCCCAGATGCGCTCGCCTGTTGCCTATTATCCCTAGTAGCTTGAACGCTCGTGGGATTTCGCCGTGACCTTTGCCTCTCCAGACCCATCGCGTCGAAATCGAATGAGTTTGGTTTGACAACACTGAAATCCCTGAGCACGTGGCTCATACACGTTATTACCCCTCCTGCCTTTGCCCCAGGATGCGGTTGTGCCGCCCGGACAGGGTACTTGCCTCGGGCCAATTCCTCAACATATGACAACTTACCCGTTTGAACATTCATCGCGATACGGGTATTTATTAACGGTAACAAACCGTTAGTACCCGAAACGCGTACAGCTCGATTAACGAATTCTTCTTTAAAATCTGGCATTCCGGCGAGGAATCTATGGCAGATATAAGAATCTTCGTCGTTCGTGACCGAATACGTCTCCACAAAAATATGAACCTCAGGATTTAGCTCAAATAGATGATAGTAAAAGCTCCGGCGATACGGCCGGGAAACTGGACCATTTGCAGCCATTTCCAACCCTATGAATGAAAACCTAAATTTTTGAGAGAAAATTCATTATTGAAAAACACTCAGCAATTTCCTTGTGCTTTTGAATTCAACGAACGTTTTTTGATTACCATATTTTTTGATCGGGAAAGAGTTCTGTTGCAAAAAACATTTTTTTTTTTAAAGACCTCTATTGACTTTTTTGTTTCAAAAATAGAAGCAGAAATGGAGAAATTCCAAAATCCAGATGATTTTTCCTTGCCCAAGATCAATCATCCCTGCAGTTGTAAATTTTGCAAAGAAGTAAAGGAGTTTTTCGCATCACCTTCCTTGATAGTGGGGCAACAGATCATATGACCCCGTTTATATGACATCCTTTCTCTCTTTTTTTATACGAGTTGTTACTTCAACAATAATTTAAGTTCACAATCGTTACTCACTTTTTACCAAACTTGGCCAGCTCACTTCAAATGAATTTATATTCAAAGTTTTGAGGGAATTTTCCAAAGTAAAAAAATTCAGTTTCCCAAAGTAGATGAAAAAAATTAATTTTTTTCACTTACTTTGGGAAACTGAATTTTTTTTTTTCCGCTCTTTTCAGACTTCGTGACTTTGTCCCGACCTTTATTTCTCTTGAGCATCGTCGCAAGCATTAGAAACGTTCAGAGTGTTATAATCTACAGTTTTTAAAACTTTTGGCACATCGTTTCCTCTAACAAACACAATTGGTTCCTGCCATCCTTTCTCTTCAGCACTCTCAAATTCAATAAAGACATTAACCGTGTGGAAATCCATATTGGTAATAACGTTACTGCTGGTACTATAAGAATACACATTTAGATTTCCGTAACTGGCGAAATGTCCATATAATTCAGAATTAATGTTCTCCTTGTTGCCGCTGTCCTTGTTATTAACAATATTATAATGAGAGTGGTAATTATACTTCAATACTTCAATACTTCAATAATTCCGATGCCGGCAGCGATGCCGATGCCGATAAAATGCCACCGGCCTGCATCCCTGCCTGAGGAAAACAATTTTAGGAACCAAAATTTTTAGTAAAATGCATTAGAATTCATATTTTTAGGAAAAATAAATTATAAGGAATTCATTTTTTTTTTTTTTTTTTAAAGGAAAAATGGATAAAAAAATTATTTTTTTAGGAAAAATGGTAGAGAATCTTCTATTTGATCAGCTTGTTCAGCATTTAAATTTCTGAAAAATTTTGCGCCCTTTTCAGTCCGCACGGTGGTAAACTGGCAATTATTATTTGACTTAGTTGTCGACAAAATCTGACTTCACAGGTGTGCTAGGGACCTAAAAAGAAACTAAAATCCGTTTAAATGAAAATGGTACATGCTCGTCTTTGCCAAATATGGCCAAATTTCTTGCCGTTGTCGCGTCATTATTCTTAGAAGATGGCGTTTGCCGTAAGCTAACTATAGGTGGCGTATTAAGTAATTTTTTTTTTCCTCATTTTACACAAATTTAAAACCTAAAAATAATTTTTTTTTTTGTTTTTGCAAAAAAAAAAATAGGGAATTTCACATAAAAACTAAAAATAAAAAGAAAATAAACAATGACTTTTCTTTAAAAAAGTGACTTTCAGGGAAAAAAAAGTGACTAGTTCGATGCCTGTAAGGAGGAGAAAAAATTGTAATATTTAATGTTTTTTGTAAAATACAAATGGAAATTGAGCATAGAGTTCCGGTGATGGAACGGATGATCGGAAAAAAAAAGTGTAAAATATAAAATGAGAACTGAGTTAAGTTCCAATCGTAGTGAAAAAAATAAGCTCCGGTTTAGGTTTAGCAAAAAAGATTCGAAGAAGATAAAAAATATATTTCTCGATGATCGTTGTTAACCACTTTTTATGTAAGATTCAAGGTAACACTTCTGCGGTTATTAGTAATTTTAAAAAAAATTTAATCATTACGTTTTTGTTTTTGCAATAAAAAGGCAATAAGCGTTCGAACGACATAACCAACTTCAACACCATTATTTTTATTGTAAAATTACTTTTAACGACTTAAAAAAAAGCTTCTTTTGCAACTATTTCACCATATGCTGTAATATCCTGTCGTTAATGCAAAAAAAAGGAAAAAAAAAAAAAAAAAAAAAAACGAAACGTACGTTTCAGCATTATCTCCGTTACCAAATCTGAAACAAGCCCTGTAGCTCAAACCATCATCCAAGAGCACGACAACTTGTGAAAAATTTGATGTTCAAGTTCAACTAATTTGCAAGCCGGCAGTCATGGCTTGGCCGACTTTGGCATGGCTGGAGAAACAACATATCGAAATAAGTTATCATCATAACTGACTGAATCATAAGCACCATTCAGCAATTGAATGAGAGGTTGTAAACCTGAAGGATTTTCACTTGGGGACCGCTTTCTAGACTCGCACAAAAATTCAGCTACATTATTATCCGAATTATACTTACAAATGTTTGAAAAATCGCTAGAGGTTTATAAACTGGAAGGATTTTCACGTTTTGAGCGTTTGCGAAATCCTCTTTAAAAATATAAAAAATCGTTGCCTCGTCGGAAAAAAATTAAAATTTTTAATTATAAAATTGTTTTTGGTCCTGCGATGTGCATTCGTCGGGAGGACCAAGGAATACGGGCAGTATCAAAGAAGCAAAATCGAACTTTTTCAGAAGAAAAGTTTAAAAATTTGTACGAAAAAAATCTTTTCCGAGGAAAAAATGAAAACCTTTATTTAAAAAATTCTAGACCCTAAAACGACTTAATAAAACTTCATAACTTAGTATCAATTTTTTATGGGGTATTAAAGCGATAAACTAAATAATATTTAACCCTCAGTTGTGGGGAATTTAGAATACATTTAATTCCGTCGTTTGAGTCTATTCAACGTTAAAGTATCGTTATATACGATCTTTCTCCATTTGGAATAGAGAAAGTAGTGGAATGGAGGAGTGTAATGGTGGTATATTGGGTTCTGAGTGTTCAAAAACCTGCTTTGCATGTAACCTATTTTAGTATGTATACTTTCGTAGTCGGAAACTGAGATGTTTTCTTCAGTTAAAGAACTGTAAAATACATACTTAGGGGGAAGCTGTCGTTCATCAGAAATCACAGCATCTGCCACATATTCGTAAGGGTGCACTCCCTTTCGAAGTAAAAGTTTGAATTCTTCGGGGTCAGGAAACTGAGATTTCGTGACTTTAAAATTTTCCGAACCCTCTCTGGCTAAATTGGAAACCAAAATATCCAAAGAAACATTTAAAAGTTGTAAGGAGTCTATGAATCTCAAAGACCCAACCGAGAACGACGTGTATTTCTCCAGAGTGTTAGGAATACATATTATTCTGCTTTGAAAAATCAGGTGAGAGTCTGTTGCAACGGAAAACCGGTATATAAATATTTACTGAAGCTTTCGGGATAAGTAAACACCAAAAACAAAAATAAAAGACCAACCAAGACGTAGTCTCCAAAACCAAAACAAAATCAGCTTTTCCTGCGACGGACCTAAAAATGCCTTACCTTTTTCCAAATCACCTTTTGCCTCACCGTTTTCCAGTCCGAGGATCTGTCGTCTCACCAACATACACGGGGTCGATATTGAACACTGTCGACCCCATACTCATCTGATACAGTGCTACTTCTCCGTTTTCACTTTGTTTTTTTGTTTTTTTTAAAAAGCGGAGGTTCCCACTTTATCGATTCGTCAAACGGTATTACCGGCATCGGAAACGGGAACGGGAACTTTATCTTCGGTTGAACGATAGGCGGGATCTCATCGGTCCTGACGGTAATATTGTTGATGGTGATCTCCGCTGTCCCTCTTCCTTGAGACATTGAATAGCGCGGTATAGTTAGTTGGTTTCGGGACGTCACTCGGAATCTCTCGCAAGGCCATTCCTCCTGGAGTTCTCGGAATGGCACCCCCGATAATCAAAGCCGGTAAGGAAATCTTATCGAGAAAACTAATATCCAACTCCACGTCACCTCCATCTGTCAGTTTTTCCTTAATTTCTTCATTACCACTTCCAAGCCACCATATTCCGGCTCACCCGATGCAGCATCTCTCTCTCCTCCCTCGAACCTCCCTCAAGGGCGGAAAACAATAATCTTAACGAAATCGGCATTCTAAAAAAAAAAAAAAATCACTCAAAATAACCTCTCCGCAAGACGAGATAAACAACAAAAAAAAAAATGATAACCAAACTCATCATAATAATTTAATGGTTATTACCTGATGATTTCCTGATACAAAACTTAATTAATTTAATTATTTACATTAATTATTACTTTAATTATTACATTAATTATTACTTACATTAATTATTACTTAATTATTTAATTTAATTATTTGCAAAGAAGAAAAAAAATCAAACAATACTATAACCTCAATTGATCAATGCGCATTCAGAAATTCAAATTCTCAGGGCCCTAAACGTGGCGATAGATACACTTTCATATACACATATTTCTTTGGAGTGACCAAAAAGGATTGGATGCGTCTTAGTTCTGTTCCGCCGCCGTTTTTTGCGGCGGAACATTAAGCTCTACCACCCTCGACAAGGGGCTCAATAAATTCTGAACTTCGCTGAAAATAAAACAGTGAGATATGAAATTAACGCCTAATTTACCCTACCAAAAATATGACTATAAATGATCAAATTTGACAAGAATCTTAGTCATTTTTAGTCGCGAGGGGTTTCGATTAGTCATTTTTGATCAATTTTGGTTTTTCTTTATTATTTTTGATCGAAAAAGGGTCATATTCGACTAGTTTTCTCTAAGTCATTTTCAGTCATATTTTTGGTAGGGATATAATTGAAATTAATGTTGCTTACCTCAGACGATAAAAACAAGGATCCCGCGTTTCGATTACTCTGCAGATCCTTTTGAAATATTCCCCGTGGTCGTCCTCCTCGCATGCGAGTCGGATTTCAATCGAGGCGAAACGCCCGATCCAAGCATGCACTAGTTCGTGAGCGACGGTTAAACAGAGGGCGTATTCCGGATCCGCAAACTTCCGCAACGTTGTTCTGTATAAAAAAATATTGCAGGATCTGTTTTCCTGCCTCACCGGTTCATTAAATAGAGTATACCCGCAGCTATCGTCGCCTGGATCGTCGTCCGTCATTACGATTGTACCAATGTTCCAGTCGTATCTGGATGTTCGTAGGGCTTTCCAGACCCTACGAACAGTTCTTCTTATCAATGTATCTTCTCTCCCACTCGCCCCCTCTACGCGTATAAAACGGGTATAATGTTATAAACTGTTGCGAAGAAAAGTTTGGTCGGTGTCATAAAATGACGTTTATAGGGAAGTATTGGAAGTGTTGTATTTTTGGTTTCAATTGAAAATTTCATTTTTTCTTTTTAAAAATGCAAATGAAACAGTCCAAACTAAACGAGATCCCCTGAGGCGCAGACAAGAAAATTAAAATTTGCAAAGTTTTTGGAAACACACGAAAAAGAAAAAAAAAAGAAAAAAATTTTGCGAGGAGAGGTGTGAAGCAAGGACGGAATAAAGGAATACAAAAGGGGAGATAAATTTAGGGAACAATAAAAGGAATTTATGGGAAAAGATGGCCTAACTATTTTTTATGCCTTGAAGTCCATTGCGCCGCACCTGAAACGAAAAATTTTGAGGATGGATGAAGTTACATTTGGTGTTACAAAATTCATGGGACGATGCGACGCTCACCTTAACTCCTTCGCCGAACGGTTCGTTCCCGGTTCCTGAGAGGGGGTGGTTCTCTATTAAAAAATAAATCATTTATAATTATTTTTTTCACAACTTCATAATTCATGAAATTTGGATTAACACTCACCCGTATGGGCGCAACTCCGGATAGACCCTTCCTATTTTTTTGGAGTAACGCCGAAACAACGCTCCGTGAGCATGGCTGTTCTGAAATTTCCGATGCCGCTCCGACAGGAATAAAAATATGTAGGCATGAACGATTTCATGGCTCAGAACTTTCTTTAATACTGCAAAAAAATCCTCCCGTTTGCTTAGAGCGTCCCGATTGAGGGCGATGTGGACGGCTCTTTTTGGTCCGTCCACCGTATCTTGGTTGAAGGGAACGGTAATGCCTAACTTTCCGCGCATTGTGTCGTCCCCGGTAAAAAGAATCGATGCAATTCTCCATTTCCGCCCGCGTCCGTGCCGGAAAAGTGGAAAAAGTTTAGCCATGGTGGATCTCATAATCAACTTCTCCATTTCGCTGGCCCTCCAAATGGGAATCGAATTAATGGATTGTCCCGACATATAGGATCTAGCCATGATCTGAAAATAAAAAACAGACATTCGTTTTCATTCCAGGGGGTAATTTTTGAAATTTTAATTAAAAAAAAAAAAAAACTTGAAAACGGCTAAGAATCTTTTCAAAAATTAAACTTGTTTTAAATTATTGATTATTTTCCAGTATTATCTTAAAGTCTAGTTGCCGAAACTTTTAAAGTTGAAAGAAAAAAACCACGCGCTTTTTTTTTTTTTTGGTTTTCAAAGTTGGAGTATAAAAAATATATTATTGCGGAGCGGAGGTATAGGTATCAAAAAATCTGTCGTTGATCGAAGAACGGGAAACCTGATTTAATTGAAAAGGAAAAGTGGGTGCTACTACGTTAAGTCAAATTCAAGAAAAAAAGGAATGTGAAGTATTCGTCTCTTTTAAGTTTGGGAAAAAAAAAAAAAAGGTCGCATCCCAAGGTCAGCGCCAGGCTCTTGTTATTATAAAATGTATTGGCTTGTTAGATCCAACGGGATCCTCTCGTTCGACCGGTTGACGGGATGTAAAAATGACTTCAGGAATGGAGAGTGAAAAAAAAAAAAAAAAAGTAGAGTACACACATTGGTTTAGCTTCGATAAATGTCCCGAACTAAAAAATTATTACTTTAAACCCTCAAAAATGCGAATGGAATAAAATATGGCCAGGATCTATCAAATGAAATTAAAAAAGAAAATAATTCACGAAACGTAATTTTTTTTTTTTCCAGCATTCCGAAATGGGTAACCTGGGTTTTTTTTGAACGGGAAAAGCCAAAGAAAAGGGAATAGGGTTGTTTCACATAATTCGTTTAAATTTTTTAAAACGCCTAAAAAGTTAGAGGGAAAAAAAAGGCATTCTGAGTTTTAATTTTTTTGTTTTAACTTGTCATTAGCTGAAAAAAAAATAAAAAAATAAAAAAAATAAATAAATAAATAAAAAATAAAAAAATCGGGCGAAAAATTGATGCATTTGAAACGATTTCGAAAAGCGGGACAATAAAAACGGCCTTCTTTTAACCAATTGTTTTTATCGTTCTGTTATTTGCCTTCAGCGCATAATAAGAATACATAGTCGCTAATTCTCAACGTGCAGAACGATAAGAACAATTAGTTCAAAAAAGGCCATCCCGCTATTCGAAATCATTTCAAATGCATCAATTTTCTGCCCAATTTTTTTAATTTTTTTTCAGCTAATGACAATCTGGAATAGGGTGGTCCAAAATAAATCGGCCATCTCTGATTTTCGTTCCCTAGCGAAAAATGGGTTCTTTAGGGTCTTGGAACACTTGTGATTTTTTTTCAGATTTTTAAAAAAATTTTTAGAGGTGGCGCCCGAATTTTTTATGTTTTTTTTACTTTTCGCACTTTTATTTGATCAAATTTCAAAAATTCGCAGGAAAAAAATTTGATGAAATAAAAAATTGATCTTTTTAGGGTATAATACTTATGTATGTATGTATCCAGAAAAATTTGATTTTGCCGAAAAATGAGACCTTATGGGTGTTATGTGACTTATTTCGGCGAAAACGGGTTTTTTTATATCTGGGTAGCCCCAAAAGTTAAAAAAATTTCAAGATAGCCAAAATGACCCAAAATAATGTAGATTCATCGCCTTTAATCCAATTTTTGGAGAACATTTATTTTGCGTGGGTATGGACGGTTTTAGGTTAAAAAATAATATTTTTCAAAATTAAAAAAATTTTTTTATTATTTTATGGTGTCCCAATTTTGATTCTACACCTCAAAATCGATTCTACTAGCTCCAGATACCTTCTCCAATTTTTTTCAGATTTTTAAAAAATGTATAGGGGTCGCTACCAGCCTTTATAGGTTTTTCTCGAAAAATGGCTTATGCTAAAAGTGTGATTTCTTTGACCGCAAAATAAAAGTCGGTCTTTTTCAAATCTGAGAAACTACTTTATGTTTTTTGATCCGTAGAATTCAAAAATGACCATAAAAATTACGTACGGTTGCGGAAAAACCCGATATCTCCACACCAATTATAAGTAATGATAATTGTTGAAATTGGTAATTGGTGTGGAGATATCGGGTTTTTCCCGCAACCGTACGTAATTTTTATGGTCATTTTTGAATTCTACGGATCAAAAAACATAAAGTAGTTTCTCAGATTTGAAAAAGACCGACTTTTATTTTGCGGTCAAAAAAATCACACTTTTAGCATAAGCCATTTTTCGAGAAAAACCTATAAAGGCTGGTAGCGACCCCTATACATTTTTTAAAAATCTGAAAAAAATTGGAGAAGGTATCTGGAGCTAGTAGAATCGATTTTGAGGTGTAGAATCAAAATTGGGACACCATAAAATAATAAAAAAATTTTTTTAATTTTGAAAAATATTATTTTTTAACCTAAAACCGTCCATATCCACGCAAAATAAATGTTCTCCAAAAATTGGATTAAAGGCGATGAATCTACATTATTTTGGGTCATTTTGGCTATCTTGAAATTTTTTTAACTTTTGGGGCTACCCAGATATAAAAAAACCCGTTTTCGCCGAAATAAGTCACATAACACCCATAAGGTCTCATTTTTCGGCAAAATCAAATTTTTTCTGGATACATACATACATAAGTATTATACCCTAAAAAGATCAATTTTTTATTTCATCAAATTTTTTTCCTGCGAATTTTTGAAATTTGATCAAATAAAAGTGCGAAAAGTAAAAAAAACATAAAAAATTCGGGCGCCACCTCTAAAAATTTTTTTAAAAATCTGAAAAAAAATCACAAGTGTTCCAAGACCCTAAAGAACCCATTTTTCGCTAGGGAACGAAAATCAGAGATGGCCGATTTATTTTGGACCACCCTAATCTGGAAGTAAAAAATTCCAACGGGAAATGCTTCCGTAGGCTATTTTTTTTTTCTCGAATTTTTGAAGCGGTTTAAAACATTAAATTAAATTGTGTGAAACAACCCTATTGGTTGAAAGTCATACCTTCGCAATAATAAATACCTTCGCAAAAATAAATAAGTCTTACCTTAAGTCATACCTTCGCAAAAATAAATAAATAAATAAATAAATAAATACATAAACAGAAGAAATATGGCCAGGACCCATCAAATGAAATTAAAAAAAAAAAAAACTTCACGAAACGTATTTTTTTTCCAGCATTCCGAAATGGGTAACCTGGGTTTTTTTTGAACGGGACAACCCAAAGAAAATTAAATTGGTTGAAAGTCATACCTTCGCCCCGCAGATTCAAAATTGCATTTGCAAAAAAAAAAAAAAAAAAAAAAAAAACAAGCTCACAATCGATTTTTTTTTTAAAGAAAGTTAAAAGTATGCAATAAAAAAGGTCAGGAAATTAATAAATAAAATAAGTAAATAAATAAATACATAAATAGATGAAATATGGCCAGGACCCATCAAATGAAATTAAAAAAGAAAATAAATCACGAATCGTAAACATTTTTTTTTTTTGTGTCAGCATTCCAAAACGAGTAACTACGCACATCTCGGAATCCGAGATAATTGTTTTCCCTGACTTGAGTATACGAAAAACGAGAGGGGGTGGTTCTCTATTAAAAAATAAATCATTTATAATTATTTTTCTCACAACTTCATAACTCATGAAATTTGGATTAACACTCACCCGTATGGGCGCAACTCCGGATAGACCCTTCCTATTTTTTTGGAGTAACGCCGAAACAACGCTCCGTGAGCATGGCTGTTCTGAAATTTCCGATGCCGCTCCGACAGGAATAAAAATATGTAGGCATGAACGATTTCATGGCTCAGAACTTTCTTTAATACTGCAAAAAAATCCTCCCGTTTGCTTAGAGCGTCCCGATTGAGGGCGATGTGGACGGCTCTTTGGTCCGTCCACCGTATCTTGGTTGAAGGGAACGGTAATGCCTAACTTTCCGCGCATTGTGTCGTCCCCGGTAAAAAGAATCGATGCAATTCTCCATTTCCGCCCGCGTCCGTGCCGGAAAAGTGGAAAAAGTTTAGCCATGGTGGATCTCATAATCAACTTCTCCATTTCGCTGGCCCTCCAAATGGGAATCGAATTAATGGATTGTCCCGACATATAGGATCTAGCCATGATCTGAAAATAGAAAACAGACATTCGTTTTCATTCCAGGGGGTAATTTTTGAAATTTTAATTAAAAAAAAAAAAACTTGAAAACGGCTAAGAATCTTTTCAAAAATTAAACTTGTTTTAAATGATTGATTATTAAAAACTAGACCTTCAAAATGAGCCACCCTAACCTGAATATTGAGGACAAAACGGAAAACTGTATGTGTCAGGAATTTATAAATATGCAAAAATACTTTAATTTTAAAGTATTTTTACATATGTGTACGTGCATATGAAAACCTCCCACTTATACAATCCGCATAGTTTGTTTTGTTTTTTAACCTTTTGTAAACAAGTAAGTTTTCGAATCAAAACAAACTATCTGGATTGTACAATAAGTAAGAGGTTTTCATATGCACGTACACATATTTAAACAATTTATGACATTAAAAGATATATATCTTTTTAAATATTTTAGATATACATATTGCAAATATTCCAAAATTTTTGGATAATTTGCAAAAACTATATTACAAATGATCCAAATTTTTTTGGAACATTTGCAATTTGGATCTTGTATCATGTCCTCCTAATAATATGTAAAATTTGTGACACCCTGTATATATTTTAAATTAAAAATATTTTCATTTGAAATAATCGAAAATGTTACGGAATATTTCAAAATATTCTTACTATTACTCTGTTCATGAGATATTAATATTTTTGGAGTCGAAAATGGTCGGCTACATTTGTAACATAAAAAGCCATTTCTTTTTTACGATTGATATTTTCCATGATTGATATTTGATGGCTACACGGGAAAAAGATCAATTAAAGTTTTTCTTTAACGTAAAACTTTTTCAAATCTATTCTGCTATTTTGTTCTATTATTATTTCTTAATCTTATTTTATTTCTGCTATTTTGGCATGAAAAACACATACGAACACACATAAACATAAAACGCTTATGAATTTTATTTGAAAAGAAAATAATGTTATATTGTAATATAAAATATACCTACCGCAAAAAGGTTTTACACAACCCTTATACCTGTCCCTTTTTTGGTTTGAAGGGTTGTTACTTAGCCCCTTTTTTAATTTTCCACCCTATTTCACCTATCGGATTTCAATTTTAAAAAGGGTGTATGTGCAAAAATGTAATTATAGTCTGCTGAAAAAATCAAACCGCGAGTTGTCTCGTTCGCTGCTAAATGGAATGATTTTCGGCTGATAACATTTTTAAGGTAATAAGTCTGTAAAAAACGGGATTAAGGACGAGTAATGATAGTAGGTCTGATAGAAAGATGCTTCAGTTAAAAAAATAACTACCTTCTGTGGAACGTAGTTGTATATTTTTTCAACAATATTTTCGTTGATAATTGAGAGCTCCTTTACCGCAGTTGATCTTTTTTCCATTAACTCACGGTATTCTCTTAGTTCTTCGACACTACCATTAGAATGCAAAAATGCTTCCACGACTTCTTTCGGCTCAAAATCATCAATGTGCTTTAGAAGAGCCTCATGAACATTATGAAGCTCCATTGTTGCGAAATGATTAACACAGAACAGAATCTATTTGAGAAACTCAAAATATTAGGAGTCTAAGTAAACACAAGAAACTTGTCACGAAATTAATTCTGTACCAGGAACTAGGCAGGTCAATTGAGCTATATCTATCACAAATCGTGCATGGAGATATACTCTTTTGAACCGCTGCCTGAACCTGTTTCGAGCTGCAACGATTCAAAAGAGAATATCTCCATTCACGATCGTGATGGACATAGCTCAGTTGACCTGCCTAGTACAGATGGTTAAACATTTCAACCAATAATTGGCATTGGCGGCATCGTCTTGAATTTTAATTAATGGAGAGGGCCTGAATTCTGTATCCCAAACGACTTCTAGATCGCTACCTAAATCGATAACTTGAACTCTTTTTTCATCTGTGACCGGGGAGGGAGAAGGAGGGGATTCAATTTCGGGCTCTGTAGCAATTTCAACTTTTTTGGCAATAACTTTGGAAATTAATGGGGGTGGGACTTCGAATAGATGCCAGATTCCCAATAATTCTTTGGGAAAATGAGGGTAATAGCGAAATATTACGAATGATTAAGGCGCGATACGCCATATCTAGGAATTTAACATAAGGAGATTGCGATGTGAGACTGCTGCTTCTTTCAGCTGCGATAGGAGTGGACGAGTCGACGGGTTTTTAATAAAAAAAAAATAGACAGAAAATTTGCAATTTTTTTGGAGAAATCGATTTTTACTTACTGAATCGGACAGCAACGATCATACAAATTTCCAAAAGCATTTTTTTCTTCTTTTTTTTTTCAGTTAAAAAAAAGCACTACTGTCACATACAACTTCACAGTTCACGAGTTGAATGAGATTAACGCTGTGGCATTTCTAGATTTTTTCTTAAATAAGTCGAAGCGTTTGGAGTTGCGAAGGAAGCATTATTTGACGAAGCCTCTTCTTTGGATGAAGATTTGCGCTTTAGATTTGATGAATTGGAGCCCTTCCCTTTCTTGGGAAGAGCGGGAAGAGAAGGCGTGTTCTCACAACTTCTCGTTTTGTTGAGGAGCGGAAATCGACCAATCGGAGTTTGGCCATTGCTGTCTGAACGGAGGAATCATCCATGACCCTTTCCTCCGTGTTGAAACTGCTAGCTTTGAAACATATGAGTTTTTGCTGTTTTGAGTCCGTTTTATCAGAAAGTCTTTGCCCTCTGAAAGGTTGCAAATTGTAAATAACGGATAAATCCGCTATTTTGAAGCATAATCGAGTATTGATTATTGGCACATGCGAAGCGTTAGTGTCGTGAAGCACGAGACGAGTAACGCGCGAAGAATCAAGCACTTGGGGAAGAACTTGTACAAGAAATTCTTCACCAATATTAGAAATCCGATTGTCCAAATTATAAGTCTGGACATAGCATGTAGTTTTGGCACTAGAGAGTTCGATGTAGCGAGTTATGTTTAGAAACGGGGATGCGAACGGCTAACTTCAGCCTTGAACGCCATGACCGTGTGTTACGCCTACACTTAAACGATTTTTCACTTGGGAAAATGAACAGAAGAAAAAAAAAAATAATAAAGAGGCGTAATAGGGCCCTAAAGTATTCACAGAATTAAGATACAAGAGAGCCTATCGATTTTAAGTCACTGACTTAAAACGACCTAATTCGATTGACATCAAATTCTTCTAACGCATTTAAAGATAGTCGCCTGCTGTGAGTTTGTTTTTATCGTTAACTACGTTAAGTTTGAAATAAATTCCGGACTTGAGTTGGCGCATATTAGCATCGTTTAACAAAAAAAACAAATACTGGTGATTTAATCGAAATTGGGAATGTTTTGACATGAGTCTACTTTTTATAAATTCTAAACGTGAATCATTAAGTTTTTAAAAAGAGACTTCCTTATCGTATCCCGATATTTTTAGCAGTTTTTGTAACTATTTTGGCATTTCGATTCCGTGATCTTTTTATCCAGTTTTTCCCATAATGATAATTTCTGCAAAAAACGTAAATAAAACTTTTTATTTTATTTATTCGTTTGATATCAAATAATTCGTTTAATATTAAACAAACAAACAAACGTTTGTTTGTTTATTTACCTATTTTTGGAGGAGAATTGAAATTTGAAAATTTATTCTTCGAAGTCACATATAGAGTTTCTGTTTTCCCGGGAATTTTAAAATTTCGGGAGTCGGGAATCCCGTTTTGTTTGGAAAAATTATTTCCCGGGATTTGGGAAATAATGATATGGCGGGAACCCGGGGAATTCCCGGGATTAACCGGGAAAACCCGGGAATTTTCCCGTTAATTTCTGAAAAACGGGGAAAGTCCCGAAAAATTTCAATCCCGGGAATCGGGATTAAATTTTTTTCCGGGATCCCGGGAGTTCCCGGGCAGAAACTCTAGTCACATATAAAAATGCTCTTTCGCCGTTTCGTCTCCAATCCATTGAAACGGTTCAAAACAAAGCCTCGGTAGCTGAGGGGCATAACTCAAACCAAAATCCAATCCCGGGCAGAACATTAGGCTTTTGGAAATTTGAATAAATCAGCAAACAATCAACATTCTCCTTTAAATCATATATTTCTTTTTCCTAAACAAAATCCCTAAAAATTACAAATTTATTAGATTTTCTCTATTAATCACTTCCAATGCCACCAAAAAAAATTCAAACTTCTTCAAAATCCGTTAAATCCATCCATTTTATCACAGAAAAAATACGTAGCTTACGAAAAATATGTAAATATATTTGACAGGTGGTCAATATGGTGGTTATTGGTAATTTAACAAATCACATCATTTTTCCCTTTATAAACGACTTACCCTTTCGGGGATATTTAAAAACGTTGGTTACATTTCTTACAATCTAAATTCTCGCTTCCTGTCAGTCTCCTTCCCTTTGAAGGGAAACCCAATTTACTTCCGACTGATACATTTTTTCTTTAATTAACAACGAGATTTAATTAATTATATGATGACACTAGCACTCTCACTATCAGCATAATAATCAGGCACTTCAGCTTGAATTGCTGCATATTTCTTATGTTGCTGCGAAAATACAGAAATCCCAGGTCTTTCTAAGTAATTGGCAGTCTAAAACCAATAAAAAAATTAGCCTGTGTGCTGTATTATTAAGAATCGGAAGACTTACAGCTTCCTCTTGTTGGTGTGCTTTGAATAAAAATTCTAGTTTATGCCTGTGACAATACTTGTATCCTTTAAAAGTTTTTGTAACCAGATCGTCACAGTCGTTTATATAAATAAATAAAATTCCACATATTACACTCATTTACTTAAAAAAAAAAAAAGAAATGAAAAAATGGTTCTTTTTCTATATTCCTTTCACACGGCACCTCGGACGAAAAGTATAAGACTCCTTCCTTTTTAAAATCTCCTTCTTACTGCCCCTTACGAACTCCTCCTTGCTCAGGGTTCTCCTCCGCATAGGGATCCGCTCGAACTGGCATAGGCGGACGTCGGAATAAGAATTCTTCCACTTCCGGACCCCAAACTGTTTCCAAAATGTCGACCGCTCGCCGCACTTGATTCAACAAGTTCTTTTAAGAGCGCAGAGCCCGAGCCTTCACGAGACCCGGTGGAGGCCCCAATCGTTTGATACCCCATTCAGTCGGCAAACTGGAACATCATCATAACTGACTGATTCATAAGCACCATTCAGCAATTGAATGAGAGGTTGTAAACCTGAAGGATTTTCACTTTGGGACCGCTTTCTAGACTCGCACAAAAATTCAGCTTCATTATTATCCGAGTTATACTTTCAAACGTTTAAAAAATCACTAAAAGGTTAATAAACTGAAGGATTTTCACTTTTTGAGCGTTTTCGAAATTCTCTTTAAAAATATAAAAAATCGTTATCAAAAACCAATATACCTATGGGTAAAATCGGTAGGCTCTACCGATTTTTCAAGTTCCTATATCGATTTTGATAGACTTTTTTTTAAAAATAGTCAAGTAATTTACAAAGACGGTTACATACATTATATATAGGAGGTACATTCCGGCGGCTTAGAATCAAAACCTGGTTGTATCTACTCACGATGCCTCTTACTGATATTTATTATACATTTTTCAGGGGGTATTAAAGTGATTAACTAATCACTTTAATGCATTGGATTCTTCCGTCACACACGATCTTACTTCTTCCAACACATTTTCTTCCAATTCGGCTTTCTTTACTTCGGTTACATCTTTTCTCATCTTCGGCACGTCAGACATTTCTTCCTTTTCCTTATAAATTACGGATAATCTCCTATATCCTTCTGCCAATAAGGCGTACGCCTCACTCTTTTTTGACATGTCAGCAAAATTTAAAATAAAAATAAATGTCACTCAAAAAATTTATATTTAACCCTCAGTTGTGGGGAATTTAGAATACATTTAATTCCGTCGTTTGAGTTTATCCAAACGTTGAATCCAAACGTCTATCTAAACGTTACGTTCACTATCACTACATTGTTCCTCTTTAAAAAAAAATATTTGACTTATTCTTCAATTTTTTTAGTAAGTATACTTTCATAGTCGGAATCTGAGATGTTTTCTTTAAACATAGTTAAAGAAACGTTAAGTTTAAGTTAAGTTAAACGTTAAGTTAAAGAAACATAGTTAAAGAACCGTAAAATACATAATTAGGGGGAAGCTGTCGTTCATCAAAAATCACAGCATCTGCCACATATTCATAAGGGTGCACTCCCTTTCGAAGTAAAAGTTTGAATTCTTCGGGGTCAGGAAACTGAGATTTCGTGACTTTAAAATTTTCCGAACCCTCCCTGGTTAAATTGGAAACCGAAGTATCTAAAGAAGCATTCAAAATTGTAAAGAGTCTATGAATCTCAAAGGCCCAACCGAGAACGAGGTGTATTTCTCCAGAGTGTTAGGAATACATATTATTCTGCTTTTTCCAACCTCACCCAATTTTTGAAAAATCAGGTGAGAGTCATACCCTCGGAGATGGTGAAAGACCACTGGGGGAATTTATTTCGGGGGCTTGTATGAAAAGGTGCAACCATTGTGTGCCGCTTGTCGGAACTTGACGGTTATATGACAATGATCTTTCACTTTCCTTTCATAGGGGCCAAACTCTTTTTGGCGAATGCCGCATGTTTTTTCACTTGCAAAGGAGATTTCATCTTCAGGTGTCACTATCATCCGAACTGGATTTTTTGATAAATTTTTCAATTTGGCTTCTATTTCTTTCTCCTCCGCAAGCAAACATGCCAAGAAATTTGAAACAACATCTCCCCCACGATACATTACCGGTTCTTTATGCAATGTCCCATCAGGACTGACTATAACATAGCAAAATCCGCATAGAATATGCTCGGCTGTGACAAGTGTTACAATCTCGAGCCAAATCATTTTTTGGAGAAATGAAAGCCTCGAAGCCTCGAAGTCTGCGTAAATTGCATAAGGAATTGGAAATGTTTTCTAGAACTCCTACAGTTTCGAAATGTTGTCTCCCGGTTTAGGCATTTTAATTGCCTGTGCGGAATGTTGAGAGCATAAAACTTGATGCTTCGGCCGCACCTCATCACTAGAAAACATTCTCAAGCAATAACCGCAGTGGAAAGATCGCCCGTTATGCTGAGTTGTGTGACCTAATAACCTTCTCATATTTCTAATCTCAGCATAATGAGATGATTGCTCGTTAGAAACATATAATAAATTTAATTTGTGCTCGGCTGCATGATTTTGCGATGCGTGAAGGGGGAAAAAGAAATGAGTCATACTTTTGTTTTTCTTTATCAAGATTTGATGTCATAGAAAATTACATTCACGGAAAAGGGGGAGTTTTGCTTTTCAAACTTTAAGGGTTTGTGAAAAGGAAGTCGGCTCCGACATACCCTCCATGTTGAGTGTTGCTTCATACTGGTAGTTAGTTCCAACCCTCTCAGAGTGTGCTCTGACATTCTGGTTTTGGGCTCAAGCAGCCACTTCGATTTCATCGAAATATCGTGCTGCTAGAATACTCCTTTGAAAGCTTTTGTTATCCAGATTTTGCATATTAAGCACAGCGTGTTTTCGTTTGATAAAATCTGGAAGATCGATAAAAGAACTTTTACCGAAACCTTCTTAAACGGCAACGTTTAAATCGAAATGAAGGATGTATTGAAACATCAAGTTACTTCCCACTCGTTGGTGTTAGAGATGGAGCTTTTTAAGAATAAAATAAAACGTCACATGTTGACTAACCTAAACACAATACTTCATTATATACATATTTACAACCGTACAACTGAGTCTAAAGAACAATCTAGAATGATCTAGAACATGGCGCCATCTATATAACTATATTTTTGTATTGCCAACCTAAAACTTATTCTAACAGTTGGAAGCTCGATGCTTTCTCTAAAATATAAGCAGTCATCTCATCGTACTGTTTTTCAAACAATTCTTCCATTTGACCAAGGAGAATCATGGAATCGGGCAATCTGAATACGGAATTTGCCATAAGCCCGCCTTGGTCCGTTTCTTTAATGAGGAATGCTGACAGGTCGAGGTACCATTTTATTCCTCTGTGTTCGTTACGAGACAAAACACTTCTCACGTCTTCTTTTTTTTCTTTTGATATATGTTGGTATGTCGTCCCCTTCGGGATCTTCGAAGTGAGTCTTCACAAACCTGCGATTCACACCGTTTGCTTCATCATGAGCCGCAAAAGAAACGACTGCAACATTTGTTCTGGAATTCCTCAAGGAAGGGACATCACAACGGGTGTGCTTTCGCAGTATGCTCTTTGTCGCGAACTCCTTGTTGCATTGATCACAAGTGTATTTGTGGGTTTTCATGTGACGTATCAAGTCCTCCTTCAAATCGAAGGTTTCGCCGCACACGTCCCATGAAAAGTTCCCATAACTCACCTCATGCGTTGCTTCAAATTATCTCTGGGGCTAAATGATTTTTTAAATGTTTCGCATTTAAATCTATTTCCCCCGTTTTCTTCCTCCGGCTTGTGTTTGCTCTTCATATGCCTTGTCAAAATGTCGACTGTCCTTGTCGATGTCCCCTGACATTTTCAGGGAACTTTATGTTAAAACCTTCTCTTAGATTCGGGGACGCCATCAAAGCTGCAGCCATAACGAGGGCAGTTCCATAACATACTTCCCCTCTATAAAAGAATTTCCACCAAAATTCCAAAAAAAATGTGATTGAAACATGTGAGTAGCAGCATTGACAGCAACTATAAATACCGGCCAGGGGGATCTGAGAGCACCGTTTCGGTCTACGATTTGCGATAAATTGAGGTGTCCCATATTACGCATTGTAAATGGTTCTACTTGGTGGAAAATAGTAATAGGTCTTCCCCGACCCACCACGGATCAATGAAAAGGTAAAATTACTCGGTCTCACGGATTTTATCCTTCCGACTGAGACAGAATTTCCGACAAGCGACAGGCTTCTCATAAGCCTTGGTACAAGTTGATGGCGTTGTTCTCCCGATCTTCTTGACTTGACTAAAGACAGAATTTGTAAAACCGTTAAAAAAGTTAGCAGCAATCATTTCCTGAGCCCCGGCAGTCGTACCGGTGCGCTTGGAAAATAGACTTGCGGTAAGCTCGTTTTACTTTTTCCATCGTGGGATTTCCCTCGAGCTTTAAAATTGGAAATGCTTTCGCAAAGTCCATGACTAGTATTGTCCTTGGTAGGGGATTGCAATCCGTATACCAATTAGGAAACCCCAACTGGGGCCCAAAAATAAATTTTTTTTTTTTTTCTCTCGCTTTCTTTCCGTAGAAACATACAAAAAGCTCCGCGATCAACCTACTCGTTTTCTGTTCAGTAATTTTTTTTTTTTTTTTTTTAAATTTATTTTATTAATTTGGAATTAATTATCATATGACAGCTTTTTAATGCTAGTATTGTCTGTTAGAACTACTTCCCAGTCAGACGTAGAATATTCTTTATTCGCCGGTTTGATTCTAAAATTTCTAAGTTCAAAAAGTTCGTGGATTTCCAGTATTGCATTAAATTTTGCGGTTGTTTTGTTAAAACCCACGCATCTTATCGCTCCACTGTCGTCTTCTATTATGAAGCTAAAGCACGTACCTCTTCGGAGAGGTTTTTCATAATATCGTATCGGACTTTTCTCGATGACCCGACCTCGAATTACCCATTGTGCTGCTGCAACTGCACAACTAGTATCCTGCTGTGCTATTGGCATCACTATTGGAGCAGCTTATTAAATTTTTAAAATTTTTTTTTTTAAATTTTATTTTTATTTTCAGTATTACAACTTTATTCAAATTACTCCTTCCCCATAGAGTATAATACAAAACGAATTTAACAATTATAAAAATTTAAAAATCATACAAGTTGAAAAAATTCTAAAACCGATTGCTCCTCCTCCTTGGCACTCTCTCGTTGTTCTCCCTGCACGATGATTTTCAATGCTGATTCCTCTCTTATATCGAGGAAAAAGTCATTTTACACCTCCAGTGCACACGTTCCCGATTGTGGACCCGACGGTGGTCCGTAAATCGACGGCGGTCGACGTAGATCTTCCCGCAGTCGTCACAGTGTGACGACGTCACACCTCCACTCAATGTTCCGTTTTTTTCCTTTTCAATCTCCTTTTTTTCTAGCCGAGTTGAGCAAAGTGAGAACGTTCACAAATTCCTCCGTTAATAGTATGGGCACCTGCCTGGAATGTTTCCCAAGCACCCATATTATAGAAATTTTTTAGCGAGTATTTTTTCGGAGTTGCTCAAAAACTGGACCATGTCCAGGTTTGAGTCTCCCCTGATACTCGTTTTTCGAATTCATTTATTGTCAAGAGGCCGGTTTCGAATGCTCGTCTGGCATTAAAAATTGTGATTTTAATTACCATTAATTGGCATAAGGTGTTGTAATTTTTTTGTCAATTACGACTGATTCCTTTAACAAATCTGCGTAAATCGTAATTTCTTTACTTAACGCCTCATTAATCTTTTTAATGTCGTTTCCTACTGGTACAATATTGTCGTCGAATGTGTTTCTCTTTATTTTATTAATGAATCTAGCAGATTTCAACAGACTTGATTTATATTCAATATGAAATATTTCCTTAAACTCTTCTATTTCTTTTTTTCTTTTCTCGTTTTTTTTCTTTGATTTCTTTGACAATAAGAACGTCGCAGAAAACCGGTAATATTTCGTTATAAATAACCGGGATACTTCCCTTATCGATTTTTAAGGCTGCTGTGGTTCCTCATTTGGTTCTGGTTCTGCTTCTCCTTCTTCTGCCCATGTAAGCAAAAATAACGTATCACCACTTCGGAATTGGCACGTCCCTTGTATTTTTAACTTATGTAAACTGTCAATTCCAGAATGGCTAATACCTTATTTTTGCTTACATGGGCAGTCTTCTTCTACTACATCTTCTTTGACCGATAAAAGCTGAATGGTTTGCTGGAATGAAAAACATACCTTATTTTTGTCCGGGTGTGCTTCTAAAATGAACTTACGGTGAGCTCGTCTTACTTAATCGAGTCGCCCATTTTGAATATGAGTTTTATTTCGGTTCATTAGCCGCAATTCTGATATCATGCATGCATGTTTTTTGCAGTTTGCTGAATAAAACTGTATGCAATTCGGAGTTCAGTTGCAGTAAAACAAAATGAACACTATAGAGTAAAGATGCCAGGTAGTTCGAAAAAATGCAAGAAAAAAAAATTAGGAAATATTTTATTTTGCAAAAGAAGTTAAAAATACGTCTGATTCGTCTGGTTGTTCTTTGATGTTTTTTTCGAACACGCCGATAACCGCTTCATTCACCCTTATGAAAAGAAAAAGTGCCGATAAATTAGTTGATTTAAATATGCACAGATCGGAAAGATACCGTAATAAATAAAAATGTCATTTGCAATAGAGGTTTGTGAAAAAAAAAAAATGTTAAGGCATCATATCAAAAATACTTTATACCTGATGGATAACAAAAAGGGTGCCCTAGGGTAACTTTTCATGCTTAAAAAAAAAAAAAAAAATGGGGATATTTTCCGGCTTTAGTAGAGTTTTTACTTTTATTTAGCTTCCCCTTCTGCATTTCTGTTCAAGAATTGTCCACCACTAATGAATATATTAGCAATTTTTTAAAAATTACATTAACAGTGAAGTAGGTTACCATTTGCAGAAAATTGATGTTTTTGTGACTCTTTGAATGGCAAAAACTTTTCTTATGAGATTTTTGATTAAAATAGAAACTTTATTTTTTTATTTATTTGAGCTCTAAATACTGAAACAAACCTTTAAAAACCCCTTTTAAAACACCCCTCAATTGATACAGTAAATACTAAATAAGGAAAATTGTTTTTTTGCACGGTAGTTCTGTAAGAATAATAATTCGCCAGCTTTTGAACAACATAAAAAATAGTGCATCTTCTACCTATATCTTCTTCTACCTTTTTTGTACTATAAAAGGGGAAATATACAAATTATGCTCCCTAAACGTTTTTTTCCAAAAAAAAGTTGAAAAAAAATTAATTTTTTTCAAACATGTTTGCAAAACTGTCTGTCCATAAAAAATTTTGCCATATTTTCTTACAAAAAAAAAAAAAAAAAAAAAAAAAAAAAAAAAAAAAAATCTTTCCCTTGTAAAAACGGAAAAAAGACGATTATCTTAGCTAAAAGTTTTGTCCAAAACATTTTTGGAATAATCGATAAGGTTATTTCAAAAAAATTTATTTATGAAAATGTTGAAATCGTTACTAAAAAAATTTTTTGTTTCTCTACGAAAAATGTTGACAAATTTTCATCAAAATTTTGTTTCGCTTTGTTTTGAAATTTTGTTTCGAAAATAAATTAAAACCAGAAAAAAAAGGATGATATGTTTTTCATGCCATTTTTAAGAAACGGCTCCTAACATTTTAACTATTTCATTTACGATTAAAAATGTTTGCTTAGAAAAAACTTTGCATTTTTATGTTGCCAAGCAACTAGGAATCTGGCAACTTTGAGTATTTATTCGAAATATTTACGTTTTTTATAATTTATATTAGGGTGCCCGTTGTTACCCATGATATCGAATTTTTATCGGTCCCCCCCTCAAAATGGTTCCAAATAATTCAAAAACTTCGAATTTCAAAGAAAAAATTTTTTTTCTCAACGGCAACACGTGCCACCAGGCACTTGTTTTTCCCCATATAAAAAGCACGGTAAAATGCCTATTTTTGATACTAATTCTTTTTTCTAGGGATGCAATAGCTCAAAAAATTTAATTTTTTGCACACATCTAGGTTACATGTGTACCTACTCCCAGAAATTTTTTTGTTCCCCTCGGACAATATTTCGGCCCCCGGAGAGGGTCCGAATTTAGCACAAAATTTGAGAAAGTAAAAATTTAGCGCTAATGGTAATTATTTGACTTCAGAACGTTTTGTTAGTTATTTGAAGGCCCTAATAGTCAACTGACGCCCCAAAAATGGACCCTCTGGGCCCCAAAAGGGGCTCAACCGAAAACTAACGGAAAATTTGGATATGGTACTCGAATCCGACATAATCCAGAACGTGGAATTTCATTTTGTGGTTGAATTTACTAATGGTTGACCATTTTCGGGATTTTCGGGAAAGAAAATTCCTAAGGCTTGAAAATGATTTTACTTGAATTATGCGATCTCACCAAGTACTTTTATTAGAATTCGAATTTTTTTTCCTACAACCCGATACATTTTGGTAAATGGCTTGCCTCTGTGTTTCCTGCTTTGTTATACCGAAGTGAATTCTTGGGATAAATTCAACATCATTCACTACCCTTAAATTTTTCACAAGGTGCAAGCCATCACAAAAGTCAAGCTATTTATTAAAATGTATCGGATTGTAAATTCAACCACAAAATTAAATTCCACGTTCTGGATTATATCGGATTCGAGTACCATATCCAAATTTTCCGTTAGTTTTCGGTTGAGCCCCTTTTGGGGCCCAGAGGGTCCATTTTTGGGGCGTCAGTTGACTACTAGGGCCTTCAAATAACTAACAAAACGTTCTGAAGTCAAATAATTACCATTAGCGCTAAATTTTTACTTTCTCAAATTTTGTGCTAAATTCGGACCCTCTCCGGGGGCCGAAATATTGTCCGAGGGGAACAAAAAAATTTCTGGGAGTAGGTACACATGTAACCTAGATGTGTGCAAAAAATTAAATTTTTTGAGCTATTGCATCCCTAGAAAAAAGAATTAGTATCAAAAATAGGCATTTTACCGTGCTTTTTATATGGGGAAAAACAAGTGCCTGGTGGCACGTGTTGCCGTTGAGAAAAAAAAATTTTTCTTTGAAATTCGAAGTTTTTGAATTATTTGGAACCATTTTGAGAGGGGGACCGATAAAAATTCGATATCATGGGTAACAACGGGCACCCTAATTTATATTTCTGAGCACTATAAGACATGACAAACTGGGAAACCTCCACAATAACAAAATGGCAAGAAATACGAAGAAAACTAATATTTAAGAATAAAGTCCGAAAACAAAAAAAAAAAAGGCATTGCTATCGAAAATCAATAAAATTATCCTCAGTAACATTATACGCAGTAAAATGAAGACATGCAAATTAATTTATAATTTTAGAGGCGTTCGAATTTGTTTCCAACGAAACGCCTCGTTTAAATAAAAGCAATAATAATATTTTCATTTTTTTTATCACAGAGTAAGGTCAACACAATTTCAATTTCATATTCCAATGTTTTATTAGCAAATGTGCACTTCAATTAAAATTTTTCAGTATTAACTTTCAAGAGTGATGATTGATAAAGTGAAAAAAGTTGGCATTATTAACACAAATAAATGTTAAGTATAAAAAAATAGCCACTAAAATCATGAATTTTGTCTTAAGACTAGATTAATTTTTTAAAAAAATTCTTAACGGTTTCTGCTGGAAAAAACCTTCCAAGTTTTTTGACAAATTGTAAAAATTAAATGTAAAAATTAAACTCAAGGGTTTAGCAACCTTTTTATCTAGAATGTACTCATCCACAGGGAAAAATGGTTTATTAAATCATAATACTCGTATGACTCATTTATTCTTTGTTTTATAATTATGTCTAGAAAGAAAATTTTAACTTTAAAGTTCCTTGCAAATTTGACTATAAACATCTTTGTAAATAAGCTTCATCAAACACTATAAAATTTTGTTCCACTAAAAACGAAAAATTAGTCCTCGAGTCCCTCCCAAAAACTTTTAGAAGCTACTTCGGATTTGATTTTCTCGAAATTGGGATCGGCGCGAACCATCCGGTAACACAATTCTTGGAGTTTCGGGATCTTGCTTCGGGCGTAAACGCGAACGCGATGATCGATTCTGATGTCATCGCGTCCGAAAATCACGCAACCGCACGGATGACCCTTTCTGTTGATTCTTTGCAACACCACTTTGAGAAGCTTGTTCGGATGATTGATGAGATGGAAAATGTCCTGGATGTAATAGGAAGTGACGCGTTCTTCGTCTCCTTTCTCGCTCTTGTAACGGAAGTAAACGTCGAAAATCATGAAAAGTTCTTTGGACGGATCTCGATGTGTTTTTAAAACTTCCGAAATCCGATCGGCGGTCCCGCCCTTTTTCTTGAAATCTTTACAATCTCCCCGGGCGCTCAGCAAATGAATTTTATAGTTTCTGTATCTGACCACTTTATGATTATTCTTTTCCGCCCAATTTTTGGCTTCGTATCTTAAATTTTTATAATATGGCGTTAAATTTTCATAGATCATTATCTTTTCTGTTGGATCTCCTTCCTTTTCCATTATTTGGTTTTGTGTGATTGGCGTATCTCCTGTTTTCCAAGACAAATTTCATCCCTCGCAGTCCTCGTTTTAAATGCTACTATTATTGGTCGGTGTGCTGCGTTGCTTCTTGTGTTGAATCTATGGACAACGTCAACATTCTCTTCTTTTACATTTAATCCTTTTATCTCCGCTATTTTTCCGACCAGCTTTTTTAAGTCCTGGTTCCTTGTTTCCGGGACGTTGTGTATTTCTACATTTAGCACTCTACTTCTTTGTTCCAGTCCCCTTAGCCTCTGGCTCTCCTCCTCATTTGCTGTTCCTTCGCTATTTCCGTGATTTGACTGTTTCCCTGTTTCTCCTTCTTTTAATTTTTTAATTTCCACCTCCTGTGCTTCGAGCCGTTTTTTTAGTTCCTTAATTGTTTGGTCCTCCGATTTATTCGTCTTTTGCTCCAGATTCTTCAGTTTTCTTATTTCTTTGTCTTGTGCTTCTATCTTTTCCTTTAGCCTATCCATTTCTTCCCTCATATTCTTTATTTGTTGAGCGTTTTTCCCGACTTCTCTTTTTATTTCACTTAGTAACCTACTGTTTGAAGACATCAGTGGAAAAAGGAGGTCGTTCAAGAAACAAAAGAAAAACACCATGTAAATAAATACAAAACAAATTTCGTTCTTTCTGAACGGTCCCCTTTTTCCACTGATGTCTTCGTTGTTTCTGTCTTTCCTTCGTGATCGGCTATTCGTTTTGTAATCTTCGCGTCACTTTCATCCATTCTTTCACAAAACCTTGCGAATAACAAATCTAATCTATTTTCACTAACATTTTCCTTTGTTTTCTGTGGTTCTGTGGCTGCTTTGTCGTTTGCTAATCCTCCAACCTCCATCGGTTCATGATCGTCTTCTTCCCTTTCTTCTTGCGTGTCATTCGGTCGTTTTCTTTTTCTATCTTTTATTGTGGTTTCTCCGTTTTTCGCTTCACCATCACTTCCTGTGTCGTCCGTTTCGTTTATTATTTCATTATCTGTATCGCTAAAGTTTATAAGAATTTCCTCTTCTTTTTTACTTTCCTCCTGCTGCGGGTTTTGTGTTTCGTTGTTCTTTGCGCTTTCGTTTCCCCTTATTTTCGAACTATTCCGATCCTGGCTTTGTTCGTCTTTAGTGCTCGTTTCACCCTTTTTTTTCGCCGGTCTCCCTCTTTGTGTGGTTTTGCAGAGTTCGCACTTCCATTGAGGTTGCTTTTTCCCCATTCCTACCCAAGAATCGGTGCGTATGGAGCAGCTATCCAGATGGTATGTTTCTTTACACACGCTGCATACAGCTCCTTTTTTCTTTCCTACTGGCTGATTACATTTTTTGCAGTATCTGTGTGGTGATCCTTTTTGTTTATCGTTTTGCGAGTCTTTTTCAATACACTCTCTGCACCGGTATGCGTCTTTTTCCTCTGGTTTTTTAAGTCGGTAAATCTTTTCACTTATTGAACAGTGGAAGTGATAATGCTGCCCAGTTTCTTCATCCTCTTTCTATAAGCCTTCTTCTCTTTGGAACATTTTCCCCCGATGTACTTGTTGCGAGTTAATGTAAGCGCGTTGCCAGTTCCTTATCAGCAATATTAGGGTTGTTATGTAATATTCGTGCCCGTAAATAATCTAGAAAAAAATGAATTAATTAATTATGGTAATAAAATGAAAGTTTGATTATGCTGCGAACAAAGACATAACTAGAGGACTTCTATGAATGCATCTTATTTACCACAAATTTTGTCCACTTTTTCAGGTGTTAAAGCATGCACGGATAAAACACTATTAGTAATTATTACTCATATTAAGGGTAGATGTATAATTACTAATAGGTTAGGGTTAATTTTTATATATATTATTAGTAATTTTTACCATAATCAATATTATTATGGTAAAAATTACTAATAATATGTATAAAAATTAACCCTAACCTATTAGTAATTATACATCTACCCTTAATATGAGTAATAATTACTAATAGCGTTTTATCAGTGTGAGCCTTTGGGGGTCATACTCGTAGTCATCATTATTCTTTTTAGCGTTGCAAGGCAAGTTTGTTAGCCTGCTGAATGCTAGCCCGTCCCTGTCCCATCGTGAGAGGCAACATTCCCTCACAAATTGGGAATCGCCATTTTTCGCCTCTCGGATGGCATCCCATGCCTCCAGCGAAATTTTCCTCCCCAAAACTTCGATTTTGCCATCCTAAAAAAAAGATCAAAATATTATTTAATATTTTCTATTAACTATACTTAGTAAGTAGTAAATTAATTTTTTTGGGCTTAATTGCAAATGAATATATAATTTCTCAAAGAAAATGAGTGTCATGCGTACATGTTTCTTATCTATTATTTCCTTCAAGTATTCCATTTCGTCGAAGTCTAATCGTCTCTTCACGCCTCCGGATTAACTTCCCTGCGCTTTGATTATGGATGAAATCCTTACCAAATTTTTGGCTTATTCTGCCGAATTGGCCATTCTACCAGTTTGGCTTATTCTGCTCTTCTGTACAATCATTTGACTTTTAATTTGAATATAACCTGACTGCCCATGTAAGCGAAAATAGCGTATCTTCATTTTCGGAGTTGGCACGTCTGTCGTATTTTTAACTTATGTAAACAAACAATCAATTCCGGAAAGGAAGATACGCTATTTTCGCTTACATGGGCAGCTGAATTTTAAAAAAAAAGTATAGCTAGTGATGATGGAACATTCCGCCACGTTTGCCTCTTTTTAATATTTGTGATGGTTCTGATGTCGGAACCATTTTCTATCGTTTTGAGGTTCTTGAATGGTTTAAAAAAAATAATTTGATCTTTCCAAATCTAATTGACATTTTGCAGTGCTTGGTTTTTTTTTTTTTTTTTTGAATGATGTCTTTTAAAAAAACTATAAGTATTAGCTAATTTATGTTATCAAATTGTTTTTCCAGACCTTACGCGTTGTTGGAGGAGAAAATTCAATGCAAAGTTCTCGACTGTAATACAATTAGTTCAAGTGAAATCGAAAATTCTCAATGCGCTTTATAAGAAGATATACTTTTCCCTTAGACCTTCTATTCAAAAAATGGATTTCAGTAAGTAAAAAGAGGAACATTTTTTCGGTTTATAATTTGAGGGTGAAATCGGCAGCCATTAAACAATGAGCAGTTCCTGAATGATGAATTATACGAAGTATGCTGTTCAAGCTCCGATGTAAAGTATTACCTTTTTTTGCTGATTGGCCGATGACTCAAGAATTTTTCTGAGAAGATCTTTGTGGAGAATTTGGATTAACTGATATTTTTAATCCATTTCCATTCCTTCCATTATCTCTCCCGATCTCTCCTCCCGATCTCTCCTGAGAGATCGGGGTTGGATTCCTCGCGGCCGAATTATATACGTTTCTAGCCAGGTCTTCACAATTTCGCGGTAGGCATTTACATGCTTCAGAAGAACACAAGTGAAGTAAGTGACATGTATACTTCATTATCATTATACCGGGAAAATTTACCTTTTGGCGAATTACTACAGAATCATGCCCATTTTGCATAACATTTGCCCCATCGGCTCCAAAGCGAGTTATATGTTTCATCGGTACGCTCAATTCGTTAAAAGATTGTATCAGTAAATTATACAATCTTTCTCCTTTTGCAGAGTCATTTTCCATTGTAATCACATTAAATAATTTCCAAAATCTGGTCACTATTCTTCCTTTTTTTTACAGTAAAATCTGACAAAAATTATCATGGTCTGGCATTTTGCCACATCTGTCACAGCGGAAAATTTTGTTTCCCGTAATTGCCAAAAACGGAAAGAAAAGTACTTGTTAAAGAAATGAAAAAAAAATTATATTTTGATTGATAATTAACACTGCTAAATTTTCCTTTTCTATACTTTCTAGGACATGGACATTCTTTGTCATTTCCGTTGTTTTCGTCCTTTTCATAGCAATGGATTTTGCTATTTCTGAATCGGGAAATGCTGATTGCAGGCGCGGCACTAAATGATCCATTTATTTAAATGGTATGTTGTGAGCGAAGAAAGAACCACTAAGAATCATTTCCGCTCTCTGCACCTCTTTTTTATGCGTACTTAATACTGAGATTTCATCATTAACAGAAGCTGCAAACTTTTGCAGGACATTCTTATTAGTGGAATTACCGGATTTTGAATGGTCAATATGCTTCTGTGTCTCTTAATGTTTTCTTATGCGTGAAATATCAGCAGTCATTGATAGATCACACCATTTACACCTAGCTTTGATTAAATCTTTAGGAACAGCGGAAAGTCAAGGTCTGAACTCCTTAGATTTTTCCCATTCCGCCGTGAATTTTTGTTTTCGACTTTCTGATTTCTCTTTCTTGATATCCCGTCTAATTAACCTCTTTTTTTTGGGGGTCGAGGAACCTGAATCTGGATCATCCTTCCCCACTTCTCCCAAAACGGTATTCTTCGAAGCACTAAAATACTTGTCCAGAAGTTCTGGCAAGATAACTTTTTAAAAAAACAATGTGCTTTTTGCAATCATTGTTGCTGAAATTCTTTTATCAGCGGGTGCAATCTGCGTCAAGGGTCCTGTTTTAGGGTGCCATACCACAGAAAAACAATGCTGCATGTCTCACATTAACATCTGAGTCTGCACCTAATAATAAAATTTGTGATCTCGAGGAAATTTGGTTCCTACAATTCTTGCATGAGCCTCTTTCTCTAATAATTTGTGCTTAATTTGGTCAAAATTTTTTTTCTTTGTGTTTTTTTACTTACAAACGGGCAAATGCATTTAATTTCTAACAAACCCCTACCGTGGCAAAGACCGATTTAGAATATTATTAGGGGAGTATCATGGAAATCAACTTTGGTATGGGGGGGGATCGGAAACTGCTGTGACACCCTGTATAACATTTTACTGCCCATGTAAGCGAAAATAGCGTATCTTCCTTTCCGGAATTGATTGTTTGTTTACATAAGTTAAAAATACGACAGACGTGCCAACTCCGAAAATGAAGATACGCTATTTTCGCTTACATGGGCAGTTTAGGGAACCAAAAATCTTACTTTTAACCATGAGGTCCATTAGACAGGTGACTTTCATTTTAAATACCCTACAAATGAGATCGTGCCGATCCTGTGGCGTTTGACTACCCTTTAAATTTTTCTCGATTTCCGGCCATTTAGGGTTGCGGGTTACTTACTAACAGGTCAGGCCTGCCGTACTTTCTGACATATACCATGGCGTCCTGGGTTTTCTCGTGCATGTATCTCGGCCCTCCGGTAAATAATAATAATTATTATTATTAAGTGATTATATTGATCAACAGAATTTTGTTCCAGAGAGATCAAATAACATTAGATGTAAAATAACAAATTAAAATAAAGTAAAACAACAGTAAAAAAAGTTGTACCAATAATGACGGCAATATCACCAGCTGACCGATGTTGTTTAAATCTCCGTCACTATTCATTGCATCTTTCAAGTGGATATAATTTTCTACTCTTAGTTCCTTCTGGTTGTTTCGGATAAACCAAAGTCGCTCGGTTTTTATTTTGGCATACATGTCAACCCAATATTGGTTTCACAAATTCCTAAATAAAAGTAGATGGTTCATTTGACCTTGCCTTTCCATCAAACGTTAGGAGTAAAAATCCATGGCGGAAATTTTCTTATTGTAACGGTATTCATTCGTTTTAGAATCAAAATGTGGCATATAAAGGTTATATCCATCCTCGCCGCAAGAGAACATCAAAGGATATTGAAGAGGATTGTAAGATAATTCTTGAGTAGAAAATATTGGTAATGATATTGTTTTTTAGGTTCCGTTAATAATACAAACGCATTTTTGCCAACTTAAGGTTTTACTTTAAACCGAACAGTGTTGCTCAAAAGATATAATTTTTTTTCTTTTTGGCTTAAAGTGTAGAAATGCTCAAAGATTTCATTTCTACAAGAAGTTTTAAATAATTTGTTGCAATTATACGTGCACTCCTCTGAGCAAGAAGTTTTCAGCTTTTTAGCTGGAACCAAAAGGTTCTCCTTCCAATTCAAAAGATTATATTCAATCTTTCGAAAGAGTTGGAAAACCTCATCGGACACGGAAATTTGAGAGCCAAGACGGTAATCCGTCAAAAACACCCATGGACACCTTGGATGGTAGGTGCCAGGATTCATTTTTAAGGCTTGAATGCAATTATTGCATTTTAATATTTTCCTGTCTATAAGTTTTCTTACGACATAGCCAGATGTTCGATAAAGCAAATCTTCCTGGTGATCTTTGAGGAACAGATGAGTTTTATCCAGCTCGGTCCATTGGAAAGATAACGTTTTATTTGTAGGTAATGCCTTTTCTTTCTTAGGCGGAATAAGAAGCAGATCGACTGCATCAACACGGTCATCTTTGTCGTAGCTTGATGTTTTCACCTTCATATCTAACTGGCTGATTATGATTTGCTTTAGTCTCTGCTTGAATTGTAAAGGATTAGGTTTGGGTCTTTGCACTCGCACTACCGAAAATAAATTTTCGACAATGTCCTGCAGGAACCTAGCTGTAATCAAGAAATCATATCCTTTTTCCTTTAAAAATTTATCTTGTATGTCAATCACGTTACGGAACGAAGAAAAAAAAAAAGAAAACATAAAAAACTTATTAAAAAAATTTTCGTCCTCTTAATGCTTTTGTTTTTGGAGGAGACGTTTTTTCGAATATTTCAGGTAATCCATTAGCATGTCTCGGCAGCGATCCTTACTTATTTTAACATACCATCAGCCCATAGCTGGAAAATGAAAAATAATAATCAAAAATTGTTTTTGAAATTTATTCTCATAAAATTGTTTAAATTAAATTTGTTTTTCGTACTTCTTATTAATGCGTACATATTTAACTCGTGAAATCTCTTCTTCTGTTTCCTCCCTTCTAATGAATACTGTTCCCCCACGATGTCTGGAATTAAAACCTGGAATAACTTTTCCAGATCATCCTCTCCATCCCGTTCATCCTGTTCATCCTGTTCATCCTGTTCATCCTCTTCATCGTCTGCTTCTACTGTTTTCACAGAACGTTCTACTGTTTTTACAGAACGTTGTGCAACGTTTAAGAACGTTTAAAACGTATAAAACGTTCCAGGACGTTCCGTAACGTTCGAAACGTTTAATACTTTAAAACGTTTGAAACGTTCCAGGACGTTGCGGAACCTTCTGATACATTTGGAACGTACTAAAACTAAAACATTTAGCGACGTTCCAGAACGTGCTGAAACGTTAAACAGTTTTTTCTAAAAAAAAAAAAAAAAAAGAGAAAACGGCATCGTTGGATTCGAACCAGGTTGTGCTGCGTGAGAGGCTGGAACGCTGTCCTCTTGGCCACCGATCCGGCTCGGCAGAAGTGGCGAAAAAACTTGTGTTTCAATTTCAGTATTCGACATTCCAGAACGTTGTGGAACGTTCCAGAACGTTATAAAATTTCGGGAAAACTAAAATATTTAGCAACGTTCAAGAACGTTTAAAACGTATAAAACGTTCCAGGACGTTCCGTAACGTTCGAAACGTTTAATACTTTAAAACGTATAAAACGTTCCAGGACGTTCCGGAACGTTCGAAACTTTTAATACTTTTAAAACGTTTAAAACGTTCCAGGACGTACCGGAACGTTCACAACGTTTAATACTTTTAAAACGTTTAAAACGTTCTAGGACGTTCCGGAACGTTCGAATATGAAAAAAAGTGATGACGTCACGGATTCAAAATGGAAAAAATAGAACGTGCCGGCACGTGGCAGAACGTTCTTGGTAGTCGGTGTAAACTCGGGAATGACGTCACGGATGAGAAAAAAATGGCCGCCTGACTGATGTTAGTTGGAAATAAAAAATATGCCGCCGGCATACACCATTAATGACGAAGAAATTTGTATTACACCGATACAATGCCCTTAACAATAAACATTACATAGGTTGGTATTTTACGGGGTTCTAGACAAGTAAAAGACTATTTTAAATTGGTAGGGACGTTGTAACTTGACGTCTTGCGCCCGTATAAAACTCATCGGACTGACCACTTTATGACGTTAATTCGTGAAACATTCAATAGAGCGCTCGGACGTTAGCCGGTTATCAATTTATCGGTTTAATTCGGGACTCTTTTTGAAAGTCGCCATTTTGTCGATCGTTATTTTGGGATCCACAAAAGGACGCCTTGTTTATTTTTAAATTTTGAAATTTGGACCTTCCAGAACTATTTCGGGAGGAATTCGTTTGGGATTTTCAGGTGATATGTCAAATGTATGAGATATGACGAATAACGTAACTAACTACGGTGACATGATATTACATGCGACGTAAGTCTTTATATAAAAAAAAAAAATTGACATCTTCCTTTCCAAATTTGCATCTTCCTTTCGATCTTGAAAACAATAATCATGCTCTTGCTCTAACACACCAGAAGGTTTTTCCATTTTGAAAACATGCAGCTTTTGATCTTCCAACTAGCTCGTTTTCCCTAAAAAAAAACAAAGAAATGAAAAAAATTAACCATGATCAAGCTTCAAAGTTTTAGAATTTTTGTAAAAACACAGTTTTTATAAAAACACTTATTAAAAAAACCTTTGATACTTCAAAATTGCTTTACCTGAACGAAGAAACATTGACACTACTAAACATAGCAACCAGAACCACATTACATCAGAATTTTAATACATTCTTCAATGCATATAATTTCAAATGCAAGGCAATATCAAACGTATACAAGAACTAGACACTATGACAGTAGCAAAAACGCTATACATATACGAACAGCAAACAGACGCAGGAAACGGTACTGCAAGAGTCTTCTAGTATAAAGTAGGGATGTCTGATATACAGTATATTTATGTTTGTATATTTACCGGTATATATATACGTATATATATACGTATATATATACGTATATATACGTATACATATACTCATAAGTTAAACATTAAATTTAATTTAGGAAAAAAAGCTATTATTTTTTCTGGCTGTCCTAGGGGGTTTTTCGGTCATTAAGTCAGAGAAAGGTTTAATATGTAGCTTATTACAGTTTACTTATGTAATTTAAGCAAGGAAAAAAATCTTTTTTACTGGTTTTTACATTTCCCTCCGTTAGGCGCTCAGTTATACTTCCAGCCATACGACGCCATTTTTGATAAAATGGCTGTGGCCGATAAAATTATGACCGTGCAAAAGTTAAAATATTAGGGAATTATTGTCATTATTTATTAATTAACGAGTAATTATCGATGTAAAATCAAAATATTAGCGAATTATGCCCTATTTTATAAATGAAAATTCATAAATATACAACGTATACATTGGCTGGTATATATACTGTATATATATTTACGTATATATATACGTATATATATCCTGTATATTTAAGACTGGACATCCCTACCCAGGGGCCGGGTTTCAATGATTTTCTGTTTTAATCTATAGATATCTATAGATTTCTATAGATTAATACATTTATTTTTTCTTAGTAGATTACGATAGATATCTATAGAATTCTATAGATTTAAATATCCCGTTTATGGGGTTTTTTTTAGGAATCGCGGGGGCCCATACAGTGCACTGCCCTCTATGATCGCCATTACTCTAATTAAATAAAAATGGATCCTTTATTTAAATAATGGAGGGAAAATATCGGTGATCACTAATTATAAAGTAAAATTATTTTATTATTATTAATAATAATTTTTATTTTAAATTACTTGTATTTTATTATTATTAATAATTTTAAAGTAAAATAATAACAATAATAAAATTAAAATAATTAAAAATAAAAATTATTATTAATAATAATAAAATAATTTTACTTTATAATTAGTATTAATAATTTTAAAGTGAAATTATTAATCACCGATTTTATAAAATTAGGCTACGGGAAATCATGATTAAAAGAACCCCGCACAAAATAATGGGAATATGTCTATCGGATAAAATTTACATTTAAAAACAAACAAAAGAAGAACAATAACAAACGGAATTTCATCCGATAACCAAATTCCTATTATTTTGTGCGGGGTGCTTTCCGATTTTCCGCGCCTATTTTCCTCCATTTATTTAAACAAGGGATTCATTTTTATTTAATTAGAGTAATGGCGATCATAGAGCACAGTGCCCTGTATGTCCCCCCGCGTTTGTCAAGGTAAAAGTGAATATTATACTAGCTACCATTACAACACTTGGCAAGATAAGCTGAACTGAACAATTAGAAGAAAGAATTATGAGCATTAGTTACCTATATCAATCTTATAATATTGATCGGGCTTATATAATATGAGCAGTTCTTAACCGGTGTTCAGGGGCGAAGCCCCAAAATGACCCACAGATGAAAAAAATTGTATAAACTAAGTAATTCCCCTTTTTAAATTGTTCAGTTTAACTTCCTGTGTCAAAACCCTAAACCCTGTGAATTGTATATGATAGCCGAATTCCACTTTTACTGAAATAATCATCAGCAGGAATGACAAATATTTGAAAATAAATTTATATTCATATTTATATATGCATGAAAATAAGTCATCATTGATTTATTTACTGCTTATTCATACAAATAAAAAAAATGTGCTTTCAATGCCACAAAATCTCCCAAAAATAAAATCTTTTTTTTTTTTTTCTTTTTTCTGTTATGAAGTATTTATGCATATCCTATATAAATAAATTAGCAACCATATTAATCAAAGCTTGAAGGTTTTGCAAGTTGAAGAGAGCCTGATATGTTGAAAAGTGGCATTTTCCTGATAATTTCCTGAGATTATTACTAAAGAAGATTTTGAAAATCCGAATATTCTCAAAATCTTGATTAATTTCATTAATTTCTTTTTAGTGTCTTTGATTTTTAAGTATATTTTTATTTTGTTCTGGAGCTGAATTCAGAAATCTCATCTTTGTACTGTACTCAAAATGTCAATCTATTCCTCTGGTCTAAAATAAGTTAAGCGGGCCCGTAGCCAAGGGGGGGCCAGGGGGGCGTTGCCCCCCTGGGCTGACCGGTGCCCCCCCTGGAGTAAATTGGCTAAACATGACAGGTATAGGGAATAAAGGCCTATTGCCCCTCCTAAGAGCCCAACTGCCCCCCCTGGCTCTTCGTTCTGGCTACGGGCCCGAAGTTAAGCACAAAAATAAGTGCATAAAAGGAAAGTTCTATGTATTTATCATTAATTAAAAAGAAAAAAAATAGATGCAAAGTGATACAACACAAAGAAAACCTGCATTCATAATTTTTTTAAATGGTTTGCCTTATAAAAAAAAAAAAAAGATAGCCCCTGCATCTTAAGGGAAAAACTGAAAATAAAAATATTAAGTTGAAAAGCCTGCACTTATGGTATCTGGATGTCAAAAGATACTATCTGAATCATATAAGATCATATAAGATAGATCATTTCCAGTTTTTACATTTTTAGCAGTATTAAAAGCACATCTTTTTTTAGAATCATTCTTAAATATTATGTTTTAATTCTACTTAAATGGGAAAAAAAGATTCAAACTATTTTACTTGGCATGAACATTAAAATAACCACTTTGAAGCAATAAAAAAGATCATATAACTAAAACAGTGAGACATATTTTCAGAACATAAAAAAAAAGCTACATATTTTTCAATTTTTTGAAAGTGTTTGGGGCCAAAATTTAGAAAAGCATCTGTGCTGCTATTTTGTTAAGATTTTAAAACATGATTTCATTCTTAAAGTCATTCCGAAATCATTCCTGCTGATGAAGTAATGAAAGTAAATCCACTTACCTTAATTCATTGCAGCCTACACTTACTAAAAATCAGTTTTCCATATGAGTAGATCTACAAAAATTTACTGCAACCTACAAGCTGATGTGTTCTGTACATAAATTAAAGAGATTTTTTAAAATTATTTCAATGAAAATACGTTAAATATTCAAAATGTTTTTTATTAAAAGTCAATATTTTCATGTTACATAAATTTCAATGAAGCCTTTACGATAAGCAATTCATTCTGAATGAAATGATGTTAACTTGAAAAAAAAATGATATTAACTTGAAGCTGATTGATGTTGATCTGTACAAGTTATCTCTCCAATTTTTCCTGAAAAAAGATTAACACAGTTTTATTCTTTAAAAAAAAAAAAAAAATCAAGTCAAATAGGAATCGAAAAACAGTATACTTATCTGACAAACCAATCCATGCTGCAAATTCCAAAGATGTTAACACCTTGTTGACAACAAAACCCGAAGATGTTATCCTGGATGCAGCTTACCGAGCCAAATAAAGTTGATTTTGATCACATCTCAACGAAGAGGTTCATTGGAAAAAATGTTTAACTATTTCAGCTAAAAAAGAAAAAACAGCACCAAATATAATTATTAACAGTGACCGGAATGTAAAACACCAATTTTTATATGCTTACCTGACTAGAAAAATCACTTCAGACCTTTCAATAATGCATTCGAGAGGCTTTGGCAATGAATTCCATGTTCTCAAGTCTGTCATTTAAACGATTGAAATATTCTTAAATGCACATTCTGGAGATGTGCACATCCTAACACAGCAACCTAAAGCCAAAAATTAACACCTGAAATAGAATTGATCAAACCTAATTGCCTATGCATTACATGCAATAATGCATTTGAAATCTAACAAGCACATCTACTTACCTGCCTCATAAAATGTAAAAAAATCTGGATCAACAAACTCAAACAATTATTTTTATTTTTATTTTGAATCCCGGTACCCGGTTAGAGCAGAAGACTTACTTAAAATTATAGGATGCGTTCCAATTCTTTACATTATGTAACAAGTACCTAAGGATGGACTTTTTTTTATAGGTTAAACATGGGCGATTCATTACATGTACGGAATGGAATGCATCCTATCCCTCCATTTTCTGGTAGATTCGAATTAACAATTCCTATTTTCCCGGATTAATTTTTATTTTCTGACATATCATCGAGTCAAAATACATGCAAACATGACTTACACATTCCTGAAGATCATTCTTCTTGCTTAATTCACAATGTGCAACAATAAAAGCTGGGAAAAACGAAGTCCCGTGAACCGACGCTATTTTAGAACACAACCGGAATTTAATTTTCGCGGTTTCCCCATTGGAAATTTATACACTCAGTTTTCAAAAAACACTTTAGGAACATTTTTAAATGATTTTTAATTAATAAAACTTTAAAAAACCCACTTAAAATTACATTAAATAAGACCGACGCTATTATTCGTGTTACAGTACTGACGCCATTACTGAATTAATAAAAACTACAGATTTTAAAAATTAAAAAAAAAAAAAAGGACTATATTAATGAATATATTTTGTTCAAAAAACCAAAAAAATTATAAGTCGCATCTATAGAAATCTATAGTAATCAATAGATTAACAGAGATTAACAGAGATTAACTCAGAATAAAATAGAATGCTTGTTTTTGGGAAAAAAACTATATTAATTAATATAGAATTTATCAAAATCCGCCAAAAAATAAGTTAAATCTATAGATAACTATAGATATCTATGGTTTTCCACAGAGTAAAACAGATTAAAACAGAAAAACAAAGAATCTCGTTTCCTGGGTAGTATAAAGACGATTTAAGTTTGCTGTATTCGTCTTGTTGACTTCAAGTCGTCAACTTTACACTTCAACATTAAGAACACAAAAAGAATAGATAAAACTCTTTTCGAGTTTTATAAAATTGATTGGAAATGCAAGAGAAAAAAATTGATGATTTTATGAGAAATAAAATGATTGATTTTACCGTTCCGTCCGTTCCGCGTTTACGGAAAATTTCCTGGTATTGTTGTAACGCCGTGTTTTCGTTGCTTAAGCCATATCTCATAGCTTCCGAGGTAAACTCTTACAATTGCCACAAATTCGTGCTCAAAAAATTTTTGGCTCCGAAAACAGTCGGACCCAATACGTCTTTAATTCTAGATGCTGTGAAAATCAAGTTTCGTCGTATTTTCCACGCCGAAGAATCAGACTGACCCTCTGCATCTGATCTGGTGGTATCGACTAATGAAATCTAAAGGAAAAAAAGTAACAAAATTATTTATTAAAACTTTTGAATGAATGAATAAAAATGAATGAATGAATGAAGTCAAACATTGGTTGAAATTACCTTGGATCGCTGTCAATTTAACCGGGTTTAGTTTTTCTTTCCCTCCCCCGCCGCCACCCCCATAATTGCTTTTTTGCAACTCTTCGGTTGTAAACACAAGCTTTAGAAGAAAAGCTACCTTATGGGAAGCAGTTTTGATTCTTTTCAATGTATCTAAATCATTGGATGAGATGATAATGCCTGCCCCAATATCTTCCGGCTGTAAAAAAAAAAAAAAAAAATTTCATGCTAAGATAAAAAAAATATTTATTTCATCGATTTACTAACAGTATTTTCCTCTTGTTCCCTGGATTTTTGCTTCCTTCCAGTAACTTCCTCCCTTTTCTTTCTGTTTTTCCTCCGTTTCTTTAATTTTTTCTTTCCACGTAATTGCATGCAAATCATCACTAAAACTGGAAAAAGAAATCATTATCTTCAAGTTTGCCTTATTATAGAGTAGTGTACTTACGGTCTTTTGATGACTTCTTCATCAGTTCAGCTTCTTCTTCGGAGCTTCTCATCTCCGAAGACAGCGAATCGTCACACGACCTTCCTGAATCATCACTCAAATCCGTTTCATCCGATGATGACATTCTAAAAATATGATCTAAAATGGTACTTAAATTCAGAAAATATAAAATAAAATAATGTTTCAATCGGAAAACTAAACGATAATTCCACAAAATCACTTTTTGCTTGTATATTTCAAAAACGATTCATATAAACGTAAACAAACGGTTGCGGCTAAATTACATGCGCATGCGTATTATGTACAAGCGAATCCATTTTACGACGTTGCCTGTTTCATTACATCCAGATTATAGCGATATTCAATCCAACATAATATGAAAAATTTGTTTTCCTAATTCTGCAGTAATCGAAAAAATAAGAAGATATCCTGAATCGCAATCGTATTTGGAGCATTTTAAGCACACATTTCTGCTCATGTAAGCGAAAATAGCGTATCTGATATTTTGGAATTGGCACGTCCCTTCTATTTTTAACTTATGTAAACAAACAGTCAATTCCAAAATACGAGATACGCTATTTTCGCTTACATGGGCAGATTTACCTTTAACAAGCTTTTCCGAAAGCTTTTATTTGCAAATAACGAATCGGTGATGGTTCCATAAGTTATACGTAGGAACTACATTTATGGAAGAAAGTGTTAAAGTGTACTTGTTACTTGTTCTAAAAAGAACAGAACGTTTCGAACGTTTCGACTTTGTTTTGATATTGTTTATTTTGTCTTCTGTTTTTCACTCTCGTTTTGATTATAACATTTTTATATTCATTTTTTAAAAAGGATCTTTTTATTTAAGTATAAAAAATCTCAATAGGTTATGGAGCCCAGAATATAAATAATTGAATATTTTTACAATTTTAAAAGAACGGAAATATTTTTTACCGGATTTATTTTTTGGAATTTTTTGTCTGGAAAGTCGTACGTGAAACGGATCTGTAATGGAAAAATTGAATGCCTTGAACGCGGTCGATAAGTTAAAAGGAGAAGAAAATTGGTCAACGTGGAAATTTGATGTTTCTCTTCTTATAACGCCGTTGAATAAAGGTACGAAGATTATAGATGGATCGTTAAAGGAACCTGGAGCTCTTGCAGCGGGTGCGTCGGCGGATGAAAAAAAGGAATATGACAAGAAGGTAAAAGAATATGAAGACGCTGATTCAATCGTGAAGCAAATAATTGGATGTACCGTCAAATCTGAGGTTAAGTGCCATTTGCTAACATGTAAGTCCGGAAAGGAAATGTGGGATAAGCTTGTGAGCATTTTTGAGCAGAAGAATGAAAGGCGATTAGATTCTTTATATTGTAAATTATTTAGTTATACGAAAGATTCACAGGATAATATCGCGAGTCATGTTTCGAAGCTTCAGAAAATCTGGATTGATTTAGAAGAGGAACTGAAAAACGATAATGTGAAACTTCCCGAGTCGATGCTTTTAAACAGGATTCTGAATACGTTGCCGTCGAACTATTTAGAGTTTAAAAACGCTTGGGAATCTACTGCGAAGGACGAAAGAACTGTGATTAAATTGACTGAAAGGTTACGAATGCATGAGCAAAGGCTGAAGGATGAGGGTAAGATTGCGAGTGAGGGTCTTGCTTTAGCCGTTTCGTATGGGTCGAAAGGTAAGCCGAAAGTAACTCCGAAAGGTCAAGGTCAGGGTCAAGTTCAGAAAAAAGGTCCTCGATGTTATGGCTGTAAAGAAATTGGTCATATTAGGAAAAATTGTCCGACTAAGCCGAAAGCTGATATGAAATCACCTGTGAACTTAATGGTGTTACCGGAAGATCCTGGAGCCGGAAATTGGATTGTGGATTCAGGTGCGTCTCATCATTTCGTTAAACGTTCTGATTATTTTGCAGAATATACTCCGTTTGTAGTCCCAAAGACTCATCGCTTAGGCGACGGAAGACCAATATACTCCTATGGTGAAGGGAAAATCAACGTTGAGCTGCTGGTTGATGGTGTATGGCGAGCAGGATGTTTCAACAATGTTCGATTTGCTCCTACAGTTGAATGTAATCTTTTTTCTACTGGTAGAGCATTGGACAATGGTCTGTTGGAATTTGCGGATAAGAAAAGATGCGAGTTCAGAATGACAACTGGGGAAGTTATAGCAGTTGGACTTCGTCAATCAAATGGGGCTTATGAATTGCAAGTACGCTTGTGCAAGCCTAGTATTTGTGCCGCTGTTACGAGTCATAAGAAAAGTGAACTTCAAGTTTGGCACGAAAGATTTGCGCATCAAAATAAACGTTATGTATGTGAATTTTTGAGGAGTCATGGAATCGAAGTAAAGATGGATGACAGTATATGTGAAGCCTGCATGTACGGAAAAATGCATAGACTTAAATTCGGAAAGAGGAAAGGCAGACCAACCAAACCGGGTGAGCTGATAAATGCGGATGTCTGTGGACCTATGCCGGAAAATTCTTTAGGAGGGAAACGGTATTTCGTAGTTTTTAAAGATGACTACACTAAATACAGATCTGTATTTTTTCTGAAAGAAAAGTCAGAAGTTTCAGGAAAACTTAAAGTATTTTTAGCTGAGGTCAAGACTCAAGGACATGTGGTGAAAGAGCTTCTAACCGATGGAGGAGGTGAATTCGATAATGGCGAAGTTACGAAAATCGCAGAAGAAGCTGGATTGCGTCATAGGATGTCAATGCCGTATACGCCAGAACAAAACGGTGCTGCTGAACGGGAAAACAGGATTTTAGTTGAAGCTGCAAGGACTTATTTGCATTCTTGTTCTGATATTCCGGAAAAGTTATGGGCTGAAGCGATTAATACCGCAGCGTATGTAATCAACCGTACCGGTCCAACGTCAGTTCAAGGTAAATCTCCATACGAATTATGGTTTGACAAAAGTCCGAAAATTAATCATTTGAAGATTTTTGGAACCAAGTGCTTCGTTCACATACCTAAGCAGAAGAGAAAGAAGTTTCATAAGAAAGCCATGAAAGGATTTTTGGTAGGTTATTGTGGCGATCAAGACGGTTATAGAATTTATATTCCAGAAAAGAATGAAGTCGTCATCTCGAGGGATGTGAAGTTCGACAACGAAGTAGTACAAGAAAGTACTTGTGTCCCAGTAGTTAAAACTGATGAATCAAATCAATCAAAGCTGTCTGAAAGTGACATAGCCTTGGTACCTTTCTTCGAAGGATGTGAAAATCGCTCAGTACAGGATGTTCAGGATGTGCAGGATGTACAAGATGCACAGGATATGCCGGATGCACAGGATGATCTTCGTAGACAAGAAAGTGCGATTGATTTATCTTTCGATGATCAGTATTTAAGCAGTCAGGAATCCGAAGAAGCGGAAGAGTCTCAATATATGGCGGAAGAGACAGAAAACGCAGCAGTCGTTGACAATCTCAATCCAGAGCCAGGGGAGCCTTCTCATGACGGTGTCAATTCGACAGAGGAAACTTCACGTACACTTAGAGATAGGAGTACTATTCAAAAACCTTCGAAATACGACGATTATGTTTTAATGGTAAATGAACAAGGATCTGAATCGGAACCGATGAATTTCAAGGAAGCCGTGTCTTCTGTTGAATCAGGAAAATGGAAGCAAGCTATGCAAGAGGAATTAGATTCGTTGAAGCACAATGACGTGTATGATTTAGTAAGTTTACCGAAAGGACGGAAAGTACTTAGAAATAAGTGGGTTTTTAAGGTGAAACGTCATCCTGATGGATCAATTGAACGATTTAAGGCGAGAATAGTTGTAAAGGGGTATCTTCAGGAAAAAGATATTGATTATTTTGAAACTTTTAGTCCTGTTGTTAGGTGGGATTTTGTTAGGGTCTTGTTAAGTTTAGCAGCCAATGAGAATCTAAAGTTAAAGAAATTTGATGTCAAAACAGCGTTCTTGTATGGGAAGCTGGATGAAGACATTTATATGAGACAACCCGTGGGGTTTAATGATGGGAGTAAAAGAGTTTGGAAATTAAAGCGTAGTCTTTATGGTTTAAAACAGGCCCCTAGGTGTTGGCATAAACGGTTTAAGGAATTTCTTTTGGAAATAGGCATGGAGCAAAGCAAGGAAGATCCGTGTATATTTTTTAAGAAAGATAGGTCCTTAATCTTAGCTCTTTTTGTTGATGATGGTTTAATGGCAGTAAGGAATAAAGCTATTTTGGATGAATTTCTTGCGAAACTTAGACATGAGTTTGAAGTTAAAGTAGGGGAAGCTGATACTTACTTAGGTTTGGAAATTCATAGATCTGTAGATGGCTCCAATTTCGTCAATCAAAAAGCATATTGCGAGAAAGTGTTAAAACGATTTCGAATGGACTCTTCTAATCCTGTTTCTACTCCGTTCGAACAAACCGGACAAAAAGTAGGGGAAGTATTAGAAGAAAATGTACCATACAGAGAAGCAGTTGGATCGCTGTTATTTTTAGCAATGGTCACACGACCAGATATATCCTTCGTGACTGGATTCTTATCGCGATTTCTCAGCAAACCACTTAAGGAACATTGGGCACTTGTTAAAAGAGTTCTACAATACTTAAATGGAACAAGGGATTATGGTATATTGTACAAAAACAATTATAAGCAAGGATTGCTAGAATGCTACAGTGACTCAGATTTTGCGGGCGACAAACCCACAAGGAAATCAACGTCAGGAATTTTACTAATGTATGCTGGTGGACCAATAGTTTGGAGAAGTGTCAGACAGCAATGTGTAACGAAATCAACGATGGAAGCAGAATTCGTAGCAGCCTCAGATGCAACAACGGAAGTAATCTGGCTTACGAGACTCTACAAGGAGTTGACCGACGTTAAGTCAATACCTGTTCTGAAAATCGACAATCAGGACGCTATTGGGTTGATAAAGGATCCTACGCTAAATCAAAGGACAAAACACATTGATGTTCGTTATAAGTTTATCCAGTATTATTATGGAGAGAAGAAACTCGATGTGGAAAACGTTGGAACCAAAGACCAACTGGCGGACTTATTCACGAAACCATTACCGAGAGCTACATTTCAAGATTTATGCTCACGCATAGGATTGGGAAGAATGAAATCAAGAGAAAGAAAAAAAGAAAAGTAAAAGTAGTGTTAAAGTGTACTTGTTACTTGTTCTAAAAAGAACAGAACGTTTCGAACGTTTCGACTTTGTTTTGATATTGTTTATTTTGTCTTCTGTTTTTCACTCTCGTTTTGATTATAACATTTTTATATTCATTTTTTAAAAAGGATCTTTTTATTTAAGTATAAAAAATCTCAATAGAAAGGGCATATCTGATGTCCTGCGTACTCTTAATTTGTTTTGAAGACGGAAACATTTTACATTTGAAATAAAACCACTTTTCACATATTGATATGCCCTTCGAGAAATTTTTCATTCGGTGCTTCACATAAAAACATTTCAACTTTTTCACTGTCGAACACCTTGGCCTGATTAGGCCTGTAGTTCTTCCCTCGTCCCTTTAAAAAAGCCAGTACTTTACTGGCTTTTAACTGATATCAACATTGTAATCCAGCTTCATACAGCTTCGCACCATTGAGAAATTGGACCACACATCGAAATTAAATGCCTGTCAGTAAGATTTTTTACGTAAGCAAGTATCACTTTTTCGTTGAAGTTCCTACTTGTCCCCATCTCATCCTGCCAATTAATAAATACTGAATAGGCACGAAAATACCTGTCTCTGGATTTAGCAGGTGTCACTTCGCTTTTGGCTTTTTCAGCAGCCAATAAGATCTGCTGCGGCAAATCCTCCTCCGAATTGTCCATAATTTAAACACAAATTGGAAAAAGAATAAAATACCGTAGAATGGGGTGAAGTTGAAGGCTGGGGTGAAGTTGAAGGGCCTAAAAAATGCTATTAAGCATCGCCTGCTTATCTCTAAATGCAATGAAGTGTACTAAAAATGTCCTCTACTTTTCCGCTGCATAGTCATAATGCTAAAAATTGTGCTGATAATGACTTTTCAGGCCCTTCAACATCACCCCATCCATTCACCCCATTCTACGGTATCAAAAACGAAAATTAAATTCAAACGGTTTCAAACGAATACCATACGACCAGGTACGTAATGATAGAGAATGACACACGAGGTAATACGGAAACGGGAATCAATTCAGTTTTAAATCAGTTTCAGTTTCTTTTTCCAAAGATGCGTTAATATCTGTTTGTGATCCTTCATCGGGAAATGAGTTTAAATCCAATTCTGTTTCTTTTTTAAATTTTTCCATACCCGCTGCTTTAATGGCTCTCAGACGTGCTTCTGACACCCATTCGTCATGCCTGTAATTAAAAAGTTGTTATTAACTGCTTAGTACATTTAGTCACATAATTACAGTATGTACAGTATTATGTAATACAGTTACATAAGTTAGACAAAATTAGTAAAAAGTGAAAATAATGCTTACCTCTTATTCCACCCTATATAATGTATCCTATGGGGCTGTTCAAATATGACGTCATCATTTTTTCGGTCACGGTTCCAGTCAAAGATTTCACTGCCCATGAAAGCAAAATATGCTTTGGCGTTACTATTTCCCCATGTGAATAGTTATAAATAAAATCTTGGGCCAAAGACCAGCATATGCGACTTGATCTTAAAGATAATGAGTTACTTCGCCCTTTGAAAAGATTTTCAAAGAAAACTCTTAAAATTTTCGGTATTGAATCATAGTCTAGTTGCAATCTTTCTGGATGAGGGGAGACTGGTTTGGCATTTCTTTCTTCTTAATTTCTTGTCTTAAATAATGAGCGAATTTAACTGCATCTTTTCTTCCTGGCTAATGGCTGAAGGCTCTTCCTCTAATTTCTCCTTTAAATAACGCATTCCTCTGCTGGCATAGCCATGGTAAAATTATCCGGATAAACATACGTAAGGTTTCGAATAATTTAAAAATGAAGAGTATTTTGAAATTTCGTCGGACTCGTCGTTGATCTGCTTATAATTCCTGTTTTTATGTACATTTTTAAAGTGTCCTTTCACTGATTTCTTCGATGCAAAGTACATTCCGCATTCAACATAAGCGACCATTCATACATAAGCGAACTATTATGTAAACAATACAAACAATTGAAAAACGCAAGAGTCTTGTCCAATTTCTTTTCTTACTTGTCGTCCATCACTACTAAATACTTCTTTTGTAATAAGGTTCGTGGAATAGAATCTCTCAAAAGGGAGAGAAAACCAAAGGGTAAGGACACCCGCAACTCTGAAATGATCAAGAACACATTACAAAAAAACAGAATGAATTAATTTATTTTAAAAAAATTAATTATTTCTAATTAATCTCCAGCTAAGAATTGATCCATTATTGTTTCTAAAAATTAATATTTAAGTTGGTGCATATATCCCATAAGTTGCACAAGAATTGAACTGCAAAGAAAAAAGAATTCATTAGTGCTTTCATTTAGTTTTTTTTTTTTTTTTTTTTTTTTTTTTTTTTTTTTACTTACTTATATTAACCCCAAACTCTAGCCAAGAATTGATCAATTTCAGTAACTCTCTGACCTGGTTCATGAACCTGCAAAAACATTAAAAAAAAGTTATTAAAAAAAAAATAATTGAAAAAAAAGTTTGTAAGATTGTTATAGACTTACCTTACAAAGGTATTAGTTTGTCTTCCGAAGAGTTGCAGAATAATTCCCTACAATAAGTACTACAATAGTACTACAATTAGTAGTAATATACCCACTAGAACCACTAAACAGGTGTTACATACCTATTGTGATGTTGAAGATAATGGTGCCCCTGCTGTAACTGCTCCTCTACAAGCTCGATGCGGCTTCTGATAAGAGGCTGAATCATTTTTTGCTGAAACAGCCTCTTTTCTTCCGCCATCATCGCATTCTTTGTTTGGAGACCAAGAACAGTTGTTTCTAATTCCGCAATTTTTTCATCTTTCTTTTTCAACTGAATGATAAAAAAATTGAGCAACGGCTCTAAAGCCTCCAAATTCCCCGATTTCGCCAGCTCAATAAGGCTGGCTGCGACTTCCTCGTAACCCTGTTTAATTAAAAAAAAAAACACATTTTTAAACAATTACTTACACAACACATTTTAACATAATTACTCTACTTACGGGAGATTCAGAGGCTTTAAGAGCCGGGATGGATGGACTCGGATGGGCAACAGTAGTATTACTGTTGCACCATGGTCCAGTAGGATTACTGTCGGCAACAGTAATCCTACTGTTGCTCGACTCCCTCCATTTGGACCGATAGTTATTGTTCGAGTTCCTCCAATACGGATGATGGACTCGTCCACTCGACCGATGCGGATGATCATTGGAATACTGTGCACCATTGTTGTTGCTCCAGTTCCTCCAATTTGGATTAACTCCTCCACTCGACCGATACGGATGATCACTGGAATTCTAAAACAAAAATAAAAACCAATATTATCGTAGGAAATATATTCAATATAGAAAAAAATATATTCAATACCCTATCAAAACGAGTTTATATATAAGTTATACTGTAACGTTTAGGAGGAGTCCAAACGTTCTACGAGTAAAAAAAAAATGAAAAAAAATAAAAAAAATAAAGGTAGACAAAAAGAACCTAGGGTCAGTCCGAGAATTATCCGAGAACAAGATCAAAAAAAATAATAAATTTTTAAGGAAAAAAAATTAATAACGAAATAACAAGAGTAAATATATTCGTGGCATAACGGCAAAAAAAAAAAGATGTGACAAAAAAAAAAATCATTCGACTAAGGTATTACAATAAGCATAAAAAAAAAATAAGAATAACAATGTAGTCCCGGGAAAAATTAATAATTATAACCTCACTCCGATCATCTAATCATAAAGGAAAATGTAAAAAGAAAATAAATAAAAAAATAAATTAAAATAAAAAAAAAATCAGTAAGCCCAAAAAAAAGGAAAAAAAATTGGATTGGTGTACCTCGCCGGACTTTACAAAAAAAATAATTGGAAATTTCTAACTTGTCCTTATGATGGATGGAATAAAATAAACTGAGCTGACCTTGACGCGATTTCCTCCCCTGGTTCCAGACAGAATCTATGCTCTAAAAATCCGAAGCCAAGATCCTGCCAAGAACGGGGAGTACTTCTCGAAAAGGATCAGCCTCGGTACTCCTTTACCTGGTTTCGGCAGAAGGCTTCTTGAATTTCAAAGCTAACAAATCCGACCACGAAAACAACAAAACCTCCTCCTACTCCCAAGAAAGTAGCACCGGGTTTTTTGGTCGGCTTACGATTAACTTAATTCTTAAAAAAATTTTAACATGAAAGTTTAATCACAATTCAATAAAAAAAAAAGAAAAAAAGAAAAAAAAATTAAGAAGGCCAGGTTAAAAATTTAAAAAAAAAAAATCCTACTCGAAATACACCAACCCGGCGCAAAAAAAAGAAAAACGCGTTTGGGGGACTACATTGCGACCCTTACTTTCCTTAAGTCACCATTTCTTATATCACAAAATTTAAAAAATGAATAACAATAAAACAAAAAAAATAAAAATTCGAAATCGTTTGCCATTATTTACGATTGCATTAACAATAAATTTAAAAAAAATCAGGTCGCCCGCCAAGCCCCTTTTTCCAAACCTTAGCCCATCATCCTGGGTCTGAGAACCGTTTTACAATCTCAAAAGTTCAACCATCGTCAACGCAAGGATCCTTTTAATACACATCTGGGAACTAATATAACATCTACCAATAATTCGTGGTTTCCATGGGCTGACGGCGACGACGAAGTCGGATTTTCGACCCCAAAAAAAAAACCCTAAGAATAATTACAAGTGAATTAATAATAAAATAAAAAAATTGCAAGGAAGTAACGGATTGAAAAGCGTTCAGACTTTCAAATAGGGATTTTTCAAAAAGCACGTGGCACGTGGAGCTTTCCCCGAAATCGATTCCGAAAAAAAATCACTCTTCAATTCGTTACTCCTTCTAAAACCGACAAAAATTAAACAATTTAAACCTTTTCGGTCTTTTCAAAAAAAAAATTAATCGAATCGAATTTAATTCATAACATAACAGCATTTTTGATCAATGCGGTTTCGTCAGGACTTGTCGCTGCCTGTGCGACACATTGTAAATTTTCACAATTTAAATAAAAAAAGATCACCTTAATAAAACCGCATGATTTAAAATAACAACTAATTAATCACATATTAAGCAACAAACTTACTCGATCACGAGGTTGAAAAAAAAAAAAATAAAAACCAATGAAGTTATCTTCGCATAAAAAAAAAAGTCATCCGTTTGCAACGACGATTTCCAATGAGAATGAGACCGGAAATCACGTCTTTCCATTGAGTAATACCTTGGACCTTCCTTTTTCTTCTCAATGGAAATCGCATTTGCGCGCGAACGAAAAAAATGATCGTCTTTACAATTTGAATCGATAAACAGAAAAAAAATTTGTTTCGAATTTTTAAAATATAAAAATACAATTATTTTCCTTTTTAAATTAAGCCCGTTTCCATTTCAGTGTCGGGTTCAGGATTTAGGGTCGTTACAATACATAATTCCAAATTATATACAATTTATACAAAAATTATATATAAATTATACAAAATTATTTTGTATAATTTATATATAATTTTTGTTAAAATTATTTATATATAATTGATGTATAATTTATACGCTCCCCGGAATAAGTCCGCAAATTTTTATTCCGATTTACGAATTCCGACTAAAATTAATTCCGACAACCGATTTACGAATTCCGACTCCCGAAATTAATTTATTCCGAAAAAATATTTTTTTGTTATTTTTAATACTTATTTGCCTCGAAATCGATGAATAACAGATCGGTGTTTATCAATTGCATCTTTTAAAGTGTACAAACGCAAAAAATATTATGAAAAAAAATTTGTACTACAATTAGTATAATAATTCCCTACAATAGTACGTCTTATTTATCGATTTTTAGGGAGGTCCAAATTTCCGCCAAAGTTTTCCCGGCATGTTCAAAATTCTCCAGTTCCCATACTGGATCGATATTTTCACCTTTTTCGTTCAGGTGGCTACCGAAATGATCATGCGGGAGTATTAGGCCTGCTAGTTCATGACTTAGAGGAGCCATTCTACGTTCGACCCTGTTGAAGGCGCTCCTTCCGTGGGCGTTGGTCGCAATAAATATGGCGTCTAAGTCATATTTTTTGAAACGTTGAATGGCGAAACCTATAACCTTTTTATAGCGTGGATTTTCATCAGGGCCTCCATCCGATGTTATAACAATAATTGGTTTAATGCTCTGTTGATGATTGGTTTCATGCTCTGTTGATGTTTTAGAAAAATCTTCGAAGCAGCTTTTATCTAAAAGCGTTTCATGTTCTGCTATCATCTCTAACTTTATGAAATATTAAGTTCCGAAATAAAAAGAACAAAACGAGTTTATACCAAAATTTAACTAATGTCATAGTAGTAAAGCTTCGTTGCAATAAAAGAGGAAAAATAGGAAATAGTACGAAGTCTAAAAAGTTCATAAGTACACAGTAAAGAATTTTATGTTAAAATTGACACAACTGATATGTCCAAATCGGTCTACATAAATTTTTTGTTAAGAAAAATAACAAAATTGTTTTGTTTAATGTTCTGCGTTCATTAACGATTGTCATTTTTTTGTTGTTCACAAACAAATTTTGTTGATTTTTTAAACAATAACGTAACATAGACTTTATGTAGACCGTTTTTAACATAAGTATTTACATAATATTTTTTACTGTGTATGGTTTTATCTAGGTCTAGGTTTTTAAAAAGTCATTTAAAATGTCTTCTTCTAGATAATTTGGTTTCGCCAATGAATTTTCCTTAAACTCTCTACATTTTTTTTATCTTTTTCGTACTGAAGTACCTGGCCTGTTTTCTTGTTTTCTCTTACCTTTATTTAATGGGGACAAATTCTTTGACTTTGTCACATTATTCATCAGCAACACGTTTTGAATTGAGGTTAGGTGAGGTCCAATAGACTTTAATTTCTCGATGTCAGATGATTCATTTATCAATGCACTGATACGAGCTACTCAACCCCCGTAACGTTTTTTTTTATTTATCTATATCTTGTTCTTTCTGCATGGCATTGTTATTCATGTTGTGGAGATGTACTGAAAAAATCTCCTGTGTAACATCCGATGTCGATGATGCCTCCTGAACGTTTTCCTGAACGTTTTGAATGCATACTAGATGGATGTGCTTGCACATCTGACCCTTTATGACATGATCTGTGCAAGTGCAGGAATATTTGTGAACGCAGCCTTGGCATTTCATACATTTTAAGCCGCAGATGTCCAAATGAGTGCTTGAGAAGATGTCCTTTTTCGGAGACGTCGACGCTCCGGCTTCCTCCCCTGATGCTTCCTCTCTCGAGGGCCCATCCCCCGATCCTCCTGCTATCGGAGACACGTTGAAAAGACTTGAAATAGTTTTCCGAGAAAAAAAAAAAAAAAAAAAAAAAAACGTATCTTAATATTATTATTTAAAGCTGAGTTTAACGCAAACATTCGAGGCGTTGTTGCACTCTCTTGAGTTGTCCGATGTTTGAATGTTGGCGATTTTGAATACTAAATTTTCGGCTCTCCTCCCTTCGCCCAAAGGGAACCCCCTTCCCGTGGCCGGGAAATGTTTGGGTTCATACTTCTGAAATTTAAAACAAATTTTCAACATAAAAACTTACAAATAATATCAATCACTATCAAGCACAAGGCGTTCAAAAAGTATTTTTACAGTGGTTTCAAAACTTGGAAAATAATGATAAAATGATGTTGATATTTTAATCACGAAATCACATTGACGTTGAAATTTTTCACTTTTCCATGATCTCAACTTTTTTTCTAAGTTTTTTTTTTTTTTTTTTTTTTTTTTGAAACAGTTGACAAATACTTTTCAGACATCCGGTGCACATAAGTTTGAAATATAAAAGTAAAAGTGTTAGGTCCGTCTAGTGTCGGACATTGTGTGTATGAAATTTAGAAAGAAAAAAAAAAGAAACCCCTTTTTTTTATATACAAATGTACATTTATTTAACGATATAAAAAGGGGAAGAAAAAAAAGGTCTTTACAATTATCTTCTTTTTCCTCACAGTTTTCTTAAGCACTTAATATTTTTTTTTTCTTCTTCCGCACTTGCGCGTTCTTTCTCGCACTTGCACGTTTAATAGTTTTCTCGCACTGTATAAGCTTTGTTCGACACAATATAATTGATTTTCGCACACTGGTACGCTTAATAATAATATGCTATAATACGAAAAGATGATGATTGAATAAAATAATAAAAAAAAAGAAATTTAGATTGATAAAACTTGTACACTTAAAATTACGAATATGAGATATTAGAATTAAAGAATACACACAAAAAAAAAGAATATACAACTTTGATTTGAATATTAAAGATTTCGATTTAAATGATTTAAAGAGAATTTTGATATGTGAGGTTCTCGAGAGTCCGCGGGAATCTAAAGTTTGGTTTTTGGGAAGACAGACGCCAAGCTCATTTTTTCCCCTCATTTGGTGTGTAAACCCAGAAGGGCACCAATGGGAACAATGAGTTGGTCCTGTCGAGGATTTTGGAGGAGCTCATCACATTCGAAGTTAATCGCCTTCTGTCGATAAGACTGACAGGCGAAGAGACTTCGAACGTGAGGCTATAAGGGATGTGGAAAGGGATGAATGATAATTATTAGGAGATGAGAGTGAAGGATGTGAACTCGGGAAATGGAATAGGAATTGTTTCATTATATGGAGGGGGGAAAAAAAGATACACCCTTTGAAAGGGAAATAAAAATTTAAAAAAAGAAATATAAGATACGGGATGCGGACTTAACACGTTGGAAATGTCTGCATCTAAGTTCGAAACTGTTCGGCTGCCATTATCTTCCCCTTCCCCGCTCGTGATGAAAAGTTCACCCTCTCTTGAGTTCTGCGCGATCTGAAATGGAAAAAAAAAATTGCATTATACTAAGTATAAAAAAAATTATATTAAAGAAACTCACCAAAACATCCTCCGATTCCGAGAAGATGTCCTTTTTCGGAGACGTCGACGCTCCGTCTTCCTCCTCTGTTGCTTCCTCTCTCGAGGGCACATCCCCCGGTCCTCCTGCTATCGGAGACACGCTGAAAAGACTTGAACCAGTATTCGAGGCGTTGTTGGACTCTCTTGAGTTGTCCGATGTTTGAATGTTGGCGATTTTAAATACTAAATTTTCGGCTCTCCTCCTTTCCCCCAAAGGGAACCCCCTTCCCGTGTCCGGGAAATGTTTGGGTTCATACTTCTGAAATTAAAAACAAATTTTCAACATAAAAACTTACAAACAATATCAATCACTATCAAGCACAAGGCGTTCAAAAAGTATTTTTACAGCGATTTCAAAACTTAAAAAATAATGGTAAAATGATGTTGATATTTTAATTACGAAATCACGTTGACGTTGAAATTTTTCACTTTTCCATGATCTCAACGTTTGACCAACCATGATCTCACATAGCCCATGTCGTATGCGAGAGCTTTTTCCACAAACATCTCGCGACGTTAGAACCAAAGGGTGCTATCTAAAAAAAATTTTCTATGTTTAGCTTATGAAAAATCAAAAAGTGATAGCACTCTTTGGTTCTAAGGTCGCGATCTTTCTTTTGGACATTATTTCAAACTTTTATTACCACTATTGAACGACCGAAAAACGAATGTCAATTTTCGTCTGAATGGAAGTCCAGATTTTTTTTTTCCCCCTTCCACACTGCTTTTTTTAAGGCAATGAAGCAAAATCCAAGTTGATAAGCAGGTCGCTGATTCCATTAAAAATGGAAAACAATCTCACAATAAAAACAATGAAAGAACGAAGGAACCCAAATTTATTTACTTATTAAAAAAAAAAATTTTTCTCTCTACGCTGTTGTAATGCGACGAAGCAAAATCTCCAAGTTGATAAGCAAGTCGCTGATTCTACCAAAAACAAAATTGCATTCCAAAAAAAAATAATGAAAGAAAATTTGTTTTTGCTTTTGTAACAAATGAAAATCCAAATGTTAACTGTGAAAGTAAGACTATATTGTTTCAAAAAAGGTACATCGAAATTTAAAAAAAATATTTTTTTAAGCTTAGGAAACTTAAAAATTTTTGTTACATTCCTCAACAAAAAATACCTGAAAGAAGCGAACCAAAAGAATCTTCTAATTCGTTCTGAAAATGCATTAATTCTGCCGTGAAAAGGGGAATCGACCTATCGCACATCTCTGGGTTGGCCATGTTTGTTTATAAGCTAAACATAAACAAACATGGCCAACCCAGACATGTGCGATAGGTCGATTCCCCTTTTCGCGGCAGAATTCCGGTGGGAATTTTTCTTTTAAAGATTTATTGAGAAACACAACATTAAACGCATTTTCTTTTAAAGTTTTCATCTGCCTTTTTTTGAAAATTCTTATTCGATATTTTTCCTCTAACTGACTCCTTGTTTCTGACTCGATGTGTATCCTCCAAAAGAGTAAATAATTATCGCGGATGTGTGGGACGACATGTTTGAAGCTATCATTTTCAACGAATTTACTTCGATCAAAGAAGATACATGAGAAAGCCTCCGGGTAGCTATTCCATGATCCTCGTCTATATTTTCGGTAGCGGAGCTCAATGGTGAAAAATAAATCGTATGACATGTCAGATTTCTGTTTTTCGCTCATCAATCTACGGAAGCCGAGGAGGCTCACCGTTTTCTTTTTCTTACCATTGACATTTGCCGTGAGAGGATGACATTCCTTTGAGTAACTTCCTTTTCTTGTTTATGTTAAACCAAAGTGATATAGTCAGAATAACAATCATGGCAGCTGAGTATTGAACGCATCGCTTTAAGATTTTAATGTTTTAATGTCTTATTGATTTCATGCATGCAACCGTTTTTCCTTCGAAGGGTCCTTTTCCAGATTTGATAAGTGCTTTTTCTGATAGAAAAGTGATAAAGCTTGAGGCTGAGTGAATTCTCACAACTCATACACGGAGAAACTTTTACTCGTGTTCGCTACTAAACGGTTTGGGAATAACGTTTGTGGTAATCTATTCCCATTTTTTAGTCATTACGAACCAGCAATTTTTAGTAATCAGTCCTATTCGCCAATGTCAACCGTAAAATAGTAATCGTTGCCACAAACTGATAAAGATTCCTTTTTTAATTGTCAATGGCTAAATACTTTAAACGATCCCAAAACTTACTGGTAATAGTTGCTATATATTTTGAATCTTACTATTCGCGCGGGATCAATTTACACAAATGGTTAAAAATGGTCAACATTATTTGTATTATAATTAGAGCAGGTAGTAATGGTGTATGCATAAGGGTTGATTTTTTTTTTCTTCGAGCACTTAATACCCTTAGTTTCGACTTGTTTGACATGGCTTGTGTGGTTTAGTTTGTAACGTAGTAGGGTTGATTGATTTAGGTGTGAGAGGTCTTAGGTTCGAATCTTGCTAGGTGTGAGATTTTTTCAAGGTGTTGAGATTTTTTCAGGGACATTCCTCATCCTGGATGGACATGCGTCGTCATTTAACAACAATAATATAAATAATGAGATTCGAAATATAAAAAACATGCACTTACTTTTTTTTTTATTAATTATTACTATTATTATTATTATATAATGACTATTATTATTATATAATGACCGAAAAAGATATTCAGGCAGTTCATAGAATTCCAACAAGAAACGAAAAAAGGATACCACCGATCATAATAGAATTTACACATAGGGAAATTAGAGACAATTTTTTGATGAACAGAAAGAAAATTGTTACACAAGATGATTTATTATTAAACGGAAATGGTGAAAAAATTTATGTAAAAGAAAGTTTATCAAAATTTTTTAGAGACTTAGAATTTGCAGCAAGGTTTGAATTTAAATACAAAAAAAACTTCAAATTCGTTTGGTATAATAAAAACCAAATTTTAATAAGGAAATGTGAAACCAGTAAAGTATATAAAATTAGTAGCTTTGAGCAGTTAAATGAATTATTGCTAAAAACAAGGGACCCCCCGAGGAATGATGGAGGATCCCAAGAAATACAGGAATGAAAAGAGTGCAGAAAGTTCGATGAGGAACGGAGAAGCTCCTCGGGTAAAAAGAATAGCAAGACAAAAAGGACTATTGTGACAACTGTTGGAAAAAATAGTAGTCTTCATCATTTAGATAGTGATAGTAATGAAGTAAACCTGGATGTAAGAAGGGAGGAAAAAGATTTTAATGAAGATTCAACTGACACTTCGTCAAATGCTATAGAAACAATAATAGACGACATAACTTTTGAGCATAAAAGTAGGAATTGTGAAACGATTGAAGAGTGGCGAACAACCAAAAAAATCGCTACAACAGGTACAACGAGGATTATGAATCTAAATATTCGGTCATTAAGGAAATATCACAGAGAATTAGCGGTAATTACGGATCAAATAAAGCCAGATGTTCTAGTTTTAACAGAAACTGATTTAATGGACGGAGAGGAAACTAGTTATCCATTAATAGGTTACACTATGATCAATGTAAATAGGACAAAGCAAAAAGGAGGAGGAGTCGCAGTATTTTTCAATGAAGAATCAGTGGAGGGAGAAACAATCAACCTCGAAAGAACTTACTGCTTTGAATTATTAGTTACCCATTATGAAACTGATAATGTAAAATTATTAATTGTAGTAATTTACAACCCGCCTAGGATATGAAAAAATTTGTTTTTGCAAGATTTGGATTTATTATTGCAAGAATTACAATGCAAATACATGAATGAAAATATTATACTTGCGGGAGACATAAACATAGACAAATTAAAGGAAAACAGGATAAGTGAAAATTATTTAACAATCATGGCACAAAACCAGTTAATAGACTGCATCACAGACTACACCAGAGAAGCAGTGAAAAAAGGCAAACTGACTAAATCATGTATAGACCATATATTTGTGAGGAACATGAAAATTGTTGATTCTGTGATTATAAAACATAAAGTGGCAGATCACTACGTTACTGTCGCTGAGGTCATAGGAAAGAAGCATCAATCAAACCATGGGGTAGTCAAACAAGAAAATGTCCCTGAAAATGAGCATAAACTAAATAATCGTAGAGTAAAGAAGGAAATAAATAAAGGATTGATGAAAAACAAAAACATGAAAAAAATGGGACTAAATAAATATTATAATGAACTACTGACGGAGCTACAAAAAATTTATAACAAAAGTCGCATAAAACTGAAGAATGGAGGGAAAAAAAAGAGAAAAGACAAGCCATGGATAACACCCGAAATCAAATTAATTTTACAAGGAAAAGAAGCAGCATATAAAGAGTTCATGGAGGATCCACTCAATGAAGATAAAAAGAAGACGTACCACGACAAAAATGCACAAGCAAACAAAGCACTAAACAGGATAAAAACACAATATGATAGAAACGAAATGTCAAAAGTAGCAGGAAACAACAGACTAATGTGGAGAAAAATAAACGAAAAAACGGGTAGAAAAAGTAAAGGATCCATTGACACAACAATTTTAAAAAATTTTAAAGTGAAATCAAAAGAGTCAATTAAAAAACTAACCAATGAGTTTGCGACAACATTTGTACAAGAAATACAATCTGTAATACCAAACTGTGATAAGAAAATACTCCAAGAGGAAATCTCAAATATTCAAGAACAGGATAAACTGAAAAATTGGGACAAAATAACAATTAGTGAATTAAAAGAATTAGTAAAAGAATTAGATAAGAACAAGGCACCAGGAATAGATCAAATAAGAATAGCGGACATAATAGAAAACGACAACTTAATGGAAATAATGGTGGAGGTGGTAAACCAAACTCTAGAAACAGCTGAAATTCCAGAACAAATGAAAGTCTCAATAACTAGACCATTATATAAGAAAGGAAAAAAAGATGACGTAAAAAATTATCGACCACTCCAAATACTTCCAGCTGCAGAAAAAATTTTAGAAAAAGTAGTGCATGAGCAGTTAGTAAGCTATTTAACACAGCATAATCGGATCTCAAACAAACAGTATGGATATCAAAAAGGAAAAAGCACAACCCTGCTGTTAGAAAACCTAGTGGATCAACTAAACTCTGTGCTACACCACAACTTAGAGGCTGTAATACTGTTTGTAGATCTAACGAAGGCATTTGACACTTTATCAAAAGACGTCATACTAAAAAGTCTAAAAATGAACGGTATTGATGGAAGCTGTCTCAAGTGGTTTGACAACTATCTAACCAGCAGGAAAACTGTAGTCACATTAGACAAAATAAGCAGCGATTACACCGACTGGAGTACAGGAGTCCCTCAAGGTAGTCTCCTAGGGCCAGTCTTATTTTTAATAACAATGAATAGCCTGCCTAGCTTGGTAGCCAAAGAGACAGACATACAAATATTTGCTGACGATATAGTCATGATAATGATGGGAAAAGATATAAACGTTATATATAAAAAAATTGAAAATGACTTTATTAGACTTCAAAGCTGGCTTCATGACAACGGATTAGTATTAAATAAATCGAAAACAGTCCTTATGCATATCACTCGGAAAGAATACGTGGAAAATAATATAGTTAAATACCATGAACATAGATGTCTACATAACGGAGGAGTAAATTGCAGTTGCAATGACTTGGTCATCAACGTCACAACGCAAAAATATCTAGGATTGACATTTGACAACAAACTAAATTGGGATAAACATTTCAGTGAATTAAACAAAAAGTTAAGAAAATTGACATTTTTATTCAAAATAACACAAAATATATTATCATTAAAAGTGAAGAAAACTTTGTACTACTCCTTGGTTCAGTCAATAATAACTTACGGCATAAGAGCATATGGTGCGGAAAACGAGACGAGGTGGGGAAATCTGGAAAAACTCCAAAGTACAATACTTAAAACAATGATGTCCAATCGGCAAATAAAAAAACAAGACAACATATATAAGACCACAAACATGCTTCCGTTCCGAAAGTTATATTTCTATAATATGGCGGTAAACTACAACCAGGACAAAACCTACACAAGAATAGCGGATACCAACTACAGCCTAAGAAGTCAACGCAGATATCTCGCACCCACAACCTTTAATAAATACGGAGAAAGAACAAAGCTTTCACAAATCCCAAAAATTCTAAATAAAATACCAGTGGCAATAAAAAGCATTATAAAGATAGGGGAGTTCAAAAAGGCCCTAATTGACTTCTTGCTTTCATAAATATCTTCAATAATAATAATCCAGGTTTGCCGCATAGGCTCCTCGGGAGCCTCTGGCAATTTTGTTAATTAAATTAAGTAGAATTTTTGTACTTGTTATTCAATATAACCTGTTTTTATTGAATTGAATTGAATTGAATTGAATATCATTATTACTATTAATAACGGGGGCATTTTCGAATATGTGTATAACATTTTTGGAAAATGTCGAAATATTCGGGAAACGAATCGGAAACAGAAAACAGAATATTTTGGAAACCGGAAAACTTTCCACTCCCCCCCCCCCAAAAAAAAGCTGGATTTGTTAATTTTGAATGTATAAAATAAATAACGATGGTAAATAGTGCTAATATTTTTGGTAATGACCGCCACATGTTTGGTAGCCATTGCCAAAAGGGTTTAGCAATGCTATCCAACAAGCATTAACAGAAACCACTGGTAATGATTACCAGAGAAACTTGGTTGTCAGGCCATAATACAGAAAGTTTGGCAACGATTACCAGATTCTGACATTGAGCGCCAGAGTGGGTTTCTCCGTGTAATTAGACCGTCCTTTACTCTAGATCAGTAAAGACCATAGACTTTCTATTAATCAGTAATTGTTACAGTACATACATGGTTCAACTTAATGCCATAGTGGGAATGCAGAGTGCCATATGATACATGAAGAGCAAGCGGGAAAAAGGATCAGAGTCCATGTTTTTGTTTTGAATCCTTTGACAAAAGCTAAACATAAGATTTAAGTGTAAACATAAACAATGGACTCTGTTCCTTTTTCCCGCTTACTCTTCACATGCTTAATACCCTACAATATTTTCTACCTTTAAAAGATGGATTATAGCAGTGAAAAGTTGGAAAATCAAAAGAATAAAAACCCTTGGTAATAATATAATAAATATGGTTTGATAATAGCTGATCCTGCCCACAATTTGTGAACTCTGTAATAGAAAGGCTACTTATGTATTTTATCAATGAAAATTTATTTATGAGTAAATGAAATAAAAAAAAAATAAAAAATCAGAACTTTTTTTTAGTGTAAGTTTAAAAAAATTAGAAAAGTTAAAAAAATTTTTTGCAGCAATGGGGTCGTACATATATTACGTAAGCATTTTTTGACAGTTTTTGACCCCCTCCCCCCCCATTGTAAGACAAAGTAAGATTTTGGAGGACCCCCCCCTAATATTACGTAATATTTTTCTTTCCTTAAAATCCCTTTAAATTTAGTTTTTTTAAGATTTTCCTCATTTTTTATTATTTTACTTCATTTTAAATGGTTTGAAATTTTTATTATTTTTTTTTCAGTTTTGTTTTGTTTTTTTTTATTACTCCAATCGATTTTATATCCATTGGTTAAAAAATATGTATATATGAATGCTTACGTAAGATTTTACAGACTCCCCCCTCCCCTTCGTAAGCAAACGTAAGCATTGACTGGACCCCCTCCCCCCCCTAAATATGCTTACGTAATATATGTACGACCCCAATGCAGTAAAAAAATTAAAAGTCTATTTCTACTCGTCAGATGCTAATTCTCTGATCCCCAAATTAATGCTTGTCACAATTGAAGCCATTTTTTCTTTTTGGCTTTCCGGGGTTTGTCTAAAATCTTCTACTTCTGGTGGTAAAATAAAACGTCGGAATCTCCAAGTACCCTCTTTCAGATAAAAAGTTCCGGATGGATACACCCCACGGAAAGGGTTTTTTTGCAATATCAACCACATCGATATCAAATTCCCATGCAGGTCCTAGCGGACATTGCCAACCAGGAAAAAAAGCATTTTCTGCTTTTTCTAGGAGACACGATTTCGTGTTATGATAATAAAATAATATTTTCCTCCGGCCTCCACCCATCGTCTCATCATCTATCGCCTCCCATTTTTGTTTTTCTTCATTCCAATTCAACCATTCAAATAAAAGGAAGACGCTGTTATCACTGTCCTCCTTTTTCAAGGAGATACTGTCATCAATCCTGACATCCTGCGCGTCTTGCTCCGAAATGTTTTGCCTGACATCCTGTGCCTCTTGCTCAAACTTGTCTGCAATGCCAAGGAAATATCTATGAGTTTTATACTTGTACCTCAGTTTCACTTCATGAAGACTTAGTTCTTCAGCCAGGGGTTGGTTGGCTATGTTCATCAACACAAATTGTTTGGGTTCGTTGAATTTAGAGATTTCATAACTGAAGATTTCTTTTGCCATTTGGATTATGTCAGAAATGTTGTATCATCCTCGATATTTTCTAACAGTCTTAGTGGTTAATTGATATAGTTGGAGCTATATGGGTCATAACGTCTTACAAAACTGAGGATTACTTAATTCATTTTTCCCTTTTTTATTTTCAGAATGGAGGCGTGGACGTGGGGGTCACCTAACGCTGCAAGATGAAGACTTAACTACGAAAACAGTGGCCGTTGGTTCGAAAAAACTTAACACACTAACTCGCTACGGATTCGGCTGGGATGTCGCTTATACCTAGGCAGCATGAGACTTACTGCAAGCAACCTGAAGATGAAATAACCCCCACCCAGCATTTAGTTCAACCACTCCAAAATCAGCCTATGTGACCGCGTCATTGGAAAATTTTAGTTTCGGTTTTGAAACTTCATGGAGGATCTCACCGCCCTGCAAGACCTCTCATGGTTTCATCCGATCCAGCATTGGTTCAGCAGCTTATGCTTCAGCAGCGGTTGAGAATTCCTAGACCTCTTCCTCCTACGGCTAATGGTTGGTTTTCTTAAATGATCTCCAAGTTTTATTTTCGTGAGTAGAAAATTTTTGTAACCATAATATCCCGGTAATTGTAATTAATAAAATCCCAGTAACTTTTGGGATTAATAAAATTAATTTCCGGAATTTTTGGGAATATTCCCTTAAGCATGATCAGTAGAAGACCGTTTCTTATTTTGCGAACTTTAGAATTCTTTCGTTCGCACCCCCTAATTTTTTTCTTTTTGGTTTAAAAAGAAAACCTGTAAAATTTTAGCGCTCTACGATAAGTCTAAATGGTGCCGCATGAACTCCCCGTTTTAGCCATATAAGTTAAATAGGGCCAAGTTCCATGGGTCGGGTCCTTGCATTGCCCGTTTTCTAAAATTAACGAAAACATCGTTCCTTACGTATTTTGATCTGAGGAACTCAAATCTGCAATCGAAATTTTAATAGCTTTTACCGTTTTTGATTTGGAATATTTTGCTCAGCTAAACTATAGGTAATTAAATTCTTAAAAAATTTTAAAGTTGATATCCTAATCCTATAGTACATCTTTTCAGAACTGAGAAAGAAAATCTTCTAATGCTTACCGGTACTATTTTTGAAAAAAATAATAATTTTTAATGAAAATTGAAGAAAAATATTCAAATTTTTTGATTTTTGGTTTATATTACAAAAACAAAAGTAGATTAGGTTATAAATGTAAATAAGGTTGATATTAAGTGTAACAGAGATTCAGATTTTCCAGCATATTTCAAAATTGGGGATTTTCCATGTTTAGTTTTAAAAAAAAAAATTATGGGATTTTTGAATTGAAAACGAGCTATCCCGAATAGCTCCCAGGATTTTTTGTTGGTCCTTCTAAGGATTTTCCCTGTTTCCAAAAATTGTGGGAAGTGATGAAAATCCTGGAAAATTTTAATTTCTAGAATTAGGATTCCAAAAGAGTGATTAAATCTCGCCAAAAAATGTAAAACCATTTTTTAATTTTTTATTTTATTTTATTTATTATTTTTTTTTCAGAAGCCAAAATGTCAACCAGGAGATCTCGAACGCCACACGCCGCCCCAACGACAAACGAACGAATCCTAGACGAGTGCCACAAATTTTACACTGATCCTGAGAAGGGTTTAATTAAGATCGCCGAAGAATTCGGATTAAAACTTCTAGCGCCGCGGAAAAAAATAATCGTCTTACTTATCGGTAATCATTCTGCTGGGAAATTCTCTTTCGTAAATTGGTATGTAACCATTCCGTTACATTAGTATTTTTTTTATTTTATATATGTTGTCGGCAATTTTTAATTAAGACGATTCTATAAATAATTAGACGATCCTATAATTTTACTTTAAGAAGGTTCTACCTATAAATAATCCAAAATGTCCAAGAGGGCCATGTCCGCGCGCGTCCTCAAATTGTTATATGTTTTTAAAAAAACGTTTTTTTCATCACTCAGTACTAGAAAGTCCACTTTTCAGTACTGCTGAGTTTAGTAAAATGCGTTATCTTCGTGATAAAAAGTATATTTCATCACGGGAATCGAAGGTAAGTTTCAAAACTCGACCAATTACGGCCCTCGCCTTCGGCTCGAGCCGTAAACTTGGCCTCGTTTTGAAGTTTCTTACCTTCGACTCCCGTAATGAAAAATACTATTTATATGCAACCTCCGACTTTGAGTTTTAAAAGGAGAGAAAGTGTAAGCACACAAACATCATGAAAAGTTTAAATTTTGAAATGGACTCCATTCGATTCAGCCAAATTTGAGCTTTTGAAAAATCATCATTCCTCTAGCACATAAAAAATTTTAATCATGCTACACAGTCTAAAAACTATAAACAGTCTCTTTAAACCCCTAGCCCATGCTATTCTCTTGAAAATTAAGAAAACTGAAAGCTCTTCCAGATTTACATGCTGTTCTGATGTGGCTAGTTTTGGTCCGCCTGAGGAATTAATCCTCATACTCTCTGATTTTCGAGAGCGTTCCCCTATCCGCCACCTGGGGAGGCGCCCGATGGGGGACTAGCCAAAAACCCCACACGGGTTGGTGGGACAACCCTGTCCCGGGCCACCGAAAAAGATGCCATCCTCCCCACGGCACAAAGTCACCCACCTCGTACGGGTCGACATAAAAATGACGTCCTTTTCATATCGATCCTCACGAGATGGGTGCCGTATGACGTGAGGAGGACTTTACCCCTCTAGATGGTCCACTTAAAACTAATTTAAAATTACCCTAAAACTAACTTAACTTAAAACTAGACTTAAAACTACTTAAAAAACTAAACTTATTTATACTAGTTACTAAACTTAATCTAAACTTAAATTAAGATTGTACAAATGTACAATGTACGGCATTGGACATTCATACAATTTACAATATTAGGCATGAGAGATAAGATTGTCTGTACTTTTCGACAATCTTTTGCGCGAAAAATAACCTCGATTCTGTTTTTTTTTAATGTCGTTTAACCGCTTTTAAAAAAAAGTGCTAATCGACAGCTTTTTAAAATTATATTAGGCTGCCTTTTAAAATCCCGTTTTATTATTATTATTATTATTATTTTTCTTTTTTTTTTTTATAATAAAAAGATGTTAGGGAGAAATAGAAATAAAAAAAAAAAATAGAGATTAGGTAAATGGAAATAAGAAAAAGATGAAAAGGTAAAAACTCCATAACCCAACATTGAGTAGAAAACACCTATGCCCATGCCCATGCCCCTGCCCATATCCATACCCATACCTTACCCATACCATACCATACCATGCCCATGCCCATACCAAACTCAAACCTCCTTGATGAAGCTTTTGGACTGCGTTGCTGCTGCGATGCTTCCTCTGGCCGCTCCTGTGAACACAAAAAACAAAAAAAAAGACAATTAAAAAAGGAGGGGGGGCTTGGAGACCCTCACAATGGAGTTTATCTCCCGCGGTATAATTGAAATTAAAAAATTAATTATTTTAAACTGTAATGTTATTATTACTACTATTTTTTTTAAAATGAATACTTTGAGATTATAAAAAAAAATTTCGGATTTCCAGGCGTAAAAGCTTAAGACCTTCCGCATTGGTCCGGCCGTCTAGGGAACTATGCCATCAGAGCTAGCCATCATACCTATCGGCTTTAACTGCACATATATGCACAGATAAGGCTTGCGGTGCGCCAATAACCTCGGACACCCAGTCACCCGAAAGAAAATCCTGGAGACTCTCACTATGGAGCTTATCTCCCGCGTAATTCATGATCGAATCGAATAGAATACACAGCCTAATAAAACTCTGCAGCCCCAAGAGAGGAGCTGACTCCTAACTTAACGATTCGGGGGGAACTTAACACTAAACCCTTAACACTAATACCACACAAGGCCAGTCGCTGGGTCGATACCTAGGCCTTCTAAGATGGGAGACTAAACCTCCTGGTTTATCTCCAAGCCGGACCGAAAATAATTATTTAAAAAAAAATAAATAAATAAAGCCCGCACTAAAAATATGTATAATATAAATTTAAATTTGTAAATAAAAAAAAAAAAAATAAATAAATAAATAAAAAAAATAATAAATAAATAAATAAAAATAAAAATAAAAAAATTACGATGCGACTCTTCCGAGAGTCAAAACCCGAATGACGCTAGCAACCTGAACCAAGATGGCGCTGGGATACGTCATGCGCAGACAGGCACGCCCTCTGTAATCGAATATGGCGACTCAAACATTTTAACTGTAAATATTTGTGGATCCAACACTTATTTATTTATTTATTTATTTATTTATTTATTTATTTATTCATTTATTTATTTAATTAGTTCGAATGGCCCTTCTGTCGTTAAGTACAAATATCGTTTTATATTAGAAAAAAAAAGATGTAAAAACTTTTCTTAAAAAACTTCTGCGATTCCCCGCTAGAGTGCTCTCTTGTTAAGTCTTCGGTAAAACACACAACTTAATTTATTTTGATAATTTTCGTGTTTTTTTTTTATGCATTATTCGGCTGTTTAATTTCTATAAACGTCGATTTTACTTATTTTATTACAAAAACGCGCCATTTTTTAGAAAATTTTTTTTTTTTAAAAGAAAATGGGGTTTTAAAAATAAATTATAATTTCAGGACGCGCGTCTACAGGGCCGTTTTGGACACCCAAACGGAACTTTTAAGCAATTTTTTGTGGTTGAAATATGTTTTTTGGCTTAAGGAAAGAGCCTTTAGTTTAAGGAGAGTTGAATTATTACATCATAGTTGCATTGATGGACTTAAAAGCTGTACTCTTGAATTTGGTTTTGGAAAAAGGGTGCTCTTATGTGATTCAACGTCGAAAATTGATCAGAAAAGATGTATTATAGGATTAGGACATCAACTTTAAAATTTTTTAAGAATTAAATTAAAGTTTAGCTGAGCAAAATTTTTGCCAAAAAATTAGCATTTGAATAAATCAAAAACGGTAAAAGCTATTAAAATTTCGATTGCAGATTTGAGTTCCTCAGATCAAAACACGTAAGGAACGATGTTTTCGTTAATTTTAGAAAACGGGCAATGCAAGGACCCGACCCATGGAACTTGGCCCTATTTAACTTACATGGTTCAAACGGGGGGTTCGTGCGGCATCATTTAGGCTTATCGTAGAGCGCTAAAATTTTACAGGTTTTCTTTTTAAACCAAAAAGAAAAAAATTAGGGGGTGCGACCGAAAGAATTCTAAAGTTCGCAAAATAAGGTACGGTTTAATGATCAGGCCTCGAAATTCGTCTCTAAAAAGTTCCTAAAGGCCTTATTTTCAAGAAAGGTTTTTAAAAGTCCTTATTTTCTTCTGAATTCATGATAAGTGTGATTAATGTTCATTTTTCCTAATTTGATGAGGGGTTTCGGGAACTTTGGAACCAAAAAATTCCAAACCAAATTACGCAGATCAGTTTAGGTTATATTTCGTATTTATTTTAATCTATTCAAATTAATTGATAAAAAATTTTAAATAATGCATAAATTAATGATTTCTAGTCACATGTACTTCAATATTAGTTTCCTCAAATGTTTAATTCTAGATATGTACTATTTATTAACTTTTACGACCGTTTTCGAGGTAAAGTCATGAATGTTTATCAAAGTAAGGTTATGTTTTTTAAAATGGTCCGTTTATTTATGTCCAGGGGTTGAAATTAGCAAAAATGACCGTTTCCGTTTCTAAAGTTTAGCTTACTGTATGGGAGCAAAAAAAACGTTTCCGTTTCCATTTGAGCTTACATAAGCTAAACATAGGCGCTCCAAAAAAGTTTCTACCCCCTGTTTATGTCATTGTTTTAATTTTTCTTTATTATAGTCTCCGAGCGACTTTTTTAAAAATAAATATACACTTAAACATACCTGTTTACCTTATAGAAGCGTATATATTTCCATCACACAATTAGTTCGCGGGGAATATTGCTTTTTTATAAGCTAAACATAATTTTAATGGTGGCGCTGCAGTCAAAGTCGCTTGGAGCCTATACAGCTCTGATGAAGTCTTGAATATAGAAGACGAAACACATCCTATTGAAAATTTTTTGGTTCCAAAGTTCCCGAATCCCCTCATCAATATATATTACGAAACGATAATCTTTGATAATTTTTCATAATATTAAGCTATGCCAAAAAATCGTTATAAGGAACAAGTAAAGTATTTTATTTATCAGAATTCATAGCCTTGAGTCATTTCAAGCATTTAAATTGAATACCCTGAATGAATTCCGAATAAGGAGCTTCAAAATGACAAATATAGCTGATTTGAATGCGGTTTTTTAAACCCTTTAAAATTAAGAAATTTTGCACTTAAGGACCAATTGGTTCTTAAAGTTGCTAAATTTTAGCTCAGATCGTTTCGAGGTCTGGGCATGAAATGCAGTGGGAAAAAAAAATTTGTTTTCATAAAACTTGTTCCCATAATATATCCGGTTTGTGGAATATTCCCAGATAAATTAGTGTAAAAAAATTAAAATTATGTTAACCCTTTATAAAGACCGTTTATGCATATATGCGAAATTGACTTAAAGAAAAGTTTATAATTCGGTTTAAATTTTTAATTAGACTCAAAAAACTTGAAACTGAACATTTCATAGGCATTTTGAGCAGCCTCAAAGTCTAAAATTTTTGAAATTTTAAAGTTTAAAGGGGCAGTATTTATTTGCATATTTTGGCAGTATTTACTTTACAAGAGCAGTATCCCTAGGGTGGTAAAAGTTTTAGCAATATAAAATTACTGTAGCAGTATTTTAATGGTTTAGTCATTATTATAATAATAACAATAACAATGAGCAGTTGCCAAAAAAAATTGGTAGTATAAGGATAAAATTCGACAATGTGGAAGTTTTTTGAATAAATTAATTGAGTAATGGGAAAACTTGTTGTGCAAATACAATAATTTTGTTACAGACTGTATTTTATTGTCGAAAGCTCAAAAAAAAAAAAAAAAAAAAAAAAAAAGCAAGGTTATACAAAAATGGTGTACATTTCGCTTATTCTTTTAAAGCAATATCGCCATTTTTTTATCTTTTAATGCGTTCTTTATAGGCTAAATATTGGTTCTAAGTGGAAACCTATCCAATACTGGAAACATCAAGAAAAGTTTGTGGAGGAGAAAAACTGAATGCACTGCTTCATTTTAAGATCAAAGAAAAGTCTTTCAGTAAATTTTTGAAATTTTTATTTACACGGGCAAGGGAAACATACTGCCTAATATATTGATATAATGCCCAAAATGCTTTAATTTACATTCAAAATTTAAATTTTTACTGCCCGTTGAGTTTAAATCCTGCCCAAAAATTTTAAAAATGCTGCCAAAAACAATAAATAATACTGCCCTATGAAATAGAAGCCAGATAAAAATTTAAAAAAATGTACATGTATGCACAACCTGGCGGAGCCATTTTAATAATTTGATTTTTGAGCAATATTGAGGGATTGGGACATAAAATGATTGAAAAGTTGAGGGATTTGCACTAATGTAAAAATTTTCATTATTAACCAGTGGAACAAAAGCTCAAAATTTATTTATTCATTTAATTTATTAATAAAGTTAGGTTGGAATAGATTTTTTCGTAGGCACAGAGGGAAGGTAATAATGGCACCCAGCAAAATGTTTTTTTTTTTTCTTTTTCATTTGAAAAATTGGCCTACATTTGGCTGCAGGTTCGAAACCAGTTGGAGGCAAATGATGATCAATTTTTATCTTCGTTTTTTTTGCCCCTTTCTTTATTTTTTATGTTAGATTTTGCCTCACTTAGCCTCTAGGGTTGATTATGAAGCTGATTGGCTACCTTGAAATGTTAAAACGATGTGATAATTTACGAGGATGACTAAGATAACAACTCGATTAAATATTATATACAAAACGTATATTAGTCGATGTGTGTAAAAACGAAAGACAACAAAACCGGATACAGAGTCAACACAGGGCGGCCAACCTAACGTATTTAACGTATACATGTGTTCATAAATTCAACACTCCTTCTAAATTACAAAAGAGCTAACTTTTTTTAATTTCCTATAAAACAATAAAACAATAAAACAAAAAATGACAATCATTTCAAACCCAAAGCTCTGGTAAACTTTAAATGTTTTTCTTTACAAACAGGCTTGGTTAAGAAATCAGCTATCATTCGATTAGTATCAACATAGGAAAATTTAATCACATTATTGGCAACCTCATCTCTGACAAAATGATAACGTATGTCAATGTGCTTCGTACGATTATTTACAATCTCGTTTTCAGTTAAACTTAACGCGGATTGACTGTCAGAACAAATCTGTGTTGTCCCAAACTTACCGATAATATCCTGCAAAAAAACGTCGCAGAAATAAAGCTTCCTTGGTAATTTCTGACATGGCCATATACTCGGCCTCAGCCGTCGATAAAGCAACGCTTCGTTGTTTCTTACTATCCCAACTTACCGCAGCATTACCTAATTTGAAAAGGTAACCAGAATAGCTCTTACGATCGTTTACGTCTTGACCCCAATCAGCATCGACCATCCAGTCAATGGTTTTGAGCTCTTACTAAACGACAACTTGAAATCTACCGTACCTTTCAAATACCTTAAGATCCTCTTTGCTGCTTTCCAATGCACTGCCGAATAATTATTATTGAATTGCGATAGTTTCCTTACAGCGTGAGCAATATCGGGACGCGTGCAAATAGATAAGTAAGTTAAATGTCCCATTAACTCCCTAAACGGAACCTGTCCTGTGATGCTTTGATTCTTATCTGGGAACTTGAAGACTGCATTGGTTTCCATAGGAGTTGCAACAGGATTGCAATTTTGCATCCTAAATTCAACTAGAATATCTTTAATATATTTCGTCTGATCTATAGAAATTACTCCATCCTTTTGAGTCATTCTGAGTCCCAAGACATTTTCCGCTTTACCCAAATCCTTGATATCAAACTTTGCATTCAATTGGGAAAATAAGTTATTCTTTTCATCAACACTATTGGTGAACAGTATAAAATCATCAACATATAGCGCTACGATCATAGTAACATTTCCTTAACTTTTGTAAAAACACAAGGTTCATACTTATTTTGTTTAAAGCCTAACTTCTTAAATGCTTAGAAATCTTCTTGTACCATTGTCTTGATGCTTGCTTTAAGCCGTAGAGCGCCTTTTTCAATTTCAATACTTTACCATCCTGTCCTTTATATCCTTCTGGATGCTCCATATAAATGTCTTCTTGAAGATCGCTATGAAGGAAAGCATTCTTTACATCAAAATGATAAATGGAGAGGCCTTTCTCGGCTGCTAAAGCGTACAAAGTTCTTAAGCTCGAATGTCTTATTACCGGCGAGAAAGTCTGATCATAGTCTACATTTTTCTTCTGAGTACAGCCTTTCGCCACCAACCTTGCTTTGAATCTGGTGATATTCCCTTCCTGGTCCTCTTTTCTTTGAAAAACCCATCTGGATTTTAACGGCTTTCTATCCTTTGGAAGATCGACAACCTCCCAAGTTGCATTCCGAATAAGAGATTCATATTCCTCCTGCATGGCATCCTGCCACTGTTTAGCATTCTTGGAATTCAGCGCCTCCTGGTAGGTTTCTGGCACATCCGATTTAGTAGAAAAATACGTGATAAAATCATCACCGAAATCCTTCTTCTTTCGCTCTCTAACTGGATGATCACGAATTCCAATTCCCTTAGGAGGATTTGCTTTAAAACTTTCATCTGAAGTTGAACTAGAGGTGCTTCTGTCCGAAGATGCATCTAGATGACTTGCTCCTTCTGAATCATTATTCAGGTCAGAATCCTTAATCGTAGAATCCTCAGACGTAGAAGAATCATCTTCCTCTGAAGTATTTTCCAGATTGGAATCCCGAATCGTAGAATCTTCAACCGTAGAAGAATCTCCTTCTGAATTAGATTCTGTACCAATGTCTCCTTTGGCATCCCCACTAGAATTTCTGCAACAGAAACATTTTCATCCGAAATTGAATCCGGGAAGAATGCAAATTCCTTTAACTCCTCTGGATTGTGCTCGCCGTCGCCAGGAAAGGAATCCTCCAGAAAAACGAGATCGCGCTCTATTTTTACATTCTTAGGATTATCTAGGCTAATCACCCGATAGTTTTGCTTCGTATCCGTATATCCAACAAAAATTACTGGTTTAGACGTCGGGTCCAACTTATCTCTTTTGTGTTTCGGCGTTAACAAATAAGCTTGACATCCAAACACTTTTAAATGATCTAATTCAACCTTTTCATTTGTCCAGATTTCCTCAGGAATTTTTCCTCCTAATGCCGCTGTGGGTGACCTATTCTTTAAATAGATTGCTGTGGAAGCTGCTTCTGCCCAAAACTTTTTACTTAGGCCAGCTTCAATCAGCATACATCTGGCTTTATCTAACATGGTGCGATTTAACCTCTCCGAGACTCCATTTTGTTGAGGGTTGAATGGCACCGTTCGCTCATGAATGAGTCCCCATTGCTTTAATTCTTCCTGAAACCTTGAACAAGTGTATTCAGTACCATTATCAGTGTGAATTTTCTTAATAGTCAAACTAGTTTGATTTTCGACCATAGCTTTAAATTCCATAAACTTGTCAAAAGCTTCTGACTTTCTCTTTAAAAAATAACAAAAAGATTTCCGACTGAAATCATCAGTAAAAGTCAAAATATACTTTGCACCCCCATGCGATACATGACCTACATAGGTTACATCCGAGTGAATTATATCTAAAATTGCTTTTGATCTACGTTTCAAAAGATTTTTAAACGATTTCTTACTCTGTTTACCTTGAATACATGTAACACATGGTGCAAAATCCGCTTTTGAATATGAAATGTTTTTACTGACCTTTAATTTATTCATACTCCTATGATTCAAATGTGCAAGTCTTTTATGCCACAAGCCTGACTGGAATTAAGCGATGCCACATTGCATTGATTAATACTCACTGGATTAACATCTAGAGTATAAACGCCTCCATCCTAGACCCTGAACCAACTGTTGTCCCAGTGACCTTTAAACCCTTATTGCTGAAAATTTGACAAGAGTTTTATTAAAAAGTACCGAACAATCTTTATCGCAAACTTTACCGACTGATAGCAAATTCGCAACCAAACCTGGTACATACATAACATCTTAATTACTTTACTACCATGATTCAACAAATTTACTACAACATCACCTCTTCCTGATGTACATAAAGTGTCTTTGTTTGCAACTGTAATTGAGCCACCCTGTGAACATTTAAAATTGTTTAATTTATTAACATTATACGACATATGATCACTGGCTCCCGAATCCATAACCCAAGGATCCGTCGAATTGTCTGTCGAAGTCTTAGAATTCTCAGCTGAAAAACCTGCAAAAAATGTACTGCCTGCCGACTGGTGCTTAGATTTCCCTTTTTTATTTTTCTTCTTGGGCTGATTTCCATTATTACTAGGGCAACTGCTCTTATAATGTCCAAATCCTTGGCATTTGAAACACTGAACTTCTTTATTGTTATTAGTCTTGTTCACTTGATTCGAAACCAAAGCCGACGCAGACTCAAGGTTTTCACCTCTCTTTTCCTCTTGCAGTAATTTCATTTTAACCGTCTCAGTAGTAATGTCTACACCAGAATGCTCCAGGGCCATAACTAAAGGATTAAAGGAATCTGGCAAACCATTTAACATTAAGACCGCCAAGAAACCATCATCCAACTTAGCCCCAATATCCTCTAGCTGGAGGGACACGTTGATAATCTTTGTTATATAGTCCTCCATATTTTTGAAATCAGACAGTTTAAAATTCACTAAAGACTTTAATAACGACAATTCCTCGATAAACCTTTGTCTTCGTACACATCTCTTAATTTCGACCACACATCATACGCAGATTGACAGTTTCTTACATGTGACTTCACGTGGTTGGATAAATATAAACAAATCTTCGCTTTCGCTTTAAGAATCTTTTTCACGTCCTTTTCGACCACTGCTTGTTGATCATCCAGCGTGATTGCATCTAGAAGATCATCGTAGGCAAGCATATTGGCCACATCGAACTTCCACTCCGCATAATTTTCGACTCCGCGGAGTTTTTCAATGAGGAACACTTGATGACTTGACGAAGTCATTTTTACGTAAAAAAGAATTGCCCTTCGCGAAAAAATATACTAATATCCAATCCTCTATTGCTGGGCCTTCATAACCTGTTAAAACGATGTGATAATTTACGAGGATGACTAAGATAACAACTCGATTAAATATTATATACAAAACGTATATTAGTCGATGTGTGTAAAAACGAAAGACAACAAAACCGGATACAGAGTCAACACAGGGCGGCCAACCTAACGTATTTAACGTATACATGTGTTCATAAATTCAACACTACCTTGAAAATACCAAAAAAAAAAAAAAAAAAAAAATTAAAGCGCAAACCTAGCTCGTAGAAGGTACTTGCAGGAATGAATATTACAGTTTATTTATATTTGACAACAGGTTTGATTTGGGCTTTCAACATGTGCCAATACTTTCTAGATCCTCCATTTCAATCAAGTTTTTCAGATTTTTCAGTGGACCAGCTTCTGTAGCCTGCCCACCCAGCAAGTAATTTTTTTTTTCCTTCTAAATGTTTCATGTTCCTTTTTGTGCGCCACTTGTACAGAAATTATTCGAGTCAGTCCTTAGTTTTTGTTATTTTTTTAAAAAAATTTTTTGCTGTTTTGTCAATTAGAAAAGTTTTAAAATTTAAAATTTTAGTTTAATATCTTAGTTGGCTTTCTTTTTTTTTCTTATATAAAAATTAATAACTTGAAATGGTTCATTTCCAACGAATCAATGTAGTTCTCTAATGCAAACCCACAGGATTTTATAAATGCATTAAAATGAGCTGCCTGAGGTTAAATATTTTTAACCAGGGGTTAAAGTTTCAGTAGTACACACAAACATATTTTACAATTGTTCTAAATTTAATTTTCTTAATTAATCATTGATGAATTTTTTTTTTCTCTTTTTAACCCAACAGACTAAAAATCATTGAGTAAATGAAACAGTAAATTGATTCTGATTTAACCGGTGCTAGAAAATGTGAAGGAATAACAACTTAATTTTTTTTGATCCATCAAGAACCTTATAGTAAAAGCTTACACTTATAATAAATTCGATAATGTAAATTTTTCCTTCAGAATTAAAACATATAGGATTAATTCTCCCATCAATAAAATGACAGGAAATGAATTCACATTTTTTTTATTCTGCGATTTTTAATGAACAATAATTCAGTTAACTACAATATTTACAAAAACAGGAAAAAAAAATTACTGTCCACTACCAACAAGCGATTTCATCATTTCTTCTCTTGTAGGTTCACGATCAGGCTTTTTAGGTCGTTTTTTGGGATCATATTTAGCATTCATGTCAAATTCCAACACTTCTTGTCTATTGACCTCATCATCCATTCCGAAAAATGATAAATTAATAGGTGGTATTAATGCTGCAGCTACATATCTACGATCATAACTCAGAAAATTAAATGTACTAACAGCATTTTCAGTTGTCATTGCTTCGAAATTAAGTTTTAAATTTTTACACGCTTTAAAAACATTTAACTGAACTTCCTTTGTGTAGTGCTCCCTTTCACCAAAACCAATTATTAACATGTCAATTTTAGGTTCCATAATTGTAAATAATGATAAGGAGTCCTCATTTATGTCTGCTGCTGACTCTATATTCCAACTTAAAATGGCATGAGGAAAAATGATTGTAGGACCCAGTATATGGAAGGAGTTTATTAGTCGAAAACCCCTTTCTGTCATAGAATCAATGAGAAGGACTGGAGACGATCCCTTGTTTAATATTTTACCATAGGTTTTTCCGTCTGTGTCGTACGCGGCCGTTATTCCGTATTTTCGTTCCGTTGACGAAAAGGGTTGACGTTGAGTGACGCAAACCCCGAAACTAAAAATAAGAAAAAAAAAAAAGAAAAAAAAGGAATTTAAATATATCAATCATAACCAAGTAAGGTTAAATGTTCTTTTACCTTCCATTCTGAAGGGTATCTTTTGATACTACGTCGTAAAAGGACTTTAACTTTGAACCTAATAATCGTGCAGGCCGCATTTTTGCTTTTGATAAAACAATCGGCTGGTATTTTAAAGCTTTTTACATTCACATTTGCATTTGGATTTTAACGATCAAAACAGAGCAGAAAAGAAACGGAAAGTTCGAGTTGGTTTCGATAAATCGAATCAGAGTCGAATGTACATGTGACGTCAAACTATTCGACTCTATTTAGACATAAATTCCCGGGAATTTATGAAAGTGTATTGAATTAAATTAAAGAAATCGATTGATTATCGGGAATATTTTTGTCAAAATTTAATTTGTTTAGGAAAGTGACAAAGCTGATCTCATCGGCTTTTAATATTTAAGTATATTTTCAATTAGAGGAATATAATCGTAAATTCCCCGGGCAATATTCCTGGCTTGGCTTTATGTTTTCGGTTAAGAATTCTTCCGCTAGGGGCAGTAATGGCGTTTTCTTTTTATTCGTGTAGGGGAAAAAATCTTATTATAATTTTTCGGAAAATCATTTGCAAAACTCAGCTTATTTATACAATTAATGTCTTTGTTTTAAAATGGCAATTTTCATTAATTAGCTTGCTTTTTTTTCTCTCGGAATTGTTAAACGTTTGCAACGCCTTAGGGGAATTGTTTTGAACCTATTTCGGCCATTTTGAATTCTATTTACGTCGACGTGTCAGTGACGCAGTTGTTTACAAGCTTTGAAGGTAAAATGTTTCGGTGAATGTATAAGGCGTACCGGTACAATATGAATGTGAAAATTTTTATTTAATTACCTCGGAAGCAAAGACAGGTATGAAGTTTTTTCAAATTTAATTTATGTTTTGGTTTAAATTCATGATTTTAACGCATTCCTAGTCGATTTTGGTGCTTAGAAATTTTTTGAGGATTTTTTGGTGGAAGTTATTTATAGCAGTGATCTGTGAGATCGTACATTTTTTATTACAACTTTTTTTTTTAACATTCAACTGTAAATGAAAAAGTAATTAAGGACCAAGAGCAAGTAATTTTTATTTTATTTTATTTTATTTTATTTTATTTTTTTTTTTTTTTTGATAATCCATTTTTTGAACTGCTGTGATTTATGCTGTAATGAATGAAGGAGCTACCTATGCAGCGGAAAAATTGACTACATTTTTTTTTCTTTTAAAAATTATTTTCAAATATTTCTCTTTATGTAATGAATTATTACTTAAAATGTAGCTGATCCTAATAGAAAATTTATTTCCTGTTTACATTTCCAGCAGCTGCATGCTTTTAATTTAGGTAACTTTATTTGTTCATTTTATTTATCTTTTATTCAAACAGTCTGTTATACAAACATCTTTTATACAAACAGATGTTAAGGCTCTGGCCTTAGATTTTTCTATTATAAAATGAAGCGTTCTCACCCCCATTTTTAACCGTCTCGAAACCACACGTGTGCAAAAACCCAACTTTAAAACAGATGAAGGGAATTAGACCCTCTTTTTTTTTTTTCTTCTTCTTTTGAAGTTTGAACCCCAAGGTGGTTTTTTTATTATAAATGTTTGTCTGCAGATGTAGCTAAAAGACTTTTAGGTTCGAATAGTTGATAATTTTTTGTTTCTTTATTTTTCAGATCATGGAGTTGCAGAGTCTTCTTCATCCAAAGGTAGGACTTTTGATGTTTCTTTTTACGTGTAAAAACTAATTCTGCTTTTTAGTCAAACGATATATAATGTATGGGGGAAAGGACAGAAATGAATTTTTCAACAACGAGAAATTTAAAATCAAATCCTACAGATAGGACGAAGAAGTAGAGAGAGTTAAATTCCAGTTCTAGCTTCCAAATGCTTGTAGTCACAGTTAATTGTTCACCATTTCACTTCCCTGTTATTTCATAGTCAAGAGCATCCTGGAAAGATAAGCAATCAATGAGATTTTTAGAAGAAGCATAGTTTTATAAAAAATTGTTAATCTGTGCATCCGCCAGAATATGTTAAATTCATAGAGAGAATGTTTCTTGTCATGTCTGAATTGTATGCAGTTTTTATTTTCCATTTTTTTTTTACTTGACAGTAGGTAAAGTCGAATAAAGATTCAGAATGATAAACAAGTTTCCATTCCACTATTGCTTATTTTAGATTGCTCATCTTTCCATGGTACACTTTACGAAGAAATAACAGCGAAGTGAAGTAGTGTAATAAACCATGACTTCGAGCTTGGAATAGGAATTGGGTTTATACTGATTGAGGGTTTTTTTTCCGAACTCCCCACCTTTTCGGCGGTTGAACGTTAAGAATGCGACATAAAGGTTGCATGCCAGAGCCCTCCAAAGCGTAAAATTGGTTTTTTTTTTTTTTTTTCCTGAGGTTATTTGCAAGACCTTCATGTTTGTTGTATGAAAAAGTATACAGTTTTTGTACTTCTTCCGACTTCAGGTTTGTGGGACAGAAACCTGTCCTCTTTCTAATTTGAGTCGGTCATTAAAGTTAAAATTTAATTATAATTAAATCTTCATTTTTAAAAATTTTTGAAGCTCCAACGTTTTGGAGAAGTGTTAATTCTTTTCGAAGTCATGGGTAATTTTTTTGTTGAGTACCACCTGTTGACTATTGCAGCTGTTTTATTTCCTTCGTGTTCATAGGCCTGTGAAATTCCCCGTCTGTAATTTTACTCATGATCGACCACTTTTTTTTTTTTTCTTTGCGTCCCATTGTCTGTTTTTTTGCCTCCATCTAAAAGAACAAGAGTACTTTAAAAAGTTATGATAATTAAGGAAGAGGTGGTACCTCTTATCCTTTTTGTTTTGCCTTGGAGTATTTTATTTTTTATATTTTATTTTTTTGATTTTTTTTTTTGATTTTTGATTTTTTTTTTTTTTTTTTTTTTTTGGTGCAGTGAACTCATTTTTAGTAACCCTTTCTTCTTCGGAAGGATGGAATGGATTTTCGCTTTCCAAATCGTTTTTGTATTTTGCGGAAGAGTCTAAATCATACGACGACTTCAATTGTTCGTCACCTCTCATTTCGTTTACCTGTAATACGTGTAATGGATGCTCGAGGTCTTTTTTTTTTTTTTTTACTCAATACCGAGTAGTCTGACGAATCCTTCGGATTCATATCAGATTAGTATTTTTCTTTACAGGTGTCGAAGGTAAATATTTCAAGCACGAGACCAAGTTTACGGACCTCGGTTTTGCCTCAGACCGTAATTGGTCGAGTCTTGAAATTTACCTTCGACACCTGCAAAGAAAGATATTTTTATTCCGAGGGCGACACAATTTACAATCTACTTTTCAGTCCTAGGAATAAATAGTATATTACATATCAGGTATGGAGGTGGCGTATTGCAGGCCGAGATTGGGGTTTTCTGGTGCCGAGACTAGGGCCCTCACTTCGTTCGGGCCGTATCCAGTCGAGGCCCGCAAACCACCTCCATGCCTGATTTGTAGGTTATTTTTCATCACGAGGGCGGAGAAGTTCATTTTCCGCCCTCATAATGGAAAATATCTTACAAATCAGGCATGGAGTGATTAAAAAATGTTTTTAGTTCAAAATCCTTTATTTTGTTGGTACTCAAATTTTATGCATGCCTCTTGAGCTTCCTCCGACAACATGCCTATTGGCAAGATAGCGCTTTTAATAATTTCCGGCACGTGCATTAAAATCTTATGTATGCTCACTGGCATTCGGTACCATCCGTTTATAGATTGACAAATCTTGCAGTTTCCTCAATGTATTTGGCAATGGTTTCTGCATTTATAACCTCTTCACTTGATAATGCAATCATTACATTTCCGAATCTTCTAATCAATTCTTCATCAAATCCGGTTATATCTGAAGACAGTTTTGGATTTTGAAAAAAAAAATAGGGCAACGTTGCCAGTATTGGAATTTTTTACCTTTTCTGACAGAACCTTATCAATGTGTGAGCCGGTTTCATTCCGGAATCAAATCTTTAAAAAAAATTAAAGAGCAATAAATTTGTATGAACTAAAAATATCTTTGAACTGGGAAATCATGATGTATCGATCATCACAGTATCGACCTTTAAAATAATAAGGCGTGTACTCTCGTTTGCTCATAATTAAAATTAAAATTAAAATAATATTAACGGAAGAAAATAGATATTTTTTCTCGAATTCGGAAATAACCTTGCACGGTTGGTGCACAGTATCGAAATACGATACTGTGCACCATCCGCTCTCTAGCTTAAAACTTTTTTACATTTACCTCACTATTTTATTAGTCACAAAGAAAAGACTTTTATAATAATTGATATAATGATTCAAAATTTTTAAGAGAATCGACCGCGAAACTCTTCTGTCGTCAGTACTGCTACAGCTGCAGAAATGGCCGTCGTAAAATATTTTTCTTTCGAGAAACTCTTCCTTTCAATTCCGAATGTAGGCGTTTCACGTAAGAACACATTGCAGCGCTCTACAAATTCAGTTGCTTCATTCTTAAGCAAAAGTTCTATAGTTTCCATACTACGCTCTAGGATACTCCATACTACTATCGGAGTCTCTACACAATAGTTTGGATCCGCGTTATAAACCTCCGACACATTTTTGTTGGTGAATTGTTCGGAGGTTATAACAGCGAAAGTCATATTTAAGCTATCGAAAGAACCACGCATTACATCGGTGTACCAGAAACCATCCCATGCGACGAAAAAGTAAAACCGAAGTGTCTGGTTTTTTTTCGGAATGTTAACTACAACTGTTATCAACAAGTCGCCCGGGTCGACAAACTGCAATGTGGCCTTTAAATCGAGAACCGAAGTGACGGTGAAACCGAGTGCTGCTGAAGTCTGATTATCGATGAACTCTTGGCGATCCTTATCGGCCAAAGAGTTGGAGCGATTTCGTGCATGTGCGATTTTCCCAGAGCCGACATTGCCTCCGTTACGTATCTTCTTTTAAAGCCAATCATGAGTCCCCAAAATCTCTTCCATTGTTTTTGTGTTTTGATTTTTTTTTTTTTTTTTTTAATCGTCGGGATCGATTTTTGCTGGACCTTTTTTTCTACTTTTCTACTTTTCGACTTACTTTGAAGATGCTACCTAACAGAAGACCCGTAGCGGCCGCGGTTAGGAGGATGGAAACGTACGAGATGTAAAATCCTAAAAATAATATAAAATAAATTAGGCACCATTTATTTTTCGGAAATGAAAAAAGGTCTTACCGGTTTTTAACGTTGTTAAGGAAGAATCGATGTCCGTACCATTTGTACGTTTCATATTACTATTTGAGGGCGATATTGAATCTCTTTTCGAATTCCTCGTAGCTACGAACGAGGGGAAGTTGAAGGGCGCAATCGCAAACGTGCGCTTTAGGCAGGTCCGTGCTTTCTGTTTCTTCAAATTCTAAGGTCAGACCGTCAAGAGCTGCCTCGAATAGTTGTTTGAAGGATTGTACACCCGGTGCATTTCGGATAGCATCCGTCACTCTTTGCACATAGGTTTGCGCGATGTCCGAAATAAAGGTTCCAGATTGACCTCCGTGCGTACGCATGAGTAGGTCTAGAAGTTCCTTAGTGTAATTTTGCGCAGTCTCGCTGTCTATTTCTATGCTGTCCAACAGGAGCTCCTGCAACCGTGAGTTGGTTGCGTTCAGCTCGGCTGTCCAATCCAGTGTTGTCGCTAATTGATGGAATACTAGCAGGCTTCAGGCTTCAAGGAGAACTACAGAAGGCTTCAAGTCGCCCGATTTATAACTAATCGATTTTATAACTAATCCGTTTGGATGAACCTCGGTATATTACGTGATATGACCGAGGATGACAGTCGAACATACGTTCAACTTGCCAGAATGAATATCCTAAATCAGGATCCACGCACCTACCCTCAATAGCGCAGATCGTACCTGATTGAAGGCGAACATGTTCCTTTGAAATAACGTAAACCCCCTTCGTCCTTGACAGGGTGAACGAAATCTGGCCTTCAACAATCGCGGAAGGCCAAGTTTCTACACCATCTGAAAATGAAACCTCATTATCGCAAGATCCATCCTTTCCCAGAGATCCGGCGAATGTAACGCGATGCGTTATCGTATCACCCACCGGAATACCATGAAAGAATTTTCCAAAAATCGAAATGGAACCGCTTTTATGTAAATGAATACACTGATCACGAGATAATTCGTATATGCGAGAAACTACTGCACCAGCTTGAATCGCGTTATGACTATGACTACCACAGTCAAAAACGATATAATTGAAGTCAATTTTACATGAATAGATATCCAAATCCTGATTGTCGACCTTCTGTATAACTTGAATCTGAACATCAGATTCAGTCAAGTCTTCTTCAGGATATTGACACGAATCCACATCCAACAGTGAGATACTACTATAATTGGCGTTAGTACGCAAACAATCATAAGCGATAAACCCACTGCAGGAGGAAACCAAAAATAGGGCCAGTAAGAGCGACAGCATCATATGCGTGGCACCTTGACAAATCCCGTCAGTGGCCGATTTCGCGTAATTCCTGTCACTGCGGGTTGAGGATCAGTATTTACACCCGCATTCCTCGTCGATCCACGAGAAGAAGTAGATCCTCAAGAATTTGCTCCTGCCTGTCGTGTTGGATGTTGATTTCTCAGAGAGTTTGGGAATTTGTGGTGAACTGATCGAACCTCTTCTACCTGTGACGGTAGCTGATCCATTTGACGATCGGCTGCTTGGTAGTTTGCCGCTGGTCATTGACCAGATGCTTCCAAAAATTTTTCAATCTTACATTATTGTTATCTTCTGTACGTTCTATTTCCCTTAATCCAGTAAGCTTTGCTTCAGTATTGTCAAACAAAAGCGCGGATGCCCCATCCAGTAATTGCACTGAATAAATTTGGGACTCTAAGGATGTACTCAATCGTTGGTCTATCGGGTTTTAACGTTACTCGCTCTACTAGAATTTACATGAGGGTTTTCGTCTATAAAGTTTTGGAAAATTAAATTTTTTCGAACACTGAGGAGTAAGTGCTTACGATGATGACGATACCTGAGGTATCTGGACCCCTTCCAGTAGGGTGCGATATAAGTCCGCTAGTGTTGAACTTAGCGGGCTTATCGGACAAAGGCTGTTCTTCCGAATTCTTTTCGAGCTATAATATTCCAATGTTCCTTAGGTAATGGATTTAAATTATAGTTCCGGAGTAAACTGCCAAGGGTCTCTATATAAGTGTTAATAATCTCGGACATTTGCTGGAAAGCGCTATCTCTTGACATTCTTGAATGTTTTATTTAGAAAATCGATTACAGCAGCGCTAAGGATATCCATTTTTATCACTACACAACCCTGAATCAACTAAAATGTATTTAATGTACCCTTCGTTACTCCTGAGCAATTCTTCTTCTTACTGTTTCATATCTGTGTCCAGATGTGGATAACAATCGATAGTATGAGGAATTAGTTTGATTGAAAAAAAAAAAAATACATTTTTCCTACAATAAGTTTTTTATTTAATTTTTTGTAGTTGCACGTTATCAAAAAATTCTGAGAGATTTCTTGGTCGATCCAGCCCGATAGACGTGTGGGAACCGCCGACGGAGAACACTTAGGTAACTCTCCACCGGTGGTTGAGCATCCCAATCCTCTTACTTTTCCTGTTCGTTTTCGTTCTGATCACCACCCTCCCTTTTTGTTTCAGTCACATCCTTTTCTTTGTCGTTGCTTTCCTGTGATTTTCCTTCTTGGAACGGGACATCCATAATTCTGGGAAAAAAAATTTTTTTCGCTTTTCATCCACCCATTCTCTATCTGCAGTATCTGTGTTCAGACATAGACAACCATGAATTATATGAAGAATTAGTTTGATTAAAAAAAAAAACACATTATTTCTATAATAAGTTTTTTTATTTAATTATAAATTAATACATATTTTTTTGTTCATTTTAAGTTATACCAAATTTACTATTTTCATCGTAGTTGATTAAAAAAATGATTAATTAAATTGAATGCGAATAATTCATTGTAAAATTCTTTCTCCGTCTTTGATGGGAATGTGTGTTGGAGCTGCAAATTCTCTGTTGGAATCTATCATCTTTTTGATATAATTTTTCGTGTCTGCCTCGGTGAATTCTAGATGTCGCAACATACTGTCCAGTATTGGTTTAATTTTTTCAAAAGTCATCCATTCCATATATGTCAGTTGAATTTTTTTTTCATTGCGGTTGTCTTTTATTACCAAGTGAGAATCCGAACCATTGGTCTTGTATATGTAATTATTATTTTCAAATAAGAGGAAAGATTATCAATTTTTTTTTTTACTTACTCCAAATAACAAATGAATGAATGTTTAGTAAAAGAACTGTTAAATTCCCGTCGAAATCGTAATCAATAACCCCACCTATTACAATGAGCCCAGAATTAAAACAAATTGAAAAACGATCAGCGATTCGTCCGTAATGACCATCAGGTAGTATAACCTGTAGATCTGTCCTAATGGCTACCCGTTCAAATGGTCTGATTGTAATATCTCAAGGAGTTTTTAAATCAACACCTGCAGAGTGCGGTGTTGCTCTAACCGGATCAAGTGCTAAAGATGATAACTTTTGAAAATTTAGAACGGACATTTTTAAAAAAAATTAAAAATCACTAAAAGAGACTTACTATAACACTGTTTTATTTAAAACTAGAAAAAATCACTTTAAAATAATTTTTTGAAATTATTGAGACCCAGTTTAGTCTCAAATTATTGAGACCCAAACCATTCTAAGTTCCTATATCTTTAACGTCATTTATCCATTTTTAAACTTTATGTGCATTAATAAATAATAAATTGCATATAAATAATAAAAGTGCATTAATAAATAAAATAAAAAAATAAAAATATATGCACAAGAAGTAACGGAATGATCACCGAAAATACAATTCACTTTAGGACCTGGTAAATTTTCAAATTTTGTTAATTAATTTATTTATGAAAATACGATTTTTCTTTAAAAAACTGATTATAGTGAATATTTTTTTAAAAAATCAATATCCTAACTCATAAGTTATATGTCAAAAAGAAAGAGAGAGAAGAAAAAAAATTTAAATGACGTAATTGTTTATATTTTCTTTTTAAAATGACAATTAAAACCGTATAAAAAAATTATAAAAAATTATTAACAGATTCGTCGCTATCGTCTCTAGGATCCTCAACTCGCCGATGACCACATCTATTTTTGATTGTAGATGAAAATTGTCGCAATTGAATGTGACAACAGGTGGCCTTGCATAACAGTCTCCCTGGAGGTTGAGCATACCTCCACTCCCAAGAATTTTGTGGAGCAGTCCCATATGGCTGCCTCCAGAGCAGACCATTTCATCTCAAAAGGTGGTATCGACTTTAAGATCCACCAAAGTGTGATGAACTCCAAATATGTTATTTTGTCAGCCTTTTTTAAGTGTTGAAGTTCTCGTATAGACTTTTGTTGTGTTGTTGATATCGATTTTTTTTTCTTTTTGGGACGTGTTTCGACATTATCCGTTTTGAGAGCTGCTTCACTTATTTCCATTTCGGGAGATTTTTTCCTGCTTGAGAGGTGCTTCAATTATTTCAATTTCGGGGGATATTTCACCCTTTTCAAATTTGGGAGGTGCTTCGCTCATTTCTACTTGCCCAAATGGATTTGTTTTGTCAAATAATTTACCTTTGAACATTTTGATTTTAGACTCTGAAAAAAATTGAAGTTGATATTAATTTGGATTAACACATCGATACATAAGAAAATACTCTGTGACGACTAAGGGAAATTGAAGAAAAATCTAAATAAAACGATATTCAATTTGATGAAATTACTGAAAAATTAAGGAAATATACAACCAATTTTTTTAAATTCTTAAATTAGATAAAATGAAAACGTTTCTAAGAGAAAAAGCAAATTTACTATTGTTATTGGCAGATTTTTTTTTTAAAATATGCACATAGAGGATAATTTTCTTTTTATAATTTATACAGGGCAAATCACAAAAAATAGTTTCTAATATGTCTCACCTCTTGTTCTAGGGCCTCCTGTTTTTTTTCCAAATTTCTCCTTGTTGTTCGAATTGTTTTAATGTTTTTAGCATATTTTCAATACGCAAATTTAATGGTAAAACCTTGAAAGAAAAATTTATTAATTATTCCTTTTTGTGCAAAACAATCTTATATAGGGCTCCGTTTCACAACAAGCCACAAACCACAGATTTTTTTATTTTAATTTTTTTCCTAATCTTAATTTTGTATTAAAAATTTTGGAAACGAGTTAAGGTGATAAAAAATAAAATGACATAATGTTTTCACGTTCATGTAGACCTGATTCAGCATGTAAATAACATTTATTTCATGATATATATTTTAAAAAATTATCGAATGCTATTTTAAAATCTCTAATGACACGTCACTTTTTTCCCCGTAAACAAAAATAAAATTCAATATTTAATCAATAAATCAACAAACTAGAGAAGAATTCTTACAAGAACTACAGGATTTAAACATTTCGCCCCCTTATACTCTTCCAAAAATTTTAAAAAATATTCATAAGTCGATTTTTCCCGCCGTAGCAAAATTCATGATAGCAAATAACATAAAATTGTAAAAGCATAGTTGGTACTCTGTATAATGTAGATGGTAGATGTAACAGCAAACCCAATAAATAAAATAAAAAAAAAAAAAAAAAGATATCATTAAATGTCATTCACATGCCGAATCATGTCAAAATGAACAGGAAAACCATTATTTTATTCCATTTTTTATATCATGTTACCCCGTTGTCAAGTTCTTAATATAAAAATTGAAATTCGAAAAAAATTAAAAAATTTAAAAACAATCTGTGAACCGGAGCCCATCCATAGTAATGACTAAAAAATCATTTCACTTCACTTTGATAAAAATTGAAAATACTTACGGCAGTAAAGACAGATTCAGCGCATCGGCTGAATCCATTTTCAATTTGCTTCGCCATCGAATTCATTTTGAACTGATATTTTCATTGAAACATACTCCTTATAAAGTTAAAGTACAACAAATATAAAATAAATATGGTCCTATACCAAATTTAAATGAAAAGTGTATGCTACCTAAAAGGAAGATAAGATTTTCGCCTTGAGATCATATCATTTAAACCATACAATGTTGCAAACTAGACCTGGACGTATAAAAAATTAAATTTATTACACGATTTATTGACGAGAAAAAAAACCCGTCCTGGATCGTATATTGCAACGGGATCCGCCTTGAGATCATATCGATTAAACACCGGTCCCCTTTTTAAACTACTAGTGACTTTAAGAAGCATAAAGTCTGAAAGTCAGACTTGGTTGAAGGTTGAAGTCGATGTGTAAGATAACACAAAGTTGTGACACCCTGCAAAAACTTTAATCTTAATAATAAAAAACCTTTTGCTCTCAGTTGTGGAGCTTTTCTATACAAATAATAGTTCAAAAATTAAAAAAAATTCGTAGAGAAGGAAAATTTGATTTTACGTGTCTTCGACTGGAAAAATAATATATAATAAAGGCGAGTACGCCAAATTACCAACTGCAGCAGTTGGAAGATAAACTACCTGTAAAACTCTTATTACCAATGAGATATTTGCAAAAGTTATGGCAGCTATTGAATCTCTTTAACAATTATCATTTCGCAAATCTCTTTATTACATTTTTGTAACGGCTTTACTGCATTTTTTGTATCGATTATGTCAAACCAGTTGGATACTCTTCCAACAGAAAACTTTATTAATTGTTTCGAATCTTTTCCGATTGATTTAATGATGCTTAATGGCTGCTACTTCAATCGGTATCCACGTTATTGAATATGCAAATCTTCCTACAAATAATCTAAATGTTTCTTCCGGAACATGAAACTAAAATTGCCTTTTCAAGATTGGGTTTTTTTGGAATTGAAATTGCGTCGCACCGACCTCGGACGATATTGTTCGTTATAACAATCAATTCCACTCCTTTTTAAAATTAAAGATTGAGTTGGAAAAAAAAAGTGAAAGAAACTTCCGACTTCTTTTTTCAGGATTTGTTTGTTGATGAGATGATTATAAATTTTCTGATAATATTGCATCTTATTTTTTACGTTAATTTTTAGTTTGCGATCGATGTCGTCAACGGAAACCAACTTTTTAAAGCATTTTACAATATTGAAATCCTTCGGATTGTTATCATTGCTAAAATCGATCGGTTCTAAACGAGCAAAGAATGAAGACTTTCCTTGAGATGTTATTTTCGACTCATTTACTTTAGGGGCAAAAAATGAAAGTTAATATCGATGATCATTCTTTAAATTTTCATGGCATTCTAAATATCGGATTATACATCGATTCTCATGAACTTCATAAGTAGGTTTCGGTTTTGGTTTTCCATAATGATTTAAGAAGCCACATTTGTCGAAGTTGTAAGCCCAATTTGATCTTTTACGGGCTACTGAACTATCCTTAAGTAATTCCGCGGTATCCGGGGTCATGTCGTAATCGAAGTTTTTGTCAAACACTACTTGTTCCCATTCACAAATTTTGATATTTTTTAATTCTCGCTCTGTTGGCCATGTATGATTGGCAATATGATGCCCTAGAGGAGAGTGAACAGATGGAGCATGTTTCAAAGCTGGCCATTTTTGATGTTTCTCAAAGTAGTGTTTACAGAACAGGACCCTCCACATGGAAGCAACATCCATGCAATGTTGCATATCTAGATCTTTCACCTTGCGAGCATTTATTTTCATGGCACTTTGTTACCCAAAATATTGAGGCTAGACATTAAGCCCAATTAAAGTACAGCCAATATACTCTCGAATCCGATACCAGGAATTATCGGTTTTCTTTATGGAAAATTATGCTGGATAAAGCCGCTCAGAATATTCGTAAATACCAATCCACTTGTCAACGACGAGAAAATACAAAATCTCTTGTTGTTTGAGAAAATACAAAATCTGTTTTTAAATCTCTTGATGAGTCATCATTGATAAGGAAAAAATCAACATGTTTCCAACCGGTCATTAAGCTCCACCTTCAAATTGAAATGAGTAGTAAATGAATTTTTTATTGGTAAAAAGGTGTTAGAAAAAATGTTATGGTCAAGTTTGGGAAATGTGTTCTGAAACAGCTCACATCGTCGATTGTATCTAAAATAATATTTAAAAGATTATTTAATTATAAAAGTTAAATTGACATCTAAATATAATTTTTACCCTGATCATAATCACTCTCTGTTTTTACGGCCAGATCATTCACATCTATAAATAATATTTAAGTTTAAAAGTTAAAATATATTATTTTATAAATATAATTTTTACCCATATCATAATCATTCCCTGTTTCTGTTTCTGTTTCTGTTATATCACCTCCCACACTGTCAACCACATCTAAAAACAATTATAATTAAATATTATTTAACTTTTACCTAATTAAATAAAGTTAAATTGACATCTAAAATATAATTTTTACTTTCATTAATTTCCTTTTGATTTTTTTCATTCCGTCTTGCATTGGGAGCACATTGGGAGCAATGACTGTTTTTTCGCATGCCGAAAGTGAATAAAAACCATTTCCTAATATTTTCATTGTAGTATTCTTAAAGTAGGTTTTCGGTTTCGACATGAGAAGAAACGAGTCGCCACCAAGAAATTCGAGGCGGAGTATTAGAAATTCACCTCCACCTCCACCTACAATTCGATCAAGATCGAACTCTCCAGCACGAAGAAAGAGACATCATCGGCAAAGAAGCAGATCCCCAGACATTCGGTCTTGCAGCCATTCTTCTTCGCGAAGAAATATTTCTCCTAGAAGGACGCGATCTACCCCGAGATGGCCATCTCCTCGCAGAAGAGATAGAAAATCTCCCCCTCGACCTAGCACCAGCAGAGGTATATCAAGCAATAATGACCGGGCCGGAGTCATACGTGAGACATTACCTGAGAGGATAGTAAAAAATGAAGTGCGGGATAGTGCTACAGGCAGTGTCAGGGAAGGCCCCGTCTATAGAGGAGTCGAAGACGATAATGCTTCTGCTCCAATTTTTCCATCTTTTGAAGACCTCAAAAAAATGAAGTTTGAAATTAAACGACCAGAGTTGGGCAGTGAAACCCTGGAACACGTAGTGATACGAAGAAGAATCGGTGTAGCATAATTCGCTCCAGAAAGTTGTTACTCTGAATGTGACGAAGGAAGAAGGCCGATCTTTGATAGGGAAGAGATAAAAAGCCACAAAATCAAATACGACGAGGTTGTTGGTGATGCCGGTGGCAATTCTGAAGGCGAAATTGCAGATAGAAGGTCGTCACCTGAAAGAGATCGAAGCCGAGGACGTCGAACCAGATCACCACCGCCGAGATCTTTGGATAGGCCGAGAGAAACAAGAGAAAGCGGAAGCCGTAGAAGCCCTAGAAGCTCTAGAAGCCCTGAGAGGCATCGAAGGGGGGGTACTGTTGAAAGCAGAAGATCTCCTAGAAGAGACGATAACCGTCGTCCACCACAGCAGGAGGAGAGACAATTCATTCCAAGAGCCCCGAGAATGCCTCCTGTGATTGTTCGTTATGTTCATGTGCCTCCTATGCCGGTCGTTCCAGGGCCGTTTCCCCCACCGAGGGCTATCCACGGACCTCATGGGCCTCGAGTACCATTTATCGGAAGACACCCGGGACCTGGGGGGCCTAGACCTCGAGGGCCGCGCCCACCTTTCATGCATCCGCCAGGTGGGCCAAGGTATTTCCCTTAAGATGATCTGGAAGAAATTAGCAAGAAATTAGCAAGCAGAAATTTAAATTTCTGTTCAAAATGTTTCGCGTATAGAACATACCTCGATTTAATTTTAACCAAAATATCTAGTTTGAATTCAGGATATTTTTCGGGAAAAATAGTAAGCATTTCCTACAATTTCGCCCGCATTGGGTTTCTTGTGCATGCATATTCCGCCAGGGGCGCTACATGCTTCAATTTTTTTCAAACAATTATTTGATGGAAAGCCAAACTCGACGACCCTGTAGCGATCTAACGGGATGATTTTGCATTTTCTTGTTGCAAAAAAGTTTTGAAAGACGTCTTAAATAGTATTGGAACGATTTTGGATTATTTTAAAAATGCTATTTTCATAAAACACAAAAATCTGAGGGAATACTTCTCTACGACCGTTTAATTTAACACTAAATAGAAGGGAATGAATTTTTTTCTAATATCCTTTGTTAGTTTCTGTTTTTTTAAGAGCACAATAGTTTGAGCGTTTTTATTCTTTTCGGCTTTGTATTTAATACCTGATCAGCATTCCTGTCAATATTGGTTGAAGCAAAAACTATCGAATCGTTTGTAATATTTTCTAAGTTCTATTTTGAAAGATTTTAAGAAGAAATTTAATTTAGTCAAAGCAAGCATGAATCGAATTTTGCGGGAAGATTTGAATTATTTTTTAATTTCGGTCATTAAGATGAGCATTTGAGTTGATTTATTTTCTAAAATTAGATGTAAGAGGTATATTATTATAAGTTTAATTTAAGCGCGAGAGATTAAGAATTTAATTTTAAAAAGAAAATTACATGAGTATTTTAGATATTCTCGGAGAATTCGAATCAAAATCGATATGAAGTAATTTAAGAAAAATCATCGTACCGTAAATTTTGATCGACTTTAGTTATTAGAAGGCTTTTATTGGATGGAAAAAGTAAGAATCTTAAGCAGTAATTTATTCTTATATTTTAACTCAACGAAGATAAAAAATAATTTAATTTTGTATTTGTAACGTTGACGAAAACCAGTCTGGAAAAGACGATTGAAGTATATATTTAAAAATTGTTTAAATGTTGAATGATTAGATGAAAGTAATGATGCAGCATTTTCCAAAATATGAAAAAACGTGGAGCGGTGTTTTTGAAGATTGTTGCGAATAATATTCTTCAGTTATTTTTGCAATATTTTTAAGGCTAAGCTCCTTTTTTTTAACACTGTAAATTTTAGAGAAGAACAAAAAATTACTAATTGAGCTCCCTTCTACTCTCAGATAACCTTTAGTAAAAATTCTAGATTTTAACGGTTTTCTCTTCAAAAATGACCAAACGCGATTTTCGAAATTTCCGCGGCTTTCAAGTAGGCTTACTTCTTTAAAATAAGTTGTATTTGATTAGTAAAGGGAGGCTTTATTTGTAAATTTTTGATAATTTGCTCCAAAATTAGTTATGAAACGATTTTCCAAGTCGAACGTTTAAAAGAATTGGACTGTAGCCTAGTTTGAGACATTTAATGTTTATAAAATATGGTCATATCACCGTATTTCAATTCCGGTATTATCTGAGAAGTAATTTTATAAAACGACGCTTTATGAAAGTTCGAAATGAATGGATGACCACGATTATTCTTTCCACATCTCTTTCTCGAAATTTTAATATCCTAAAAACGTTTTTGAGAGACAAAACATAACGCATCTTAGCTTTTTAATGTCATCCATTAATTTCAGACCCTCTTCTCGACTTCAAAGATGTTTTTAAAAGTAATTTGTAGAAAATTAATTTATTTTCAAATATCTTAAGCCGCAAAAAAAATTAATTATGCCGAAAGTGTATTTTGATTTTATTTTTGTTTCACAAGCCAATCCTCGTTGGAGGATTTTGCTTGTGAAACAGATTTTGATTCATGACAAATTATGAAGTTTCGAATTTGTAAAATAGACTTACCTCCGAAGTTCCTTTTCTCTTTTTCGTCAGATCGGCATCTTAAATTTAAGAAAAATGTTAATGAGTTAAGTTTTAAAAGTTCTAAAATCGAAAAATTTTAATTAAATCATGAAATTTTTTTATGAGTAAAAAAATCAATTGTGATGTAAAATAAAATTGTAAATTTATTTAAGGAAAAGAAAAAAAAAGGATAAAAATATTATTAAAATACTAGTCTACATTAATTTCCTTTTGAAGTCTTGATAACCAAGGCTTCAATGATTGGCATTTTTTAAATTCTTTACAAAAATTACAATCCCATTCATTTTTTGATTCATCCCCCCGGTGTAAAAGAACAAGACACCTGGGAAGAGTGATTTGGTTATCATCATCATAATCTGAAATTAAATTTTAAGATTAACAAAAATCTATTTTCAGATATTTTTATTTTTAAAATATTTTGGAATACATGAATTAAAATAGTATTAAAAAATTATTTTCTGAATACAATAATAAGTTGAAGTGAACGGTTAAAACCGTAAATTAAAACACCCAAAAAAGGTGCAGAAGCATTGTGATATCATATGTTAATAGGGTTTTGTTCGAAAAATTAAAATAATTACCCTGAAAAATGACTGATTTTTTCCAAATGCAATAACAAAACGATTGCTTATTTTTTTTAAAAAAGTGAACAGCCTTGATTTTTTTTCTTAGGCTTAAAATGAAATCATACAAAACGCGTGGAGATCAAGGCAAATAATTTCTTAGGGTTAAACAAGAGTTGTGCACCCGGCGACTTTCTCGAAACAATTACCTCCAATACATTTTAATCAAAAAGGAAAACACATTAATTTTTTTAATTCATAATGATTACTTCCTAAAAACTTGTTAGTTTTTTTTTTTTTTTTTTTTTTTTTTTTTTTCAATTCATAATAAACAAAACATCACATTTTATGACAAATTTTCCGAAAGAATGATATTATCATATGACTCTTTTGCACGTATTCCAACCGTTTTAATTTAAAATTTAAGCCCTAGCTTTAAGAAATTATTGCATACAGAAAAATTTTTAATACTTTTTATTACACCAATAATTCTTAAAGTTCATGTACTTAATTTTTACACTCTAATTTTTCTATACAATAATAGTTCAAAAATTTAAAAAAATTCGTGGAGAAAGAATATTTGATTTTACATGTCTTCGACTGGAGAAATAGTATATGATAAAGGCGACTAATACGACGGATAATGTCGGCAGGAGCCAGCGATGGTTCCGCGAGAGCCACTGATGGTTCCGCGAGAGCCTGTGCGGGTTCCGGAGCCGGTTGCGGCTCTCTGTGAGTAACAGCTGGATAACAGCTTCCGGCAGGACTAAAATCATCGTCATCTGACTCCTGTAGGTTATGATTTATGTAGGTTCTTTCTAAGCTTTTATTGATAGCAAGTGCGATTTGCTCTTCTTCTGTCATTGCTGCGATTCTCTCGTACTCTTCTTCTTCGTCTACATCGATTATTGGTCTCCATGGTGGACTTGTTTCGTTTTCCTCCCACTCTTCGCCTTCTGAGTCACTCTCACTCAGATCCGTTTGAATGTATACATCTTTCCTAGCGTGTAAACACTTTATTCCGTTTCCGTCAATTTCTTGTCCAGTGTTAACATTAACCCTTATAAGAGTCCTGCTTTCAGGTATCAAAAATTGAAGTCTCTGGTTATTTCCCAGCAGAGTTGGGAAACCTTAGCGAATGGTGTTCTCCACCATTCGCCCCGTCATGAATTTATGAAATGAAACTAAATCATTCTTCCGGCCTGTAAAGATAGAAAATTATTATTTTTTTCATCGTCATTATTATTCTTCTCAAATGAACAATTAAAACATTCTAGGTCTAAAATCAAATACTATAAATTAATCATTTTTGTTTCCTTCAAAAAATTCCAATTATTAAATCTTTATGGAAAAACATGCTATCTGGAAAGTATTTATGCGTACGGGAGGAGAAGGAATTATCGCGGATGAAGGCATCAAGCGCTATGATGCCCGGAGAAAAATTGGGCAGCCAGCTTGAAGAGATGGATGAACCATGTGTCTCCACTCCAGTTTCATGCAAGACTATATTTTTAATGATACCCGATAATAATGAAAAATTGCTAATGACTCGATCTATATCTGTATCGGACATCAGCTCGTAGACCACACCCATGAGGGTGGGATATTTGCGTTTCCTGATGAGAGAAATATCAACTAGTGAGATATCTGAGCAATCGACATAGTTGAGTGCCCGAGACACACTTCGGCCCTCAACTTTTAAATTACGCGTTTCTTTAAAGGCTGAGCCTTCAAGGTAGAAAAGGCTGAAAGCACAGGGGCTATCATCGGAGAAGGTTGTGTAAGAGGAAAGCGGGTCATCCGGTAGTGAACTAAGGGATGAGTAACCGCGCGCAATCTGTATTTCTGAAAACTGACCATGTCGATCAGTAGTGGAAGCGAGAGGCCGCGGTGGCGCAGCGACTTGAATGGGTAATGGCGAGGATGTAGATGCACAGATAGAGCGACCCATCCGGGTTACAAAAGCCCTTTTGGTAGAACGCATGCTGAATTTGATTTGTCCAGGATCAAACGGCTATCTATGCGTTAATGGGATCACATAGAAAGTTCAAGAATGTCGCCCATAGTCACAGCGGTCCTATTTTCTTCTCTTTCCTTCGAGAAATCCGGTGGAGAATATTGAATAGGTTGTTTGGATTCCGTCCGCGTCTTGTTGGATGTTTCTGGTTTTGACCCTTTTCCGGGAACTCCTGCCACAGTTTTTGGTGGAAGTATGGGATCGGTTCGTTTCCCCTTGTTGCGGAACGCCGGCCTCTGCTTCGGTTCTCATATTGCTTCAGGTATGATTGTACATGGGCCACCCATCAGTATAATAATTGTCTAACACTGAAATTGTAAATTTCTTTAATCCGTCATCATCAGAATTATTTAACAAAGCGATACATTTTTCAAATTCTTCAGAGCGGTCTGCTAGCAACGTGAACTCAGAATCTGGTTATGCGTTGCCGTAAATCGCTTAGAACTACTCTGGGGAGCAAGCCAATAATGGCTTTTCACAAATTACATACCAGCGGCCACATATCTTTCCCTGGCGGGACCTGACCATATTTGGCGGGGAGCTACTGACCGACTTTATTTTAACAACTTCCACAAAGAACATAAAGCGTACCACAAAAACACACATTTTGAAAAAATTATACGCCATGCCCAACTCGAGTGCGATCAAATGATGAGAGCCATGTACTTATCCGTCAAACGGCAGAAACCAGGAGTAAATTCCATTTTCTCGTTTCTATCTTTTGCTATCTTTTTTACCCCCTCCTCAAATTCAGATGTTGATGATTTACTCGAAGCTTACCATCTGGCACTTTAGGCGATGCAGAGAAAGACGATGGACCTTGTTCCAACATATTTGTGCTCGAGGATACAAGATTAATTTCATCATCCTGAAGCGCGTCATTAGAAGATGACTTGTGGACGGCTGATCATCGGACTCGGGCGGCATCGTCGTATCCGGTATCGCAATCGTTTTGAATTCGCATGCACGAAGAATTCCTTCAGCATGAGTCTTGCCAATTTCAAACATTTCTCTAGATAGATTTCGCATTCCTATCAAATTCCCTGGTATTGGAACTTTTTCGGTGGAATGGTTTTCCATTTCAGTAATTTCTGGTGCTATTCCGGCCCACTCGTCCCTTAATCTTTCCAATATTGGTATATCCTAATGTGCTCCACCATCCCTTTCACTTTCATCAAGCACATCTCGCAAGTCTGACGGTCCGGCAAGTCTTTTGTCCAGCTCAAAAGCGCTTCACTTTCAAGTAACATCAGCAAGGCCTTTTGCTCCACCCGCTTTTTGTATATTTCTTTATCACTAGCACACTTTAGACCCAAACAGTAGTCCTTAAACGCCCCACTAAGAATGGGATTTTTGTTCCTAAGGTTTTTTAAAAATGTCTTTACATCGGCAACCGAACATTCTTTGTTCTCCTCAGACTTCTGGCTTTTTTCTCCTTTTTTCGCCTTTTTTTCGAATTTTCGGCATCTTCATCGCAGACATAGGAGTCATCTATTATAATTTTTCTTTTGACGCGACGAGGACCAGATGAAGTTTAAACGTTTTCCATTTTCGACTCATTATCATATTATTTTTATATTTTTTATCAGCATTCGTTGCTTCATTGAAGAGAAGCCTGCGATTTTGATTTCCAGCATGTCTAATTCTTGAAGGAAAAGTTCCTTGAGGCTGTGATCTTGACCTCTGGCGTCGACGAGGAGTTGAATTTGAGTGAGATCTGCGATTCATTCGTGGTGGTGAAGGTGCCCTCGTACTACCTCTTTTTTTTCCCATTTAGAAGATTACCGTTTTCAAACGGTAAATCCGTTGAAAACCGAAGAAACCGTTTTCAATATGCAAATCTTCCAACAGATAATCTAAATGGGGAATTTCGGGCTTTCTCCCATAAACTAACTCGTAAGGGGTAAATTTCGTTGAAGAATGGACAGTAGTGTTGTAAGAAAAAATGGCTGTTGGGAGCCAAGCGTCCCAGTTGGTTTGATTTACACTAATATAATGTCTTAAATATTGTTTCAAAACAGAATGAGATCTTTCTAATGAACCATTTGTTTCTGGATGATAAGCAGTGGACTGAATTTTTTTTAGCTTGAATAAGCTAGCTACAGTTTTTAACAATTCAGCACAGAATTCTTTCCCTTGATCCGATAAAACACTTTTAGGTAATGCAAATCGACAAATGTATTCATGCACAATTCAGGATTTTTTTATTGATGAGATGATTATAAATTTTCTGATAATATTCCATCGTATTTTTTACGCTATTTTTTACGCTCATGGATGAATACTTTCCTTGAGATGTTATTTTCGACTCATTTACTTTAGGGGCAAAAAATGAAAGTTGATATCGATGATCATTCTTGTAAATTTGAAGACTACTTTCATGGCACGTGCATGCATGTATCCCCATTACACTTGTGCCTAAGGGATCCGTGGACAAGCCCTACTTCAAATGGCAGATTGTTCATACTGCATGGCTTTCAATAATTTGTAGACTTCCGCCTGTTCGCTTTTCCCCTCAATTTTTTTTATGTTGTTCTTCCGGGTTGAACCCCATGTGTGAGATAACACAAAGTTGTGGGACTCTGCAATGCAAAGTAAAAAACTATTATCTTAATAATGAAAAACCTTTTGCTCTCAGTTGTGGAGCTTTTCTGTACAAATAATAGTTCAAAAATTTAAAAAAATTCGTAGAGAAGGAAAATTTGATTTCACGTGTCTTCGACTGGAGAAATAGTATATGATAAACGCAATTACGCCAAATTATGAACTGCAGCAGCAGTACAACTAATAAACATAGTATTCATATTGAATTGAAGTGGGGTCTCAGGTTTAATTGAATGATCAGGAAAAATTCTCCAAAACCTTCTTGTGTAATATCTAATGTAGATACTACATTTACGACATATCTCTCTCACTTCCTGAATTTCCCAACAAGCAAGGGATGCAATTTTTTTTTTTTTTTTTTTGATGTAAAACTTCTAAAGTCTAACGGCAAATTGTACCTTTTTAGCACTCTCTTTTGTTCTTCTAAAAATTCTTCAATTATAGACGACGAATGAAACAAGACCGTTTCTAAGTACATGACCCTTATTTTGTCGATTGCCGAATTTGCCATTGCCATTGTTTCTTTCAATATTCGCACTTTTAACTCTGTTGGTAATCGTATCATATTGTTATAAAAGTCAGTATCCCCGCTAGCACTATTCATTTTAAATTAAATAAAAACGAACCGATGCTACAATACGACTGAAACTTTATTGTTGTCTACTAGTCGTTTACTACCGCACTGATTTCTTTCTCGTTTTCGTTGTTGGTGCGCTGCACCGCATAACAGTCGTTTTCCGGCATTCCGGCCGCAATCTCAGCCACTTGGTTGTACCCCAATCGGTTCAATCCATATTCTGAAGAGACCAAATCTGCAAATATTAAAAGGACATTCTTTCAGTCCTCATTCTTTCCATATTTCATAACTTAATTATCATAATTTCCTATATAATAATTTCCTACCCATCTCAACACTTACTACAGCTTTCTGCAAATTCTCTAAGTTCTTTTCGCGCGACTTGTGCCCGTTCACGCTCTTTTTTAGTATGCGACATAGTTTCGCAGACCAGTAACTCCTCATCCCTTGCCAAAACATACATTTCAGTCAAATAATCCTATAAACAAAAAAAAAAAAAAAACAAAAAAAAAAAAAAAAAAACAAAGGATTAAAAAAATTTTCTCATTTTACCAATTTTACAACATCGTACAACAAAGTGGTACCTACAGCATCCATATTCCAGATTCGTTCATGTATTCTACCTTCATCCATTTTCATCAAGTCCCAAGTTGAGGCCGTCGCGCATAATCGGTGACCACCGGTCGCCCCACGAAACGCGTCGGTAAACCCTCACCCTTTTCTTTTGTTTCTGTTTCTTTTTTAGAATCTATGGACCCAGAGGTGCTTTCACCTGTTTCACCGACATTGCTTATACTGTCATTCCAATAATTATCATTTCGCAAATCTCTTTACTACGTTTTTCTACCTGCTTTACTGCATTTTTTATATCGATAATGTCGAACAAGTTCGATACTCCTCCAACCGAAAACCTTGTTGATCGGCAGACTGTTGGAGGTGAGTAAGAGATGCAGTCCGCTAAAGGGTGTGATTCTAGGAAAAATGGTCTGAATGATGATATTAGGATTGTGGAGGAATGGCGTTGGAAGCCTCAGAAGAGAAAAGATAATATTCGATAAATACTTGATGTATTCGGCCTGAACCGGAGGCAGCGGGACATTGGCATGTTGTATTGACGGTAGTATAGAATAAAGACGACTTAGTTCCGGCTGTGGGTTGCCGGAACGGTCGGAGAGGTCTTGGTTGCCGTGATGGCCCTGGTATTTGCGCCATGGCGTTCACGAAAATACTGAAAGAGATATTTCCTGGATCGTGCAATTTGTCAGTGTGTTCACAGAATCTTTTCCGATTGATTTACTGATGTTTATGGCTACTACTTCAATCGGTACCCATATGAATGAATATGCAGATCGTCCTACAGATAATCTAAGTGTTTCTTCCGGAACTCATGTTGCCTTTACATGCGTTGCCTTTACAAGATTTGATTTCTTTGGAATTAAAAATTGCATCGCACCGACCTCGTCCGGTCTGTCGTTCGTTAAAACGATCAATTCCACACTATTTTTTAAAGTCAACGACATTTATAAATTTTCTGATAATATTGCATCATATTTTTTACGTTGATTTTTAGTTTGCGATCGATCTCGTCAATGAAAACCAACTTTTAAAAGCATTTTGCAATATTGAAATCATTCGAATTGTTATTATTGCTAAAATCGATCGGTTCTAAACGAGCAAAGGATGAATACTTTCCTTGAGATGTTATTTTCGACTCATTTATTTTAGGGGCAAAAAATAAAAGTTGATATCGATGATCATTCTTGTAAATTTGAAAACTACTTTCATGGCACTTTATGTTACCCAAAATACTGAGGCTTGACATTAAGCCCAATTAAAGTACAGCCAATATACGCTCGATTCCGATACCAGGAATTATCGGTTTGCATTTTTTGTATCGATAATGTCAAACCAGTTGGATAGTCTTCAAACAGAAAACTTTATTAATTGTTTGGAATCTTTTCCGATTGATTTAATGATGCTTATGGCTGCTACTTTAATGAGTATCCACGTTAATGTGATCCGCAAATCTTCCTACAGATAATCTAAATGTTTCTTCCGGTACATGAAACCGGAGTTGCCTGTTCAAGATTTGATTTCTTTGGAATTGAAATTGCGTGGCACCGACCTCGTCCGTTCTCTTGTTCGTTAAAACGATCGATTCCACACTATTTTTTAAAATCAAAGATTGAGTTGGAAAAGAAAAAAAAACAGTGAAAAAAACTTCCGACTTCTTTTTTCAGGATTTGTTTGTTGATGAGATGGTTAAAAATTTTCTGATAATATTGCATCATATTTTTTACGTTAATTTTTAGTTTGCGATCGATCTCGTCAACGGAAACCACCTTTTTGAAGCATTTTACAATATTGAAATCCTTCGAATTGTTACCATTACTTATGTTTTATGCCATTATTTATGTAATTTATACTGTGTAAATCACAACAAATAGTTTCTAATATTCGGAAAGATTATCAAATTTTTTTTTTTTTTGCTGACTCCAAATAACGTTTTGCGTACCATATTGCTTAGGTACGCATCGTCAGGTGGGCCGACCATTCCGATTGGAATGACGGAACAGGCAGGCCGCAGAGAGGCCTCCACTCCCGCACCATAAATCGATAAATTTTTTTTATCAAATTCATAAATGACCGTTTTCTCCTATTAAATTATACAACCCATTATTCAAATCCTTTATGTCACCTTCTTTGAGGACATTATTATAAAATTTACTGAGATATAATTTAAAGTGAGAGTTGTTTGTGTCGTCTAAGAGCACTAACCGATAACAAGACCCATAATCGGTGCTCACTATTAATATTTCTTTCATCGGATATTTTTTTTTTTGGCGTTAAAGACTCACTTCTTCGGAAAAGGCATGTTATGAAACTTGTCGCTTCTTGAAATCTCTCATTTACAGATGCCATTTTCTAACGATCTAAAAATTTCACTATTTCAGTTAAATGGATCCTCATTTTTCAATGAAAATTACAAAAGACTTTACCACTAAAGTGATTATTCGAGCGTCGAAAATCTTAAGGTAAACAAAAATAACGGAAATAGTAAACGGAACAAACCAAGACGTAGTCCTCAAGACTAAAGACCAAAACGATAAAAACGGCCAAGACTAAAGACCAAAACGTAACCTAAGTCCTGAACTTGTGTTTTACGAAACCTAACCTAACCTAGCGTAACAGACGCGTGTTTTTGGCATTTTCGGCCCGCTTCCTCTTTGGTCTGAAGGCATTTTTGGGCGGACCATGAAGGAATTTTTTTTAAAAAAAAAATCTTTAATTTACTTTTCGAGGAAAGAATCGAAATGAAAAAAAAAAAAAAAATTTAATTAAAAGATGTACTCTTATATTTTTTCAGAAAAAAGTCCCCTACCCATTTATTTGGATCGTATGAAAAATAAAGTTTAACAATATAAGAAATCACAAAGTTAAACTTTATTTTTTGGGATGGAGTTTGATCCACATTTTATACATAAAAATTCATTGAAAAATAATCAAATAAAACGTGTATAATTTTTTAATCGTTTCTTTAAAAATAATAATATCTCTCAAATAGCGCATAATTTTTTATAAATTTCTTTAAAAATAATTAGATCATCCGTCAAAGTTCATTGGAAAAATTTTTCCTATTATAAAAAAATATCTTTGAAAAACACTGGTTTAAACACAATAAATTACACCCATCAAAGTTTGGATGAAAAAATTTTCCCATAAAAGTTAAAAAAATGCCTTTTAATAGTGTATTAAAAGGCACTTTTTTAATACACTATTGATTGAAAAACAGCAAAGTTCAAGGGAAAAATTTTCCTTTATAAAAATACTAGTTTACGTGTAAATAGCACAAGAAATTACACCCGTCCACAAATTGCCGAATTCGTGGGACTTCGATCGAAAATAACTAAAAATTAAAAAACTTATTAGAAAAATTTTTTCTTGAAAAGAAAAAAAAGGAAAAATTACCACGTTCGGTTCTGGATTCGGTGATTCCGGAGAATCGGGTAACGTTGACGGCGTATTTCTGACGCGATCCAATTCCAACTAAAAATTAAAAAACGTATTAGAAAAAATTTTTTTTTTGTCAAGAAAAAAAAAGAAAAAATTAACCGACGGAAAAAAAAGAAGAGCTTATGAACTCGTGTATCGATCGACAATTTAAAAAAATGTCGGACGTCGTAAGGAAAGAAATCGTCGAAGAAATATTCCGACCGGCCAGGAAAAAGTTTCCGCGGATGAAAGTCCAGGTTCGCGGATTGTATGAAACTTTGAGCGTCGATTTTCTCGATCTTGCCTACTCAGAGGAAAAAATGGCTTTTAAAACACTAATTTACATTATTGATTAAAAAAAACAGATGAGTAGGATATTTTGTTTTTTTGGAGCATCCTGTGTATCGAATTCGAAGTTTTTCTTCTCCGTTTTCCAGTCTTTTGCAAATTTCCTCGGAAAAAAGCTCTAACTATTTTGATCCCAAAAACAACTTGAAGTATGGCAAGATCGAGCAAATCGACGCTCAAAGTTTCATACAATCCGCGAACCTGGACTTTCATCCGCGGAAACTTTTTCCTGGTCGGTCGGAATATTTCTTCGACGATTTCTTTCCTTACGACGTCCGACATTTTTTTAAATTGTCGATCGATACACGACTTCAATATAAATTACGGGATATTCAATATAATTACGGGATCCGACAACATCCGAATGGATGTTGTCGGATCCCGTAATGTAAGCACCGGTAGCTTAACTACGGTATTGTACTTTTTCGCAATCTGAACACCGACAATGTCAAAAATTTCACCGACGGTCAGTTCGGCATGATGTTTCACTTTACAGGATTTTAAATTCAATCGATCCAAAAAAGATGTCATCTAAAGTGGAGGAAAAAAGAAATTAAAAAGAAGCAAAAATAATCACTGATAACGTTCGATAAAAAAAAAGATACACTCTATTTTTTTTTAATCCCTTACCCGTTCATGTGAATCGGATGAAAAATAAAGTTAAACTTTATTTTTTGGGATGGGGTTTGATTCACCATTTATTTACAAAATTAACCTAATTTTTTTCTTAATAGTAAATTAAAAATTGACCGTATTTTACATATAATTCGTCTCCCAATCGACGGGGCAAATAATTATCAAGTCTGTATAGTCCATACTTTTTAAAGCAGACCTATAGGCGGCTTCCTACAATTCTAAAAAGTTTGTTTTTTTATAAACTGAAACTTCGTACTGTATTTCCACATCCCTCAGTTCCGCAATAATCAATTCGTGGATGAAAAAAATGGTTCACCGCATCTAAATTGGAGGTAATGTAAAAGTATCATGATTGATTAGATGAGCGTCGCCAGCGTTGAATACATCATTAAAGTGATTAGTCCAAGTTGGAGGGACTTCACGATTTTGAAATGTGTAACAACAATCGCCACAAACAGCCGATCTCTTACGTCTGAAACGAGAAATGGCAATCATATTTGCGCGGTTCGGTATCATGTTACAATAAGCGAATCCGCGGGATACCATTTCAGATGATCGATATGATGCTGTCTGCTCTATGGTGGGTACAGTTAAATTGAAAACGTATCCGAGTAAGCTTTGTGAACCTATAGGTGAATCAGGCCACACTTTACTCATTTGTGGGATATTCGTTTCAAAAAGCATGTCATTAGCATACTGTACTAATGCCTGCCAAATGACGACATTTCCTAGTTCATAGGCGTCGTCGAATGCAACTCCAGTTATCTGGGTTCGTGCAGCATTGTAAGTTAGATCGATGCCGCCATTAGAAAGTGCTTGCATGCACAATGGGCTCAAGGGTTCTGGCTTTTCGCCACCCAAGTAAGTTAGTATTTGGCACTGATCCTGCAACTGTACATCTGACACCAGCAGGTAAATCCCAGACGCGGGGGATTGTGTCGAAGGTGGTTCTTGCGTAATCATAGCAAACTCGCAAGAGACAGACTCCTAGAGAAGGATTAGTTTGATAGGTGATAAAACTGTCTTCATTTATTTCACCATACCAACCTTTAATTGAGGCAGCTTTCTTTGATGAATGTTCTGGTACCTCAACTATCCATTCTCTGCCAGATGGATCAGTCACCTTTCCAATGCAAGAGAGGTAAACTCTCATAGCTGGAGGGAGACAAATCTCTTGTGGCAAGATCTGTTTTAAGCTATCGTTCCATTCACTAATATCTCTATTAGTTTGATAGGGGTGTTGTACTTGACGTGCAAACAGCATAACTGTTGCAAAGTAATTGTACATGGACAAGGATACTCGAGATCCGAAAATCGGATTTAAGGTAACAATTTGAGAATATTCTGCTTCGGTAGTATCGATGTAAGTTGAATAATCAAGCTTTACCTTATTTAATTTCTGATTTCAAACTCAAAATTTTTATAATATAAAGAAGCACTAAAGTTGTAGAAATACTCGTATTTGTCCTTTTGTTTGTATTTTCCCCGAATCAATACAAAAAAAATCATCGGGTTCATCGGTATATTTTCGCATGTGCTGAACTATTTTGAGCCTACTCTGAAAACGTAAGTCTGGCAGAGGAACCAGTTCACAAATTTTTTCAGAAGAAGGCTCGCAAAAATCAAAATTTCCAAAAAAAAGAGTGGAGAGTATATTTTCGACATTTTTTTACAATTTTTTTTTTAAATTACGGTTTAAAAACAGTCCGTATTTTCGATATAATTCCTTTGCCCATTGATTTGATTGTAATTCATGATAAAGGTTGTAGTTGTAAAAAACCGACCTATAGGCGGCTTCCTCCAATTTTAAAAGGTTAGTTTTCCTATAAACTGTAGCTTCAAACTGAATTCTCGCATTCCCCGGTCTTAAAATTTTTCCATAAAAAAATTGATGGGCGGCATTTAAAATTTCTTCAAATTGGAAACAATCGTAAAACAAACAAATTCCAAAGTTGCAAAAATATTCATACTATTCCTTGAACTTTGCACGAATTAAAACAAAAAAATGCCCAGGCTCACCTATATATTTTCTCATGTGACGAACGATTTTGTTTCTATTATGTAAATTTAAGTTTGAAATCGTGAGTTTTTCTATTTTTTCGGAGGACGGTTCGCAAAATTCAGATTTTTTTAAAAAAAGGGTAATCACCGAGTATAAGTTTGGTGTTTAGGTTACGTTAGGTTAAACCCCCCTCCCCAAAAAATAAAACCTCGGGGGGCTTTTCGCCTACGGGGCTTTCAGACCGGGTGCCTCGGTCTAAAGACTAGGTGACTCATTTGGTCCGAGGCCTGGGGAGAAAGCCTACGGAGACTCAGACCAGTGGTCCTTTATTCCCTTTATTCACCTACTCCCATTACACTTGCGCCGAAGAGATCCGTGGACAAGCCCTTGGAAGATCCGTGGCTTTCAATAATTTGTAGACTTCCGCCTGTTCGCTTTTTCCCTCAATTTTTTTTATGTTGTTCTTCCGGGTTGAACTCCATGTGTCAGTTGTGGGACTCTGCAATGCAAAGTAAAAAACTATTATCTTAATAAATAAAAAACCTTTTGCTCTCAGTTGTGGAGCTTTTCTATACAAATAATAGTTCAAAAATTTAAAAAAAATCGTAGAGAAGGAAAATTTGATTTCACGTGTCTTCGACTGGAAGGCATAAAGGCAATTACGCCAAATTATGAACTACAGCAGCAGTATAACTAGTAAACATAGTATTCGTATTGAATCGAAGTGGGATCTGAGGTTTAATTGAATGATCAGGATTTGATTAAAAATAGGACCACCAGCTAAAATTTGAGTTTTTGAACCTCCCCATTGAACCCTCCCATTTTCTTAGTTTGTCCGTAAAAGGTGTAACTCACTTTTTGGGGAACGGTTGAAAAAAAAAAAACATTTAGTCATTTCGATTTGTTTATTTAGTTTCCTTTAATGGCAAGGTCAAATAGCAAACAAGTTTTTTTTACAAAGTAACAACATTTTATTTACATAGTTAAGAAAAAACTTTTTATTATAAAATTAATGTAATATTAATATCTAAACTTATTTTGATTGAGTTTTTCCTGTTATTTTTTTTTTTTTTTTAATTAGTGCTGGTGGAGAACCCTAGAAAAAAAAAAATTAATCAATAAATATTTTTTAATCTTTACTAACGTCATTGAAAACTTACACCGAAAATTTGGCGCCGTCCAAATCTTAACCAGTCGGACGACTGATGGGGATCGATCACGGTCCACATGACGAGGAAAATCCTCATCGGAACGGCGAAAGGTTTCCCTGCTCCCGTTGCGGCGATAACTGCAGACACTTGGAGACCGTCGGCTCCTTCGGCTAAGCGGTCTTGCAGCTTAAGGGCGTGACCGCTGGAATCCACGGGAGCTATTCATGCGGCCTCCCCGAGAAAACCGTGGAGGAGAGCGAGACCTCTCTACCAGCGCTGGAACCGGACGAGGTGACCCTGGAGGGCGCCGAACGCCAATAGAGATTTCCCAAGCGTCAAGGGCGGACTGCAGGCTCTCCAAACAAGACCGAAATGCGCGACGAGCCAGAGTACGCCTTAAACCAGGCGGCAATGGATAACCGGTTGCCACCCACAGCTCGTCAAGTCGTAGAGAATTCCACAGCAGCATCTGATCATCCGTCCAATCGCGTTCGAAGGACGGCCTCCGAACGTTCACCACGGGTTTCCAATTTTTAATAATAAAAATAGCAAAGTTCGACAATTCCCCGCGAACCATGTTGCTAGAGAATCTAAACTCGACTGACTTAAGAAATGACTCCTTGGCGATTAAGAAAATAACATCTGGCCGTAAACGGAAGAACCAACCCCCTTAGCTAAAGAAACAAAGGGCACTTTCGACATCTGTGCATCCTAAAAACGGTTGGTAAAGAGGAAATTGTCGGTACCTTTCAAGACCGTAATTGCATAGTAAAAAGAAAACGGAAATGATATGAGAAAGACCGTTCACTTGGAATAGAATTCAAACTTAAGGGTGGTATAGTTAACGGAAAAATTTAATGATAGAATGAATAAATTAAAAAAAAAAAAAAAAAAAAAAAAAAAAAAAAAAAAAAAAAGAAGAAGGAAAATTTGCGTTGTATTAACCTTAAGAAAATTAAGAATATCCATTTTTAAAGGCATCTTTGTAAATTTTCTAGTATTGAGTATAAATTGCGTCTTTTGAAAAAACAAGAAAGAGATTAGATTAAATTGAATCTAAATAGTATGCCAGCTGTATGCTAATTGCACGTGTGGCGTCCAAGCGTGACGTCTGTTTAAAAAATTGTTTTTTACTACAACAGGTTCTACTCAAAAAAAAAAAAAAATGAAAAAAATGAACGAATTTCCTTACTTTTTTTTTTTTTACAAATTAGAGAGAAAATTAATATTATTTAGGAGACTGGCACATTTTGATTTTTAACTGGGTGTATTCCCCTACAAGTTCTGCGCTGCTGAGCCTATACCTACTCAGCAGTTACTACTTGTAAAAAAAAATGAAATAAAGAATGTCCAGTTTCCCTTCTCTTACAGACTAATCGATCAAATAATTATTTACATCAGGAAAATAAAGTTTTCTCTCTCTTTTTACATACAACAACAACACTTACTCTCTGGCGGCCTTTTTTCTCTTTTCTAAATTACTCTCTTTGTTTGCTACAAAGCAGGTGTGCCCATCTCCTTGGCGCACGTCTGCCTTGTAGCAACTTCTACAGTACGATGCCTTAGGCTCAGGGCAATCACACGCGAAATGCCCTGACCCAAGACAGTTCGCACAAATATCTCGGCTGGACGCCAGCTTTCTCCTTTTCGGCGAGAACCTAGCTTCCTCCGGTTGCTTTTGGAGATCGATGTTTTTCTCATGGAGGTCGTTGTTTCTCACCGAAAATTTGAAAAACTGGTCAGTCATTTCCGTTAACTCTGTTGTTTTCTCTCGTAATTGGTCCTGCAGGGTTTTAATTTTCTGTTGAAGATTTTCTCGGAGAGCTGTTTTCTCCTCTGTCATGTCGAATATTGCAGTTTTAGATTTTCTATGGTTTTTACGTGGTCTTCAACTAGGTCTTTGTACTGCTCTACTAGTTGCTCGGCATGCAGCAGTTTCTTGCGGCTGGTACTCCCTTCCAGCTGCTTAATCAAAAATAGGTTACTCTGCAGGGTCGTTCTGAGAGCGGCATTCTCTGCCTGCTCGGCTTCTTTCGCTGATTTTTCTGTTTGCAATTGTTGCGTAAGATCCTGTACTTTGTTTTGGAGTTCTGCTATTGCTGCGTCCCGCTCATCGATCTCTCCTAGGAGGCTGTTCTTCTCTTCTATCGCTTGTTGTTTCTCTTGCATTTCTTTTTTCATCAATTCTCGTTGGTGTTTCATTTCTTCTTCTACGGCCGCATGCCACTGTGCTTGCTCGGTGGTAAATAAGTTCGCGGAGCGACCTTCGCTACTGTTTTTAAAACGAATTCCTGCGTCTCTTCTTGATCTTGTTCAAAATGTTTTTGGAGTGCTGTGCTGGCCTCTGCTAATTTCTGCTTGATAATGGATGTAGCAGCAGCCTTCTGCTGCGCAAAATGCAGGGCTGCCTGCTCTACTGGATTGGTGTTGTTGGCCATTCTGGAATGATTATAATATATCTTAGTTCTTCAATCTATTTCCTCTTTTTTTTTTCATGCTTGTATGCTGGTGCCATGCTGTTATTGTTCCTTTTTTTTTTTCATGCTGTTTTCTAAATTATCTACGCATGCTGTTGTTCTAATTTAATTACTATTCATGCTTCATGCTTCATGCTTGTCTGTACTACTGAATAAAAAAAAATTTTCATGCTTGCGAATTTTACCTTAATTTTCTTTTAATATGTCAGGAACTCCTCCTGATGTTGCAGCCTATTCTGCAAGAGGCACTCATGCCCGTCGTCGGCCGAAACCTCAGGCATGTAGCACCTCCTGCAAAATTTTCTTTTGGGGAGCGTGCATCTGTCTGTCTTATGGGTTAGTGCACAATTTATGCACCGTGGAAGCGGGATCCCCTTATATTTTATCCCTGTTTTAACTTCATGCCGCAGCCTGATGACCTCGGCGATCAATTTTTCATTGTCCCGTTCCAATTGTTTCATTTTGGCTTGCGTCCGCCGTATTTTTTCGTAAATATTATTTATTTCGTGTTGCAGGTTTTCGATAACTTGTGCTGATTGCTCATAGAAATCTTTCATCTTCTTCCACGCCGGGTACGATATTGGTTTCGACATCTGCAATAAATTATTGTCCTATTTCGACTGGCGATTGAATTTCATGCGTTTAATTTATTCATGCTATTTCATGCATTAAACTACTTTCATGCAGCTACTTTTTTTTTTTTTTTTTTTTAAATCTATAAACTAGTTTCTTTATCTTGTTTGGATTTTTTCGAACTTTTTTGCATTGGGGTTCCCTTTTTTCGCTTGTCTCCTTTCGCTTCGCGTTCCGGTATTTCGCCTTTAATTTTCACTGGTTTCGTTATTTCCTTCGGCGCCTTGTAGATACTTTTAATTTTATTTGCCGTGCTGACTCTCGGCTCTATACCTAGCTTTGGCCTCTTCCATTTCGGAAAATTGGGAACTCAAAGTACATACTTATGCTTTAACTTTTTTCTTTCTTTATGCAAAAATAACCACTTCACTTTTTTTTTTTAAAATAAATTAAAATTAAAATTTATTCATTTTTATTACTTTTTTTTTTTTTAAATAATTTGGTATTATTAATCACTTTTTTTTTTTTTATTATTAATTTTAATTTTACATTTTTTTTTTCACTAACACCAACACATTTTAAAATTATTTAAAAAAAAAATTTACCGGTGAGGGAGAAACTTTTAGTTCGAAAATCCTACCGATGCCACCAGCTTGGTATCGTGGTGCGAGCGGAATGAAATGAAAACAGTAAAACACCAAGCTAGGATCGAACATCAATATAATAACGACAAAGTTTCACCCTCACATATGTGTTGACAGATATAAACCTTAACCGACTAACATAATAACGACTCTAAGAAACCGTGATGATGACTGAATAGGAATGACGAAATAGGACTGACGCTGAAGCCTGTCCGCGCTGAGAGTATATCAGCGCGGGTGCTTAGTCAGCGGTTCCCATGCTCGATAGAGGGATTCGTGGGAATCGCTGAGTAAGCGATGCCTGAATCCGTCTACCGAGCAATGGGTAGCTTTAGGACCGTAACTAGGTTCGTTGGATCGAACCTCCTTTTCGGTTTCCGGCGTACCACGTCCAAGCGTGACGTCTGTTTAAAAAATTGTTTTTTTTATTTAAGTATTGGAAAACTTTAATTCTCATTAGCAAATTGTATTGTAGCCTCGTAAATGCATGTGTAGGAAGTAAGTTTTAAGTACCGGTAAAAATCGTTTACCTTTTTGCGAATAGAAAATATGTAATTACCATATGGGAAAGTTAACTCGGAGCTGCAAATTGGATATTTGCACTGGATCATGTCTTACGTAAAGTTAACATTTTTTAGGAATTGAGCAAACTAGAACTTTGCATCTTTGAGTTATGAAATTTTAGTAATTGTTATCAGAAGGCATATATTAGAAGTAAGAGTGTAGAGAAAAAACTTCGTGACTATGTAGTTTGACTTGAGAGTTGACGTTGTAATATTAGATTTTGCTAGAGTTAACTTAAAATTTTTAAGAAGAAAAATATTGAGCGTATAACTTTAATTATATTGCGTGTAATTATGATTTTACTGATGCAACTTCCATTTATATATTGATGAAAAAAAAAAAAAGAAAAATGAATCTTAGCCTCCCTACACCCTCCACCTGAATGGCACTGCCATTCCCTTATCCCCAATTCCAAGGAGCCTAAGGAAAGACCTTTATCCCCAAAGAGTTCAAGGTCCCCAGAACGAGCCTGTTAATCCCTGGTCCCCATAAATCCTTGAACTAAGTTAACTCTTAGGAGTTTAGTTTCTTTTTAGACACATTGTACTTTATGTATTGTAACCAAAGCGGAGTACTCGAGAGATTGAATTTCCAACAAAAATTGTTTATGGGAGCCGGAAGTAAGGCGCTCCAGCTCCTTCGCTCCAGGACTTGCTTTCTTAAACCGCTAGCCTAGCGAAGAAAAGGATCCCCTGGACCCTTTTGTCTGTCCCCTTTGGCCTGTCCCTAAAATAATATTCCCCCCAGGTTAAAAACCGGATCTTCACCCGACCGCGCTCAGACAGATGGTCTCCCTTTTCTTTTATTGTTATCAGCGTTCCCAGCTTTTGATTAAGGAATTACGCTCCATATGCGGGGTATATGAGTCACGGTCCTACGGGTAGCGTGGCGACGCCAAAAAATCGTGAGAAATTAAGGGGAAAGTCCATTATCATAAAACACGGGCTGGACCCATTCAAAACAAAGAATCAGAGAAAAGTGGGGTGATCGTCAGGGGCGGAGGCTCTGGAAGACGATTGCTCCAGAATTCCCCATGAAAAAAGTCATACAACACCAGTCTGAGCCGGCACTGAAATTGTCCCGTATTTTGGCCCCTCCGCACTGATAAAAAGGAAAGCGGCGTCCTGGAACGGGACCTTTGCACCCCCTACAGAAGTCGTAGGCCTTTAATGACTTCGAGCTTTTGGGCAGCATCGGTGTCATGACTGCCAAGACGCCCTTCTTTTCCTGTAATACCCGCAAATTATTTATCCAACTGCCTCTTTTACGGTGCTGGTCAAATTAGAACTTTTTTAACGGTCCTTTTTCCATTTCCTTTAAATTTTGGATTTCGCTAAGTTGCAAGTGATTGAAGCGAAAGTGATCCGACAACTTGCCTTCTTTCCCGCAGAACGGGCACCTCTTTTGTCCTTTTGAAAAAATGCGAAATCTACTATTAAAAAAACCTAAATTTTGTACACTCTCTGCGTAGCACTAGAAAAGAACTCGAAAGACCTCTTTACAGCAGATCCTTTGAGGCGCATACAAAAATAAAAATTAAAGAAGTTTTTTGCAATAGAAAAAAATTTGATGGAAACATTGGTGATGTGATGAAAACAACAGTACCTTCAATTTGTTCGAATTATCCCGATATCAACACACACAATCTAAATAGGAACGAGAAATATTATTCATTCATAAATTTTTTTTTTGTAACCATTTGCGGCAGTAGGGACAAGGCATGAAATCAGAGCTCTTTTTCTCCTTCCTCTTCTTCAAAAGGCCTTTTCCCGATGACGAGTTTCGTTTCATCTGTCACTTTCCCGTTTAAAACCATGAAATTCCTTAAATTATTCCCTTCGTTGGCTATCATCGCTTAAGCGTGCCGCTTTTTCTTCAATCTTTTTCCTTTCCAGCAGCTACAACTTCTGGTTCATTTTTGTGTGCATTTTTTCAGATGTGTAGCGAAATTCAAGTACATTCCAAATTCTTTGTCAATGGTTTTATTTTTATATGGATAAATGCAGTAATAACAAGTAATTAATTAATTTAATTTGTTTTATTTTTCCAGATGTACTGGAGGAATCTGATCTACAAAATTCGAGCGGAATCGGTCACTTAATTTGGGTAAGTGAAAAAAAAAAAAAAGATTCATTTTAAAAAAAATGTTAAAATGAGCTTGATTGTCTGAGATAAATTTGGCTGATCTAAAAAGAAAAAAAAGGCACTTCCAGCTAAATGTTTTTGTAATTTAACCGAAAAAGGGACAAAGTAATCCTTTAATTATGCTCATCTCTTCCAACAAACCGGACAATGCCAGGTTTTTTTTTTTTTTTTTTTTTAAGACCGCGGATTTTCGCCCCAACCCATGAAATTAGCCTTTGAAAGATCGCATATTAAGAACTTTGAATGTTCGGAATTTGATAAGAAGTTCAACATTTCCTACTATTTTCTATTAACAGTTTTATTTAAATACACGTGACATAATAAATAATATCAATCCATATATACAGGTTTTTTTTAGCCTTTGATAATGTCAGCTGCCCACTCCGGATCGTGTTGAGCGTAATTTTTTGGCCTGCCTTGTAAATGTCGGTAACAGAGCTCTACGCAGCCCCAACCTTTGATCCCGTTCACTTCATATTGGCAAAAATCTTCGATTACTCGAGCTTCCCATTCCCATCCGATGTATAATGTTGATGTGTCGGTTACTTGAACTTTGACGTGATAGGTTTCTCCGTCTGAAATAAAAAAATTGTCCCGTTTTTGAATGTCATTTTTTACTGGATCCCATACCCAATAGTTTGAATACTGTACCTGCTGTAAATGAAAAAGCATAATCTGTTGGAGGAGTTCCATTTTCTCCGTGTTCATGCAGTTTAAATGTGTGTCCGGTAATTGGGGTTAGATTACCTTCTGGATCATAGTAATAACCGATTTCCATGCTGTTTTAAAAAATAAAAAGGCTGTTTAGTGATTTTTCAGGTGTTAAGTTCCGTAGGCACAGTCTCGTTGATTATTATTTGAATTACCAATAAAAAAAAGTACTGATTTTACCACCAAAGTACTGACAATCAATAATTCGCTAATTTAAGTTTACTGTTAATTCGGACTTATCACTGATTATCAATAAAAGACTTTGACTGGAGTTGGAATATTTTTTGAGATTTTGACCCTTTATCCCTGCTGACGAATTTAAGCATTTTGAAGATCACTCCGTCAACTGAAGGGGATTCAAGTATTACCTAAGCATGCTTTCGGGTATTTTTGATCCCACCCAGCCACCCGTAGGCTTAAGTAAGTTTTTGAAAACTTCTTTCTCTTTTCGCTTAAAATTTCAGGCCCAAACCCAAACCCAAGACCCTCTCAGAATGGACTAATTTGCGTTTAAGTAAAATTTTACCACCCTCCCCTCTTGTAAGCAAAAAAAAGATTTTTCCAGAATCCTTTCCGGCGTGCTTGCATAACCCAGAAAGCATTTTCAATCTACTGGGCATCCTGCGGGTTGTCCATTGGATATCCAAATCCATGGGATATCCATAGGACGCTATGTTCAATCACCAGATCAGTAACTATAAGCGCTAATCACTTGGAGGATCCCCTTTTCGTTATTTCCACAATTTTGCTTAATCTTACCTAGAAAATACTATAGGCATGCTAACAACTCCCACGAACATTTTTGCTCCGTTTTCAAGCGCAATATAGTGATTGGCATATCTGTGAAAGTGTTTCCATTCCCTTTTTTCCCCGTAGCTGTGATCCCTCATCGTGTCGATTTTACTCAGTGTGAACTCCTCGCCTTCCACTTTCAAAGTTCCCGAAAGCTCCCCGAATTGTTCGTAATGGGTTTGATGCATGTCTTTGAGAAGTTTGAAATGATCCCTGCTCCAAGGTTGATTCGCCATGGAACGAGCGACCGTCATCGGCGACATGTCCGTGTCGAAGTCGAATATTTCGAGTGAGGACGACCAAATGGCGTCCAGGTGAACTTTGACGAGTTGGCCGCTTTCGTACTTAGGACTGGTCGGTTTTTCTACCCTGGAAGAAGATTTTTAGCTTTGGCATATGAGTTTGATGATATAAAGGGCTTAGATGATGAGGGAGCCAGCAGAGTTAGATCGTCACTAATTAGAACTGAGTGCACCATTCGGGATATATTAAATTAGTGGTGAAGCAGAAAGCAAAATTTTCATACTTTTTAGGGGGATTTAGAGCTAAAATCTTAGAGAATCGGAAGTTTGCTAAATTTTAAATTGTTGTTGAAGACGGGAGACTGTCTCGATAATTTTCAAAGAATCGGACAAACAAATGACTTCACTCAAAACGAACATTAGTCATTGTTTGTTCTACTCTATACTGTTTGCAAAGTATTCTATGAGTGTACCTTAACAGCCCGTCATATTTAAAAGTCCAAGAAGCCATCGGTTGAATGGGCTTCAACTCCAGACCTTCGGCCGAAAATCCCTCCGCTGGATGAGACTGAAACATCATTGTGTCCGGCAATTTCGGTCCTACCAGAAGGCCGATTTTAGGCGCCTTAATAAATATAAATCCATTCACTACTCCTTGAGGCCTTCTTGCTGTAGCTCCGAGAATATGCCATCCATCTTTGCTGGCTCCGTTAAAGTACACAGCATCGATCGCCTAAAATGTTTATCTTATTCAATCTTTTCTTTTTAGTTTTTTTTTTCTTTTCATACGCACCTTTGGATGAGCTGAAAGCGGTTGGATGCAATCCATCATCTCCGGAGAAGGTCTGGATTTAACTCCGTAACCCCCGCTGGTCCCCGGTTTAATATCCCTCGCGGTTGCTTCGTTCACATCTTGGATCTTAATTAAGTTCCATATTTTTCGAAATTGCAAAACCAAATATATAAACGCGAATTTAATGGGGTATGTGAAACTGTCATTTTCTCTGTAAACACCGAAAATGGGTTCTTTTTCGTTAAAGGAAAACCCCTCAAATCCATGAACTTTACGGTATATGAACAATATAAATACGACCACTGCTATCCAATACATTGTACTTGGTTTTGAAAATCACTTTTTTTTTTTTACATTAGCTGAAACTTAAACTGAAAATGTAGTAACTCGATAGACAGATAAGAAAGTCGTGGCTGAGTTACCGATTGATAATGCAGACTAAAATGAAATCGGTTTGGCAAGTGGTCGATAGTGACGGATTTTATCAGCTGCGATCTGGTTTAGATAAAGATGTCAACTTGACTTTAGAGGATCTTAATCCGAAGTCCATCACTCAGAAACAATATGATTTTTTTTTTTTTTTTTTTTTTTTTTTGGACGCAAAGAACGATTCTGATTGAGCATGCCAACAAATGCAATCCATTTTGAGGTGTATTTTTGACTTCTTTATTATGCTGTGTAATAATCCAGACAACACGAATCGGGTGTGCGTTTGGTGTGATCCACCATTTACTGAACCCGATAATATCCGGGTTTTTTAAATGACTTTTTACACCATTTTTACGCTTCGAATTTATTTTTAAAATTCAGTCCCGTGAATTAGTTTTTAACAGGTTCTGAGCACATGTTAGTACTTTTTCCCCCAGTTTGTGATTCTGGAACGAACTTTTATAGATAGTAGGTGGCTGATGGTGGTAAGAATTTTGTAATTAATACAGGATTTCAACCGGTTCCAAAGAAATAGAACCTTTCACAGCTGCTTTTCTAGTTTGAGTCAAAATCCCGTTTTTGAAATCAGTCATAAAACAGATGTGCCATTCCATTTTCGGGTGCAAATTCATTATGGAATGTTGGACCAACATGTTGGTACAACAAGTTGGACAAACATGTTACACCAGCTTGTTAGGATTTTGGACGAACTTGTTGTACCAACATGTTTGAGCGTGCAAATTCACTATGGAATGTTGGACCAACATTTTGGTACAAAATCTTTGACCAACTTGTGGGACCAACATTCCACACTAATTTCGGCGAAGGAGTAAATTCTGCAAACGTCGATTCGCTCGTTTGTCAAACAAGTTGGTAAAACACGTTTGTCCAACTTGTACCAACTTGTTCGTCCAACATTCTATAATGAATTTGCACCCTGACAAGCGAACGAATAGACTATTGCAGAATTTATTCCTTCGCCGAAATTAGTGTGGAATGTTGGTCCCACAAATTGGTACAACATTTGGTCAAACTTGTTGTACCAACATGTTGGTTCAACATTGCACAGTGAATTTGCACCCATACGCCAAAATTAGTGTGGAATGTTGTGCAACAAATTGGTAGTACATGTTGGTGCAACATTCCATAGTGAATTTGCACCCTTCCAGTTTAAATCCGGTTATGGAAAGTTATGCCTGCCCTGAATAGAACCAATTATTTTACCCTTTTTTCCCGGATAAATACCGTGTAAAAAGTCTTAAAATACACTTATATTATCCGGATGGAAATACACCACATTTACATGGTTTAATTTTTATGGTGTGAATTTAATTTTTATTCGTAGCGTTTTAATTCTTTAAATTTTTTTGTTAATGTTTGGGTTGTCTTGATGATTCCCATTTATCTCAAGTATCTGATTAAAGCTATTTTCGCGTACCACTGCATAGATTGATACCCGCGGGTAAAAGATTACAAATATATTGTTATCAGCATATTTCTGAAGTTAAAGAATGTATATGAAACATACTTTTATCACATTAAAGCTGTGCAACTGTAAACATGTAATATCGACTGCAATTATTTTTATTACAAACAAATTCAAACCGTAACGGTTTTCAACAGAAGCTGTTATTGATGGGTTTTCTTGGTTTTGGTGTAAGTATACTTACGTGCTGATGTATCAAATTAGTTCAATCGCGACCCGATTAGGATCGTCCATAAATTACATTAGGATAAATCGGGGGGATTGCGTTTACTTTGCTTCTGTTAATTAATTTAGTAAACGATCAACTACCGTAACAGGGGGCTACTTTTGAAACTTTTATTTTTTAACAATACTTGAAAACGGCTAAGAATTTTTTCAAAAATTAAAATTTTTCTAAATTATTGATCGTTTTCGAGTGTTATGTTCAACCCTAGCTGCCTAAACTTGTTTTATTATGAAAATATTGAGTTTTTAATGAGAAAAAAAAATTAAGAGATCACGCAACCTAAAATGCTTAGATGCATTCTGCTGCATCCACCGGTCAAATTGAAATTAAATTGCTTTTCACACTTACCCTATAAAGTCCCTTAAACAATAATCCTAATTTCACTCAAAATTAAATAATTAGAAGCCAAAAAAAATAATACGATAAGTTAGGGCTACTTTTAGAGATATATCAATGGCGATGTCGCATGGGTGCTACTTTACCACAACGAACATTTCCAACTTTCTGATTACGTTTTTTCAACGATCACTAATTTTTTAATTAAATTGCGATAGTCATTAATAGAACATCTAAAAAGGCACACGGTAAAAAATTTTATGTTAAAAGTAACATAATTCACTAGTAAAAAAGGGGCTACATATATTTTCTGTGTAAATTTTACATAAAACGATTATGTTTCATCAATTTGATTGCTGATCAACCAATAAACAATCGCCATTTGTGAACATAAAAATGTTAACATTCAAATTTTAACATAAAAAGTGTTACATATGGAATATCTAGCCCTTTTTTAGGTTGTTAACATAAAATTTTTTACCATGTATTATTAAGAGAATTTCCGTTTACAGAAACCAATAATTTGTCATATCCTCTTCAATTATTAAAATTATTCAGGTATAAACATGATTTTACAAAGTAGCCCCGCTTTTGTTAGAACAACAGATTTTGGGAAATCGAATTTTTATTCGTGTTAAAACAAGTATAGATATTAAAACAGGGTATCAAATTAAAGCTGAAGAACGTCTCTTAACGTTCATATAAACAGATACGAATTTTCTTCTACATTTTACATCTGTTTTTGGAAAAAACGTCGAAAAGTGTACAAAGTAGCCCCCTGGTACGATACCTCATCTCTTACCTCCTCGTCTTCAGGAAAATCTCCTTCGTCTGCCGCTGAAGAAAAATCCGCTTTCCCTTACTGACTCCCGTTCTTATCGAACTTAAATTAAATTAAATTAACTTAAGTACTTCGAAAATCAATTGAAAAATTAAAAATCGAATTGCAGGCTTCCGTAATAGCATTGGGAACTTTGATATGTGCCAGCATTTACACATCGGCTTTATTGGACGTGGAGACGGCTTTAGCGTTTGGAAACTGCTCCTGTGAAGAAAATGATAATCAAAAATGCAACAGAAATGATGAAAAATTCATTTTAAATTTCATATCGGATTATCAGGACAAAAGAAACGTTTCCGGAAAAACGATTTTCTCGGAACCTGTTCAAAGTATTTTACACAACTATTTAGAAGGTTCGAAAATCGTTGTTGGCTCTCGTAGAATAATTATTGGGGTGATTCAGGAAATTTGCGAGGTGGTTGACGTTTGGATCCTCTGGTTAGCCATCGGTGTCTTGAATTTAATCGGGGGTATATTAGGATTGATGATTGGATGCGTCGCTGTATTTCTTAAAAATGAACAATATGCACGAGTCCCTGGAATAATTTTCCTCTTCACGTCTGGTCCATCGATTATAATGATTTTTTTCACGTCTGCCTTCTCGTCTAGTCTAGTGCGAAATTTCCCTACGCTTGCCACGTCAGCTATTGTGCTATTCGTATTTTGTGCTCCAGGGCTCCATTGCGGTTTTCGCTCTTTATTTTATTCCGAAGGGAAGGCACCAGTTAAAGTGAACACGACAAGTGACCACCCCACCCGTGGTCAGTTTTTCGCGGTCAGTAAATCAGGGGGTTCCTCCGCGGAATCTCCGCAAATTCTAAATTTGAGCACAAGTTTGGTTTCACCTCGACGTGGATTCTTCCAGATTTCAAGTTATGACTCCGAGTGGATTACTGGATCTCATTATGATTCAGATTCTTGAAAAATATAATTGGTAGTAATATAAATTATAAAACAGACACTTTTTAATACTTGTCAATCTGTGTTTTCTCCTCATTCTTTTTCTCAAAAACAAAGAGTGGATAAAAATAAAAAATTGCCAAAGATGCAAACAAATACTTCCTATTTAAATATAAGGCTTATTATTATTTTAAATCACTGATCTCCTCTGCATACATTTTGTAATAGTGTTCAACTGGCGACATTTGTGTTGATACACTAACTACCGTACTTTGTACACTTTTTGATGTTTTTTCCAAAACAGATGTAAAATGTAGAAGAAAATTCATATCTGTTTATACCAACATTAAGAGGAGGTCTTTTCCATACTTGTTCTAACACGAATAAAAACTCGATTTTGCAAAAGCTGTCGTTCTAACAAAAGTGGGGCTACTTTGTACAATCATGTTTATACCTGAATACTTTCAATAATTGAAGAGTATACGACAAACTATTAGTTTCTGTACACGAAAATTGTCTTAATAAGAAGATTGGTACCTTTTTAAATGTTCCATTTAACGATCGCGACGATAATATTAAAGGTAGCACCTTGGAGTACAAAGTAGCCCCCTGGTACGGTATACTGCATATAATAGATAGGACACAAATGACTATTTCGTGCGTTTGTCATTTGCTCCCGATATGAAATATGCACACGGTAAAAATTTGTATGTAAAAGTAATATAAAAAATATGTAGCCCTTTTTAATAACATGAGTTGTGTTAAATCTTAAATTTTTTCGAACGTTTCGAATTTCTGACGCCACGTTTTTATGTTAAATAAAAAGGGCTACATCTTTTTTTATGTTACTTTTACATAGAATTCTTTACCGTGCAGTACTTTTCGTGTGGCAAACACAGATGTCGCTAGTTACACACTATCATTTTTAACCATAAAATGCAACTTACCTTATCCAGAGGAGGTCAGTTTTTTTGATTAAGCTTTTAAAATACGTTTTTGAAAAATCCTTTTCCTTAATTTTTCAACTTCAAAGAATAATTATTTTCACAGTAAATGGTTAAAACTGAATACTATGGAAATATTTATAAAACTTCTGTAAAATATCGATTGGGTAGGTTTGATGGCGAATTTTTATTTTGAAAGGAAATAAAGGAATAAATCATAAATAATGCAGACTATTAATAAAGGATCCCCTTTAATTAAACTTCGAATAATAAAATATCAAGAATAAAATTAATCAAAATTTTTTTCAAGTTTCGGTTTTGCAGTAATGACATTTTTTTTTTCTCTTTTACAGATAGTAAACTCTTAGTCACTCAACAGCGGTCCAGAGGTGCCAGAAACCCAATTCATTATTCGTTGTAAAGTTTCGCTATACCCAGAATTATGCAGCTC